>BSBM01000318.1:13770833-15246666 GCA_027924585.1 Larix kaempferi
CGTCATCCGTGATCCTACCTTTCTTCGTCTCTATAGATGATTCCTTCTTCTGGAATGGTCCTTCGAGTCCATTTAGTACCTGCACATTCCACGAGACATGAATGTAGTTACCGACTCCATGGCCAACTTCATCTTAGATTGGTACATTGCACAAACATAAGCATCTTCATGAACTGTTAAAAGTAGACATAACATGTAAATAACTCATTTTATAAGCAAAACAAATAAACAATATCACATCATTCATCCATTTTTAAAACACATAATGTATAGAACCGCCAGAAATGTCTGTATATATATATATCATCATAAAAGTAGTGCTGGTACAAAATCTGAAGCACGACGGCTTTTAGTGAGTCTATACAAAATATGAAGCCTCGTAGATTTCAGTAGTACAAAATATGATGCCTCTAAGCTCTAAGTACATACATAATAACAACATAAGGCCTAACACCTGGCCCGTACAACCCTAGGTCTAGCAGCTCTAGCTTGCTCAGTATGGAAGCAGTCAACTGTTCTCGCGACCCTACGAAGCAGCGCATTGAAGCACGCAGTTTCTCCTACTGTATATCCCTGCATAGGCCACGGTAACTCATCTACCATGGGCTCTGGAACGTCTAACGTCAACCCACTCAGGTTCGCGTAGACATCCTCCATCTCTGCGATGACAGCATGTACGGCTGGAGACATGACTACTCCCTCTCCTCTCTCTCTCCTCGCAAGAAGAGAGACTCTCACTGGTCATACAGGGCCCACATCTGCACACACATGTTGTTAACTCGTTAGCACTATAACAAAAAAATCATAAATACAAAAAACTAAAAATTACAAAGGTTTTTGTTCTTACCTATGTCTCCCCATACTGCTCCCTCGGGCAGCACCAAGTCTGGGTCATCTCTGTAATCCGTACCACTGTACGAGTAGTCCTATACCATGAGTAACTGGCCCTCTATCCAGGTGAAGAACTCATCACCATATCCGATGATGGGGCCCCCACCATTCCGGGCCATCACCTCTGTCCATATAGCCATGTGAGGATCCCTAGGATCCCTATCATCCAACGGTACCTGCGGGCGCAAGAGGGGGACCCGCTCCAATAGAAACGAGATCACTATCAACCCGTAACCAAACTGTTTAAGCTCTCCCTGCCGAAACTTGGTCAGCTGAGCTCGAATGTTCACGAGGAGTCCCTCGCACCAGTTGAAGACCTTCGGATACATGCAGTCCTCCACGTATAGCATCTAAGATCTGGTAGCTAAGTGAGTAGCTTGACTCCCTGCCATCCTCGTAAGGGTAAAAAGTATGGCACGAAGTGGACATTTCCGTACTTCTTTGATGGGAATCTTCCCACTAGAAGCATGGGTCTGAGGATTACAACGTTGTAGGATCATGTCACCCACGGTTCGATCACTTCCCCATGTTCCAGTAAGAGTCACATTGTCCCCCCTTCGGGACAATCCAATCAGGAAGTAGATGTCCTCGACATCTATGGTAAGTATGTGCTCACCAATCACAAAATACTGCTAAGCCGCATCCCAACATCTAAGCATATGTGTCAGCAGAGGGATTTGGGACCTCATCCCCTGAATCTGGAAGAACTTTAGGAGACCACAGTTCCTCAGTGCCTCTACACATAGTGGTTCACTTGCAGCTTGTGCATTGTCTACCTCGTGTTCTCGTTCGCGCCACTCCAAGACCATGTTGGTTGCTACTAACCTACCACAAGGAGCATTTTAACATCATTAGTACTCACTTCAACCATTGAAAGGCCATTTTTTGGGCTAGGTTTGATGGTTGGGTTGGACGTTTCCACCGTCGCACCCCATCAATTCTGACAGTGCGACATCATTGCAACCCACCTTTGCGGTATTTGCGACGACCCAGGTTCATCGCATTTCCCGTAAGGGAAACCTACGACGACCCAAGGATGCAATAGCCCTTCACAAACCACCTCAAAACCCTAAAATATGGACCAAAATCAAAGATGTAAACCACTACAAATATGCTGGATGAATTTTAGAATTACCTGCTCTAAAAGGTTGGTGGAATAGTTGCTTGCAGCTCCCGGAATCGACAAGTGAAGTTTTGGCTTCAAATGGCACTTCTTATCCCAAATTTGGCAAATGAACAATGGTGACTATATTTGGTTTTTTGTTTCTATTTATAAACAAAAGGCATATTCTTTTTCAAATATTTGATGCTTTTTAGGTCATTTAATATAGTTTGAATCATTTTTATGACATTTGAATACCTGGTTGACTTTTTGACCTAGTTTTCAAGTGTGCAGGAGTTGTTAGGTGTTCTTTGTGCACCATTCTCGTATTATAATGGTCATCTCAGGTATGAATAACCCCTTGAATGTTTTTTCATTATTTTATAGGCATTAGATTGTGATTATTTTATGATGATGAGCTTACTCTTTGTTCTTTCTCATGCTCTTGAAACTATGAGAATAAGTTACCGAGTTACGATTTATAACTTTTTCGGGCTCGTTAAACTCCTACGGAAAAGGAACCCCCCCGGAGTCTATCTTTAAGCCCTTTTTAGGCTCTAGAAATATGAAAATATTGCCAAGCGAACTTGTCACGTTCACGCTTGTTAAAGAATTTGAATGGTCGTCTTCATGGTGATAGTTTACCCATTTTTCGGACCAGGGGGCACTACTTACGAAAAAGGAATACTCCAGCCAATCATGACTGCAAGAGTCCTCTCCCGTGTTGTTTTGTGAAAATCCTCACAGTGGATCCAAAGAGATGATGTAAACCTCACAATGAAAGAATTTAGGAAAATAGAAGAATAGTGCAGCAAAACATAGATCCAATGGAACTCAGATAGGAGCAGAATATTCACACATGTTTCATTAATCAAAATAGAAAATAGTAATGATACAATGCACAAGATTTGAATACCAAGTGTGTAATTCAAATTAGCCTGAATGGAGAGATCAAAAGATCACTGGAGTGTCATCAGAGCAAAACTAGAAGTCTACCTCATCATCGGTGGAGTCATCAATGCACAAGTAACTGTCAACCATCAGTCAAACTGAGTCTAACTAAGTGTGGTCGGTGTAATTGAGTGTATCTGGCACATGGAGGCACTAACTGAATGAAGGAGGCTCAGTGGAGGGTGCATGAGGAGCTAACTGAAGTCAGAATGAGCAGTCTAGTCTCACTGGAGGTCCATCGAAGTGATACAGTCAATTGAGAGTCAAGCTGGCCTTAAATCAAGGAAAGAACCGATGATAACTCAACTAACTGAAGTACAACTGAAGGGTAGGTGAGAGAGGGCGAGTGGCTTCCTAAAATCAAGGAAGAAGGGTGCACTAATATCTAGGAGGGATGAAACTAATCAGTGAGAAGCTTCCAGGGCTAGCTAACTGAGGGCTAGATGTTGGTACTGATGACTAGGATGCATGCAGAAATGCATGTGAGACTGAAAATGCTGGTAGGACTAGGATGGAGTATAGGAATATCCTAACACCTCCCCTTAATCCATCCTGGGCCCTGGTAACTAGGACCAACCCAATACAATCAAATAAATGATAAAATAAGAACTGTCCATAAACCAAGGAAATGGGGAAAACCTCATGGGAAAAATACCCCCCCTCAAAAGAACAGTAAATAACTCAAAGAACCATCATACTAAGCAGAAAAGGAAGAAGTTTTCATCAATGAAAAATTTTGCAAAAAACTTGGCAAGATCCTCTGTAGGATGCCAATGTAGGTGCTAGATATGGATCTAGTCTTCTAATGTGCCTCCCACTATGTAGAGAATGTGTTGGACGAACCAAGTCTTTCAGGAAACCTCTCTGCCACTGGAACGAATGGATCATGATGAGTCTTCCCAAGGGATGGAAGAGTGGACCCCACTATCATGCTACTTCTCTCATGGAGAGGTATATGGAATAATGCAAGGTTGGCATGATGCTGAAATCTGGTAGTTCTATGAGCAGATGAATCCTCAACTGTGTTCTCAGTAGTTGCAAGGACTGTGTGAGCCCATGTTGGCCTTGTCTCTAGATTGAGAACATGTCTTGGTTCTAGATCTGAATATAAATGTTCTTTAACTTTGATCTCAACATCAAGATCTTCATCTTCATCTTCATTAGAAGAAGAGTCACTTGAATCTTCATCAGATTCCGAAGGAGTAGGAAGAGAGAAGGGCAGAAAATGAGAGAACTCATATGCCTTGGAGGAATGATTTGCAAACCCTTTCGCTATAGTCTTCCTAGTAGAGATCTCTGTAATCTCAACTGTTTCGGGACCAAAAGTCACCTTCTTAGGTGATCCGATGTGAGTCATCTGCTATACAGACAAGAAATTTGTTGTCAAGGAGGGAACGAATAGAACATTCTTGAACTTTCCATGCTCCATATGTACTGTACCCAACCCTTTGGCAGAGATCTGGGAATTGTCTCCCATGTGATTAGTAGGCCCATCATTTAGATCTAAAGAGGAAAATGATTCTTCAGAGGCAACCATGTGGTTGGAGGCTCCAGAATCTATGAGAAGGGCCTTTGATTTTGAAAAACCAGCCATCAATGCATGGCAATCCTCATGACCATCAAATCCACTTCCAGAATCAGACATATTTGCATCTTTTGGAATAGCAATTTTGTTATGTTCAAGAAGCTTGGTTAGTAGGTCTATTTTCTTGAGCATGCAAGCTTTCTCAGAAAGGTATCCTCTCTTGCAGTAGGGACATTCAGATCTATTATGTTTGTCCTTCTTGGACCTGGAGGATCCTTTTGATGGACTTGACTTATCATTCAGCTTGGATTTAGATGGCTTCTTATCCTTGTCTTTTTGCCTCCCTTTCACATTCGTCCCACTTGATCCTCCAGCTAGAAGAGCTAGATCTTTGGAGGCCTTGATGGCACCCATTTGAATCAATTTGTCCTCTTCTTGAATGAGAGATTTAGTGAAGACTTCTAAGGTTGGAAACTTCCATCCAGGGATTAATATTCGTCCAAAATGGAAGGTAGATACAAAGACTGAAAACTGAGATCCTAGTTTGCTCAGAATGGAGAGCACCAATTGTTCATCATTTTTAGTGATGCCACAATGTTTGCATTGCAAAACCAAGTTCTTAAATTTTGAGAAGAATTCTTGAATGGTCTCAAAATTGCTAGGTTGTAGGGCAACCAATTCATTTTCAAGAACATGGCCTCTTAGCCCATCTTGTTTTCCAAAGAGACTCTCCAATTTTGTCCATAACTCATTTGGAGTCTTCAATCCTTCAACATGAAACAATATATCTTCAGACATATGAAGGAATATGTAACCAAAGGCTTCATCCATCTTATTTAGATGCTTGGTTTTCTCCATGGCTAAATGTGGTTCGGTGTCTCTTCCCATTACCAACCTGTGTAGCTATCTAGTACGCAAGTGTAAATTCATCTTATTCTTCCAATCAAATTAATTGAAGGGAGTGAGGATTATAGGAGAGGAAGGAGCATTCGAATTGCTCATCTTGACTGCTAGAACGAGTGCAAAAGTGAAACTGCTGCAACTGCTGGAACTTTGAAATACCTGCAAAAAAATCTCAAGAATGTAGGTAGATTATACTCTCAAATGGCTCTGATACCATGTGAAAATCCTCACAGTGGATCCAAAGAGATGGTGTAAACCTCACAATGAAAGAATTTAGGAAAATAGAAGAAGAATAGTGCAGCAAAACATAGATCCAATGGAACTCAGATAGGAGTAGAATATTCACACATGTTTCATTAATCATAATAGAAAACAGTAATGATACAATGCACAGGATTCGAATACCAAGGGTGTAATTTGAATTAGCCTGCATGGAGAGATCAAAAGATCACTGGAGTGTCATCAAAGCACAACTAGAAGTCCATGTCATCATCAGTGGATTCATCAATGCACAAGTAACTGTCAACCATCAGTCAAACTGAATCTAACTAAGTGTGGTAGGTGTAACTGAGTGTAACTAGCACATGGAGGCACTAACTAAATGAAGGAGGGCACATGAGGAGCTAACTAAAGTCAAAATGAGCAGTCTAGTCTCATTGGAGGTCCATCGGAGTGATACAGTCAGTTGAGAGTCAGTCTGGCCTTAAATCAAGGAAAGAACTGAAGATAACTCAAATAACTGAAGGGTAGGTGAGAGAGGGCGAGTGGCTTCCTAAAATCAAGGAAGAAGGGGGCACTAAGTTCTAGGAGGGCTGAAATTGATTAGTGAGAAGCTCCTGGGGATAGCTAACTGAGGGCTAGGTGTTGGGACTGATGACTAGGATGCATGCATGTAGAATGCATGCTGCATGCAGAAATGCATGCAAGACTGAAAATGCAAATGATGAAAATGCTGGTAGGACTAGGATGGAGTATAGGAATATCCTAACATGTTTTACCCTTTTTCGGACGATGATGCCAACTTTACGAAAAAGGACCATTGGAGTCTTCTTTAGTTCTTTTCAAACTCTCTAAACATGAAATGACAACCGAGTTTACCTTCTATGGACTCGTTAAACTTTTACATTGAAGGGCTCATCATGGGACGAACCCCTCCTATCCTAGGTTCGGAAAATATTTGGGATTGGACTCATCTATGAGATGATCTATACCAAGCATCTAGTTACCCTCATCAAGCTCGTAAAAAACACATGAAGCACTCATCATTCATGATGGGGAAAAAGGAAAGATTTTATGTTACACCCCTTATCAGTGGCAGTACCTAGTCATTTCTTGAACATGGCACTCATTTTCATTTTCATACCGTACTTGGATTATCCGTTTGTCTTCAAGTTGCACCTATTTCCTGAGTCTTGTCACTCCTTTGATTCATTCAAAGAACGCTTCCATCATCAGTTGCATTAGGATTTGGTATCATAACTCGTCAATTCAATACTGCCAAGGCATGCCATGCCCATGTTCAAGAATATTATCACTACTCATTATCTACAGTCAATACACCTTCCATCACGTCGATCTACTCTGAGTCAGTCTTGCATGTTACTGTACCATCTGATCTTCTCGACACATCCTTTGTCACATTTTGTGTCGATGACGGGGGATTCATCATGGCCCTCCTTCGACGGATTCATCCTTGTCGACTTCAACACATCATCCAAGGATTGAATCTAGAAACCAACCAAGTACCTTGGCCCTGCATGCCTCAATGGTAGGTTACCTCGCTTTCAACATGAGTTTACATCATTGACTCTTGATTGAAATATTTCATCTCACATTCGACTTCAACTCATTTATTCACGCTTGATGATATGTACTGTGATACCTTGGGAATCATTGATATCAATGATGATTTCCCTCGTGCTTGTTAACGGCATACATCAATGACCGGTAATCAAGTGTTTTCTACCATGTTCGACGTCAAGACATTTGTAATCACGTGGATAGATTCGTATCATTGTGGGTTCAGCTTGAAGACCATGGGGAGTCATGTTTTACCTAGGTTGTGATGGAGTTTGTATTGAGTCATATCACACGGAACCACATTTGTATTGGTCGTGGTTGTGTTATCATCTCATCATGGATCTACGCTTGTGTCTAGTAGCCATGATTGTGTTCAGTCGGTCATTACTACCATGGATTTGCATTGTATTGGTCGGAAGCCATGTTGTACGTCACATGAGACTATGTACTCATAGTCGTTTGTACTGTAGCAGTGTCCTTCGTCTGACAAGCCATTTCCATTCCTTCTGTTAAAGCATTTCACCTGTCCAATTTTAAACAGCTTCATGCTTTGGGGGGCATTCTGTTACACCTAAAATCTTACCATCATGAGATTTAGTGTATACATCCCTAAAGTTTCATTGACTAATTTATTGACCTGGAAGAGATATAACCCATTCATACTAGGTTTTGAGAGGTCATCGCAGGCTACCCTCATGCAACCTACGAAGTCGCAGCTTGCTCTCTTGCAAGGTGCAACGATGTCAGTTAATAGAAAAAAATAGCTTCTTCAAGCCCATTCTCGAAGCTAGCTGACATGGATCCTTATCCCTGACCTCTTGGAAGAGTTGGAACTCGGTTCCTAACCTCCTGGAAGGATCCCCTATATCTCTCCTACCATATCTAAACCTACCCTATCCATACCCTATCCACTTAGTCCTATATAAATGAAGCTCCATCCCTCTCCAAGGGGAGGAAGTTTATAGTGTCTACATGTTGGTGAAATCATCTTAGAGAGATCTATACTCATCCATTGAGAGACTCACACTTCCTTGGGAGGATATGGCATTAGCTTGGATGGAGAAAGACTACTTCTTTAAGCCATGGTTGTAGTCATTCTTTTCTATGTACTTTCCCTATTTTTACAGTAATATAAATGCTTTCCACCAATATTGTTGTGTTGATGATATTGTGTAATTTAGCTGCTTAACTGTTTACTTAGATCTATTATCGTTTGGATGTTTTTACTTGTTTGTCTTGTTTTTTGTATCTTGGCAGGTCTTGCAGCTTAGATCTGATAACCGCAAGGCATGGAACAACATCTAGGAAAAGGGACTGCAAACTTAATGTTGATGTATTTGTAACTTCAGAAGATATTCACTTGTATATTGTATTTGTACTTTATTGTATCCCCAACGGAGATGTAATATTCCTACGATTGGAAGTGTCATCATGTGTACTTGCAAGCATCGCAAGTTATATTGTAAGTGTCGTAACTTATACTTGATGGGTTATTAGACCACCTTGATGAGGTCAGCCCTATATGAGTCATGTGGGTCAAAGGGTTATTAGACCACCCTAGAGGGTTCGGCCCAGTCAGCATTATGTTAAGTGGTTAAGTTGGGGCCGACCTAGTTGAGTAAAGGGCAAGTCAAGTTAGTATATAAATAGAGAGTGTGTCTCTCTCATTTTACACATTCTATTATTCACTCACTTCACATTAGTGAGAGAAGAGGAGGGTGCGCATAAGTGGAGGAGGAGCATGCTGTTGAAGATATCTATCTCTTGTGTTTGATCATGGTGATCCTTGTATTGATTCTTATTCTATCTCTAAGGAAGTTGTGGGGTTTTTCACCTTCTTGGTTTTCCCCGGTGAAATGTTTTGTATCTCTTGTCTCTTGTCTCTTATGCTTGATATGGTGTGCATGTTGTTCTTTCAGTTAATATCCTATATCTATTGAATTAAATGATGAAAAACTAACATGGTATCAGAGCTATCCTAAAGGAAGGCATGCTATGGCATTTATGAGACTTGTTGCACTTGCGACAAATTCGAAGCTAGGACTTGATATAGCAAAAACCAACCATTGTAGAACTTTAGCTATAGCTCCATTTTGGCGAAGTTTTAGGATCTGAAAATTCTACAAGTCGTATATAACATCCCCATGTATCTTGTGTCGAAATAACAGCATTTGATTTGTTGCACTTTCTGTTTTATGATCAATACAATCTAAGGTTTATGCCTCTTCCATATCTTAGTCATAAACAGGTGACCTAGGAAAAAAGGTCACAACTTGGGCTAGGAAGCTCCAAATTAAATTATGTAAAAAGTGACAGTAAGAGAATGGACTGTAGTTTCTCAGGTAAGTTTTTCAAAGGCCTAAATTGAACCAGTGCCACGTGGCACTCCGTACAAGTTCGCTCTCATGTTTTATCCCATAAACAGGTCACGTTGCAACACTTGGCATAACTCTCTTTTAGTGAATCCAATTGAGGTCAGACCTATGGGGTTGGAAAGATGACAGGTCAGGATACCACAGGCCGAAGTTTCATACCCTATGGATTTGTAATTTCAGAGATGCATCATAAACAATCAGGTGCATATTTTTGTCAAAACAAATTTGGATTCTGAGCACCTTCATTCTTGGCTTATCACCGTTGCGGGAGTTTAGGGCTTCAGAGAAAGTTGGAATTTTTGGAATCGGAGACCACAGCTGAATGCTCCTCATCAAAATCAAAATTTAGAGACCAAGATCGAATTTTTTGGTTGGTCAGAAGGTCGGGCTTGATCAAACCCTAGTTTGGGATGTTGATCGGAAAGATGGAAAATTGGTGCTTCTGCAAAAGTTGGAATTTTTTAAGTCTGTGACCACGACTGGAAGCTCCTCAGAAAAATCGAAGTTTAGAGCTTTGAATCAAACCTTTTGGTTGGGCAGAAGGGTGGGATTTATCAAACCCTAGTTCGGGGTCTTGTCTAGTGAATCCGGAAGTTTCAAAGGAAAATTTGAGGGGTCAAATTTTGCAGTTTTCAAAATTGAAGTATACTAGCTTAATCAGCTCAGCAAGCCACATCTTTCCATCCATTCAGAAGTTTGAAATTCAAAGTTTGAATTTTTAGGGTTTCTCTAACAAACCCTAATCCAGCTCCAGATCCAGTTTCAGCAAATCAATGTGGATTGGGTTAATCCTAGAAAAGAATGAATTGGACACCTGCATAAGTGAAGAAGTTCCAGTTCAAGAGGGAGATGAGGCTGAGGCTTTACATGAGAAGGCTACAAGCAATTCCGACAGGTATGACTTGAAGAGATATAGGTATGTTTTGAAACTTGTTCATTATTAAGTTTATGATATGTTTGTCTTCATATTATTGAGGTTAGTACAATATTGATTAATATTAGATTTGTCCCATCATCCTAGTATGAATGCATGTGAATGATAGAAGACATTCATTGATTAGGGTTATGACACTTATGATTGTACTAATGCACTGTGGTGTTGTATGAGGATGATGTTGTCCGCTAACATGAAAGGTACATCAAGAAAAATTCTAGATCAAGAACATATGACCATGGTGACACGAAGACAAAGACTCATGGATCACATAGAAGCTCTACTTATGAGGTATGTATAATTTGGATCTACAATGCTTAACCTATGAGATATGCAGGTTACTAAGCACAAGTCATTGAAGAGAACAAGAAGACATTGTTTAGGTATGTTAGACATAAATAGCAAACATGATAACCAGGTATGTTTTTCCTATATCAAGTTAGAATCCTACCTTGTGTTAGGATCTTATACTTTTGTATGAATGATTATTCTTGAAGTTAGAAGTTTAAGTAATCAACAGTTTATGCATATTATGTTTCTTACTTTGATTGATGATATGACTAACCAAAAGAGTCCTATGGTCAATAAGAATATGCATAAGTAATAGAAGTCCTCCCTAAAACCGTGAATACTAATGCTTGTGATAAATTACCTGTGCGTGAAATAATCATGACCATACATGTTAATAATGTTTTGATAGTATTGAGATTATACTGATGGATGTATGATCATGTATGAGATATTGAGGATGACACTAGTGCACACTTAAGCATGCATAGTGGTCCAGGATGAATATAAGTTCAAGGACAGGTAATCCAGGAAGCAAAGATCAAGAGGGAGCACACTCCAGTAGTTCCTGCAAGGAAGCAAAGATTGAGATGGAGTCCACCCTACAACTAAACAAAGATAAGTATTTGAATTGTCATTTACTGTATATATGATTACTTAAATGATGTTGTCCAGTCATGTACATACTTATGTTCCTGGACTTAGGATATGTCTTATGCATATTGGAAAAGTTGCATTAATGAACAAGATACTACTAATATGCAAGTAATGGGTAAGTGGCCTATGGTACTGTACAACATTCCATTGCTACTTATCTAGAATGAAACCTCTTTGCTAACATGTTGGGAGTTGTGCACACTCTTAACAAATGTTCTGGTAGAGATGGAAGGCATCTAGAAAGTTACGAGATATGGATAAATGTTGTATTGAAGCATTGGCTAAAGATAATTGCATGACTGTATGACATATGTCTTTATGCATAAGTATGTGTTTTTGAAAAACTATGAGAAGTTTCTAATCATGCAATTAAATTTGACTTGTAGGAAAAATCGTGTACAATCACCTACAAAAGAAGGACTACAACATTTGTTCCAGCAATGAAGTTCAAAGAAAACTATCAATTGAAGATATTGAAGAATCTGAAGTTCCCAGGATTCGGGATGCAGTAATGGAAGAATGCCATGATCAAGGAATACCAGTCGATCATGAAGAATGATGTTTGGGATGTGGTCCCAAGACGTGAAGGGAAGTCTATTGTGACTTCCAAGTGGATCTATAAGATCAAGCATGCTGCAGATGGTAGCATAGAGAAATACAAGGAAAGGTTTGTGGCTCATGGCTTCTCCCAGAAAGAAGGGATAGATTATGAAGAGACTTTTGATCCTGTAGCCAGATACACTTCCATCAGAACAATACTTGCTCTAGTTGTAGTGATGAAGTGGAAGATACACCAGATGGATATGGTGTAGTCGAAGAGGAAGTGTATGTGGAGTATCCACTTGGTTTTGAGACACATGACAGGGAGTCATATGTGTGCGGATTGAAGAAAGCCTTGTATGGCTTGAAGCAAGCTCCTAGGACTTGGTATGGTAGGATAGACAACTTTCTATCCAGTTTGGGTTTTACCAAGAGTAAAGCAGATTCCAACCTTTACTGCAAGGTTGAGGAAGGAAATCCAATGATACTACTACTATATGTGGATGACCTGTTTATTACAGGTGAGGATGGGTTGATTGCTGACATGAAGAGGAAGCTTGCTACCAAGTTCGAGTTGAAGGACTTGGGTATGATGCATCACTTTCTAGGTATGGAGGTGTGGCAGAGTACAGATGGAATCTTCCTTGGACAAAGGAAGTATGCAGTAGAGATCCTGAAGCAGTTCGGGATGATGGACTGCAAGACCATGGCCACACGTATGGAATCAAACCTGAAGCTTTGAGTGATGCTTCATTTGATTCGGTTGATGCCACAATGTTTTGTTAGATGATTGGGTCCTTGATGTACCTAACGAACATGAGACCAGATATTTGCTTTACGGTGAACACATTGAGCCAGTTCCTGACGGATCCCAGAGGTCTTCACCTGGTTGTTGTAAAGCATATTCTGAGGTACCTGAAGGGTACGGTTGATTATGGGCTCAAGTATGATGCGAACCAAAATTTTAACCTGGAGGGTTATGTTGATTTAGATTGGGCAGGTAGTGCCATTGATCGGAAGAGCACTTCGGGGTGCTGCTTTAGTATGGAATATGGTATGATCTCTTGGTTTAGCAGGAAGTAGTCTTGTGTGGCACTGAGTACAGCCGAAGCAAAGTATATTGCAACTTATTCAGCTAGTTGTGAGGTAGTATGGCTTAGGAAGCTACTGTTTGAGTTATTTGATCTCTCGTTGGATGCTACTTGTATCTTCTGCGACAACCAGAGTTGTGTGAAGTTTTCTGAGAACCCAGTGTTCCATGACAGGTCGAAGCACATTGAGATCAAATATCACTATATCAAGGATATGGTGTAGAGAGGAGCAGTGAAGCTCCTGTATGTTGCGACAGACGAGCAGATATCCGATGTGTTGACCAAGCCGCTGGCCAAAGTGAAGTTTGAGTACTTCAGAGAGAGGCTTGGTGTACTTCAGATCGAGATTCCCTCTAAGGGGAAGTGATGAGTCCGGAGACACAGATGCACATGAGCCATTCTCACATGGTGGTAGGTGTGTCCTCCCATGGTGCAGATATAAGGTCTGGGGCCATTCCGACATGGTTGAAGTGTGTCTTCCCATGGTCATTGATGTAAGAGTTGTGCCATTCAAGCATGGTTGAAGTGTGTCTTCCCATGGTTGCGATATAAGTGTTGTGCCATTCCTAGCATGGTTGAAGTGTGTCTTCCCATGGCTATGGATATAAGTGCGATGCCATTCTCGCATGGTTGAATTGTGTCTTCCCATGGTGTAGATATAAGTGTTGATCCTTTCACGGATGGTTGAAGTGTGTTTTCCCATGTCGGTGGATGTAAGTGCTGTGTGATGTGCATCTGGGTTGTGCTCTGTGGACAATGAGGTGATCTGAAGATGATGAGGTGACAGTATGGTACACAGGTTTTTCAAAGGCATATAATTAGTCCTGAGATTCTCTTACAGGTTTTGCAGAGGCAATGTAATTAGTCCTAGGAGATCTTGCAGGTTTTGCAAAGGCAGTGTAATCAGTCCTGAGGTTTACTTACTTGATGGCTTGCTTTGCAGAGATGATGAAGACCTACATGGAGGATAGGCCTACAACCAGCATGAAAAAGGGTTGGCTCTGTAGAACTTCCTATGATGAGTAGATTGAAGATTGATTGAGATAGCAGCTGCAGTGACAATGATGCTCCGTGATCCAATGACGATGATCCAACTCCAGAATTGAATACTTGTGCATATATGTATTGATGACTTGTGTCAAGAGAATACCTTCCTAGTTAAGAGGGAGTGTTGATGTATTTGTAATTTCGGAAGATATTCACTTGTATATTGTATTTGTACTTTATTGTATCCGCAACGGAGATGTATTATTCCTCCGATTGGAAGTGTCATCATGTGTACTTGCAAGTGTCGCAAGTTATATTGTAAGTGTCGTAACTTATACTTGATGGGTTATTAGACCACCTTGATGGGGTCAGCCCTGTATGAGTCATGTGGGTCAAAGGGTTATTAGACCACCCTAGAGGGGTCAGCCCAGTCAGCATTATGTTAAGTGGTTAAGTTGGGGCCGACCTAGTTGAGTAAAGGGCAAGTCAAGTTAGTGTATAAATAGAGAGTGTGTCTCTCTCATTTTACACATTCTATTATTCACTCACTTCACATTAGTGAGAGAAGCGGAGGGTACGCACAAGTGGAGGAGGAGCATGCTGCTGAAGATATCTATCTCTTGGGTTTGATCATGGTGATTCTTGTATTGATTCTTATTCTATCTCTTAGGAAGTTGCGGGGTTTTTCACCTTCTTGGTTTTCCCTGGTGAAATGTTTTGTGTCTCTTGTATCTTGTCTCTTATGCTTGATATGTTGTACATGTTTTTCTTTCAGTTAAGATCCTAGATCTATTGAATTAAATGATGAAAAACTAACAGTTAAGGTAAGACATCCGATAACTTGATCCTTAACTAGATCTAGGAAAGTGGTTTATAGTCTGTACTATTTGTTCTAGACTCGCATTGAGCTAGGGAGATCCAGCTCGCGTCCACTCGAGTGGATTGTCTGTCAAACAGAGGAAAACATGTTTTGTTGGTGTAGAAAACATGTTAAATACAAGGAATTACCCCTTTTTACTATTTCGGAAGTGTGGAAATCCCGAAATAAATACATCTTTCAAGACATCAAACCTTATGTTGTTCATGTGGGTACAAAAGTTGTTGTTTTATTTACAGAATTTTGCAAGGGTCATCCTATTGAGATTTACAGGTCTTTTACTAGTCCCTTATTTGATGATAATCATCCCATTGGTATTTTTGATGGGGCTAAACAACATGGGATGTGTGGGTTTGGTATGATGATTCAACTTAGTTGGAATCATGTGATTAAATTATGGATGGGAGCTAGTAGCAATACTAATACACGGGCAGAACTCCTTGCTCTGTGGGGTTTGCTCGAGTTCACTAAAAGACATGGTTTTCCTTCTATTTTGCTCCAAAAAATGACATGTCACAACACAAAGAATTCAAGAGTGATCAATCACTTGGTGAACCAATTCCATATTTCGTCAATGTTGTGAACAAAAATCAATTTCAAATTCCATTGGAGCATGATTTTGGCATAGGAAAAGCAGACAATAAATCATCCATGGAAAACTTTAAGGCATTGGGAACTATATATGCACCCAAGGATAATGGCCTTACCATCCTTTTGGATGGAAATGAGCATCAAAGTGAAAAGATCTATTTTCCATGGACATTTGCATGAGAATGATGACTAGAAAAACATGATGATTTCAGATTTCCCAAAGAACGGGGATTTGTTGAAAAGTTAACTAGGAAAGTTATCCGACCCTTTACCTTGGTTCATGTAGAAGCAAAACCCTATTTTTTAGTTTGCATGCATGTATTTTTTAATGCACGGTGTTATTTTCCATGCAAAAGATGGATTTTGTATGCACTCGTATAAGGGTTTTGGAAACCCTAATCAGGCTATGAGTTAATAAAAGGAGAAAAGGGGCAAAGGGAAAAGGTTAATCATGTATTTTATTTAGAGATTGAAGAGAGAGAGAGAGGAGGGAGAATCAGTGCATGCAAAGGGGCACATTCTTGAGAGGAGGGGCACATCTTCTGAAAAGAGAGTGGGTATATCTAAGAGAGATCATGGCACACTTGATCTAAGGCACTGAGGAGTATCATTACTGTGTAGTGATTTCATTTACATAGAGAGAGCTCAGGGATTAAGCTAGTGAAAATTTGTGAGGAGAGGAGCACACTTCCAGAGGGAGAGAGGGGCACGGATCTGAGTATAGATCTATGTCTTGTCCCCAAATTTTTCACTGGCCATAATGGCCATAATGGCCTAAGCCACTTGGCCATGTTCATGATAGTTTGTCAGATGGGTGCTAAGGGTCAAATAATTTCTAAAACATGATGTCCAAGTTAGTAATAATGAAAAATTAGATCCAAATGGACAAGGTGGGTCACATGAAGACTAAATTCTCAATCCAAAGTTCAAATGGATAAATAAATTTATTTGGGAATTTAGATTTATCCTAATCTTTCCTTTGTATTAAAATGGGGTAAAATTTCCTAATGAAAATTATTTAAATTGATGTAAAAGTTGGTCTAAGGTGTGAATGGGGCCAAATGATTATTAAGGAATGTGCATTAATGTTTGACCAAGTATAAGGGACATTTTGGAGGCATATAGAAGTGTTCTCCCATGTAAAAGGGTGTTTTCTTAAAATATGGGAAGCTAGTGGAGATCAATAATGAAGGTTGGACCAAATTCAAATTTGAAGGGAGATAAGTGGTCAAAAGTGGTTAGGAGGGTGCCTTGGTTTGCATAATGGTCAATGTTGGTTAGGAAATGGTCCAATAAGTGTTGGAGGGCGAATTACATCAAGAAGTAGTCAAATGGTACATTGAATGTGGAGAATGTGTAAGAAATCAAGGGTTATGTTAGTCCCCATGGTTTTTTGGGTCCCATGGTATTTGAAAGTGGTTTTGGGGTTTCTCTATAGCTATATAAGCAATAGCAATCACACTTCTTGAGGTATGCCATTTTATGAATTGATTTCTATTAAGAGTTTGCTTGAAGCAAATTCCTCTGCTTGGGTGATGTGCCCCTTAAAATTCGAGAGGGTGATGGGCCCCTCACTTGTTGATTGAGGAGTGAAGCATACAAATTCATTCACTGAGAATTCTGCAGACATTTTATATTAGTATCTATCATATTTGTAGTGGTGGTGTAAAATCATATCCACAAGTTTGATGACATTGCTTTTCTATGTCATTTTGGTAGTATTGTGAAGCATCCTATATTGTAGAAGAGCCATTGGGACACCTAGGATGTAGCAATCCATATCTGTTATTATTTGACTCTCTGTATCATATCCATAATAAATCTTCAAATCTAGTTCTGCAATTTTTGGTCACTTGTGCAAAATTTTATTTACCTATGCTCAATGTGTGCCAATTTTGACCATTTTTTGTAATTCTCATTAAAAAGTGTAGTCTACATGTCTATTTGAAAATATGAAGCCATATTCAGAAACTAGATAGAAAATTGGTCCATTATCCACCTTCATACTGAAAATTTGGGATCCTTTACTAGTGTTTGAGTCGAGTTGAAAACAAGGAAACTACATAGTCTCGAATTAGGAAATCTCACTCCTAAAGATCCAATTGATCAAATGGACCTCTGCAGTTTTCTAAAGACATTCCTACTACAGAACCTGTCATAACAGAGACCAGAGACTTGTTCTAGAACCCTTACCTGAGTTCCAGAGCCTCCTACCTTCCTAGAAGTCAATTTTTAGTGTCTTGTCTCATTGAGCTAGTGTGCCTATTTCTTTCACAATTCTTGGATTAGTTACACCAAAATATAGCTCTCTTCATATGGTGTTGAGGTGAAACCCAAAAATATTTGGTGCTCATTGCGCTCGTGGGAACGGCAATGGCCTAATGGCAGGCCATTTCTGTCATCCACTTCGTGGAAGGGGGAGGGCATCGATAGCCCCCCCCCCTCTTACCCCCCTTGAGACAGTACGACGCGCAACGACCGACGCATACTACAAAGCACTGGATGGACGGGGATTGACCACTACACGGTAAAATGTGCACCACCCCACACACACACACACACATGCAAAGAATATAACATATACTCAACATTCAATTGAGGGGCACATTCATTCAGAGTGAAGGGTGCAGTCATCCAGAGAGGCACATTACCCAACCTTCCATTAGATCATACTTAGAGCCCGTGTGGCTAAGAGATAAGTCCATGTTGGATTACTCTATTGTATTGATTGTAATTGCTTAATATTATAAAAGTTGCTTCTATCTCTCATTAGATTTCCTGCAAGGGTTTTTCCAGGATCTTTGACCGAAAACATTGTGTCAATTTCATGTGTGATTGCTATATTTGTTGAGTTGTAGATAGATCTCTTGTGATTCAAGTTATAAGTAATTGTATCGTTGATACTTTCTCTGGGGATTGAGAATTTGGCTTTTGGTATATGCATGTGGCTTATTGAGACGTAAGTTCGAGTTGGGATCTATTATTTTCATAGTGAGTAGTAATCTCTGGAAAATCTACATGGTATCAGAGCCTTGTTAAATATCAGATAAATCACATACTAGATCTGCGAGTATTGATACCATATCTGGAAGGGCACATATCAAATCTATCATATCTGTGAGGTGAGAGGTTAGATTTGAGATAGATCTATCAGATCTGTGTGAGTAGAGGAAAGATCTATGACCTAGAGGATTTCTTGGTTCACCGAGATATTCTTGCTTCAGTTTTTAGTTGATCAGATCTCATGGCTACAAGTTTGAAGGTTGATGAGTCTATTGACAAGGAATTTTTTTTGATTACCTGTCACTCTTGTACTTCAATAGATGTGGATGAGCATTCCACATATGATCTTGACAACGAATTGTCTCTAACTACTTGTCATTCATTGAGTGCATCTACTACTAGTGTGTGGTACATAAGTAGCAGGGCCTCTAGACACATGATTGGTGTTCGAGGGTACTTTACAGATCTTACTTGGAGTGGTTTAGATATCGAGGTTGTACTGGGATACAACACTTCAGTCAGGGAAGTTGGACGAGGGACAATCTCTTTTCAAATGGATTCCGGAGAGTCCATGATGGTGCGGTATGTTTTATATGTTCCAGGGTTGAAGAAGAACTTGATATTAGTTTCCACTATAGAGGATAGGGAATTGTGGGTAATGTTCTGAGTTGGGAATGATCTCATTCCCCCCAAGGGATCCAAAGATACTATAGCAGTGACTATTGGAGTTCATAGTGGGAAGATATGCAAGCTCAAATTTCAGCTTCATAATGCATTAGCACATAGTAGTAGTAGTTATGGTTGTGAATTATGTGACTTCTGGCAAAGGAGGATGGGAAACATACATCATACGGCAATGAGGATCTTGAGGGAGATTGTGATAGGTGTACCGGAGTTTAGCACAAAGCACAGTGATGTGTGCAAAGGGTGTGAACTTGGAAAGTATGTCAAGACTATTTTACCAAGCAGTGATAGCAGATTTGTAGGGGTGCTTGATTTGGTACATTCATACCTTTGTGGTCAGGTGTCCAATATATCATTGAAGGGCTACGAGTACTATGTATCCTTCATTAATGAATTCTCCAGGAAGACCTAGATCTACTTTCTAAAGAGCAAGGAATCGAAAGAAGTTTTGTAGAAGTTCCAAGAGTTCAAATTTCTTATAGAGAACCAGACAGGAAGGAGGATCAAAGTATTGCGATCAGACAATGGGGGAGAGTATACCTCCAAGGATTTTAATGAGTTCTGTTTATAGGAGGGACTCAAGAGGCAGTTGACTATACCTTATACACCTCAGCAAAATGGGGTGGCAGAGAGGAAGAACAGGTAAATTGTTGGTGCAGCGAGATCTATGTTGCATGATCAAGGTTTTCCATTCTTTCTCTAGGCAAAGGCTTGTAACACGACAACGTACATTCAGAATACGAGTCCTCATAAGGTTTTGGGGAGAAAGACTCGTGAAGAAGCTTTCACGGGAAAGAAACATGAGTTTGGGCATTTTAGGATTTTTGGATTCCTTACATACTCACATGTCCCTTTAGAGAAGAGCACAAAGTTGGAACCCACAATAGGGAGAGGAATCTTTGTTGGGTATGATGAGACTTTGAAGGCCTACCACATATACATTCATGTGCTAAGAAAGATAGTTGTGAAGCGAGATGTTATATTTGAGGAGGATTGGGATTTCAGGAAGTCATGTGATTTGGAGAAGGGGGGAGCACTAGGTTCCTACACCTCAGGGTGGTACATTGCAGAGTTCAGCTTCACAAAGTTCAATGTAACATGTATTGGGGGTGACAGGTTCGCAGGTGACAAGTTCCCCGAGTATAGGTACAGGCACAGGTACAGGATCACAAGGTGGTGTTCAACCAATTTCAGGTTCACAGGTTACAGGTTCTCAAGCTACAAGGTCTCAGACCACTGGGGCTGCTATATCAAGTATAGAGTCTCAGGCAATTGATTGGGATGAGGATGACTAGTTCCCTCCATAGGAGGTTACCTTAGGGAAGAGGAAGCCCAAGTCGCTTCAAGATACCTTGAAGAAGGTGTAGACAGTGGGAACTCCCAAGACGGCTATGAGAGAGAGTAAGATGCCTGAGATGTTTTGTAGCTATTTGGCTATGGTGAGCAATATCAATGAGTCTGGGCCATCTTCTTATGAGTAGGAAGTAGGCGAGTAGGTTTGGAGAGATGGCATGTTGGAAGTGTATGCTTCCATCATGAAGAACAATGTTTGGGAGGTTGTGCCGAAACCTGAGGGGAAGTCATTGGTGACTTCCAAGTGGCTCTACAAAATTTAGTATGTTGTGGATGGAAACATTGAGAAGTACAAACTTAGGTTTGTGGCAAGGAATTTCTCCTAGGTAGATGGATTCGACTATGATGAGACCTTCGCTCTAGTGGCTTAGTACACTTCAATCAAAACAATGATCTCCAATGCAACAGAGATGGGTTGAAAGATTCACAATATGGATGTGAAGACAACATTTCTGGATGGACTCATAGAGGAGGAGGTGTACATTGAGAATCCAGAGGGATTTGAAGTACATGGGAGAGAGTCTCATGTGTGCAAGCTGAGGAAAGCACTATAAAATCTGAAGCAAGCTCTGAGATCTTGGTATTCGAGGATATATACTTACTTGTAGTAGGTGGGTTTCTAGAAGAGCGAGGAAAATCCCAACCTCTACTTTATTGTGGTTGACGAGGATCCACTCATTCTAGTACTGTGTGTGGATAATTTTTTTATTACAGGAGTGAAGAAAATCATAGGCAGCTGCAAGAAATATCTTGCTTCAGAGTTTGATATGGAAGACATGGGTCTGATGCATTACTTTTTGGGTATGGAGGCTCGGTAGGAGGATGGGCACATCTTTCCGGGATGAGGCAAATACACAATTGACATTCTGAAGATATTTTAGATGGAGGAATGCAGGCCTATGGCCATACCTTTGACAACCAATTGGAAGAAGTTGGTAGCTCCTGAGGTTGAGTTGGTTGATCCCACTAGGTACCATCAGCTTATTGGATTATTGATGTATCTGGTCAACACTAGGCCAGATCTGATCTATGTTGTCAATACCTTGAGTCAATATATGGTGGATCCAAAGGATGTCAACTAGGTGGCAGCAAAGGATGTGCTCAGGTATCTTAGAGGTACAATGGACTATGGACTGAAGTGTGAAAGGAGGGATGGAGTACAGTTAGTTGGTAATTCAGATTCTAATTGGGAAAGTAGTGCAATGGATAGGAAAAGCACCTTCAGGTGTTGTTTCATCTTGGGTTCGGCAGTTGTGTCATGGTTTAGCAAGAAATAGAAGTCAATGGCATTGAGTTTTGTAGAGGAAGAGTATATGGTAGCTAGTCTACCTAGTTGTGAGGCCATTTGGCTTCGCAAGTTTCTAGTGAGTCTATTTGATTAGTAGTTAGAGCAAACTATGATCTACTGTGATAATCAGAGTTGCATAAAATTCATAGAGAATCCATTTTTTCATGACAGGTCCAAGCATATAGAGATCATATATCACTTCATTCAAGATCATGTTCACGGGGGAGCAGTTGAGCTTCAGTATATATTAGAGCAAATTTGGGGTCTAAAATGGGCCTTATAAGAATACGAGCCACCTCGTAAGAAAATGAGTCATCTCATAAGAAAAAGACCCATTGAACTCAAGAACCAATAGAATTTCAAGAAAATAGTCAACCATAATGGTTGACATGGCATATTTGACATAAGCTAATAGTTAAAATAATAAAATAATATTTATGAATTTTGGAGGAAAAGAGAAAAAATCTACTTTTTTCTTCGTATATTCAAAATATCTCCCTGTCGTTTTACTCAAATTTCAAGTGGGAGCACTCAATTCATTTTTTCATCAGTACCCACATTGCATACTTTTGAGATAGCCCACCCCACAAAAATGAGAAATACATCAAAAAAACGTATTACTTTCAAAGTAACACATTTTTTTATGTATTTCTCGTTTTTCATAGGATGGGGTGCCTCAAAACTATGTAGTGTAGTTACTCGTTGGATGCAGAATTTAATTATGCATCCAACGAGTGCTCCCACTCAAAATTTGAGTAAAACGACAGGGAGATGTGTTGAAAATACGAAGAGAAAAAAGGTATTTTTTTCTCTTTTCTTCCAAAATTCATAAATATTATTTTATTATTTTAACTATTATTTTATCATTTTCCTTAGGAGGCCCATTTTAGACCTCAAATTTTCTCTAATTGATTCAAATGAGCAGGTGACTGACATTTTCACGAAGTCTTTGATGAAGAGCAAGTTTGTTTATTTTAGGGATAAGATGGGAGTGGTGTAGAACACTTTCCTCTTTAAGAGGGAGTATGAAAAGTTAACTAGGAAAGATGTTCGACCCTTTACCTTGCTTCATGCAAAAGTAAAACTCTATTTTTGAGTTGCAAAAGTTGCATTCATGCATTTTTAATGCACAATGTTATTTTCCATGCAAAAGCTAGATTTTTGCATGCACCTCATATTAGGGTTTTGGAAACCCTAATCAGGCTATGAGTTAATAAAAGGAGGAAAGGGGCAAAGGGAAAAGGTTACTCATGTATTTTCTTTAGAGATTGAAGAGAGAGAGAGAGAGAGGAGGGTGAATTTGTGCATGTAGATGGGTACATTCTTGAGAGGAGGGGCACATCTTCTGAGGAGAGAGTGGGTAGATCTGAGAGAGATTAGGGCACACTTAATCTGAGGCACTGAAGAGTATCATCATTGTGCAGTGATTTCATTTACACGGAGAGATCTCATAGATTGAGCTAGGGCGCATTCCTAAGGAGAGGGGCACACTTCCAAAGGGAGAAAGGGGCACAAATATGAGCATAGTCTAGCTCTCTTCATCTGGTGTTGAGGTTGGATCCACGGGAGGCAGAGTTAACTTCCTGGGTAGACTGGATCCATTTATTGTGAGATCGGAGTCTGATCATTAAGTGAGGGGTGCATTTCTTGAGCAGAGGGGTGCATTTCCATGAGGAGGGCGAGCTCTGAGATAGAACTCACTAGATATAAAAGTAGGCATCACCGAGACAATGATCCTAAGGTAGAAGGGCAAGAGGCCCTAATCAGATAGTAGTTCAAAGACAGATATAGTCAGAGCAGAGCACTGCATTCAATTGAGGGGGGCATTGATTTAGAGTGAAGGGCACAGTCATCTAGAGAGGTGCATTATTACCCAACCTTCCATCAGATCAAACTTAGAGCATGTGTGGCTCAGAGATAAATCCACATTGGATTACTCTATTGTATTGATTGTAATTGCTTAAGATTATAAAAGTTGCTTCCATCTCTCACTGGTTTTCCTGCAAGGGTTTTTCCAAGGTCTTTGACCCAAAAAAATTGTCAATTTCATGTGTGATTGCTATATTCGTTGAGTTGTAAATATATCTATTTTGCTTCAAGTTATAAGTAATTGTAATGCTGATACATTCTCTGGATATTGAAAAGTTGGGTTTGGGTATATGCATGTGGCTTATTGAGACTTGAGTCTGAGTTGGGATCTGAGATTTCCATAGTGAGTAGTGATCTCTATAAAATCTACATGATTTAGAGCTTCAAGATAAACATGATTAATAAGATGGTAGAGATGACAATGTTGATGGTATGGCTTGGAAGACCATGAAATATTCATATTTGGTACTCAACAATGAATTTGATTTGTTTTCTACATTTACATCCAAGTCTACATACATTGAAGAAGAAATTTGTTGTGAATATCTAATTGCAACATGGATAAAGAAAACTTTTCACAAGACAAAGCAACAAAGCAAGTGTTGGAAATGGGTAAATAATGCATGCTTATATTCCATTGGTACTCATTTCCATTATGCTTTTGAGATTGTTGGTTGTAGTTCTAACTCTATTTATGCTTCAAGCAATTCTTGTCCCTCTTGGGCACTTTTTTAGTCATTGGAGATGTATTACCTCACCCTTTTGTCTATCAAACACCAAACTCACCCACTACCCCATCATTGCTCTTCTTGCATGTATCTCATAGCTTTTCCAAATTACATACATGGTTGCATTGGAAGTGTCATGTCACCTAGTGGGCCCACTTTCCAGTTAGATTAGATAGGTAGGTTTCTAGCTTTTGTAGTTAATCCCAACATTTCATTTTCAACATTCCCAGTTCTTTGTTTTATTTTCCATTTTATATCCTGAAAGAAGCATTTTTCAAAGGAAGCCAGTTTGTGACTCCATGCCCAATTTTGACTCCATAGACCAATGGATAAAGTACTGGTTTGCTCACCCTTAGATATTTTGTTGGATTGTTGGCACCTCATAGGGAGGAGCCATCCCACAGAAGGATATTTTTGTGTGCGGGGCCCACCCCAAACAAATTTTACAAATCAACCGAATGACATATATGAATGCAAGGAATGGATTAAGCAGGTTTATGGGGCTCATCGATCATCAAGGAGCTATCAAAATTCAGTTCCGACATTCAGGAGAAGGAAAAATGGTTTTGTCCCATGGGGCCCACCTTGGGTGAAATTGAGTTTTCGGGTTGAGAGAGTAATTCAGGTACAATGAATGGATTAGAAAGGGTTTTTGAGGTCACTGATCATACTAGAGCTGACGGAAGTATGAAAACTCAATGGGAGCCTCTTTAGGCCAAATTGGACATACAGGCAGAATGACTCATCTAAAGGAAAGGAATGGTTCAAACATGTTTGTTAGGATCACTGGATATCATAGAGTTGATAGAATTCAATTCCAACCTCTAGAAGTACAAAATATAGCATTAAAAATTTCTCGCAAAGGTGTCTAGTTGTCCTTTCTAATTTTAAAAAGGATATCAAGCGGGCATCAAAAAGTGTCATGCAACTAGTCGTTGGAAATCCCTCTATCTACTTTGAACTATCTCTGACGACATGTCATGTCGACTCTGTATGCAGAAGATACATCATTATTACTCTTTGAAACCAAAGGGACACAATTTTAATGGTTTTGGCCAAGTTTTTCATGCAAAATTCTGATGGATAGTTATCCCTCTGTGGTCGTTCATTCAACATGAAATTTTAGGATGATGTTGATAAGGACAAGGGATATATGCCACACAATTTGTTCAGCTCCATGTGACCCACATAAGTAACAAAAAATTTATGAACATAGGCAATTTTTCAGGTAGTTAGAAACCATGTTTCTACTGCCCAAAATCCAAAATTGAAATTAGATTTTCTAATCCTAGGCCCAAGGATCATTCATATCAATTTTGAAGAGCTGAAACGCATCACAACGAGAGCAATTTGCAGTTGTAGTGTTTGCAAAGGAACTTACTTCATGGTGATTTTTAACTACAAACTTCGCCCAACATGGTCAACAATTGATTAAATCCTCCTAGGAATATGTCATAGGTCCTGCAATCATCAAATGAAATCTATAGCCATCTTCCTCTTCCACAAAGCTACATAGTGCAAAAAATGACAAAGTTTCGGGTTTAAAGAGCATGATTTCGATGCCAGAAGGGTCCCACTAGCAGGGTTACACTCTTCTAAATGCATGGTGCCAAGTTCAACTACCTCAAAGCCTCCAAATCTCTCTCCATCGTCAAATTAAGCCTTCATACCTCGATCGTTTGCGTTATTTTGAAGGAGAGGGAGCGTCAATTGTCGTGATTGATTTCTCAATTGATAATCTCACTCTTCGCATGGTTATGAAACCAAGGAAAGGGGATGAATTGCCAACCACGTGAACGATAGATGGAGCCTCCCCCTGCATATAGTCCAACGCCCCTGGCATCTTTGGCGGCGGAGAAGGATGGCAATGCAGATGATGGATGTAAGGGTTGAACAACGCAATCAACAATTAGCATTCAAAGGTGAGGTGGAAGGGACCTCCACCACAGAATCCGTGTTGAAGTGCATTGGATGGTAGTTATGGTTATGCAAGTGGAGGGTGAGGTGGAGAGCAAGAACTCCACCTTAAATATCATGGTAGGTGAGGGTGTGGCAATTACATAATATTTTAAACCCATTATATACCTCGAACGTGACCTTAGGTTATAACATGATATGCCTCCTTAAACACATAGTGAATGGTGAATGGTGGGACCCATTTATGGGGCATTAAAATATTATTTCATATTATTTGTTAATCACTCCCCAAAACACTTAAATTTATCATCATTTTGCACTGCCATAAAGTAGCATTATTTCATAATGTTTGGAGTGGATGTTTAATGATAAAGTCTAAAGCTGTTTTTTTTTAATTTAAAGTGTAATGAGACTTTATAAGAGGATAAAGGAGGCCAAGAGTTCCATTCCTTGCCACTGCAAAGAGCTACTACAGCCATGTGTTTGAAGCCAATAAAGAGAAAAGGTGCATCAATTTTACTCATTTTTTCTCTAATTTGATTATTTTTCATTTTAGCATGATGCTCTCAACAAAGAAATAGTTGAATTTGTAATTATTTTGGGTAGCTAATGAATCAAAGTTTCCAATGGATTGTCAAAAAAGCCACTACAACCATAAAGAGAAAATTGCAACAACTCCAAATTAGCTCCAAATTTATCCTCAACTACCTCAAATACTCTAAATCTTTCTCCATCGTCGGATTAATCCCACATATATTTATCATTCACGTAGCTTTGAAGGAGAAGGAGTGCCAATGGTCGTGATTGATTTCTCAAGTAATAATCTCATCGTTCGTGTGGTGACGGAATCAAGGGAATGAATCCCCACGTGCGTGAATGGTATATGGAGCCTCCGCTTGCATATAACCCAATGGCCCTGGCATCGTTGGCAGCGGAGAAGGATGGAAACGCGAATGGTGGATGCAAAGGTTGAACAAATGCGATCAACAATCAATGTTCAAAGGTGAGGTCAAAGGGACCTCCACCACAAAGTCCATGTTAAGGTGCGTTGGATGGTAGTTATGGTTATGCAAGTGGAGGGTGAGGTGGAGAGCACGAACTCCACCTTAAATAGCATGGTAGGTAAGGTCACGTGATGACATTACATAATTGCACCAAGAGGAGCAAGGTGCTCTACAACCCAGTATGGGGGAGATGTTGTCACGTAAGTAACGTAACGTAACATAACCCAAAAAAATAATTAAAAAATTTCATGTTGGCTCATAAAATAAAATATTATGAAAAGTAATTGAAAAAAATCCATGTCAACTCATAAAATAAAAAATTATGAAAAGCAATTAAAAAAATCCATGTTGGCTCATATCAACGAAGAGAGATCAAATTTATTGAGTTTAAATTTTTTAAAACAAAATTGCACCTCAAGGAATTTGATCCCTCTCGGTGCTTGATAGATTCGGGTTTTAGATGAATCTATACTGGTATTTTAAACAATTATATACCTCCAACGTAACTTTAGGTTATAACATAATATGCCTCCTCCTTAAATGCATGGTGAATGGTAGGACCCCTTTATGCGGCGTTAAAATATTATTTCAAATATTTTGTTAACCACTCCCTAAAACACTTAAATTTATCCTCACCTTGCACTGCCATTAAATAACATTATTTCATAATGTTTGGAGTGGATGTTTAATGGTAAAGTCTAAAGTTGTTTTAAATTTAAAGTGCAATGATACTTTATAAGAGGATAAATGAGATCAAGAGTTCCATTCCTTCCCAGTGAAAGGGTCACTACAACCATGTGTTTGAATACAAGAAAGAGAAAAGGAGCATCAATTTGACTCATTCTTTTTCCTACAACCATGTGTTTGAATACAACAAAGAGAAAAGGAGCATCAATTTGACTCATTCTTTTTCCAGATTGATTATTTTTCACTCCAGCATGATGCACTCAACAAAAAAAGATTCAAATTTGTTGGTGCAAAATTAGAGATGGAGTTCTTGTGCATTGGCCAACAAAGGGCATCGTTGTAGTCTAGTGTGTTAGAATTTTCAATCCCCTAAAGGAGAAGGTCTCACTCGAAGCATAGTCAAGACCTATGTGTGAGTAGGGGTGTTAATTGTAAGGATACATTGATGAAGGTTAATATTCTTCATACAGCAAGGACATTCATTGTCATGCATTGCAACAAATATTTATTACCCACGGAATATGAACAAGAAACATAGGCATAATCTATACATTTAGAAAATAAACATAATCATCCATGCACAATAAACATAATCATCCTCACCTTGCACTGCCATTAAATAACATTATTTAATAATGTTTGGAGTGGATGTTTAATGGTAAAGTTAAAGTTGTTTTTTTTCTTTTTAAATTTAAAGTGTAATGATACTTTATAAGAGGATAAAGGAGATCAAGAGTTCCATTCCTTCCCACTGAAAGGGCCACTACAACCATGTGTTTCTATCCAACAAAGAGAAAAGGAGCATCAATTTGACTCATTCTTTCTCCAGATTGATTATTTTTCACTTCAGCATGATGCACTCAGCAAAGAAAGAGTCAAATTTGTTGGTGCAAAATTAGAGATGGAGTTCTTGTGCATTGGCCAACAAAGGGCACCGTTGTAGTCTAGTGTATTGGCATTTTCAATCCCCTAAAGGAGAAGGTCTCACTCGAAGCATAGTCAAGACATGTGTGTGATTAGGGGTGTTAATTGTAAGGATGCATTGGTGAAGGTTAATATTCTTCATACCGCAAGGACATTCATTGTCATTCTATTGCAACAGAGATTTATTAACCACAGAATACGAACAAGAAACATAGGCATAATCTATATATTTAGACAATAAACATAATCATCCATGCACAAAAAATTAAAGGGGGGGCAAAATCCTTTATTCTATTACTAATGAACTTCATTGCATAATATATTTAGGGCCTTATGGCCTACATCATCTACGAAATTACCCGTCGCGACATCATAGAGAACAAAGAAGCCATAACCCAATTACATCACCCAAAACCCAAATACATTAAAGCATGCTTCTCTTTTTGCTCTATTATGGCTCGGTCTTCAATGTACGTCTTCTTCATTCTTTGTCCCTTTCTCTTTCCATTTGCTTCCTCTATGTTTATTCTTCTCTTCCACTTGCCTTATACTTCTTTATATACTTGTTGGGGTAGATCCAAAACCATTGTGGCCATTAGGGGCTTCCACAACTCCCACTCCTTTACCACGCACTTCCTTCTACCATTTTGGGTCCTTTCCAAAAACGAAGGAGCAAACAAATTTGTAATTATTTTGGGCATCTAATGAATCAAAGATTCCAATGGATTGTCAAGAAAGTCATTATAGCCACAAAGAGAAAATTGCAGCAGCTCCAAACTGGTTCCAAATTTATCCACGAATTTGGCAAGGGTCACAAATGATTTTATTTTAGTTGAATATGACCAAAGAAGCATTCTCATTGGAGGAAAAGAAAAGAGATTCCAACCTAATTTTTGGGTCTCACATTCCTTTCCCAACAATCTATAATACAAATATTTTCTCATTTACTAAAGAGGTTGATCAATGAAGTTCAAAGCAATAGTCAAGGGGGAAGAAGAGAGGTAAGAATCCATTAGAGATTGAAAATCCACCCAGAATATCACTAATTTTGCAGTAGAAAGTAGCATTCTTCTTCTCCTTCTCTTTCTCTTGTAGATTTGATATAAATTCCCCCTTTGTAAAATAAAGACAATGGGTCCAAGGATAAGATCAAGGGTCCCCACTAGTGTATTTCTATTGTATTAATGAACAACTTTGCTTTTTATTGAAATAAATCAGGGCCAAGGAAGATGCATGTTATGTTGTTCTCTTTTTATGGTTGTATGCCTTCAATATTCATTGAATGAACCAATGGATTCTACAATTACCGTGTCCATTTGGTTTGCTTCCTAGTGGATGCGTGTGAAGAGAGTGTAGAGTGTGCCCTCCTCTTAAGCTCATATCTGTTAATTTTCCTTCAATTACCTCTCATTGCAGGTTTTGATTATGGTGCAGAAAATCGTCTCTATGATTGAAACGTTTTGAATCCCCTTTTCCATTTGGTTTGCTTCCTAATGGATGCGTGTGAAGAGAGTGTAGAGTGTGCCCTCAATTTAAGTTCATATATGCTCATTTTCCTTCAGTTACCTCTCATTGCAGGTTTTGATTATGGTGCAGAAAATTGTCTCTATGATTGAAATGTTTTGAATCCCCTTGCTATTTGGCTTTCTGGTTATCCCCCCGCCCCCAAAAAACCACAACACAATCATTTTACATTTTCTTTAATAAGCATCTGAAATTAACTCCATGCACCACCAATTTTTGTTGTAAATCTCATCAGAGCTTTATAGATAAACAGGTTGTCCTTAGGTGACAGATGAGAACATTTTCCTTAGAAACATTGAGGGTATCCCCCTCTATGGCCCAAGTACTAGTTTGATGGCCTAGAGTGGCATGGGAAGTTGCATCCCTCACATCATGCCCTGACCTTGTGCTTCCTCCCATCATATTCCTCTCAATTGTGATATGTAGGGTAAAGTTCTGTGAGAGGTGCAACCTGGGGGACAATAGGTGGAAGTAGTAATGAGAAGTAGATTATAATTTTGGTTTAATTGAAATAGATGAGATGTTTCGAGTTAAAGGAGTGCTAGGCTATGGCCAATTTATTAAGGCAATTGTGATTAGTATAAACATTATGCTCTTTGAGGCATGCATGAATGGACTTTTCAATTTTCTTATAAAGGATTTTCCACAAGAGCAAGGATTTTGGTAGATCCCTTGGGAGAGAAAATGATTGGACTTGTCTTTAATGCCCTTGAACAATTGTTTGAGCATTTTGTGGGGTTTGAATATAGTTTTTATATTCTTTTTTAAAATAAGTTTGGAGATGCGATCAATAATGTTATGGATATAGGGGAGTGAAAGTATGGGTTGATGACTTGGGTTGGGGAGGCTTGGGCTTAGGGTGAAGAGAAGCATGAAAGTCTTTGGTGATTTGGTTTCAAGAATAGCCATTGGCTAGGAGGGAAATGGTGAGGTGGAATTTTTCTTTATCTAAATGATGGGGTCAGATATGTGTAAAGCTTTGACAATTAGGGTTTTAAGAACTACTAATTTTAAGTAGGGTGGTGGTGGGAATTGAAATTCAAGTATCTATAAATATGGATCTTTTTATGGTAAACATGATGAGACATAAAACCATTTTATTGATGGGTGACCTAAACATCAAGAAAAGGGAGAGTCATCTTGTTGAGTTTCCATGGTGAACTGAATGTGAGGGGACATATTATTCAAGTGATTGTGAAAGTCATTGAGGGAAGAGTCTCATAGAATATATATTTAAAGCAAAAGAAGGTAGAGGAATGGCAAATTCGAATAAGATTTAGGGTTTCCTCATCAACTAGCTTGGAGATGATATCAAGTGCTTTGAGAACTAGAATTTTAGTGTGAAGAGGGAGAGGGCATAAAAACTAACCATATGTTCATTACTATCAAGATGGAGATCTCGGATTTTTTGGATAAAGTTTGTCAAGTCTTTAATAAAAGTTGGGGTAAGACATACAAAAGGTTGAAGCTTGTCCGCTAAGAATCTAGAAAGAGCATGGGTGGGGGCTCCTATAGCACTAACAATAAGGCAAAGAGGAATATAAGTCTTGAGGATTTTTGGTGGGCTATAAATTTTGGGAGATCGAGGATTGTGGAGGAGGATTTGCTTTTTAATTGAAAGGTCTAAAGATGAGGATTTTACAGCATTAGTGGCCAGATTAGTAATTTTATTAATGGGATTCTTAGGAAGGGGTTTACAAGAGGAAGAAGGTAGGAGTTCCAATAACTTAGTTTCATAATCATTGGATTTCATGAATTACTGTGGCATTGCCTTTATTTGCTTCAAGGATAACAATATCCTTGTTGTCATTAACACAGAGCCAAGAATTCATCCTTGGATAGGTTGGGCTTGTGAAATTTGGTAGAGTTAAAGAATCCAAGAACATTCTTGCCTGATTTCTTCAACTTCATGAGAAGGGATATTATGGGTAACGGATTCAATTGAGGAAAGAATAGCCTCGATTCTTCTCCTTATGTTAGAGTTATTAAATTCATAACTTCTTACTTAATTTGAGTTGTTGGTGATAATTGAAATTGTATGAATATAGTTAGTTAACTGGTTTCTTGGTTTGAATTCCTCCCTTATCTTTTTCTTCTGTGGTTCTAATTTCTTTTAAGAAACACAATGTGTTAAAGAGGTTACTTAACTTCTACTAGATGTATGAGCTGTATTAAAATTGTTAATTGATTATTTATGAGGTTAATGAATCCAACTGTCAATAGACATGTGATAAATTAGTTTTTTTTTCTTGAAAAGTATTCAAATTATCTGCTACTTAATTAGGCATAAAACTTGTTCAACAAAATGGGGCCTTATATATTGTCACGGTGTTTTTGGTTGAAACTATGTAAGAAACTTTAAGCTCTACCATTTGTGTCTCAACCTTTCACCAGAAAAAGATTGTAAGCAATGTTATTGAGGGGAAGAGCAAATGAATACAAGGGCACAAAGGGTAAGTTAAGAGTTGGAATGAATGAGAAAACTTCAGAGTGGTAATCAATGGAAGAGAAGAATAGGTTGCCTAACCTTTTTAATATAAGTAAAAGCACTGCTATAAAGAGTTAAGCAAAGGAAAACAAGGTTGGGGCAAGGGGATTTGAGGAAAAGTAACACAAAAATAAACAAATTACATTAAAGAAAAGAGCAGTGACAAAGGAAGTAGATGATTAGAACTGAAGAGAGTGGAAACGATATAATAGATGAACAATGTAGACGTAACCCTTATCTCAAATCTTCAAATGCTGTAGTTAGCCAGCATTAATGGAAGGAGGAGGTGCATACCTTAAGCTCCAAGATTTCAGTATCGTTGGTTAAGAGGTGCCGCTCTTTGGAAGCTTCTCATAAGCAAAAAAAAACTATATGGAATGCATTAGAATGCCTCTCAAAGGCCAAGTTCCGTTTGCTTTGCTTTGATTCTATCCGGAAGATCCCATTTTTGCATGAGAGCAAGTATGTCATGTGCAACAAAAATAAAATCAAACATTGACACTTAAATTAAGTCTAATAGGGTTTCAGTTAATTTATTAAAAATGCTACAAATTATTTTTTTCTATATAGGCAGGGATTAGTTAGGACAACATTTGACCCTTGTTCTAATGTTTACATGGATTCAGTTCAGCATTATAAACTGTAGTTAAAAAGTTTCCAGGATATTAATGAAAATTTAGTGGATGAATTGGTTACAATCAATGTTCCCCCAAGTTTCCGGGACGCGGGAGCGTGGGAGCGGGGAAACGCACATTGGGGACGTGTGGAGACCACCCCCAAATTTTAGGGAAATTCGGGGGGGACGGGGGGTGTTAAGGGCATAAAAATTATAAAAAATATAGAGGTTTTAAATACCAGCAACAACAATTCATCGCGTGTAAATACAATTTAAGCTGCTCCCTGTAAATACAGTCTAATTCTTCAATGATTCAATACACTTCAACATTGTGTGAATCCATGGCATAGATGTTGTAATGGGGAACTGTGACTTGAGGATCCTATTTCTTCATGATTCTAGAGGAAATCACATTATTTGAGGCTTTCAAGTCCAACATACAATTATGTAGGAGTGAACTATTAATCCTATAATGGGATCCTATTCATCAATAACATCCTGTGCCCCCCTCCTCTAGGCTCTTAGCCCTTGCCTCTACCTTGAATTTCGAAGTTGATCCTCGAGGGACATTACTCAACGCACTACAATTTTGATGAAACTTCCTAAATCAAGCATTAAAATAAGGTAGAATTAGAAAAAAAAATCCCATGCTTAATAAGTGATTTTTGCTTGACTAAAGGGAACATTTTGATTAAGGTCATGATAGAGAAGTTCAACAATCAACACCACCAACATCAAGGTACATAGAGAGGTTGATGCGCTTGATTAAATGCCAATCCCTTAACCTCATACATGATAGAATCCAGTGGAAACGTTGCAATCCTGAAATCCAGAAAACTGTTAAGTCTGTTGAATTATGAATGGAATCTAAAATTCTACTTTTTGCATATGAACTCCGATAAGGTTGGAACCACTCTCAAACATCCTGAAACAATTAATGGTAATGTTAAAAATTTAAGTAAAAGGATAGAAAATGAAAGATAAGGAAAATACCACTTTTACTTTAAGAACTACTGAACAACTCTAGTAAGGAAGGAGCACCTAAGCGCCCCCCATTTCATCGGTGCGTGATTCAAAATAGGGGACGAGCTCCCCCATGCGTTTCCTGAAGTTTCTCCAAATTGGGGACGAGGGGAAACGTTTCGCTACGAGCCCCCAAGTCCCCGGGGCGCGGGGAGCGAGGGGGGCACGCCCCCAACCCTAGGGAACGCGTCCCCATGTAACACTGGTTACAATTCTTTAAAATTTGGTTTTAATGTATGAATAGCTGATTTTATTCTCCATAGATTTTTTACAGAATTTTTAATGAAGCATCAGTAATTGGAGTAAAGAAAGAGAAATCCAATGTTAGTAACCATCATAGATCCATCTTAAACCCGGATCTATCAAGCCTGAGAGGGAGACATGACTTTTTAGTACATGACCTTTTAATTTAGGCCGACATCATTTTTTTATTTTTTATTTATTTTAAATTATGTTAGAAATGGTAGTAAACAACATCTCCCTCATATTGGGCTGTAGAGCACCTCGCTCCTCTCGGTGCAATTAGACCCTTGCCTCGCTGTCAGATCACAGCTATAGATCAATCCTCTCTGTAGTTTGGAACATATGGAATATTTTCTTATTAAACAAGACCAGATCATCAGAGCTGGTTATAAAAATGAATTTCAGATGGGTGGGTTTCTGTTGTAGTATATCAAGATTGTCTAATATAACTTATAAGCAATTATTATGTCTTTTGAAAGGAAGACTCTGAATCCATTCTTAAGAAACTTGGAGCAGATTCCCACATTTGCATGTGGAATTAAATTGCAGTAGGGTTTAATTTCCTGATATTTAGTTCAAAAGCAACCCGGGATTCATTTGATTGCTAACAGTAGTTACAGAGCAACCCAGTATTCCAAGAACCAATTTGCACTGCTTAATACTGCGTCTATTTTGACTATACTGAATCCAAGAAATTTGGAGCAGAATCCCACATCTAGCTGCTTACACTGTCTACTTTTTTTATTTTTATTTTTTTTTAAATTATGTTAGAAACGTTAGTAATGCATCTCCCTCATATTGGGCTGTAGAGCACCTCACTCCTCTCGGTGCAATTAGACCCTTGCCTCGCTGTCAGATCACAGTTACAGATCAATCCTCTCTGTCGTTTGGAACATATGGAATATTTTCTCATTAAACAAGACCAGATCATCAGAGCTGGTTATAAAAATGAATTTCAGATGGGTGGGTTTCTGTTGTAGTATATCAAGATTGTCTAATATAACTTATAAGCAATTATTATGTCTTTTGAAAGGAAGACTCTGAATCCATTCTCAAGAAACTTGGAGCAGATTCCCACATTTGCATGTTGAATTAAATTGCAGTAGGGTTTAATTTCCTGATATTTAGTTCAAAAGCAACCCGGGATTCATTTGCTTGCTAACAGTAGTTACAGAGCAAACCAGTATTCCAAGAACCAATTTGCACTGCTTAACACTGCGTCTATTTTGACTATACTGAATCCAAGAAATTTGGAGCAGATTCCCACATCTAGCTGCTTACACTGTCTACTTTGATTATACTGAATATATTCTCCAGATTCTTAGAGCAGATTCTCACATCTAGCTACATGGAAACTTCCACAATATTGCCTGTGTGGATTATTAGTTGTAGTGTATATTTATTGTAGTTAGAAATAAACCCAAGATTCCAACATTTTACTTTGAGACGTAGATGTTAAGCTATGGTCAAGAAACTTGGACCCAATTCGCACATCGCTGACTTAAATTTTAGTATTCATCTCAAACATTAATTTCTTGATTGAACTATTTACTGGCATTTAAGTTCCACATTGTCATAGTTAAAACCTGACCCAGGAAAACAATTATACACCATCTCCAACCGAAGAGAGAAATTGACGTTGTTTGGCACTACTTTACGTTAATTCATACGGTAGATGCATGTAGAAAGATGCACAAACTAGAGAGGGATCAACAATGAAACTGTAGTAGAAAGATGCGTTTAAAAAAATGTTGTCAATAATTGCATTCTCACACTTTAATTTATGCTGTCCTGCATTGGAAATCCTATTACAACAGGAGACTAAGGAAGACACAAAATCTAGGACAAATGGCTTGTTGATGGTAGATACAATCGACAGTATACATCAGCTGTTGAAATCTCAAAGCAGGGAGATTTCTAGCGATGCGACTAAACAGGAGATAAAAGTGAATTTAAGGATAGAGATTGGAATATAAAGATTTCCTTTTTACAAATCAATGAATCAGAAGCCAAAAAGCTATAGAAACAATACTACTAACACAAAAAATGTATGATCTTCATTCAGCACTGAGATGCTCGTATCCGTGCTTCCTCCTCTGCTCGATGCCAAGCAGCCTTGACGATAACAAAGAACACAAACACCATTATTATGGTAAATGATAACTAGCTAGAAAACCTGACAAATTATCAAAATTGAACAATAATCATAATATACTTGACTGAGATACATGAAAATTACCTTGTCAATCTCAAGTTGAGACATGTGAGGCCTCAGAGAATTGCCAAGACTGAAGCCGCCCCATGCCTCTTGTATTTCTTGAGCTCTAGCATTCCTCTGCCTTTGCAAGACACTGCCTCCAGCTACATTTGCCTTTGCTGTCTGCTGCTTCTCAATCTCTATCTTAGACATTTCTCCAACCATGGACCCAACGGGATCATTATGAGAAAGTTGGTCTACTGGATCCTGTCTCATTGCAATTGGACTGACTGTACTTGCACCTTGAGTTAAAGAACCTACCCTAGTCTGAGACATTGAACTCTGTGGCAGAATTTCAGAACCTTTTGTTGATGCTCTCTGTTTCTCCTTCTCAAGTTGAGAGAGATGCTTGACCAAGATCTTATCTAAACTCTCAATACTACTACCCTCATCACTTTGACGTTGATTTATTTGAACCCTTTGGAAACCCTCTTGTGCTGATGCCATATTTTTCTCCTTCTCCAGTCTAGAGACATGCTTGACCAAAACCTTATCTAAACTATCTTCATTCTTCCCATCACACTCACAGGTTTTTTTTTGTACCCTCTCAGATGCTTCTTGCACTGCTTCCATTTTTGCCTTTTCCAGCTTAGAGATATGTTTCACCAAGACCTTTCCTAAACTCTCTCCATCCTTACTATCACAGTGATTATTCAGACTTCTTTGCACCCTCTGAAATGATTCCTTTTCTGATGCCAATGCTGCCAGTTTCTCCTTTTCCAATTTTGATATATGCTTGACCAATACCTTATCCAAACTATCTTCATTCTTCCCATCACACTTATGTTGTTTTTTTCGTACCCTCGCAGATGCTTCTTGCACTGCCTCCATTTTTTCCTTTTCCATCTTAGAGATATGTTTCACCAAGACATTTTCTAAACTCTCTACATCATTAATATCACAGTGATTCATACTTCTTTGCACCCTCTGAAATGATTCTTTTTCTGATGCCAATGCTGCCAGTTTCTCCTTCTCCAATTTTGATATATGCTTGACCAATACCTTATCCAAACTCTCCTCAACTGTATGATGAGGCTGATATTTTCTGTCTACATTCTGCAATGAATTTCTTGTCAATGCTGATGCTGCCATTTTTTCCTTCTCGAGATTTGAGATATGCTTGATTAAGACTTTATCTAAACTCTCTTCATCCTTCACATAATGGTGTTGTTTCCTTCTTTGCACACCAGTAGATGGTTCATTGGACAACAACAATGCTGCTGCTACTTTCTCTTTCTCAAGCTTTGAAATATGCTTGACTAAGTCTTTATCCAAACTCTCTTCTGTCTTCACACAAGCAAGTTGTTTTCTTCGCTGCAGACTAATAAATGCTTCATTTGACAACTCTGCTGCTGCCAACTTCTCCTTCTCAAGTTTTGATACATGCTTGACCAAAATCTTATCTAGACCTTCCCCACCATTTTCGTAATGGTGGTTTTGCTTTCTCTGCACTCGCTCAACAACATCTGAGGCACTCTTCATGGGAAGAATCTCTTGTTCAAGCTCATTCATATTCTTCAGTGGAATAGTGCTGAGGTTACTACCAGATGCTGTAGAAGTAAAATTATAGTTTTGCATCTTATCCAGGTTGGTGTTATTCATATCAATTTTGCTCTTCATTTCGAGTGTCTTACATATGTTTATATCTTTGTTCTCTTTATCATATTCAGTATCAATACCATCTGCTTGATTCACATCAGTTTCCATGCTTTGTTTCTTGGACAATCCTGATTTTGGCTGAGGCATATTTGTACATTTTTCTCCTGTGGCAGTTAACCGTTCTCTTTCTGACACATTGATCTTTTCAACCAAGATTACATCCAAACTTTCTGCATTCTGCTGTTCTGAATCTGCTAGTTTTGTTGTTTTTTCTGACACATGCTCAGCATGCTCTACAAAGGTTCTTCTAAGCTCAGGATTTGTTTCAAAAGAATTATCCTTTGTTGAATCTTCAGACAAAATTTCACCATGCTCTTGCAGTTCTCCTAAGTTTCTATTTTCTTTAGCTTTAATAGCTTTTGCCAATCTTTTGGCTTCCTGAACTTCACTCTCAAATTTAGAAACATGTTTTACAAGTATGCTTCCAAGATCAGGTAAAATTTCAGAAGTGAGTTCTCTTCTGTTATCTCCAGGCACAGTTACAGCCTTAGCTTTTGCCAATCTTTTGGCTTCCTGAACTTCACTCTCGAATTTTGAAACATGTTTTACAAGTATGCTTCCAAGATCAGGTAAAATTTCAGAAGTGAGTTCTCTTCTGTTATCTCCAGGCACAGCTACAGCCTTAGCAGCAGTAGCAGCAGCTTTTTCTGCCTCCAACCGAGAAACATGTTTCACCAAGATATCTCCTAGACCTCCAGAACTGCACTTGACTTCTTGCTCCTTGTTATCCTCTTTAAGCATAGCACTCAGACCCCGGGTTGCGACTATCATTGCAAGAGAGATAAGCTCCTCTTCTTTCAGGAGCTTTACTCTCCCAAGCATTAAGTCAATAAGCTCTTCAGAAACTATAATTTCTTTAGCAGCTTGTCTGTTAGATTGGTGGTGTTTAGGATCGTATCTATGTTTTTGAACGAGTCCCTTAGCTGCATTCTTCCTAATTTGGATACAGTTTGTCTCAGGAGCAGTAGCGTCTGAATCTCTTTCTAACTCAGAGTCACTCTGATGTTCGCCTTCAGTCTGAGCTTCCATTTCGGAAAATCCTTCAGAAGAGAAATCTTTACTGTCTGAATCATTGATGAGCTTAACAGCATTTTCAACTAGGTTTATGCTTGCTCTTTTGAATGCGTCATCATTAGCATTAAATATATCATTTGTGGAGGAAGATGGATGATGAGCCAAACGGAAAAATGCTACTTTCACAGCTTCTGCAACTTCCTTTTCTACTTCAAAAGCTGTTTCCAATGATGCAGAGATAGTATGCGTTGATCTTCCATCAGTAGTTGAGGTCTCAAATTTCAAAGATTGCTTGGAACCCCCAGGATTGTTATCAATTATCACTCCAACTTCTGCTGCAGAGTCAAAAGCTTCAGCTGCTTTTTGTTCAGCTTTCTTCAGCTGTACTTCAGCTAATGGGCATTGAATTCTGAACAGAAAATACAAACATAAGGAAACGAAATTTAAAAGTTGTATGGCTAAAATGTAAGGAAAGCAGCAGAGCTACAACCTAAGATATCAAGATATAAGGGCTACAACCTAGCTGCCTTAAGAATTCGACACCAAGATGCTTCCACCAAGGCAACTTTACGAGCCTCCATAGCTACCCTTGCTGCAGTTTGGGCTGCTAGTTTCTCTCTTTCTATCCTGGGTAAATGTGGATTTGAATCACCCAATGTCTCATCAAGTGTGGCATTCGTGCCTTCCTTTTCCTGTGTTCAAATTTTGAAAATTCATGATGTTGTTGAGATGCCAGAAAGGGTCAGATTAGGGTTGTATTGGCATGCATCTAAACACATCCTTCTAAGAGTAAATACAGTTGAGCAGTAAAAAATATTAACTCTGACACTAAATTTTTGGAGGGTATGAAATGTGGACTTATATACCTGCAGCATTCTTATCTTCCGCTCTAGATACGATTCTGTCCTCTTTCGCGGGAACCAATTCATTGGAGACTGAACCATGCACGAACTTGTGCTTTGGGTGCTTGGGTTTATGCCATCTCGAGCTGTTATCACATTGTTGAGCCTTTCTGCACTGTCTTTGTTGAACACCTGTATTAAAGTACACCAATTCCCAAGTTTTCAATATTAGAATTAGAATATCCTTGATCCTCACTGGTCATTATGTTTGAATTAAGTGGTCTTTATTTTCCAGGGAATCCGAATGCTTAATTCCAACTGTAATCACCTCTTTGTCACTTTACATGCAACAAAATTTAATTTATATTGGAATTAGAATATCCTTGATCCTCACTGGTCATTTTGATTGAATTAAGTGGTCTTTATTTTCCAGGGAATCCGAATGCTTAATTTCAACTGTAATCACCTCTCTTTGTCACTTTACATGGAACAAAACTTAATTTATTACAAAAGGGCCAACGTGGAGTCTTTTATGCTCAGAATAAGGACAACGGAACCTTGGACATTTTCAACTGTAATGATGAATTGAAGGTTCTGCTTACAATATGTGGACTCTGTTTGAACAATAAGATCTATGCAGGGAGTGAACATGAAATTATGGCAGGAAGGATCTTCTGAGATGATATATTCAGAACCATTAACAAAAGAAAAAACAAAGAGCTCATCTGAATAGATTCAGACTGAGAACTTACACTGCCAAAGTCTTGCACCAAATTTGGTTCAGTCTGTCCTATGATTATCTCATGTACATTAAAGAAAATTGAGATAAATGTGACACCTTATTTGGACATCGTACTAGATGTAATGTGTTAGAAATTAGAATCAAGAATGATCAATTATTGATATCGCTTTCTTTCCCAAAAGATTGAGCTTTTATACCAGCCTTTGAAAGGCTTCACCAACAATCTAACTACGGATGGAAGCTTCTCTCTGGTAGAAAAAATGCAAGCATTTAGGAGGGACTCTGGTAAAAAGAAAATAATAGAAGCCTGGTATCTTGAATGATTCTCATAGTGATTTCTTAAGATAAAGAGTAAAAGAGGAAGTTTCAGAGTCAGGCATAATTTTGAGGGTTATTCTCATCTAAATAGATATTCAGGAATTATGAAGGTGATTCACACTTCCAAAGAGTTCAAAGAAAAATATGCATATCTACCAGAACTGTCCGAAAATCAACTAAAATGCAAACACTTTAAAAAATTAGTTTATATAACATTTCTAGGCTGATCTTTCAATAGTTCAAGCAGAAAAGGAGAATTCCAGTCTGCTTAGCTTTGCCATCTGGGTTCCTTGTTGCCATATATTCTGTCCTACCAGAACCAAGCTGATAGTACGAGGATATTAGCATATGACCAACTTTGCAAATAACATTACAGGGAGGGAACATATTGCCAAGTGTCTTGAAATAATATTATCGGAAATAGTGGGAAAATATCAGAAAACATTAGCAAGTATAAACTTAGACCTGAAAAACTCAGAAAAATCAGGAGACATCAGAGATATTCAAATCACTGCATATGACTATAAGAGGTTTATGTACTTGGAACTTGAACCAGAACTGTCTCCTAAAATAAACTTTATAGAACATTTTTGTGCTGGTCCTTCAATAGTTCAAGAAGAAAAAGAGAATTTGAGTCTGCTTAGCCTTGCCAAGCTGGGTTGCTTGGCAAATAATGTTACCAAGAAACGGAATATCTAGAACATTTATGTGCTGGTCTTTCAATAGTTTAAGCAGAAAAAGAGAATTTCAGTCTGCTAGCCTTGCCATCTGGGTTCCCTGTTGCCATATATTCTGTCCTACCAGAACCAAGCTGGTATTGGTAGTATGAGGATATTAGCATATGAACAACTTTGCAAATAACGTTACAGGGAGGGAATATATTGCCAAGTGTCTTGAAATAATATTATCGGAAATATTGGGAAAATATCAGAAAACATTAGCAAGCATAAACTTAGACCTGAAAAACTCAGAAAAATCAGGAGACATCAGAGATATTCACATCACTGCATATGACTATAAGAGGTTTATGTACTTGGAACTTGAACCAGAACTGTCTCCTAAAATTACCTTTATAGAACATTTTTGGGCCGGTCCTTCAATAGTCCAAGAAGAAAAAGAGAATTTGAGTCTGCTTAGCCTTGCCAAGCTGGGTTTCTTGTTGTCAAGTATCAATGCATTAACAGCATATTCTGTCCCAGTGAATTGAGTTCAAGAGTGTTGAAACTATTTCCACAATTCCAACTCCCCAACCTCTAGAACAAGGCCTCATCAACAAACCTCAAACTACAGGGAGCCTGTTGCTTGTTAGAGACAAAATATTTGGAATATCCCCAGAATTGGAGAAGAGTTAAATCTTATACTCACGAGCCGAGTATTCCAAAACAGCAACTAAATTTCAGAATCTCAGATCCCTGTGCCCAGAGTTCTTCAAAAGGATGATACAATGAAAGGACTTTGCAAACCTAAGTATAGAAACATCTGAGCAAAGAAGCAGTTTTGTTCCAAAATTTGGTAGTTGACCACTGCAAACATAGCCAATTCTGTCCCAGTGAATTGAGTTCAAGAGTGTTGAAACTATTTCCACAATTCCAACTCCCCAAACTCTAGAGCAAGGCCTCATCAACAAACCTCAAACTACAGGGAGCCTGTTGCTTGTTAGAGACAAAATATTTGGAATATCCCCAGAATTGGAGAAGAGTTAAATCTTATACTCACGAGCCGAGTATTCCAAAACAGCAACTAAATTTCAGAATCTCAGATCCCTGTGCCCAGAGTTCTTCAAAAGGATGATACAATGAAAGGACTTTGCAAACCTAAGTATAGAAACATCTGAGCAAAGAAGCAGTTTTGTTCCAAAATTTGGTAGTTGACCACTGCAAACATAGCCAAAAACCTCATGACATTTCTTGGCAACACAATTCCCAATGATATAGGGTGCTTGATTTCCAGGTATATGAGGTATATGAGCCCCTCTCCAATGGAATTGGGTCCTATGGTGACATTCTGTTGACTACCAGGTTTCTTTTTCCTGAGAACCCTGAACCCTTGTTGTACTATCATAGCCCTGTTTCCTTGTGGGTACATGTCAACATAAGGAAGCGAATGCTGAACCAGGACAATTGTTACTAAGAGACAAGAATTATTATCCAGATGGTATATTGTAAAAATTAAAAACCCTAATTCAGCACCTATCCATGTTGTAAACAGCCAAGGTCCTATACACATGAACTACTGAATTCCGGAACCTCGCAAATCAAGTAAACATACTGAGAGAGCAAGAAAGTTACCTTTCTGCTGGGCATCAGGTTTATCATTTGTTCATGATGTGCAAGGGAAGCAGAGCAGGATGAGAGAGTGCTCGAACTATTAGATTCTTCAGAGAGTGCTCGAATTATTCTCTATGTGGTAAATTGTAATTCAGCACCTTATTTATGTAACTATGTTATAACAAGCCAAGTTCTTATTATGCACATGAACTAGTGAATTTCGGGATCTAACAAATGATTTAAACATACTGAGAAAGCAAGAAGAAAGTCAGTTACCTTTGTGCTGGGCATCAGGGTTGTTACCATATGTTTATGGTGTGCAGGGGAAGGAGAGCAGGATGAGAGAGTACTCGGACTGTTAGATTCTTCTATTCTGCTGCAAGCAAATGTAGCACTTCCCAACTCCATTCTCAAAGAGTTTCACAGTCTGAGTCAAGCCAGAAGCAGGGTTCAATGCCTTCAAAAGTGAGTACAGGGAATTCTGAAAAAAACAGTGGAAAATATGTAAGATTCCAAATGCACTAATTGAAGAAATGCAGGCAACCCAATAATGTAATGAAAGAAACTTTAACACCAAATGCATACCTAGAAAAATTAGGGATGTGGCGGGCGTGTGGAAGGAAGCTTTTAAGCAAATGTCCACAAGGTCAGTCCAGCCTGGAGACTCCAACCCATCAATCTGTAATATTTCTTTATTTTTGAAGATGATGGATTGACGACCTCCAGAGGACCCAAAACAATTTTTACACAGATAAATCTGACTGTATATTTCTCATTTCTCTGGAAGAGTTCAACACTCCGAGTGAACCCAAAAGCAGGGTTCAAATGCATACAAAGTGATTACAGAGGATTCTGATAAAAACAGTGGAAAATAATAAAAATTCCAAGTGCCCTAATCGAAGAAATGCAGGCAAGCCAAGCCAATAAAGTAATGGACAAATTTTCAAACCAAATACATTAAATATTTGGGGATTCATACATACCTTGTGGAAGAAAGCTTTTAAGCAAATGCCCACGAGGTCAGTTCAGCCTGGAGATACCAATCAATCAATCTGTAATTTTCTTTGCTTAAGATGACGGATTGACGATCTCTAGAGGACCCGAAACAATGTTACAGAGATAAATCTGTTGTACTTTTCTCGTGGAATGAGGATAGAAAGACAATATTGATAGGCTGCGGATGAGAATTACTGATCTTGTAACATTTGTTTGGAGAACGAGGATTGTTTATAAATTTGAAGGATAGTTAACCGTTGGAGTATCCAACGGTCGAAAAACAGTGTTAACGTGGGTAATGATGGAGTTGGCGAGGTCCGCGATCTACGTGTGTAGATTTAGCGGTTTTCCTGTTTCTGACGCCAACTGTCCAATTCTGTAGAGTCAAAGAATGGTTGGATAACGAGATTCCATTTTGCATCAATGTTTCTTGCCATATTTGAAGGATTCTATTTGAAAATCTCACCCCCATAGATTTGCCCTTAGAGAGGGTTAGTTGACTAAACGGTCAATAGATCGACCTTAAACATATCCCATATACATCTAAAAGAAGGCAACGGTGTTATCTCATATATGTATAAATAAATATTTGGGGTAAAGTTTTTGGGATTATTGTGTTGGAAAAAGCGCAAGTTTCTAGTATTTTTATCGTTCAATTCTCTTCAACCTTGTATTAAAATAAATGTTGAATTCGGATTCATAATTTTTTTATTAATTAATAAAAGTATTTATAAATGTATTATTTATAAAAATATTTTTGTAAATGTTGTATTTGTAAAAATATTATAAAAGATAGATTAAAGTTTTGTAAATGTATTATTTATAAAAATATTTTTGTAAATGTATTATTTGTAAAAATAATATAAAAGATAGATTAAAGTTTTGTGTTAAAAGTATTTGGTTCAACTCCTTATAAACTAAGTACACTAATGAGTTTACTAGAGGTCATGGGGCATGGTACTTTCATTTTGCATGGGTGTCTACATGTGATTGCAACTAGATGAGTAAGGTGTTTTACAGCCTAATATGGGGAGATCTTGTCACATAACATAACATTATGTTACCAATCATAATAAGTAATTAAAAAAATTCATGTCAAATGATAAAATTAAAAATTAAAACCAATTGAAAAGTAATTAAAAAAATTCATGTTGCCCTATAAAATAACAAGCATAGATCATCTTAAACCCAGATCTATGAAGCATCAAGAGTGATCCAATTTCTTGAAGTGTAATTTTTTTTAACTTCAATTTTTTACACATCTAAAAGATTACACCTCCATATCTATGTTGGTTTTAATTTTTTTATTTTATGAGCAAACATGGATTTGTTTGATTACTTTTCATTTGGTTTTAATTTTTTTTATTTATGAGCCAAAATGAATTTTTTAATTACTTTTTGTTTTGGTAACACAACGGTATGTTTCGTGACAACATCTCCCCCATACTGGGTTGTAGAGCATCTCACTCCTCTCGATGCAAAAAATTAAAATTAGCATAGATCCACCTTAAACCTAGATCTATCAAGAACACCTCAAGAAACTAGATCCCTCTCGATGTTTGATAGATCCGGGTTTAAGATGGATCTATGTTGGTTTTTATTACATTTTCAACAAGGGGTTACATCTTGATGGAGATTTGGACGACCTAGTATTGATGCTTGTTGAGGCCTTTTCTTGTGGAACTTTCTTGATTCTTGGCACATAGATGGCATCATAGCACTTTTGGGTATCATCTCTGGTTGAGTGCCCTTTTTGTTTCTCTTGTCACGTCCGTGGTGGCATTTCACAAGTGAAATCAAAATATACATTAGAGAGCTTGAGAGCTCAATTTAATGATCTGAAAGATCTAAAATGTGAAAACTTCGTCAAGGTTAATAAAAAAATAAGAACAACCTTCCTTTTGATATTATTGAACATGCTGAAATTTATAAAGAGATTTACTACAATTGATATTCCACAAGCCTTCTTGATCCGTGTCGCCCAGGAGTTTGATGGGGGACAACAAGTTTGACTAAATGATTCGAGGTATGTTATGGCGGAAGCAACTTAACTAAGTCGACAATCCAGAACAAGAAAACAATCAGTAATATACACAGACAAAATGCAAGAATTTGGATAAAAAAAAATTCTATTATTTATTCTTTGTTCCTCCTTCTTATGTTACAATAATGTACAGACTTATATAGAGTGTTGAGAACGCTTGAGCTTCCTTCCCGTTACGTTTAGTTACAAAAGAAGTTGTAGTGGTCTGAGAAGTGCAACCGTCACATTCGACTGGAAGACAAAGGGACAATCTATCGTAGTCGGTCAGTTGTCGTCGGTGTGCAATAGTCGTCGTCAACGAAGCATGTTAGAGTCATCAATCTTTGACGAGTGGTGTTGAGAAGTCATTGACTAAGACTAGGCCTACTAGTCGAAACAAGCCAATTGACTTCAGAGGTGGATCATTTGCCCTTCCTTAAGAAGCAGTGGTCCCCATTGCTTGCTCATGCAGATGAGGAAACTTCTCATTCAGTTCGACAATAGAATACCACTTTCCTTGGGCTAGAAGCTGTCTGTATTTGGCCACCTAAAACAAGGGAATTGCTTGCATCCTTGTATGGCATATCCGTCAGCCTATGATTGTGTCACCAAGTAGAGGCTCCTGAACATCTGGGTGTATATCTTCAGGCACTTTCATCAGTAAGTTACTTTGTTCAAGCAATGGTGCATGATATGGTTGAAATAGATCCACATTAAATATTAGATGTAAGCCCAGGCATGAAGGAATGTTGAGCTTAAAGACATTTTCCCCAATATTCTCAAGAATGGTGTAAGGACCATATCTCAAAGGCTTTAAATTCTTGTATGGACCTATAAAACTGTCTTTCTTGAGATGTAACCAGACCTGATCCCCAACTTGAAAAGAATGAGGAATACGATGCTTGTCGTGTCGGGCCTTAGCTTTCTATAACATCTCCTACGCTTGCTTATGTATGTCACAAATTTGATCCCTGAACTTGAGTGCTTTCTCAACTTCTCGATGTCCATGGTCAGTGTCAACCAAGGAAGTCAGTCGGTTGACTAAGTCAAGAGGCGCCAAGGGTTGAAATCCATAAAAAACTTCAAACGGACTCTTTCCTGTAGAGTTGTGTTGTGCTCGATTATAGCTATACTAGATGTACGGGAGAATTTCATCCCATGTTCGATGATGTTGGTGATTGTACATGCGGAGCATTTGTACTACCAGGTGATTCACAACTTTTGTCTTTCCATTGATCTGGGGATGGAACACAGTCGACATCGATAGTTGTGTGTCGAGTTGTTTCCAGAGCGTCTTCCAGAAAGTGATTAGAAATATGGAGTCGCGGTCATAAATGATTGAAGTCGGCAAGCCATAGTGTTTCCAGACATTCTCAAAGAAGAGCTGAGCAGTCTGTTGTACGGTCATGGTCTTCTTGCAAGGAATAAGGATACCCATCTTGGAAAATCGAGCTACCACAACCAGGATTGCATCATGCTGGTGTCGGGTAATAGGATATCCAGTCAAATAGTCTAAGGAAATGGATTCCCATGGTCAATTAGGGACTGGAAAGGGTGTATACAAACCCTGTTGTTGGTTTCGTGGCTTAGTGATGATACAAACCACACACAACTTGATATACATGTTGACATCAGTCTTGAGTGAAGGCCAGTAGAAGTACTTTTGGAGTACAGCGAGTGTCTTTGTTACTCCAAAATGTCCTACATTTTTGTTTTAGTGTGCGTCCCAAATGAGATTTTGTTGGTGCTCACATGTTGGTACGCAAAGTTGTCCAAGCTTGTATAACAAGTTGTCCTTCACATGGTAGTCGAGAGCAATCAAATGACCTGTCTAGAGTTGTCGGTACACCATTGAGAAATCAACGTCTTGTTCATGCTGTTGTGGCCAAGTAATGGTGTCATATCCATGCATACTTAAGACTGTAAGAAGTGAAGTAACCGATGGTCGACTAAGGAAAGCAGTTGCTGCATTGGCTTTTCCTTTCTAATGCTTAATTACCAACTAAAACTATTGTAGGTAACTAATCCACTTGACATGGTTGGTCATCTGTAGCTTAGACTGGGATGGAGCAAACTGTAGGGTCTTATGGTCGGTATGAACAATTGTTTCCTTGCCAAGGACATAGTGTCTCCATTGCTTAAGATATTGTACAATGGCATAAAGATCCTTTTCATATGTCGAATATTTCCTAACAGTGTCATTGAAATTCTCTTAGTGGAATGCGGCTAGGTGGCCGACTTGTGTGATTATGATGCCCATAGCATAGTCGGAGCCATCGGTTTCGACTTCAAATGGCCGATGTAAGTCGGGTAGCACAAGTACTGGTGCGGTACAAAGTTTGTGCTTGAGATGCTCAAAATCTTGTTGTTGTGTTGGTGTCCACTTGAAGATAGTATTCCCACTTCCTTTAGTTAGTTGAGTCAAAGGCCAATCTATATGACTAAAGCCAAGTACGAATCGTCGATACAAATTCACCAAACCAAGAAAACTTCTTAGCTCATGAATGTTTTGAGAAATGGGCCAATATTTGAGGATATGTATCTTATCTGGGTCGATGTGAATTCCTGCAGAGTCGATAACATACCCCAAGTATTTGATGTTGTCCATCGCAAATGGACACTTTTCCAAATTCAAGTATAGTCGATGTTGTCGGAGGGTGTCGAGGACTTGTTGGAGCTGTCCAACATGTTCCTCCCACGATCTACTAAAAATCAGGATGTCATCGAGGTAGACAATAGCAAATTTTCCAACAAAAGGTCGAAGAAAGTCATCCATGTATTGCATGAAGGTTGCAACCTACAGGTGCATTGGTTAAACCAAAAGGCATGACTAACCATTCAAACAATCTTTCCTTGGTTTCGAAAGCAGCTTTCCATACATTGGAGGGCTCAATCAAAATCTGATGATATCTCAACTTGAGATCAAGTTTAGTGAATAATTTAGCACCTTTCAGACAATCAATCAATTCGTCTAATCTTTGTAAAGGGTACCGGTTTTTTAATGAAATCTTGTTGAGTGCCCTGTAGTCAATGTACATGCGCCAAGTCCCATCTTTCTTAGGAACAAGAACAAATGGACTTCCACAAGGAGGGGAACTGGGTGGGATATGGCCCTTGTTGATCAAATCTTGGATCTATCGACGAATCTCTTCATTCTCGATAATGGACCTTTGTAGACAGATGTGTTAGGTAATGAAGAACCAAGAGTGATTTCAATGGAGTTTTTTACCTGACAGTGTAATGGTACTTCATTTGGTTCTTTGAACACATTATGGTATTCTTCAAAAATGATGTCAATCCATTGCTGTTGTTGAGGACTACGGTTATCGACGAGTCGACTAGTTGCTACAGTCTTCCTAGAATGTTGAGGCTTAATCATGATCAATGCGAATTTTTGAGCATGGTTGATTAAGTTTTTAACCCGTTTAGCAGATACCGTCCCAACTATCGATGCAGGTCATTGCTATGGTATACCATACCACTGATCCTGAATTCTAACAATCACCTTCTGCTGTTGTGACTGATAACTTCCATGTCGATCCCACAAGTATGGATTTCCAAACAAAGCTTCGGCTAGTAAGAGTGATTCCACATCACATAGTACTTCATCTTTGAAAGGCTTAATGAATTAGGCGAGTTTGCATTGTCAGGTGATTCGAAGTTCCTGTCCATCCTTCATCCAACCAATGTTATAAGGATGAGGATGCAGAGTAGTGACAAGACCAAGTTTCTTCACAAGAGTTTCATAAACAAAGTTCTTATGGATGCCATTATCCAAAATCATATGCAAAGGATTGTTATGAACCCATATCCGTGTATGGAATATGTGCTCTCGTTCCTCCTCATCAACAATAGTCGAGGCGGCTAGAGTTGTCGATGTTGATTCCAGGATAGTCGACGATTCCGGGTTGGATTCCACAATGACTTTGTCAGATGAGTCAAATGTAGACAATTGTGCTAAGAATGTCTTCTAAGATTTTCGTTTAGATGCGTCATTCCATAATGAGTTGTGGTAATCACACCATTTCCCGGTAGGGGGTTTTTACTACGTTCCCTCTTATCTCTCTGAGAAGGTCTCTTACCTTGATCTTGCTTAGGCAGTGTCAGGTGAGACAGGCGTTTAGACTTGTCAGAGTTGTTTGACGATGGAAACTTCTTGTAAGATGGTCGTCCTGTTGGCTTAGTCGCGAGATGTTCTTTTCCTTTCTGCTTCGCTTCAAGCTTGGTAGCATAATGGAATGCATCCGCGAGCATATTGACAATAAAGAAATCCATCTCCTGCTGAATGTATGGGGACAATCCACTGATGTACTTCAGACCAAGCAAGTTCTCCTATTCCTAAATTCTGATTCTAGCCATCAGTCGACAGAACTCGTCGGTATAGCTCTGCATAGACTGTTCTCTCCATTTCCTTAGTTGTTGCCACTTATTATACTGTTGTTCAATGTATTTGGGTGGGTAGAACTCCCTTCATACATGCTCGACAAATTTATCCCACGTTTCTATGGGGTTGTATTCTTTCTCCATTTTTGTCAATAGATTCTCCCACCAACAGTGCACAGAAGTCAACATTTTCAAGGATGCAATGGTGATCTTCTCAACTTATGAGAGTTGATTCACAAAGAAATAGGATTCCAGCTGATGTACCTAGTTGTCTATGAATTCTGCATCAATCTTTCCTGCTAGATTCGGTATATCCAAGTTCATATGTACCTTAAAATAATTGCCTTTGTCAAAGGCATTTCTCGTCGAATTGCTAACTGAAGTCGTTCCAAATGAACTAGTGAGTCGAGCAAGAATCTCATTGAAATGCTCGTACATTTCAGTTCACTGTCGAGTAATTGCTTGCTCAATGAGTCGCCTTGTCTATTCAGTTGCATGTTTATTGTCTGCTTCTTCTGCATCTTCGGTTGAGTGTTGCGAGCTGATAGATACTCAAAAGTCGAAGGTAGGATATGTCTGTATTACTAGGTTTGTGAGCATTTTTTAACATGCATAAGTCAGGTAACTTCAGCAAGAAGTGTCTCCACAAAAATTACACAAGATCAACCTCTGATACCAATGATCTGCGTCACCCAGGAGTTGGACAAGGGACAACAGGTTCGATTGAATGAGTCAAGGTTTGTTATGGTGGAAGAAACTTAACTAAATCAACAATCCAAAATAAGAAAACCATTAGGAATATACATAGAAAAAACGCAAGAATTTGGATTAAAAACTTTTCTATTATTTCTTCTTTGTTCCTCCTTCTTATGTTACAATAATGCACATACTTATATAGAGTGTTGAGAACGCTTGAGCTACCTTCCCGTTACGTTCAGTTACAAAATAAGTTGTAGCGGTCTGAGAAGTGCAACCGTCACAGTCGATCGGAAGACAGAGGGACAATCTATCGTATTCAATTAGTTGTCGTCAGTGCGCAATAGTCATTGTCGACAGAGCGTGTTGGATTCATCAATATTCGATGAGTGGTGCTAAGACTTCATCGACTAGGACTAGGCCTACTAATGGAAACAAGCCAATTGACTTCAAAGGTGGATCACTTCCATAACAATCTATACCATATTCCAGGAAATTTAAAATAGAGGTTGTGAGATAGGAGGGAGCCAAGTATCCTCTCTGTATTCCTAAATAAGCAACAAGCCTTCCTATAGGATTAATGCCTCTTTGGAGATAACATTTGTGAGTTGATTGAGTTCTCTAAATGTACGTGTAACAAAAAGAGTCTTGAACATGTTCTCGGGCTCTTAGATTTGCTAGAGAATAGGATTTAAAACCATATTATAGACTTGGCAGTTCCCATTGAACCAATCCACTACAGATTTTGAATCACCCAACACTTGAGGAAAGACTATGCCTTGTCTAATGAAAACTTCAATAATATCCATATTAAAGCATACAGTTGAACAACTCTAGAAATTGTTTCTTGTCCCACACTATTCTTTAATGTGTAGTAATGAGATGGAGAGAGAAACACAATAAATCCAACCCCGCATAAGTAGGGGGATCCTTGGCAAGCTCCGTAAAAGAACCCCCATGGCTCCTAACAATTAATGGAAGGTCCTTTTAAAAATCAAGTGGGTCTTTGAATCTTTGATATATATCCTTCCTTGAATGATGCTTTTATTTTGAGCGCCACAATTGAGAAGTATGAGCTTGCATCTTTGAAAATCATCCTATTTCTCACCAACTGGAGGCTCCATAACACATAACATGGAAAGGACTAGTCGAAGGGTCTTTTATCCAAGATTCAAAGCATTGGAATAAGGTATATTCTTTCCATTGATCCAGGCAATTTAAATAACTCAAAACATCCTTCCATACCTAAATATCAAAAGTACACAAGATAAAGAGATGGTTCCTTGTTTCCTATTGGCTTTTGCACGTAATGCATCTATTGGGATCTTTCCAAGATTAATTCTTCCTATTGTCCCATGTCAAATCTTGTTAGAGAGAGCTAACCAAGAGAGGAGACAAATTTTTAGAGGACAAGTAAACTTCCATATTCCATACCACAACCAGGGTCGTTCCTCTGGCATCTCCACATTAGCTAAAACCTCATAACCCAACTTAGCAATAAGATCCCCTAAGTTCTTATTCCAAGTCCACTTCAACTCATCTTTTTCATCCTGCAAAAGAATAGCATTATGAGAAAGCATTGAAATGTAACGCATCCATTCTTTGGATAGTATCCTCTGTAAATATAGGTCTTTAGTAGATAACTAGTTTTGTAACCATCTATTAGAAAGCCCTTGTGTTCCAAAATATGCTAGAGTTTTCAACCCTTTAATATGGAGAACATGTTTCATCTCTTCTGACAGTTTGAGGTTCCTTGAAGCTCTGAACCATGGGTCCTCCCCTAGGAACAAATTATATCCCTTGCCAAATTTCCAAGCCACCCATCTTCCTAGAATTAGGAAGGCATGAACAAGCCCCTTCCACACATTAGAGGCTCCCCTAAGGAATTTATTCTCAATTCTCAGCCATTCTTCTGTCATTTTATCGTTAAAATATTTAATTCTCATTAATTTTCCCTAGAGACCTATATTGAAAAGAATCCTCCATAAGGATTTAGCAACCAACACCTTATCGAAAAGGTATATTTTTTTGATACCACAACCACCAAAAGTCTTTGTTTTGGCTGGATTAGTCCACTTAACCAAATGGATTCCTTCCTTCAATTTCTTTCCAGTACACACAAATTTAAAACATTTGGGACATGAAGAAAACCAATATAATGGAATACTTTGAAGCATTGATTTCAAAAGAATTAGTCTACCTCCGAGAGAAATCCATTTGTAACACGAACATGAAAACCGATCTTCCATCTTTTTATATAATCACTTCTAATAAGCAATCCTATAGTCATTGGATTTGATGTAGTAACCTAAATATTTTAGGCCTTTGTTGATATGATCCAAAGGATATAGGAAAGGAAATCCCAAGTGTGCTTCCAAGGTGAGACCCATCTCATAAAAGAGGATCTTTGACTTGTGTTGTTTTATTTCCATACTTGTTGCAAGATGAAAAATGTCCAAAATCCTTTTAATATTTCTCCATTGTTTGGTTGTTCCTTCACCGAAGAGTAGAATATCATCCATAAATAGAATATGTGATAAGAAGATACCCTCATCCACCTAAATGCCTTTGATTGCAACCAATCTCTTGGTTGTAGTCATCGTTCTTCTTAGTCCCTCAACTACTCGAAGGAAGACAAAATGAGACAATGGACAACCTTGTCTTAATCCTCAAGAGGCAATGAAATATTTAGAGGGAGATCCATTTATAAGAATTGTGTAGTTTGCAAAGTTCACACAACCTAGAATCCAGTTGACAATTGTGAGCATCATCCCCATTTGAAGCAAGAACATCCTAAGATAGGTCCAATTCACCTTGTTGAAAAGCCTTTGAAAGGTCAATATTCAAGATAATTCCTAGAATATTATTCAATTTTAAGGAGTGAATACCTTCTTGAGATGATCAAACAACATCTAAAACCCTCCAATTGAATAAAAATCTGAATTGTTCTTTCGATATTACCAAATACAAGCAACATTTTAACCTGTTTGTGATGATTTTTTCAATGAGTTTGTAAACAATATTGCACAGAGAAATTGGTATGAATTATTCAAAGGAAGTGGGATCATATATTTTGGGAATCAACACAATGAAGGTTGATAACACTTTCCTAGAAGTACGTGATTTCTCCACAACCCTCACAAGATCATCCAACAAAAGATAAAAAACCTTAATGTAGAACTCTACAGTCCACCCATTTGGGACTGGACTCTTTGATTTTTTGAATGCCATGAGAACCTCCTTTATTTCTTCTTTAGATGCAACTTCTTCTAGGATAATATTCATTTCATTATCGGAATAAGAGGGAAACATCCTTATAAGCTGCATCTATTCTGCTATGTGTGAGGCTTCTAGCTCCTTAAACAATGACTCAAAGAAATCCTTCCTTACCAAGGACAAGTCTTTAAAGGAGGAAGATTTGGACCCATCCGGAAGCCCCAATTCCCAAACAGTGTTAATATATTCCCTGTGAGCAACATACTTGTGGAAAAACATGGTATTGTTATTGCCTTCATCAAGACAGATGGATTGACTCTTAAGATGACATGTTTTTTCTTCCATGTCCAACAATTTGTTTTTTGAATTGATTCCAACACCTTCAAAACCTCTAATTATTCTATTGTAAAAACCCCTGCTAAGTTAAGGGCATATAAGCTTTCGATGTGCTCTTCCACTAACTTTATTTCATCGTTCCTTTCCTTGTTTTTTCACCTGTCCCATTTCCATGCAAGCTTCTTCAAATTACTAATATTAGATACAAATTTCATCATTACCAAACCTCATGAATTTGGATCATAACCAACCCAATTCAAGAGAATATGAGCCTTGTACTCCTCGTCTTCCAACCAAGCATGGTTGAAATTGAAAGCTCCAAGAGGATTGTCATATTTCTTCATTAGTTGGAGTAAGAACAATGATGATCTAATGCACTACCTGACCCTATACATAATCTATACCACTTGACTTCTGTAACCCGATTTTCTGCCATGAATACCATGTCCAATATTTTGAGATGGCCTTATTTCCGCCTCTAGCATTTCTCCAAGTTGAGACCAACTAAAGAGGGATCTATATCAATAAGTTTAATTTCTTTAAAATTTTTGGCAAAGGAATGCCCCAAGGGATCTTTCCTTGTCGTCTTTCCCTAGATCTCCCTCGAGGACAAGGTTAAGATCATATCTCCCCCAAGAATGATGTTGTCTCCTTGCAATGAACCCTGAATCTTGAGAACCTTCCAAAATGGCCTTTTGTTATTATAGGGGCCATATAAATTGCTTACCTTGATAATTATTCCCATATCTTTAGCTTTGGACTCCCACAATATAATTCCTACAGAGATAATATTAGATGAGATAACATTTAGACTAGAATTCCATGTAGTAAGGATCCCCACAGATAAACCATTAGCATCTAGAGAGAAGAAATTCCATTCTTTAAGCATCGGGGATAGAATCTCAACGACTTTATTCCCTGCACACAACATCTCTTGAAGCAAAAGGACATATGATTGATAAACACTAAAAATCCTACAGATATCTTATCGCTTTGGGGTGCCCCCTACCCCTCTCACATTGAGAAACATGACAATCATGGAGTAACCCTAGAAGAGGGCTTGCTAGATATAAGGGCCTTGATGATTGTTAGTTTATTACTAGCCTACACTTCCTTGTAAGCTTTCGACTTTTCCTTTGAAATGAAGGAATTACATCCCACATGGGAGGGTCGAGGATTCGACTAAAGAGATAGACTTAGTTCTATCACATCATCTACCAAAAAAGGCAATAGGATTATCGACCTATGGTGATAGTTAGAAAGAACCAGAGAATGGATTTTCATTTTTCGAGAAGGAAACTTTTCTAAGACATGAACATTATCATAGGAAAATACACCCAATCCTTTACCCTTAGAAGGAGTAAAAGATGCAATAAGGAACAAAGCCCCAACCTAAAGATGTAGGGTAGGATTCGGATCTACATCCAGCAGCCTAGGGAGAGAAACAAGAGAATCTTATGGAAAAAGGGAATCCAAAGATAGAACCATACCTTGAGCTGGTGAGTTGGGCACTAGAGCTCAAAGGAAACAGTAAACCAGATCATAAGTAAGGCTTGCCTTCTTATCTCCATTTAGTTGGGAATCCAAATCCTACCTCCATTTTGGAATAAACTTCGCACTCTACTCTGAAAATTCCATACTGTGATCCAATGAACCATGCACCAAAACTCGTGGGAGGGAATGATCCAGAGCCAAAGGAAGGATGACCTCCTTATCTCCTTTCGACTAGGAATTCTCATCTTGCCTCCCTTCTGGCATATATTTTGCACTCTGCTCAAGCATTTTTGTAGCAGAAGCGCTTTTAAACATAAATATTTTGCAATAAAATTGAAAATATATAAAATTATATTTGATAAATGAATGAATGATTGATTGATTAGTATTACAAAAGAGGCCCCCATATAAATAGGGCTTGTTGATACCTTTTCATGAAAGGTTATGTCGTTTGATCTTTTGTTAAGGTATAACTAATATTATTTATTGTTGTTGTTATCGATATTACATTTATATTTATGTTTGTTACATTACCACCCTCTCAAGGAATGCTTTGTCCTCAAAGAATTATGAATAGGATTTTCTCTAGTTAAGCATGTTATATTGATGGCATCATCTTCTTGTTTTTCTAGTTGTAGGAGTTTGAACTTGGTCTTGGTCTGAGCATTAGAAGGGTTCCTCAATTTGTAGAATGTGCATCATATCTTGAAGTATTTGGACTTGTTTGTTGAAGGAAAACGCGTGATGCTTCTTAGGTCAATACTTGACTTGCTTCCATTGTTGTATATGTGCATGTGCTTCATGTTTTTTTTTTCCTTAGTGGCAATTCAACTTTATTGAGATTGGACCCCTTTGCACCATATAATTTGTAATGTTGACCTTGTCAATTAAAGTCCATGAATTGTTCATCAATGTTTGTGGCATAAGTGCTCAACTGCTTCAACCATTTTGCACCTAACACCATATCCATCCCATCGAACTGTGGCACGTAAAATCTTCATTGTAGTTCTAGTCCTTGCATGTGAACTAAGATTTTTTGACATCTTCTTTTTCCGTTGACATGATGCCCATCAACCATATTAAAAATGAGTTCCCTTGTGGGGTCCATAAAAATATTTAACTCTTTAGTGACATTGATGTCTACACAGTTATGACTACTATTAGAATCTACAAGGATTGTTAATTTCTTATTTCTTTACATTTCCCATTATCTTTAGTGCCTTGGGTTGTGAGTCTTTGGTCTTAACTGTAGATGAAATTGTCATTTTTTGTGCCTTTTTTTAGAACCTTGACCTCATTAGTCTTCCTAAGATGAGGAGGGATATATTTGGTGGTTACTTGTATTTATTTTTTCTAAATATTTCCCCCTTGCAGCACATAGTCATCACTACTATTCAGTTGTGTGCATGAAATTAATGACAAAGATACTTTTTGTGGTATTTCGTCATAACCAACAGCTGAGTTGTATGCCACTGCGACTTCGTTTTTGTCCTCGTTCCTCATTTTTGTCTCCTCTAAACAATGTTCTTTATAATCTTCGACTACCTTGTTAACTCTATTTGTGAATAATGTATGCATGTTAGCTACCATGTTAACTCTTTTTGGCCTTCCGCTAACTCTTTATGTGACTTCATAATGTTATCCATAATTAGCGAGGTGTTATTGCCTTCGCCTTCATAACAACCCTCTATGTGAGCTCCATTATAGTCACCCATTTTAAATTGTTCCTTATTCTTCATAAAACCCACTTTTTAATTTTACCTTATATATAATGTATATAAAGTTTTTAATTTAACCTTTTTATCGGGTCTAGTAAAAATATTTTACTGAGTTGTTAAATTTATATTTTTTTAACTAAGTCTAGTAAAAATATTTTATTAGGCTAGTAATTTGTTTTTACAGGGTAGTAATTTTTTTACTAGGTCTAGTGATTTTTTTGGATAAATTATAGTAATTTTTTTTATTCACGTATGGTAAATTCTACCAAGCTTTGAATGTCTCTGATACCAATGTAATAGAAGCGCTTTTACACAAATATTTTGCAATAAAACTGAAGATATATAAAAGCATATTTGATAAATGAATGATTGATTGATTGATTAATGTTACAAATGAGGGCCCTGTATAATTAGGTTTGCTTGATACCTTTTCACAAAACGTTGTGTCCTTTGATCTTTTGTTAAGGTATAACTAATATTATTTATTATTGTTGTTGGTATTATGAAAATTACATTTATATTTATGTTTGTTACAATTTCCTCCACAACTCTAGGGCTTTCACCCTTGTTAGGTTTCTGCCAAAATTTCTTATGCCATCTACCATTTTGAGGTTGTGTGCACTCACGGTGGAGATGGAAAACTTCTTGATAAGAATAATAGAGAAACATAAGCCTCCAGTGGTCCAAGGGATGAATAAAATGGCCAATATTCCATTTTATCTCTATTTCAACTTGTAATACATCACTCAAATTTATCTCAGCTAGCACTATGGCTATCCTTTTATCCTCTAGTCCCAAAGTCCTTGTCCACGACAAGAAATATCCCTAGTTTGTTGGAAATTTGATGTGGACATTAAAATTTGATTCATTCACAAGATCTAAAAACCATCCAAACACACGAGAGTGGAAAAATAACTATCTTTTATACCTTCTCCATCCTAACTATTACAATGAAATTTCATCCTCTTATAACTACTATATGAGATTTTCGAAAATTGCTAATTTAGAAAATTCTTGCATGAATCTAAAACTAAGCAATAACCAAAATCTAACTAGAGTGACACTAGAGTGTCAACTCGCTTTTCTAATTAGGTGCATAAACTAATAGATAACTGATAATTACAAATTTAAAAAATCCCGTAAAGACACTTAAACCCCAATTTGAGGCACTATATGAAGGAATTTGTCCTCGTAAAAGTGTTGAAAAATGTCTGATTGGAAGGATCTAACTGGTCATTGCAGTGAACTCTTAAAAATAAAATTTCCTATTAAATTTGAGCCCAAATGGATAACCAAGTCAAAAGTTACAACCCTAATAAATCTTTGCATTATTTCCTTTTTTTTTAATTTCATCCCACGGAAATCCCTACTTCACGATTTCTCTTAATATCTCTTCTGAACATGATTCCAAAGGGAACCTTGGTAAGAGTAGCTAGATGTGTTGAATTATAAAAGGATCATACCTTGAATCAAAACCTAGTGACCACCATTGGAGGACCAAACTAGATAGTCCCTAGAGCCAAGTTTTAGACAAGCCTTTTCTAAATCATCTCCATAGATAAACTTGAAGCAAAACCATCATTTTACTAGAATATGAGTCAGGGGAGAGTAATTGAGAAAATGATTCCACTATAAATCCAACCAATGAGATAAAGAATCATTGGAGACCATTTTCCTCATGAATTTATTACTAGAGCCAAGGAGGAAAGAGTCTCTATTTTTTCCATACCTCCATCGAGACCTAGAACCATCAAATGCATGTCAGCCTTAGCTCTAATACAGTTGTGCTTTCTCTAGCTAGGCTTAGGAATGGAAGGGTTAATACACAACACTGCCATAGGAATCCCTAATCCCAACAACAAAGGTTACTTTGCTGGATTTCCCAAGTCCTGAGGGAATTGGTGATCTGAAAGATCTAGTGCAATAGGGGAAGAATTAAACTTCTATGTAAACCCATGAGAAAATCCTTTCGTGACCTCACCACCTGTACTATTATCAGTTGTAAAATCGATCTAATTCTCATCTTTGAAAATCATACTAAAGACCTTTAAACACCTCCAGATATGCATTAGCTCCTCATTCATGTGGAAAATTGTTGGGGGTGTCGTGAGATCATTCTCGCCATAATCCAATAAGTCATCATGATGTAGGAGCATTCGAGAGCATTCATGGAGCATGAGTATAGGATGCGATCATAACCATCTGTGGGGAATGAGTGTAGGATGATTGTGACCATTCACACTGGTTGTCCCTGAGTATATCTAATCATTCATGGGGGTGTTCCCTGATTAAATCGAGTCATTCAACTAGAGGTCACTATGGTGCCACATGTGCAATATGTAGGAGCGTGAATGGCCCAGATCATTCATCAAAAAGTTGAGTTTGCACCACCAGTCGAGATTTCTGGTTATCTGGCCACTTGTTTGTTTAGTGTGAATGGTTTGGATTCAAATTTATTCAACCCAATCAATACCAATGGCCAGGATTGATTCTTGACCATTCTCATTGGAGGCAGAATCATCAGAAAATTTCCATGGGAGTAAGCAATGGAATAAGGATTTATGATGGAAAACAATTAATAACGTTTAAATTCAGTTTGTACAAGGATTTATGAAAAATATCGAAGGCCATCATCTGTATGCTTATGGATTGGTTTTGTTGAAGTTTGAAGATCACAATATTTAATCGCATTTAATTTTATTAAATTAGAGATTAATTTGAGGAAGAGGAGTGGAGGAAGAGAATTCAATGAACCAATGAAGAAGGCATGAAGAAGAGAATATTCTAGATGAGTTGGTGTAAAAACAAATATAAAAATTAGAGAAGAAGAGGAAGAGAAGGGGAAGAATGAGGAAGAAGCAGAGAGAAAAAGAGAGAAGAGCGAGGTAGAAGAAGAAGATTGGTAAGGCCCAAGAAGAAAAATAAAATATTGTGAGTGCATTTGATTGTAACCCGCTCAAGTCATAGACCGGGGGGTTTTAATGCTGATGCTTTCAATCTATTTGAGTAGGAGAGAAACTCCATTCCCGGAGCACATTGTAAATGTTATTGCAATTGTCTAATATTTTAATGAAAACAATTGAATGAGTATTTGCATGTCTTTCTTAGGTCTCTGAGTTTTTTGTAATTTTTTGATGAAGGATGTGCACTCTAACACCAGCCTAGTTGTTGTATTCAAATTTTATTTTTTAGCAATAGCTAGGATGCACTACATCATAATGCATAGTGAGGGCCCTATCAAAATCGATCAATGAAAAACTGCCTGCAGGTGTATTCCTCCATAGAAACCCCCGTAAGCAATGTTATACATAACAAATGTTGGATATAATTAGAGTCTGTTAGGGTTAGTGGAGTATTTTGATTTGTTTACTCTACCCTAGGCTATATCTAAGATTTTATCATTATTTTATTGTAAAAGAAATTGAGATCCTCTCATATATAAGAGAGGTTGTTTCTCATTAATTTCTCATGTTTGGATTTGGGGGATAAATCCCCCTAAGACTTAATGGAATATATTTTGGCTCTCATGGATGGTTGATGCTAGCGCTATGATTTGGATGTCTTACTAAAGCTTTGGTTTATTCCTTGATCAATAATTGATGCTATTTTGGGAATATTTGCAAGTAAGATCTTTACTTTGTAAGGTTAGGTTGTCTAATCATGGATGAATTGGCGGTGTGTTCTCAACTCATGATTATATTCCTTAGGAATCCATTGTTGAAGAATATTATTCCCAAAGTAGCATTGAAGATACCACTCCGATTATTCCCTTGTAGATCCTTGGGTGAATTGGAGCTTTCCTTGGATTTGGCCCAGGGATTGGAATTCCGATCCCTAACTATTTTTTATGCTAGAAATATCCCCTTTACTATCCTTGATTGACCCCATGTGCCCATTTCATAAGACATTGGTCTCCAATCCCTTCATCACCATTATCCTTTTGTTTTCATTAAAAACCTTGTTTTGCTAAGGTTACTCTTCAAATTCACCTTGTTCTTCATTGGTAAACGCTAGTAATTCTATTTAGGGACCTCCATTGAGCTAGAGAAGAGTTAGCCTAATGAGAAGAAGAGTGTTGGTGAGGTGATAGTGGCCCCCTCTTACTTATCCATATGCCATCATTAGTTTTAGGGATTGCAATCTCATGATGTTGGTTTGTGTTGTAACATTTTGCACCGTTGCTAGGGATAAAGCCCATTTCTTATATGTGTAGTCTTGCTACATATGCCATCTATAAGTGCATATTTTTGAAGATCCATTGCTCATATGGTAGGTCCATGAAGGGATGAAGCCCTTGTTCCTTGTATATTTTTGAAGACTTGTTGTTTGTCGGGTGAAGTAAGCAATATTGTGAATGCGTTGAATATTCACCTCGACGACTCCACTCTTTGATATTGGGTATGAGGTATGATTGATTGCATTTTCAAATTTATTGAGGAAATATGGAAAAAACATCCATGGATAAATTGCATCTTTCATGTATTTTAGGGGCTCCACATAAGTTCCCTTTGCAAATATGGAAGGAGCATGCTCCAACATTTCATCAAAACCATCTTGAAGCTTCAAAATTTTTTACATCTTTCATCAAGTTTCTTGCAAATTATGACATAGTACATGAAGATGTCACGATGAGGATGCTAACATCTTCATGGAAAGGGAAAATATATATGGAATTGGTATTGGAGTTTTATCCCTAAATCAATATGCTCTTTACCTTTTTTCATCAAGGTTTTTCAAGAGGATTGTGAAAGGGAATTTATTTTGTTCATGAGGCTCATGTTTTGGTTGATATTCATTATAAGATGAAAAAACGTTGTGATGTTTTGAAGCTTGCATATAGAGATAATTTCTCTCTTTTTGATAAATGGAAGGACAAAGAAACAATAGCTTGGACATTGGAAAAACAATTGTGTGTGCTTTTGATGAAGTTTTCTCATTTCATGTCCCTATTGTATTTGAACATGAAGAGGATAAGGTTGAAAAAATGTTGAGGATGATGTTTTAGCTTCCCACAAAGAATATATCACATATTTGAAGAAGGAAGCCATTGAAAACATTGAATATCTTGTTGTATCCTCTCAATAAGAACAAAATGATGAAGACCTTTCTCATATCTCCCTTGAATACCAAGCACAAGAAGGAGACAGTGATGAATAAATCCCTCTAGTACATGGAGCACATCAAGTTTTCCTTGAAGATCAAGAAGAAGAGCATGCGCATGCCCATGAGGAATCCTTTAAAGCCCAATATCATGAAGAAGAGCCCATGCATGTTGAATAAGCTTCTTGTGACTCCATCCTCCTTGATGAAGAAGTTATTAAAGGAATTCAAGGAAATCATGAAGAAGAGCATGTCCCCTGGAAGGTATTTGTGTTAAAAACCTAGTTTGTGAAAACACTTTCTCTACTCATCATGAAGATGAGGGTTTGGTGATTTTTTCTTCTCAAAGTTTTTAGAAATTTGGTATTATCTTGTGATGATTTTGAGAAAAAGAAATGATGAGAGAAAACCCTTATATGATCATATGGTTGAGGATAATTTTGATATTATGGATCATCATTTCCTAGAAGTAAAGCATGCTTGTAATGCATATTCTTGGAGATATTTTGGGTATCCTACTTATGATACTTCTATTTTTTAAAGTGATGAAGATTTCCAACCATATGAACATGCTAATATTGCATATTTGGAGTAGCATGAAGAGGCTTTTGATGGAGATTTTGGGCAGCCTGGGTTTCCCTCTTCTACGGCATATTTGGGCCATCATTTTCAGCCATCTTCTTCAAAGATTATTGCAAGTTTTGTCCAACAAGAATATGATGTCCTATTTACAGGTTCATAATAGCATTTTTTCCCTCTTCAAGGGCAAGCTTGGGGAAATTTTGCTTTCCTTCTTCTAGGGAAAATACGAGGTGTCATTCCTGGCCATGTTTCCCAGAGATTGATGATCATTTGGGGCAGCAACAAGGTATTGTTTATGTTTTTTGATAGACATGAATATGGTGGAAACATTTACCCAAGCCTTATCCAATCTAGGATAAAGGGAGCTTCTAAAAAGGGTTTCCTTCCTTGGAAAGAGTTTGAATATTTTGATGACTTTTCAAATGTTCACGGTCTCATGCACTTTTTCAGTCCTATTCCCATGGAGATTTTAGCATCAATACATTTTATGAATGATGTTGTCTTGTCTTGGTCCATCAGCAAGGACAAGGGAAGAATCTACAGCATGGATGAGATGTTGAGGTGGCTTCATTGGATATGTTATTTTACCTAGCATGCATTTTTCACTTGCTGGGGTAGGTAGGTAGGAAAATGAATAATATCTTACAAGAGTATTGGACTAGGTTATTTTGTTTTTGGCCTTGATGGCTTGTAAAAAATATAAAAATATAAAAAATATGAGGTGATGTGATGTTTGGTTTTCATGCATTGATGTTCATGGCTAACAAGTGCATTGTAGATATTTTGAGGTTCTCATGCACTCCCAAAAGGAGCACATGTACCATAGTTGGAGCCATATGTTAAGCTGTATTTTGCATGGGTATCCACTTATGCATTTGATCACAATTTTTTATGGAGGTGACATGTTGATGATGCCATGGATGCTTGCTTCTTGATGGATGGTCTCCTTGGATGGTATATTGATGGTTTTTGGTTGGTGTTAAGCTCTTGGAATGTTGTTTATGGGGAAAATTGTGAAAAATATGACTATGACTTCAGACCCCCATATGTCCAACACCCTAGCTCAAGTGGTGGCTTGTGATATATGGTTGGTTGTAATAACTCTATAGGTCTACTAACTTTCTCTTTGGCTCATTACAAGAAGTGCAACTAGTACCTATTTTTTTCTATTTTTTCCAGCTTATTACTTTGTTGAGGCTTAGCTTGAATCTTTAATGATGCACTCCTAATATCTTTGTTGAGGCTTTTCCAGAGTGAATTTTTGTTGAGATACTAGAACCTAAAGTTCCTACATTTGGTCTTGTAATTGAATTTGTGCATAAATTAAGTCCTTTTGTAGTGTGTATGCATAAGTATTGAATTAATTTACACTCTTTCCTTCACTATGCAAATTTTTAGCTTCCTTTCCTAATGTTGTAGTATCGTTATGTGATTTTGCAACCTCGTCTTGGAGTGCCCTAATCTTTTCGTGAGATTCTACTAAATATTTTTCCAATTTCCTCACATTGTATTATGTTTTCATGGCACTAGCTACAATTGTAGAGGCCATGGCTAAGGGCTCTTGACCAATATGTGAAAAAAAATGGGGTTTCAAATGTGACCTATGATTTCTAGATGTTCGGGCATTTTGATCCTATTGTGAGTTCTCTTCACAATTTGCTTCTTATGTATATCAAAGACAAAGGAACTTAGGGAGGCAATTGTTCCTCTTTTGAGGGTGTGTATAAGCCAAGGTCAAGTTCCTGTAGAGGAAAATGTCCTCTCATGAGTGTAGTTGTTGGTTGAGGATTGGGGTGGGAATATTTTGCTTCTTCGGAAGCTTGATCATCCAATGCATATTTCCTCCACTTGTTTTCTTCTTCTCTCTCTTCTACTTCCTTGTTTCCATGTTCTTCCTATTCTTGAGCCCCCTGCTTTGCTTCTTTCTTTATTTGTTCTTTTTCAATCTTCTATTCTACTTCCCTTTGAATTTCATGGGAAGTACCTTTTGATTATTGGCCTTATTTAGGATTTTTCTCCATTATGATCATTTTCCTCTTCCCCATCCTACTTGCCAATTCATCAAGTGATTTGGATATTTTGTAGACCTCTTAATTTGGCCATAATTTGTTGGCATAAACCCAAATGTAATTGTGTGCTTGAAAGTTGTGATACACTGTTTTCTTGTGATCATTTCTTCTAAATATCTGAAGACCAAACTGGAAGACATTAAGGCCCTAGGCTATTCGAACTGCATCTTTGGTAGACTTCACATTGTATCCTTCAAATATTAATGGAAATGGAGGCCATGGAAATTTATTTGCTTTTTCTAATGCTGCTCCAAGCCCATTTATGTACGTTTTGTACACAATCTCTTGCCAAACCATTTTTTGGTGAAAAAATAAGGAGGATGTGTGGAGGTTGTGTATACCCATATATGCACAAGTATGTGCATTGTTCAGTGAGATATCAATTTCCCAACATAGTTAACACCTTCAATGCTTCATTTGACATACATTTTGTTGGTTCCGTCTGGATCATTATGTAAAGTGCCATTATGAATTCCTCATAGATTTTCTTGATGTCACTAGAATACTTGTTATCCCATAACAATTGGTAGGAAACATGAACTAGGGGTTATGCTAGGGTCCACTGCCAACCTATACTTGAAAATTTATTCGAGGCATACACAATTTCCAAGAGGTATGGAGACATATGGAACTTTGATGGTTGTACTATGGTTATTTCCCTTGAGTTAGTGATGGCTTCAATCAAGTTGATGGACAAGATGGCATCCCAATTAAGCCTAGTACAAAGGGTGGTGATTTGATGTACCATAGGCACTGCACAATTCCCAAAATTGTGTGGTATCATATTCTCCATATAGCATGCAAATAAGTGTCGCAACCATCCTATATGGTGGTCTCAAGTCCTTGGTAGATTAAATACCACTTTCTCTTGATTGCAACTACTTTCCTTTTACCCATCCTCTTCTAAAAAATGTGGGATAATCCAACTCTAGGGCCATAATCCAATCTTCAGTTAATTAGACTTCCAAAGTTGGAAATTTGTAGTAGCTTTCAAAAGAAGATGGATGAAATTAGGCTGCTTCCCCATTTTCGCTTGTAATAAACCTATTGCCAAGATCTACCTTAAGTAGTAACCATGAAATAACTTAATCACAAGGAAAAATAGTCAGCCTACTTACTGCCTCATAAAGACATGACCTCTTGATGTTCTGATAGATCCCGAGATTGTCCCTGTATTCTACATGGATACTTGGGTACTCTTCATTTATGATGTTTGGTATATTATCCCCACTGATATGTGGGCTCTGCCTTGGTATCACTATTAATATCATTTTATTATACTGGAAGGTGAGTTTCTTCTTCCACTTCCACCATTTTGTTTGGTGATGACACCTCCTAGATTACCTTCAACTACATGCTTGTTCTCTTCTAGTACATATCATGGTCATGCATCTCAACATCATTGTCAATATAACTCTTTAGCATGGTTAGCAAGCAAAACAAAATTATCTTTAGTCATGAGCATAATGAAACTTCAACCCTCACTGTTGGCATCATGGAAAAATGGTTAAAAATGTCAAACTTTCCCATGGCATTCATCATAAATCAATATTCAAGCATGTTCAAAGACTTAGAACATTAGGGAATCAAGCATTAAAAGATGCATATATTATTCTTTTAGCAACTTAGCAACTCAAAAACAAGGAAAATGTGAATGAATATTATCATACTTACAATGGGATTGTGTTGATTGATGCGATTAAGGGTGAGATATGGAGGATGAATATGATGGGCAAGTTTGAAGCTATAGTGTGCAAAGACATTCACGACCTAGGTTTGAATTGATGTGGGGTTCATGTTGCATGCTTAGCTTGGAGAGTGAAAGGGTAAATTCAACCTTCGACATCTTCGCAAGGCTCTACCTTTACTTCAAGAGATAGGTTCCTAATAGAAACCCTAGGTCTAGACTTTGAGCCTAGCGAGTTACAGTGAATGTGGAATGGTAAACCCTGTTTGATTTATAAGCTAAGGTTAATTCCTTTTGGCCAATAATAAGTCACTAATATAAAACTCTCTTTAGTAAATCTATTGGTGGAATCACTTTGTGACAGTTATATGAGAACGCTATGCATAAATCGAGGATATCAAACTGGCCACTATGCCGACACCTCTTGGAGGTACGTTTTGGCAACACCGCAGCATGGAACGGATAAAGATACGATGGCCAGGGTAACCCAAATGAACATGTGAAGGCTTGTCAGCACCAATGGACAGCGCGACCGGAATAGGAGTGGGTGCATGCCTTCGTGCATACGTTGGATGAAGTACTGCAGAGTTGGTATGTCGCGACGGAGCTGCGACTCGGTACACTTTCTTGGGATCAGTTAATGATTGAATTCATCCAAACATTCTCCTTTGCAGACAAGAATCCCTTCATCCATAATGCACTGCAGGTAATTAAGAAGAAGATTTTTGAGATAGAACCGACGGTGTAGCTGTCAGAACTCCAATGGACCATGACACCTGAAATGATGATGGAATGCTACAACGTCTCAGGGGAACTAAATAATGATGACAACGATGCAAGAGCCACATATGTGCTGGATTCCAAAGGCAGTCGCAACGTGAAGGCACCTAAGCTGCCATCCCACAAGTACAACCACCTGCTGAAGATTACGAAGGTAAACATCGGATCAGAAGAAAGCTCGAAATTTGCGAGCATTGGAGATTATTGAGACGAATCGACTATCGCGAATATGACAGATCTGCTGCACGAGTTTCAGGACTTGTTCCCAATGAAATTCTCAGAAATGAAGGGAATCTCCGGGGACCTCGGTGAAATGAAGATTCCCCTAAAACCTAGTGCGAAGCCGGTTAAACAAAGACCATATCGCTTAAACCCGCGACAGAAGGAACGAGTATAGGTTGAACTTGAGAGAATGTCGGAAGCCGACATTATTGAACCAGTTGAAGAGCCGGAATGGATTAGCCCAATGGTCGTTCAAGATAAGAAAATTGGTGAACTAAGAATTTGTGTCGACCTACGAAAGTTGAACGATGCTTGTTTACATGACCCATTCCCGACACCATTCACAGACGAAGTACTCGAAGGAGTTGGCGGTCAGGAAATTTATTCGTTTACAGATGGGTTCTCAGGCTACCACCAAATTAGGATTGCGAAGGAATGGGGGTGTTACCAATATACAGTGATGCCATTTGGTCTGAAGAATGCCCCTGCAATATTCTCACGACTGGTAGTTGCTGCATTCAAAGACTATATCCATAAATTTCTCGCGGTATACATGGACAATTAGATAGTATATGGGCTAGTCAAGAACCACATTGCGAACCTCAGACTGATGCTAGAACGATGTCGTCACCACCAGATATCTCTTGACTTGAAGAAATGCATCTTCTGTGCCCCATTTGGGATACTGCTGGGACACATTGTTTGCAAGAAGGGCCTGTTAGTTGATCCAACGGAGATTGCCATCATTGTTTACCTTCCACCGCTAGCAACAGTTAAGCAACTCAGGGCGACGTTGGGCCACACAGTCTATTACTGCAAGTTCATCAGAGGATACGCCGCAGTCACAACACCTATGGAGAAACTACTAAAGAAGGATGCGAAGTTCGAATGGAACGGAGAATGCCAAAAGAGCTTAGACATTTTGAAGACAAAGATGGTGGAAGCACCCATCCCTGCCTTCCCAGATTGGAAGAAAGAGTTTCATGTCCACGTTGAAGCGTCATCCATCGCACTCGGTGTTATCTTGGCCCAACCAGGTGAAGGTGACATCGACCATCCAATAGCTTTCGCAAGTAGGAAGCTGTCGACAGCAGAAAAGAATTATACAACCACTGAACGAGAAGGACTAGCGATGGTCTACGCCCTACAAAAGTTCTGACATTATCTTTTAGGGGGGCACTTCAAAATGTTCACTGACCATTCAGCGCTGAAGTACTTGGTGGACAAGCCTGTGTTGGGGGGGGAATTTGCCGATGGCTACTGCTCTTTCAGGAATTTGATTTTGAGATCATCGTGAAACCAAGATGGTTGAATGCAGGACCAGACCACCTGTCAAGGATCGAATCAGGGGAGGAACCGCGAAGCATCGATGAAGGATTACCAGACGCTCAGCTATTCAGAGTTGAAATGGTCGACGACTACTACGAACCAATTATTCAGTTCCTAGCAACAGGAAAGGCACCAGAGGAATTCACCACCAATCAGAAGAGGCAGTTAGTTGTCAAGGCTGCAGACTTCCAACTAATCATAGGACAATTGTACAAGATGGGCCCCGATGAGATATTACGCTACTACGTTCTCCCACACGAGCAGGAACGGATTTTAGCTGAGGCACATGATGGCATTGCCGGAGGACATTATGGAGGTCGGGCCACTGTGAAAAAGATCCTGAGAGCCAGGCTATGGTGGCCAACCATGCATAGCAATGCCACTGACTATGCCAAAACCTGCGATGTCTGTCAACGCACAAGGAAACCATCGAGACGGGACGAGATGCCATTAGTAACCTAGGTTACACTGCAAGCATTCGAAAAATGGGCGGTAGATTTTGTAGGGCCCATTAACCCTCCAGGAAAACGCACCGGATCACGCTACATCATAACCGCAACATAATATTTGACACGTTGGGCAGAGGCTGCACCAGTCAAGGATTGTACCACATCAACAACCACCAGATTCCTCTTCGACAACTTGGTCACCCGATTCGGATGCCCAAAGATTTTACTAAGCGATCAAGGGGCGCACTTTGTAAACAAGACAATGGCAGCACTAACGGAGGAATTTCAGGTTCAGCATAGGAAGAGTACTCCCTACCACCCTCAAGCAAATGGGATAGTAGAGGCATTCAACAAAATCCTGGAACATGCACTCACAAAAGTATGCAACACAAATCGAGACGATTGGGACCTTAAAATTCCAACGATCCTTTGGGCCTATCGAACCACATGCAAGCGATTAACTGGCCAAACTCCATTCAAACTGGTCTACGGTAAGGAAGCGGTTATGCCGATGGAATACATCGTTCCAAGTTTGCGCATTGCAGTTGCCACAGATATGAGCGATGATAGTGGGTTGGAAGAACGACTAGAAAAATTAGTACACTTAGAAGAAGATCGGTTCATCGTAGGATTCCACCAACAGGTTGAAAAGGATCGCCAGAAAGCATGGCATGACTGTCACATTAAGCAGCGATACTTTCAGAAAGGAGACACGGTGTTGTTATATGACAACAAGTTCACGAAACAACCGGGTGAATTACAAATGCACTGGTTAGTACCCTATATCATCAATTTTGTCACAAACGGTGGTGCAGTGCGGCTACAGACCTTAGATGGGGTATTGTTGCCTCGCATGGTGAACGGCAATAGGCTAAAGCTCTATCGCTGTGATCCAACATAGCAGTGAAAAAAAAAGGGGGGGGGGCGCAGGAATTGAACAACGCGAAGACATGAAGGCCAGTTAGCCTTTGACCAGGATAGTAGAACGAGAGGGGGCGGTCAGTCAGATCGCATATCACCACTACGTATGGAGGTCCACTCTGCACGTGCGACTCCACACCTAAGCATGCGACCATAGATATGCATCACCAGAAGACGACGAAGGAAATGATGATCGAATTGCATCTGAGCATGCGACCGCAACCGACGATAAAGGGAAAGGATGATTGAACCGCAAAAGGAGGGTCGGTATTGTACGAATGATGATGGTAATCGACCCCGCAGACACGAAGCACAAGCATAAATACCAAGTGAGGAGGCCGCTAGAACAACAAGGTATCAATGAATAGGGAGAGAACATTTAGGAAACTGCATGCTGCAAATTGATCAGACAGTTAGTTGAATAGGGAGTTCCAAGGAGGTTGTGGAAATGGTTCATTTCATTTCGCATGGCAGTACACCAGGTGTGCTAAGAGCTAGAACGACGAGCGCCCATACACAACCAGTGAGGGAAGCAGCGCAGAGACTCTGGGAAAATACTGTTGAGGTATCATCCAAGATGTCTAAGTACGTGGCGGTAGTGCAAAGCTTCGTGGTCCCAAGGACCACCAAAATACCAGGAGTAAAGGCTCCATAGCCCTGGTAGAAGGCTGCTTGGGGCGCAAAACAAATGTGCCGAAGCAGTTGGCCTGTCTCCCACCTTGGTGACGTAGATGAACTTTTCCCTAGTCAGAACCAAGTACAAGGCAGGGCGGTAGTGGCTCAAGAGGTAGATGATCAAGGTTCCAAGAGACTGGCGGAGGAGTGCAAGAAGTACATAATAGCGAACCAGTAATCGATGAATGGAGATAGGAAAAACACAACAACGAGTTCCAGACAGCAAGAACAGTTTCAGAGACCGAGCACAGTACAAGGCGGGCGCAAAACAGCAGAGTCCACCTGAGGTGGTTCGGGACGAGCCACAAGTTTGTGTTGGGGGACTGTTGGCATGGGATAGATCCGCAGGAAGTGCGGAAGCTGACAAGCACGAAAGACAAAATCCCGCGAAAGAAGCAATTACCGCGAAGTCTAAGGAAGCGCAAAAATAGCTTAGAATAATTAATTGATAAGTCGGCCAAAATGGGCCATTTTTGTAATAGGATAGAAGCATACAAATACAAAGATATTGTAATCCTAAGAGGGGAAGTCGTGAGGAGATTAATGTGATCTGTTGAGTTTGGTTGTACTTGTGATATCATGTTTTGAATATCTTTGGTTTTTCTGCAGATGTTAATGAATGAAGATGTTTGGTTGTGAATTCTGATGTTATGCTATGATGCGATGATGGGTTATTTAAATGTTCTTTGTTGGTTTATGTGAAAACATGTTGTTGGTTAATGTTAATACATTTTGATGCGAATAACTAATTAATGGAATATAGTGAATGTTGTAATTTCTAGTTGAATGCACACATATCTCCTCGTAACTGTGGAAGCTTGGTTCCGGCAGCACCCTTATCCGCCTTGGGTGAGACCTCACCTGCATTGCAGGTGTTGCTGGAACGGGTAACTCCTTTCTGGGCTAGTGAATAAGGGGTTGTTGGTGTTGTTGACGACAGAGTGAACCCCTGTCGAAAGACCATGTGTCAACAACTAATTGCTCATCTTTTTTGTCAATACCACATTGATTCAGCTGCAACAACAAGTGATTTGAATTTGGAGAAGAAATCCTACAGATTATCGAAATTCTGTGGACTCAATGAAACTAGTTCATTATCCAGTTGGTGGCCTCTTAATTCATCGGTCTTTCCGAACAATTCTTGAAGTTTTAGCCAAAATTCATTGGGATAGGTAAGACCATCGAGATGGAATAGAATTTCCCTGGATGTAGAGAGACACAACAACCCATAAGCTTCATCTCTTCGATTATGCCACTTTGATTTCTCAACTGCTGAGGTTCGCTCAACTTCAGTTGCCATAATCACCCTATAGAGCCCTTTGCTCCTCAGTATGATCTCCATTTGTGCCTTCCAGTCAAAATAATTGAATGGAGTGAGGATGATATGCTATGACTGATCCATGACAGCTCTGAAATTAATTTTGGAATCATTTGGGTGTGCCCAAAGCTTGCTTGCTGCGCCTTCTTGATGATAGAATGCGCCTTGTGGATGAATTACTGTGCCCTCCTTGAGACTGGTTGGATCCTGCAAGACAATAGAATGAGAAAGGAATAGCTTGATAGCTATGATACCATGTGAAATTTAGTTCACACCAAGATCTGATCAAGAAATTACACTCTCACAAAGATCTTACACAACTAGTTAAGAACACAAAAAATGACTCACAAATAATACAAACTGTATTAACTCTCATGAATAATAATACATTAGCAAACCTTTGGAAAGTAATAGTCTATCATTATATAAAATTACAAAAGAGATTTGAATTGATAAAGATTCCATTTGGATAATCATATCATCAGACTTACTAAAACTATGCAAATCCCCCCTAGGTGGAAATTGTGTTCTCCAAGTCACTCCAAAGGCTCACGAATTTCTGAATTAGTGACCTGTAGCTGATGTGTGATGAAAAAAAATGCCAAATCCCAAATATGGAAGGAAGAAACATCATAGAGGATGTGTGGTCCCAAAAACAAGTTTCCCTAGTTGACTAGCTTTCCCCCCTAGGGTACAAAGCAGTAAAAATTAGTGAGGCGCCTTTTCCACCAGAATCTTATCCATAATATTTTAGAAATGCGCCCAAGTGGTATAGGAAGCTTTCCACAATTGGAAGTCTTGTGGTCGCCCCAAAGTTTCCTTGTGGTCCACACAATGGCTCAAATGGCAATTATCTAGTCTAATACATAGGAATTAATCATAAGATGATTAATTGATGCTACCAATGTATTTAAATGACATAGATAGGAGAATTTAATATTCCAATAGAGTTAGTGATGGCTTCAATCAAGTTGATGGACAAGATGGCATCCCAATTAAACCTAGTACAAAGGTTGGTGATTTGATGTACCATAGGCACTACACAATTCCCAAAATTGTGTGGTATCATATTCTCCATATAGCATGCAAATAAGTGTCACAACCATCCTGTATGGTGGTCTCAAGTCCTTCGTAGATTAACTACCACTTTCTCTTGATTGCAACTACTTTCCTTTTACCCATCCTCTTCTAAAAAATTGTGGGATAATCCAACTCTAGGGCCATAATCCAATCTTCAGTTAATTAGACTTCCAGAGTTGGAAATTTGTAGTAGCTTTCAAAAGAAGATGGATGAAATTAGGCTATTGCTTCTCCATTTTCAGTTGTAATAACCCTATGGCCAATATCTACCTTAAGTAGTAACCATGAAATAACTTCATCACAAGGAAAAATAGTCAACCTATTTACTGCCTCATAAAGACATGACCTCTTGATGTTCTAATAGATCCCAAGATTGTCCCTGTATTCTACATGGATACTTGGGTACTCTTCATTTATGATGTTTGGTAAATTTATCCCCACTGATATGTGGGCTTTGCCTTGGTTTCACTATTAATATCATTTTATTATACTGGAAGGTGAGTTTCTTCTTCCACTTCCACCATTTTTTCTGGTGATGACACCTCCTAGATTACCTTCAACTATGAGCTTGTTCTCTTCTAGTACATATCATGGTCATACATCTCAACATTATTGTCATTATAACTCTTTAGCATGGTTAGCAAGGAAAACAAAATTATCTTTAGTCCTGAGCATAATGAAACTTCAACCCTCACTGTTGGCATCATGGAAAAATGGTTAAACATGTCAAACTCTCCCATGACATTCATCATAACTCAATATTCAAGCATGTTCAAAGACTTAGAACATTAGGGAATCAAGCATTAAAAGATGCATCTATTATTGTTTTAGCAATTCAACAACTCAAAAACAAGGAAAATGTGAATGAATATTATCATGCTTGCAATGGGATTGTGTTGATTGATGGGATTAAGGGTGAGATATGGAGGATGAATATGATGGGCAAGTTTGAAGCTATAGTGTGCAAAGACATTCACGACCTAGGTTTGAATTGATGTGGGGTTCATGTTGCATGCTTAGCTTGGAGAGTGAAAGGGTAAATTCAACCTTTGACATCTTCACAAGGCTCTACCTTTACTTCAAGAGATAGGTTCCTAATAGAAACCCTAGGTCTAGACTTTGAGCCTAGCGAGTTACAGTGAATGTGGAATGGTAAACCCTGTTCGATTTATAAGCTAAGGTTAATTCCTTTTGGCCAATAATGAGTCACCAATATAAAACTCTCTTTAGTAAATCTATTGGTGGAATCACTTTGTGACAGTTATATGAGAACGCTAAAGAGACTGTGGTGAAGTCCTTCATTCTATAGATGGAGAGGTGAATTAATTAGTAAAATAGTTTTTCTTTTGAAATAATGGGGAATTAGCCTACGTGGCATATAACATAAAAGAGATGGCAGTCGGTGAGATAGCTCGTGCCCTCAAAATCGTGTTTCAAATGGTTATGATTACGTAGGGATTTCTTTCCGAGTTCTCCCTTTTCACAATGAACACGTGTCAAGTAAAATTAGCTGTTGAGTGGTTTAAAAAAAACATTTTATTTGCCTCCACTCACCTTTTACAGCCTCCTTTTAGCTTTATATTGGGCACTTCATAGCGAAGTTAAAATTTACATGTGCGATGGTTGTCAAAGAGCACCTTTCGAAGCTATGGCACCTGTTAATTTTATCGAGTGCACCCATTAAATTTATTCCAGGCGGCCGACTAGTATAACTTGGGATTTCCTTTTTTATCGTCCATGAATAGATGGTTAAAATGTGGTGTCAACATCCAATTCTTAATAGCCTTCAGAATCCTTGGTATAGAGATTAAATTTTATCAATGTAACTAAGTGATAGAGATAGTTTTATTAGTGCTACAAAGCACATTAGATAGTTTTATTGGATGCGATGGCAAGCTAAAACAACTTTTCTATCTACGATGAGAAATTTTGACTGTCTTTTCTCGAAGTGAGGAGGCTCAAAAAGATTTCTTTCAAGCATCATCCAAACAAAACTTGCATAAGAATCCATTAAGATTAGCATAGAACAAAATCTTAGTTGGAGCAAAAGAGAACCATTAAGATCATACAATATTGCCAAAAGGAGGGGCTCCTTTTTAAGCTAGAAATTGTGAAACATTAATATTTCAAAATTTCAAAAAAAAAGAAGGGGAAGAATGTTGTTAGCTCAACAATTGGTTACATACTATCTAAATACATAAGTCTCTATTATTTAACTTGCATGCGCTGATAGCCCATGTGATATAGAATTGGCATTCCTCAAAAGGCCCTTACTTTATTTCATGGGTCCCATAAGAAAGCAGTCTTAGACTAACTACATGTTCACATTATTAGGTTGATTCATCCGCTACTTAACACTTAAGGGCTGAAATTATGGATTTCATTCTTAACTTTACCCCTTTTCCTAAGATAACGACATAATTTCTCAAATTGTTTTGAGTCTCAAATATGTAGAATAGGATTTACTTAGTGCATTATATTAGGCCCTCTTGGTGTTGCTCCACTTCCTGTGAGCATCCATAGTCCCAACAAAGTCACCATGGCATCACACGTCTTGCTCCAGTGCAAGTGATCGTCCATAGCTCCGAAAAAAATACCTACATGTCCCACATGATCTGAACTCCTTTCCCATGAATTTACCCTTTAGTATTTTCTTTATAGGAGGAGTTGGATAGGGGAGACAGATAATCCTTTAGAGGAAGGAAGGATGATGCCCGGTCATGAGAACTAATCATAAATGTTTGCATGTTTTATTGATATATACATCTTTGGTATTGCCTATCTGATCCGAATTTTATGGGGCATATGGTCTAAATTCGGATGTATAAACCATAAAAACATTAAATGGAGAGGCCATCCTCTCCCATTTAATCATAAAAGCATTAAATGGAGAGGCCACCCTCTCCCATCCATGGTATTTGGTAGAACATAGTTTTGGCCCATGGTATGGCCTCAAGACACATTGTAATAATGCTATATAAAGACCTAGCCAGCATTCTCATAATAACAAGTTACTCATTTGGTTTCTCTCCTATTTTCTATTGTTCATTGTGAGATTAATTAGATATGAGTGACTTATGGGTAATTAGTTTCAAAGATGGGGCTCCTCTTTAAGCCTCACCTCCCATTCATTTCATATGTTTCCGCTTCTTAGCTCCCAAGAGGAGATTAATTAGATCTGAGTGACTTATTGGTAATTAGTTTCAGAGGTGGGGCTCTTCTTTGAGCCTCACCTCCCATTCACTTCATATGTTTTTGTTCATGCTTATTCTCAGTCAAGATTAGTGTTTTTCATGTGAATTTTATGACAGATTTGCATGCTTAATCTCCTCCTCTCGGCATTCAAGCCTTCCGGTTCTCAGCTCCCAAGATCCGGATCAGTGGTATCAGAGCAGGTACACTCTCCATCGGAACATGGGTTTCAAGCATTCTACGGGTTTCAAATATTTGCAGCAATCATCAACTTCCTTTTGGTATGATTGGATTTCATTTGTTGGGCCATACATGGATCTGGATCTGCTACATCCATACATGGATCTGGATTCACTACATCCATACATGGATCCACTACATCCATTGGTTTGCAACATTTCAACAAACTTTAAAGAGACTTTTTGAACTCTGCAGGCTGTTTTAGGTCTATCATAACTCATTTCGAAGAATTTTTCATCATCTCAAATGGGTATTTTACGGATTTTCATTTCATTTCTCGGTTTGTGAGATATGCTTGTTTGAAGTAGCACATGTTTTTACACATTGCGGCCGCACGTACAATCAACTTTGAACAAGTTCCACAGACTCTACAGGATGTTTCAGAAGGTCTACCATAGTTCATTGGAAAGCTCTTTCCGTCAGCTAAAATGGGTATTTCACGGAATCTCATTTCATTGTCTGGTTTATGAGATATCGTTGTTTGAAGCAGCACATGTCTGTAACCATTGTGGCTGCACGTCCTTCAAATTCAGCCTACTTTTTCTCACTCCATGAACCACCTCAGAAAATGTACCATATATTGACGGAAAGATATATTCAGTAGCTCAAATGGGTCTTCAACAGAATTGGATTTCATCACCTCCAGCAGAAGTTATGAATAAATTTGCAGAAGGATGTTCAAAACCCCCAAAGTCATGATTATTCCATTTTTATTTTTATTTTTTGGCTTTTCTTAAAAAAAAAATTTAATGTAAATGGTTATGAGTCAACCACAAACCCATAGTTATGGGTCAACCACACAAAACCCTTCTCTCCATTCGCAACTAACACATTGTAATCATGGGTCTCTTTTTAGCATGAAATGATGGGGACCATCATTTTCTAAGGGGGGAGGAATGATCCGAATTTTAGGGGTTATATGGTGTAAATTCAGATGTATATGCCATAAAAGCGTTAAATGGAGGGGCCACCCTCTCCCATTTAATCATAAAAGCATTAAATGGAGAGGCCACCCTTTTTCATCCATGGTATTTGGTAGCACATAGTTTTGGCCCATGGTATGGCCTCAAGACACATTGTAATAATTGCATCGAGTGAAACGAGGTGCTCTACAACCCAGTGTGGAGGAGATGTTGTAACGTGATATAATGTTTGTAACAGAATAATGTTTGTAACAAAATAATTAAAAAATTCATGTCGGCTCATAAAATAAAAAATTATGGAAAGTATTTAAAAAAAAGTATGGGGGAGATGTTGTAACGTGATGTAACGTTTGTAACAAAATAATTACAAAAATTTCATGTCGACTCATAAAATAAAAAAATATGGAAAGTATTTAAAAAAAAATCCATGTTGGTTCATAAAATAAAATATTATGAAAAGTAATTAAAAAATAGACATTCGTTTATAAAATAAAAACATAAAACTTAAACTCCCATCTATCAATCAAGAGAGATCAAATTTCTTGAGTTTAAATTTAAAAAAAGAAATACACTTCAAGAAATTGGATCCCTCTCGATGCTTGATAGATACGGGTTTAAGATGGATCTATGTTGGTGCTATATAAAGGCCTAGCAAGCCTTCTCATAATAACAAGTTACTCATTTGGTTTCTCTCATATTTTCTATTGTTCATTGTGAGATTAATTAGATCTGAGTGACTTATTAGTAATTAGTTTCTGAGGTGGGGCTCCTCTTTGAGCCTCACCTTTTCATATGTTTTTGTTCATGCTTATTCTCATGCAAGATTAGTGTTTTTCATGTGAATTTTATGATAGATTTGCATGCTTAATCTCCTCTTCTCTCAGCATTCAAGCCTTCTGGTTCTCAACTCTGATCTACCTCAGTTAGAGTATCAATATTTGTTGTGTAAAGTGATGGATCCTCGAGGATAACTAGCAAAAAATTCAACACTTTAGTATCTGATATTCCCTACTATCTATAGGAATGAGATGGAGTACACCATTGGGATGAAATTCCGAAACCCCCGATGAAGAATTCAATCCATAGTTATCGAGACATGTTCAAGATATATAGCTAAGTCAATAAATCATCAACAATGTTCTAGGTGCAAGGAGAATGTCCAAATAATCAACCATAACTAAAATTGATGAAATTCAATTAGAACAAGTAGTAGACAAACTGAAAATAAATCCTGCACTATTATCAATCAAAGAAAAAAACAGAGAGATAAATCAAAAGCTAAAACTTGAAATGAAAAAGGATAGTTTTTTTGTGTATAGGCTAGCTACTTTAACATAGCTATGCGAAATAATGTTTCAATATTTGGCCATAAATATGGAGTAGGTCCATTTCTCTCTCTAGGGTTTGCAATTTATACGTGCCATGGTCATGTCAAGTTTTAAAACGATTAAGTAAGGGCCAAGCCATAGTCGCTGGAACTTTATGTGTTTACCCTTTTCTCCATGAGACTTTTCCCACTTCAGAACCAAATCACCAACATTATAATCTTTGTTTCCATCTAGTCTGTTGTCAAACCATCTCTTAACCTTTTTTTGATGTATGATGATTTGTTTTCCTTATCCCTTTCTTCTTTGTGTTTTGACATGGTGTTTATCCTACTTTGGATTGAAGGACATGTCTTCCCCCTAGAAGCTCGAGATAGTTGGACGGAAGGTAAGGAAATATTTGGGGGTAACATGGATTCTTTCCCTTACACCAAAAAGTAGGGAGAAGTCCATAAGGAATCGTTTGGGGTCACTCTATTAGCCAATATAGCATTTGGGAGAGTGTTGTTCCATTTTCTCTGATGATCAAATACAATTTTATTAAGGATGTGAATCGAGTTTTTGTTGGTGGATTCAACTAACCCGTTTCTATGAGGATAATAATTTGAAGAGTATTGTAGCTTAATCCTTTTTTCTAGAGAAAATTTAGTCAATTTCAAAGATGATAAATGGCATTATCAAACACAAGAATAGTTGGAACCCCAAACCTAGTGATTAAATGTTGTTCCAAGAATTGGATGACCACATCCCCGTTGCCCTTGCATAGAGGTAGAAATTCGATCCATCTTATGAAATAGTCTATAGTTGTCAGATTGTATGTATGCAATTTGGAATAATTTGGATTAATTTCATTGCTAATATCCATTCCCGATTGTTCAAAAGGATCCTTAGTCACTATAAACTACAAGGGAATATCATGTTTCTTTTCATGTCCAACACACTTCTGACAAAATTCACACTTCCTAACATAGGCATGTGCATCAGAGAATAGAGTAGGCCAATAATATCCAACTTTTCGAATCTTATGAGCTATATTGTCACCTACAAAATGATCTCTTGTGGGTCCATCATGCAATTATGTAAGACCTTGTTGGGATTTGTTTTCTCAAGGCATCTCATCAACACTTTGTCATAATTCATTTTGAATAATATACCATTCATCAATTGATACTATGAATATTTGAGTCTTAAATCTCTTTTTTGTTCCACATTCATATACTTGCAAGTTATGCCATGCTGAAGATACCACTTCATCTTGTTATACCAATAATTAATGTTTGCTGTATAATAAAAATATTCTTGAGTATAAAATTATATCTCATTTTCTTAGCCTCCCTCCTCCTCTTTTGCATGGTTTGATGATTTAGAAACCAACTTGTACTAGCCTTGAAATTTGACTATGGTTTTTGTTTTGAACTCAAGATCATACTCCTATATGGTGGTGACCCAATTTGCTCTCCTTTCTCCCAATTCCTTTTGTATGAAAAGCGATCTTACAATCAGGTGGGGTACAATCACTTTAGTGTGGTTATTTAAAATATAAGGTCTGAATTGTTTGATAGATTTGAATACAACATATGCTTGATTGTCCACCGCCGAGTAATTCAATTCAACTCCTTGTACGCAAGTTCTCATGAATAAAATCATATACTCTCCCCCTTGCTATTACTTATGAGGGAGGATTGCAGCAAGCGAATGGTTAGATGGAAACGTATATAAAAAGAAATCTTTGTTGAAATCAAGGTTCTACAAAGCAGGAACAATGACTATGTCAGCCTTGATTTTCTCAAACTCTGATTTTCTATGTAGTAGTCCATTTAAATTTCGAGTCCTTTTTACTCATCTTTTGTAGAGGTTTTATAATCTCTACAAAATTGGATATGAATCTTTACACAAAAATGATTTTCTGTAAGAAAGACTGCATATATTTCTTATTATTGGGCATAGAAAGATGCATTATAGATTTAGTGAGTTCAGGGTCTATAGACACCCCAACCTTTGATATAACATGCCCCAGTAGTTTCCCTTATGAAACAACAAATATACTTTTCTTTGGGTTAAGATAATACCATATCTTCTGCATCTTTCAAAAAATTATTTAAGGTGTTGTATATGATAGGATCTATTTTTGGAATACATTGTGACATTGTCAAGATATATGACAACACTCTAGTCAACTAGTACTCTAAAGGTAGTGTCCATGGATCACTAAAATATAGCCCCTATGTTGATTAGGACAAATTACATTCTTTGATATGTAAAGGTAGCCCACTTTGTGCGAAAAGTGGTTTTCAAACAACCCCCTTCCACCACAAGGAATTGATTGTATCTAGAAAACTTGTCTAAAAGTGAGAACATTTCTAAACCAAATATGATCTATATAATCAATTCCATGGATGCAATATGGTAATTGCATTTGTCATAGGATTTATTGAGATTATGAAAATCTAAGCATAGCCCTATCTCCCCTTAGTTCTTTCTTACTGGCACCAACTTTGCAACTAAATCTGAATGTTGAACCTTGAAGATAACCTTTGCATCCAACAACTTATTTAATTCCTTCTGGATGAAAGGTTTAAGGGTTGGGTGTACATTCCTCAATTCCTGTTGAAAATGTTAGAATCTTTATTTCATAGGAATGGCATGTTGAATGATTGTAGTATCATACGCTTTTCAAGTCATCATAAGTCCATGTGAAAATGTCTTTATATTTTTTAATCAATTGAATAAAAATATTCTTTTCTTCAACAAAACAACAAGTTCCTAAGTTGATATATTTGGAGTCTTCTTCGGTTCCCAATTTAATTAACTCATACTCCATGTGTAATGCCCCATTTTGACATTACTACCTAAACTATTATTATATGTTGTATTTGCTTGATTATGAGAATTCATTAGTTTGATGACACTGTGGACTTGAAGTACCATTATTTTGCCGAGATATATATGAGTATGTGTGATGTTAGTGTTATGATATGTAGTCAAGTTTTGATATATGTCATGTGTTAATTATGTCTCATATATGCAAATTGTTGAATGATGGGTATGTAGATACCGTTAAAGTTACATTTTGAACGAATGAATGTTATGCCAGGTGCATGGTGAATAAATGAATTGATTATTGTTGTTATGTTATGATGAAATGTATGTGCACATGTTTAGGATTTGTGCACGATATTTTTGATTGTATGTCGAGGACTGAATTATAGGTTAAAGTGGATAAGAGATAGCTGGATCCTACAAGGTGGGAGCGCCCCGGCGATAGGGACTCCGAAAGATAAATAGTATGCAAGTGATGCATTATTTACTTTCACATGATTATTATGCTATTTTATTATGATGTATGGGTGGGGTAGGGTTTCAGGAAACTCAATCGCGCATATTGGTTATACGATGAAATACTGAGTACAAGTGAAACACAATTATTATGTCGGGTAAACATAGTCCCTTGTTTCATTAGGGGGGTGGAGGCTTTACTCACTATTTATCCCTGAAACCCAGAGTCATGGGAGGGATGTGCTACGGCGCGCTCCCCAGGGTGTGTGATGATGACTGGTGGTTTCTTGCTGGGGAAGTTTAGTCTATGTAGTTGACACTTCCGCTTATGGGTTCTAACTGGAGTCAGTCATGGATTGACACTTCAGGGTAGTCCAACAGAGGAAAGGATAGGATGTGGAAGTTAGTTGTGATTATACAGATGATGTAGGTAGATAGGAGTAGTTTGAAGTTGGGAAGAAAAAGTGATCTAATTATGTATGTTGAAAACCATTGATTGATTAAGTGTCGTAACTCAGTAATGTATGAATTGTCATAACTTAATAATATTTCAGTTAGATAAAATATTGTACATTGCAAACTATGTTTAAACCTATGTCAGTAAACAATAAGTTTTGTGATTATGATTGATGTGTGTGATTTATTATTGTTAGTGTACTTACGCGAGGTATGTAAGCAGTGGCTACACTTACACAACTTGCCTACATATTTATAAATTGCGTGAAATAAAACTGAACTATAATGTTTAGGCATTAATTACATTATTACTACTTATCTAACTAATAGATTAAATTAATACATCGAGTTAGTAAATTTTGGTTGAAACAACTGAATAGAATAATAGAGTGAATTAGGTGGTAATGAAAGACGATTTATTTTATAAAAAAAGGGATTTTTTTTTTTAGTTTGATTTAAAACAAACAAAACTATAACAAGCATATATATATATATGAACATCATATAAGAACAAAAATAAATATAAATATAAATACACACACACACACACACATATATAATTAAAAAAAAATTAAACTATATCGAAATTTATAACAAGAGAATTTTTTTTATACATTGCAATTAAAAAAAAAAAAACATGAAAATTCCAGGCATGCAGCCGGCCAGCAACACTATTGCGGCCTGGGCGACCCGACCTGCATCCCAGAGGGTGCATGACCAAGGCACAACCCGACCAACAACAAGTTACAACCATGGGCGGTGTGTCCTGCAGCCCAGAGGGCGCGCGGCCAGGGCACGGCCCGGCTAGCTGCAAACTGTGGCCAGGGCATGACCCAGCTAGCAGCCCAGAGGGCTCGCGGCCCGACCAGCAACACTACTGCGGCCTGGGTATCCCAACCAACATCCCAGGGTGGCTCGTGGCTCGGCCAGTTGTTGGCCCGGTTTTGCAACCAGGCTTAGTGCTATGGGCACCTGCTAACTAGTAGCAATAGTTTCAATGTAAAGCAAATAACAATAAATTAAATCTAAACTAAACTAATCATGGATCTATGCAAGAATATAAGCAAATAATGGAAATATTTTAAAAACAAGAACAAGAAAATATTAAAGAATTTTTGTATTGACAATGGGGCAAGCAAATGGTTGCAAGTACAATACCTCCAAGTGATGAAGGTTTGTTGAATGGCTCCAATGGTGAGCAACTCCAATCTCCAATGGGTCCTTTCTCCAAGGCTTGCTACGATGGCCAAATACTCAAGGGAGATTTTGGCAGCATGAGGATAGGAATATGGATGGATGTGAAATGAGGAGCCCCTACCACCTTTTTATAGGTTTTGGTGGTGGGGAATACCATTTGTGGTTTTGTGGAAACCAAATGGTATTGACCAACATGGTTTAGGTACTTTTCCCTCCTTTTTCCTTTTTTGAATAAAATTAATATTTTAATTCCCTTTTTAATATTTTTGGGAATTTGGACCCTTTTTGAGGGTTTTTTATGCTTTTCAGGAAAAATAATCTTTTTGAGTGGGAAAAAGGGGTGTACTAAGGTCTTTTGGTGACCTTTTGTTGGTTTCAGAGGCTCAGATGGTGGAAAAGTGGACAAATGGGTCATGTGAATAAGGGAATGAGTTAGTGAGCACTTTTTGGGTGTTAACACCAGTGGCCCGAAGGCTCGCGGCCATGAGCCAACAGCCGGCACGGTCGGTGTTGTGCCATGAGTAGAAAAATCAGCCCTACCGTCTGTAGAAAAGATAAATAAATAAAATTGTGATTTATTGAATAAAATGTGCAGAGAGAAATATAAACCTTTCCAAAGCTTAGATATGCAGATGACAACTTATTTCTGCAACCTAAGAGTTGATATCTGCATATAGAATAGCTAGAAAATCCCATAAACTCCCACATCTACCTCTTGGCAGCCATGAAATCTGTAAGCATAAGATTAAAATTCCAATGAAATACGATGAGAAAGCAGTGAGTAAAAGAGTGGAATATGAGTTAAAAACGAAGAAAATGTAAGAAGGAAGGAAGAGTGAGAGTGTTATACCATCTCCCTCCACCATGTCTGCAAGCTTTATGCCTCTGTAACCCTAGACCCAGACCAGAACATAAGAGCAAATGAGAAAAAAAATGCCAAATTCGTGGAAGGAAGGATTTTGTAGAAGAACCTTCCTATTATTTAATTTAAGTTTATTGGCATAGAGGGTATGTGGACTCCATGCAAAAAGCCAAATCAAAAGATTTTCTAAATTAAAATATTTCCTTATTTTGAAATTTATTTCATATTATCTTTCCATATTATATTTCGTTTATTCATTATTAATTGGCTTTTGTCTATAATTTTGATTTAATTTAATTAAAAAACAATTAAATTCATTTTTTTTCTTTTTATTTAGTTTTAATAAATATAAATAAATTAAATAATAGAGTGGGTTTAGCTTAGTTTAATCAAGGGTTAGCTAAATTAATTAAGGTTTATTATAAATTAAATAAGTGTTACTTTCAATAGAACACTTTATGTAACATTTAATGTTAACAATAAATGCTAGAACTTTATGTTAGTATAAAGTGTGATTTTTATGTGGATATTGGGATCTTCTATGGTTTTTAGGCAATTAAACCTAGCCTGGTGAACCCCTTGATTAATTAAATTGCAGTTGGAATTTTGCGGTAAAATTATTAAGGAATAAGGCATGGAATCTAGCAACTCAAGTGTGAACAATAAATTGAACTTGTTTTAAACACTAACGTGCAAGTTGATATATACTAAAGTCGGGGGAGATAATGAAATAAGTCCATAACTAGGAAGGAGACTATTGGAACAATGGGTGGTGCAAGACATATAACCTGGAGGTTGTTCTCCCTTAGCATGGAAGTGAGAATCCTTCGATAAAAATTATTTTAAATGGGGACGTAAGTTGTATATATAGCTAATATAATAATAAGTGAGCATTGTGATATAAACATTAAGTATAAGGGCATGGTAGCACCCAGGAAGGACTGATATCCAACGAATTTCTTATAGGTTGGTTTGGTGAGGAGGTCAAGGAGCCTTGGCCTTTAATGTTAGAGACATGAACGCAAACCATGAGGGGTCTAGTCATAATCCTTGTATGGTATGTGTGGGAAGGATCGACAATTTTATAAGGCAAGCTTAAGCCTTTAGTAGTAGATGGGTTGATGACACATTATTGTTGGCCATTGAGACCCTACTGAAATGGAGGAGGAATTGTGTTAGTGTTTTGGCTTGTGTGACGACCCTGGCATCGTATCACCAAGAGATCGATTATGTATTCTAGTTCATATAAACTAAAGTTATTCTTATGCCCAGTATTGTACTTTATGAGTGTTTGATAGGAATTCCTAGGAGAGGGTTGCATTATGATCCTAGAACCTGAGTTCATGTTGATGATAAGATGTCATGAAAATATGTATTATTATTTTGTGGTCGATGATATAACATGTTGACTAGGAGTTACCCATAGGCGAGACGATTAAGTTGACTTGTACTTGACTATAAGTGGACATATAGATTAATTCATGTACATTATTGATCATGTTGAGGAATTATTGTGAATTTCGTAACAAGAAGATTAATTATTGTTACCTCCTTATGAGTAGACAAGCATATGGTTAAGATAAATAGTTAATGGAATCAATCCATACATCTAATAGAGTGGTCATCTAGGGAAATTTCATTTATAATTATGCCGAGGGAAGTCGTTTCTAATAACTAAAGTTAGATTTAAATCTTGTGTCAAGAAGGGGGTATGGTCACCCCATTGTTAAACTTATTTTGTGGAAAGAAGGATTAGTAAGGGCAGTGAATCTCAAGGGAGTTAGGGTATGTTAAAGAGGTTAGAGGCCATTATGGTTATTATGACGATAGCACAATGCATAACTAAATCATTCCAAGGCATAGTATCATAGGAGTGAGAGTAGGGTATTAATGAGTAACATCATGATAACTCAAGCTGATTAAATAACACGTATAATGCAAATATGAATGAGAATATGTGGTGCTGATAAGAAAATAATTGTCAAGGAAAACAATTATGACAGTATCAAATATAATAAAAATGATAAGGTATAAAAGTTCCCATTGGTAAAATAAACAATAAGGAATAATTTCAAGTAATTGGTGCAATTTAAAATTTATGTCGCGGATGTAGTAAATGCTAGTGTTAATATAGTTGGTGTAGGTCAATGATAATAAGTTTGTAAAGTAAGATGAGCGCCATTATGATAGTTATTCATATAGTAAGAGGGGAATAATGATCAACTTGAGTCAAGACAAAGGAAGGGAGCGGTCAATGCAGTAGGAAGACTAAATTGAGTAAGTGCATTGGATAAAATATTCCTGATATGGGAGCAATCCATAAACAATGTACATATGGGTTAGGTGGTAATAAATGCTATCATTAATATAATACCAGTAGATAGGGAGGTATTTTTAAAATTGAGACGCGAGTCAATGCAATGTAAGATGTCTCGATGCAATAGATGGTAATGTGCTCATGTATTAGTATGAGGAGCACCTATGAAGGGGATTGCATGGAAAAATAATATTTATGAATGTGCATAAAATAAATCATATTAATATATGAGATATTAGGGTTGTAATAAATGTAGAAAGGGAACTATCGCCTCATAGACACGTAGGATTGTGCGAAGAGAGTAAACAAATGATGAAGGAAAAAGTTAGGAATTATACTATAATGATGGGGTAAAGTAATACAAAATTTATTGTAAACGCGTATACATAGACTATGAAATATAAGGGGCCTTATCATAAATCATGGAATGCACTATCCATAGTGGTATCGAGGAAGAAACAGATTAAGGTGGCATAAATACAATTTGGACATTTAACTTAGTCCCTAACTGTAAGAGTATAATGACATATGATATTTTAGGGAGAGATTGTGACAACTAAAATAGTTGGCAGTAATAATAAAGAGATGATCATAATAGAAGAATATGTGCATGTTTCGTCAAGTCATGGTACCTGACATAAAATTAAATTTGGTACGTCGAGTAAATACATGATATGCATCTTTACTCTATAAGGATAAATTAAAAGTTGATCGACAATAGATGGGGTTGTAAAATTGTAAAATTTTATGAGGAACCTAGATAGTCATGATAGGAGGAAATTCGTGAGGGTGTGATGCTATCCTGTGATAGAATGACCTTATGTCATAATTTAAGTTGTAAACAACAACAAAAAAGATATATCTCAAGATGCATAAGTCAGATTTCTTGAAGGTGGTTCATAATGTAATACATTGATGGGAAGATGGTGTGTGATGTATGAATTAGAAGTAGTCGTTTACTTAATGGGTAATTGGGATTTTGGAACGAATTCGACTTGATTTTAACCTAATTGTTAGTTTTAAGTATGGTTATATAGTGTTTTTGAAGGACATTGTTGCATGTGCCTAGTTTGGAATTACCTAAGGTACCTCACATTGGCATATGTTGTAGAGGATGTGTTAGTTTCGAGCTTTCTCTTATTCATGTATGGGTAATAAAAGGTATCACACAACAAATAATATTGGACATTGAATGAATTTATGTATGTTTAAAAACAACATCAACACAATTGCAGCATATCAATTATAGGCATGTCAATGACAAATGACCGTTAAGATAAGTAAGGGGGTTAAACAACATGAGCATCAACCATAGTATTTGGTGTGGTGTGATAGAACAAATGAGCTCATTAGCATATTGTGATGAGAGTTTGTTAATGCAGTATAAGTAATGATGAGTAAGGACTATAATGTTAGTGTGCACAAATAAGTAAGAGTCATCATCTTGTGTAATTAATGGATTATAAATAAAAAGAACTATTAAGTGTAACTTAGATACTGAAGTAATAGAGTAGATAGGATTAATGGATTAACATAGATATGTGAATGATGGGTATGTCAAGGTAAGGGATAGTTAGAGAAATAGTACCAAACTTAGGACAATGATGTAAGGATTACAAGATAAATGGAAATGCATTAGAAGATAAGTTCTATTTGAACTTAGCAAGTTGTTAATGATGATATGGAAATTTCTCCATAATGTTTAAACTGTAGTCTCAATGGGTGTATCATTTAAACCAACAACCTTTAAAATAAAGAGCATGATGGATTCATAATTTATCATTTATAATAAATCTTGATAAAGAGAAATGGTGTAATTCAAAGTGAAATTAACTAAAGATGAGATCCAATTAAAGAGTCATGGCAATGACTTAGAATTAAATTAAAAGTTATATATAAGACAAGGTGTTCTTATGAATCACATTATAGAATGTACAAATTAATTTAATTTAACAAGGATGTTGACTATTCTATGGAGTAAGGTGGTAGTGAACCTTGAGTAGTCAAACCAACAACCTATGCAAATGTTAAACAAAATATAAGAACACCTCCAATAAGATTAAATGAATAAAATTTGTAGATGTCATTATGTATATTTAGTAGGTGGCCCAGTAGGGCAAGTACACCCTAGGTTCAACCACCTAGGAGGACGCACAGATCATGCATCATGATTGTTCCACACTATTTTGACCATAACTTCGGGACGAAGTTTCCTGAAGGGTGGGTGTATGTAACGCTCCATTTTGACATTAGTACCTAAACTATTATTATATGTTGTATTTGCTTGATTATGAGAATTCGTCAGTTTGATGACACTATGGACATGAAGTTCCATTATTTTTCCGAGATATATATGTGTATGTTTGATGCTAGTGTTATGATATGTAGTTAGGTTTTGATATATGTCAAGTGTTAATTATGTCTCATATATGCAAATTGTTGAATGATGGGTATGTAGATACTATTAAAGTTATATGTTGAATGAATGAATGTTATGACAATGCATGGTGAATAAATGAATTGATTATTGTTGTTATGCTATGATGAAATGTTGTGCACATGTTCAGGATTTGCGCATGATACTCTAGATTGTATGTCGAGGATTGACTTACAAGTTAAAGTGGCTAAGTAATAGTTGGATCCTACGAGGTGGGAGAGCCTCGGGGACAGGGACTCCAAAAGATAAATGGTATGCAAGTGATGCATTATTTACTTTCGCTTGATTATTATGCTATTTTATTATGATGTATGGGTGGGGTAGGGTTTCAGGAAACTCAACCACCCAAATTGGTTATACGATGACAAACTGATTACAAGTGAAACACAGTTATTATGTCAGGTAGACATAGTCCCTTGTTCCATTAGGCAGGTGGAGGCTTTACCCACCGTTTATCCCAAAACCCAGAGTCATGGAAGGGTTGTGCTACGGCGTGTTCCCCAAGGTGTGTGATGATGAATGGTGGTTTCCTGCTGGGGAAGCTTGGTCGTTGTATTCGACACTTCTGCTTACGGGTTCTAACTGGAGCCGGTCATGGCTTGACACTTCAGGGTAGTCCAGCAGAGGAATGGATAGGATGTGGAAGTTAGTTGTGATTAGGTAGATGATGTAGGTAGATAGGAGTAGTTTGAATTCGAGAAGAAAATGTGATCTAACTATGTATGTTGAAAACCATTGATTTATTAAGTGTCGTAACTCAGTAATGTATGAATTGTCATAACTTAATAAGATTTCAGTTAGGTAAAAGATTGTACCTTGCAAACTATGTTGAAACCTGTGTCAGTAAACAATAAGTTTTGTGATTATGATTGATGTGTGTGATTTATTACTGTTAGTGTACTTACGTGAGGTATGTAAGCAGTAGCTACGCTTACATAACTCGTCTACATATTTATAAATTGCGTGAAATAAAACTGAACTATAATGTGTTGAATATTGTAACTTCTAAGAATATTATAATTTGTACATTATTATTCCGGAGATGTTTCATCCCTCCGAGGTAACCCTATCATGTATCCGGAGATGGTTATTCCTCCATGGGTTTGTGGTAACTATGGTTATTAGACCCACCATGTGGGGGTCGGCCCTGATCTTATATTTTAGGGGTTATTAGACTTCTCCAGGAGAGGTCGACCCCATTACGTATTTTGGTCAGTCGGGAGTTAGTACAAATAGAGGAGATGAACTCCTCATTAGAAACACTTGCACAACTCAGAAAAGTAGCGCACTTGTCTGAGAGATATGCTAAGGAGGTAGAGAAGGAGGGAGCACATCTTGTATTTTGGTTGATCATCTTATTGAGGAAAGCTTTGCTAGGTTTTCTACCCCATGAGGGTTTCCTAGGGTAAATTTTGTGTCTATCTTGTGATTATGTTTCTTTCAGTGATCTTGCTAGTCTATTTGGTTTAAACTTAACATGGTATCAGAGCTAGCCTGAATAGGACATCTTTCACAAGGTAAGAATACCTCTCTCTCTCTCTCCAGTGAAAGTTAGGGTTTCATCAAAAAGTTGGTATTATTGAATTTTGGTTACATGGCTGGATAGCCCTTCTCAATACCAATCTTTTGAGCCCTAGATCGAACTTTTTGGTTGGGTAGAACTCCGGGAAATCCAAACCCTAGTTTTACCAAAAGTGCGATAAATCAGAAATTGGTTTCAGCAAAAAGTTGGCATTATTGAATTCTGATTACATGGCTGGATAGCCCTTCTCAAAAGCAATCTTTTGAGCCCTAGATCAAAATTTTTGGTTGGGTAGAACTCCAGGAAAGTCAAACCCTAGTTTTACCAAAAGTGTGATAATCCAGAAATTATGTCCTAGGATCCGGAAAGGTAAAAAGGTAATATTTCCGGGTAAGTACTATTCTGTTTCTTACCTCTTGGACTCCCCCAAGAGAAGATGGCTCCAAACACTAAGCTTGAAGACAAGCTAGAAGGTGTAGAGAATTTTCGAGCATGGAAATACAGAATTGGTCTCATTCTTGAAGAGAATGATCTTGCTCATTATGTCAAAGATGAAGTTGCAGAACCGGAAGGAGATGAAGCCAAAGAGAAGCATAGGAAGGATTTGATTAGGGAAAAGAGAAGCATAGGAAGGATTTGATTAGGGAAAAGAGAATCATAGTTGATTCTATTAAAGACCACTTGATTCCCCAAGTGGCTTCCAAGAAGACTCCAAAAGAAATGTATGATGCCCTAGGAAGAATGTATGAAGGAAAGAACATCAATAGGAAGATGAACCTAAGGACTCAGTTGAAGAGTACCAAGATGCACAAAGGAGAATCCATTCAAGACTACTTCTCAAGAGTCTCTCTAATCTAGGAACAACTAGATGCCATTGGTGATACTCTTGATGAAGATGAACTTGTGATGACTGCCCTAAATGGTCTCACTAGACCTTGGGAATCTTTCTTACAAACCATGTGTGCCAGAAAAGAAAGCATGAAGTTTGATGTAGTATGGGAGGATTGTGTTCAAGAAGAGGCTAGGGTAGCCAACAGAGAAGCTCTTCTCAAAGAGGATGACCAAGATTTGGCCACCCACACCAAAAGAGAAAAGAGAGGCCACTTCAAGAAAGTGAACTACAAAAGGTCTCAACCCTCTCATAAATTCAAAAGGAAAGGAGGAACAAACTCAGAAAGAGACCTCTCCATAGTCCAATGTTATAGTTGTTTTAAACTAGGACACTATGCTAAAGACTGTACTTTTCCAGGAAAGAAGAAGAAGAAGTTTGTTCACAAAAGACATCATGCACATATGGCAGAAGATGATAGTGAAGAAGAAGAAGGAGAAGAAGAAGAAGAAGAAGAGGAGGAAAGACCTCAAAGGAAAAGATCTAAAGTAAAGAAAGAAGATCCAGAAGAATATGTCCTATTTTCTGCACTCTCTGGATCTGTGTCCCTTGGTGAATATACATGGCTCATTGACGGTGGTGCTTCAAAGCACATGACAGGTCAAAAGAAAACTCTCTCAAGAATTGAAGAAAAGTCTTCACCCCAAAAGGTATCTCTAGGAGATGATTATTAATATCCCATCAAGGGAATTGGTGAAGCAAGCTACAAGCTTGATTCTGGAACACCCTTGAAAATGAAAGAAGTCTTATATGTACCAGGTTTAAAGAAGAACCTACTCTCTATCTCAACACTAGATAAGAAAGGCTTTAGGGTGGCTTTCATAGATGGACAAGTACTCATGTGGTCCAAAGGAAAATCAATTAAAGATGCAGTTGTCATCGGTGAAGAAGAAGGAGGTCTCTATAAGCTCAAGGGTCATCCAGAAACTGCCCTTGCTCATGAAATCTCTAGCCCCAGTGAGCTATGGCATAGAAGATCAGCTCACATTAACTACAAAGCCTTACCCTATGTAAGCAAGGTGGTCATAGGATTACCAGACTTGAAGGCTGATCATGATGGCTCATGTAAAGGGTGTAAGAAAGGGAAGAATGTCAAGAACCCCTTTCCAAAGAGTGAAACAAAGAATAAGAGCATTTTGGAGCTAATACACTCAGATGTATGTGGACCAATGCCCACCACTTCTCTAAGTGGGTTTGAATACTATCTTTCATTCATTGATGACTATTCAAGGAAAACTTGGATATACTTTCTAAAAGGTAAGAATGAAGTCTTTGGAAAGTTCAAAGAGTTCAAGGCTCTAATAGAAAATCTCTCAGAAAAGAGAATCAAGATTCTTAGAACAGATAATGGTGGAGAATATACTTCAAAAGACTTTGAAGACTTTTGTAAAGAAACCGGAATTAAGAGAGAACTAACCACTCCCTACAATCCCCAACAAAATGGGGTTACTGAAAGGAAAAATAGAACCATCATGGAAGCTGTAAATACTATGATACATGACCAAGATATTCCCATGTATCTATGGGTTGAAGCAGCTAAGACAACAGTATATGTGCAAAATAGACTATCCCATAGTGCTCTTGATTTCAAAACTCCAGAAGAAGTGTTTACAGGAAAGAAGCCCGAGGTAAGTCATCTTAAAATATTTGGGTGTCCTGTGTACATCCACATTCCAAAAGAAAAGAGAACCAAGTTGGATCCTTCTGGTAAGAAGGGAATATTTGTTGGTTATTGTGAATCATCCAAAGCCTTCAAAATTTACATACCAGGTTTTCATCATATAGAAATAAGTAGAGATGTAACATTTGATGAAGAAGCAGCTCTCAAGAAATCTAGGAAGTGCCAACTTGAAGAAATCTATGAAGAAGATCCATCTCCTAGAATCACAGAGGCTATGCACATCCCTAAAGATGATTCACCATAGGATCATGACATGTTGGAACCACAAGAACCTCCTATTACAAATTTATCTAAGAAAAGAAGGTCAGCTTGGGCTAGAGATATTATTCAAGGAGCTGAAAGATATGGAGCTCCTGAAGGCTCCACTAGAGAAAGAAAGAAACCAAAGCTAGTGTCCAACTATATGGCCTTGATGTGTGATCTTGTGGATCAACAACCTACTAGCTATGAAGAGGAAGCTCAGAAGAAAGAATGGGTAGAAGCAATGACAGAAGAATATCAGTCAATAATGAAAAATGATGTCTGGGATGTAGTTCCCAAACCAAAAGATAAAAGTGTGGTTTCTTCCAAATGGATTTTCAAGATAAAACATGCTGCAGATGGTAGCATTGAAAAATATAAGGCAAGATTTGTAGCTAGAGGATTCTCTCAGAAGGAGGGAATTGACTATGAAGAAACATTTGCACCTGTTGCTAGGTATACTTCAATTAGAACTATCATGGCACTTGCATCTATGATGAAGTGGAAATTACACCAAATGGATGTTAAGACAGCTTTTCTGAATGGTGTAATTGAAGAAGAAGTGTACATAGAACAACCACAAGGGTTTGAGGTTAAAGACGGAAGAACTCATGTATGCAAACTGAAAAAGGCATTATATGGGTTGAAGCAAGCTCCCAGGGCTTGGTATGGAAGGATTGACAATTTCTTAACTAGCATGGGTTTTACCAAGAGTAAAGCTGACCCAAATCTTTATCTCAAAGTGATGGATGATGAACCAGTTATACTGTTGTTATATGTAGACGATTTATTTCTAACTGGAAATGAGAAACAAATTATTGAAAGCAAGAAGAATCTTTCTTCAGAATTCGAGATGAAAGATCTCGGATTAATGTACTAATTCTTAGGTCCAGAAGTATGGCAAGAACCAAAAGGAATCTTTCTGAATCAAGGTAAGTATGCTATGGAGATTCTAAAAAGGTTTGATATGTTGGAATGTAAACCCATGGCCACTCCCATGGACTCCAACCTGAAGTTATTAGTTAATGACTCATCGGAACTAGTGGACCTAACTCTATATAGACAAATCATTGGGTCATTGATGTATTTAACAAATACTAGGCCAGATATATGATTTGATGTAAATACTCTAAGTCAGTATCTAGTAGAACCTAGAAAGGTTCATTTAATAGCTGCAAAGCATGTGATGAGATACCTTAAAGGTACATTGGATTTTGGTCTATATTATCTTGGAGGTCATGAACTCAGGTTACATGGTTACTCAGATTCTGATTGGGCAGGAAGTGTCTCAGACAGAAAGAGAACATCAGGTGGATGTTATGGTCTTGGATTTGCCACGATCTCATGGTTCAGCAAGAAACAATCTAGTGTGGCCCTCAGTACCGCTGAAGCAGAATATATAGCTTCCTGCTCTGCCAGCTGTGAAGCAGTATGGCTTTGGAAGCTATTATCTAGAGTGTTTGACTTAGAAATGGATCCCACTGTGATTATGTGTGACAATCAAAGCTGCATTAAGATGACAGAAAATCCTGTATTCCACGATAAGTCAAAACACATAGAGATCCTATACTTTTATATACGAGATATGGTGCAGAGAGGAGCTATCAAGCTCGAGTATGTAAGCATTGAGGATCAAATTGCTGATATCTTGACCAAACCTCTGTCTCGAGTGAAATTTGAATACTTCCGAGACAAGCTTGTTGTAGTTCAAAAGGACCCTCCTCGAAAGGGGGAGTAGTATAGTCATTGATAATGAGATTGCCTCATCGAACACAAGGTCGATGATAAGGTTACCTGTTCACCACACCTAGATACTTAGAAATATTTAGATTTAGGACTCTTATGCTTAGAATACTTAGTTTTTACTTATACATGCTTTTGATGTTAAATGTATTAGTGAGAATACATGCTTTTGATGTTAGATGTATCAGTGAGAATACATGCTTTTGATGTTAGATGTATCAGTGAGAATACATGCTTTTGATGTTAAATGTATTAGTGAGAATACATACTTTTGATGATACATGTATTGATTAATGTACTTGTATGGTTGAGGATACTTGTACTTGTATTAATGAGAATACATGTGAGGATTGGATCATCCTTGAACTCAAGTTCTAAAGTGAGCCGTAGACATGATGTCTCCGAGAATGAAGTCCTTGGTGGACATGATAGGATTAGATCATCCTTGAACTCAAGTTCTAAAGAGAGCCGTAGACATGATGTCTCCGAGAATGAAGTCCTTGGTGGACATGATAGGATTGGATCATCCTTGAACTCAAGTTCTAAAGAGAGACGTAGACATGATGTCTCCGAGAATGAAGTCCTTGGTGGGCAAGATAGGATTGGATCATCCTTGAACTCAAGTTCTAAAGAGAGCCGTAAACATGATGTCTCTGAGAATGAAGTCCTTGGTGGACATGATAGGATTGGATCATCCTTGAACTCAAGTTCTAAAGTGAGCCATAGACAGGTGTCTCCGAGAAAGAAAAAGGATTGGATCATCCCTGGACTTCAGTCCTAAAGTGAGTCGTAGACAGGTATTTCCGAGAATTGAAGATAGGACTGCATCGTCCCTGAACTAGGTTCAAAATGTACGTGACGGGATTGCATCGTCCCTAGACATGAGACTTGTCTTAAAGTGATAAGGACTGATCATCCTGGAACTTGATCGGGATTGCATCGTCCCTAGACATGAGACTTTTCTTAAAGTGATAAGGACTGATCATCCTGGAACTTGATCGGGATTGCATCATCCCTAGACATGAGACTTTTCTTAAAGTGATAAGGACTGATCATCCTGGAACTTGATCAGGATTGCATCGTCTCTAGACATGAGACTTGTCTTAAAGTGATAAGGACTGATCATCCTGGAACTTGATCAGGATTGCATCGTCCCTAGACATGAGACTTGTCTTAAAGTGATAAGGACTGATCATCCTGGAACTTGATATAGATTGTATCATCCATGGACCTATGTCCTAAAGAGAGCAGGATTGATCAACCTGTAAATTGATTGTGTGTTGATGATCGTGCGATGACGATGCTGATGATCGTATGATGACGATGCATATGATCGTGTGATGACGATGCTGATGATCGTGTGATGACGATGTTGATGATCATGTGATGATGATGCTGATGATCATGTGATGACGATACTGATGATCGTATGATGACGATACTGATGATCGTGTGATGATGATCATACGATGACGATAACATTGATGTTCCAGTAACTGGTTGAGTTACTGACGATGATGAATTGAAGAAAGCTTCCAATGATTTATAGATGTATCATGTACGATGTAGTCGATGACTCCTTGCTCCTGCAGATGTTGTTATAATATCCTTCTCGTTAAGGGGGAGTGTTGAATATTGTAACTTATAAGAATATTATAAATTGTACATTATTATTCCGGAGATGTTTCATCCCTCCGAGGTAACCCTATCATGTATCCGGAGATGATTATTCCTCCAGGGGTTTGTTTTAACTAGGGTTATTAGACCCACCATGTGGGGGTCGGCCCTGATCTTATATTTTAGGGGTTATTAGACTTCTCCAGGAGAGGTCGGCCCCATTACGTATTTTGGTCAGTCGGGAGTTATTATAAATAGAGGAGGTGAACTCCTCATTAGACACACTTGCATAACTCAGAAAAGTAGTGCACTTGTCTGGGAGATCTGCTAAGGAGGTAGAGAAGGAGGGAGCACATCTTGTATTTTGGTTGCTCATCTTATTGAGGAAAGCTTTGCTGGGTTTTCTACCCCATGAGGGTTTCCCAGGGTAAATTCTGTGTCTATCTTGTGATTATGTTTCTTTTAGTGATCTTGCTAGTCTATTTGGTTTAAACTTAACATAATGTTTAGGCATTAATTACATTATTACTACTTATCTAACTAGGAGATTAAATTAATACGTTGAGTTAGTAAATTTTGGTTTAAATAACTGAATAGGATAATATAGTGAATTAGGTGGTAATGAAAGACGATTAAGTAATAATGTTAATTATTGTTGATTAATGTTAATAATATTGATTAATGTTAGTCATGGTTGATTAATGTTAATAATGTTGATTAATGTTAATTATTGTTGATTAATGTTAATAATATTGATTAATGTTAGTCATGGTTGATTAATGTTAATAATGTTGATTAATATTAATTATTGTTGATTAATGTTAATAATATTGATTAATGTTAGTCATGGTTGATTAATGTTAATTATTGACGATTAATATTAATATTGTTGACTAATGTTATTAAGTGTAAATAGTATAAGCTACTTTAATTATTTCGTTATCATAGGTTAATGGTGCTAATAATATTAATTAAAAATATTATTAACTGGATTCCTTAAATTAACCACATGTTAATAATGTCAAAATATTAATGAGACTATTATTATCTTAAGTAATAGTGTTAAATAGTTTAACAATAAACTAAGGTATAATATGGTGCTAAGTAAATAAGTTTGATTAAGTCTTAGATAATATTATTCAACTAATATAATAATATATTGATCAAATTTAAGTGAAAATATTAGTGATTATGTCGGGAATGAAGGTTGGTTGAACTATGGATACGTATTTATCGGACTTATATAACCTTTACTAATAACAATGTGATAAAGTGAGTTCTGGAGTTAGTTAAACAAATTGTAAATTATTAAATCGTAAAGTCAATAATGATAAAATAAATAAAATAAATAAAATAGGTTAATATTATTAAATGAAGATTTATCGTTGGCAGGTGATCCCAACCAATACTTTTTATAATATTTTAATTATTAATGAGAGTCATGGGGATGGGCTCAAGACAAGACTTAGGGGGAGAAAATTTATGTTAAAGATAGGGTATTAATGGAGGGGAAAAAGAGTCGGCAAGGGAGGATAATAAGGTCAAGAAGACAATGGGGGAGAAGGGATCTTCAACCTTGGATACTTTTGGGGAAATTTAAGCAGAGATAGAAATTTTCAAAGCAGAGGAAAAGGGGGGTTCTTGTTGGAGATTTTCGAAAGAGATAGAACTGGTTGGATTGTACTCGGTTTGGGCTTGTGGATCCAAAGGGGTACCTTTGGAGTTGGGTGGTTGGAGAGACCTTGCTAGTTGGCAGGGTGGCATACTAGATTGTTTGGTCGGTTGAGTTTCCAGGGTTGGGAAAGCTTTGGTTGGAGGGCATACAACAAGGAAGAAGGAGCAGAAAGGGGTCTACTAGCTAACTAAAGGTATTTTCCTACAGGTATAATAATCCATTTCTAACTCTGTCAACATTTCCTATTTCATGAGCTAATGAAAATTTAATTTAGTGTAAATTTTCACATATTATATGGTGATGCACCTGCAAGATTGTAACAGTTAGAAACCATTAAACAACACCTATAGTTATTCGGACCTGTAAATGTAAATAGTTTATATTCTTTTATAGGCCTGGTATTTAAACCTAAATTAGAAACCAATACAGAGACCTGAAACAAAAAGGAAATAGTGAAAGAAGTATCTTTATTTATAAACTTAGATTAACTAGGACCGGGGTCCTACACCATGGAAGATCTATTCATATTTATGTTCACTAGTTTTCTAACATGTTGTGTAAATCAAGCAATTTTTCTAGTGTGAAGACTCCTTTAGGTGCAAGGTTGCCTCTCATTGGTTGGGTAGCATCTAAATTATTTAGCAAGAAATTTTCATGTTCTTTGTCATCAATGTTTGCATCCTTGAAAGATTATTAATTGGTAATGCATTCTATTAGCTATTCATCATCATTAAAAAATATCCAATTTGTAATTATATCTAGTAGAGAAGGCCTAGAAATCAATTCAATAGAAAAACGATTTCTTATAGAAATAAAATGAGAAGTAGCATGTGCTAGGGTGTTAGTGGCTTCATTCATGGAATGAGGAACATAAGTAATACTGAAAGCATCAAAGGTTTTAATCGAATTCCATACCTTAGTCTAATATCTTCTTAAATGAAAAGAGAGACAATGTATAGTATTTCTCACTTGCATGATAATGATCTCAGACTCACCAAAAACCTTCAATCATTTTACCTTTAAATCAACAGCCTTTCTCAAACCTTGTATCAAGGATTTGTACTTGGTGTTGTTGTTTCCTATTGGTGCACTCAAATTCCATCCCAATCCAACTCCTTCCTACATTTTAGATCCATCAAAATATAATGTCCACATGTTAGTAACTATACCTAAGGTAGATGTGTTAGAAAAATAACTAGGTGAATCTAATATGTTATAATCATTATCATTAACCCAACTGCAATGAATAAATTTAGGTTGTGTATCTCCCTCCAATGGATATTTCTTGGCCAAAAACAACCACAATCCATCTCAAGAAAGTAGTTTTCCAAAATGGAAAGATACAAATTTATTGGTTTGTTTTACCCTTATAGTTTTGTCACTGTAAGTTTCATGTGGTATTCCCTGTCCACTTGAATTTGATTAGTTTGTCTTTTGTAAGGGAGCTCTAAGTGGGACCAATCAATAGAAAACTATCCATGTAACCTTTGTGACTAGTCCCTTCTTAAGAAAAACCATAAGATTTTAGAAGGTCAACAAAAATGATATCTATACATCGAAAAAATCAAGGATCTAAAGATAATCTAATCATTACATCTTTGAGTTCATCCATGACCTCAATGTTTAACCGATCTAATTGAATAATTCTAGTGTTGCATTTGATTGAGATAGCATTGATCTTTGACAAATAGAATAAGTCATCACATTAGATGAGGCTCCATAATCCACTAAATAATTATGCACATTGTAATTAAAGACTTCAAATGTTAGGAGGAATGGAGGACTATGTGATTTAGAGTGATACCCTATGCTATTTGCATTCACCAAAGCATCATGTTTATTGTTAGTAGATTTCTATTTCTCACTATCTATTGTAGTTTTCTACTGTGAATTAGGTGAATTTTTAAAATAATTCAAGAGAAAATTGGAGGAATACTATAAAGGTCATACATGGATACATTTTCTTTAGTTTAATTATGTCATCAATTACATTATATTCCATGTTTTGAATCAGAAATCTAGCTTATGGGGTTTTAGTTGATTGAGATGAACTAGTGGAAGTTTTACTCTAAGGAAGGGATGCATCCTTTTAAGATTGGGTTGATGCAATATTTATTTGGTATTTAGGATCTAAATCTCTTTTATTAGTGGTAGCAACTTTCTTTGTGGTGGCATATTTTTTGTTAGTGTGTAACCTAGTATTAGCTCCCTTACTTCTCAAAGTGTAGTTCTTAGGATCTATTTATGTGGTATGGACATCAACTATAGTCTTATCATATTTTGATGACTCTCCTAAAATTAAATTCCAATTCCATAAAAACATAGTTGTTTCATCATTGGATGTTTCAGTTTCAAGAGTTCCTTCAATTTCACCTTCCTGAATGTCTCAACTCAAAATAAATTGTTGATCAATAAGTTGGTTAACTACCCTAGTCATGGAATTAATCTTTTGGGGGGAATATTTTTATGAATGCATGATTGGTCTGGTGAAATGTCTAGAATTTGTCCATGATTCCTATGTATTCTAGATTAAAAGCAAGATGAATAGACTCTGGAGGTTTGGAGGTACTATTATTATTTTTCTTGTGAAAAGGTCGGAAAGGCTTCTTGGATGAGGTCCCTTCACTAGAATTTATTTTCAAATCAACCATTTTATTAAACAATTTCTTGAGAAAATTAAGGATGCTATCCAAATCATTGTGATCAATTTCCGCAGGATTTGTTAATAGTAAGGGAGTATTTGAAGAACTAGCAGGATTTGTTAATAGTAAGGGAGTATTTGAAGAACTAGTAGGATTTGTTAATAGTAAGGGAGTATTTGAAGAACTAGAAGGTTTACCTTCTTCTATCCCCAGGTTCTCAACTAGACTAGACATTTCCTTTTCAATTATTTTGGATTCTTCAAAATATTCCGCTAGAGACAATTTCTTGGTCCTATTGGCAAACATGGCAATGGAAGCTTGCAGGGAAAAATTTTAGTACTCAATGATAACGTCATCACTGAGTTGGCTATTGGTAGGAAATTTATTGAGAATGGTTGTGAAGCATTGATTGAAATATTTAATCTTTTCTTTTTTGCTCCTTTTAAGAGATATGAATTCTTTCATTAATACAATGAGATTCTTTTCTTCACCAAATTTACTAAGAAATTCTCTTACAAAATCATTCCAATTAGTTATTGACCTAGGAGTTAAGCTGAAATACCAAGTATAAGCCTTATTTTTGAAGGTGTAGGGAAAATTTATGCATACAACATCCTCATGCTCTACATTAATTTACTAGACAATCAAATAAAAATTCTTAATATGACCTTCGAGAGAGTATGCTTTATCTTAATCAAATTTAGGTAGGATCCTCTCAGGATGCTTGGGTAAATCATGAAGTTTTCCCCCCATATTCAAGGCACCTTGAGACGTCCAATAAAGAACTTGGGGTCCAACCATTTGAGCATCTAGTAACTATCGTAAGAGATCATGGAATTTCTATTATGTGTTGGGCCAGGCAGTTGTGAACGAGTAGAACTAGTCAAATTGGTAGAGGATGGTAGGATAACATCAAGTGGTTCACGTATCTCTTCAATAGAAAGGTCATTTACCAAGTCAAACATAATATTCTTAGGATTTAGAACATTTTTCTATGATTTGGCTATATCCTAGGTAATGTTATAGTTGTGGGGAGCTATCCTACTTGCGAGCATAGGATTGGGTCAAGTGATTAAGGACACTAACTTCTTGATGGGGGACAATGTACAATACTTTTTGAGTTTCATTATTTTAAAAAATTCAGGAATTCCAATGGGTTCATGGTTTGAAACTTTCGGTTGATTAACACATGAAGAACATGTTTCTCTACTATCCATGCATACATGGCCCTCCTTCTAGCACCAATTCTATTGAGGTGGGAAACTTCCCTCTCAAGCATCAAGGGTTCTCCCTAGAATTTAAATTGTTTGGAATAAGTAACCCATTTGGATTCTGGCTTGATAACCTTCAATGGATTTAAGTTTTGTTCATATTTCTAGAATGACATTTAGAGTGCAGAATTGATTTATATCTAAATGTTGAATATAGAAATTAAAACCTATCTTAACTAAGGGTACAAATTAAAATGCAAGGGATGAAATATATAAAGGTTACTGTAAACATTTCAGATTAGATAGATTTTCTATAAAATAACAATAACACATCACATGAATAAAACAAATAAACAATAGTCCAACTAATATTTTATTCAAGTTCCTTGACCCACAAGATGATGCCAAAAATTTCAAAGCAATTGCTTATGTAATGACATTATATAATTGCATAGAATAGTCATAACATAAAAAATAGCCTTAGAAAACTTCTAGTGAGTAATAGACATCAAGAAGAAGCTCACAAAAATCCATCACCTAATGCAAGAGAATTCTCTCAAAATTTGTCCATTCAATGACTTCTTCTCATTCAATACTTGCAAAATAGTTCACAAACTAGTTCGCCCCTAGATTCACCAAAAGAAAAAAAATACCCCTTTCCTTATTCTATTTATATTTATAGAATGTATAATCATAATTTGCTTATGGCTTTTGAACTTCAATTTTGGTAGTTACAAACCTTTCCTTTTCCCTAGTTGACTCGACTCCTTATTCGTCATTTGATTCCTTAAAAAAATATAAATACATTGAAAGGTACTTATGCCACCTTTTATGTGGGTGTGGCCTATCTTGTAGACATGTACGTGTTCCACCTATCATATTGATTTGGAATCTCATTGAAGTGTTGGGGTCTCAAATATTCGAAAGTGTCTTCATATTTTATTGGCTCTTTAACAATAGAGTTGACACTTTTCTTTAGGGACGAGCTAATTGATTTAATGAGATTGATGTCTTGAGTAGGAATAGAGACATATATTAATTTATCTATAGTGAATTCAACTAATATACCAATCTCCAAATGATTCTCCCTAATTGTCAATTCCATCTTTGCAGTCTATTGCTCAAATGTATTCACATTGTCAAGGTTGCCAAAAGAAGGAAAATGAAATTTCCCCACCACATTTCCTGCTGACTGATAGAGATGTTGGCATTTGTTCAACGAGGAATTTATGTCCCTTTGGAGGGTTCTTCTTGCTACCTAACAGTTTGTAGCAATTATGTAGGCCTACTAACTTTCTATTTGGCTCATTACAAGCAGATCAATTGGTTCCCCATTTTCCTGTTGATGCTAGCTTATTACTTTGTCGAGGCCTAGATTTACCTCAACAATGATGCACTCCTAATATCTAGTCCTTTTCCAAAGTGGATTTTAGCTAAGATACAAGATGTTGGAGTTCCTGCATTTGGTATTGCAATTGACTTTGTGCATTAGTTAATTCCTTTTGCAATGTTTATGCATAAGTCTTGAACTCATTTACACTCTTTCCTTCACTTTACAAATTTTCTAGCTTCCTTGTGTAATGTTGTATTCTCATTATGTGATTTTGCAATATTAGCTTGGAGTGTCCTAATCTTATCGTGAGATTCTACTTAATCCATTTCCAATTTCTACACATTGTATTATGTTTCAATGGTGCTAGATACGTTTGTAGAGGCCATGGTTGAGGGCTCTTGATTGGTCTATGAGAAAATTGGTGTTTCAAGTGTGACCTTCATTTCTGGATATTCAAGCAATTTGAGCCTTACATGTGTTCTCTTCACAATTTGCTTCTTGTGTCTATCAAATACAAAGGAAATCAAAGAGGAAATTAACTCTACTTTTGAGGGTGTGTATAAGCCAAGAAGGCCAAGCTCCTATAGAGGAAAATTTCCTTCCATGATTGTAGTTGCTGCTTAGGGATATGGGTGGGAAGATTTTGCTTCTTTGGAATCTTGATCATTAAATGCATCTTACATCTGCTTGTTTTATTCTCCTCTCATCTTTTATATGCTTCTTTATTTCTCTTTCCTTCCTCTTCTTGAGCCATCTTCTCTACCTCTTTCTTTCTTTGTTCTTCCGTAGTATTTTGTGTTGTTTCCATTTGAATTTCATGGGAAGTGTTAGAAAAACAGGATCGTAGAGCAATAACCATAAACATAAATGCAAATATAATCACACACACATTACAAGAGAGACACAGATATATCGTGGTTCACCCCAAGATGGGCTACATCCACATTGAATTTTCTAGCCCTTATTGTTATACCATCTAGCAAAGTGAAGGGATACAACCTGCAGCACAACCGCTGCACTTCCTCTTCACTGTCTCACAGTCTTTCTTTCTTGATCTCAGAGATCTTTATAATGCATAAAACCTAATACATCAACCCTAGCCGTATTACAATGTATTTCTTATAAAGGGGAAATACAATGGGAAAATACCACGGGTTACCCAAAAGTGTATAGTCCTCTGGGTGCATGACTAAGACAATATCATCTATGAAACTAGAAGATATGGCTCCACAACCAACATGAAGTACCTTTTGTTTCTTGGCCTTCTTTAATATTTTTCTCCGTTATGATCCTTTTCCTCTTCCCTATTCTGCTTACCAATTTATGAATTCATTGGCATAATCCCAAATGCAACTATGTGCTTGATAGCGGTGGCACATCATTTTATTGTGATAATTTATTCTAAATATATCAAGACCAAAGTTGAATCCTAACAAGGCCCTGAGCCATTCCAATTACATCTTTGGTAGAATTCATAATGTATCCTCCAACTATTAATGACAATGGAGGCCATGGATAGTTCTTTTCTTTTGCCAATACTACTTGAACCCCATTTATGTACATTTGGTACACAATATATTTCCAAACCATTTTTTGGTGACAAAAATAGGGAGGATGTTGTGTGCGTGCACCCATATATGTGCAAGTATGTGCATTGTTCAGTGAGATACAAATCACCCAACCTATTTACCTCTTTCAATGCTTCATCCGACATGCATTTTCTTGGTTCCCAAGGGATCATTTGTAAAGTTCCATTATGCATTCCTCATATATTTTCTTGTAGTTGCTAGGATACTTGTGACCCACAACAATTAGCAATAAACATGAATTTGGGGTTATTCTAGGGTCTACTGCCAACCCATAACTATAAATTTATTTGAGGCACACACAATGTCCAATAGGTATGAACACATATGGAACTGTGATGGTTTTCCTATAGTTACTTCCCTTGAGTTAGTGATGGCTTCAAGCAAGTTGATGGACAACATGGCATCCCAATTAAGCCTTGTACCAAGTGTGGTGATTTGTTGTAGCAGAGGCACCAACAATTCTCATAATTGTGTGGTATAAGGTTCTCCATTGTAGCTTGCAAAGAAGTGTCACAACCATATTGTATGGTGGCATTATGTCCTTGGTAGAGTAAAAAAAAATTTCTCTTAATTTGAACCACTTGTCTTTTACCCACCCTCTTCTAAAAAATGTGGGATGATCCAATTCTAGGTCCATAATCTAATCTTCAATCAATTGGATTTCTGGAGTTGGAAATTTGTAGTATTTTTCAAGAGAAGATGGCTGAAACGAGTCTATTGTTGCTCCATTTTCAATTTTTATCACCTTTTTATCAATATCTACCTTAGTTGGTAACCATGAAATAACTTCCTCACAAGGAAAAATAACCATCCTAGTTGTTGCCTTATAAAATACCTAACCTTTAGATGTTCTGATAGATCCTGATATCATCCCTATCTTCTATAGGGATACTTGGGTACCTTTCATTTATGAAGGTTTGGTAAATTTATTCCCACTAACATGTAGGAACTATCTTGGTATTGCTATTAGTATCATCGTATTGTACTATAAGGTGATTTTTTTATTCAACTTCCACCATTTTTTCTGATTATGACACCTCCTAGATTATCTCTGACTGCTTCAGTGTTCTCTTCTAATACATGTCATGGTCCTACATATCAACATCATTGTCAAGCACAATTAGCGAGAAAAATAAAAATATCTTTAGTCTCGGGTATAATGAAACTTCAACCCTCACCATCGGCATCATAGACAAATGGTTAAACATCTCAAACTCTCCCATGGAAATCATCATAACTCAATATTAAGTAATGTTCAAAGACTTGGAAAATTAGGGCATCAAGATTTAAAACATGCATCTATTCTTCATTTAGAGATTCAAAAAGAAATAAAATGTGAACGAATATTATCATGCCAATAATGGGATTTTGCTTGATTGATGAGATTAAGGGAGAGATGTGAGGGATGAATAAAATGGGAAAGTATGTAAAGGAATTCACAGACCAGGTTTGACTTGATGGGGGCTTGTTTTGCACGATTGGTTTGGGGAGAAAAAGGGTAAATGCAACCTTCGACATCTTCACAAGTCTCCTCCAAATAGAAACCCTAGGTCTAGACTTTGAGCCCGATGGGTTAAATTTAATGTGTTGTGGTAAACCTTGCTTGATTCCTACGATAAGGTTAATTTATTTTGTCTACTAGTGAGTCCCTATGGAAAAATTCTTTGGTAAGCCCATTGTTGGAACAATCCATGATAATTATACAAAAATGGTAAAGAGACTATGGTGGATTTCTTCATTCTATATATGGAAATCCAAATTCATTATTTAAATAGGTTCATTTGAAATCACAATGAAGTATCCTACCTTGCATATAATGAAAAAGAGACGATAGTGTGGTAGGTAGCTTGTTCCCTCCAAATGGTATTATAGATGGTCGTGATCGTGTGGGGATCACTTGTTAAGTTATCCCTTTTCACAATGAACAAGATAAATAGAAGCAGAGCTTCAAGTCCCTGCCTTAAATTAAAGGAAAATTATAATATCATTATAAGATTGAAATTTTTAGTCTAATGAACTCGTAATATTTATGATATTTATGAGCTGTCACACACACACTAACAACTTTATAGGAAAATGCAAAGTTCTAAATAATGTTGTAGGCTCAACCCTGGGTGAATCCATGAAGCTGGTTCACGATTTTTGGCAAGCGGAACCCAAAAAATTTGTTTTTCATACCCTCGATTGAGGTTTAAAAACCTCGATTGAGATTTTTAAAATACCTCGATCGAGGGCTTGACAATACCTCGATCAAGGGTTTTTAAATACCTCGATCGAGGGCTTGGTTAAACCATCGATCGAGGTATTTCTCAATCGAGGGCTTGGATAACCCTCGATCGAGTTGTTAAGACCGAAAATAAAAATAAAAATAGGGGCCGACCGTCCGACCGACCCTGTTTGAAAACAAATTCTCGACTGAGCATATACAAGAGGACAGTGACCCCTTGAGCGAGCGTTTGCTGGACACACACCACGCCCATGCCCACGCCTATGCCCCACGCCAACTCCCATCCATGTCTGTCACTCCACCAGGTAAGCGGGGTTCCAACCTTCCATTTGTTTTTTAATACAATTTTTTTTAATATAAATTTGTGTGAATGTTGCAATTTGTTTTTCCAAATAAATGTAACCATTGAAACCAATAACCATTTTTTTGTTTCGAAAAACCATTGAAACCAATAACCATTTTTTTGTGTATAAAAACCATTGAAACCAAAAACTATTTAAAAACAAAACCAAAACAAAAAACCATTTCAAAACAATAACAAAAAACCATTTGAAAACAAAAACAAAAAACTAAAAACCATTTGAAAACAAAAACAAAAAACTAAAAACCATTTGAAATATGTTTTAAATTTTAAATTTATGTTGTATTTTTTTTTTAAATTATTAATATTTTTGTTTATATCAACCGGTAGCATTTTATGCACGGTAGCATTTCATTGCATAAATTGCTACCGGTTTTATTTTAAAATGTGTTTTGACAAGTATAAATGCTGCTCGTTTTTTTTCAATCCTTTGAGAACGCCAAGATGATTGAAAAAAAAAATCATATTATGTTGTCGGTTTAACAAAAACCATTAACATAAAAAAAAAACATTTGAAAACCTTTGAAATTGATATTGAAATTTTGATTCAAATTGGAATTGAAATTTTAAATTAAATTAAATTAAAATGGAAATTGAAATTTTAAATTAAATTAAATTTAAATTGAAAATTTAAATTAAGTTAAATTGAAATTGAAATTTTACGTTTTTTTTCAATCCTCTATGAATTCCAAGATGATTGAAAAAAATTAATACATATTGGGTTCCCCGTTTTTTTTCCAATATAAGCTCATATAATCATGTAGCAAAAACTATTAACATTAAAAAACAATTGAAATCCTATGAAATTGACATTAAAATTTTAAATTGAAATTGAAATTGAAATTTTAAATTAAATTAAATTTAAATTTAAATTTAAAATTAAATTAAAACTGAAATTGAAATTTGGAAATATGAACATTTGATCAAAGATTTGTAGTTTCAACATTCAAATTATTTAGGATAAAATCACATTTGACATGTTACCTATTGGTGTTCACTGATCACAATTGCAATTTGAAATTTCAAAATTGAAAATGAAAATGAAAACCAAATTGAAATTGATATCGAAATTGAAATTGAAAATGAAAATTAGGAATTGGAAATGGAATTAGAATTTGAAATCGAAATTGGAAATTGAATTTGAATTTGAAATCCAAATTTGAAATTTTGAAATTGAAATTAAAATTGAAATTAAAATTGATTTGAAATTTGAGATTGAAAACCGAAGTCGAAGTTGGAATTGAAATTGAAATTGAAATTTAAAATTGTAAATTGTAAATAAAAACGATATCGAAATTGAAATTGGAAATTGAAACTGGAATTGAAATGTAAATTTGAAATAGAAATTTGAAATTGAAAATGAAAATGATATTGATATTGGAAATTGATATTGAAATTGAATTTGAATTTTGAAATGAAAATAAAAAATTGAAATTAAAATGGGAAATGAAAATTGAGAATTGGAAATGTAATTAGAATTCAAATCGAAATTAAACTTCGAATTTGAAATTGAAACTTGGAATTTGAAATTGAAAATTGAATATGAAATTGAAATTGAAATTGACATTGGAATTGGATGTGAAATTGGAATTCGACTGACATTGGAATTCGATGTGAAATTGAAAGTTGGAATACAAATTTGAAATTTGAAATTGAACATGAAATTGAAATTTGAAATTTGAAATTGAAATTGAAAATTGAAATTGAAATTGAATTTGGAATTGAATTTGAATTTGAAATTGAATTTGGAAGTGAATTTGAAATTTAAATTTGAAATTGAAATTGAATTTGAATTTCAATTGAATTTGAATTTGAATTGAATTTGAAATTTGAATTTGAATTTGAAATGTGAAATTTGAAATTTGAATTTGAATTTTAAATGTGAAATTTGAAATAGAATTAGAATTAGAAATTGAAATGTGATGCAGAGAATTTTCAAGAGAGAGCCTCATTGTTTCGTGCTTGGCGAAGCACGAGAGGATCTGATGTCGCCCAACGGGGCGACCATCAGCAATGCTCTTGTTCACCGAGGAGTGAGGCCATGCTGGGGTCGAATACCATTGGTGGCAGCATCAGGGGATATAGTGTGTCAGTTCATCACGACGACATACATCTTGATCCCCATGAGGGGGATGTGCGGCAAGACACGAGTGCATCAGGTACATATTTTTTGTTATATACATTTTCAGTAAATTTTTAGTATATAATGCATTGAATTTCAGTTGCAAGTTATAATATATATTTTCAGTAACATTTGTGTTTTGGTTTGGATCGCATGTCCATTAGGAGGATCGTACGACGATGAGGTCGCACGCATCACTCTCGCCGATATCACTACTTAGCGAGAGTGGGTGCATTCATGTGTATGCACATTGAGGGAAGATTCTCCCACCCGACGATTATTATTCATGATGTTATCAGTAGTGGATGACATGTTGGCCCTCTACAAGAGGGTGGGACCTCTTAGTGACATTTGGCATTTTGCATGCCAGAGTAGGAGATAGAATGTCATGGGGCCGCACAAATCGAATGATGTAAAATTCTCCATAAAAGGGCATGGAATCAAGGGTACTTTGTTTGACATCCCTCATGACCGCCCTATCGGTCAATTGGTTAGACTCAAGGAGTTTAAGTTGGAGGCCGCTGCACCATATTTATATGATAGATTCGTTGGAGCATGGGGCATGTTCCCCCACCATGACTGGGTCCCATTGTAATTTGAAAAACATATTTATGCAGAGTTTGTTTTGGATATGCACCCAGATTATACCAACAAAGGGTCTGAGTTCTTTAGGGCTGGTAGGGGACGCTCCTACCAATGTCCTGGATCTCGTAGAGACCCTGCCTTCATACCACCCCCTTTGAGGTTGGTACCGATTCCAGACAGGATGGTTATCAGGTCAGAGGACGTGGCACATTCATCCCAGATTCCTGCGAAGGCTAGACATGACATTGCAGAGTTGTTGTTCACTGCCATGGGCAGTGCTATTGTTGTTGTGCATGGTGAGGCATCTAGACCACCTTCTGCACCTGCACAACCATAGATAGAGTAGGTCGATGATGAACTGCTCAGGATTTTGGATGGAGAGGCCTTAGAGGGGTATGCTCAGTTATCCCGAGATGCATACTTTCGGTTGTATCGTAGATATGTCACTCCAGAACATGTATACTTTTGTACGATTATGTATATATGTTTTCATGTTACATCATATTAAATGTCGTAAATTGAATGGTAATTAATACTTAAGGGAATCGTATTTCTATTGCTCAATGCAGGGGACCACATTCATGGATCAACTATTTTTTTAGTGAGCCATCGGTTGGTCCATCCGCTTGTCCCAACCTGCGGACAACAGTAGTCGAGGTAAGTTATAATTTATGTTCCAATTTAATTTGTTTTTATTATTTCTCAGTTTAAATAATTTATGTTTTATTTCTTAATTTTTGATATTTTATGTTTTAGATCTTAACTTAAAATGAAATTCAAATTGTATAGGGCAAAGGAAAGGGAATTTCTCCTGATGATAGACATGAGGACCGCGAAGGTCCTGACCAGCTGGTTCTAGAAACAGAGGTGAGTTTTAATTTATGTTCCAATTAATTGTATTATCACATTTAGTAATTTATTTTTGTACTTTATGTTTCAGTTTTTGAATTATAACTTAAATTATGTTTTAGTTTTAATTTTTAATAAATCTAACTTATTACATGTAATGGCATCTTACACAGGTATCGCTACAGGTGGGTGGAGATGCTGCAATGACTTTCTCAGATGATTGGGATGCAGCTTGACCACATGGTCCTGATGAAGGGACATCTACCCATATTCCTACCTAGATGCTAGATATCACCATTGACGCGACAGATATCGAGGCCTTCCTTCATAGTTTACCAACTCAGGGCCAACATTAGTCTACTACAATGAACGCAGTCACATGGCCGATCAAGGGCCTTGTGGGGGTAGTGGCCAATGAGTTGATGATGTATACATTTCCGTGTTTTGGATATTTTCATGTTTTGGATGATCTACGTATATGTTTTCATGTTTTGGATATGGATTTATATCATTTATATATGGAATTTTATCATATATGAACTTTGGATATGGACTTTTGGATATTTTGTTACATATTTTGTATATTTTATCATATTGATGTCTTCATGTGTATTTTGTATCTGATTTGAAATCGATTGTTTTTTATATTACATCTGGATATAGTTATTACAGTTACAAATTTATGTTTTGTCATTTCAAATGCAAATTTAGTGTACAATGATTACAATATAAAAGTTCAATCTCGATGTGTAGTTACAATTTAGTTCAATTTAAAATTTCAATTTCGACTACATTACAGTTGCAAATCCAAAATTTAGAATTGGATACATACATTACAATTTAAAATTGAAATTCCAATTCCAATTCAATTACAATATAAAATTTCAAATTTAATGTGTAATTTCAATTCCACTTCAATTACAATTTAAAAGCTCAATTTCAATTACATTACAATTGTATAAATGAAATCAAAATTTAAAACTAGATTACATTTGAAATTAAAAATTGAAATTACAATTACATTATGTTGTCTACACATTACAATTCAATTACAATTTACACATTCCAATTCAATTACAATTTACACATTCCAATTCAATTACAATTTAAAATTAAATTTTAAAATTTAATGTGTAATTTCAATTGAAAATTCAATGTGTTGTTACAATTTAAAAGTTCAATTTCAATTACATTACAATTGCATTTGAAATCAAAATTTAAAATTAGATTACATTGTACAATATAAAATTTAAATTTTACAATTTTACATTGTATAGATGTATTTTAAATTCTCAATTACATTACAATTGTATTTGAAATCAAAATTTAAAATTAGAATACATTTGAAATTAAAAATTGAAATTACAATTACATTATGTTGTCTACACATTACAATTTCCACATTCCAATTCAATTACAATTTAAAATTTAATGTGTAATTTCAATTGAAAATTCAATGTGTTGCAATTTAAAAGTTCAATTTCAATTACATTACAATTGCATTTGAAATCAAAATTTAAAATTAGAATACACTGTACAATTTAAAATTTACAATTTTACATTGTATAGATGTATTTTAAATTCTCAATTACATTACAATTGTATTTGAAATCAAAAATTAAAATTAGAATGTACATTACAATTTAAAATTGAAATTTTACAATTACATTATGTTGTCTACACATTACAATTCAACTATCTAGTAGATCTTTAATATTGTTTTTAAATCATCTAAACAAATATTTATAAAACTATTATGGAGGAAGTTCATAGAGCACTGACCATACATTCAAGTGTATTCACATTGGAGCACCATGACCCAATTTTCAAAAAATCCTCCCATCTAGTATTTTTAATCTTGGCATTAAAGCATCTACAAAAATACATTTATAAAACAACCTCCACAAAAATCTCCAAAAAATATTCAACAAGACAACATGACAACTATGTCAATGATGCAAGTGGCATACATGTAACTCATTCATCTTGCCAATGGGTTATAGGAATGCACGTCTCCATAATACGATCATGGTCAACTTCTGTCATCTTCCATCTCTTTGGCTCACCTCTCTTCACTTTGATTTTTGTTAGATGTATCCGAGCTGGCACCACCAAATGACTGTATTGGCATGATATATATTTAGGCATAAAATCTTTGTAAATAATATGAGCACCCTGTTTTTTCACTCTTTCAAAAAAGTGTCCCATTAGAACCAAGTCTCCAATTTGGTATGTGAAGTCTCCATCTTGATAGGGTCACAACAACCTTCTTTTTATTTGTGTGCATCGCATCAAATAATATGCCACATTTTCTTGGTTGTGGGGGGGTGCAATGACAATGAATACATCACCTGCAATATAAATTACAAATATTAGTCAAATTTCCTACGTGCATTTCTACAACATTTGTATACGTGTAATATATAGTGAACTAATTAACTTAATGAAGTCTCTTGTACCTTCCCTAACCATATCAGAAACTCGATCATGATCTAATGAGACCATTGCCTCATCAGTGTGCATCTCTTTCCATGTTGGAATTGGATGTAGGTCCTTTGGATTACAAGGAACATATTTCCATGCTTTCACATATATATCATTTTCACAATGATGAAGTCCGCATCCATTTGCATCAATGCAAAAATTGCAAAAACAAGCATACTTTCTCGTTTCAATGGAAAATATGTCACCCATGTCTTTACTTCGAATAGAATGTAATTCCCTCGTACTAGGTATGGTCTCACAATACCATGACATGGATCTATTCACATCACCAAGGGAAACATCCCAAAAGAACCTGCATGGGATTCAATTTGTCATATATAAATTCCTATCGAGTATGTGTTCTTTTGAAAATGATGATATTGAATGTTATTAGCTTATTAATTGAGTTTGGAGTTTATTACTGGCACACCATCCTTGCTTGTTTGCAACCTTGATGTCCCAAATGACATGTGCACCAATCAACTACTTCCTTAGAGCATTTGATTCCGGTTGCACCATGACTCATCTGGTACCTCTGAAGTGCTTGTTTCACACATGCACCTGCACCATCATGTTCACCCTTTCCATGCCCTATTTCAAAAAAGATGCAGGTGTGTCCGATTCCTGTCTCCTTGTGAAGGCGACTCAACCAATAAAATGAGTGTGCCGATTTGAATTTCCCTGCACACCCATCTGACCAAATCCAATGTTCAGTAAATGATATTCCCCTCTTCCTGAATGAATCATAAATCAACCCAAAGCAGTGTTGAACGAAAAACGTGTCATGCTCACGATCATCACTAACATAAAAATGGTACTCCTTGATTGTAACACCCCTCATTTTTAAGCCTTAATAATTTTATTCATACATATTGTAATTATGTATGTGGCCCTGGTGAGGAGCTCAAGGCCAAGGCCCCACCAGTGGACCTTGAAAATATTGGTGGGACTACTCTTAAAATTGTAAATTAACGACGAGCGAAACTAAGTGCTTGGGAGGTGAAGTCACTAAGGAGGAAGGTGTGGAAACTAAAGCATAAGTAGATGACGGGTGTCATCTTAGTAGCTTAAACACTCACTTGATAACCTTAAGTTATTTTCCTAAGTAGACGAACGGTGATAGCGATTATTTAGTTACACCACTATTATTCTAAGCTCTCATTTACCTTTTTAGCATCAAAAGGTCAACTATTGTTCTTACAAACTATATTAGTCATACCCTACAAGGGGATGTTAAAAGAAGCTTAACATAGACCTCGACAAGAGTGTCAGAAAAAGTATCCATAATACCCCTAATTATTTGCGAAGCTAAGTTCTCTTATATATATATATATAGATATATATATATAACCACTTTGAAAATAAAGTGGAAAGGAGATATTTTAAAGACATGTATTTATATATATTATATACATATATAGATAAAAATAGTTGTGGTCACAAACAACAAGAAGTTATACAAGAAATATGTATTTCAATATATAACAATTTGAGATAGACAAACATAAGTAACACCAGGAAATGGCTTGGAAATATATATGATATATATATATATATATATATATATGGTACCCTAACCTTTTATCTTATTTTGTAGTCTCACTCCTAAGTTGTTACAATGATATTTATATATACATTTCTTTTGAAGAAGCTAGAACCCTTCTCTAAGTTTCACTTAGAACTATTAAAGAAGAAATAAAGTATTTCTTAAAATAAGTTTAATAGAGCTTAACTTATTAATGGATGTATTAATATATTCAATAGTATAACTAAAAATTCTAACTATATAAATTATTGAAGCGATTTCATAGTTTATGAATTATTTTTATGAGTAAAGAAAATTACTCACTTTTTAAATAAAGACTTTTGGCAAATTACATACTAGCACACCTTTTGTTAAAGGATCCAGATCTCCATAGATAAATATATTTCTCTTCTTTTTATATTCTAGATCATTTGATTGAAAGGAAATTTATTATTTTTTGGGAGGTTAAGATTATCTAAAGTATAAAGTGAAGATAGGAAGATATTTTACAAAGATATCCAATAGAAATAAATTATCAAAGCGATTTGAATTGTTATAAACTATTATTAAGGTGTTAAAAACATATTACCAAATATAATCATTGGATTAATATGTTTTGTGATTTCGTGGAAGGGAGGTTTTGTTAAAAATATATATATAATAAAATAACCGTAGAATAAATGCAAACCTCATATTGAGGGATGTTGTCGACCTCTCCACATAAGATAACATTGAGCCACCTTAAAAGTAAATTTCCGGTAACTACCACCGAGTCTAGATTCAATTCTGCGTTTCGACATACACTTGGCAAGGTAGTGAGAAGCTAATTTAATTATGAAGCTAACGGAGGTCGAGTAATTGAGGAAATAGCGGGAGGCTATCTCCTTCAGCAGGCGGTTCCCATCATGGAACATTCCATTGCATTAACCGTCGCCACTTGTCATTGGAAGGCATAGGAGAACGGTAGTGGAGTGCACAACTTGAGAGGGAGTTGGAGCCGGTTCCTCCACTTATTGTTTAAATGCTTGAGTTAAATAAAGTATAGCATGCTTAATAACAGACTTAGTCATGGGAATTAAATTAGAGAGACTGGTCGAGATCTTGCTGGGAGTTTGTCTCCTTCTAGAAACCATTGCCGCTAGTTGCCAGGATTCAATTTATTAAGGATCGCCATCTGTCACTCGGGGGGCAGCAGGTGGTCGAATAGTCACGGGGGAAAATGCTGTATTTCCTTGAAATCTCGGTAGCATGGCCTCTGCGAATGGGAGGAGCCACTGTAAGTTACTATCGACGATCTCGGTGGTTGGAAGTTATTAGATGGATCACGTCGATGGAGTTAAGGAGAATATCGAACGAACACGGGTTTGTGCCTCTGTGTTTTAAACTGGTGCTATCTCTGAGGACGGGGAAGAATGGTTATCTTCAGCAATGAAGGTTTCACACTCAATCTTATCTAAATGAGGAAACTACGGGGCAGCTTGGAGATTAGTGGCAGAAGAACGAGTTGGTCGAGAGTCTGGGAAGCTTCACTCATCGGGGTATGTTATGGTGATTCAGTATTTCAATTATATCTCTGCACTTTTCCGATTTTGGTAGAACATTGATTAAGGAACTCTGTCTTGATTTCAATCCACACATCTATTTGATTTCTTTTATGGTTTATGTGCATGAATTTGTGAAGTCGTTCTTCCGGCCATGAGAAACTGGTTACTTTTTGCGTGTTGTGTTATTTTCTTGCCTCCCCTTTTTCCAAGTAGAATGGCGTCCAGGAAGGAAACCCCTAACCATTCACTTATGTGGAAGATATTTTCTACAGTCTGCATGTAAAGTGATCGTAATGTATGAGCCAGTTCCATTACTTTCCAGCTATTTAAAAACCGATTCTTTTATTTAGTAGATACTTGTTACATCTCTGAATAAAAGCTAACAGGGATGCGATTCCCCTAAGATAGCTCATATATATGTTATACACCTCTGCATTCTTACTGAGATACGATCTCTGTTTTAAACCGTTGATTTTCGGCTTGAATTTTTCTATCTCAGTAATAGTTTGTGAACTGTTAGAACCTTGTGGTTGATCTCATTGCTAATGTTTGACCTCTGTCTCTTAGACGACAGATTTCTAGTGCAGATCCCATCGCAGTAAAGGTTGATTTTTTTCCTGAGTTAATGATCTTTAGTTCTCAGTTTTAGATCTTGTTCTTTATTGATAAAGTAACTCTGGTTTTGTTTTTCTAAAAACGGCGAGTTCTTTTTAGATAATCCATCTATAACGTAGTTCTTACTTTGATCTCCGTCGAATGTAGGACCCATGTATAGACCAGTGTGATTTGGTAATTTTAGATTTAAATGGCAATCCTTTTTATGATAAGTCAGTTTTCGGCTTTAGTTATAGTGAATTTTTATCAAGTTGAAGTGTTGAGGTGTTGCGTGCTTATAGTTAACAATTATCCTACAGAAGGTAAAAATGGACATATATTTCGGTTGTAACATGGTATTAAGTATTTAACATAAATGACACGTGGATAAGCAGTCGATATATATACATATATATAAATATATTGACAGATAACTAAAAATGCTTCCGGTAGAAGCTAAAAGGCATGGTGTGCATAACTAGTTATAAATTCCAAAAAGGAATGCCACCCTTACTGAATATTCCACATACTTAAGGTTGGATTGGATATAGCTTTAATGTATCTTCCAACCTTGATTATACGTTTGACCTTAGTCCTTAAATAGAGATATTGAGATTATTAAAGTAAGGTTTAGTCATTTAAAAGACTTATTTAAAACTATAGTAGGATGTAAGCAGTAAAAGAAGTCTAGAATGGAAATCATTCTTTAAACATATTAAATTAATATTGGAGTAAATAGTATTTCTGGTAACAATAGTATTTCACTTTGTAACTCTCCACTTGAGTAATAATTAAGATATTAATCTTATTTAAGTTCTTTATAAATTTATATAATCCGTACGGGAGTTATTCTCGATTTATTCTTGGTGGAAATTCTAGCAAAAGCTTAAAGATTACAATTGAAAACTTATTACTTTATTTAAAAAGTAATTGTCTTTATGACATAGTGGGTTATTAAAGGTTAGAGTAATTTAAAAAAAAAAAAAGATTTGACTTTTATAGATTATGAGTAGACATGAGACTATATGGAGAAGATTATGAGATAAGTATAAAGGTAGTTAATTATAACCAAAGTCTATGGAAAAGTGTGCTACCTAGTAGAAATCTAAATGATATATTTGAATCATATGAGAAGGCCTTGTTTATTTAGGTTAAGCTGTAGAAGTAAATAATCTTTAAGATCATGTTTATGTATTTATTAGTATTAAGGCTTTGCTTATGTTATGATAATGTTATGAAAAACATAAAGATTTTAGTGAGTAGAAGTGTTTCACTCTCTTGGGGATCTTATTTTGTACAAGAGTAGATCTTCATAGAAATGATATTATTCTTATTTAGATTATTGAAATTACTTCATTTAGTATCAAGAGAATCTTGATGGCTATTTTGACACTTAGGCTAGAATTTTGTAACCTTGGAAATAGCTAGTATTTTGATTATCTTGTAAAAGATTCCTTCAATAAGAGGACTTACTATGGCAACCACTAAAGTTGCAGCGTGTAAACACTATTTTTTGAGAATAAATAAAGATGCACACACTTTTGTGGACTAGCCCGTGTACGGGTGAACCACGTTACTTTTGGTCTCCTGTGTATGACTTGATTTTGCGCATGTGTGTACTTGTGTTGAAATCAAATGTTTTATGTGTACCTTGCAAGTTATGTATTCATATATTGATATGTTGATTATTTAAATGTAATAATGCATTCCTTGGATGTGTCTCATACGAGTCATTAGAAATCCACGTAATGAGTAAAATCAAGTTAGAAATCTTTGTATGTAAACAAGGATGAATGTGTTAGTTTCTAATTATATCAGGACGATGGGAACTAATTGATCCATTCTAAATTGTCCATTAAAAGATATACATGCTTTCTAAAGATGCATATTAAGACATAATGAAGTTTTTGTGTTTCCTGCAATATTTAAGAATTGGTTGACATATCAAGTTCAGAATTTATTTAGTTGAAATTAAATCGTATATCTTTTCCTTGATTAGCATAATGACATTTGTAAACAGTAATAAGTGTCACAAAGTTTAACTTATTTTGTTAAGCAGTATTTAAAGAAAATAAACCCACACTTCGTATTTTCGCATATACTTTAGTGGCATTTTAGGCACTTAGAAAAGTTTTAATTTTTTTACGAAATTTTGGGTACGTGACATATGGTATCAGAGCTTTAGGTTACAACACTTGGACCTAATGAGCTCAACATGCAATAAATAAAGTGTGAAAGTTGTTAAGTTTACTAATCGATTATTTTGTTTCACTTTGGATGCATGGAACTGGAATGGACGAGGAGCAATGTCATTCAAAAGTTCAAACTTCAAAGTTTCCCAAAGGAGTAAAGATGAGTATTTCAGTTATTAAAGCAAAGTAGTTAATGTGCAAATCTAATTTGATATGTGAGTCTTGTGTATCTTTAAATTGATAAGATTTGGTTGACCTTTGTTAATAAGAATTGGTTTGATGTTGGATGTTAATGATAATACTTTGACCTTAACTAAAAAGTGCAGTATATATATTCTTATATATGAGAAGTTACATTTATGTATATTTGAAGTTATTTTATATCAATGTGAAGTTATTTTTAAATATCCATATGAAGTGGTAGGATGTCCCAAGCTATGGGCTAGATTATTGAGATATTGTAAATAAAGACATTTCATTACCATAGAATGCATAATAGGGTCATCATTTAGGATGGTTTATACTCCTATAGATCATAACGTGTTTCAATAAAATGTGTCATGTTTAGAATTAAGCATGTTAAAATGAATATGAGGAATTAGAAAGTGAAGTTCAGAAATTACTTGAATACACTATTGATGAGTATCATCATTTTGTTAAAGGTTCGAAAAGTATTCAATTTGAAATGAATCTATGTACAACTAGCCGTTTTAAATTATGAAACTAACATGTTTATTTGTTAAGCAAAAGAGTTTGCGTCAGGATGAAATGAAGAGGATGCACAAGAAAATGAGCATGCGTATAATACTCTGGAACTAATATGTTCAAAAGATGAGCAATTGAAGCAAAGAAACTTATCCTTATACTAACATTTTAGAAAGTGAACTTAATCCCAAACGATGACATGATCAAAAAGGGACGTTGACTTATACAGATAAGTTGAGCTATGTTGCTCAAAAGTAAGTAATGATTTTCTTTACATGTTATTTACAGGATTTTATGAATCATGATTGGTGATTGATGATATGTTATCATCAAAATGCATAGAATATGATGGTAAATAGATAAATATATTCATTAAATAGTTTGTGGCTATTTTGTCGCATGTGGAATACAAGAAAATACTAAATGATTGTTACTAAGTAAAGTTCTCGGATGAGAAGGTTTGAGAGGAAAATAATATTTCCTGAACTCAAGTAGAGGCTGCATCTTGCACTCACTTACTAGCTGTTGCAGGGTGCAACTTCCCTAAAATTGTGGTCATGTTCCCCATGGAAGTGGAACAGAGCAGGTGGGAAGCTCGTTGAATGTTATACTAACCCAAAAGTCCTAGGAAAACTTTATAACCATCGAATTGAGCAGAGGAAGGGCTCACGATTTTTCCTTGTGTTGTTAGAACGGAGCACACAAGAGGTTCTCTGAGGAGACTAAATTTTTTCCTTGTGGTGTTAGAACTGAGCCCACAAGAAGATTCGATGAGGGAAAGCTATGTAATGAGTTGCAGAGTAAGACTGTCATATTTCTGCTGTATGCAGAGGTTTTCCGGCTGAGTTACAGAAGACTCATGTTTTGTATGGCAAGTCTCCATGATTGCGGAAATACATAAGAGTTTTGTATGCAAGTCTCCATGATTGCGGAAATACATAAGAGTTTTGTATGCAAGTCTTCATGATTGCGGAAGTACAAAGATATTTGGTGATTACAAAGTTCAGTTGAAAGAATTGTTGTATGATATGAGTTAATGATAATGATTGTCTTGTAGCTAGACTATCACATGTATTTATGTGAGAATGTTATGAATGCTAAAGTAAGCAAATATTTCATCAAGGATGAGGATGAATGATAAACATTTGCTATTTTGAAATTTCATATACTTATGTTATACTGAAAAATCTTGTACAAGTTGTACAATGTGCAGGTTAAAATTGAAGGGAGCTTGCTGAAATCGCAAAGATGTAAAGACGACCAAACCTTAAGAGCAAAAGTAAGCGAAAGATGATGAATGGACGCAAAAGAAAAACTGTTGAACACCGAGGACGGTGTTATCTTTAAGGGGTGGAGTATGTAACACCCCTCATTTTTAAGCCTTAATAATTTTATTCATACATATTGTAATTATGTATGTGGCCCTGGTGAGGAGCTCAAGGCCAAGGCCCCACCAGTGGACCTTGAATATATTGGTGGGACTACTCTTAAAATTGTAAATTAATGACGAGCGAAACTAAGTGCTTGGCAGGTGAAGTCACTAAGGAGGAAGGTGTGGAAACTAAAGAATAAGTAGATGAAGGGTGTCATCTTAGTAGCTTAAACACTCACTTGATAACCTTAAGTTATTTTCCTAAGTAGACGAACGGTGATAGCGATTATTTAGTTACACCACTATTATTCTAAGCTCTCATTTACCTTTTTAGCATCAAAAGGTCAACTATTGTTCTTACAAACTATATTAGTCATACCCTACAAGGGGATGTTAAAAGAAGCTTAACATAGACCTCGACAAGAGTGTCAGAAATAGTATCCATAATACCCCTAATTATTTGCGAAGCTAAGTTCTCTTATATATATATATATATATATAACCACTTTGAAAATAAAGTGGAAAGGAGATATTTTAAAGACATGTATTTATATATATTATATACATATATAGATAAAAATAGTTGTGGTCACAAACAACAAGAAGTTATACAAGAAATATGTATTTCAATATATAACAATTTGAGATAGACAAACATAAGTAACACCAGGAAATGGCTTGGAAATATATATGATATATATATATATATATATATATGGTACCCTAACCTTTTATCTTATTTTGTAGTCTCACTCCTAAGTTGTTACAATGATATTTATATATACATTTCTTTTGAAGAAGCTAGAACCCTTCTCTAAGTTTCACTTAGAACTATTAAAGAAGAAATAAAGTATTTCTTAAAATAAGTTTAATAGAGCTTAACTTATTAATGGATGTATTAATATATTCAATAGTATAACTAAAAATTCTAACTATATAAATTATTGAAGCGATTTCATAGTTTATGAATTATTTTTATGAGTAAAGAAAATTACTCACTTTTTAAATAAAGACTTTTGGCAAATTACATACTAGCACACCTTTTGTTAAAGGATCCAGATCTCCATAGATAAATATATTTCTCTTCTTTTTATATTCTAGATCATTTGATTGAAAGGAAATTTATTATTTTTTGGGAGGTTAAGATTATCTAAAGTATAAAGTGAAGATAGGAAGATATTTTACAAAGATATCCAATAGAAATAAATTATCAAAGCGATTTAAATTGTTATAAACTATTATTAAGGTGTTAAAAACATATTACCAAATATAATCATTGGATTAATATGTTTTGTGATTTCGTGGAAGGGAGGTTTTGTTAAAAATATATATATAATAAAATAACCGTAGAATAAATGCAAACGTCATATTGAGGGATGTTGTCGGCCTCTCCACATAAGATAACATTGAGCCACCTTAAAAGTAAATTTCCGGTAACTACCACCGAGTCTAGTTTCAATTCTGCGTTTCGACTTACACTTGGCAAGGTAGTGAGAAGTTAATTTAATTATGAAGCTAACGGAGGTCGAGTAATTGAGGAAATAGCGGGAGGCTGTCTCCTTCAGCAGGCGGTTCCCATCATGGAACACTCCATTGCATTAACCGTCGCCACTTGTCATTGGAAGGCATAGGAGAACGGTAGTGGAGTGCACAACTTGAGAGGGGGTTGGAGCCGGTTCCTCCACTTATTGTTTAAATGCTTGAGTTAAATAAAGTATAGCATGCTTAATAACAGACTTAGTCATGGGAATTAAATTAGAGAGATTGGTTGGGATCTTGCTGGGAGTTTGTCTCCTTCTAGAAACCATTGCCGCCAGTTGCCAGGATTCAATTTATTAAGGATCGCCATCTGTCACTCGGGGGGCAGCAGGTGGTCGAATAGTCACGGGGGAAAATGCTGTATTTCCTTGAAATCTCGGTAGCATGGCCTCTGCGAATGGGAGGAGCCACTGTAAGTTACTATCGACGATCTCGGTGGTTGGAAGTTATTAGATGGATCACGTCGATGGAGTTAAGGAGAATATCGAACGAACACGGGTCTGTGCCTCTGTGTTTTAAATTGGTGCTATCTCTGAGGACGGGGAAGAATGGTTATCTTCAGCAATGAAGGTTTCACACTCAATCTTATCTAAATAAGGAAACTACGGGGCAGTTTGGAGATTAGTGGAAGAAGAACGAGTTGGTCGAGAGTCTGGGAAGCTTCACTCGTCGGGGTATGTTATGGTGATTCAGTATTTCAATTATATCTCTGCACTTTTCCGATTTTGGTAGAACATTGATTAAGGAACTCTGTCTTGATTTCAATCCACACATCTATTTGATTTCTTTTATGGTTTATGTGCATGAATTTGTGAAGTCGTTCTTCCGGCCATGAGAAACTGGTTACTTTTTGCGTATTGTGTTATTTTCTTGCCTCCCCTTTTTCCGAGTAGAATGGCGTCCAGGAAGGAAACCCCTAACCATTCACTTATGTGGAAGATATTTTCTACAGTCTGCATGTAAAGTGATCGTAATGTATGAGCCAGTTCCATTACTTTCCAGCTATTTAAAAACCGATTCTTTTATTTAGTAGATACTTGTTACATCTCTGAATAAAAGCTAACAGGGATGCGATTCCCCTAAGATAGCTCATATATATGTTATACACCTCTGCATTCTTACTGAGATACGATCTCTGTTTTAAACCGTTGATTTTCGGCTTGAATTTTTCTATCTCAGTAATAGTTTGTGAACCGTTAGAACCCTGTGGTTGATCTCATTGCTAATGTTTGACCTCTGTCTCTTAGACGACAAATTTCTATTGCAAATCCCATCGCAGTAAAGGTTGATTTTTTTCCTGAGTTAATGATCTTTAGTTCTCAGTTTTAGATCTTGTTCTTTATTGATAAAGTAACTCCGGTTTTGTTTTTCTAAAAACGGCGAGTTCTTTTTAGATAATCCATCTATAACGTAGTTCTTACTTTGATCTCCGTCGAATGTAGGACCCATGTATAGACCAGTGTGATTTGGTAAGTTTTGATTTAAATGGCAATCCTTTTTATGATAAGTCAGTTTTCGGCTTTAGTTATAGTGAATTTTTATCAAGTCGAAGTGTTGAGGTGTTGCGTGCTTATAGTTAACAATTATCCTACAGAAGGTAAAAATGGACATATATTTCGGTTGTAACATGGTATTAAGTATTTAACATAAATGACACGTGGATAAGCAGTCGATATATATACATATATATAAATATATTGACAGATAACTAAAAATGCTTCCGGTAGAAGCTAAAAGGCATGGTGTGCATAACTAGTTATAAATTCCAAAAAGGAATGCCACCCTTACTTAATATTCCACATACTTAAGGTTGGATTGTTTATAGCTTTAATGTATCTTCCAACCTTGATTATACGTTTGACCTTAGTCCTTAAATAGAGATATTGAGATTATTAAAGTAAGGTTTAGTCATTTAAAAGACTTATTTAAAACTATAGTAGGATGTAAGCAGTAAAAGAAGTCTAGAATGGAAATCATTCTTTAAACATATTAAATTAATATTGGAGTAAATAGTATTTCTGGTAACAATAGTATTTCACTTTGTAACTCTCCACTTGAGTAATAATTAAGATATTAATCTTATTTAAGTTCTTTATAAATTTATATAATCCGTACGGGAGTTATTCTAGATTTATTCTTGGTGGAAATTCTAGCAAAAGCTTAAAGATTACAATTGAAAACTTATTACTTTATTTAAAAAGTAATTGTCTTTATGACATAGTGGGTTATTAAAGGTTAGAGTAATTTAAAAAAAAAAAAAAATTTGACTTTTATAGATTATGAGTAGACATGAGACTATATGGAGAAGATTATGAGATAAGTATAAAGGTAGTTAATTATAACCAAAGTCTATGGAAAAGTGTGCTACCCAGTAGAAATCTAAATGATATATTTGAATCATATGAGAAGGCCTTGTTTATTTAGGTTAAGCTGTAGAAGTAAATAATCTTTAAGATCATGTTTATGTATTTATTAGTATTAAGGCTTTGCTTATGTTATGATAATGTTATGAAAAACATAAAGATTTTAGTGAGTAGAAGTGTTTCACTCTCTTGGGGATCTTATTTTGTACAAGAGTAGATCTTCATACAAATGATATTATTCTTATTTAGATTATTGAAATTACTTCATTTAGTATCAAGAGAATCTTGATGGCTATTTTGACACTTAGGCTAGAATTTTGTAACCTTGGAAATAGCTAGTATTTTGATTATCTTGTAAAAGATTCCTTCAATAAGAGGACTTACTATGGCAACCACTAAAGTTGCAGCGTGTAAACACTATGTTTTCAGAATAAATAAAGATGCACACACTTTTGTGGACTAGCCCGTGTACGGGTGAACCACGTTACTTTTGGTCTCCTGTGTATGACTTGATTTTGCGCATATGTGTACTTGTGTTGAAATCAAATGTTTTATGTGTACCTTGCAAGTTATGTATTCATATATTGATATGTTGATTATTTAAATGTAATAATGCATTCCTTGGATGTGTCTCATACGAGTCATTAGAAATCCACGTAATGAGTAAAATCAAGTTAGAAATCTTTGTATGTAAACAAGGATGAATGTGTTAGTTTCTAATTATATCAGGACGATGGGAACTAATTGATCCATTCTAAATTGTCCATTAAAAGATATACATGCTTTCTAAAGATGCATATTAAGACATAATGAAGTTTTTGTGTTTCCTGCAATATTTAAGAATTGGTTGACATATCAAGTTCAGAATTTATTTAGTTGAAATTAAATCGTATATCTTTTCCTTGATTAGCATAATGACATTTGTAAACAGTAATAAGTGTCACAAAGTTTAACTTATTTTGTTAAGCAGTATTTAAAGAAAATAAACCCACACTTTGTATTTTCGCATATACTTTAGTGGCATTTTAGGCACTTAGAAAAGTTTTAATTTTTTTACGAAATTTTGGGTACGTGACATATGGTATCAGAGCTTTAGGTTACAACACTTGTACCTAATGAGATCAACATGCAATAAATAAAGTGTGAAAGTTGTTAAGTTTACTAATCGATTATTTTGTTTCACTTTGGATGCATGGAACTGGAATGGACGAGGAGCAATGTCATTCAAAAGTTCAAACTTCAAAGTTTCCCAAAGGAGTAAAGATGAGTATTTCAGTTATTAAAGCAAAGTAGTTAATGTGCAAATCTAATTTGATATGTGAGTCTTGTGTATCTTTAAATTGATAAGATTTGGTTGACCTTTGTTAATAAGAATTGGTTTGATGTTGGATGTTAATGATAATACTTTGACCTTAACTAAAAAGTGCAGTATATATATTCTTATATATGTGAAGTTACATTTATGTATATTTGAAGTTATTTTATATCAATGTGAAGTTATTTTTAAATATCCATATGAAGTGGTAGGATGTCCCAAGCTATGGGCTAGATTATTGAGATATTGTAAATAAAGACATTTCATTACCATAGAATGCATAATAGGGTCATCATTTAGGATGGTTTATACTCCTATAGATCATAACGTGTTTCAATAAAATGTGTCATGTTTAGAATTAAGCATGTTAAAATGAATATGAGGAATTAGAAAGTGAAGTTCAGAAATTACTTGAATACACTATTGATGAGTATCATCATTTTGTTAAAGGTTCGAAAAGTATTCAATTTGAAATGAATCTATGTACAACTAGCCGTTTTAAATTATGAAACTAACATGTTTATTTGTTAAGCAAAAGAGTTTGCGTCAGGATGAAATGAAGAGGATGCACAAGAAAATGAGCATGCGTATAATACTCTGGAACTAATATGTTCAAAAGATGAGCAATTGAAGCAAAGAAACTTATCCTTATACTAACATTTTAGAAAGTGAACTTAATCCCAAACGATGACATGATCAAAAAGGGACGTTGACTTATACAGATAAGTTGAGCTATGTTGCTCAAAAGTAAGTAATGATTTTCTTTACATGTTATTTACAGGATTTTATGAATCATGATTGGTGATTGATGATATGTTATCATCAAAATGCATAGAATATGATGGTAAATAGATAAATATATTCATTAAATAGTTTGTGGCTATTTTGTCGCATGTGGAATACAAGAAAATACTAAATGATTGTTACTAAGTAAAGTTCTCGGATGAGAAGGTTTGAGAGGAAAACAATATTTCCTGAACTCAAGTAGAGGCTGCATCTTGCACTCACTTACTAGCTGTTGCAGGGTGCAACTTCCCTAAAATTGTGGTCATGTTCCCCATGGAAGTGGAACAGAGCAGGTGGGAAGCTCGTTGAATGTTATACTGACCCAAAAGTCCTAGGAAAACTTTATAACCATCGAATTGAGCAGAGGAAGGGCTCACGATTTTTCCTTGTGTTGTTAGAACGGAGCACACAAGAGGTTCTCTGAGGAGACTAAAATTTTTCCTTGTGGTGTTAGAACTGAGCCCACAAGAAGATTCGATGAGGGAAAGCTATGTAATGAGTTGCAGAGTAAGACTGTCATATTTCTGCTGTATGCAGAGGTTTTCCGGCTGAGTTACAGAAGACTCATGTTTTGTATGGCAAGTCTCCATGATTGCGGAAATACATAAGAGTTTTGTATGCAAGTCTCCATGATTGCGGAAATACATAAGAGTTTTGTATGCAAGTCTTCATGATTGCGGAAGTACAAAGAGATTTGGTGATTACAAAGTTCAGTTGAAAGAATTGTTGTATGATATGAGTTAATGATAATGATTGTCTTGTAGCTAGACTATCACATGTATTTATATGAGAATGTTATGAATGCTAAAGTAAGCAAATATTTCATCAAGGATGAGGATGAATGATAAACATTTTCTATTTTGAAATTTCATATACTTATGTTATACTGAAAAATCTTGTACAAGTTGTACAATGTGCAGGTTAAAATTGAAGGGAGCTTGCTGAAATCGCAAAGATGTAAAGACGACCAAACCTTAAGAGCAAAAGTAAGCGAAAGATGATGAATGGACGCAAAAGACAAACTGTTGAACACCGAGGACGGTGTTATCTTTAAGGGGTGGAGTATGTAACACCCCTCATTTTTAAGCCTTAATAATTTTATTCATACATATTGTAATTATGTATGTGGCCCTGGTGAGGAGCTCAAGGCCAAGGCCCCACCAGTGGACCTTGAAAATATTGGTGGGACTACTCTTAAAATTGTAAATTAATGACGAGCGAAACTAAGTGCTTGGCAGGTGAAGTCACTAAGGAGGAAGGTGTGGAAACTAAAGCATAAGTAGATGACGGGTGTCATCTTAGTAGCTTAAACACTCACTTGATAACCTTAAGTTATTTTCCTAAGTAGACGAATGGTGATAGCGATTATTTAGTTACACCACTATTATTCTAAGCTCTCATTTACCTTTTTAGCATCAAAAGGTCAACTATTGTTCTTACAAACTATATTAGTCATACCCTACAAGGGGATGTTAAAAGAAGCTTAACATAGACCTCGACAAGAGTGTCAGAAAAAGTATCCATAATACCCCTAATTATTTGCGAAGCTAAGTTCTCTTATATATATATATATATATAACCACTTTGAAAATAAAGTGGAAAAGAGATATTTTAAAGACATGTATTTATATATATTATATACATATATAGATAAAAATAGTTGTGGTCACAAACAACAAGAAGTTATACAAGAAATATGTATTTCAATATATAACAATTTGAGATAGACAAACATAAGTAACACCAGGAAATGGCTTGGAAATATATATGATATATATATATATATATATATGGTACCCTAACCTTTTATCTTATTTTGTAGTCTCACTCCTAAGTTGTTACAATGATATTTATATATACATTTCTTTTGAAGAAGCTAGAACCCTTCTCTAAGTTTCACTTAGAACTATTAAAGAAGAAATAAAGTATTTCTTAAAATAAGTTTAATAGAGCTTAACTTATTAATGGATGTATTAATATATTCAATAGTATAACTAAAAATTCTAACTATATAAATTATTGAAGCGATTTCATAGTTTATGAATTATTTTTATGAGTAAAGAAAATTACTCACTTTTTAAATAAAGACTTTTGGCAAATTACATACTAGCACACCTTTTGTTAAAGGATCCAGATCTCCATAGATAAATATATTTCTCTTCTTTTTATATTCTAGATCATTTGATTGAAAGGAAATTTATTATTTTTTGGGAGGTTAAGATTATCTAAAGTATAAAGTGAAGATAGGAAGATATTTTACAAAGATATCCAATAGAAATAAATTATCAAAGCGATTTGAATTGTTATAAACTATTATTAAGGTGTTAAAAACATATTAGCAAATATAATCATTGGATTAATATGTTTTGTGATTTCGTGGAAGGGAGGTTTTGTTAAAAATATATATATAATAAAATAACCGTAGAATAAATGCAAACCTCATATTGAGGGATGTTGTCGGCCTCTCCACATAAGATAACATTGAGCCACCTTAAAAGTAAATTTCCAGTAACTACCACCGAGTCTAGTTTCAATTCTGCGTTTCGACTTACACTTGGCAAGGTAGTGAGAAGTTAATTTAATTATGAAGCTAACGGAGGTCGAGTAATTGAGGAAATAGTGGGAGGCTGTCTCCTTCAGCAGGCGGTTCCCATCATGGAACATTCCATTGCATTAACCGTCGCCACTTGTCATTGGAAGGCATAGGAGAACGGTAGTGGAGTGCACAACTTGAGAGGGAGTTGGAGCCGGTTCCTCCACTTATTGTTTAAATGCTTGAGTTAAATAAAGTATAGCATGCTTAATAACAGACTTAGTCATGGGAATTAAATTAGAGAGACTGGTCGAGATCTTGCTGGGAGTTTGTCTCCTTCTAGAAACCATTGCCGCCAGTTGCCAGGATTCAATTTATTAAGGATCGCCATCTGTCACTCGGGGGGAAGCAGGTGGTCGAATAGTCACGGGGGAAAATGCTGTATTTCCTTGAAATCTCGGTAGCATGGCCTCTGCGAATGGGAGGAGCCACTGTAAGTTACTATCGACGATCTCGGTGGTTGGAAGTTATTAGATGAATCACGTCGATGGAGTTAAGGAGAATATCGAACAAACACGGGTCTGTGCCTCTGTGTTTTAAACTGGTGCTATCTCTGAGGACGGGGAAGAATGGTTATCTTCAGCAATGAAGGTTTCACACTCAATCTTATCTAAATGAGGAAACTACGGGGCAGCTTGGAGATTAGTGGCAGAAGAACGAGTTGGTCGAGAGTCTAGGAAGCTTCACTCGTCGGGGTATGTTATGGTGATTCAGTATTTCAATTATATCTCTGCACTTTTTCGATTTTGGTAGAACATTGATTAAGGAACTCTGTCTTGATTTCAATCCACACATCTATTTGATTTCTTTTATGGTTTATGTGCATGAATTTGTGAAGTCGTTCTTCCGACCATGAGAAACTGGTTACTTTTTGCGTGTTGTGTTATTTTCTTGCCTCCCCTTTTTCCAAGTAGAATGGCGTCCAGGAAGGAAACCCCTAACCATTCACTTATGTGGAAGATATTTTCTACAGTCTGCATGTAAAGTGATCGTAATGTATGAGCCAGTTCCATTACTTTCCAGCTATTTAAAAACTGATTCTTTTATTTAGTAGATACTTGTTACATCTCTGAATAAAAGCTAACAGGGATGCGATTCCCCTAAGATAGCTCATATATATGTTATACACCTCTGCATTCTTACTGAGATACGATCTCTGTTTTAAACCGTTGATTTTCGGCTTGAATTTTTCTATCTCAGTAATAGTTTGTGAACTGTTAGAACCCTGTGGTTGATCTCATTGCTAATGTTTGACCTCTGTCTCTTAGACGACAGATTTCTAGTGCAGATCCCATCGCAGTAAAGGTTGATTTTTTTCCTGAGTTAATGATCTTTAGTTCTCAGTTTTAGATCTTGTTCTTTATTGATAAAGTAACTCTGGTTTTGTTTTTCTAAAAACGGCGAGTTCTTTTTAGATAATCCATCTATAACGTAGTTCTTACTTTGATCTCCGTCGAATGTAGGACCCATGTATAAACCAGTGTGATTTGGTAAGTTTTGATTTAAATGGCAATCCTTTTTATGATAAGTCAGTTTTCGGCTTTAGTTATAGTGAATTTTTATCAAGTCGAAGTGTTGAGGTGTTGCATGCTTATAGTTAACAATTATCCTACAGAAGGTAAAAATGGACATATATTTCGGTTGTAACATGGTATTAAGTATTTAACATAAATGACACGTGGATAAGCAGTCGATATATATACATATATATAAATATATTGACAGATAACTAAAAATGCTTCCGGTAGAAGCTAAAAGGCATGGTGTGCATAACTAGTTATAAATTCCAAAAAGGAATGCCACCCTTACTTAATATTCCACATACTTAAGGTTGGATTGGATATAGCTTTAATGTATCTTCCAACCTTGATTATACGTTTGACCTTAGTCCTTAAATAGAGATATTGAGATTATTAAAGTAAGGTTTAGTCATTTAAAAGACTTATTTAAAACTATAGTAGGATGTAAGCAGTAAAAGAAGTCTAGAATGGAAATCATTCTTTAAACATATTAAATTAATATTGGAGTAAATAGTATTTCTAGTAACAATAGTATTTCACTTTGTAACTCTCCACTTGAGTAATAATTAAGATATTAATCTTATTTAAGTTCTTTATAAATTTATATAATCCGTACGGGAGTTATTCTAGATTTATTCTTGGTGGAAATTCTAGCAAAAGCTTAAAGATTACAATTGAAAACTTATTACTTTATTTAAAAAGTAATTGTCTTTATGACATAGTGGGTTATTAAAGGTTAGAGTAATTAAAAAAAAAAAAAAAGATTTGACTTTTATAGATTATGAGTAGACATGAGACTATATGGAGAAGATTATGAGATAAGTATAAAGGTAGTTAATTATAACCAAAGTCTATGGAAAAGTGTGCTACCTAGTAGAAATCTAAATGATATATTTGAATCATATGAGAAGGCTTTGTTTATTTAGGTTAAGCTGTAGAAGTAAATAATCTTTAAGATCATGTTTATGTATTTATTAGTATTAAGGCTTTGCTTATGTTATGATAATGTTATGAAAAACATAAAGATTTTAGTGAGTAGAAGTGTTTCACTCTCTTGGGGATCTTATTTTGTACAAGAGTAGATCTTCATAGAAATGATATTATTCTTATTTAGATTATTGAAATTACTTCATTTAGTATCAAGAGAATCTTGATGGCTATTTTGACACTTAGGCTAGAATTTTGTAACCTTGGAAATAGCTAGTATTTTGATTATCTTGTAAAAGATTCCTTCAATAAGAGGACTTACTATGGCAACCACTAAAGTTGCAGCGTGTAAACACTATGTTTTCAGAATAAATAAAGATGCACACACTTTTGTGGACTAGCCCGTGTACGGGTGAACCACGTTACTTTTGGTCTCCTGTGTATGACTTGATTTTGCGCATGTGTGTACTTGTGTTGAAATCAAATGTTTTATGTGTACCTTGCAAGTTATGTATTCATATATTGATATGTTGATTATTTAAATGTAATAATGCATTCCTTGGATGTGTCTCATACGAGTCATTAGAAATCCACGTAATGAGTAAAATCAAGTTAGAAATCTTTGTATGTAAACAAGGATGAATGTGTTAGTTTCTAATTATATCAGGACGATGGGAACTGATTGATCCATTCTAAATTGTCCATTAAAAGATATACATGCTTTCTAAAGATGCATATTAAGACATAATGAAGTTTTTGTGTTTCCTGCAATATTTAAGAATTGGTTGACATATCAAGTTCAGAATTTATTTAGTTGAAATTAAATCGTATATCTTTTCCTTGATTAGCATAATGACATTTGTAAACAGTAATAAGTGTCACAAAGTTTAACTTATTTTGTTAAGCAGTATTTAAAGAAAATAAACCCACACTTTGTATTTTCGCATATACTTTAGTGGCATTTTAGGCACTTAGAAAAGTTTTTATTTTTTTACGAAATTTTGGGTACGTGACATTGATCACTTCACGTGACTGAGGAGTGTTATCCCTACCATCAATTATTTCTTAAGCATGTCTGTACAATACATGTCCGGATATAGACACCTGGTTGGAGTGATAGTACTCACTATGTATCTCTCTCTGAGGAGCAAATGTGTAGTTCTTAGCAAAGTCTACCATGGATAAGATTGTGCTCGACTCAAATACCTATCAAGAATCTTTGAATTCTGGAGCTTGCCACTTGGACCCATGGGAGTGTTTTATGTATTTATAAATCCGAATTTGAAACTTCTCCATGAAATTTGAAACAAGAATCTCAACCTCGAGCAAGTCGATCCTCTTAGATGGCACATATGAAGAAGATGATGGATTCATGGAGACGTACTCGTACCTCTTCCACATAACGGTGATATCTGACAATCCATGGTGTGGTGTGTTGGATCGAGAGGAAATTTCCTATGGAACAATGTCAAATCACCGCATTTAGGGCATCTTCTCCCACCTACACACCTCTTATTGAAAAACACTTGTTCAGGATTCCTGCTGCATAGTATCATACAAATAAAATCTCACACTATGTGAGGAGCTAGTTCATCGTTCCAGTGCCTTTTGCAAAAATCCAGAAATGTGTCATAGTATAGTTGAAATTCACGTGGTACCGGCAACAACAAGTGTCACGAATCATATTCGGCCTAATATACCACGGTTTCAATTTTTTGAACATGCTAAATGATATTTGAACACCAGGATTGGTTTCTTGGAATTCCTCGTAAAGTGCAACTCCCATCATCTCCATCACATGCTTACAGTGCTCTTGATAAATGCCTCTAGATAAACGTTATCGCAGGACAAGCTTTTGATATGGAGCAGCACGAGAATGGATATCCCAAAAATCTATCACCTTCTCTCTAATGTCCGCTTCCATCCTGCCTCGATAGGGTTCCCTACAAATAAGAGCCCAATAAAAAGCTTCATCATTTTCATCTATCCTGACCATGAATTTAGTATATTTGAACAAAGTTCTTTTTGAAACTTTGAGCAATGATGCCATTGTTGACACCATTCGATTTATTGAGGTGTTTTGTGCCATAACAACCGTTGTAATTTCCCTACGAGCAGCTCGGATATCATTATTTCTCGATTTTCCAAACGAAGATAATGCAATTCTTACATTTTCTATTGCATTCTCGCATGTCTTTTTTGTTTTAGCATCTTGAAAACCCAACAACTTTGTGGCCCGTTTCAATTTTTGTGTTTTATCAACCCATGCAGGATTTGAGCTTGTGCCATCGTTGATTTTTGTTCAAAATATGACTCAATTATGTTACTGACATGCTCTCTAACTGTCCGACTAGGGATCGAGTTCCCAATCTCTTCTCATGCAAAAACAACTGCACAATCCTCAAGACAATTTCCACCCCTTCCAACCCCACTGCAACTCCCAATTATATTAGAAATGTGAGAGGGCAAGGTGTCATGTGATGGCTAATCAAGATCATGAGGGGGCACGAGGTTATGTGATTCTTGATCACCATGATGTGATGGCTGACCATAATCTCTCCCTACATAATTAAAATTCATGTGAAGGGAATTTCAATAAAAAATGCACTATGCAAGGATCGATTAATTTTAAAGTACTAAATTCAAGTGTTTTGAAATGCATAATTGGTACAAGAATTGAAAATGCTTTTAAAACAAGATTTAATTGTTTGGAACTTGAATTCAAAATAAATAAATATGTACATTTAACTTGAAAAAGTTGGTACAAGTATTGAAAATAAATTAAAAACAAGAAAATCGTTAGTGACTTAAATTCAAAATAACAAAATATGTATGTAGTTACTTGAAATTGTACATTTATATTGAGAATTGTTAGTAAAGTTTGAAAATCAATTATGTATAATTTAACTTGATAATTATTAATAACTTGATAGTTGTACATTGAACTTTAAAATTGTTAGTAACTTGATATTTGATGTGGAAATTAACAAATTGAAAATTGTATGTGAATTGAATATTCCAACTATTGTATAACTATCCATTTAACTTGAAAATTGTTACAAAATTTGAAATATAAATAAAATATATACTTATTATAAAAAAAAAAGATATTTAAAACTTATCCCTACATTCATGCATAGAAAAAATTGGTGTACATGAATTGAAAATACATTAAAAACAACATAATTGAATTTTCCAACTACTACATAATTATCACAATGTTCATTTTATTTGTTGCCATTGAATTTTATATGTATTATATAACTATTCATTTCATTTGTTTTCAAATTGAATTTTCTAGCTTTAATACATGTAACTATCACAATGCTCATTTCAAATAAAATGAGAACTAAGTTAAAATTAGACATTGATAGTTATTTCAATCAACACATGTTGAGGCTTGGAGCTCAAATTAAATTTAACTTGAAATTGTTAATACCTTAGAAATTTGAAAATATTTAAATATGCACATTTTAAGTTGAAAATAGGGTCCAAGTGTACATTTAATTTGAAAACTGTTAGCAACTTAGAAATTTGAAAATAGTTAAATATGTATATGTTTTAACTTGAAAATAGAATTTCCAAGTGTATATTTCATTTGAAAATTGTTCCAATAACATTTGTTAGCCACTTGAAAATTATTCATTTAACATGAAAATTGTTGCAAACTTTGAAATATAAATAACAAATGGATGAAATAAATAAGAATATCATTACAAATAAATAGTAAATAAAGTCAATTATGAAATAGTTAAACTTTTTGGAAAATTGTTACTAATTTTGTAGTCTATATAACAATTTGATAAAAATATTATTACAAACAAAATATAATAAGACTAAAATGAAAAAAAAAAGTTAGTATACAAAAAATTATTAGAGAAAGATAAAATATGATATTTAAATTATGTAGCATATAATTCAAAAATTTACCTTGGTTGTCCATTGGAATTTGTTGCACCAAAGGTGCATCTTCTTCTTCTCTCAAGCTTGCTCTTTGTTGTCTCATTCTTTTTCTATTCTTCTCACGCTCTTCATTGCCATTTTGTTGACGAGCACGCTTCCTTTGTCGTTTTCTTTTACTCCCCATCAAACTACAATGAAAACAAACAAGGATTTATTCAAATTGTTATAACAAACAACAATATGTTAATATGCAATTTTGAAATATGTCTACAAAGAAATATTACATGTCTAATGAACTCTAATTGAACAACAACAAAATCACAAAGCTCTAATTGAACAACATAAAATTCACATAGCTCTAATTGAAAATAAACTAGCAATGAGTAATTAGTGTTGTTGATCAATTGTTTAGTAATTATATAGAGGTTGCTTGTTATTTTTGTGAGGGAATGGTGGTTGGAAACATTAATTATCCAACTCCTTTCCTGGGTTCTTTTTGTATGTTTTCTTTACACAGACAAATCCTCGGTCGAGCTAATTTTACAAACCCTCGATTGAGCAATAGACCTCGATTAAGGGCTTGAACATACCTCGATCAAGGTCTATGTAAAAACCTTGATCGAGGTCATATTTAGCCCCTGATCGAGGTATTTTAAATACCTCGATTGAGCAAATACCACAATCTAGGGCCTAAAAACATATCGAAATCCCTTTTCACTGCAGAAAGAAAATTTTGTCTACCTTTCAGAGACTTAAACTATGTCATTAAATGCACATTAATGGGAGGACTTGATATCATTGGATTCGTCAATGAATCCTCTATCCATATACATAAAATTTACGAACTTTTTTCTTCGTATGTCTTTTGTTTTTAAATTTCTAGTAAAACTTGTCCTAAAAAACCCTGCCGACAACTTCGATTGAGCTCAAAGATAAATCAACAACATTCAAAATACACATCCAAAAAATTTGAAAAAATACACACGCACTAGATAAGTGCATCCTCTTCAAAATGGTATTTTTAGTTTTGCAAATTATTGCGCTGAGAGGTGCTCTACAACCCAATATGAGAGAGATCTTGTAACGTGATGTAACGTTTGTCGGCCATTAATAAAATGTAATAAAAAGTAAAATGTAGTAATATGAGGGAGATCTTGTAACGTTACATGTAACGTTTGTGCCATTAATAAAATTTAATATAAAGTAAAAAGTAATAATATGAGGGAGATCTTGTAACGTTTGTGATATTATTGTCGACCATTAATAAAATGTAATATGAAGTAAAAAGTAATAATATGAGAGAGGTCTTGTAACGTTACAAGTAACGTTTGTGATATTATTGTCAAGCATTAATAAAATGTAATATAAAGTAAAAAGTAATAATATGAAGGAGATTTTGTAACATTACATGATGGCTCATAAAATAAAATATTATGAAAGTAATTAAAAATCATGCTCGTTTATAAAATAAAAACTAAAAACTAAAAACTTAAACCCGGATCTATCAATCAAGAGAGATCAAATTTATTGAGTTTAAATTTAAAAAAAGAAATATAGCTCAAGAAATTGGATCCCTCTCTGTGCTTGATAGATACGGGTTTAAGATGGATCTATGCTGGTGTAAACAATCAACAGATTTGGTGCACACACAGACACGTGTGCAAAATGCGACTGAAATATTCATTGGTCAGTTTTGAAAAATAATAATAAATATAAGTTTTCAAGAAAAATTAAAAGAAAAATATGTAAGCACTAGTGCATTCTGTCTAGATCATGTTCACATATTTCATTTTTAAAATTATTACTTTAACATTAAATTATTGTGCACACACACAAACCACTTGTTAATTGCTCTTCAAATTTTTAAGTACACACGTTTGATTAAATGAAAAATTGACACGATAAATGACATTGGTATATTTCGAAAAAAAATACCATTGGAAAGCCAACCTAATTCTCTACATTTCGTTTTTTAACCGCATGTCGAAATTCATGTGGAAAATATGAGTTTCGAAGGCTTCAATTTAATACATGGGTAAAATTTCCATTTTTCATTGCCATATTTGGCCAAAAATAGTTACCCATCTTCATGGAATCACCTTAATATATATTTAATAGTGTTAAAGAATGTTCTAATGATTAATGATTTATTTTTGAGATGGTACTATGTCACGATATTACTATTTAGAATATATATATATATATATATATATCAATGACTCATATTTACATATAAATATTACTTGTTACAATGAACTCATGCTAATAACAACAAGGAACAAGGAATTTGATATTCTTAATATCTATAATTATAATGTTACTATGTTTTTTTATAATAATTTTAAAGAAGATTGATTTATAGCATGCATACCTTGACTCATAAGTGATTTCCATCATAGTGAAGGTTGAGACCCACTAATAACATTAAACATTGAATACTTTAAGAACAATCTCATTCCATCCATGGTTGTGAATGGAATTTTTCCATGTTTAGAGAGTTGTATGTGATCTAAATAAGGACACGTCTTTGAATGATTGGTTCAAACAATGATAGTGGAAATAAGAGTTTAATACTACTATTGCTAGTGGTGGCGTTGTTGCTCAAATTCATGAGGAGCTTTTTCCCTCTAAGAAGAGAAAACAAACCTCCTCTAGGAAAAGAAAAAACCTTAGCTAACTCCCTGGACTTAAATTTAGGTTTGGTTGATCGCATAACTTATTCACGAGATTTTTATTGGTTTATTTTTTAGTTTGCTACCTTGAGGAGAAGGTGATTTGAAACCAATGAACTTGTATTAAGGAATTTGTGAATCCAATAGACACATTGGTGTTTGTAACTAGACAATTATAACTCCAAAATAATATGAAAGACATTTCAACTCTCAAATATGGTGTTATCCATTGTATAATGGCATGTAGAATGATTTTAATTGATTAGAATGTGGGGGATATTATTGTTGAGATTTTCCTATACTCCATCCTAGTCCTAACATCATTTTCCATTTTTTGCATTTTTAGTCATGCATGCATGCATGCATCCTAGTCATGAGTCCCAGCACCTAGCCCTCAGTTAGCTAGCACCGAGAGCTTCTTTATGATCAATTTTATCCCTCTTAGTGCTTAGTGCACCCTCCTTTCACCTACCACTTGTGAAAGGCGCCTTCTCTCACCTACCACTCAGTTGCACTTCAGTTAGTTGTGTTATCTTTAGAAATTTCCTTGCTTTAAGGCTAGATTGACTCTCAACTGACTGTATCACTCTGATGGACCTCCAGTGAGACTAGACTGCCTATTCTGACTCCAGTTAGCTCCTCATGCGCCCTCCACTAAGCCTCCTTCATTCAGTTAGTGCCTCCATGTGCCAGTTACACCTACCACACTCAGTTAGACTCAGTTTGACACCTGGTTGATAGTTACTTGTGCATTGATGACTCCAATGATGATGATCAGGACTTCTAGTTGTGCTTTGATGACATTCCATTGATCTGATGATCACTCCATGAAGGCTAATTTGAATTGCCACCTTGGCATTCGAATCCTCACCATTGTATTATTTATTTTTCCATATTGTGATTAATGAATTAGTGTGTGATGTCATTCTGCTTCTATCTGAGTTCTACTGTATCATAATTATGTTGCTTGTTTACACTGCATGACCACTCTTCTTCTATTTTTTTGCTTAATCTTAATCTTTTTTGTGAGGTATACATCAGCTCTTAGATCCGCTGTGAGGATTTTCACACTTATGGTTGTATTGTTGATGTTCATGTATGATTTGTAATTTAACTTGCATTAGGTAATGTTTATTTGATGGGAAGAATATTTACCTCCTAGATTCGTATGCATTTTAGGTAGGTATTGAGTTGAATAGTTCTTGAATCACTAATGAAAATCAGGCTGAATTCCCAAATTCTTGTTATTTGAAGATAATTTTTCATATATTGGCTTCATAATTTTGTGGTTATGAAACAATTCAGTTCTAGATTTTTCAATGAAAATGCGGTTGACTTAGCAATTTCTTATGCGTTGAAGATACTTTTCAATATTAACATGATATTGTAATTTAGTGATCCATTCTTGTACAACATAATGATTGCAATGCAATTTTCACCGTTCCATCTGAAAACCATTGGGACTACCTATTTTATAAAACCCTTGGGCCTACCTATTCTATTTTATAGTCATCCAACAAAAGTTTGCATGCTCTGACTTACCCGCAAAAGGGATTTTGTAGGCTGCTTCTTCCTTTCTAGCCTATGATATCTCTACTTGAATCTTAATGTGGATTTGCACTCATTTAAGTCTACAACCCAATTTGAATGAGGAAATATAATGCAATCTGCAACCCCACTTATTATTGAGGATTAATGTAAAATTGGATTAAATTGGGTTACAATACTCTCTTAAATGTATTGAACAAGGTGAGCTCTGTTGATAGAGGGTAAAATTTTTGCTTAGGGAATCCAAAGATATATGCTAGTTCCTATGCCAATGAAGCACACCAGCTTAGCTCAACCTTCACAATAGTAATTTCATATATTTTCACATAATACTGAGGAAATAACATATAGCCAACATTACCTTGAACATGCAGGGAGTTTTTTATTTTATAAATTTTAATCTTAAAAGGTAGATATATTTTGTTTTGAAGTCCTGCTTTTTTAAAGATACACTGTTAGAACACACACACATACACATAACTTTTGTGTTGTTTCAAACATTGCCAACACCTTTAGAACACAAAGCATAAGAAGACTGTATGATTTTTATGCTCTTAATTGCTCCATAGGATTTGAGACTTGTCTAGTAACTACTTTGGAATGTAAGGGAATCGATATCAAGTAATGTCTGCTCGTCTTTACAGTGTCCTGATATGTTCGTTCTTCCTTATTTAGTATTCCTAGCTGCTTCTTCTTCTAATTATTCGAAAATTTACCTTCACATGTGGTCTAGGGATTAACATTTAATGGAAACAATTTGGTGTCTCCTCTGCATTTCAATGTAAAATTTTATGACCGTTAATCTCTACATTTAAACAATTACTAGTTAAATGATCGATAATCCATATTTTAATCAGTTAATAATTCAGATCGAGTGATATGAAAATTAATTTTTAATTTGTGTATATGAAGCATTTTGAGATTAGCAATTCATATTAAATACTTAAATAAATGCAATTTGTTTATAATGGAGATGTAATTATATATTGTAGAGGTAAGTTCTTTCAACAACTATAAAGAAAAACAAGTTATAATTTGTATTTTAATAAAAAAAATCAAATCTAGAACAAGTCTCAAAATAATATGCAACTTTTGAGGTCCACTTAATTAACGACATAAGTAACCAAGCGATTCAGTTACCGTGGAAGAGTGTCCAGTTGGCTCACATTCATGCAACTGATAGCTGGGTAATGTTATATTTGATTTCATTTTCACTATAGAAGCTACAGGTGGCCCCTTGATCTTTATTCCTTGCAATCACTTCGGAGTAGGTCACCATTAATAATATTGGATCTCTATGTGATTAGACGACTTTGGATGTTGAAATTTGTTTTTGGATGTTGAAATTTTTTTCTTGATAAGACCCATAAACTATGTTGGCGAATATGAATAATTTATTTCATATGAATCATTGGATTACCTTTAATAGAAAATTATAATTCGGAATGCCTATTCACTTACCTATTTGAATCCAAAACTCAATAACACACGGCTGTATTTCCTGGTGCTTGTATTTTACTAAAAAATAATCATTCCTGGTACTGGCACAAATGGCATACATGCATATTCTATTCTAATAACATGGCAGCCTTGCATCAAATTGTGGAGAAAGGGAAAGGGTTTCTAGAATCAGTATCAGTAGCAGAGATAATAGGAGAGGAATCATTCCTGATACTGACACAAATGGCATACATGCATATTCTAACAACGTCATGACCTTGATTCAAATTGCAGAGAACAGGAAAGAATTTTGGCATCAGTAGTAGAGATAATAGGAGAGGAGGGCCAAAAAAAAAAGAAAACGAAAGGAAAGCAAATGCATAAGCCAAGATGATCATTGAGCCTACATTCAAGGAAGTCAACAAGGAGATTGAATAATTAGAGTGGCTGCACCTGAAATGTAAAACATTATTGGCTAAGTTTTAGAGGCATGGTGGAATAGTAGCAGTTCCTGAGCATAGGTTCTACCAAGAGATCGACCAAGCCTGATCAAAATTCGAAACGGTTGATGGAAGAAGCGTGAACTCTCAAATTATGACAAGATGGCTTGTAAGATGAGAAAAATAAGATAAGGAACCTCCTAAGGAAATTGGCATACAAAGCAAAAACTCTGTTCATGACGGTCAATAGTATGAATAAAAAGATATTAATGGTTTAACAAGCTCAACATTTAACATAATATCGTGTGATATGGTACCTGCGATACATAAGAACGACAGAGAAGGTTGAACATGTATTTGGAATCGTGATACCCATCTTCTTGGCGGACTTGAATTCATACTTCAAAATCAGGCATGCTCAGGGAATATGCGAAGAGACTATGGAAATAATATCTCCATTTTTCTAGTGAGACTCATGTCCTCTGGCTGTCACTTGCAACGCGAGAAAGGTTACACTGGGATAGTAAGCCTTACAAAGTGCAGAGAACACCTTAATCTTGATGTTGTTTCTGGATTAAGGTAAGTCATGGTCGGTGTTGGGCTTAACTTGTAGAAATCAGAGTTGTTTCATAAATAGTCTGCCTTAAAAATAGAGAACCATCACTATAAAATATTTTAAGTTGCAACATATCATTTTTCTACTGTTATAGAGAGAAATGCAATATAAGAGAACTATATAAAAAATCAAATTTGTTCCAAACTATGTTAGCTTTTGTATGCTTCAACAATTATTTTAGGATTGTGTATATGCATAATTCTTGTGCAACAACTGTGCTATTGTAATTCTTTAAACTCAAGGATTTAGGATTTAAATGCCCTAAGAAATTGTGTTTTAGTATCATTCTCATTGTTAGCCATCTCTTGAAGAAGAAAAATAGATGCACATAATAAAACCCATTATCAATGGACATAGGCCATCTTATATGCCAAGTATTTCTATGTATTGTGTTGTATGCAATCTTGTTTAGTAGGGTGAATCTTGGAAATGAATTGAGCATACGCTATGTGGAGAAATCGTGGATGGGCACAACTCATATAGCTAGTGGGATGAGGTGGCTCTGCTATGCTCAGTACATGGATCTTAAAAAAGACCTAAAGTTTAAAAGACCAAGAAACACATACCGTAGTCTGCAACGGGAAAAAACAAACCAGAATGACAAAGCCTTGTGAAGAAGGAGAGAATGTTGAAGAACTACGTACCTGGAAATTCATTGCAAATCGAATTTGCTCCTCCTCTTCTGGTCTCTTATTCTCCTTTAAAATATATGTATGCAGTGAAGGAAAATTATACCAATATTTTGTGCAATGATATGAAGCAACAACAAACATTACACGAAACAATAGAAAGAACACACAAGACGTGCCAAGGGAAGGTGGTTGTGGTCGTGGCATCGTGGCAAAGGCAAGGGATAGGGAAAGGGAAGGTGGTATACGACATGCACAAGACTACACACGTGTGCAACAAAAGTGGGAGAACAATGCGCATGACGCCAGGACAGAGCACACAAAAGCTTGACCCATAGATAGAGGCATCCATAGCGCAAAGGGAGAGATAGTAGCACCACAGGAAAGTACCCTATGCCTCGATAAAGGGCCAAATAAGGATCACAAATTATTTATTGGGAAGAAGGGAATATTAACTAAAAAACATTGGATAAAACGTGTTGGAGCATAAATAACAAATATAGTTTAAATTCAAAACTAAAAATTGCATAAGATATGAATAGATAGAAACTTTATATATTAGTTGAAGATGAAGTACAATTACCATTCCTTGCCTCAGGGCTAGTGTAATGCCCCACATTTTGATGAGACAACTAAACAACATTTAGACCTAGATTGTATTTATTTGCTTATTGTCTATTGGATTCAACGTGACTAAGTAAACTATGTGCGTGGATTGTGAACCTACATATATGAGTTAGTTATGTTTTAAGTTAGGGGACGTAGGTGCGGGGGGTAGGCGAGGGGATATCTTTGACCCATGAGGAAAAATGATCTTATCCTTTGCATGGGGGTTGGGCAAGAGGACAAACAAACAAGATGAATGGTAATCCCTTATGTAGGTAACAAAAGCTATGGAAGATTTAAACATTGGAGAATTCCAGTTCTTTGGCGACTCCAGGATTACTTGTATGATCCTGTTCATATGTTGCATGGATCATCCTTGAAGGATGATGAGGATATTTGAAATCTCAATGATGAGTTGATGGCCACCCAAGATTCTTTGAGAATCACTCAAAGTTCCCTCTTGGAATCTAAGATGGAGATAGAGAAACTTCACCAAGACTTGCAGAGATCACATATTCCCTCGTACATTCCAGTCAACCATTATCCTTCGATTGATGACATTCAAAGCTCTATGGAGGAACCTCATGAGATGGTGGTTCATGAGGTGCATGATGAAATGCATGTGCTTGAGGAGTTTTGGGATGCATATGGTGAGTACCAAGCATATGTCACTTTCCATAGGGAAACTAAGCTCTCTCAGGGAGTGAGTCCTCTCTCCATTGAAGATTCCAAAGAGTTCCTTAGTGTTGGACCAGACCTAGATGGAGTTGATGCATCCACATCTTTGGTGGATACTTGTTGCAAAGAGTTGGGTCATCCTTCCTCATCCTATACATTTGAGGGTGAGCATTGGGTGAAGGGTTTCTTCTTGTTGGTGCCTGAGGAGGAGCAAGAGGCTCCTACATTCGCTCCAATTGATATGTTGTGTGCACCATCCACTTCCCAATTGCAGTTGAGGCATCCTATGCCTATCTTTGATGCCTCCATGTATAGAGGTGCATTGGATTTCCACTTGTCTTCATTGAGTGGATCATATTATGGAGGTTTGCACCCTTGGGTCAGTGGCAGAGAGTTGAGCCACTGGATGAGTTCACATGGGGAAGCACTTTGCTTTCTACTTGGATCCGTTGATTGAAGTTTCCTTCCATTCCCTTGTTGGATAAGGAGACACATGTTTGTATTTCATGCTTGTATTCTTGGATATTTCTATGATGCATCATTTTCCTGTAAGCAACATGAACATCCTTATTTTTTGGATGATGCCTATGTTTCTTGTGGTTGGACATGGGATTGCCACCCTTGTCACTTGGGATTTATTGATTTCATCTTTCATTCTTGTGTGAATTTGACACATAAGAACCTTCCTATGGGATTGGAGAGATTTGTTTTGGTTTGGACCTACCCAGAGGATGCGATTTTCATGATGGATGATATCTCTATGATTCAACCTAGCATTGAGGGTGACACACTTTCAGTATGGTTGCATGATCTTGTCATTCCTAATGATGGTTCCTTCATAATTCCTAGTACCCTTCATGGTTCCAGCTTCTACATGGTATTGATTATGTTTGGGAGGATGCACACTAAATAGTGGGACCCTGGCATTCCTTGGGATGCCAAGTTTCCTCACATGAAATTTCCACATGGAGATTTGCATTTGAGGTAGGGGGATCCAAGAATTCCTTTGCCTAATGGATTTTGTTGGATGACATTCTCATTGATGGGAGTAAAATACAAGCAATAGGAAACTAGCATTGCTTGTCTTTGGAGCAATTGTTGTCATGTTGAATTGATGGATCAAGTCAACCTTCTCTCTCATAAGTTCATCTATGTTGCACTTGGTTTCAATTTCCTACTTGGGGAACATTTCTTTGGATGGAATTATGGTTGAATGCATGGTGCATTGGAGGATGTATCTTACACCTTGCATTTATGAGGATCATTTGGGATTCTGGTATCAGTTGTGATTAGTCTCCACACTAAGTGCATGTTTGGATGGTGATGGAGCTATCTATTGAGAGAGTTCATGAGTAGTTTGTAATTAGAGTGGTGCAACTATAAGCATAAGGCATTGGGAATAGTAGAACGAAAATTCATATTTGGGATCCAAGAATTTTAATGTTGGATGGATGGCCTCACCAATTGACAAATATTGACAGTGTCATGGGTTTTAGTTGTATTCAGAGGACATTAATTGGAGTATTTTACAGGTTCATTTGAGATCTTGGTGGTTGGCAGGAAGACATAGTTGGTATTTGTTTTTTCTCCATAGGTGTAGATGGAAGTTGGTTGGTGGATAGGTACAATTGTTTTTTTGCTTTGGCTTCAGGTGCTGGGACAATTAGGCTAGTTTGTAGTTGTGGGTTGCTTGAGGACAAACAAATTCAGGTAATGTCCCGTCCTGTCTAAGTCTCAGAAGATAGCGTAGTGTTTTATTTACTTCCCGTAAGCCACATACGTTAAGAAAAAAACTAGGGAATTAATTAATTAATTATAGTCATGAAACTACATAATATAATTGACTAAGTAAAAGTGATTTTAGCTAATTAATTAATAAAAATGAATATGTTTCTCCATAAGAAGTCCTTATTAAATAAAAAATGAAAATAAAAGTGATTTATCCATATCATTTATTAATTTTCTTAATGGATAAAAAGAAAAGAAAAGTTTCTTAACGGAGAAAAAGAAAAAAGAAAGGGAAAGTTTCTTACTGGAGAGAAAGAAAAAGAAAGTTTCTTAATGGAGAAAAAGAAAAAAGAAAAGCAAAGTTTCTTAATGGAGAAAAATAAAAGGAAAGCCTTTTAAAAGGCCAAAGTTGGAATTTTGAGCTCATTCTACATTTCTCAATTGAAGAAAATGATTTGGCTTGGAGAGAGCTTGGGTTTGAGGATGAGGGTTTCATACTGAAACTCCATGCATGTACTAGATTCGATGGTGAGATACCCACCCTACCTAGTCGTCTAGAGAAGTTAAGAAAAATTGTCACCATTTCCATGAGGGCGCAGCTGTGGTAAAGAGAAATGACCATCTTAGAGAGGGAGCACTTGCATCATTTCTGTCAGCCTTGGTGGGGGCACACTGTGGGTGAAGCCATAGAAAATAGTCACCAATTTGAGGAAGATCACATTTGAGGATTATTATTTACAGTATAGAGGGTGCACTTGAGAAGATTACCATTGTTCATGCATGTCACGATTTTCTGAAGATAAGGAGGGCGCATCCATTGTCATTGTTCTAGTTGCAAATCACTGTCTAGCAGTTCCCCATCTTTGCCAAAGAGGAATGCGAGCTTCCTGCTACACTGAGTTTGCATTTACAGTGGGATCAACTTTCAGTTAAGATGAGAGGATTGTGGACTATGGGATGAATCTTGTAGTATCCTTTCATCATTGGAAGAAGACACCTGTAGTAACAAACCAATAGGGAAAACGAGTTGCAAACTGGAGTTTTCATTACCATCTACTGAATATATAGAAGTCGTGGGCCTCTTGGGGAACCACAATGAACATTGTACCAGCACTTACTAGATGACTGGGATGTACATTATCCTAATATTTCCAGTCCTCACTTCCAGGCATGTAACTCTTCTTTTGGATAAAATTTACAGATATGAAATGTGTCATTAATTTGGTTATTTTATGTAATGCTGTCCAACTGTTTTATGCATGATCAATATCACACATATACACTTGATATGCCACCATAAACCCAATAGTAAAGGTATAGGATAGTGTGTAATAATGGACAGTTAGCTACAACAGAAACATATGAAGTGTTTGTGAAAAATCTGGTATCAGGGCCAATTGCAAAGGTGTGTAAAAATCAGCCTTTTAGCAAGGGGGATAATTTGTAATAATGGACATTTAGCTACAACAGAAACATATGAAGTGTTTGTGCTATCAGGGCCAATAGCAAAGGTGTGTAAAAATCAGACTTTGAGCCAGGGTTAAACCTACAGCTGTATATGTGTAAAGCAATGAACCAAAATATGTCATAACAGTTGACTTAAACTACACTTCTTATCCACAAAAATATTTCCAAGTGATTGATAATAACCTTAGAAAGAAAAAAAAAATAGTTTGTTTGAGAACATCTGGGAGTCTAGATTTGCTTGGAATCTTACAAGAGGTCTGCAATTTCTCACCTATGAATATGCAACTGATTTGATTCCTTGCGTCAACATCAACAAATAACAATCTATTTCATGATCATTGTGAGCTTGAAATTGCATATTCAAAAAATGCATTCTTAATTTGTGGAACCATTCAAACAGACTTAGCATTAGCGAGAACACTAAAAATAAGAATCTTCTTCATTGTTGTGGGTATTATTACACCTTTTGTTAGTGTAATATTTTCATGCATGCTAGAAATGACATTTTTTATACTTTATTCATTGTTGTCAGTGAGGCATGAAAAAAAAAAAAATTGGTATGCTTAAAGTTTCCAAAATGAACTTTTCTCAACTTGATGCACCATAATTAGAGTTGGAAACCCATCTAAGCTTTAGTCAACCATAAGCATCTGATGGACCAATATCTGATCTCTAAGTTTCTTCCAATGTTGAAACTCCTTGAAGTATTTCTAAAATATGACCCAAGATTCAACGCTTTTTACTTATAAATAAATCATGCTACATGCCCTGTATTCCTTGTATATTTTTTTGTGAAAAGCCACAGGTTTTGCATCTTTTATATAGCCCATGATGAGAAAGAATAGTCTTACCTATAGGCTGTAACCATGCTTTGCATTCAAATATCCTCTTCTTGTATGGAGTCACAAAGATTTCTACCCATGCCTTCTTTATATGCTGCCACACCTTTGGATTTGATGACTATTATTTTTCGTTGTTTTACCTTTTGTTTCACCTAGGGATTTTCTTGTAGCTAAGGATATGGGTACTATAATTGGTGATTCACTATCATTTAAAGACAAGCCAAAGCTCCTCCAAGTTTCCTCTAACAAACACAATAAGACAAGTTGAGGATATATTAGATAAAAACTTATCAAAATACTCAAGTTCTCAGGAACACAAAATAAAATTTGTAATTCAGCATGGTTTATGATGTATTTCATAGAATCTTGTAACATCCCAAAAATCGCAAAATATTTTTTTTTTTGATGTAGCCTATTTTTACAAGATAAATGCTAACTGCAGCAATAATAATTTGTTAATTATTAGACAATAACTACTCCATAAATTGTCATGTTTATTTTTAAACATAAAAGATACTTGATTGTAATTAAGATGCGATAGAACAATATTGATTTCGATATGAGTGAAGGTTTTGTAACAATGCTGATAAATTGTTTGTATAATTTTGAAGGGGTTCCTAGAGGGTGCCCTTGGGTTTACTTAGCTTTGATAGCTAAAGCATTTGGATTCTTTTTTCGCAGATCTGCAGGAAAGGTAAGAGAGTAATACCAGTAATTCAAGACAAGTTGTAAGCTATGGCTAGACATTTCTGTTTTAAGATAATTATATATGCTGCCATGCATGAAGACATTGATGGTATGTAAATTTGTTTTATCTTTATCAATCTGTAAAGACTCTTATCTAACACTCGTGAGTATAGCTAGAGCTATTTTTCCAAAATGATTACACTGAAATCAATGATCGTCATGTAAGATTCTACCATCTATTTGTCTACGACAAGGATGGGATAATGTTATCCAGATTGCAATTTGTTTAATAGTGATAGCTTTACTATAGACGAAGGGATTGTGATAAAATGGTTTTCGACAGCTTATAAGGTAATTTCTACATACTTAATCATTTGTACTCTAAAATACTTTTCGACTAGATCTCTGTATAATTAAGATAATAGTTGAAAAGAATAGATGGCTCATAACGGTTTGTCATAATAATTCTATGGGATGGCTTTGTTAAACTCACCATACCTAGTCATAAATAGAGATTTAGCACTATTTCTACTATGTGCATCTATAAAAATGAGACTTAGAACTCCAATAACCATATATGCATACTAACCAAAGGTATTTCATTAATTAACTTCAACTATGAGCGCCCTAAGCAGTTTGGGGACTTAGCATTAGAATGCATAAGTCATAACATAATATAGTATGGTTATACGAAATTCTACATATAGTTTGGGAACTTTGGTATATCGCGTTTGCAATATATATATATAATTTTATGCGAATACAATGGGAACATTCAGGCATACTACCTATGGTTTTTGAATCTATAAAATTGTAAAGCAATACGTGGTAACAATAACCGAGGTCTTTAAATGTGTTAAATTCAATGCTGACATGATAATAAATATGGTTTGCAGGTGAAGGTCTGTCAAGGGATATGGTTAGATCTAGCATTTAATAGTAAACTTGATGTGGTAATGTGGAAAGTCTGGTTGGCATCCACGTTGGTTTGGCTCTACATGAAGAAGTGGTAGACACTACTGTGTCTTGCCGAGCTGTGAGATTCTTTGTGATGATATGGAAGTCCATTGGGACTTGCTAATTAATACAACAGTTAATGGTTAGGTGACCGTAACTCCCGTTGGTTTTTGGCGCGTCTTGGCTGGCAATCTCTTAACCGTTGATCTAAGTAGTATCGATTTTGGAGATTCGAAACCCTAAGATACTCACCATACCTTAGTGTTTGTTTGTTTCAAAATCAATTGGAGTTTTGTTTTCAGGAAGGAGAGGCCGAGAGGTTGCTATTTTACAGGATTTGATCTGGGATCGAATCTTTTGGGTCTTCTGCAACTGTGTTCTTTCTACCACTATGTTTCTTGTTTTTAATGGTGAAAGACTATATAAATTTGTATGGCTCATCAAAATACATAGGTGATGAAGCCTCTGGCTTTCGTTTAGTGACAGGTTAGGGTTATAATACTGTATCTAAATTTGAAGGTTGATTTATGGTATTTGAAGGTTGTATTTGATGTATCAACTTGGAGATTGGAGCGTCGCCCAACAATCGTTCTGCCCTTGCAAGGTAATCTTTGAATGCTTTTATTTATTCTATTGTTTAAGTTACATTTGGGCATTGTAATATTATTCATCTTGGAAAATGTCATAACCATTTTGCAGTCTTTGTGGCAGGTGTTGTCACAGTCGTAGAGTTGATGGAATTTTAAGCTCGATGGCAATGGTGAACTCGTTCAACTGGTAAGCTCGATGGCAATACCTTTTGTAGGTTCTCCTTCAGAATGGTCGTTGAGATAAAGAACCATTTCGTGATCGTTGGAATAGGTTTAGGTTTTAAAATGTATCTATCGTCAAGGGTTTCAACTCTGTCAAATCTTCAATATGTAAGAATATTGTAATTCTACGTGCTGTAGATGTCCTTGTTTCCTTGTTTCCTTGTTTTGGGGCTTAACCTGTGAATAATAACTGTGTTTCGTTCAAAACATAATATGGATGTTGAACTTTGTAATTTTGACAGGCTTCTATATTTGGATTTGATATAAATACAATAACATAGTTTGTAGCTAAGCTTCTGGATACCTGTTACTATCGTTTCTATTTGATATCTGTTGTGTTTTGAATATCACCATGGAGATTTATGAAAAATGGGTTTTATTACCCTTGTGTTAAAACACTCCTCGATTCATAAAGTTGCTGTAAAAGCTTATTAGTGTTACTAAACAGGTTTTGGTTTAAGTTATTGTCCTGGAAAATGTACCTCTGCTAAATGAGGGTTTTAAAACTTTGTCAAGTTTTAATATAAGAAATGTTTTCCCCAAAACCGTATTTCTATTTAATGTCTGTTTAGTTGATAAATGGCACAGCCCGTAAATCGAACCTGTGTATCGATGTTTTGAAAACTAGTTCTGAGAAATCGTGTACCAATAAATTTAAAGGATGGAAACAAGTTCAAAACGATGTAAAGGATAAAAGATAGGATTGATGATTCTTCCAATCCAAAAGGGTTGAGGCTTCGGCCTGAGTAATTGTTGATTTGAATTCCAATGTTAAGGGTTTCGTTTTTGCCCTTACGATTTCGACTCAATACATACCATGGGTATGAGTGTGTAGTCTGTTGAAATTAAAGCTAGGGTTTTAAAAAGAAAACAATATAGCTTGTATGCAAAAATGGGAAACTTTTCTGCTACTGTGTACTTGTGAACAATAGACTTTAGATTTTAAATTGAGTGAGAGAATATATATAGTTATATGTGTGCATTGATAATGTTCTGATTTATAAATTTGATACTATAGGGTAGGCAATTCTGTGCAGATAAATGTTGATATTTGATAACTATGTAATATTTAACAGGAGTAAAAGAAATATAGCCATGTACTAACTGTAGGAACAATTTAGTAACTATGCTTGATATGTTAGTAAAATAAAATGAAACAGAAATCTATAAACATACATAAGGGAAAATCGTATCCTATAGAACATAAATAATTTCGATATTCATTATAACTGATGTTATTTGAAATGAAATAAATTTACTTGCTCTGATAAAAAGAATGAAAATAAGAATAGTACTGTAAGTAAAAGAATGCAGTAAATAGTACTAATATATTAACAGATAATTTACAGAACATATAAAATGATACATTCATCACCATGGCAGTATGCTTATCTTTTCTTATCTATCTTAATCTATTTCTGTACTGGAGTACGATGCTGTTCCTTCTTGCATGGGGGAAAATATAGAAACTATTTTACTCAATCACTTCTTATTCATACAGAATTATTAATTTGCATAGGAATTGAAATAAATTTATTAAATAAACAGTGAAAGTTAAAAACAACAGAACTGTAATTAAACAAAATAGATAACATGACTTTAAAATAAATTAGATAAGACAATAGAACCTGTAACTGGCGATAGGGCCGACAAACACCCAAGGAGGCCTGTTCCTCCCAACCTGCTCCAGAAGAAGTAGCTCAACTTGCTAACTTCTAATGAATCCCCGAGCCTAATTATTGATCCAGTAAGTGGGTGGAATCTGTGTAGAAGCAAGGCACTCAAAAATACCTTCTCCACTCAGTATCAACCTCCATAAAAATGCCTTCTCCACTCAGCATCAAACTCCTGAACTCAATAAGAGTTTGGCAAACTCACAACATGATCAGCAACAGCATATCCCCTCATCAAATCTCTTGGGTGCAAACACAGCAAAACCCCAAGGTAAATTTCCTCGTCAGGAAAAGTGATGAACCTTAGTTCATAATTTGATGGCTATTATATAAACTGCCTAAGTTTTTTAGTGGCCAGTTTAGAATAAATAAGCCTCAAGCTCCAATCCCATCTTTCAGGGCACTATGACCACATTTCAAGGGAGTTTTCCCATACCAACAGCTAGTTAGTTGCATCATGATGCTGCCACTTGTCCATTGCCTTCTACCCTAGATTCCATTCCACCTAGTGGATTAGTAACCACTCTTTCAACAGTCCTCTTAGGTGTTTGTCTCCTATTTTATTTATTAAATAATAATATATTGTGCAAATTACAGTCATCCTTGGACACCTATCCAATACAAACTTTATAATAAAAGTTATCATAATGTTTCTAAACACAAAATGTTTTCCAGCTTAAAGGGTATGTTACAAATCTTGACCAAACATGTCATATAAAGGGAATGAGATGCATGTTCAATGATCATCCATTTTGGTTTGTTGATTAAATAGAGTCCACATGAAAACTCTCTTTGAAATGCCATAGAAAGAACATTGTCCAATCATTGATTTTTTTTACAACTGCTAGTCTGATCTCCACTCCTCCACTTTGATCTATCTTGTTCCTTAAGTTCTCAATTTTTTTTCATTGGTAAAGTTGCTTTCCATATCCATAATTTTTATCATAGAAGGAAATAAACACATGATTCATTGGCATAATAATTAATTCTGAATTATCCATGTTATACTCTAATATGATGAAACACAAGGTAAAACTATAGGCACTCAACAAAGTAGAATCTGATCTATGTTCTACTTACTACATTGTTTTTGAAAGGGTTTTGATTGAAAAACTAACCACTACTGCTGCTATGTTTCTCAACCTTTTGAAAAGTAATGGTGTAAATGATGTATCTATATTAGTGGTCATCACACAAAGCCAAAGCACAGATGCAAACAACAACAAATATCTCTTCCCTTTGACTCCTTAAGCACAAAACATTGCTTTCTCTTATCATAATCATTTTGCAGGCATCCAAGAGCCTTGTTGAGTGTATGAAAGGAATATAAGAACTCCCACCATCATGGATTTTCCATTTTCAAAGAGGGCATCAACTACTGTCAATAGTGCTCTTAAAACACATAATTTTCCAAGTTGCTTTTATTCTAAAATAAAAAAGACTGAAATGTTCAACCCAAGAAGATGCCAAGATTGCTCAAATCACAATCTTGAGGTTGCCATGATCTATATGTCTTAGGAATGCAATAACATAAATTCAACACTCACAGGTAGCAAAAGAATGCATTGCTATGGATCACCTCCTTAGTTGGACTAACAAAGGATTTGAGAAATAAGTTGTAGATCTGATTTATGTGCAAACACCAACCATAATAGAGATGGAAAACCATACACAACATACCCATCTGAAAAATGTGGTAGCTCTAGCATTCTTACATGGATTTTTAGATTTTGACTTTGACCATTGGATCCATGGACATGAGAAATGGGTAGGAGTATACAGATCCAACCTATCTAAAGGCTATAGGAAATATGTTTCAAATTATACCCAGTCTCCAATTTTGTTGCTTTTTTATGCCACACAATTTAATTTTGCTTGTATATCCCCCACCAAAAGAGCATAAATATTCAAATTGTAGAGCAAAAGAAAGGTTATAAATAAGAGGTTCATATTCACAAGCAAGAGATCCAAGGCATGAAGACTTATTTCCATGGAATTATTCAACAAAAAGAGATGGAGGTGGTCTTTGAAGCTGACTCCTTCTTATTTCTAAACTAAGCTATTGAGCTATGCGTAGAGCTAAGATAACATTTATTAAAATTTATTCATTACCCTACCCTACTTGAGAAAAATGAAGGCCTCTTCTCATGTATAGGAATACTTCTAGTGAAGCCATGTGCGCAACAGGATTATAAATATATCCAAATATGTAAAATGTACCTTAATGGCTGTTTGGATATGAAAATCCAGTTGATCCACTCGATTTGAAGCCAAGAATTGTCAAAGAAGGAAATGGTTCTTTGGTCGGATGACTATTTGGAACCATTCTTCAATATAGTCATAACTCCCTTGGTTTTCTTCTTCATTATCATTGGTTTGCAGGTCATCATTTGTCACACCCTCTGTATCTTCGATCATTCGGTTCGTGCACAAGGGATCTAAGTACAAACTACCAAGAGACCATTAAACCTCAGGTTCCCATGCCTGCTCTCCATTGAATGGTGTCCATGATTCTTTGATCTTCTCTTGTTGTTGTTCATGGAATTCTTCTTCTTTAATCACTTATTGGAGTGCATATATGCTCTTTACTACTGTCAATTTTTTCTCTTCTTGCGAGGTAGAGATTTTGGCTGCTGCTAGGATTTGAGAAAGCTCTTGGAGGAACATCTTCATTTTCCCAACAATTCTTGGGCATGATCGAATTCACTTTCCTAGATGATATTCCCTATATTGCACATGGTTTAGCGTAGAGAGGGTATTTTTTTTCAAATTAAAAACTACAACTTCTATGCAAAACAAACTTCAAAGAAAAGCAAAATTCAATGAAAAGCATGTACTCCGGAACCTCATGCCGCTAAGATCCTACTTCCACCAAGTTTTCTATTGACATTAAGCTCTCCCCTTCTTCCATGCATCAAAATAGAATGAAATAACTAGAAACCAAATTATTGATACATTAGTTCACCCAGTGCCAACATCTTCTAAATCCAATGAAGTAGTGTACCCGTTGAAGTAGGATAGCACGTAGGTTCTTACCTCTTGTCCTACTGAACTCTCTCCATGTGTTTTATGATCTGGAAAATATGTTAGAAAATATGATTTAAGAAAATAAAGTTTGTAAACCAATAAAATCTTAATCGAGAAATTAAACTTCAACTAAGACCTAGTTTTTGACAACTCCTTGGCAACAGTGCCAAAATGTTGGGAAAAATAATTGCTTAATTTTACCTTACATAAATTATCAACCAGGCTCAGTAAATTGATGAGGTATCATGAAAAGTAGATGCCAAACTAAGAATCAATTGATCACACTTTCCAACCTACTCAAAAGAAATCCCAGATAGATTGAATGAATTCACTACGTGTATATCAACAATCACCCTTCATGTTTCAATAGTTGTGAATTAGGATCTTGCTTAGTATTATCATGATGTTCAGATAAGCAATATAGTCTTTGGTATCAACAATCACCCTTCAAGTTTTAATAGTTTTGAATTAGGATCTTATTTAATATTATCACAATGTTCAGATAAGAAATATAGTCTTTTGTGTTAAAAGACGCAAACAACAAATAAATTGTACTACAACCCTCTAGAAAGCAATCATTATACTGTGTGGAATCACCCAGTACATCCCAATAACTAGCTATTGAATCAACAACAATATTTTACCAACTACTGGAATTGTCAAGATGTGTCAGAAAGCAATCAAGATTTGTTTGCTGCCATAAAGAGATGGTCTAAACACACTATTTGTAAAAGTAAATTAGGTAGACGAAAGATCATTAGTCTAGATCCCATGTCAGTTAGATTCACATATGGAATTCTCAGGTTTATGAACTTTCAACTACTGGAACACACCAAGGGATCTTTGAAATCCAACCAACACACTTGCATAAAAAGTAACAGGATGAAATAAATAACCGAAGGTTTAGAAAATTAAATCTACTCTAATTGCATAAACGTAAATGAAACTACTGAAATTAAAAATACATAAACACACAAAATAATCAAACCTACAAATTAACTCTGCAAGTGCATTCCAGGCCAGGGACCCCTCCTGGATGGATGCACCACAAGAAATAAACAAATCACAAACTAATCAACAATATAGTGTTTTCATTAATCAATTCGAAATTATAGAATGGGAGTTCATGAGGATAAAACTCCAATTTTATATCTCTATAACTCAAGCTATGCTTTGCTTGCTTAAGCTAACATTCTCAAGAGAATGTTTTATATTATATAAAAAGATTTCATACAATTTTGTTACAACAATAAATCTGTGAGGTGTGGATCTTAGACCAAAAATAAATAGCACCATATTAATAAAGACATACATCGAATATGCGATCATGAAAAAATATATCTTGCTAATTCATTCATGATTGACAACATGAAATCATGGATAGGAGCTAAAATCACATATTGTGACACTTGGTGTTGACCATGGGATTAACCAAAGGATGCTAAATTGGAATGTGATTTGAGAACCAAGAAAATAGGAGAGAAACCATGTTGATCCCAATTAAGAAAAAATACATATCTTTGATCTTGAGCTGGAGAAGCGGAAATATCTCAACCAATGAATGATTTCCACGTACAGGCGTTTTGGTAGTAAAAACATGTATTTCAAAATTCTTGTAGTTTACTTCCGGTAGCATGCATTTCTGCAATTCTGGTAGCCCGTAACGTTGAAAGATAGCATCATTGGATTACCAGAGTTCATAGTTCCGGTAGCCCGTAGTCTTCTACGGTTCTAGTGACGGTGTATATTTTAACTATTCCAGTAACTAGTAGTCTATGCAATTCTAGTAATAATTGAGCTCTTGTAAAATATACATAGTGGCTACAAAATCCATAGATAATTATCTAAAACAAATCTTATTCCAAAATGCACACCAAAACAAAATAAATCATGCATAATTGTGGATAATTACCTTAGATTGATGATGCTTAGATTGTGAAAATGGTAAGTATAATAAGAAAAGGGAAGGAAAGTGACGGGTAAAATGGATAAATGTAAGTAAGAAGAAGTTTTCTAGTAAGTGCCAAATTGATCAAAACTGAGACCCAACACAACCCTTCCTCAAGCATAATTTTCCAGTAAGGGGACACTTGGGAAGGGTCAATTGACACTTTTTGAACTATGTTATTCATGTCTAGGGGTCTTAATTGGAAGGGTCAATCAACCTATTGTATAGAAAAAAAAATCATTAAGGAAATCCATGGGAAGGGTTGATCGAACCTTTCTTAAAGAAGGTATTCTCACTCATGGCGACCATGGATAAGGGTCAACGAACCCTTTATCAAATATGGTGTTTGCATTGCCATTTACTTAATGGAAGGGTTGGCCAATCCTTACTCATACATTTTTTTGCATAAGGTGGCCACTTGGAAGGGTTTCCCAATCCTTCCTCAACCATATTCTTTTCATATGTTGGACACATGGCAAGGGTCAGTGGTCAACTAACACAAGGTATTTCTAGAAGATAAAATAAATTAAGAAACTACTTACACAAACATGTCGCAAATCAACACAATGAATTTTTAGGTGGTTAAAATCCTTAGAGAGGGAAATAGTCCATGATCCCAACCAAATAGCTACTTAACGAAATATATTAAAGAAATTGAAAAAATATTTTACATATGAGTTTCTCACAATTGATCATCAAGAAAATGACATGCCATTCTCTTTAAATAGAGATCATGAACTAACTAGGTGCTAAGCCACATATCAATAGCCATTAAGGTTGAGCTGAAGATGAATCGTTGGCTCAATGTATGTCTAGAACATATCATGTTCATCGGATTACATAAGTGCAAATGGATACTAATGCATACTAAAGAAACAAACTTTACCTATACACACATTATATTAGCCAACAAGACCAACAAAAGAGGAAAATTAATATCAGGACGAGAATGAGTCAAGTACAAACGGCTTCTAACTAATTGATGATACAAGGTAGCATCTACTTTGGGTGTAGTGTTGGTGGCAGAAAGTTTGATTCCAAATTGGAATGGAGAAGGAGATAGTTTAAAATCATCCATGTGAAAGCGATGAAGAAGGCCACAAGCATAATTAGACTGAGAAATAAAATTTCCTTCTTTCATTTGCAAGACTTGAAGTCCAAGAAAATAATGCAAATGTCCTAATTCAATCATTTCAAATTTACTCTTAATGTTGTATTTCATATGGGTTGAAAGTTTAGGGTCACTACCAATAAGACTAAGATCAACAATATAAAGAACAAGGATGATGAGATGGTTTCCTATCTTCTTGGTATAGACATTTCCAGGGGTCAGAATGACATCTACAAAAACCAATGCCAAGGAGAAAGCTATCCATTTTGGCATACCAAACTAGAGGATCTTGCTTAAGACCATATAGAGATTTCTTAAGGTGACAAATAAGGCTAGAGTGATTCTGAACATCATGAGGAGTTTGTTCCATGTAAGTTTCTTCTTGCAAATATCCATGCAAAAAGGTGGATTCGACATCCATCTGATGGACCTTCCATTTATTTGAAGCAACAAGGGATAGAAAAAAGTAGATGGAGTTCATTGTGGAGACAAGGGAAAATGTTTCATTGTAGTCAATTCCTTCAACTTCAGAAAATCATTTGGAAACTAACCTTTCCTTTAATATTTCTACGCTTCCATTAAATGCATACTTATTTCTTTTGACCCATTTACATATGATTTTTTTTTCTTCTTTTTGGAAGAGGTATAAGGTATGAAGTATCATTCACCATTAAGGAACATTGTTCTTCATTCATTGTCACATCCCAATATGGATGGATGGAAGCTTCTGCAAATTTTTCTGGATCATGAGGCTCTGAAAATTGATCCAAGAGAGAAGAGGTTCATTGGAAATGTGAATGTGTTCGGCGATGATCTCTGGGATCATCGACAATATCACTAGCTACTTTTCATGTTGTATAGACCCATATAGGAAGTGGTTGTACTAGTGAAAGTTCATGTTTAATGTACCCAACTAGAGGAATATGAGAAAGAGGAGGTGGATTTTCATACTCACTAACATAATTTGAAAAAATGAACTGAAGTAAGATTAGAAACAAAGAAGTTGGGAATAAAAGGTGGCACAAGAATAGAATATGGTTTATATGCCAAATATGGCACAAATGTCAAATTAGGCTCACAAGCCAATATATTTTCATCAAATTTAACATATATTCTAATAATAATGTCATTGGATTATGGTTGAAGAAGTCCATAACCTTTTACATATTCATAATATCCAAGAAATATGCATTTCTTTCTCTTAGGATGTAATTATTTTCATTTTTCATCGAGAATTTGAGCCCATGCTTTACTACCAAAAACATGAAAGTGGATTACATCTATTTTAATGTGACTCTATGCTTCTTTTGGTGTTATATATTTTAAATCCTTTATGGGAGTGTGGTTAACTATGTAATTGGAACAATTAATGGCTTCATCCCAAAAAGGAAGGCTTAATTCCTTAGATTTAGCCATAAAATTAGCCATTCTTTTAATGTGTGATTCTTTCTCTCAATGACACCATTTTTTTGAGGTGTGTATGGAACATTATGTTGCATTCAAATTCCCCACGCAATGCAATAATTTGTAAATTTATTGTTTACATATTCACCTCCATCATCTATTCTTAACCTTTGTATTTCATGTCTATATCTTCACTAGAATGAGTGATTTAATCGATTGACAACAAATTAAAGGAAATACTTGGAACATATAATTCATTGTGAACTCACCACCATCCAATTGAACAACTCCATATCCCATAACATTAATATATCTATCATCACCAACAAGTATTTGTTTGGTGTTGCATTCATTTAGAGGATAAAAATTAATTTATCCTTAGCCATATCATAAGATTCCCGATAATCAATGAGCCACTCATTAGAAGAATAAGATGATAAATATGCATTGAAGGATACACCAAAAGTAGAAAGTGCATGTCCATGAGAAATAGAGTTAGAAGAAGAATCAAGGTTGATGTTTTGATTCTTCATTTCTACTTCCAAGGCTTCCATCTTCTTTAAACACTTAGATTCCACATGACCATCTTTCCTGCAAAAAATGCAATGGTGGTTAGTCTTCTTACCTTTCGATTTAGTTCCTTTTCCACCATTGAAGGATGAGTTTTCTAAGAGGGTTTGAGACCCTTGTTTTTCTTATTATTGAGAGGATGTTGCTTCTTTGGATGCTTAGACTTATCCTTTTGTTGTGCCACTAAGGATTTTCTATATGTATTGGCAGTGCTTATCACTCCAAGATGTAAGAGATATTATTTATTTCGAATGAAATCATCAAAAAAGGCTTCAAAAGAGGGTTCTCTATAGTTAGTACCTATATCCTATTTTATGGAGTAAAATATAGATACAATAAAAAAGTAGGACCTATCTTGGAAAAATTATCATAAATACATTGCTTTTCTGGATTAGATATTTTGCATTCTTTAACCAAGAGTCTAAGGGTTTTGAATTTGGATAGATAGTCTTGCATGCAATAAAAATCTCTTGGGTTTAAATAAACCAACTCATTTTCAAGTTGGCAACCTTGAATTTCATTATGTTTACTAGATGCAATTTCCAACTTTTCCTAAGATGCATCTAATGCACCAATTCCTTGAAGGTAGAATCATAACTCATTAAATATAGACATCTTAATAAAACCATGGGATTCGCCACTTTTATTATCCCATTTTATTTTCTTACACGAATCAATGGGGGAAATTTATTTTCTCAATGTAATTTGGTAAAGTCCCCTAATTTGTAGAAAATCCTTCATAGGGGCTCTCCATGATAAGTAGTTGGTACTGGTAAGAAGAATATCACTTGGAGTTCCCATATTATAATATGTAGATACTATGGATTAAAAAGAAGAAACTAATGTTCTAGACAAAAATATCTCAAAAAATAGGCAATTTAAAAAAAAATAGCATTGAAGACAGACTTTGGATGTCAAAGTTATGCCTTTTTGAAGAAAGGAATAAAACGGAACTAGGGAGCCACGTGGTAGGTATAATTTTAACCACGTGGTGATGGGTACAATAAATGTAGTAAAGAATCCCTTGCCCCTACTAACATTGCCTATAATCTCACTTTTACAAATAAGTTGCTTTAAAACAAGTGACCCACTTTTACATCCTGAGTGGGCCTAATGGTTAAGAACATGTGTTTCCTCCTATGAGGTCATAGGTTCAAATATACAGAGGTTAGGGCATGTAAACCTTCGTCGCACTTTAGTAATTACATCATTATCCAGTGGGGGTCCCTTGTCCCACAAACAAGGGGGTCTCATACACCAAATCAACGTTTGGCTTGGTTGTGACCTCAAAAATAGATTATTATTATTATTATTTTAAAACAAGTAGGAAGAACGTTTACAATGTAGTTACTTTATAAATTAAAGTTACATGAACTTTTGCAAAAAGTAACAAAAAGAGGGATTTGAACCCAAGACCTCTTACTTATTAAAATAACTTTCAACCAAGTGAGTTAAACAAAAGATTCACTGATATTACATAGAAGAATGTTATTGTTTTTGTTGGTGTGGGAGATCGTGCCTACCCAAAAAACCTTTAATTTTGGTATGCAAGGCAATTTGCATAGGGTATTTCCTAGATATCAAACACCTTAATTGCTTACATAAATAGATAATAAATTAGTGTTAGAAAAACAGGATCGCAGAGCAATAACAATAAACAGAAATGCAAATATAATCACACACACATTACAAGAGAGACACAGATATATCATGGTTCACCCCAACTTGGGCTACGTCCACACTAAAGTTGCCAGTCCTTATTATTATTATTACCATCCATCAAAGTGAAGGGATACAACTTGTAGCACAGCTGCTGCACTTCCTCTTCACTGTCTCACAGTCTCTCTTCTCAGATCTCAGAGATCTTTACAATGCATAAAACCTAATACATCTTTCCCTAGCCGTATTACAATGTCTTTCTTTTATAGGGTAAATACAATGGGAAAATACCACGGGATACCCAAAACCATGGGCCCACAAAACAGCTGGCAAAAACAGCCCCAAAATGTTTTCTTGGGGGCTATGCCCCCGAACCCCCTTTCTTGGGGGTGCTACCCCCAAAACCCCGTCGGGGGACTGCTGGTCCCCGGACCCCCCAGCCAGCGGGGATGGTCCCCCCTGGAATCCCGTGGGGGGGTGATGCCCACCCACACCCCCCCGCCGGGGTGAGTGTACAGTCCACCTACATATCATATAAAACTGGGGTACAAACATGGCTGAAACAATATCATCTATGAGACTGGAAGATCTGGCTCCACAACCAACAATTAGCAAACTAATGTTTTATGTGGTTAAAATACTTAGAGGGGGATCAAATAGTCCATGGACCCAACCAAATAACTACTTGAGGAAATATATTAAAACAAAGGAAACACATATTTTATATATGAGTTTCTCATAATATCTCATCAATAAAATGAACCTCCATGCTATTTAAATAGATATCATGGACCAATCGAATGTTAAGCCACAGATCAATAGCGGTTAAGATCGAGGTGAAGATGAATCATTGAATCACTTTATGTCTAGAACATATCATGACCTTCAGATTACATAAGTACAAATGCATACTAAAGAAACACACTTTACCTAAAGACACATTTTAGTACCAAATTATTCTTAACTAAATCCTAAGTGTCTAAATATCCTAACATCCCCTTGTTGGTTGTGGAGCCATATCTTCTAGTCTCATAGATGATATTGTATCAGCTGTGTTTGTACCCCAGTTTTATATGATATGTAGGTGGACTGTATAGTCACCCCAACGGGGGGGTGTGGGGGGGCATCGCCCCCCCACGGGGTTCCAGGGGGGATCATCCCCCTGGCTGGGGGGTCTGGGGGCAATGCCCCCGAAGAAAATTTTGGGGCTGTTTTTGCCAACTGTTTTGCGGGCCCATGGTTTTGGGTATCCCGTGGTATTTTCCCATTGTATTTCCCTTATAAAATAAAGACATTGTAATACGGCTAGGGAGGATGATGTATTAGGTTTTATGCATTGTAAAGATCTCTGAGATTAGGAGAGAGACTGTGAAACAGAGAAGAGGAAGTGCAGCGGTTGTGCTGCAGGTTGTATCCCTTCACGTTGCTGGATGGTAATAATAATAAGGACTGGCAAATTTAGTGTGGACGTAGCCCAAGTTGGGTGAACCACGATATATCTGTGTCTCTCTTGTAATGTGTATGTGTGATTATATTTGCATTTCTATTTATTGTTATTGCTCTGCGATCCTGTTTTTCTAACACCCCTCTTAAGAACAACTTGGGATAGGATTGAAGGCTTTACAAAAGTGAAACAATAGGACAAGGAAGGAGGAATTAGAATGTATTGTTAGTCAAACCTTCCTTTAGAATATAATTCTCATGAAGGGGATGATGGAGAAGGGTTTCCCAACCCTTCCTCAAATACGATACTCTTATTCATAGTGACCACAGACAAGGGTCAGCCAACCCTTTCTCAAATACGGTACTTGTGTCATCATTTACCTATTGGAAAGGTTAGTTGCCTCTTCCCAAAGAATTTTTTTCTCTTAATATAGACACATAATATGGCTTAGATGAAACTTCCTCTAGCATAAAATTCTTGTGAAAGGGATAATGGAAAAGGGTTATTTGACCCTTCCTCAGTAATGGTATTCACTTTGTTGTTTATATAGTGGAAGGGTTATTATATTAACTTTTTTCAAGAAAAAATTTCGGGTAAGAGGGACCCTTGGTAAGTGATGACCACCACATCCTAAACTATGTTATTGACATCAAGGGGTATTATGTGGAAGGTAATAATAAAACATCCCTTAGAAAAGATTCACATTAGGGAAATCCATGGCAAGAGTAAGTCGACCCTTCCACAAGGATGGTACTCTTCTTCACGTTGACAATGGAGAAGGGTTGGCTAACGCTTCCTTGAAGATGGTATTCACATCACCATTTGTCTAGTTGAAGGGTTGACTAATCATTCCTCAAGGATTTTTTTTTTGTAATTTTTCCACCTAGAAAGGTTTGTATAACACTTACACTAGCATGGTATTCTCATAAAGAGGGAGAGAGGAGAAGGGTTGGTTGATCCTTCCTTAAATATGATATTCTCTTTGTGGTTTAGATAGTGGAAGGGTCGACCAAACTGTTCTCAGGAAAAAAAATTAGGTAATGGGAACCCTAGGTAAGGGAACACCATGACTATTTGAATCAAGTGGTATCAAGCGGAAGGGTCAGTTGAGCCACCTTCTAGAAAAAAAAACTGGATTAGATAAATCCATGGGAAGTTCGATTGACCCTTCCTCAAATAATATATTTTGATTCATGGTCACAATAGAGAAGGGTCGTCGAATACTTCCTCAAATGTGGTATTTTCATCATTGTTGAATTAGTCAAAGGGCCAATCAATCCTTCCTCAAGCATATTTTTCACATAAGTTAGTCACCTGTGAAGGGTCAAGTGATAGTTCCACTAGCATAGAATTCTCATAAAGGGAAACAATGGAAAAGGTTTGGATGGACCTTCCTCAAATATGGTATTTACTTTGTGTTTTATATAGTGGAAGGGTTGGATGACGTTTTCACAAGAAAATTTTGAGTAATGGGGATCCTGGGTAAGGAATGCATACCACTTCTTAAACTATGTTATTTTTGTCGAGGCATATCAAGTGAAAGGGTCGCTTGAACAATTAACTACAATAAAAAATTGCATTAAATAAATACAAGGGAAGGGCTAGTCAACCCTTCCTCAAATATGATATTCTCATTTACAGTGACAACAAATAAGGGCTAGTCCATTCTTCCTCAAAGACAGTATTCATGTCATCATCTACCTAGTGGAAAGGTCGGTTGATCCTTCCTCAAGCATATTTTTGTTTTCGTTGGACACTAATGAAGGGTGGTATGAATTTCCTATAGCATATAGTTATCACAAAGGGGGGGAATGAAGAAGGTTTGTTTGACCCTTCTTTAAAAATGTTATTTGTGTCATAGTTTATACAGTGGAAGGGTTGATCAACCTTTCCTCAAGCAATTTTTTTCATAAAGGGGACCCTATGCAAGGCACAATTTATACTTTTTAATCTATGTTATTTGCATCAATATATATCAAGTGGAAGTGTCATCCAAACCATATTCTAGAAAAAATCTCACATAATGGAAATCCTTGGGAAGGGTTAGATAACCCTTCCTCAAAGATGTTATTCTCATTGAGGGTGACCATAGATAAGGGTGAGTTAGACCTTCCTCAAATATGGTATTTATGTCACTTCTTACCTAGTGTAGGTTTTGACCGATATTTACTCAAGCATAATTTTTTCTTAACTTTTACACATGGGAAGTGTCAAACAACCCTTCCTCTATCATAGAATTCTCATGAAGTGAGAGAATGAAGAAGGCTTGGTTGAAACTTCCTTAATGATGGTATTCACAACATGGGTTATAGATTGCAAGCATCGATATACCTTTACTCAATAATTTTTATAGGTAAAGGGGACCATGTGGAAGGGACAACTAAAACTTTCTAAACTATGTTATTTACATTGAGCAGTATCAGGTGGAAGTGCCAACCAAAACATCCTCTAGAAAAAAAATCGTAAGGGAAATCCCTTTCTCAAATATGGTATTCTCATTTAGGGTGACCATGAAGAAGGGTCTAGCTACACTTCATCAAAGATGTAATTCACATTGTTTCTTAGCTAGTGTAAGGGTTGGTTGATATTTTCTTAGGCATATTTTTTGTGTAAGTTTTCCACCTAGGAAGTGCCAAACAACCTTTTGTATAAAATAAAATTCTCATGGAGGGGAAGAGAAAAGAAGGGTCACCTGAACCTTCCCCAAATATGGTATTAACATTGAGGTTTATCCAATTGAAGGGTAAACCAAAATTTCCCTAAGAATTTTTCCTGGATAAAGAGTTCCTAAGAAATTGATGATTTCCACTTCCTGAACTATGTTATTTTTGTCAATGGGAATCAAGTGAAAATATTTGATGACCCATCCTGTAGAATATTTTTTTCATAATGGAAATCCATAGGAAGGGTTATGTTACCATTGCTTAGAGATGGTTTTCTCATTTAGGGTGGCCACAAATAAGTTTGGCCTAACCTTTCTCAAAGATGGTATTCACAACGTGGTTTAACAATGTAATAGTCAATCGATATTTATTCAAGCATATTTTTTCCAACACTTCTTTTTTCTCTCACTTCATGAGAATTCCATGCTAGAAGAAGGGTCAATAGACCCTTCCTCAATGATGGTATTTTCATCACGAGTTATAAATTGGAAGTGTCAACTAACCTTTCCTCGATAAATTGTTTTGGGTAAGGGGGACCATGAGTAAGGGATGATAGCCAAATTCCTAAACTATGTTATTTACAATGAGCTATATTAGTTGGAATTTATTAACCAAACCATCCTATAACAGATAAATCGCATAAAGGAAAGTCATGTGAAGGGTTGTCCGACCCTTTCTCAAAGATGGTATTCTCATTTAGGGTGACCATGGAGAAGGGTTTACCTAACCTTCCTCAATGATGCAATTCGTGTTGCTTCTTACCTAATGGAACGATTAGTCAATATTTTCTCAAGCATATTTTTTGTGTAAGGTTTCCACCTAGGAAGTGTCATCCAAGCCTTCCTACATAATAACATTATCATGAAGGGGGAAATGAATAAGGGTTAGTCAACCATTTCTCAAATATGGTATTAACATCGAGAATCGAAGGGTGAACTAACCTTTCCCCAAGAAAATTTTGGGGGTAAAGTTTCCCAAGAAATGGATGATTTCCACTTACTAAACTATATTATTTTTGTCAAGGGGTATCAAGTGAAAATATTTGGTGATCCACCCTTTGTAATATTTTTTACATAATGGAAATCCATGGGAAGGGTTAGTTGACCCTTTCTCAAATATGGTGTTTTATTTCAGGTTACCATGGAGAAGGGTCAACCTAACCTTCCTCAAAGATGGTATTCACATTATGATTTACCTAGTAGAAGGGTTAGTTGATATTTCTTCAACATTTTTTACATAAATTTTCCACCTAAGAAGGTTCAACTAACTCTTCCTCTTTGAATAAAATTCTCAAAAATTTTGAGAATGGAGAAGGGCAAATCGACCCTTCCTCAAAGATGGTATTCACGTCAAGGTTTATCCAATGGAAGGATTAGATAACCTTTCCTCATTTTTTTTTGGGTAAATGGTCCCCACGCAATCGATGACATCCACTTCCTAAAATATGTTATTTTCATCAAGGGGTATCAAGTGAAAGGTTTGATGATCCATCCTCTAGAATATTTTTGGCATAAGAGAAATCCATCGACAAGGATGGTTGATTCATCTTCCAAAAAAAAAATTGCATATGGGATATCTATGGGAAGGGTTGATCAACCTATCCACTTGAATATATTTCACATAATGGATATCCATGGAAAGGGTTAGCTAAACCATCCTCTAGAATATTTTTTGCAAAATCAAAATCCATGGGAAAGGTTGGATAGCCCATCCTCTAAAAAAATTCATATAAGGGGAATACATGGGAAGGGTCAGGAGGCCCTTCCTCTTACATAAAAATATCATGGACGGGGCAGGGGGGAGGATTAAAGAAGGTTTCACTGACCTTTCCTCATTGATCATATTCTTGTCATGGGGTATCCGATGGAAGAGTTAGTCGACCCTTCCTCAAGAATAGTATTCTCATTGAGAGGAAGCATTGATAATTAATGGAAACTTATTTTTTTTTCATTGTGGTTCATGACCCTGGAGCGCACTACATCCACAAATATAATCCAAGAGGCCCACCCAAAGGGGCCTCACCCCGTTTGAATGATTTCAATGCCGAACCCTGAAGGAAATAGAGAATTGAACCCTCGGCCTTGACCATGTGCCGTCTTGGTCTTGGAAGATCTAACCAAGTGAGCTATACCTCAGGGCTTAATGGAAACTTATTATTCCACTTCTTTTTATCTATTTCTTCTACAAATATTCTTAACAAATTCCTCTCTCATCCATTTTTTTCTAATTTTATTTAGCAATTAAGAATGTGCAACCTTACTTAATAGGAAGAAACTTCAAGGTAAGAAAATATCATGATAGTCTTAAGTACTTAATGGAACAACAATTATTTTCAAATGGGTAACAAAAAATGTTATAAAGATGTTAGGTTATGACTTTGAAATTATCTACAAAGAAGGAAAACAAATTATGGTGGTAGATGCTCTTTCAAGGAAAGAATAAGAAATAGAGGGATTACTTTGTGGTATTTCCATTCTGCAATATAATTGGGTGGAAGAAGCACATATAGAATGGAAGCAGGATCAAAAGGCATGTAAGATAATTCAAATACTACAAGAGGACCCTAGTGAATTAGATAAATTTGTTGGAATCATGATTCACTATGCTACTAGGATCACCTTTATTTAAGTAAGAATTAAGAATTCTCAACTCAAACAGAAGGTCCTTTTGGAATTTCACACTTATTTTATACTAGGAAATCCATGTTTCTTAAAAGCTTACCACAAGATCAAGAAGGGTTTTTTTGGGAAGGACTTAAAATTCATGTCCAAAAGTTTGTGGTAGAATATTTGGTTTGCAAATAGAATAAGGGAGAGATAATCAAGACACCAAGTCTTCTACAACATTATCCATACCAAGCTAGCGTTGGGAAGATGTATCAATATATTATCACAAGTCTAACAAAGCCTGAAAGAAATAATTTCATCATTGTAGTGATGGATTGAATCACAAATTATGCACATTTCTTCTTTCTTTATCATCCTTTTAAAACAAGTACAATAGTTGTAAAATTCATGGAAATAATTCAAAATCTACATTGAACCCCCAAGATTATTGTAAGAGATAGAGACCAATTTTTATTGGTTTTTTTTGGATGGAATTATTTTCTTGTTTGAGTACTCGGTTGACCCACATCTCTTCTTACCATCCTCAATCTGATTGGAAAATTGAGGTTATGACTAAATGTCTGGAATGGTATATTAATTTCTTTTAATCTAATAAGAAACCACAATAGGTCAAGTAGTTTCCCTTGGTAGAATGGTGGGACAACACATCCTTCCATAATTCATAAAAAATGTCCCCATTTAAGGCACTTTATGGCTGTTATCCTAGTTCCATCACATCATCTTTGAAAGAGAAAACTAAGCCTTATGCAGTGGAGGATCACATAGAGAGCCAACAAGAGGTTCTCCAACTATTGAAAGAAAAATTGGATATATTACAAAATATGATGAAACAACAACCCAGACAACATCATAGTGGAAGGAAATTTGAAGTGGGGTATTGGGTATTTTTTGAGGTTACAACTATACAAATAGATGTCCCTTATGCAACAAAATTATGATAATAAATTGGCACTCGATTATTATGGTACCTATAAGGTGTTGCAGAGGATTGGAAGTATGGATTACAAATTGACATTGCCTCCATATTCATGTATACATCTAGTCTTCCATGTTTCTTTCCTAAAAGGTAATTGGTGACAAGATCCCAATTCAGACTCTTTACCAAAGATTGATGAAGAAGATAAAATCATACAAGAACTAGAAATAATAATTAACACACAAACAAAGTAACTACAAAATTGAGCAATTACCAAGTGCTTCATAATTAAGTGGGAAAACTTTCCAATAGAAGAGACAACATGGAAATGTGAGTTCTACATATAGAAATGTCCATAGTTAATCAAGTGTTGAGGACAATACTCATTTGAATGGGAGAAAAATGTTAATCCCTAGATATTGTGACATTACATTTCTATTATTATATTGTTTTTATTGGTCAACTATGACCTTAGTTGTAACTGTATGGCAAGCTAGGACCTTAATTGTAATTGTAGTCTTTGTCTCCTATATATATTAAGGAGGCCTAGTTTTAGAGGTCATCTCATCTTTTGCATTTGATATACTGTAAAATGAGGTTTCTCCCTTAGCCATGCTTCTTATTCATTCTCAAGGATTGGAGTTACTCTTTATTTCTATTTTTTTTGTTATTTTGGGAATTTGGTCCAAACAATGAGACCCCATCATTTGTGGGACAAGGGACCCCTTCTTCACAATGATTTGACTACTAAATTCTAAAAGGGTGTACATATCCACCCACCTCCAAATTTGAATACACACAAGAACACTTCAATATAAATATAGATATTACTACTTCATATGGTCACTGACCCTTTGGCCACCTCATCCACAAATTGGATGCCATGAATCTAAGTCATGGCCTATCAACCTTTGTTTCATATCCATTATTTTATTCTCTAAATGTTTTTCTGACTCAATTATTAGCCAATTTGACTCGAATAATGGTCGATTGAACTGTAACCATTTCTCACATAGTTAAAATCTATGATCATAAATTTAATCTACAATGCCTCCAACATGAAGATTGTACTTAAAACACTCAACCTAGAAACCATCCTCATCTAGTTCTTTATTGGTATTTATTACTCTAACTACCTCCCGGATGTCTTGGTATGAGAATAAGTAGAAAACAAGAGGGGATTACTTCGGTCAAGGGATACCCAAAGACATCATAGAGAGTGGAAGTGTGGGAGAACATGGTCAATTGAACTCTAACCATTTCTCACATAGTTAAAATTTGTGACCATAAATTTCATCTACAATGCCTCCACCATGAAGACTATGCTTAAAGCACTCAACCTAGAATCCCTTCTCATCTAGTGCTTTATTGGTATTCATTATTATGAATACCTCCTAGATGTCCTGGTACGAGAATAAGTATAAAATGAGAGGGGGGTTAATGTTGATGTATATGTAACTTCGGAATGTATTTCACATATATGTAGATTGTATTCCTATAGAGATGTTATTATTCCTCTATATGGAAGTGTTTGTATTCCTATAGAGATGTTATTATTCCTCTATACGAAAGTGTCGTCATTTATATTGTAAGTGTCGTAACTTATACTTGATGGGTTATTAGACCACCTTGTTGGGGTTGGCCTTGTATAAGTCATGTGGGTCAAAGGGTTATTAGACCACCCTATTGGGGGTCGGCCTAATCAGCATTATGTTATGTGGTTAAGTTAAGGTCGACCTAGTAAAGGTTATTAGGCAAGTCAAGTCAAGTATAAATAGAGTGCGGGAGGCACTCTATTTGATCATTCACTTTCTCATTCATACTATCATTGGAGAGTGGCACACTTGTGGAGGAGGAGAAGCTACTGCTAGGAGTACTATCTCTTGTACTTGGGTTGTATCATTGCTCTATCTATCTCTGAGGAAGTTGCGGGGTTTTTCACCTTCTTGGTTTTCCCCAGTGAAACTCTATGTCTCTTGTGTGCTTCTATTATTGTGTCCATGATTGATATGCTGTAGATATGTTGTACATGTTATTCTCTCAGTTAAGATCCTATATAATATTGAAATTTCTGAAAAACTAACATGGTATCAGAGCTAGCCTAAAAGACAGCATGGTATGGCATATATAACACTTGTTGCACTTGCAATGCTAGGGCTTGATATAGCAAAAACCAGCCATCGTAGCACTTTCGCTATAAATCCATTTTGGCGAAGTTTTCGAATAGGAAACTTTTACAGGTCGAAGATAAGATACCCATGTACCTTGTTTCCAAAGGAAAACTTCTAATTCGTTGTACATTGTGTTTTATGATATGTACAATCTAGGGTTTCTTCCTCTTCCAGATCTCAGTTATAAACAGGTGACCTAGGAAAAAAGGTCACAACTTGGGATAGGAAGCTCCAAATGAAATTTTGTAAAAAGTGAAAGGTGGGGCATAGAATGTAGTTTCTCAAGTAAGGGTTTCAAAGGCCGAAGTTGAACCAGTGACACGTGGCACGCCATACAAGTTCGCTCTCCTGTTTTATCCCATAAACAGGTCACGTTGCGACACTTGGCATAACTCTCTCTCAGAGAATTCAATTGAGGTCAGAACTATGGGGTTGGAAAGATGATAGGTCAGGCTACCACGGGTCGAAGTTTCAGACCCTGTGGATTCATAATTTCAGAGTTACACCAGAAACAATCAGGTGCATATTTCTGTCAAAACATAATTGGATTTTGAGCACCTTCATTCATGGCTCCGGGAATTAGGGTTTCAGAGAAAGTTGGTATTTTTGTAATCGGAGACCATGGATGAATGCTACTCATAAAAATAGAAATTTAGAGACCAAGATCAATTTTTTTGGTTAGGTAGAAGGCCGGGCTTGATCAAACCCTAGTTCAGGACCTTGATCGAAAAAGTGGAAAATTAGGGCTTCTGCAAAAGTTGAAATTTTTTAAGTCTGTGACCATGGCTGGAAGCTCCTCAGAAAAATTGAAGTTTAGAGATTTTGATCAAACCTTTTGGTTGGGAAGAAGGGTGGGATTTATCAAACCCTAGTTCAAGATTCTGTCCAGAAGATACAGAAGTTTCAAAGGCAATTTTGAGGGGTGAAACTTTGCAGTTTTCAAATTATGAGTATACCAGCTTGATCAGCTCATCAAGGTGCATCTTTCTATCCTTTCAGAAGTTTGAAATTTAAGGTTTCAATTTTTAGGGTTTCTCTAACAAACCCTAAATCCAGCTCCAGATCTAGTTTCTACAAATCAAGAGGATTGGGTTAATCCTAGAAGAGAATGGATTAGTCACCTGCATAAGTGAAGAAGTTCCTGTTTCAGAGGGAGTTGAGGCTAAGGCCTTACATAAGAACATTATAAGCAATCTTGATATGTATGACTTATTTAGGTATGTTTCAAGATTTGTTCATGATTAAGTTTATGGTATGTTTGTCTTCATTAAGGTTAGTACAATCTTGATTTACTTTAGACTTGTTGTATCACCTTAATAAAATGATGAATGTAGATATTCATTGATTAGGGTTTTGACACTTATGATTGTACTAATGCATTGTGGTGTTGTATGAGGTTGATGTTGTCCGCTAACATGAAAGATACGTCAAGAAAGACAAATCATGTTCTAGTTCAAGAACATATGACCATGGTGACATGAAGACAAAGATTCATCCATTGTCATGGATCACATACAAGCTCTACTTACGAGGTATGTGTAATTTGGTTCTACAATGCTTAACCTATGATATATGCAGGTTACTAGCACAAGTCATTAAAGAAAACAAGAAGACATCATGTGGGTATGTTAGACATAACTAACTAACACATTAATCCAGGTATGTTTTTCCTATATCAAGTTAGAATCCTACCTTGTGTTAGGATCTTATACTATTGTATGGTTGATAATGATTATTCATGAAGTTAGAAATGTAAGTAATCAAGGGTTTATGCATATTATGACTCTTACATTGATTGATGATATGACTAACCAAAAAATTCTTTTGGTCAAATAAAGAATATGCATGAGTAAAAGAAGTATTCCCTGAAACCTTGAATACTAATGTTTATTATCGGTGTATGAAATGATATTGACCATACATGTTTCAGATTACTTAGAATCATAATGTTTTTAATAGCATTAAGATTATACTAATGAATGTATGTATGAGATCTCGAGGATAACACAATGATGACACTAGTAAGTATGCATAGTGATCGAGGATGGATATAAGTTCAAAGACAGGTAATCCAGATCAAGAGGGACCACACTCCAGTAGTTCCTGCAAGGAAGCAAATATTGAGAGGGAGTCCACCCTACAAACCAAACAAAGATAAGTATTTGAATTGTCATTTATTGCATATTTGTTTGTTTAAATAATATTGTTCAATGATGTATATGATTATGTTCCTAGACTTAGGGTGTGTATTATGCATATTAGAATAATTGCATTAATGAATAGTATACTACTAATATGCATGTAATGGGTAAGTGGCCTATGGCACTATACAACATTCCATTGCTACTTATCTAGAATGAAACCTCTTTGCTGACATGTTCGGAGTTGTGCACACTCTTAACAATGTTCTAGTAGAGATTGGAAGGCATCTAGAAAGTTACGGGATATGGATAAATGTTGTATTGAAGCATTGGCTAAAATAATTGCATGACTGTATGACATATTTCTTTATGTGTAAGAATTTGTTCTTAAAACTATGAGAAGTTTCTAATCATGCAATTTGACTTGTTTTGTAGGAAAGATTGTATACGAGCACCTATAAAAGAAGAACTACAACATTTGTTTCAGCAACAAAGTTATCTATTGAAGATATTGAATATATTGAAGTTCCTAGGATTCGGGAAGAATGCCATGATCGAGGAGTACCAGTTGATCATGAAGAATGATGTTTGGGATGTAGTCCCAAGACTTGAAGGGAAGTCTGCTGATACTTCCAAATGGATCTATAAGATCAAGCATGCTGCAGATGGTAGCATGGAGAAATACAAAATGAGGTCTGTAGCTCGTGGCTTCTCCTAGAAAAAGGGATTGAGTATGAAGAGACTTATACACCTATAGCTAGGCACACTTCCATCAGATCAGTACTTGCCTTGGCTGCAGTGATTAAATGGAAGATACACCAGATGGATGTCAAGACATCTTTCTTGAATGGTGTAGTCGAAGAGGAAGTGTATGTGGAGCAGCCACTCGGGTTTGAGACGCATGACCGAGAGTCACATGTGTGCAAACTGAAGAAAGCCCTATATGGTTTGAAACAGGTAGCCAGGACTTGGTATGGTAGGATGGACAGTTTCCTATCTAGTTTGGGATTTACCAAGATTAAAGCGGATTCCAACCTTTACTACAAGGTTGAGGAAGGAAATCCAGTGATACCACTTTTGTATGTGGATAACCTGTTTGTTACAGGTGAGGATAGATTGATTGCTGACACGCAACAGAAGCTTGTTGCCGAGTTCGAGATAAAGAACTTGGGGATGATGCACTACTTTCTAGGCATGGATGTGTGGTAGAGTGTAGATGGAATCTTCCTTGGAAAAGGGAATTTTGTGGTAGAGATCCTTAAGAGGTTCGGAATGATGGACTGCAAGGACATGGCCACACCTATGGCATCGAACTTGAAGCTTCTGTGTGATGCTTCATCTAATCCGGTTGATGTCACTGTGTATCGTCAGATGATTGGGTCCTTGATGTACCTGACGAACATGAGACCAGATATTTGCTTTGCGGTGAACACATTGAGCCAGTTCCTGACGGATCCCAGAGGTGTTCACCTGGTTGCTGTAAAGCATATTCTGAGGTACCTAAAGGGTACAGTTGATTATGGGCTCAAGTATGATGCGAATCAAAACTTTAACCTGCAGGGTTATATTGATTCAGACTGGGAAGGCAGTGCTGCAGATAGGAAGAGCACTTATGGGTGCTGCTTCAATATGGGATCAGGTGTGATCTCTTGGTTTAGTAGGAAGCAATCCTGCGTAGCACTTAGTACAGCCAAGGCAGAGTATGTTGCAGCATGTTCGGCTAGTTGTGAGGCAGTATGGCTCCGGAAGCTATTGTCTAAGTTACTTGATCTCCCGCTGGAGGATACTGGTATCTTTTGTGACAACCAGAGTTGTGTGAAGCTGTCTGAGAACCCAGTGTTTCATGACAGGTCGAAGCACATTGAGATCAAATATCACTATATCAAGTATATGGTGCAGAGAGGAGCAGTGAAGCTCCTGTATGTTGCGACGAATGAGCAGATTGCAGATGTGTTGACGAAACCACTAGCCAGAGTGAAGTTTGAGTATTTTAGAGAGAGGCTTTGTGTTCTTCAGATTGACGACACTTCGAGGAAGAAGTGATGGACATATTTGCTGGAATCCATTCCAAGCATGGTGAGAGGAGGATCCTTCCCATGGATGTGATGTAAGCACTGGATGATGAGCATCAGGATGATGCTCCAGTTACTGCTCTATATACGCATCATGTTGGATGATTGTTATGATCAATTGAATCATGTATATGTATATGCATCATGTTGGATGCTTGGACCATGTATTTGTATATGTATCAGGTGGATACGTTGTATGATTAGGTAGATCATGTATGTTGATATATATCAAGTGGATCATGTATCTGTGTATGTATCAGGTGGATACATTGTATGATCAGGTGGATCATGTATGATGATATGTATCAGGTAGATACTTTGTATGCATCAAGTGGATGCATTATATGATCAGGATGATCATGGTTGATCAGGTTCAGGATGTTGCTCTAGATGAAATGCGTCAGGACGATGCAGTGATGATGATCAGGATAATTATGTGTACATCAGGATGATGTATGGTGAGTATCAGGTTGATACTCTGTGGCCGTGGATAGGTTGTGCAGATAAGCATATAATAGCGCCCTGGGAGGTTTGCAGATTCTCTTGCTAGGTTTTGCCGCTGGCATATGATAGCTCCCTGGGAGATCTGGAAAATGGTCTTTCAAGGTTTTGCTTTGGGAGGACATATAATAACGCCATGGGAGGTTTGCAAATTCTCTTGCTAGGTTTTGCCGCTGGCATATAATAGCTCCCTAGGAGATTTGGCAAACGCTCTTTCGAGGTTTTGTCCTATGGCATATAATAGTGCCCTAAGAGATCCGATAGGTTGGGATGTGTTCTTGTAATAAGTCCTGGGATGCTCTTTCGAGGTTTTTCCATGACCACATGTAATATCGCCCTGGGAGATCCGATAGGTTGGGATGTGTTCCCGTAATAAGTCCTGGGATGCTCTTTTGAGGTAAATTTGTGGTGACCACATATAATAGTGCCCTGGGAGATCCGATAGGTTGAGCTGTGTGCTCGTTATTAGTCCTAAGATTCTCTTTCGAGGTTTTGTGGTGGGGTCACATGTAATAGCTCCATGGGAGATCCGATAGGTTGGTATGTGTGCCCGTAATAAGTCATGGGATTCTCTTGTGAGGTTTTGTGATGCACGTAATAAGTCCTGAGGATTCCACAGTATGGCCAGTGATGATGAAGACTTGCAGGTGGTGGGCCTACATCTAGTATGAAAAAGGACTAGCTCTGTAGAACTTCCTATGATGAGTAGATTCATAGATTGATTGAGATAGCAGCAGCAACGATGATGATGATGATTCGAGGACGATGATTCGCTGATGATGATCCAGAGAAGAAGACTTGTGCTAGCAGACTTGTGTCGAGAAATACCTTCCTAGTTAAGAGGGAGTGTTGATGTATATGTAACTTCGGAATGTATTTCGCCTATGTATTTCACATATATGTATATTGTATTCCTATAGAGATGTTATTATTCCTCTATATGGAAGTGTTTGTATTCCTATAGAGATGTTATTATTCCTCTATACGGAAGTGTCGTCATTTATATTGTAAGTGTCGTAACTTATACTTAATGGGTTATTAGACCACCTTGTTGGGGTCAGCCCTGTATAAGTCATGTGGGTCAAAGGGTTATTAGACCACCCTATTGGGGGTCGGCCATGTGATTCAAAGGGTTATTAGACCACCCTATTGGGGGTCGGCCCAGTCAGCATTATGTTATGTGGTTAAGTTAAGGTCGACCTAGTAAAGGTTATTAGGAAAGTCAAGTCAAGTATAAATAGAGTGCGGGAGGCACTCTATTTGATCATTCACTTTCTCATTCATACTCTCATTGGAGAGTGGCGCACTTGTGGAGGAGGAGAAGCTGCTGCTAGGAGTACTATCTCTTGTACTTGGGTTGTATCATTGCTCTATCTATCTCTGAGGAAGTTGCGGGGTTTTTCACCTTCTTGGTTTTCCCCGATGAAACTGTGTGTCTCTTGTGTGCTTGCATTATTGTGTCCATGATTGATATGCTGTAGATATGTTGTACATGTTATTCTCTTAGTTAAGATCCTATATCAGATTGAAATTTCTGAAAAACTAACAGTCAATTGGCACAATGGATACCGAGAGACATCATAGAGAGTGGAAGTGTGGGAGAACAAGGAATTGGGGTCTAGGTTAGGCAGGAGAGGGGAGTGGTAGGGAAATATTGTATGCCAACAACAAATATACTCTATTAAAAAACCATCCAATATTTTTGAAAACCACAAATTTTTCGTTATACATTGCTTCCTCATGGAAATTTATCAAACATATAATATACAAACTAAACTTTTCCCAATTTTTCACAAAGTTGACTCTAAAATTTAGGATTTTTTTCATTTACACTTGGATAACTTATCAAAATACTCTAATAGTGATCCATTATGGTAGTCAAATCTATGATTCAACATTTGTAGGCTTCAACACTATTTTACCCAGTAATTCTCATGGAGGAATAATGTCAAATACTTCATATACAACATTGATTTCTTCTTGTACACAATGTATTGTATCCCATACAACCCCATTGTTGTAACTTAATAAAAAGCAAAACAAATTGTGTTAATATCCTACTGTAACAACCTAATTACACTATATAATCAATAATATTCATATCATTATAGGAAATAATCAATCAATAATGAAAACCATATTAACATTAAAATTAGTTCAATGTCCATATTGTAAGAATTTAGTCATTTCAGCACTTAAATCATGGAGTCCCTAAATGCAAGTGATTACGTACAGTCATAGGTTATAACGCTTGGGACAGGTGGCGAGCCTTTCCCAATGCGTGGAACATGCTAAGCGTTTATGATGGTAGGTGGGTGCTTTAATGTTTGTAGTGGGGTTATGATGAAGGTGATCTTAGTTCAAGGTGAGATCATGCAAGCAGTTAGTCAGAGGGAGGCTGAGGTAAGGCTCTGCATGAGAATCAGGGTGGAAGGTACTATTTCCATTATGGATTTTGGTGGGGGAAATGCCAATAAACTGGGTGACAGGCAACCGATCTTTTCTATGCTTGGAATTTTCTCATTCGATAGTGTGGTAGAATCCTTTGGACCGTGATGTTTTTTGTGCATTTGACGTGGGGTGGTGTTGTTGGGCATTGTGTAGGGTGGCGGGGAGGATTTGTGTAGTAAGGATAGACGGAAGAATGTGCTGGGTCTGAGATTCATAAGAGGTATGGATACTGAGGGGAATAGGGGATATATGGATACTAGGGGGCATCGCAGGGTGAGCTGTGAACAACTCTGCATGGCTCAAGTTGCCTGGAATTATCATTTGACGATCCCGACCTCTATCCGAGAGGAAGTGGAAATTTTAGAGCAAGGAGTTTGGAGGGACGTGGAGGATGCAGGACCATCGATGGAGGAAGCTGTGCAGGAACCTTGGATTCAAGACCCAGGTTCCTCACATGGACTCCAGGGCTTATATGAGCAAACCGCGACCCTATACTGGGTGGTGAAAGGAATGCTGGGACAAGTCTTGCTAGAGCGAGAGGAAAAGGAGTGCGGATATGACATACCAGTGGCATTCTGGAAGGAGCTCTATGCGGACACGTGGTTTCTCCACATGAAGATTGATGCTGTCGGGAAGCAATTGGCCATCCCCTTCCTTTCAGAAATGGGTTATTTCGAGTCCATGGAGGATAGTGGATCTAGGTGCGCAACAGGATAGAGGTGAGCATCTTGGTGGTTCGTTCCTGTCTGCATCGGGTAATTCGAATCCTTGAGTGTGGGGCTTATTTGTTTTGTTTTGGAATTCCTGTTTTGTCATGGGTAGTGGTCTGTTTGGTTCATTTTACGTCATGTTAGTCCTGGGTTGGAGCTGGTTACGGGGTCTTGGCATGGGCTGAGACGCCTGGGATTTTCTACTGTTTTTTGAATACAGTTGTCTAGAAAGAAAATTACTGGTCAATCCTCTATGCAAGCTCTGTTTTCCCCTCCAGGGGAGGGGCCAATTTTGAAATCTTGTTATAAGGTTCTTAGACGCTCGAAGATGATGACGAGTTTAGATTGCTATGAAAAGCTATCAAGATGGTGGTATTTGTAATCCCTTTTTCTATATTCTATTAATATGATATAGCTTACTTACAAAAAACACTTAAATCATGGAGTCTATATTACATGAATTAATAACAACAATCATATCATTTATAGAGAATTATCAATTAATAATGAAAATAATATTAACATTACAAAATTGTTCAATGCCCATATTGTACAAATTTAGTCATTTCAACACTTAACTCATAAAAACACTTAAATAGTAAATTCTATATTACATGGATTAATAACATAGAATAATAACAGTTTTGTGGAACATTATAAATTAGCAATGAAAATAATATTAATATTTCAAATTAATTTAATACACTTAAAATCATATTTATCTATTTCAACACTTAAATCATACATTTTATATAATAATAGCTTCAAATATAAGAACTCACAATAATAAATTATATTTCTTTTAAAATAATATTATCTTTTAAAAATATATGAAAAATCATACATATAACAATTTTAAATTTATTAAATCTAAAATTAAAATAAATCTATATTAATTATAATATTTAATAAAATATTTATTGTATTCCATCTTATCCTATATTCTATCTTGAAGAGCGCTATACCTCACTCATGTCTAACATTATTTAAATATTTAAAAAATAAAATGACAAATTACCTATACGTAATATTTTAAATCACTTATACAAACAATGATTTCTTTCTAAATTTATCAACAAACTAATCGATTACTTCCTTACGTAATCTTTTAAATCACTTACGCAAACCATGATTTCTTTCTAAATTTATCAACACAATAATCAATTACTAATAACTGAAAAAACAATACAATATTTATATGTCTGACACTTTCGTTTTAGTAACTCATTGATTAACCAAATTGGATTGAACTTGAAAGAACTAAAAAGAATCTCATCTACTTTCCCAAATATGAGGTTGTGATGAGAGTCCATTAAAATCCATCCAAGATTTAACTTTGTGTAATAATTCCTCGTGAACCGAAAATCAATCCAATATTTTGGAAACACCTACCCTTCCAATCTCTTGTTGCACCAGATAGGTTTCATAAGCATTTTTTTTCATCCACTAGTTCATTTGTTCCTAACTTATGAACGAAATAATCTTCTAACAAATCTATCCTCATAAAAATTACCCAAACCTCCACCTCCAATAACGATGAACTAATTTCTTATTATATTAATAATACATAACAATATTGTTGAGAGATAAGGATAGGTTGATGATCAAAATGAATTTCATATTTATAATGATATTTTAACTAGCACAACCACTTAACTTGTGGCTGAAAGGTCACAAGTTAAGTGCCATAGACAAGTTATCTCTTACTTGTTTTTCATGCTTAGTTTTAATCACTTGTTGTGTATGCCTTAGCTATCTATTACCTTCTTTAGTTAAATGAGTTGTTTGTCACTATTTGTTATCCATGGATGCATGAGATACGAATTATTCATGCATCAACCATAAAATCAATGTGGATAGTACACTTGTTCCATCCTCCTTCAATCTAGGAAAACAATAGATGGTAGTCCCCCCAAATTCTAAGATATATACACTTAACGGTGTAAAAATAGATAAATTATATATTTTAATCTATTTATTTTAACTATAGTAGCATAATTAGGGTGTATTGGTATTTTGTATATAATAATTTAGAACAAAATTAGTTGATTATTTTGTGTAGGTGTAAGGATATTGATTCTTACAATTAAATTTTGAAAACCAATTTAAAAAAACAAATTTTAATTACTTAAACACTATAAAAGAGAAATACCATTCAATTTCATACTTTCTTATTAAAATAATTATTAATAACTAGTTATTATCTCTCACACTCACCATATCCCATGTTGTCTAGATTTTATATTTTTGTTTTCTAATAAATATTTTATTTTATTATATAAATGTTTATGTACATTTATGGTATATTTGTGAATATTTAATTACAAACATTATATATAAGGAGTCTACTTCAGCATTTTATAAAAAAATTCATTTCAGTATAATTTGTATTCATATCTATATTCGTACTCCAATTATGCTACTATGGTTTTAACAAGAAAAGTTAATTTGAAAATCCAACCCCATTAAGAATGTAGATGAAGTTGTTTAGGGGTGGAGGAGATAATAGGGGAAATTATGTTTTCCCTATTATCTACCTCATTAAATTTTCCTTATTGACTTTTCCACTTTTTCCATTTTATCTATCCCATCTTAAATTTCCCCTATTATCTTCCCCACATTTTTCTCATTACCTACCCCACCCTTAGATAATAGGAAAAAGGTGGGAAGAGAAAAAACATTTTTTTCTCTATTATCTTCCCAACCCCACGCTCATGATATAACCCCACCTTCATATAAGGGTGGACACCCTCATATAAGAGTGAGAATGAGAGAGATAATAGAGAAAAACTTGGATTAAAGAGAGATATTAGAGAATATTATCTCCCCCAGCCCCCACCTTTTCCCCACTATCTGGCCCACCCCAAGCTAGAATGAGATAATAGAGAAAATTAAGTAACTTGGCCAAATTTCAAGTAACATGCAATATTGTGGGAGCTACAAATATAACCCACGTTCAAATAGTGTGGGAGCTACTTATATAAACCACGTTCAAATCTGAACATCCACTGAATACAAAACTTCATACAATATCATTCTTCCCTGGATACCAGATGCAGTCTTTGATTTACAATCCAGCCAGTCCATGAGAAACAAGTTAACAAGAAAGCGAGATAGTTGATAGCTGCTAATGATGCTACTGAGAAAATATGTAACTTCAAAGGATTAACACAAATAAATTATCGCGAGGTTTAATATGTCAAACGCAGAACGATAAAGAGCAATCCAAAACATGATGAGAAATTAACAAAATCGGTTACATTAGAAAATCGTAATGTGTTACAATGAGTCTGTTTAGTATGGCTTTTCACCGATATAATTGCCGGGGGGATCGTAGTTGCACGTCATGAAAGTATCGCCGTTGTTGCAAATAACCCTTGCGCAGCCAACTCTGCGAGAGTTCTTCCACACAACTTGAGTGTAGTGCCCGCATTTCTGGAACTGATCGCAAGAACGAGTGTTGGAGTTGAAGAAAGGAAGCTCACTGTCAACCAGTCACCGCGCCTCTGATTTGCGTAAGCCCGAGCGTAGCTCACAACTTTTTCTTCCCACACAAGCGATGATCATGATTGTAAAAATGGATCATGCAATTTCTAAAACTTAAAATTGCAGTATCAACAATTTCAATCAGATTTCTCTTTATTCCAACTAATATATTTAACAACTACTCAATTATTAACATAATTTTATAAATTATAAATTATAACTAAAACAAATATTAATTATTATTTTAAGAAAATTACTTACTAAATATATTTTGATCTCACAAATATGTTTTATTATAGTTTTAGAATTTATACCATAATAAAAAAAAATTAAAAGCAAAGAGATAAAATTGCAATTAAATATGAAAAATATTATTTATATATAATTTATAAGAGTAAAACTTTCAAATCCTACGTGGGAACACACTTTTTTTTTTCAAGAGAAACGGTTGAAGAGCTTTGTATTATATAAAAACAGAGATTACATAAAATTTATGAAGGATTGTTCCCAAAGTAGAATTGTGCATCCACCACACTTTTTTTATCCTTCGCTATCCTATAACTATCATGAAACTTTCCTAGTCTATGGAGGCTATAGCTCCTTACAAACTGTCCGAGAAGAAGAGTACATAAACAAAACATAACTATGATGGGTGTTTTTTCCTATCTGTCCGACAGAGAATCAGCAAGAAGAAACTTTCATCATAACAACCCACAAAAAACTTTGTTCTAGACATTCCTAATACTTGGAGCTCTGTCCACAAGACACTGCTGAATGGAACTTCCAAATTTTGCAAAAAAAGAAAACATACCATAACCAGAAAACGTAGAGAGCATTTGATGACCAGAAAAGTAAAGGAGTGCATCCGGAGGTTCAACATTCCCTTCCTTCGCTGAGCTTTTGTTGTTTAGAAGACCCAAATTGACCAAATCATTTTTAAGCTTGTCGATTTTCCTACCCACTTCCATGATTTTGTTGTTGACAGCCACCATTTTTGTTTCCTTGATTCCTTCATGGGTATGAGTTGAACCCATAGCTTCCTCCAGATTTAGAACCCTCTCAGCTAGCTTACTGTTGGAGTGCTTGAATTCTGAGTGCATTGCTTGGGCAAGAGAAAAAATGCGAGTTAAAGCCCTCTTCATCTCTAGGTTTTCATTTCTAACCAGACGAATTTGTTCTTCCATGTCCTTCATATGGCTCTTGACCTCACCAGATATTGAGTTACTGCCATTCCTCTGCACAAAGCCTAGCACTTAACATAATCACCCTTCTCCAGGGTGGTATCCAGCCGTGCTTCCATACCCAAGAAGTCATAATGACAGAGGCCATGCACAGGAGAGATTACCTCTTTTTCATACGCAATGCCACAAATGCCTTCCTACGTCGGATTAACCGAGTTGTGAGCTCCTTCATAAAACTAGATAGATTTCCTGCAGCGTAGACAACTAGAATGAGCCGTGGCTCCTCCCAAGTTTGAGGGCATGGGAATGGAATTTTCCATACCACTGAATGTATGTATGATATGCCAAGTAGCAAGGCTCCTAGGAATGAGGTAAATACACAGACACCGAACGACAGGGAACTTGAAGATGAGATTAGGAGCATTCCCCCTAGAATTTAAAGCCATACCTTGGGCCTAACAATCCACCAAAGTACCACGCATGCAAGCCATCTGGTTGGAGCATGAGACAAATTTCAAACATTTACAAGGAGTGTGCAAATGGATCCAAGATTGATCTGTGAAATTAATATAGATTTTACAAGTTCCTCCAACGACCTTTAACATATTTATAAGGATAGGTAGATAGATGTTTTCACCACCCTATAGGCTTCCCTTGTCAATGCTCCTAGGATCTCTCCATGCTTCAACATTTTTAGAGGAGAGAATCACTGAATTACGGGATCCATTTTCCTTCATAGGTTACCTGATAACACTCCAGGATGCTGCAGTTCAAACCAACTCCTTTGTTAGCCATGGTGTCCGCCTGCTTATTAAAATCTCTTAAAACATGAAGGAAATTGACAACTTTAAATTCATTGACGATGGATTTAAGAAGATAGTGAATCTTTGAAGAAGGATTCTTATGATTCTTCATTATATTCCTCGCTTCTCGAGTGACTATTAGCGAATCTCCAATAACCACCATTTTCTTAATTCCCATTTCCTTTGCAAGATCCAACCCTTTGATTAAGGCTAGCCATTATGCTCCATTATTCGTCTTTATCCCAATTCCCCAAGTGTACTCTCTTTGCTTGATCCCATTGGAGTCAAAGATAACCCCACTTGCACCTTCCAGCCCTGGGTTTCCTTTCGAGGCTATGTCATAGAACAGAGAGCTGCATCTGAGATTTGACCACTAATTTTTGAATTCGACTGTGCTCAACCGTAGTTGCCAATTTGAAGATTTAGTTTTTTTCGGAGGTTTAATCCAAAAGAGAGAGGGATGGGGAATAAGAAAATCTGATGCCCAGGTTCTTTCCTCAACTATTAGGGGCTCATGTCTTATGTTCTACATCCCTCTCGTTGATAGTGCCTCCACCCAAAGTGCCTTTGCAGATGCGATGACTTTGCTCAGAATTTGATTTTTTACCTTCAAATATCTCTTTGTTTCTTGCTGCCATAAACTAAGCCGTATCCTTCTTTAATTGAGTAGGAACCCGATTTTCCCCAGCCCCTTCTATCTTTGAAATGCTGATGAACTAGAGCATGCCCTTGTAGCAGAGATAAAAATACTCTAAATTCTTCTTGAAGTTGTTTTGGAATCTCCAAATTCTTCCACCCGACCCATCTGCCGCTCTTGGTCCAGGAGGAAATGTCATATAAAGTGTGGATGTTACTTCGATCAAACCAATGCTTGAGGTCTGAAAATTCCTGAATGAAGTTTGGAGGGGAACTTGATCCAAGCCTATCATGCCAAATCTTTATCTGTTTTCCACTTCCAACGATCCAATAAATGTTTTCTTGAATGATATACAGAGCCTTTTGACAAATATCCCAAATTGGAGATCTGTTTCTGTTCAAATCAATTTCATCCACGCATCTTCTCCTTGGTCCTTTCAAGTATTTTTTCTGAAGAGCCTTCTTCCACCATGCATTATCTCCAAAGATTACTCTCCACTTAATTTTTGCGCCAAGTGCTATATTCATTATATTTGGGTCTCTTACTCTAGCTCCCCCACATATTTTTGGGCTGCAGACAGTATCCCAATCAACCAGATGGAATTTATTTGCATTGTTGGCCTTGCCTCCTTGCCAAAGAAATTTGTAGATTTCTCTGTTGATTTCTTGCATAATTTTTTTGGTGCTAAAGATATCGAACAAGCATAAATTGGAAAGGCGGAAAGCATAGATTTTATGAGAATTAATTTTCCAGCTGGGTTGAGCCATCTGGTTCCCCAATAAGTGATTTTTATTTTATTTTATCAATCAAACCTTGCCAATCCGCCGCCCTTTTTTTCCCTTTAAAGATGGGGATGCCCAGGTAACTAAAATAATTCCAGGTTGTTATCCCTTCGAATCCGAGTGTTCTTGTAATATTTTCCATGGTTCTAGGGAGGCAATTTCACCTGTAAACTTTTGATTTAGAGGCATTAACCATTCCATCTAAGGATTTGAGGAAAGTGGATAGAGTGCTTTTGAATCTTTCTATGATGACCGTGGACACACCCCCAAGCAGAATGGTGTCGTCAATGAATTGTGCATGGTTTGCTGCTTTGACACCTTTGGCTATTTTCAAACCTTTTAGATCCCCATTGACTTGTGAGTACTGAAGCTTTCTACTCATAGATTTTGCGACCAACAGATGCAAAAAGGGAGACAAGGGGAAACCTTGCCAAAGACCTCTGGTGGCTTGGAAAAAATAAGTTGGTCTGCCATTTACCAGCGGAGCAATCCAAGGGCTGCTGATGCAAGCCTTAATCCATCTAACGAATCTCTTGGAGAAACCAAATTTTGACATTATTTCAAAGAGAAAGAAGTGATTTATTCTATCAAAAGAATTAGCCATATCAAGTTTTATAACCATACCTTGCTGCTTTATTTCCATGCTAGAATGAATGGCTTCCTGGACCATAATGATGTTGTCGAGAATTTGTCGTCCAACTAAAAAGCATCCTTGAGACTCCGAGATTAAACGACCCATGATTTTCTTCATTCTAGTGGCTAGGATTTTCAAAAGAATCTTGTAAGAGCTATTGCAAAGAGATATTGGCCTAAAATGGTCAATCGACAGAGGGTTTTTTTTGTTTGGGATCAGGGACAGGAAAGAATAGTTGGTGGCTCCCCCAAGGCTTATCCTTTTTCCTTGTCCAATTTAGAATCCTCTTCAAATATTCTTTAATGGTGTCCCAAGATGCTCTATAAAAATTTATGGTGGACCCGTCAGGCCTAGGGGCCTTGTCGGCACGCAAACCCCAGATTGCTTCTTTAATCTCGTACTCCAAAATTATTTTTTATAGGTCTCTGTTTTCTAGATCAGAGATGAGAGATGGAATTCCAGAAAGAAGATCAACCTGGGTAGTGGGGTCGGTCTCGTCGCTGTTGAAGTAGAGGTCACGAAAATGATGAAAAACATGAGTCTTGATTCCCCCCTGCTCCACAATCCTGATTCCATTTTTATCTTTAAGCTCCTTAATCATGTTGAAGCTGAGCCTTGCCTTAGCTTGCTTATGGAAGTATTTCGTATTACTGTCTCCCCCTTTTAGCCAGAGCTATATTGACTTCATTCTCCACTCTTCTTCTTCTTGTCTTGCTGCATTAAGGATCTTTCTATTCATCTCTTTCTCCTGGAAAATGAGTATCGAGGTGACTTCTGCTTTCTCCACTTTCTTTCACACTTTTTTTCACCGTAGAGTTTATCATTTCACATAGTCTAAAAGTTCTACAATTTCAAATGGAAAAATTTGATTTTTTAGGGAACCCGTATTCTGTGAAAAACCTTGAGCCACATCTTTAAAAAACCAAAACTTTAATAGACATACTTTCTACAAAATTGTTGAATTCTTCGACAACTCCTTATTTGTGTAGTGTTGATTTTTTTCTTTATAATAGTTAAAATAAAAGGATACCTTTGATATTCTAAATTAGTGTCAGTGGCTCTTTATGATATCTTAGTTTCTCTTTAAATTTAAATTAAGTGTGGATGAAATATTATTTTTAATGGTATCAATATTGTGTATAAAGTGAGCTCTTAAGTTCTTCTCTAATTATTTAGTGAAGATTTGAGTCTCAAAGACTTTGACTAAATCTTGAAGCAATATTAGGAAGCATTTTTTCTTTTGAATTAATTATCTTGTACTTATCTAAAAGGTACCTAGTTATATCCATGCTCTAAATGGAGAAATTCTCATTTTCATTAAGAGGATAAGATAAGACATATTGCTTTCAATTTTAAAGAGAATAAATTATAAAATACCTTTGGATTTGCTTGGTCTTTCTCCACAATTCTCTAAAGATGCTAAGAATCCAAAATTCACATCAATGTAAGATAACAATAATGACAATAGTCTCAAAGAGGAGTTTCATTTTTTTCCATAATGGGAATTCAAAGGATTTACAATTGTTTTCAAGACTTAAGTAAGTTTTCCACCATCCATTAATCATTTTCTCAAAGCTATAGTTCCAATTAAGCTTGTGATGAATGTTGAATTTTAGATATTTGTATGAAATAAATTTCTCTAAGTTGTTGTTTCCATAAACACAATAAGCATAAATTATCTTTTTGTATTTGATAATCACCTGGAAATAAGAAAAATATCATCAATATAAAGAAGAAGGTTGGTGACTATTCCAACTAAAGTAGTGTTAGAACAATCTACTTAGATTCAAAAAATGTCTTTAACTTGGTAATATAAATGGAAAAAAAATGTGGGGAACAAAGGACATCCTTGCTTAACTCTTATAATATGATTAACTTCTTCCAAACAACTCTTAATGTTCATAAGCTTAGCAATAACCTTCTCATACAACCTTATCACAATAAATTTAATCTCAAATGAAACCTTTAATTTTTCTAATCTATTTCAAAAGTTGATTCTATGCACTATGTGAAACACTTTCCTAAAATCAATGAAGAAACATAGGAGATTGATTTTATTATTATGACATTCCTTTGCAATGATCTCAGGTGTAACTATGCGGACCATAGTCAAATGATAGCTTCTAAAATTGCCTTAGATTTTAACCCTTTCTTCTTGACTTTCAAACCATATGCTACTATTATTTTCCAAAATAATTCCATATTACTTGGCTAGAAGAGGGCTTACCATCATGGTTTTATAATTAGAAGGGTTGTTTTTCTCCCCACTTTCAAAACTAGAAACAATGAGGTTTTGAGTCTAAGGTTTAGCGAAACCCTGCATGACTACTAGATTGAAGGGCTTGTGAATGTGAGCGATGATGACAGGACCTCCAATTTTTATAATTTCATCCTCATATCCTCTTATGTCATTGTGTCAATGCTTCTAGATTTTGACTGTGTAGTAGTTTTAGAACAAATTTTTCGATGGAATCAAGATGAAGTTGTTTATGATTAAAAAAAAATAAACCTGAATATATAAGGAATTGGAGGAATAGAGCCCGATGGGTTAGTTCAAGTGATTGAGTGTTGTAATCGCAAGCAAAATATCTTGGAGTCAAATCCCTAAGTGGCTATGCAAGACCTCACTTGATGTCCCCATCGGATTAGATTAAATAAAATATATAGAATTTTTTTAAAATATAATATAATAGTGAAGGTGAAATAAATTAAGTTTATGAGTAAATAAGATAATAAAAAAATTATTTTATTGTTGAAAAATTAATTAAGATAACAAATTAAGGATAATAAGATTAAATTTGTTATTATTAAAGAATGAGTGAGAACGGAAATTTGTATTATAATGAAATATTTAATATAATGAATTAATATTGCGATGAAATCATATTAAAAGGGTTTAATAGTATGACTAAAAGGGAACTAATGAGATATTAAAAATAAATTACGTACAAATTAATTGTAAATACAACATACTTAGAAGTGAAAATAATGAGAGAATTTATTATTTAAATACAAATAACTAGTATAATATACGTAACACTTTAAGGAGTAAGAATAATGAGTTTAAATTGAGGATGGAAATTATATGGTTGAATATATTATAATGGAAGAAATAAAATGTGATAGCATGATATTGTTAAAATAATGATAAAAATGTTTTATTTTCCACGTGGTTTGGTTCATAGCTTTGGAAGGAAATTTGTATTTGATAACCACTTGAAGGGTTCTCATCCTTTTGGTTTCAAGTTTAAGAGCCTAAATCCGAAAGACCTAGATATTTGAATCTCCGACCTCAACTACTTCGGTTTTGGACTTAAAAGTTTCAACCAACTGAGCTACTCATGATTATTAACGTTATAAATGTTAATATAATAATGAATAGTAATAATCAAGAAATTTTCCAACAAAAAGATTTATAAGGATATATAGAGGGATGATAAAAATGGTTAGAACGAAACATATGGAACACTAGGATTAATTTAAGATTGATTTAATGTGTAGTCATCATGATGATCAAAATTTTTTGGATTCTTTTTTATTTCTAGGGCTTCCCTTGTCAGGCTCGAGGAGTAATGAGAAGTATGGGAAAGCATTTTGGTTTGATCAAAGCATATAAAGTGTGTATAATTAAAATAGTACTTTGCAATGGAATATTTAGAGAGATGATTGCGATTAGCGTCATCAATGTGCTCTTTAAGGTGAGATTGAATGAATTTGCCAGTCCAATCAATATAGAATCACTACAACAAAACTGGATTTAGTGTTGGATTTAGCGCCAGATTTTAGTGTAATTTTTTTCGAATATGGTGAAAAATTCGGCACTAAACTTGACACTATTGTACAATTTCATAAAACACCGTCCATTGTTTTTGTTTTTTGTTTAACATCCATTTTTGCGTCCAATTTTGCGCCCAATTTTTTGCATCTTTTTTCACGCCCTTATTTGTGTCCAATTTTGCATCTTGTATTGCATATTTTTTTGTGCTCTTTTATATGCCCTTGTTTTCACCCACTTTGGTGTCCAATTTTGCTTCCAATGTTGTGTTTGATTTTGCTCCTAGTTTTATGTCAAGTTTTGCACCCAACTTTGCACCATGTTTTCGGTCCAATTATGTGTCCAATTTTGCAACTAGTTTTGCATCTAGGTTTACTTCTAATATTGCATCCCATTTTGCGCCCAATTTTGCATCATGCTTCACGTCTTTTTTGCATCCAGGTTTGTGCCCAATGTTTCGTTGTGTTTGACATCTTCATTTTTGCATTTATATTTTTGCTTATTGTTGCATCCTGGTTGATGTGTTTTTTTGCATCTAGTTGTTCACCCAGTGTTGCGCCGAGTGTTGCACCCAGTGTTACACCCAGTTTTGTGCCTAGTTTTGCACCCATGTTTGTGTCTAATGATGCGTCTAGTTTGGCGTCCAATGTTATGTCCCATATTGCATCCAATATTATGTATATTTTTACGTCGAATGTTTCATCCCATCTTGCATCCAATATCGTGTCTTGTTTTAAGTCTTGGTTTGTGCCAAGTGTTGATTCCAATTTTGCGCCTAGTTTTACTTCCAGTGATACACCTGGTTTTGTGCCCAATTTAGCCTCCAATGATATGGCTAGTTAAGAATCCACTTTTACATCTACTGTTACATCTAGTTTTGGACATACTATTGCATCTAGTTTTGAGCCATTAATTGTGTCTAGTGTTGAGTCTCTTTTTGCATATGATTTTGTGTCTATTTTGCATCTAGTTTGAAATCCATTTTTGTGCCACATTTACATCTAGTGTGATGTCCATTTTTTCATCCACTTTTGTGTTTGGTGTGAAGTCCACTTTTGCATCAAGTTCTACACCCTACTTGCATTTAATGTTATGTCTAATCTTTCATCCATTCTGTGTTTTATTTTGAATCCACTGTTAATTAAGAATTTTAATTTCAAATATCAATTTTTATTGATTTTGCATCCATTTATTAATTTCAATTAAATATTGAAATATATCAAAATTCTCAAATATCATTAAAATTCAAATTTATAGCATAACATTTCTGAAGAATTTTAAGGAAAATTCACAACATCCATCCAAAAGTAGTAATATCATCATACATATTAATTCTTTATCAAAAGAACATTGCCAATTTCCGATATAAATAAAGTAACAAGATAATATTGTTAATATCATCATCATCATCTTTAATCAAATCAAGTAAAATTCAAATGTTTGATCAACATATCAAAACATTTCATGGATATCATTATAGTAAAGTATAAATAAGTCAAATATATATACGATTTAAATACCAATATGACAAAAAATAAGTTGTATGATCTCCATATATAGATATAAAGGTCAAAATGATAGATATATCATAGTTGTATATCAACAATAATACATGTAAATATAATCCAAAATTTAGCATGTTCATGCATATCATCAATAGCTAGTTAGCACCACCAACATCATCATCAAGATCATGCTCATGATCCTCATCATGATCATCAAACTCATCATGATCATGATCATCATCATCCTCGCCGCCGTCGCCTTCTTCTTTGCTTACATATGATATAGGCCCAACATAATTTGAATCATCATGTGCAGAGTCATAAATTGTTGCGATCTCAAAAAAAAAATCAATATTAGATGTTAGCATTAATATCATACAAGAATGCATATTTCTAATATTAACTCAACAAAGTAAAACAAAGCATAATACAATTGCAATTAGCATGTGTGTGTGCACTAATATAACTACAAAAGAAAGTGCAAAAAATAGAACTAAATCACAATTTTATAAGAAAATGATATAAACAAATTAACTAGTTTAAGAAGTATGAAATGCCAATAAAAATATTAATATTCTATGCATCTTAAAAAACCATAGCTAATTACAAACAATGACATTGGGGTAAAATAGGGCTTCCTTCTCTATCCCACATTATGTTTCTTGTATGTTCAAAACTAAATAAGCAGATTGATTAGGAGGGAGGAGGGGTGCATATAGTAGGTATAATAATAAAAATCCTCTATGAATATGACATCATTCTAGCATTGAGAACCTTACATATCCTACAAGAACACTTATTGGCATTAGAAGCATTCCATATAGAAGTGGGCATGGAAGTAGACATTGTGGGCATGGAAGTAGACATTGATAAAACAAAGGTGGTCATATTATCACTTGAGAGGAAATTAGCTGAGCCTCAAATCAAGTTAAAAAAAAACCATTAGAAATCATACAAAACTACAAATACCTAGGCTAGAGTTTAATTAAAGGATGAATTGAAATAAATGCACATGAACACGAATTTAGGGAGGATGGAATGCCACATTCCTTTTACCGAAGATATGTAGAACAAAAAAGATATGGAATAGGAAAATAAACAGGTCTTTATTTCAATCACTCATCACACTTGTGTTTCTATATGGATGCAAGATAGGGGGCCAAGCATATCTAATAACAAGTGAATTCACATGGAAAAGGTACATAAGCACATAGAAGCTTCTTTTATAAGATAAATCCTCCACTACTTAAGGGTTAATTTAGGAAGATAGGTATGTATTGGTTTGATCAATAAGTATTGAGGAAGTTAATTTTATACCAACATAAAGGTGACGGAAATGGAGAGATTAGAGGAAATTTGAATGAAAAATGGGCCTTTTAACCCTAATTCAAATTCCTTGTCATCATGTATTAGCCAATCAAACTACTTTAAAATTAAAAAAGGGAGCACCTCTTAAACAATTTTTTATTATATAATTTGGGTTGCTGCAGGAAATTATCTTGGATATTGATAATAAAATTAATGTGCTAACTAACTTTAGGTAAAAGGTGATCCATATATAATATATAATAGTAATAATAATTAATATTATAACTAATATATAATAACATTATTGGGTCAAATAAATTTTATTATTATTATAACTAATATATAACATATAATAATAAATAATATCATAACTAATATACCCAGGTAATATTTGACAATATATAATAGTAATAGTAATTAATATTATAACTAATATATAATAATATTATATTATAATTAATATTTTATAATAAACGTCAAAGGTTAGGTCCAATAACTTTTAAGTAATATCATAACTAACATACTCATCAATATTTTAGGTAACGTTTGACCATAGTATTAGTAATTAATATTATAACTAATATATAATAATATTATATATTATAATTAATATTTTATAATAACCAACAAAAGTTAGGTCCAATAAGTTTTAACTAATATCATAACTAATATACCCATACCTCTTTTAGATAATATGTGACCAACTATAATAGTAATAGTAATTAATATTACAACTAATATATAATAATATTATATTATAATTAATACTTTATAATAACCGTCAAAAGTTGGGTTTAATAATTTTTAACTAATATACCCACCCATACATCTTTTAGATTATATGTGACCAATCCATAATAGTAATAGTAATTAATATTACAACTAATATATAATAATATTATATTATAATTAATATTTTATAATAACTGTCAAAAGTTGGGTCTAATAATTTTTAACTAATATAATAACTGATATACCCATCCATCTTTCAAATAATACATGACCAATATATAATAATAATAGTAATTAATATTACAACTAATATATAATAATATAATATCATAATTAATATTTTATAATAACCATAAAAATAATTAAATATAATAATAACTAATATCATATCTAAATATACCTATCCATATTTTAGGTAATACATGACCCAATAACTTTTAAGTTGACATTGTGTATTTAATTTTCTTTCCTTATTTTGGGTGAAAACACTACATTGAACTTCGTCATCATAAATTTATTTTAATATAAAATATATATCTAAGGTAGCTTTGATAAAAGTGAAATAACCCTCGGCTTCGATATAAGCAAAATAGTATAAAAAATTGCCTATGTGGCTTTTTTTACCATTTTCCTTAGGAGGCCCATCTTTCATCCAAATTTCCTCTAATTAAACAAATTACCCACCAAATCAACAAACCTCAAGAGAAGGAATAATGCATGGGAGCTACAATGGAGGCAATGGCAAGAGATTTGGGAGGAAAAAGGAAGAATGCCTAGACGAAAATAAAATAGAAAAAGAAAAAGAAACAAAGGATCACTTATAGGGCCATTACACAAAACCTGAAAGGAAAATGGCTAAAAAAAGAACAGAAAAACAACGATATTATATTGAACAAATCAACCCTGGCTGTGAGATCAAGATTCAAAACTATCTCACACTTAACATTCCATGGAGGGAAAACACACTTTAGCCCAACTTATGACAATTCTCACAAGCTAAGATGTGAGATAGGCAAATGGAAAGATCCTAATGAAGAAAGGAATCAAACAAATTGAACAACAATTCTTTCTTCATTGCAAATAATACAACCACATCAAGAAGGGTTAACTGTAGATGGGGTTAACTGGAACAAGATGTTCAAGAACAACAAGGTAGAAGAAATTGCAAGGAGGGCTTAAAGAATAATGTACCATAGATGTAAAATGCTAAAAACACGATGTAACCACCACTTAGTGACATGAGTAGAATTTGACAAGGATTGAACCTTACACATCCAAAAAAACCTATGTTGTACACTCCATTAGTAGTTTGTGAGATTAACAACACCGAGATGTAACCATCTTCTCCCAAAAACTACACAGTCTTGTGAACATGATAAAATTATATTCCATTATATTCTATTTTTTCCCCATTCCTTGGGAAAAACATGCAAGAAAAATGAAGAATAACTCAAATTTCACTTGGTCATTGATAAACATGAAGAGTAGTGAAAAAAAATCAATGCAAGGACGTTTATGCTATTCCCATGCCAAAATATAATCTTGTAGAAAGTGGTGAAAATGTTAGTTGATGAGTTAGGGGTCACCATCACATTATTCTCCTAGATAGGATATTTCAATGTCATGATAAGTGTATTTGAAAGATACTTAAACTAGAGACTACAAAATATACTAGATATACATTGATAACAAAATCAAACCAAGGAAAATAAATTAGACCTACTTGTTGAGTATGTGTTATATTCTTTGCATGTGTGTGTGGGGGGGGGGTGTGGGGGGGTGCGTCTTTGACCATGCACCTGAGAATCCCCTCCATATAGCACTCTACCGTATGCATCAGGAACCGCATGAAGTGCTGGCTCATGGGGGGTTATGGGGGGGGGGGCATGTTGATGCCCTTCCCCTTCCGCGAAGCGAGTTTGAAATTTTTTGGGCTATTTTTTGGTTCTTTCTAAAAATATGTAATTTAATCCTGATTAAGGGATTGGATTCTATTTTATAATCTGGGTTAACATATAGGGTTTTGGATGTTGTATAATACATGTATTTGTATTTTGAGTGGCTGATAATCAATATGAGAAAATAAGAGGTGTGGCTCTAAGTTTTGCTAATTTTCCCGGTTAAGGTTTTCCAGGGTAAATCTCTATGCATGATTATGTATGACTGTTGTGGTGTAATCTTTGTTTTCCTTAAAAGAATCTATATTCTTTGCTTCTCTGCACATGTTTAAAACTTACACTACTGGAATTGTACCTTTAAGTCTTTTAACCACAATCAATGCTTTAAGCAAATGAAAAAAATTAAACAAACCTTGGTTGTGAGTCTCCTTGACTCTGGGAGAAAAAATAACATGTGAAAGACATTGGTACTTTGCTCAAGGGGATTTGAGCTTGTATAATTTCCCTATTGTTTGCAAGCAACATGCATTAGTCGATATGATCTGAACATTCTTGGATAAAAACATTGGCATGAGATGACAAATCTAAATACCGGACACAAATAGGATCATTTTGTATTCATTTTTATGACATATCTCAACCTTGAAAACTACATTAGAAATGAGAATTTGTTTGTAACTTTTTAGGTAATATGCATGCTCATTTTTCCTAATAAGATACAAAATGGTCCCACATTGAAGATTGGTCATTGGATTGAACCCAAGTGTACATTTCTCTACATATATGAGGAAACATGGTATTGTTAAAATTTACTTCTAGTTTGAAGTGATACCACAAAAAAGGGGAAAAAGTACAAGGACAAAGCAGTTTTCCAATAAAACAAATATTTCTTAGTTAGTTCACTAGAGAGTGCCCAGACGAGCATGAATATGGAAGCCATCCTCTTGTAATCTATGGCATAAATTGGAATCCTACATCCATAAACCAACAATCATTTGAAGTTTGGGAAACTTATATGTATGTGATTGAACCATTTCAAAAGACTAGTGGTGCCAAGGAGGTGATTCCATTCACAGAAAACTGTGAACCTATTCTCCTGTCTATTAAGATAATTAACAGTAAGGCCATGAAGAGTTCATTGGGATTTCTTCTTCCAAAGTAGCATTATGAAGGCCAATCTGTGTTCTTTGAAAGGAAATCTAACATACTTGAAAAGGTAGACATGCAATGAATATGAAGTAGCAACATAAGTCAAGTATGGGAACCAAATTGTCACCTATATCAATATATATCATCAAGTGTTATCAGAGTGTGGGAAGTGAAGAGAGGCTTGTGCATTAATGTATCTCAGCATACCACCAACAACCATTTTATGAATTTTGGGCTATTCTAGCATATTTCTAGGATCACACAGTAGTGAACAAGCTAACCTAGGCCTATTTCCTCCATTAAATAACATGCAAGAGATAGGCATAAAAAAGGGTCACCTACAACAATGTAATTTCCAGAATTAGCTTTGTATCCAACACATTTTACAGGAAGGAATTAGAGAATTTTAGGACATACTTGTAGTAGCAATATCTTTAGAATTCAACGCTAGTAAGTGATCCTCTTTTGTAGATCAGAAGGTATCGATGAAGCACTTGTATAAAATATACTATAGATGACTGTTTATACCAAGCTAACGACATAGCTCCCTCTTTTTGTTTTGGAATTTTCACATTAGATAATGTTCAAGAGCATGCTTAGATGTTATGCAATGGTGTCATCCCTATGAGTGACCTTTCACACAAATTCTAGATGAATTTAGGATCAATCTCACTCAATAAAATATTACCTCTGCTGCGAATGCATTAGAAAGGGATATGAAGATCGAAGCCATGGATGGTTACATATGAAGCTATAAAGTTACAGGGTTACAGGGGGGGTTAGACTTGTCACATATGCAAAATCAACTTATTTCTCTCACTGAGAAGATTCAGGAACTGACTTTTCCTAAGTTGACCAAACCTCAGGTTTGAGGCACATGTTTCCATATCAAGCATGGTTTACATGGGATTGAGTGATCATTTTTCAAAATTGTTTTTCACCCCTCAATAATTCATTATAAGGTAACATATGTTCTTTGGTACAGTTTCTGGTTTATGAAAATACATGAAAAATAATGATCCTATGGAATTCATGACAGTCATAAAAAACAAGGGCACATGCATGGTAGTTGTAGAGGCAGGGAACATAACAATTCACTATATTTAACATCAACATTCTCCAGTAGCTTGAACCTTCGACTTATTCCCCCTCAAGAGGAATCAAACACCAACCCTCGTGGCCCATGGATGTGGGTTATTAGAATGCAGGGTCTTTAGTCATTGTTTTACCTCAATCGAAGGATTCAACCAAAGTAACATAAAAGCTAACATAAGTCAGAAACTTCTTCATGTCAGAAACATTGAAACTCTTTACTCGGTTTTTCCAAAGGTTGTTCCCAATTCCAATCATTAGAAATCGATAGGGTTCTTAGCCATAATTCACTCACACAAAACAGAGACTCGATCGAAGGTCAACTTGGACTCAAAATAAAATTTGACCATGACTCAATATAGTTTGAACTTAATGTCTTGGTTTACTAAAAAATACATAAAATATTAAAATTATAATGGATTTTTTTTATTTATAAATATTCCAAATAATTAAAGACAAAATATGCAAAATATGCCCATGTGTATACCATGTAATGGTGAACTTATCAAAATGACACCGAGTGCAATACATATTTGAAAAAAAATACATAATCAACAAATATTTAAATGACCTCTAAAATCCAAAACACAACAAGCTACAAGGTACTGGGATTCCCAATCCACTACATACAACCCAAGAACTTACTGCCAACAAAATCTAAATGCTCATAGCCTCATAGTTTGCACTACTATTGCAAAAGCTCTAAGCCTCCAAATGTTCACAAATTCTCAATGAAGATGGTGTGAGTCAAATAGATGGCGGGGAGTCCTCTTTATAAGTTTTAAATAGGGTTTAGTGTCTCGGGTCAAATTTAAAAAAATAAAATAAAGCAAAGCATTTTTCCTTTACGGATGCGCCCAAGATGGTCCCACACCAACTTGAGTGAGTTAAGACATAATTGAATGAATTGACCATTTGTGAATGGACATTTTGAAAAGTGTTCCTTTCTTACAATTCAATAAGATCAAGAGTTGACTGATCAAACTATGAAGTCATTGGAAATATTCAAAAATCTTAGAGATCCTATATTTAACAAGCTAAGACACGGTCGTGCAAGGAAAGTGCACAAGGTAAAAAAATTGTTTTAATGAATCGAGATTGGTGTTGGATTTAGCTAGTACAATTGTTTAAATATCTCTACATTCTTTTTTCATTCCAAACATCCCTCAAAGAGATTTAATACGATTTGTTAATGGCCATTTTGAAAAGGATTCATTTCTTACAATTCCATAAGATCAAGAGTTGACCGATTAAACTATGAAATCATTGGAAATATTCTATAATGCTTAAGGCTCCTATATTTAACAAGCTAAGACACAATCATGCAAGGAAAGTGCACAAGGTAAAAAAATTGTTTTAATGAATCGACATTGGTGTTGGATTTATCTAGGCCAATTGTTTAAATGTCTTTATATTCCTTTTTCATTCCAAACCTCCCTCAAAGGGATTTAATACATAGTTATTTGAAGGGTGGAAAATAAAGTTGATAAGTGGATAATTATGCCCATGTACATGCTTGCACACTTTCAAATATTCAATAAAGTGTTGAATTCCATATTTTCATATTCCTCTTCATGTTGGGATCCATCCCTCGATGATTACAAAACATTGAAGAAGACTCTCAACTATTTGTTATGGGCTAACTTTCAAGGTAAAAAAGTCTTCCAGAAATTCAATTGGAGCATATGTTGTACCTTAAGGGACATGATAGGTATGGGTAATATTAACAATTATCTTCAAACCCAAGTCCTATATACCAAATAGATTCTTACAGCCTTGGAGGGATAGGAAAATTCTTAAGTATTGAAAAATAAGTGCATTTGTCACAAATCTCCCTATGGTAAGACATCTTGCATTTGCCTCATCACCACCCCTAATATTTACATTTGTTGGACAAAGTCATTTGAGGTCTTTTACACTCAACTCCAATTGCAAAATTAAAAGCCTTAGGATGAAATGGCATGGTTTATGCCCTTGAGATTTGTTAAACAAGGGGATATAACCATCTTAGACGTCTTTTATGCTAGCACTATGATATAGGTCTCTTGTCCTAATGCAGAAATAAATATTTTACATTAATAATGCAAAAAATGTGGTCTTGAACAATGTCAAGAATTGACACTCGACTCTCTTGTTTAAGTTGGGTATTAGAACAAAAACAAGTGGTGGAGACACACGAAATGGAATGATTATAATGAATTTCACCATGTTGATCAATGTTGGTGAATTTATTTAAGGCATATATTGCTCACTCCATTAAATGAGCTTTGGGAATTCAAATTGAAACATGATAATTGGCTCTTCCAACAAAAGTATGTATGGAAACTTGTCTTAATCCCAAGAAATACTTTTTTATGGTCTTTTACTCAAGGAATCCTAGATATTAGTCAACATATTATCTACCTAAATACAATTTCTAAGCAATGCAAACGTACAACACATTAATCAGTTACAACTTACAAACAACAAATAAGATGCATAGATCAAAGGTTGATATACGTTTTTAAGTTAAACTAGCCATTGTAAAGGAAATATATATGTCAGGAACAATCCACAATAAGTAAAAGACTTAATTAGGAACAATATGAAGCTAGTCAAATCTGTAATGCTTATCAACTACTTCAGAGACATCAGATATGAAAACCACCCAACATGGATGCTCCAAATGTTGTATCTCATCCACGACCTGGAATAAATACCTTTTGGAGGTTGAGTTCTGGATTTTGAACAAGAAAAAAAATGATACTTTGGTTGGAGGTGACTAGAGCCAGAATCCCTCAAGCTAGTACTACTCAAGGATGATAGAGAGGAATGGATGGAGACATTGAATTTGATTACAAATGGTGACATTTCTCAAATTTATTATGATGAGATAACATAAATATTCAAAAACTATTCAATACATGCCAACAACAAAAGTAAAGAACACAAAGGAATTGTTGTACAATTATCAAAGGATCCCTATATTAAAACTATGTGATCCATTTATATAAAGGATATGCCTTGGATTGGTTATAATGAGGGATCAAATGAATCCATCAACTACTCCCTAGGATTAAAAATAATGTCTTATTAACTAAAAACTACTCTCAATCACAACCTAAGTGATAGGATTCACTACATCTCAACCTTGAGGTTGAAGTTTAGTCAAATTTCAAAGCAAGGAAAAAATTCCTTCAAATTCAACGATTTTTAAGACAAATTTCATTAGCTATTGGATTTCCATGCTTCTATCATGTCCCCAAATTTTGCATTGGATCACAATGGCCTAAGCCACTTGGCCATGTTCATGATAGTTTGTCAAATTGGTGCTCAGGGTCAAATAATTGCCAAGCATGATGTCCAAGTTAGTAATAATGAAAAATTAGATCCAAATGGACAAGTTGGGTCACACGAGGAGTAAATTCCCAATTCAAAGTTTGTAATGTCCCCATCCAAATAAATTATCATGGAGGAAAAATTCACTAACTTACTAGTTCCCTAGGTTGGGGTGGAAGCATTAAAATTTTAGAGAAGGGAGATACAAGACCCAGAATTACCTTAGAATTACAAATTCACATGAAATGAGCCAAATAAACAATAATACAAATCAAAATAAGGTGGAATTGGATCATGAGGGCACATAAGAGGTTGTGGGACCCACATGTGGCAAGATTCCCCACTACACTTGGCATCATTCTCACACAAATTCAAGTTCAAGGTGGAGGGTAACGTACTTGGGGTAGATGAATAGGAAATATTTATGGCAATAATCTTGGAGAATAGAATTGGAGTGGAAGAGTAACTCCCAATGAAGAGGAAGATGCACAATAGACAAATTATGACACTTGTAACAAGATTCGATGGCATCTATGATGACAATAATGAAGGTAACTATGACAAATATGAAAAATTTAGACCCGATGGTAGACCTACAACAAATATGACATATCAGGGATAAAAATATCCATCAAGAGGGCACATAGAGGAAGTTATGGTCAGCCAATATTCCCAATTCGAATTGGGGACATAAGAGTGCAAGAATGAAGAGGACAGGTGTCTCATGAAGGAATCAACCACTAACTCAAGTTGGGTGAGTGTCTTAGAGGGAAATTCGACCTCATGAGTCCACATGAAGTTAATAAAAGAGGATTATTAGTGCGGAGAGCATATTTTGGATCATTTTTGTTTTTCACTCTTAGAGAGCTTAGCTTGGCCATTGGTGGGTGTTTACCTTCCCTGCTATTGAACCAATTTCGAAGGTGAAAGATCCCTGTCCAATTTGATTGGAAGAGAGGACATTTTGACCTATTATAAGGTATTAAAGTATGTTTTTAATGCACATTCAAGTCCCTCTTCATTTCGAGTTCCTCTCATATAACTTCTTCTACTTTCTCTTCTCACATTCTCTCCTCAATGTCCATTGTTCTAGTGTTGATGGCGACTAATGGTTGCATAAATTTTGTGGAGGATGGTTTTGTGACTACATTGATGTATGATCAGATGTATGCTTATGTTTTGAGCTGCATATTGGAGCCATAAATCGAAATCCCATGCATATCATGTAAACGTTCCAATCAAACTACTTATTTGAGCTAGTTTCCCCTATACTTTCTTGTGGAATTTTTTGAGTAGTTATGTATCTATTTTGTATCAAAATTTATATGAGTTTTTGAAGCTGTTCGAGAATCCTATGATGTAATGTATATGACCAAATTAATATATGCAGGCCCCTTGGGAATTTGATTAAAGTTTATGAAAAAATTGCCATGTCCGTTGTTGACATTTTCCAATGCAATATCGATGTGTCACAACTTTCTGTTTTATGGGTGTAATGGCCGATTATAAAACATGATAAATGCTGAATTTTAGTTTCCCTTGGGTCCTTTGTCCAAGCCAAGCATTTTTTCACAAATTAGGGAGGTTCGTACAAATTAGGGAGGGCCATTAATTGTCGTTGTTTGGTCATTTATTTGGTCATTAGTTATCATTGTTTGGTAGTACATTTGGTTTTTTATTTAGTCATTGATTGTTGTTAACTGGTCATTTATTTCATCATTGATCATTGTTAGGTGGTCATTTATTTAGTCATTGATTGCTGTTAACTGGTCATTTATTTAGTCATTGATTGTTGTTAAGTGGTCATTTATTTAGTTATTGATTATTGTTAATTGGTCATTTAATTAGTCATTGATTTATGTAGATAGGGCATAGAGGAATCGAACCACCAACCTCCTGCTTGTAAGGTAAGTGCTCTTCTATTGAGCTAGCACCCTTAAATAGAATAAAAGTTCACACTAAAAATATATCACAAACTCTTACAAACATGAACACACTACGATTCCAACTGTAACATAAAAAAATATCACAAACTCTTAAAAACCTTAAAGGAACCATCACAAAGGGTGTCTATATGATATATAAGTGTGGTCTATAGTAGTCAACAGTTTTGATGTTTCATTTTGTCATACTTTAGAAACTTGGTCGATTTGGATTTGAAAACATTGCATGCTTGCTAAATCTAAAATCAAAGCATTATCGATTATATGATATCCCACATGCTATTGAAATTAGAATTTGGATAAAAAATTCCAAGAAATTGGAAAATAATGATAAGGAAGAGAGTCAACAAACATTATATATAAGAAAATTTTGTTAAACTATATAGACGAAAACATATAACCAAAATTGCAACAATAATGTGTAACCAAAAATGCATTCATAAAAAAAATATTCATGAAAAATTTGATTCTCATATATATATATAAGTAATAATATTTCAATGTATTTTTAAAAATTACCAATAATTCCATACAAGAATATCTAGAATGAGTTAATGCATAAAATATAACGTGTTGATGCATAAAATGGAATACCATAACTTTGCACAGTGACTACTATCAATTGCATTTAAGTGATTATTAGGGATCCCTTTCTTATTCCTCTCATGGGAGAAACAAGAAAAATGATGGCATATATATATATAATGATATTTCAATTTATTTTTAAAAATTACCAATAATTCCATACAAGAATATATAGAATGAGTTAATGCATAAAATATAATATGTTGATGCATAAAATGGAATACCATAACTTTGCACAGTGACTACTATCAATTGCATGATTTAAGGGATTATCAGAGATTCCTTTCTTATTCCTCTCATTGGAGAAATAAGAAAAATGATGGCAAGAATATTAATCATATAAGGGAGAAGAAAATTGAGGAAAATAGTTTTAAGAGCATGCTGAGATGGATTTGGAAAGGGAAGGAAATTTATGGAAAATTGTATTAAAAAAGGTTTAAATATTTACAAAGATAGTAATTATTTCTGCATTATTTAAAATCATAACATATTCTAAATTTATATAAATCCCTTTCAAGTTGAAAGAAAGACTCCCACAAAGTATAAACAGAAAACAAGTATTATACTACAAGGAATTGGAAAAGCTACATTTTTTGTTTGTGCCAGTTGGAAAGGTGTTGCATACTCCAAATTATGAAATAAAATTATAGACAAAATATCTCTAGAAATTTTTTCCCTTCACCACTATAATGCAAGTCTAGTTGTGTTCATGAAATACATATAGACTAGAAGCGTCGATGCGATCTCATAGACATAAGAGCTTAACATATAAATCTACATTCTAAGTCATATATACACTATGCAAAAAAATGACCTCTACTTCAAATTTCCTACAAGAATTAAAAGGTATGAATGACCAACCTGAAATCAGACAAATGGATTGGAATTTCCTACAGCTTCACTTTCAATGGCCTCCACAATTCCAAACTCAATGGGACATATTTATACTCTGTCATGAATTATATATATCCAGGATGCAAATACATGAACACTAGTGTGTACTTAAGGTGGAGGCATTCAAAACTGATGCACCATATGGTATGTTTTGAAGAATAATTTTTTATGTTTGAATGAATAGGTTCCAAAAATATGTAAAACTTCATAAATAAAGCACAGTAATGAATGTAATCAACCTCCAAGAGTGGACGCTACCTTCTTTTGACCTCATTAAGTATCAAGATGTGAAAACATGTGCAATGAATACCCTCCTCTAAATGATGTCCACATATCAACCAAATCATAGATCTCCAATGCTATCTCATCAATCCATATGCAAATCTAGATCCATACAAGAAGGAGTTCGTCAATCAAGGCATAGAAACATCAAATCCAAGAGGAAAGAGTCCACAATTGTTAACCAAATCCATTAGAATGGGTTAGTCTCTTATCCAAGCAACGAAGATTCCTACATACATGCCAAGAGAGAAGAGAGATAAATAAGGAGAGCATTTCAAAAAATTGATAGAAAATAGTACCAAGATGTCATCCAAGTGTACATGAAGAAGGACTCTCCCAGGAATGCCCATCATAAAACATCAATGTCATCAAGTCTTTCCAAATAAGATATAGCACTCCATAGTATATGAATGTTATACCATCAAACACATGCTACAAGGGAGGGCGCTCAATGAAAAAACCAACAACCAAGAATACTAGGCATGAAACATGCCCCTTGGGATAGAGCGCTCCAAAGGAAATCAACCATAAGTCGTCCATAAGTGAAAAATGCACCCAAAGAGATAAAGTGCTCCAATGAAAACCAAATATAAGTCATCTCCAGTCACAAACCACTTCATACACAAAGGACGACAACATCAAAAGGTCACATAACATAATTATCAATGTTTAAATTAGGTAGTGTCTTTGTGCAAAATTAAGCATACCAAGATTTGTTAGGTTTTCCTTGTCACCAAGAGCTCCAATAGTATTCAAATATTGAGCTTCATTTTGAACCTAAAGTGATGATAGAAAAAGAGAAAATAAAAAATCGAAGAATAAATTGAGAACCATACCTCGGATAGAAAAACAAATATGGCATAAAGTAGCATGATGCATCTAAATAACAACATAAATATTAATTACAAAAAATTGTGTTGTCTAACACACTAGTAAAGAGGTCATGAGGACTAGCACACAATTGGCACATTATTTATATTTCAAAACATATTTTTCATATTGATAATGATTGATGGATGAGTAGAGGCATTTCCATCAATTGTATTTATAAAGATATGCATTAACCCTCATATAAAATGCATATTTGTTCAATGCAATAATTACAATGCATATTATTAATGTGGTATATGCTTTGACACTGAGGCATGAGCAAGGACAAACATTGATATTTGAAATATTCATTAGCCTAAGTGGCTTTGTCCTTAGGTAAATTCTGATATTTGATAAGATCCTAAATTTTTAGAATGTAGGTAATTAGTTATGGTTTCCAATATTCCTTCAGGTGTAACACCGGGGAGAATATTTTAACATCAATTGTAGTTTCTATAGATGATTGGAAAGAGAGATCACAAGAAACATAGTACCTTTTGTATAAATCTAGAAAATGTAAGAGTCAAGAAACTGAATATATGTTAAAGAGGGCACGAATGAATTTCTTGATCATAGATGATGCAAAACATTGGATCCTTCAGTTTCATGGTCCGAGAAGAGAGACACCAGAATGGATGTCCCAAAGGATAGATAATATTTTCCCAAAGTTCCCTCCCTTGAAGCTAAATTCTCTTGAAAATTTGATAGATGTTTGTATACCGTTTTGCTTTCCTAAATCATAAATATGGTCTATAGCTAAAGAAAATCCAAATGAATATGATATGTTCAGAAAGTAGGCTATTATAAAGAAAAGAAAATTTGAGGAGTGTATGTTGTAGAGGAAATCCATTCATAGACAGTTCTTCAAGATGCAAAGTTAGATCCTAGCATTAAAATAGGTCCAGAGCCAGTGCTTCAAGATTTCAATAGTGAAAGATGTAGATGGGAGATGCTACCCCATCCAACTCTTCCCCCAACCCAGTGGGATATTTTACCACATCCAACTCTATTTTGGGAACCTTTTCCAATACTCGGTGCAATATCTTATCCACAAGATTTCCCTCCTCCCTGGATAATTATAATGGATATAAAAATAAGCAGATGTGACAAATGTATGCATCATGATTTTTGCATCACTCCATCAAATTGAAAACTAATATGGAAGGGGATGAATATACACCATGTACTACAAATCCCATGAAACATTTTAGAGATGTTGTAAAAAAATTTGGAGTAACCTAGAAGTCTAACACCAAGTTTGAATAACGCTCACAAACTGTTGATGTTTATGATGCACTAACCAACCAGTGCATCCCACAATGTATCCATGAACCATCTATGATGAATGCCCAAATTGATCATCCAAATTTGTGTAAAATTATGTATCATGTACTCTTGCAAATTCTCTTGATAGATTGTAGCTAGTTTTTTTGTACCTTTGCAGGATTGAGCTCCATAATCATAGTATGTACGTGGGTTGAGCATACAGTTGTATCTTATGGCATTATGATCTCTCTAGTTTTGTACTAGCAATAGAATGTAGAGATTGAACAATATGTTATGCTTTTGGTGTTTGTGTTCTTTTTATGTTATTCAAAAGGTTTAAACTTTAAAACACTATTGCTAAAATCCCATCTGCACATATAATTTAAGCATATGTTACTCATTCTATGAAGTATTTTCTACACACTACATTAAGTACTGTGATTTTTTGTTGATTAAAATTGTGCACTCTGTGATTAAACTAGTATATCTCCTTTTGTTACTACACCCTTGTTCCTTTTCTAAACTCATATTCTTTCACAACCATGTCGCTAACATTTGAGAAAAGTAATCTATACCATTGCAACAAAGTATCATGTTGTTTTAGCATGGAAAACATCCTGCAAGTGGATTGCAGTGCAGTTAAGAAGACTCAACATCCTCGACTTCCCAAATCTTGATTAGTTGGAAACTTTGCTATTGTGGATTCATGAACTTACAGTTTATTTTGTTTATGTCCATTGAAGTAAGAAGACTAAAGAGAGCAGCAAATCTTACTACAAATCAACTAAATCACCCTTTCCAGATAAAATCTAAAAGTAGCTATATCTTTCTGGTCATGAATGGGAGAATTCAAAATTTTGAGTTACTTGAATAAATGTACAAGATTGGTCAATTCATTTTTTGTAATAAATCTTGGGACCTATTGGAATTGCAAGTCATTTCATTCTGCAACCAATCCTAGTAGCTGGTTTTACTAGTGTGATGTAGCCATAGTATGTTTCTATAAAGGAAGTTATATCTATGTTTACTAGTGTGTTCTAGCCATAGTCTGTTTCTATAAAGGAAGTTCTGTCCAGGTGTTGAAATATGTCAATGGATCACTATAATTATATTTAACTTCTGACACTTCCATTACCTCTGGTTAATTCTACTTTGCTAGTGAGGTGTGACTACTAAATTATCAGTAGAAACTTCATTGACATTCTTGCATCTAGTTTATGTATCATGTCCCTACAAAGCAAGGTTACCTTTATCTTGATAATCAAGTGAGAATTATTTGCATTGAATGCCTAAGGAGTCGTGCTTCTACCATTATGATCAATTCTTTAAGTTTATTGTTTAGGAGATGAATAACAAGTGCTTACCCTTTTAGTGGAGACTAATTCTAGACACTACTAAAACATTCATGTATAGTTGTAGATTACAAATTGCAAGTTTTCATTTTTTCCATCATGTCATTAAATGTGGTTAAATGAGAGGCATCTCTTGTCTTTGAATTACATAACTTCTTGCCGCTTTTTTATGAGGCTTGTTTCAACAAGGTTGTTTGTAATTAGAAATTGTACTTAGTCTATGTGTTTCTTACAATTGGCCGGGCTTTGTCAAGTAGGGGAAGTGGCAAAAGAACAAATGAGAGACATGGGAGCTCAGCACAATCTACACCCCCAATGGTATAAAATCATCCACATCTCAAACACACATGAAGCAACACATTTGCATTACCAAGGAATGTATTAAGAGCTACAAGACCACTAGGATGGGGTGCAAAAAGAAATAGAAGCATAGAAGTAGAAGAGACCGAATTCGAATCAAGAATTTAGAAAATTCCTTTTGAAATATTGAGACCACTTCTTATTTCATATACATTAACCCAATGGTTGTATTTCCTAAATTCTTGAAGAATTGCAAGGAATGGTGATTATGGTGTAAATAATTATGCTGATGAATAAACGAGGGGAGGGGGGGGCGTTGAACTGTGTTCTATGATATCCATGGAGGTAATAACCAGGAATAAATAATAAAACTATCAAGGAGTCTACAATGAAAGAAGGGAAACCAATAATTACATTTCAGGAACGAGGGAAAAAACCTTATAGGAAAGTAATGTCGTAATTCCAACTCATGTTCTAGTTAGAAATGGAAACCCTAGTTGAGGGTGAAAGTCAAATATATATTCCAAACTCTTGTATAGAAAACAACAAAGAAGGTTAAATGACCTATATAGATATATTCACACAAAGGAGCAATCAAATAAGATGACTATTGTTGGAATCTATTTAATACCGAGAGGGGGGATGAATCAATATTAGCGTAGTTATGAACAATTTTAACTTCTTTAACAGATTAATATGAACTTAATCTCGATCTTGAATTATGCATCCATCATACATAAAAAATTCATCCACATATGCACCAAAACATAGAACATAGAACACACATAATTTTTACATGGAAATATAAACGGGAGAAAACCATGGAATTCTCTTTTATAATGAAAAGGTTACATTTGAGGAAGCAATGGATTCCTAAGTTTTACTAGCACCAATTGGAAGGAGGAACCAAACCCCTGGTTTTATAGGCACCAACCAGAAGGAAGCTACAACTACTTGAGTTATCCAACACCAACTGGAGGGAGGCTACGACCCCCCACTCCTTTCCCTGTCCTATTTCCCAGATATATAAGAATAAGATGTTACTCTACTGAAATTATGATATGCGAACACTTCTTATATACTGTTGTTTCTTTATGTTGTGTGAAACTTTTGTATGTTTTAATATTACTATCATTGTGTTGCATACATTACTTCACTTCAACCTCAACACTTCACTTCAACTGACGTCGCACTTCATTTACTGGGTGCAACTTTATCAACTTCTGCAGTATGCGCCAACGTTTGATGTTTCATTCTGCAACTGCACATCTGATCTCTCAACTAATACTGCACAATAACTGATAACTTATTGTTCTGACGTTGCGCACTAGTATCAGATGGAACTGCACAACTTCTTAGATGTGTTCATTCGGTTTAGGTGCAACAATATTTAGACAATATGCAACCTTTTGTGCATCATATGATTCATCCTTTCGGTTTAACACACATGTCTCATATCATCCTCATCATGACATGCATCTGATGGAATTCCTTACTTTGCACACATCAACTTAGTCTTTGTGCGTTAGTGAAAATTCTTTGTATCACACATTATAAGATATAATTCAGATCTGTGTCTACGTGCTTCTGTATTAGAACGTCTGTGACTGTCTGCATGCTTTATGTAATACTGTCATTTGGTCCTCACACACTTGCACATATTTTGTAATTCTACCTTTGTTTCTTCGCTCAATCGTCACAAATTCACAACATCATTCTATGCACCATCAACTATTCCATTCCTCTGCTTGTGTGCACTCAACTCTCTTCTATATCATGCTATTCTGGTTCCACGAGCCCTTGATGCCCTGAATATTATAAACCTGTATCTTCCAGCTTTTTACTTACAAGATATTCATCCTTGCTATCAAGCTTACTTCAAATATCCAACTTGCTTCTTAGATATACATGTCCTGCACGGATTGTATGTCCACAAGTTGGTTGTGGCTTTACTTCTTCTTTGATTCACAGTTTATGCTTCTTCCACATGTCATGTTCTGCATTGCTAAGGTTTCATCTCTTGTGGGTCTTGCACATACATGGTCCTTGACTTAGCAGGATTTTCACCCTTGCAGTGTGGTATTGCACACTTGATGTATCATTTCCTGTGGAACTTCTGATGCAGGAGCATCATTGCTGAGTCAGCAATGTGATGACTTGATCATATGTTGTGACTAGCTGGAGACGAACTGTTTTGATGTGGACAGTCTGAGCTATTTTGTGATAAAATGTTTTCTGTTATCCTTTGGATTCATGCATGGTGTAAGTGGATGCGTTGTCATTTTTGGTATGATAGTACTAGTGGCGAGCTGATCCTCCCTGCATGGAGATCATGCCATTTTAGGAAGTCGGCAAAGTAATGATGCAGACCCTCCATTGTGGAGTATGTTAGGTTGTTAGGTTGTTTGAGTGGCTCGAGATTCTATCAGGGAACCGAGTGCATAAGTAGGGTAGAGTAGAATGAGCTAGGGGTTGGCTCTTGTTGAGAGTTACCGTGTTAATTGATCGATTGTGGGTTAGAGTCATTATGTAGAGAATACAATTTTCTCATTGTCTGTAAGTAAAGATAGAAGAACTATGTGTTGAAGACATCTTTCTGTGTACTTGAATCAAGAATTCGTTGAGTTTCTGTCAGGTCGAGCTGTATGTGTTGATGACTTGATTTCTGTGTGAAAGAATCTCTGTGTTGCATTCATTTGATTTCTGTGTGTAGAGAAGAACCCCAATGTGTTTGTAGATCAATCATAATTCAATTCTTTAAGTAGGATTCTTGTTTGTGTTAGAGTTTTACAAGCATCTTGACAAGATTCGAGTTGGATTGATCATTCCATGATCAATCAGCCAAGAAATCCTTAAGTTGCAGAGTCAAACTAGTGAGCAGCATCGAACGGCCCAGATTGAAGCCGAACATAAGATCGACGACAGAGAAAGATCACCCAAAGTGAAGTTGCGCTAAAATTATCATTCCCGCAAAGCCTAAGTGAAGGGTCCCACCTTGATTGCAGATCAATGGTTGAGATTAACCCCACAAAGAATCGATGGTGGATATAGCATCCCGTAAAAGAAAGTAGTGTGGAGGTTAGCGGCGAAGAATTGCGGAGGCAAAGTTGCGGTGAGAACTTTGTGGAGAGATTTGTTGAGCAAGTCTAAAAAAAGTCCTGCAACCTGCAATCCGCAAGTTATGGAAAAGGAATTGCGGAGAGAAGTTTACGGAAGAAATTTTGTGGAAGTATTTTCCAGAGAATGCAAGAAGAACACCCCGCATCCCGCAACTCGCAATTGTGGAAAGATTGTTGCGGAGCAGGAAATTGCGGAAAGACGTCATAGTTGTGGAAAGAAGGTGATCCCACAAGAAATTGCAGAAGGTCATTTTCACGGGTTTGAGAGCCCAAAAGGTTGCGGAAAGCCTGTGTTAAAGGTTATGCCTACATGTGAGAAGGACTAGGCTGGTTCCTGGCTGAGTCAGGGACTGATTCTAGTGAATCACCCCAGATCCTGGAAGGGTGAGGGTTGAGTTGGCTAAGGTCGACACGACGCCCCATTAGTTTTGGTATCAGAGCAAGAAGCAGAATCCAGTAGTAGAAGAGCATGGATTGTTTGTGTGACATAATAGAGCAAAGGCATGGCTGCACACATGAGGGGCGCAAGAATGCGTGGCAGAGGAAGATTGGTGACTAATGCCGAATTCCTAGAGGAAATGAGAGAAATGCGAGCACATATGGAAGCTATGGAGATGGGTCAATGAAGATATCTAGAAGGAGGAGACATAAGTGATCCTGAAGAAGATGAACAAGAGGAAGCAGTACCTAGGCAAGAAACACCGAAGTTGAGATACTTTCGGTCAATTCTTGGAGCAACTTCGAGGTCAAAACCTGATTTGCCTACCTATGAAGGAATTCTCACTACAGAGCACCTCATTGATTGGATTAATGAGCTGGATAAATACTTTGAGTATGATGAAGTTGAAGAGAACAAGAAAGTCAGATTTGCAGTGATCAGATTAAAAGGACATGCAGCTTCATGGTGGGATAGTGTGCAAGCTGAAAGAAAAAGAAAGAACAAACCAGTCATAAAGAATTGGGATAGAATGGTAGTTAAGCTTAGAGCAAAGTTCTTAACAAAGGATTACCAGTTGACATTGTACAGACAGATGTAGAACCTTAGGAAAAGATTATTAACTGTAAGAGAGTATACATAGGAGTTTTACAAAGTGAACCTAAGGGCATGCTATGTAGAAGAATCAACAGAGAAGACTGCTAAATATGTCAATGGTCTTAGAATGGAAATTAAGGATGAGATCAGTATGATATCACCTAGAAAAATGGATGAGGCATACCAATGTGCCTTGAGAGCAGAAGAGAAGGTGTTAAGAAAACAGATCTTCCAGAGAAACCGAGGTTCGACCCAAGGGAGGGGGCAAACAACTGGAAGAGGAAGGTTTGCATCCCAGAGAGGAGGACCTAGTAATTCACACGAGCATGAGCACCAAGAAAGAGGAAGAAAACCCAGAGACAGAGGACCTTACCATAGAGATAGAGGTAGAGGAAGAGGTAGAGAAAATGTCTATAGATTTTATAGGTGTAACAAGTTGGGACACAAATCTTTTGAATTCCCAGAGAAGGAAGATGTAGGACAAAGGAGAGCCTATGTAGATCAGAAAGAGCAGCAACAAGAATAGGCAACAATAGATGAGAACATGCTAGAAAAGGGAGAGTCTCTAGTGATGAACAAGACCTTACTGAAACCTGAAAAGGAGGAAGTGGAACCTATTCAAAGGAAAGATTTATTCAAAACCATGTGTAAAGCAAAAGGGAAGTTGTGTAAGATGGTGATTGACAGTGGGAGCACTGACAACCTTGTTTCCACAGAGATGGTGGAGAAACTGAGTCTGAGGAAGACCAAACACCCTGTTCCATACAAAGTATCATGGTTGCATAAAGGACATCAAATTCTAGTAAGTGAACAATGTGAAGTTGAATTTCAAATAGGCACATATAAGGATAAGATTGTATGTGATCTTATGCCCATGGATGTTTGTCATATTCTTTTAGGGAGACCCTGGAAATTTGATAAAAAGGTAGTACATGATGGTAGGAGTAACTGTCATAGATTTATCCAAGATGGGGTAAATCATATTATTCATCCTTTACAAGGAGAGAGTTCAACAGAGCAGCAGACATCTAAAGTGCTTATGTTGACAAGAAAAGAGTATTTGCAACAGATTGATGAGGAGGAACTGAACTATGTTGTAGTATGTAAACCTAGAGTGGTAGTGATGAAGACTAACCTTACAGATCTACCCGAGGAGATTCAGGAGATGCTAAGAGAGTTTAGTGACATTGTGGTAGATGATTTCCCAATGAGTTACCACCGAAGAGAGATATAAGTCACCACATTGATTTTATTCCTGGAGCGAGTTTACCAAACAAGGCAGCATACAGATTGACACCTCAAGAGAATGAAGAAGTCAGAAGGCAAGTACAAGGATTGGTAGACAAAGGATTGGTCCAGAAGAGTCTAAGTCCATGTGTAGTACCAGTAGTACTAACACCAAAGAAGGATGGTGAATAGAGAATGTGTACTAACTCCATAGCAATTAACAAGATTACCATCAGATACAGATTTCCATTACCAAGGATGGATGACATGATGGATTGCCTTAGTGGGGCAACATGCTTTTCAAAACTAGATCTGAAGAGTGGATACCATCATATTAGAATTCAAGAAGGAGATGAGTGGAAGACAACTTTCAAGACAAATGAGGGGTTGTATGAGTGGTTGGTTATGCCATTTGGACTGTCCAATGCACCAAGCACATTCATGAGATTGTTGAATGAAGTCTTGAGAGATTTCATAGGTAAGTTTGTGATAGTTTACCTTGATGATATTCTGATTTTCAGTCGATTAGAGAAAGAGCATTTGAAGCATCTGAGATATGTCTTGGAAAGACTTCAAAAGGAAAAGTTGCTAGTAAATGTAAAGAAGTGTACCTTTCTGAAGTCAGAAATGGTGTACTTGGGTTTTGTTATCTCAAGTGATGGATTGAAGATGGATCCAGAGAAGGTGCAGGCAATCATTGATTGGACTTCACCACAAAGCATTTTTGAGGTAAGAAGTTTCCATGGATTGGCAAGTTTTTATAGGAAATTTATAAAGAATTTCAGTGGTATTTGTGCACCTATCATTGAAACCATAAGGAAGGATCAACAACCATTCCAATGGATAGCAGAGGCTAAAAGTAGCTTTTAGTTCTTAAAGAAGAAGATTAATGAACAACCAGTACTAAAATTACCAAATTTCAAGCACCCTTTCCAAGTAAAGTGTGATGCCAGTGGAGTAGCAATTGGAGCTATACTTAGTCAGGAAGACAGACCTGTAGCATATTTCAGTGAAAAAATGAATGAGACCAAACATAAGTATTCCTCATATGATAAGGAATTTTATGCTATTGTTCAAGCATTAAAACATTGGAGACATTATCTGATGCCTAGCCAGTTTGTTTTGTTTTCAGATAATCATGCATTACAGTATATCATGCAGCAACCTAAGTTGAACCAAAAACATGTCAAGTGGGTTGAGTTCATGCAAAATTTTACCTTTGTGATAAAGCATATAAGTGGGAGGTCAAATTGAGTAGCTGATGCTTTAAGTACAAGACAATTGATGGTGCAAGAGAATCAGATTCAAGTTGTAGGATTTGAACATTTAAGAGATTTGTATGAGACTAACATTGATTTTCAGAATGCATATAGAACTTGTAGAAATACCGTAGAGAGAGACAGAGAGACATGGATTGAGTATATGTTACAAGATGGTTTACTCTTTAAGAACAGTAAGCTATGTATTCCCAAATGTTCCATGAGAGAGAAATTGATACAGGAAAAGCACAATGGAGGGATGGCAGGTCACTTTGGGAGTGATAAAACTTTTGGTCAGCTAAGTCATTTTTACTTTTGGCCAAAGATGAGATCTGAAGTTGAAAAGTTTGTGAGCAGATGTAGGGTATGTCAGCATGCCAAGGGAAGAAGCCAAAACATAGGCTTATACACACCATTGCCTATTCCAACTAGGCCTTGGGATTCTGTGAGTATGGATTTCATTTTGGGTTTGCCAAAAACTCAGAAGGGATATGATTCTATTTTTGTGGTGGTGGATAGATTCACTAAGATGGAACATTTTGTTCCATGCTATAAGACTAGTGATGCCACACACATTGCTAACTTGTTATTTGATGAAGTTGTGAAGCTACATGGTTTACCTAAGAGCATTGTATCTGACAGGGATGTGAAATTCACAGGTCATTTTTGGAGGACATTATGGAAGAAGCTGGGTACTAAGCTGAATTTTAGTTCAGCATATCATCCACAGTCTGATGTCCAGACGGAGGTAGTAAACAGAAGTCTAGGTAACATGTTGAGAAGTGTGATTGGATAAAATCCCAAGCAATGGGATAAGGTATTAATCCAAGCTGAATTTGCATATAATGATTCACCAAATAGAAGTATAGGGATGAGTCCATTCCAAATTCTTTATGGAATGCATCCAAGAGGAGTGTGTGAACTTCGATATTTGGGTCAATTAGAAAAGAGGAGTGTAAATGGAGAATATTTTGCAGCAAGTATCAGTGAGATACAAGAGCAAGTTAAGGCAAGATTGTAGCAGAGTAACATCAGTTACAAGGCCAGAGCAGATACCAAGAGAAGGGAAAAGAACTATGAAGTGGGAGACTTAGTCTTAGCACATCTACGGAAAGAAAGATTTCCAAAAGGAGAGTACAACAAGTTGAAGATGAAGTAGATTGGACATTGTAGGATACTCAGGAATTTTTCAGCAAATGGCTATGAATTGGAAATGCCAATAGGAATTGGTATATCACCTATTTTTAATGTTGAAGACTTGTATGCCTATGTGATAGATGATACAGGGAAAGTGCCAGAGGTGGAAGATCTACAGTGGCTGAAACAGATGCCTATGGCCCAACCTTCAGAAGCTAAGCAAGTCTTGGAGACTAGAGTGGTGAGGAGTACCAGACAAGCAGATTACTTGGAGTATCTGATCAAGTGGAAGGGACATCCTATAGAAGATTCTACATGGATGGATGCTAAACAATTGGAAATCAAGGGTTTCTTAGTAACAGACTTACTGAACATGGGTTTAGTTATTTTAACCTTGGGAGTCTAATGCAGGAGCATCATTGCTGAGTCAACAATGTGATGACTTGATCACATGTTGTGACTAGCTGGAGACGAACTGTTCTGATGTCGACAGTTTGAGCTGTTTTGTGATGAACTGTTTTCTGTTATCCTTTGGATTCACGCATGCTGTAAGTTGATGCGTTGTCATTTTTGGTATGATAGTACTAGCGAGGAGCTGATCCTGCCTGCGTGGGGATTAGGCCAGTTTAGGAAGTCGACAAAGTAATGATGCAGACCCGCCATTGTGGAGTTTGTTAGGTTGTTAGTTTGTTTGAGTGGCTCGAGATTCTGTTAGGGAACCGAGTGCATAAGTAGGGCATAGTAGAATGAGCTAGGGGTTGTCTCTTGTTGAGAGTTACCATGTTGATTGATCGATGTGGGTTAGAGTCATTCTGTAGAGAATGCAATTTTATCATTGTCTGTAAGTAAAGATAGAAGAACTGTCTGTTGAAGACATCTTTCTGTGTATTTGAATCAAGAATGCTTTGAGTTTCTGTTAGGTTGAGATGCATGTGTTGATGACTTGATTTCTGTGTGAAAGAATCTCTGTGTTGCGTTCATTTGATTTCTGTGTGTAGAGAAGAACCCCAATGTGTTTGTAGATCAATCATCATTCAATTCTTTAAGTAGGATTCTTGTTTGTGTTAGAGTTTTCCAAGCATCAGGACAAGATTCGAGTTGGATTGATTGTTCCATGATCAATCAGCCAAGAATTCCTTAAGTTGCAGCGTCAAACATCCCAGATCGAAGCCGAATAGAAGATCGACGACAGAGAAAGATCACCCGAAGCGAAGTTGCGCGTAAATTATCATTCCCACAAATACGAAGTGAAGGGTCCCTCCTTGATCGCATATCAATTGTTGAGGTTAACCCCACAAAGAATCAATGGTGGATACAACATCCCACAAAAGTAATAGCGCGGAGGTTAGCGGTGAAGAGTTGTGGAGGCAAAGTTGCAGAGAGAACTTTGCAGAGAGATTTGTTGAGCAAGTTTGAAAAACGTCCCGCAACCCGCAATCCGCAAGTTGTGGATTAGGTATTGCGGAGAGAAGTTTATGGAAGAAATTTTGTGGAAGAGTGTTTGCGGAAGTATTTTCCGGAGAATGCAAAAAGAAAACCCTGCATCCCGCAACCCGCAATTGCGGAAAGATTGTTGCAGAGTAGGAAATTGCGAAAAGATGACATAGTTGTGGAAAGAAGGTGATCGTGCAAGGAATTGCGGAAGGTCATTTTCGTGGGTTTGAGAGCCCCAAAGGTTGCGAAAATCCTATGTTGAAGGTCAGGCCTAGGTGGCTGCAGAACTAGTCTGGTTCTTGCCCGAGTCAGGGACTGATTCTAGCAAATCACCCCAGATCCTGGAAGGGTGAGGGTTGAGTTGGCTGAGGTCGACCCGATGCCCCATCAACTTCTGTTTATGATATATTCAACCACCACACTCTTCTTGATACTTGTGCATGCTTCAACAACTGATATATTCCTCTGATTGGTGAGTCTTGCGTGCTTTTTGGATCTTCATAACTATTTGACCACTTCTTGTTCCATGTTTCTTGTGCACTCCTGAACCTTGTCCAATCAACTCTTTTGCTTGCTTGCACATTCCCGAACCTTTTTCCACCAAGATATTTAGCTTGCTTTCACACATGAACCGTTTTCCAATCAACACTTTGACTTGATTGTGCACTTCTGAACCTTGTCTATCCAACACTTTAATTTGTACATGAAGGAATATGAATGGATGGAATTTAAACCTACACATGCACTGCATATATTGGATGTATCCATTATGTACTTATTCAAACTAGATATGCTTGATGTGCTTCTGGATATACTTATTTAAGATGGATGCACTTCTAGATATACTTCTTCATAATGGAATCGATACACTTCTTCAAACTATCTTTCTTATACTTCTTTAAACTGGCACAAAAATATACTTCTACAAAGTGGATTTCATATGTTTCTTCAAGCTGGCACAGGAATAATGAATCCACTTTGACATCAGTTGACATCAATGACACAATCTGAATCAGTTGACATTAATGGCAACCAAAGTTCAAAAATCGTGTCACAATAAAAGAAACAAAAGAGAACCTTTATATTTTACCTTTTCGAATGTTTTACCAAGGTGTCCATCATGCCTGATCGGTGTCTAATTAACACTCATAATCACTTATAAAGAGGAATGAAATAATGAAGGAAAGGGGAGAGTGGAAAAACTAGAACCCTTCTCTGTATCTTAAGAGTTTCAAATCCATCAAGAAAAGGATTAGGAGCTTCTTTCTTTCCATGAACATAATACTCGACAATGACCTTCATTCTAGGAATCTTATCTGGATGATAATTGACATGAACAATGATTGGTTTAAAGTTTCCCATTTCTGGCTCATTCATGAATCAATTTATTATTCAAAAGGAGATAATAATTCATTGCTCACCTTGATGCATGAAGACGTTCATAGCCTGAATGAGAGGGGGAAAACAAAATCTCATTAAAGATAGCTTGATCCCAAGCATTATCCTTATAAATTCAATATATAACTTGATCCAAAAGCTCAATTGAAGGAGTTGTAGGTCTAATGTAGAAAAAACCAGAATTAAAAACCCAAATCCTCATTGTGTGAGCATAACGAGAGAAACCCATCGAAGCATCATCGTACCCATATGGAGTTAAATTTTTGTGTCCATATATCATGGATTCAACATCACAATCCATATAAAGAAAATAAAATGGGTTCTGCATATAGACAGTATCTACATCAGGCAACAATACATTGTACCCCGGCTGCAAAAAAGGCCTCAATAAATGGAATTTTAGGCTTGAAATTTCATGGTTGTCTCCCATTTTTCTCATATTTTTTGATACTGTATTAGCTGGATCTCTTCAATACATTGGAACACCCATTGATCTACAGTACTCTGCCATGAATTCATCTAGTGCAACAACAAGATAATCTATAACCCCCACTCATTTGATGATTTCAAACCATATTTCCATTATGTATTTAACATTATAATTAGCAATACCAACGATGAGCTCCTTGTCTACTGCAATTTTCCAAAGAAGCTTTGCAAGCTCACGATTGGTGGATTCACCAGGGATCTAGATCTTGAGGTTGTGATGCATAAACATAACTTGCATGGTATCATTTTCCATACCATAATAAGCCTCATTCCATCCCATTCCATTGACTTGGATATGGGTCTTGGGGTTGAAACCACCCTGCAATCTGCACCTACAACAAAATAGATACTTAATATGAATTGACATTAGGATTAAGATTTCCCTTTACAAAAACTACACAATTAAAAACACGTACTTGTTTGTTTGCAGGACTTATTCCATAAGGAAGATGAATTGATTGTTGACCAAGATCTGTACCATGTAGCATTTGCAATGCTTCCTCTGTAGAAGCCTTGTAGATAGAATTATTGTCAAAAACATTAAATGAAATATAAATTTAAAATATAATAAATTACCAACTTTTTCATATACATTTTAATTCAATACACATAACCAACTTGAAATTTAAACATTGCCTTCAAAAATTCCAGATGATACATGAAGGTTACTGTGGCAAGCTTATGCATGTCCGGAAAAGGAAGAGAGAAAAGCTACAGTAAAATAAGTAACCAAGCATTCCTATAGAATGTAAGGGAAGAATCGTTGTAAATTTAGTGCATGTACATAAAAAATTTGGAGATGATATCTAGGATTACTTATTCTACTACTGATGATACATGCCCATGCCTAAGAAATAATAATCAAATGATCAATTTAGACATAACTTTACAACATGTAGTTACCTCTCTCTTTTTTCAATTAAATCATTCAATTGATGTATTAGCTTCTGCACTTCCTATTCCTACATCATAATCAAGTAAATATATTCAAAATATTTCTCATTGAGCTACTTTGAAAGCTATTATAGAGCATCTTCCAAATTACAAACCTTTTTCTGTGACTCTTCATTCTAATGACGAGATTTTTCTGCTATCTTTTGTACTTGTTGATTATCTAGTACAGACTAGTATGAAACACAAAAGCATATGACAAAATATTAGAGAAAAAAATTGTTGACACCAAAAGAAAGAAAAACTATGAGCTTAGAAGAGAACTCACAACAGAGTTGGTCATATCCAATTTAACTCAAAGCAAATCCTTTATGACATCATGTGTCATACTCTCTATTGTATCCAACCTAGCATTTAACAAGAATATCTAAGAAAAAGAAACACAATAACTACTTCAGAAACAATATAGGTTAAAGTTTTTCTCTTCGTGGACACCAAATTAGGATTCATCATAAATATCTCAGGAGGAGTAGAAAGATAATCACGATACAAAAAACAATATTGGTTAAAACATTTACTCCTGCAAGTAAAAAACGTGTTATTTAAATCATCACTACATATATCAAATAGATATGCCGAAAACTTAAATAATCACCAGATCCTTGCATGAAATTAGTGGTATGGAAGAAGGTAATACAAGCTAAAGTTGGAGGATTCCATCACTGATTTCATTTTATGATATGCTGACTATTGCTGTTGTTGTTGTTGTTTTTTTAAGAAAATTTGCTTACAAATTTCCTTTGGCTTGGTAATTACTCAGAACTTACACTTGGCCTCATTTGCACCCACTTAGGTGGTTTTGAAACCAGTTCTCAGCATTAATACAAGTTTGATCACCTCACAACTTGCCCTAAATTTTCAAAATATTGTTTTGCAACTCCAAGGTATCATTGCAAAGAGAAGGCATGTACGTCCTTTTGAGCTACAAGAATACCTTCAATTTATTCTATACATCGCTTGGAAGAATGCAACTTTTCATCCTTCTTTAAATTCATCTTTTGGTCAAAACCTAACCCAATATATTTGAATGGTGACCTTGAACCTCTAGACTTAGCAATAGTCTTTTCCCCTTTCTGATTCGTATATGAATCCATAACACCAGAGTTTTTTTGCTGAACCTTAACTTGATTTTATATGGCTTTCATTATTTTATATCGTTTAGACAGTTGGGAAAAATAATCTAGATCCATAACCAATCATATTTATACCTTCATCATGGAGGATTCAAGAACTATTGACTATGTTCTAGTGCAAGAATGCATTAAAATTTAAAACAATCGAACTGTTCTGCATACCTTTTTTTGGTACTCATTTTCCTATGTTTCTAAATTCATAACCAATTCCCTAGTATGGGATTTGCACTACTTAATCTTCATGATAAGGGAGACTTAGGTAAGGGCTTGTAGAAATAAATTAATAGTTGTTCAAAGATTTATGGTGAAGATGATAATGTCTTGTATTTTGTCCATATGCCTACTTTCGTTTGTGATGTAATAAACAATCCTAGTTTGAGAAGGTATAAATCCTATTTAGTTATGTTTAGTCCAGAGTGGTTTTATGAAGACTAGCATCAAGTCATGAATTTTATAAAATTTAGGAATCGTCTATGGATTTGTATGGAATCTTGGTGTATTCAAGCAGACATTAATAGCACACACATAGATAATCAAGACAAAAGATTGGATCGAATGCATTCAACCACTTTATTCATTCTTGATGTGGTTATTTATACATGAAGAGAGAAGTTGGAGTAGTTACACCTACTCCAACTTCTCATGCATTACATCTTTAAGTATTAAATTCATTAATGATAATGATAATATAGGAAAGGACTTACGCCCCCCTCAATATCTCCCCCACCAACAAAGCCTTTCTTCGTCCCGAAGAAAACAAAGAAAGATGCATCAACATCCTAGATTTCTGCTCTTGCTGAAGTAGTCCTCACTGTGCATCAACCATGCATACCAGACTGTATAGGTACTCAGCTGCAACAGATGCCAGCTTGATAGGAAAATGTGCATGTACAAGGCTCTACTATGACTGGTTATTCTTCAGCATCCATCTTCAATCTAGTAGTAGTCCATCGAAGTCTCACCCTCTCACAATGGCGGTCGACTATCCTCTTCCGCAATGAGGTCTCTTGTTTTAAAGCCTCACCCTGGCTCATCTAACTAGCATCTCCATCGGCTCAAGGATCTGTATCTGGCCGACATCTCCATCGGCTCAAGCATGCGGGGCCTTTTGGCTCTTAAAATTTCTATGCCATTTCTCTGTCTTCTGGATTTCCGAGGTCACAATCCAGAAACATCTTTGCAATACAACATCGGGGGATTCGATCAATACAAATGTTCGGATGTCATCATCTAGCGTTAAGCTCTTCTTCTGTATGCTATAAGGTGGCTTCTGCTTGAATGTGGTCATTTTTTACTTCATCTGTCGTGAGGCTTCTTGCAAGTTTGTCATTTTTTTGCTGCTTGTGGTCGATACTGGCTGATATTGGTCGTGTCTTACTTGACTCGACTCGACTTGACTCGACTCGAATCGAATCGACTGACAATGGTCAGCAAGAGACCGACTTAATTTACATAAAAATGGAGGAGATCTCCTTCCTCAAAGGAGACTCACATTTAACCCCCTCTTGACTTCAAAAGTTTTAAATTAGAGTCACATTAGCTCATGACTCAACTGACTTGACAATTGAATTTAAGTAAATAATTGAGAGCCAACCGTAGGTTTTCTCAACCGATATATATAAAGTTATGTCAACCACAACTAAATTTCGACCATAATTTATAATGACCTAATATGGAAGTCGAACTTCGACCAAAAGCATATTAACTTGTCCTTCCAAAATATCGACCCGACTTTGCTTACTGATTGGAAATATCTCGATTACAATGTAGACTTTATTATTACAACATTTATAATTGGTCGATGGGGCACTTACAACTTGTACATGTCGTCCAACTTGATTCGACGATACTTCGACCAAAGATTTGACCTCTGCAAAATTCCGTCAATGTACTACCAAATATTACCTTGACCAGATTAAGTATCAACCCATATTTATTGCACCAAGTGTAAACGAGGTGCTTACAATCCAGTATGCGGGAGATCCTGTAACGGATGTCACATGTAACGGATGCCACATGTAACGTTTGTCACGTTACGTTACAACCGAATATGGGGGAGATCATGTAACGGATGTCACATGTAACAGATGTCACATGTAATGTTTGTCATGTTACGTTACAACCCAGTATGGGGGAGATGTTGTAATGTTTGTCACATTTGTCACGTTACATTACAACCCAGTATGGGGGAGATGTTGTAACGTTTGTCACATTTGTCGTGTTTGTCACGTTACGTTACAACCCACTATGGGGGAGATGTTATAAAGTTTGTCACATTTGTCACGTTTGTCACATTTGTCAAGAAATTGAATCCCTCTCAGTACTTGATAGATCCGAGTTCGAGATGAATCTACGCTAGTAAAAGACTCAACGACCACACATGATTTTAATTTGAACTAAAGTGACTTTTTAATCACTACTACTTCGACCACTATAAAGAAAATATAAAGAAAATACCGTTGACCAAATAGTATGGATCATAAAGGGGATGAACCAAAAATTAACAAAATGATTTAATAAGGAGAAGAGTAGTCTAAAGGAAGAACACAGCCTGCATTAATCGGCTAGTATTCATTAATCGTCGATATGACTCAAAAGACTATTTATCCATAGTTAAGGATCGATGCAGTCTTTGAATTTCATTGGCCGACTATCGACATAGTTGGCATATTGGTTGCCCATGGAGTGTTGCAATTTGTAATAAAGCAAATTGTTGGTCAACAAATCTTCTCACGTCACGTCGATGATCGATGGATCTGCACGCCATATAGATCATATCATGCAAACATATATATAATCACCAACTAGGACACATCATCACCCACTCTAGGAAACCAACTTCCGATCGGTGCCCTAATAATACTTTCCGTCCATTGTTCATTATAGCTATGTACATACATGTTCAGCAGAGCGATCGATTGACAAACTGGTCGACTTGAAATTTGTGATCATGACTATTATGTCGAGGGAAGCAAGCTTTTGTTTACAAATGAGTTGAATCCACCAACTGGTATGGTCGAGAGATGCACGACTCTTCCTCAAGTTGATAACATGCTGGTTGGCATAGAAAACAAGCTGCTAATCAACAGGAAGATTATAAATGACGGGATTTTCCATTCGATCAACAGCCTCCACGCTTGACCGACTGCACTAGTCCATAAATGACTAGTAGACCAATAGTCGGAGCCGACTGCAACATATAATCTTTGACAAGATAACTTTGTAAGGATGAAACTTGGTTTCAACCATATGCAACTTCCTTCTGCGTACATATTTTCCATGAGCATGTTTGGCGGGTTCACGATCAGCAGCATCATTATTCTTTTGATCCCGGAATAGAAGTAGGATACATGAAATATTTTAATTCTTTTTGCAGGTCACTTCTTCAAAAAAAAATTACAATTATTCCGGTAGTCTACTGGATGATAAAAGATGGCTGCATTGTCTATCGAGGTTCGACATAAATCTGAACTAAATGGTCGATGGATAAACAAGGGTCCAGTTGATGAACAAATATGGTCAATCATATTTCACTGCTGGGCTATTCAATTACGTTCCCCTTTAAAATTGCAAATATAGTGCATCGATCGATTTCCTCCTGTAGGACAGCTCTTGCAAGCTCTTGAAGGCGACGCTCGTTCAGTAATTTGTTTGCCTCTTCTATTATAATCCTTGAGAATTTACCACCTGTATAAAGTTCTGAAATGGAAGGTGCTTTGTCCTTTTGTATGGAGCGGCTGCGTTCTCTCCGTTGTTTTGGGGGCGGAAATGATGAGTGAGAACTGGTTGATACATCTTTGCTCGGACGAGGGGTGGTGTTCCGACGAGGGGTGGTGGGTGGATTTCTGCTGCATTTTGTTAATGCACGTTGATTGCGGGACTTTGGCATCTTGGAATCGCTGGGTGACAGACGAAGAGATATGACCTGAAAGATAATTTCTTGCAAAGCAGTCGTATTTCCTCCGTATGAGCATTGAGTAACATATACTATCAATGGTCGGCGTCAACGGAATTATCTTCAAGGATTCTGCAAACCGAACGACGGCTATCAGGTCTTCCATGGGAAGGCTTCAACATACTTATTTTTCAATTCGTCAGCATCTTCACGCTGCTTCTAGATTCGATCCTCTCCCTTCTGGGTGCACGCAGTCATGAGATATACACCAATGAAAATATTCTGAGAATATAAAATAAACCAAACATCTTATCTATCTCTTCGCAACACACTAGCAGTATTTTGAGAAAAGGATTTCTTGATCAACGCGTAGGTAGTCTTCAATTTCTTACGCACATGAAGCCATTTTAATCTTTTCTTTTGCAGGCATCTTTGCATGAGCATCTCACAGTCTCTACCAGGTTCGATCCGCTCCCATCCACTACGGCTGATGGAAGGGTAAACTGCGCCAATGTTGTATTCAAGCAGACATTAATAGCACACACAGAGATAATCAAGACAAAATATTGGATCGAATGCATTCGAACAACTTTATTCATTCTCGATGTGGTTATTTATACATGAATAGAGAAGTTGGAGTAGCTACACCCATTCCAAATTCTCATGTATTACATCTTTAATTAATACATTCATTAATGATAATGATAACATAGGAAAGGCATTACGACCCCCTCAACAAATCTTCATATATAGTTCCATATACTTAGTTTCTCTAGTTTTGCAACAAATCTTCATATATAGTTCCATATACTTAGTTTCTCTAGTTTTGCATTTTCATAGAACAATATTGTCCTAGGGATGAGAGTGTGTCTTGTTATGTAAATTTCCAATTCATAGCTACTTTTCACTAAAAAATGATCACCACAAGATCAAATCATTTATGGTTTTCTTTTAAATTGGTTTTGCTTATAACAATTTTCACCTCATAGCAAAGATATGGATGTATATAAAAAATATTAAGAGGTATATTCAAGATTCCAAGGAAGATTGTTCTTAAAATATGAGGACCTCACAACATCCATGGAAGGATCCCCTTTTGAAAAAAGTTTAGTTTGTTTCCTCCCATGATTCCAAATCATGTACCACTTGATCCTTATGAGTTGGATTTTCTTTTAGATAGCTCATTAGAATAAAAAATTGCCATAATCTTATTGTAATAATGGAAGCAAAGTGGGTCACTCATAATTGCCCCTTATGTCAGTTCTACTTCCTAAGATGCATATGTGGTCATAGCTCGATTGTGAAATAATTCATGTCTTGATGGTCTATAGTGGTACCATCTGAATAGCTATGTGTCTGTGGGTTCACATGCTAACTCCACTTTGTAATACTTCCCAACAACATCCTTTTCAACATTTAATATTTGTTTGCATGTGTTACACCATATTTTGCCACCTTGTGAGCATTAGCACTCCTTGGCCTCCATTATCCATTTATGGACTCAGAACCACATTTTTGGTCCTCTGGAAACCATTTCCCCCTATTTTTACTCCTATACACGAGTTGTTTCAATACAACTTGCGTATACGCACGTTGCACCATTACAGCCCATGTAAATCGAGTTAATTGGTAAAACAGACTAAAATCTCCCTTTTCACTCCAAAAAGAGGCCATTGTGGCCTCTGGCCCTCTATTTATCTCGAAACGACTCGATCCAACCTTTCACTTGCCTTTGGAGGGTTATATATTGAGCCATTATGCATGGAAGGAGGAAAGAAAGAGAAGAGCATTGAAACTCTATCGAAAATTTTCCTTGCTTAAGTCTACATCCATTGATGCTAGTTGTTGTGAACCATTTATGTTCACCTCCAAACTCTTTCATATCTTGTGAAGGACTCATTCTTTTGCTTGTGAGTTTTCCATTGTATGGGGGATTGAAGTGGTGGAGGCACAAGTGGAGGGACCTAGTTTTTGGTTTAGATGAGTTTCCGATAGGAGGTTGCATCTTGTACTTTTTGTTCATATTAATAGAAATACTTATTTTCTCGTCCATTTATATTGTGAATGATTATTTATTATCATTGGGTACATTTGCTTATATATATCATGGATTATTCTATTGTATATGCTAAGATCTTTTATATATCATATGCACTTGTTTGCATTTATTGTTGAGACTAAGCTGCAGGTTCAAGTGTTGTGATTCAGAAGCTTAAACGAAATTCTTCACCGAACATCCGGATTAAGGTAGGTCCTCTATGTTTTTTATCTGCATTTACTATTATATAGCATATGTTGGGAAGTGAGTTGATTCATTGAGTTCATCTATCTGTTTTGGTATACCCCAAGCCATAGGAATTTTTTCTCCGTAACAAAATTGGCGACTCCACTAGGGAGAAGCCTCCATTTGGGGTTTTTGGGGCAATTTTCCTTATTTTGGGTCTCTGTTCTTTCGAGTTTATGTGTCGTTGGTAGGTCGTCAGGTTCTTATAGAAAAATATTGAGGTTTCTTTGTCCTTTCCACTCAGTTTTTTGTCACCTATCCTTCCTTGTATGCGAGGCTACTGTGGTTTACCTGTGTGTACATGCCACTGATAGTTAACTAGCCTACGTACATATGCTACTGTTTACTGAATAGTCGCATACAACTCTGGTTTAACCTTATTTTTGGTGTTTGGTTGATGCTTGGTGAGTTATGGGTGTTCCTGAGTCTTTCTGGTCCTATGTCCTGACTGTTCCTTGCCTCTTTTAGTGGCTGGAAGCTCCTCTTTCTTTATTTTTTGAGAAATTGGTTTTCTAACTTTTTTTTTTAATAGCTCATTGGCTTAGCTGAGTCTTGCTTTTGGGGTTTGCTGGGCTATCTGCACTGCATTCTCTTCTGAAAATTTTTGATTCTATTTGCATTTTCATTCATTTATATCAAAAATACAAAAATTGTTGCATTTTCATTCATTTATAGTGAAAATACAAAAAAAATAAAACTGCTTTATGTATTTGCATTTTGCATTAGAGTGCTTGTGCCTTCATTAGGGATTGTTTGTGCAAGAAATATTTAAGAGATTGCATTTTATTTATGAAAAGAAATTTTGGTTTGACTGTCATTTAGAGGCATACTTTTTTCTAGTTATAGAAGAGTCTAGTGTTTTTTGGGGTGCATTTTATTGAGTCATCTCACATCACTAATTTCATGACCATATCCCTTTGAGTAATCACAACCAATAAAATTAACGCTTAATTAAAAATTGATTAGAACATTTTTTTTTCTAGGGTGCACCAACTACTATAGGTTTAGAGTCTTGGAATAGATCTTGTGCGAGTTAACAATCCAAGACTATTAAACAAACATTATGTGTCTGACCAGGGAGTGGTGAAACCCATGGTATACATCGGTGTTCTCAGGACGCTCTACTCATGCCAGAGTTAAGCACGAGGTCATGGGAGGTTGGTTGCGGAGATAGACCTCCAATACTTGCTGAACGTGGGAGATATATCCAGGATTTGTTCGTATCTGGGGACTCTTAGGGGATTTGATCATTTTGAGTTTCAAGCTTAGCTACCCTTCCCATATGACAGATCCCACCTAGGATTGTTCGCCTGATCATTGGTGACCATAGTTGCTTTACCTAGGTATCACATAGGGCATTTGCAATGGCTATTCTGTGAGTGTCCTGAGTCAGATAGGGGTCGGACAACACAGTTGTGTTCGCACATTGAAGTATGAGGGCCCTTACAACTAATTCTATTACATCCAGTTATATTTTAGGAGTCTCAAGCCTCTTCTAGGAGAGACATACTGTTGAATATTGTAAATTCTAAGAATATTATATTTGTATATTATTTATTCCGGAGATGTTCCATACCTCTGATGAGATTATACTATGAATCCGGAGATGTTTATTCCTCCGAGAAGTAGTGGTAACTAGGGTTATTAGACCCACCATGTGGGGGTCGGCCCAGTCAGTTATAATGGGGTATTTAACCTAATGGTTAAATACGAGCCTACATGTACTTGTGTAAAATACATATTAGAGTAGTGTATAAATAGAGGAGGTGTGTTCCTCATTAGACACACTCACTCACTTGTGAAAGATAGCGCACTTGTCTGGGAGATCTGCTAAGGAGACAAAGAAGGAGGGAGCACATCTTGTATTTTGTTTGATCATCTTATTGAGGAAAGCTTTGCTGGGTTTTCTACCCCATGAGGGTTTCCCAAGGTATATTCTGTGTCTATCTTGTGATTGTGTTTCTTTCAGTGATCTTGCTAGTCTATTTGGTTTAAACTTAACACATACCGGCTGTAGTGTCGGGAGGTCCCTTGAGCTAGTCCCAGGTTGTGTGCATTTTGGATGTAGTTTCTTTTAGGTGTTTGCTCTGTGACGATTTAGTAGGACATTGGGAGATGCTTATTTGTTCACTCTTTGAAGTCATCGTGGATCAAGATCGGGCTCTCCATCAATCTTGTCGGTTGGCTAGTTTACCAGCTAGTGATCCGTCACAGTCTCTTCACAAGAGACATCGGAGGACTATTGTTGGTCCTTTATTCACATCTTATGAGCTTCAGAGAGATCCCATTATGAGTTCCGCATCTGGAACATTGGGAGTCCCCTCGACTCCTTCCGTTAGCATGAAGAGAACTTCCCCTCCTCACATATACTCTCTGAGGACTGATCGCGAGGGGGGTTCAACATACATAACTCCTCATGGGTTTGGGACATCCCATCCCACTAGTAGGAACTCATTCGATGATACAAGGTCATCAGGTATTCCATATAGTTCATCTACGGGTGTGTCGGGTTTTGGTTCTACATCCATCTCTACGACCTCAGATCCTTTTTCATTGGGTATGCCCAGTTTTATGCCAAATATTACTCCCACCATGTCTGGTAGTCATGATAGCTCTAGCATTGGATTTGGGGGCACTATACCCCTTTATACTGCTTATCAGTTTGGGAGTGGTCACATCCCTTCATCTTCTCTGAATGTTGGAGGAGGGCCTCCTCCTTCGTCATCCCCTAGTGTTAGTGTGATCCTTTCTCGAGTGGAGGTTTCACGATAGGAATCAAATCTATGACTTATATTCCATCCGTTAACCCTAATGCCTCTACATATATGCCTACACCGACGAATGATTATATGATCCCGCAACATACTCCTCCTTCTAGATCCTCGATTTCGTGGAGTGGGAACGTACCATTTTCTTATGGACCTTACTCGACTAGTTTTCCCACTTCCAGTAGTTATATGGGACCACATTCTTATGGGGGTAATTTTTATGGTTATTCAACCGGTCCTAGCCATTATCACATTCCCTCCTACGGAATCCCTTCCATGCAACCTCAGCTCCTGTTTCTCGCTAAGTTAAAATTGCTCGATATTTCTAAACTCACAAATGATCCGGTGTATCATGATTCTACATGGCCCCCAGTTCGCACCAAGCTCCCTTCCGATGTTCCTAAGTTTGAAGGGAAGAAGGGTGAGGATCCAGGTGATCACGTCACCACTTTCCATTTATGGAGCTCCTCGAATTCCTTGAACCACGATTCTATCTATTTAAGGATATTTCAATGCACCCTTACAGGGGCATCAGCGAAATGGTATGTCAAGTTTCCTAGTGGAACTTACAAGAGATTCTATGATTTGGCTTGGTTCTTTTTGGCCATTTCCAGTTGCCTGTTCGTTACAACACTAAATCTGAAATCTTGTCCACCTTCCGTCAGGATAAGGCCACACATATTTCTGATCACATTCAAGAATTTCACTGGTGGAAGAGGTTAGTAAAATCCAACATTCCTCTAGATTTTCTCCTGGAATGCTTCCTCAAGTCTTTTCTCCTTTATATTTCGAAGGACGTTTGATTGTCCGGAACTATGACCGAGGAACAAGCCATCTTTAAAGCCCAGCAGTTAGAACTAGTCTATGCTCAGTCTGGGATTTTGTATGACATTATACATGATGCACCACATTCAAGACATGAGCCCAAAATCGTTCCTAGACCCCATGTTGATGGCATTGTTGGTTCCGCAAGTACTCATCCCATAGAATCGGTTACGAATCAGATGCAAAATTTGTCTATTAACCAGTCTGCTCCTGGACATGCTCCTACTTCGTCCATTTACACCCAATCGTTGGGTGTACATTTTGTGCAATCGACGAACTGATCCGGTAACCAGCAACCTGGTGGGAAAAAGAAGGGGAAAAATAACCATAGGGGTGGGAACAATAGGAATAAAAAAGGGAACAATAACCCTCCTCGGGATGGCGAAAATGCTAGTGGGGACTGGAAGCCCAACCGTAAGGTGAAATTTCCTTATAAACTTTGTTCTGAGGATAATATTACTCATCTATGGCATCGTATGGAGGAAGCATCAGAATATGGCTTCTGGTGTTTCCACCACCGGTTATGGGACTAATGAAACTTCGACTTCTTCTACCTGTGACGGAACTTTTGGATGTGTAAACATGGTTAAATATGAGATTTGTTTTTCTACTCGCTCGCGTGATTATGGAGCTCCACAACCTTCTTTGGGGAATGAGACCCCTCCACCCGAGACTCCATTGTAGATCGAGAAGCCCAATTTTATGACGTGGGTACCAAAAGGTGTCCTCAAGCACTCGGCACATAATCCTAATGCCCGAGCCGCCCATAAAAACTCAATTGTGGAATATTTGGGTCAAACCCCATGTGCTATGTCGACACTCGAAGAACTTCAAGCTTGTCCTTCACAAAGGAATGCCCTTTTATCTACTTTGGGAGCCCTCGATTTTGATAGCCCGAATGTCATCAAGTTTGAAACCACTGATGTTCAGCCTTGGTTACCCTATCATGTAGCTTTCCAAGTTCATGTGAGGTGTTTGGAGATGATTGTTAAGCGTACCGTTGTTGACGAAGGTGCGTCTACTTCAGTAATGTCTTTATCTTGTTGGAAGGCTCTCGGCTCACCCCATTGTCAAATTCTACGACCTTGCTTACAACATTTGATGATCATTCTTTCAAGCCGCATTGTATTCTCCCCTCCCTTGAGGTCCACTTGGGTGGGAAATCTGTGCCTATAGAGGTCAAGGTGGTTGATGCGCCCATCGACTACAACCTTTTACTGGGTTGGAATTGGATTTATGCTATGAAAGCGATCGTATCCTTTTTTTTCAGAGTTATTTGATTTCCCCATGAAGGAAAGATTGTGATGATCGATCAGCTATCCTTTAATTCTGTATAATCGTGGGGATCTGTGGTCCCTCAAATTGAAAATTCTCACCCAGCATCTGGGAATGTTGGTGTAGTATTATATTCCTCCTTGATGGGATCTTTCGATTTTTCTGCACCAATCTCCTTTATAGGAACCATCTCCAATGGTGACCCTTCATCGTTGACTTCTGTACCATTTCGGACATCGTATTTTGGTGATTCGTGGACTCTATCTTCCACTAGTTCCTTGTCGGGAGACTCTTCACACATAGGAATGGTTATGCCCTTATCTACAGCTGAGCTTGCTTATCATGATATTAAACAAGTCACTGCAAAGCCTAATCTCTCTTCTGTAAGGACAGCAGAAGAAGATCCCGTTACGCTGCCTGCATGGGTGGTGGACTTGTCTTGTTTACATGATTTCCTTGATGATACTTTACTATCATATGAATCCATTATCGAGGCCATGAAAGACAATGACAAACCTTGGGAGGACTTACAACATAGATCTTATTTCCTTCCCAACCTTTATCTTCTCGAGCAAGATGAGTTTTAGTCGACTCTAGCTGAGAATGTTGTTCACCCTGTGGTTCATTTGGATTCGCATGGCATTTACGCAAAGGGGAATATGGCTGATATTCCCCCTACTATCCCGATCAACATTTATCATACTCCCAAAAAAGTAAAAAATGTATACATCGGTGGAGATTGCTCCCCTGAGGAAATCCGTATTTACACCTATTTATTTAGAGAGTTTCGGGATGTGTTTTCCTGGTCATATGAGGAGATGCCAAGTATTGACCCTAGTATTTTAGAACATGAAATTAAGACTTACCCCAATGTTAAGCCTGTTCGACAACGTCTTTATGCTATTAATCCTAGGAAGGTAGCCGTCGTTAAGGAAGAAGTAGAGAAACTGCTTAAGACGGGTTTTATCTACCCGGTTCCCCTTATCGAATGGGTATCCAACCCCATTCTCGTGGATAAGAAGAAGGTAACCATCCGTGTGTGCATCAAATTTTGTGATTTGAATAGAGCATGTCCTAAAGATAACTTCCCCACCCCATTCATAGACCAAATCTTCGATGAGTGTACGGGAAGCGAAGTATTTTCATTTATGGACAGTTTTTTGGGCTATCATCAGATCCAAATTGAACCTGAGGATCAACATAAAACTGCATTTATATGTCCTTGGGGAACCTTCACATACCGAAAAATACCCTCCGTCCTTAAAAATGCCAGAGCTGCATTTCAGCGGGCCATGACCTATGCTTTTCACGATCTTAAGAGGATAATGGAAGTTTTCTTGGATGATCTTACTGCTCACTCTTGTAGTATAATGGATCACCCAGGTCACCTCCATCTTGTTTTCGAGAGATGCCATCGTTACAACATTTGTTTGAATCTGAACAAGTGCATCTCTTGCGTGAAAATTGGTCGCCTTCTAGGGTTTATAGTCTTGAAAGAAGGTATTAGAGTCAATCCATTAAAGGTTGAGGCAATACTTCGGTTGCCTCCCCTGCGTAATTTGGTTCAACTTCAGAGCTTCCAAGGGAGGGCTACTTTCTTACGTCGTTTCATCGTGAACTATGCCAATCTCACTAAGGGTTTCGTGCAATTATTGAAGAAAGACACCCCTTTTATCTGGGATGAGCGAGCCCAGCATTCTTTCGACGCTCTTAAGAAAGACTTGGTATCGGCTCCTCTTCTTAGTTCACCCGAATATGCAAGAGACTTTTTTCTTTATGTGGCCATGTCTCAAGAGACGATTGGTATGGTATTGGTTCAGGTGGACGATAGGCTCCAAGAGCATGTCGTCTATTATCTTAGTCGAAACCTTCTCATGTGGAGGAATTGGCCCTTGCGACTTTTCATGTAGTCCCGAGATTACGACACTACATCTTGCTTAGGAAAACCATGGTTATAGCACATGTCAATCCATTTCAGTTCATGCTCTCACGACATTTGATTGGGGGGAAGTATAATAAATGGATTGTCATCCTTCAGGAATTCGATCTCGATTTTGTTTCGGCAAAGTCTATGAAGTCCCTGGCTTTTGCGGAGCTGATGTCCGATTTTTCTAGACTTGATGAGGAAGTGGTCCATGAAGACTCATTCATTGATGAGCATTTATTCCTTATCTCATCATCGAACCCTTGGTATGGAGACATCATTGTATATCTCCAGACTCTGAAGTTACCTTCGCATCTTTCGCGAGATGAGAAGCGGCGTGCGAGACATCATGCCAAAGATTATGTCATTGTCGGTGAGACTTTGTATCGTTGAGGGAAAAACCCTCTCCTGTGTCATTGCTTAACTCATGAAGAAGCAGAGTTAGTACTTAATGACTTCCATAGCGGGGCATGTGGTGGTCACTTATCTGGGCTTGCTACAACTCAATGTATCTTGCGAGCAGGTTGTTTTTGGCCTACAATCTTTAAAGATTGTGTCAACGTTGTAAAGAGATGTCACCCTTGTCAAGTGTTTTCTCGGAATGAACATTCACATCCTGCCCCTCTCCATCTAGTCGTTACCGTTGGTCCCTTCACTAAGTGGGGGCTTGATTTCATGGATTGCAACCCAGCTTTGGCTGGGGGGAATCATCATATCATAGTGGTCATTGATTACTTTACCAAATGGGATAAGGCCATGCCGACTGTTAAAGTCGATGGTGAAACAGCATCCCACTTCGTATTTAATCAGATCATAGCCCAGTTTGGTATCCCGAAATAGATTGTCACTGACCATGGCAGTCACTTTCAAAAATAAGATGATGGCTGAATTATCACTTAAACTTAGGTTCAGAAAAGATCACTCATCTTCATATTATCCCCAAGTGAATGGCTAGGTCGAGGCAGTCAATATTTTCCTTAAGGCCATTCTCCAAAGGACCATCCAACAGAGCAAGAGGAATTGGCATATTATGTTGTATCCTGTTTTATGGGCTTATCAAACCGCAGTAAAGACTTCCATCGGTTTCTCACCTTTCCAGTCAGTTCATGGTGTGGAGTTCATCTTACCGATTGAACACGAGATCCCTTATTTGAATCTAGCCATAGAACTCATGCCTGGCACTTCAGAAGTAGAGCAACGCTTATTCTACCTTGAGTAGCTTGACGAGCAGTGTCGAGACGTCGTTGTAGCAATATATACCAACAAGCGTCGTGTCAAGGATTAGTATGATAGGTTTGTCCGTTCTCGATAGTATGCCAAAGGTGACTTGGTTCTCCTTTATGAACAAGATAAGGAACCCCTAGGGGCAAGCAAGTTTTGTTAGGATATCTCATCATTCATTTTTGTACTTTGCATGCATCCCAGTCATCAGTTTGATGCCTTCAACACCTTATCCCCAGTTTTCCAGCACCTGGGAGCTTCTTCCCTTGAATTTTTATCCCTCCTAGTTAGTAAGGCGCCCACTTCTCACCTACCACTTGAGAAAGGCGCACTTCTTCACCTACCACTCAGTTCACTTCAGTTAGTTAGTTGTCTTTCCTTGATTTAAGGCTAGATTGACTCCTAACTGCTTGTATCACTCCGTTGGACCCCCATTGAGACTAGACTTCCTATTCTAACTCCAGTTAGCTCCTCATGTGCCCTCCACTAAGTCTCCTTAGTTTAGTTAGTGCCTACATGTGCCAGTTACACCTACCACACTCAGTTAGACTCATTTTGACACTTGGTTGACCGTTACTTGTGCATTGATGACTCCACTGATCTGTTGATGAGGACTCCTAGTTGGAGCCAAGCTATTCCATGTAGTATATTCGAATGAACTCCTTGGTCAATTTGAATTGCTTAGTCATTGTTACGGTATTGTATTGTATTCTATCATTTTGAGTTCAATAGAGCATGACTGCAAGCCTTTTGCACAGTTTACACCATATTTTTTGAGTTTCATCTATTGTAATTGATTTACTTGTTCATTATATATGCTGTGCTTAATTTAACATGGTATCATAGCCATGGTAGGGACAAGATTTCTTTTCTGCAGGTGTTCTACATGAATATTGAGTGATTTTTGCTCAAAAATCCAGCAGTTGTGGCATGCAAAATCTCATGTGCATTCATTCATGTGCATGCAAGACTGAAATTTCTCTCCAATCCACTCCAGAAGCCGTGAGTTTTCCACAGAATTCTTAGATATAGATCATTGGATCATCAAGCTTGCTTGATCTCCTATGCCGGGTGTGATGCAATTCTAAAACAGGTGGATTGTTCGACCTTATTGTTCTTGTTTTATTGTGATTTGCAGGTTTTACAACTCCTCCATTAGCATTCGCTATCATTGAGATGGATTCTTCTTATTCAAAGCTTCTCACTTCTTTCAATTATTTTGAATGGAACAATGACATGGAGATTGTGTTACGCTCAAAAGGGTACTACAGAGTCACCATGGGCCTCGAAGTTGAGCCAAATACTATCATTGAGAAATCCAAGCACTTCAACAAATTGGATGAAGCATATGGTCTTCTTTGCCTTAATATTTCCAAGGATCTTCATTTCCACCTCAGTGGATTGTCTACTCCAAAAGCAGTATGGGAGCAACTTGAAAATCTCTTTGGCAAGCAAGATGAGATGATTTCTTTCCAATTGGAAAATGAATTGATTGCTTTGAATCCTAAGAATTTCGAAACCACAAATGATTTTTTCATAAAATTCAAGCACTTGGTATTGAAATTGAAGCAAAGTGGAGTTGTAAAGGAAGATAAATAGTTGATTCTTTCTATTCTCTCAAAACTTGGAAAAGACTATTTGGTATTTGTCTCTACATTCAATTCCGGGAAGCTCACAATCCCGAATTGAAAAATGCCCACCTTAAGTGCATTCATTGAATCCGTAACGAAGGAGCATGATAAAATCATTCAAATGGGGACCATATGCTCCAAAGACCAAGCATTATTTGCTGGAGGATCCAAAGCTATGAATGGAAAAAGGCAACAAAAGAAAGAGAAGCCAAAGTTTGATTCGTCCAAGCAAAGAGAGATCTAAATGTTCTTATTGCAACAAGGGATATCATCCTGAAAGCTCATGCATGAAGAAAATCATAGATCAGATGGCCCTTCTATTAGAAAAAAACAACATAACCCTTCCTGACGGTGCAAGGAAGAAGGAGAAAAATGATCATCCCGAGAGAGGTCATGCACTCATGGCAACAGTTTCGACCCCTCCAACTCTACTCATTGATTCTGGAGCTTCGAACCACATGGATGAAAACAAAGATTCGCTATCATCATTTGATCCCAACAACACCATCTCCATCCACATGGGAGATGACTCTCAGATCTCTTCAAAAGGAAAAGGTACTATTCATTTAGAGCATGGCAATTTTCACAATGTGCTCTATGTTCCATCCTTAGCTTCGAATCTTCTTTCCGTTTATCAAATGACTCACACTGGTTCACCAAAGAAAGTTGTATTCTTCCCTAACAAAGTTGAAATTTCTGATATTCAAAGTGGAGAAATTATTGCAGTTGAAAAAGCAAATCATGCTTCAAAAGCATATGAATTTTCACACTTTCTGCTGCATGACAAGCCCACCGCTCTTCTGACTCATGGAAATGAGGTCAGTAGGCTATGGCATGAGAGGTTTGGAAACCTAAATTATAAATATTTTCAGCTTCTACAAAAAAATTCCATGGTTGATGGCCTTTCGATGATCAAATCCTCGAAGGGAATATGCAAAGGTTACATCATTGGAAAGCACCCCAAGCACAAATTTAACCAAGGCAAAGCTAGCAGAGCTTCTTGCATTTTAGGGATGATACATTCTAATATCAGTGGTCTACTACCACATACCTCCATGAATGGCTCAAGGTATGTTTTTACTTTCATCAATGACTTCTCCAGATTTACATGGGTTTTCTTTCTCAAAAACAAGTCAGAAGTACTAGAAAAATTCAAGTTTTTTAAGGCTTCTGTTGAGACTGCCACCGAGAGGAAGATAAAGGCTCTTAGATCTGATAATGGAGGTGAATATATCAAATCAGAGCTGCTGCAACATTGTTCTGAAAGCGGCATTCAGATCCAGCACATAGTTCCCTACACACCACAGATGAACGGTGTAGCAGAAAGGAAGAATAGATCACTGAAAGAGATGACAACCTGTATGATTGAATAAAAAGGTTTGGCTGAAAACCTTTGGGCTAAGGCCATGGATGTTGCTGCATACATTCAAAACAGGGTTCCACATTCATACTTGACTGATATTACACCTTTCGAAGCTTACACAGGTCACAAACCTAATGTGTCAAATTTTCGTGTTTTTGGCTCAACCGCTTGGGCTAGAATTCCGACTAAAAAGAGAAAATCTTTGGATACGCAAAGTGTTGAATGCATCCTATTGGGATATGCTGAAGAATCAAATGCCTAAAAACTCATGGATATCAGCTCCAAAAAGATATTCATTGAGCGAAGTGTCACATTTGAAGAACTGCTTCAAAATCTAGAACTAGTCGAGGAAGAAACTGTTGAAATACCATCTCCACCAGATGAAGAATTTGAAGAAGATGATGAAAGCAATGGTTCTGATATTTATGATATTTTATTAGAATTTAATGAACATGATATATCAGGTTCATAGGCTGATCCATTTGTGCCCCAACACTTTCCAAAGTGGGCCCAAAATACACTCAATTCTGCTGGTCAAAACATTGGAAACCCTACCGATCCAAGGAGGACTCGAGCATAATTTCAAAGAGAAGGTATGGATCTTTCTTTCTCTGATCCTTTTCTATATGAGAAATTATTTTTGATGATAGTTTCAGATCCTAAATCATATTATCATGCCCACCGAGATCCGAGATGGCAAACTACCATGGATGAAGAGTACAGTTCTCTTCAAAAGAATGCTACGTGGGAGCTAGTTTCTCTTCCACCTGGGAGGAAATTAGTCCAATGTAAATGGGTCTACCACACAAAGGTTGATATTGATGGATCAACCTACAAATACAAAGCTCGGTTGGTTGCCAAAGGTTTCTCCCAAGTCCAAGGAGTGGACTACACTGAGACCTTTGCACCGGTTGCAAAGATGGATTCGATCCGTCTTGTTTTAGCTATTGCTGCATCCAAGCACTGGGAAGTGCACCATATGGATGTGAAGAGTGCATTTCTCCATGGATATTTGAAAGAATAAATATATATGAAGCAGCCAGAAGGATACATATCAGATCCAAAGTTAGTATGCAGATTGAAGAAGTCAGTGTATGGCTTAAAACATGCCCCAAGAGCTTGGTATGCTAAGATGGACTCATTCCTTCTCTCGCAAAACTTCGGAAGGTGCAAATCAGATCCCAATGTGTACCTACAGAAAAATGAAGGTAATTTACTGATTATAGTTCTTTATGTTGATGATCTTCTGATAATTGGTAGCACTCTTAGTTCAATTGACAGGTTAAAAACTGCTTTAAATCTAGCTTTTGACATGAGCGATGTGGGCTTGTTAAAACAATTTTTGGGGCTTGAGATTGCACAAAATTTTGATGGGATCACCATATATCAGAAAAAATACATTTCAGACCTATTAAACAAGTTCAACATGTTAGAATGTAAGGCAGCCCCTTTCCCATTCCTCTCAAGAATCAGTCTTGAGGAGGGAGATTCTACACCCCTTGCAGATTCTACATTGTATCGACAGTTGATCGGTTCTCTACTATACTTGAAACACTCAAGGCCTGACATATCTTGTGCTGTGAGTGTTGTATCAAGATATATGTAGCAGCCCCATGAGCTCCATTAGCGGGCAGGAAAGAGGATCTTACACTATGTGCAGGGTACTCGACACTTTGGCATACACTATGTTGCAGATTGTGAGCTAGATTTGATTGGGTATACAGATTTAGATTGGGCGGGTGATAGTATTGATCGGAAGTCCACTTACGGTTATGTTTTCATGATTGGAAATGGGATTATTTGATGGTCAAGCAAAAAGAAGGAAGCCATTGCATTATCTTCAGCAGAGGCAGAGTATCAAGGAGTAATCAATGCTTGCATTCAGGCAGTTTGGTTGTAGGGTATTTTGTCAGAGTTTGATATTGGTAGTACTACTTTGACTATGAGTTTTTGTGAAAATCAAAGTGCTATAAAGATCTCGACGGATCTAGTTTATAGATAGAGGACCAAGCACATCGAGATCTAGATGCACTACATCCGAGAGTTGGTGCATGATAGAACCATTGTTTTGCAATATTGCCCTACTGACGAGGAAATTGCAGACATCTTGTTAACACCCAAAAAGTGCTCACTAGCTCATTTCCTTATTCACATGACCCATTTGTCCACTTTTTCACCATTTGAGCCTCTAAAGCCACAAAAAGGTCACCAAAAGACCTTAATACACCCCTTTTTCCACTCAAAATGAATATTTTTCCTCAAAAAGCATAAAAAACCCTCAAAAAGGGTCCAGAATTCCCAAAAATATTAAAAAGGGAATAAAAATATTAAAAATATTCAAAAAAGGAAAAAGGAGGAAAAAGGTACCTAAACCATGTTGGTCAATACCATTGGTTTCCTCAAAACCATAATGGTATTCCCCACCACCAAAAACTATAAAAAGGTGGTAGGGGCTCCTCACTTTCCATCCATCCATCTTCCTATCCTCATGCTGTCAAAATATTCCTTGAAATTTTGACTATTGTAGCCATCTTGGAGAAGAAACCTTTGGGGCTTGGAGCTACTCACCTTGGAAGTTGCTCAACAATCTTCACCACTTGGAGGTATTACTATTGCAAGCACTTGCTTGCCCTTATTCTTAATACAAAAATCTTTTTTACATATTGTCAATCGTTTTTGCTTTTCATAATATTTTCATTATTTGTTTATCTTTTTCACATAGATCCATGATTAATATAGTTTAGATTAGTTTGTTGTTTATTTCTATTGAAGCTGCTGCTACTAGTTAGCAGGTGCCCATTGCACTAAGCTTGGTTGCAAAACCAAGCCAACAGATCTTCACCAAGAGCTTCACTGAGAAGAAGTTTTCTTACCTTCGTTCACTGTTGGGGGTGAGTTCCATCATGGTGGAGACATATTAGATCCTTCTATGTTCAGCTTGAGGGGGGGCTTTCTTCCCATTGGATTTTCCCTCTTTCCTCACTTAGATTTATTTCTAACATGTTTGGATTATTGTCTCGGGGTGACCTTTGGTCTCAGTAACCAGGGCCCTATTCAGTTATTATTTTTTACATCATAGTATAGCTTGAGAGGGGGTGTTAGGATATCTCATCATTCAGTTTTGTACTTTTCATGCATTTTTGCATGCATGCATCCCAGTCATCAATTTGATGCCTCCAGCACCTTATCCCCAGTTTGCCAAGACCTGGGAGCTTCTTACCTTGCAGTTTTAGCCCTCCTAGTCAGTAAGGCGCCCACTTATCACCTACCACTTGAGAAAGGTGCACTTCTTCACCTAACACTCAGTTCACTTCAGTTAGTTAGTTGTCTTTCCTTGATTTAAGGCTAGATTGACTCCTAACTGCTTGTATCACTCCATTGGACCCCCAGTGAGACTAGAATTCCTATTCTGACTCCAGTTATCTCCTCATCCGCCCTCCACTGAACCTCCTTCATTCAGTTAGTTCCTACATGTGCCAGTTACACCTACCACACTCAGTTAGACTCAGTTTGACACCTGGTTGACCGTTACTTGTGCATTGATGACTCCACTGATTTGATGATTAGGACTCCTAGTTGGAGCCAAGCTATTCCATGCAGTATATTCGAATGAACTCCTTGGTTAATTCAAATTGCTCAGTCATTGTTACTGTATTGTATTGCATTCTATCATTCTGAGTTCAGTAGAGCACGGCTGCAAGCCTTTTGCACAATTTACACCATATTTTTTGAGTTTCATCTATTGTAATTGATTTACTTGTTCATTAGATCTGTTGTGTTTAATTTCAAAAGTTTAAACTGATGTTGCACGGTCCTTACATTGTGAGGCATGTCCTTGAGAAAGGATCCTATGAGTTGGAAGATTATGTGGGGAACGCCCTAAAGGAGCCTAGAAATGGGATCTATCTCAAGCGGTATTATGCTTGAGCTTCTAGCTAGAGATGATACTTTTGTATACTATTGTATAGTTTCTGTACATAGTTTAGCTATCTTTTGATTTTTCAAGTGCTATGAATATTTAATTAATATTATTAATTATAAATTAATAGTTTATTAGGTTACTACTGAAAAGGCGTAACCCTTCACTATGCCTCCTCAATCCTTATAAAGGCCATCTTATTGTAATCTTTATACCATCAATCAATATATTATTCTTATCTTATCCAATATGAGAGTCGGATTCGACTATTAATCTAGTGAACGGATTCGTTCACCGCATTTGGTATCAGAGTCGGATTCGGCTCCTTCGACCTGAGCTCGGATTCGGCTCAATATCAGAGCGAATTCACTCCTGCACTCTGATCTCGGACTCGGCTCATCAATCCTTACTCTGCTCGCTCTACTGCTGCTTATGTTCTCCTCAACTGGGGCCACACCCCAAGCCCAACTCGACACTCCTTCCGCTGCTCCATCTCCCCATCTCCAATCCACCTTCTGCGCACTTGTCCTCGTCACCTCCTATCCATTCCCTCACATCGTCATCCACACATTTCCCTTCCACCTGCACGCTCTCCTCCCCTCGTCTACCACGATCCCTCATACCCCCTACATGCTCCTTCCATACGCCCACCACTCCTCACACGCCTGCGAACTCCCATCATTGTCGCGCCACCTTCTACCACCTACGTGCTCCCTCTAAACTCCCTTCCTCTCACTACATCGCCACATATCTACACCTACACGCCACCCTGCTCTGCCACAGGTCGCCCGCCTACTTACCCTTCATTCCCTCCCTCCTCCGCAGCCACGACTCCCGCAACTCCACTTCCCTTCGCTCACCTCTCGGATCCTCCCCTCTTCCTGCTCGCTCCCTCCCACACGCGCACCCACTCGAAACCCACGCAAGTCCATCCTACCACCACTCCAATGCCCCACGCTGCTCCACACGCAGCCTCCCCCCTCCCTGCGCCTTCTTCCTCCCACCTCCAGCTCCCGAGCTGTCGGCTCCTTCCTTTAGCCTCAGCCTCTACCGCACCCTCCTCCTCCGTGCATCTCCTGCGCCCTTCCCCCTCCACGTGCACCCTACCTCTCCCCATTACCATTCCGCCCTCTCCAACCCCTGTCACCATATTGCACAACACTCTCACCCTCGCTGCACTTTCCCCACGCCATCCCTACCAGCCACTGTGCCTACCTCTATTCTCCTCTCCTGCTAGTCCTCTCGGCCAACGACCAATCTCATTCACATATCAGTAAGGATATAATTGAAATAAAAAATTCTATTAACAATTTAACACTTACAGAAAATGAATATGTATGTGAAAATTCCGTAGAAGAAGCCACTAAAACTGAGGTAAAAGAAGAAGATGTAGTGGACCATTATGTCAATCATGATGAAAGTAATGGCATTGATCAAGATAATATGCAAGACAAATATACCACACATCCTATTAATAAAGAAACCAACAACGAAATATTTGATAAGGAGGAAGCTACAAAAAACTATTATGTCAACCAAGAAGAGAGTATGGATCTTGATCAAAATTGCAGCAAGAAGCAAGCCAATTATGCAGTCAAGTATCTGAATGAAGCTATATGCACAAAGGAAGAAAATTCAAAAGAACTTTTGATAAAGACTAAAGAAAAGGGTAATAATGAAGATCAATACATCAACAAGAATGTCATATACATAAACACATGAAGAGAAGATGTCATCATAAGGACCACTATTAAGAACATCAATAAGAACAACTATAAGGTTAATCGGAATAACAACATGAAAATAGTTATTATGAGAAAGTTGATCAAGTCTGTTCAATCAAGAACAAAAATAGTTAAAAGTAACAACCAAGCAAGCAGTAAAAACATAAACAAAACTTCACCAAATATAGATTTAATACAGATTCTGATGCAAAAGAAACAAAAGGAAGCAATGGTCGTAATCAAAATCACACCTCTCAGGTCATCAGTGCGACATAGAGCCAGAATAAAAGACGACATTAGGAAAATACTCAAGCTTTGAGGACAAAGCTTTCCTAAGGGGAAGGCAATGCTATGAATATTTAATTAATATTATTAATTATAAATTAATAGTTTATTAGGTTACTAGTGAAAAGGCGTAACCCTTCACTATGCCTCCTCAAGCCTTATAAAGGCCATCTTATTGTAATCTTTATACCATCAATCAATATATTATTCTTTTCTTATCCAATATGAGAGTCGGATTCGGCTATTAATCTAGTGAATGGATTTGTTCACCGCCTCAAGTTTGCTGATTCGCTTCCTATTGGTTGACAGATGTCAGTAGAATCTCCAGTGTTCTTAGGATTCGCAGGTGGGGCTAGCCGTTATATGTAGAGACTAGCTTCTGTTGCATGGGTTATTTACTCGCTCGACAACCAAATTGTGTCTTCAGGAGGTGCTTGTCTCGGTCCTACATCGAACAATGTGGTTGAGTACAGTGTTATTATCGAGTTATTTTGCGTGCCATTTCGCATGGTATCTAGTCTTTAGAAGTCCGCCTAGATTCACAACTAGTTGTGTCTCAGTTGAACAGCCAGTACCGTGTGACGGATCCTACGCTACTAAGGAGATTGTTAAGTGTAAGACTCTTGGAGCGTCAATTTGTTTTTATTACATATATTCATGTTCTGAGACATTTTAATCATGTAACTGATGCATATGCTAAAATAATTCCTAAATTGGCATTTGTCACATCAATAAAAGAAGCATACATTTAACATTTATACATTTACACACATAACGCAGTAGAATCAAAAATAGGTCATAGTTTCATTATCAAAATAATATGTCCAAAATGTGGTGTCATAGTACAAAACTGGAGCTCGTAGCTCTCAAATATACAATCCGATACAAAATGATGAAATCCCATGGCATCTAAGCCCTACGGGGAGGCCTCGATGCCTCGGCGGGATGTGTCTGTATATAATAATGCACAGCGTTGGCTATGCGCTGGAGTAATTGCACCCATGTGCCAAGTACCCCTACTACGTGTCTCTACATCGCCTATGGGAGATGCTCTACCTCAATCACTAGTACCTTGGTAGTCATACGAGTCAGGTTGAACCGTACAGTCTCTAATGTGCGCTCTGCTGCTACACCCACTACTTCTCCATCCCTTCCCCTATGCCGATGCCGTGGGAATCCTTCTGGTCTCCATGGACCCAAGTCTGCAAGAAAACAGTTGACCATTAGTAGATGATGTCACACCAAAAACATTTTTACTTTTACTTAAATTAAAAAATACAAAAAAATTCAAAATTCAAAAAGAGTATCTTACCAATGTCTCCAAATGTTGCCCCTGGTGGAAGCGGCATGTCTCGGTCCCCTCTATAATCAATCCCCTCATAGGGATAGTCATCGATGGTGATCACTTGTCACCATCACCAGTGGAAAAATAATCAGTATATGGGGAATCCTATCGGCCACCCCCCTGCCGTGTCACTATCTCCGCCCACTGGGTCTGGGAAGCATCTCAGAGACTATGTGGAGGGACTTCCACCCTCAGACTGAAGCCCGACACCCTCTCAAATAAGAAGCTACACAATATGCTACCAAAAACAAAGTTTTTGGTCCACCCTAGTTTGCACTTCGTTAGCTTTTTTTTCATGGTATCCAGCAGTGTTGTGCACTAGTCATATACAGTCGGTCTCAAGCACTCGGCCGCATAGAATATCAATGGCCTTGAGGCGTGATGAAGCAAAGATGACCCTGCTATTCTCCTGATCATGAGATGATAATTTTCATGCTTAGACTCGCAATAGACTCGATGGGGATTTGGCTACCCACTTTTTGGGTGCCAACAATGCAGTACATGTTAATATAGTCACTAATAGTGACTCCACCCCGCATGGTGTGATATCGGAGGCTTGCCACCTCCCCTCGGTTAGACAAACTAGTGATGAAATATATGTCTTCCACTTCCAGATGAAGTGGTTTCCCATCCAAGTCAAAGTGTTGTGCTTCCGCATCCCAGTAATTGACAAATGTAGTGAGCAATCGGTTTTGGGCCCTCAAACCCCCGATGCTCCAAAATTTGTATAAACCACAAGCTTGCAATGCTTGTTGGGAAGCCAAATCTTCATGAACTTGGTGATCAATGATGTCATGCTCCCTTTCTTTCCATTCCAAAACCATCGTAGAAGAAAACAAAGATATTTTTAGTGCCCATGTGTATAAAAAACACTACCCTCAGTGCTATATGCGAGCTATTTCAGGGACAGTCGCGAGTATACGCAAACTATTGTTAGTTTACTCGCACACACCCAGCCCTATACTGTAATGTCCCCATTCAAATAAGTGCATAGTAAGACAATCCCATCAATCCTACTAGTTTCCTAGGTTGGATGGGCACATGTGGGATGGTAATAAGGAAGCTAATAAATGATATTTAGACATTAGAAGGGTTCAATCATTTAATAAATATGGTGAATAAATAAATTCAAGAGAAATTCTAAGTGGCAAGTGGTTTTGGAGACATATGGAGGTGGTGGGACCCACACTAGCTTGATTTTTCAATGACACATGGCAACTCTCTCTTGCCAATTCGAATTCATGGGAAGGTGAACACTCTTGGGTGAGTTAGTAAGTCATAACACATGGCATTGAGTATCTTAGGTCGAAATGGGATGGAATAGTAACCTCCATGGGAGAGGAAGAGTCAAATTGGAGACTAGTGGACACTTGGGCTAGATTCCCTAGTTTTATGACAACAATAATGAAGCATCTATGACATTTATGACAAAATTCAGACTTGAATTCTTACACCTGACCATTATGACATGTCAGCCCCAAAAATAGGCTCAAGGAAGGCGCTCATGGAGTTGGGGGAAGCTAAAGAGACTCAAATTCGAATTTGGGAGAAGATGGAAGGTTGGAACTAGGAGACAAGTGGCAAATGAGGAATATTTTCTAAATGGAAATTTATTGAATCTATTGAGAGGATTTCGACCCCTTGAAGGCTAATGTTGGTTATAAAATGTAGAAATCAAGTATGAGAATGGATTTTGATGATTTGAGAAAATTGCATTTGTGAAGAGAGAACTAGTGGATGACTAGTTTCTTGCCTTAGCCAATTTCGAGGGTGAAAGATTCCCATCCAAGTTGGTGTTTGGAGAGGCCACTCAGGTATTTCATGGTGCTTTAATGGATTTTTATTTGCAGGTAGCAGCTACAGGAAGTTTCATGGTTTGGTTTAGTGCAGCACTTTCTCTCCACCATTTTCAATTTTGAAGGCATATTCAGGCTCCTTGAGGGATTGCGCTTTGGGTGAGATCTTGCACTCATTGGGAGAGCTTCATATGATATTTTTCTAATTGTAATAGCATCATATCCTCTGTTCTTAATATTCAGAAAATATCAGGTTTAAATACCCATTGACTGTATGCAAAATTATTGATTAATGAGCAAACAATGTCCATTTCCCCAATGCTTTGATGTATGACACTATAAGGTTGATTATTTCAAATGGATGGATGATTATATGATATATTTGTGATTCATATACTGCCATGGATATATTATACAAGTTTCATGTACTATACTTGAGCATTTGAAGCATTTTTACTCAGTTTGTTTGTATTGAGAGGTGAAATAGTGCCATTTCCCCAAGGGTCTAATTGGGGGGTTTTGCTGTTGAATGTGAGAGATTTAGAACAGTAGTAAAAATCAATTAATGGTGCATATGAGACCTTAATCACATACTTAACACATTACGTACCTTTTTTCATAAATTTGTGGGAGTTTGGAGGCATTTGGGAGGCCATTTCAGTGTTACCCCGGGGGGATTTGATGTACAAATTACTAGTCAAAATTACATATATTGATCAGAATACAAATCAAGTTTGCAGCAGTATTTGGAGGGCCATAAAACATCCCTAAACCTAATATTCAAGTCTAAATACCATTCATACATTCCTACAGAATATTTGGGAGCATTTGGGTTGATTTGGAGGTCAAAACAGTAAAACTAGTCAAAGGTCGAAATTGGGCAAAAAGTGGAAAAATTGGCATTTTAATAAAATTTTGAAAAAGGGTCATTACATATACGTGACCCGATGATCTATAGGTCTCGTACAACGAACTGTGGGTGTATATCAATGGAAAAAATTAAAATTTTACCTTTAAAAAATAAATTACGAGCTATAGAATTGAAGAGGAAGTTGAGAGATCTTACATGGTCTAGACAGCTCGCAATTTTGTCGCTCCTAGCTCTCGGAATCATCGATTGAAGATCGGAGGTAAAAACAACCCAAATGCACTATGTGGAGTGAAAAGTGAAAATGATGTGGTAAAAACATTTCTTTTTACTATTTATCAATTTTTCAAACCCACTTTTATATAGTTTTTTCCATTTTTGAGATTTTTTGGACTAATATGTCATGATGAAGTGCCTTTTTGAGCATTTTTTTGCGACGAGAGTGGATTTTGAACCTTTTTTATGCCTTTGACAGGTATTTTCTTCAACTGGCATATAGGTTAGGATGTCATTTCTCCTGCATTTTTGCATCAACCTTATGACTACATTCATAAACCTTAGGTGCGACCCCGCTTTTTAACTAACACAGAACCTCCATGTTGCTTTAGAAGTGTCGTTATTTGGCGGTAGGGAATGTTCGATCATGGGTTCCATAGTTAGATCATTTTATGTCTTACGGCGCCCATGCAGTTGTTCCTCCTTAGGATTGGGAGTCCTTTGTAGCCCCACCATGACATTACTTTGAAGACTCATACTCTGCTTTATCTTTATTCTGGCCATCTCCCATAAGGACTCCCCATTAAAGATTGGGTTCTGAATGCATTGCATTTTCCTGCTTGTCTTTGAGCCTTGTGCCAACTCCCTCTTTTCTCAAGTTATTAGCCATTCGCTTGAGCACTTATCCTTACGAGACAAGTAGAGCCTTCATTTATCTTTCACAGCTTGACGACCTTCACCTTAAGGAAACACCCCCCTGAGTGTCTATATCCTACATATGATACCTTGCATTGAGCATAGGTATGTTCCATTGCATGGGACTAGTTTGCTTGCCCATGACACCCATTTCCTCATTATTGTATCATAGGCAATTTTATTCTTTTTCAAGCTTTAGAATATGAAAAAGACAAAAAATATATATAATTTAAAAAGCCGGACGGGAAAATTTTTACTACCTTCTATTGCAGCTGTCATGTCACCTTTGAATAGAGCATTCATCTCCACTCCATGTATCATGGGTCGGAATATTAGTATGACCTTAGGAAGTTGTACTTGTTTCTGATATTTTACTCTACCGACTGGTTAAGCTTCCAGTCATTATGGAGCCTTTGTTGATGCCTCCTGCATCTCAAAGTATTGCTAGTGTCCAGTGTCGAGTCCCTGCTTCCTGAGTCTATTCATCCACTCATGCTCTTGTTCAAAGGAAGTCTTGAAACCAGAGTCGGCCACTCCGCAGATCGCTTGACTATTGCATGTCATCCATCCCTTATGAGTCTAGTTCGATCACACATGATGTTCCACCCTGCACCCCGGGCCTATTCATCGTTGGTAGGTGACCTTGAAATTGGAAAGTGACACTTCATAATTGGTCCTTGACTAAGTGGTTTCCCTAGTATTCGACAGAAACACATCTATTCACACATTGGGATTCGTGTTGTGCCTTGGTTTCCATTTGACCTTATTGGTGGTTTCCTCACTCCTGTCAGTAGTCTTCATCAGTGGCTGCTATTCAGAAGATCTATTCTGTGCACTACTTGCATCTTGTACATGCATAAGAAATGCACTCGGTTTTTGGTTTGTTCATCCTGTTCATCTGAGTTCTTCCAAATATTTCAGCCTAGCTGCTACCTCGTGCTAGTTGATGGGGGATCCATTAATGCTCTCCTTCCAGCGAATATCATTCCATCGACTCCAACTCATTTATTATGGAATCAGGATTTAGAGTCCTATTGAGCACCTTGAGACTTGCAGTCATTAGTGGTAGGTCCTCTCGCCATCGACAGTTGGGAATTCATTAATGTCCCATGATCGATGGATTCGTTAGAGTGTTCGACCTCAACACCTCTATTCACACTTTGATGAATGTACTCAGTGACTTGATGCCCATTTTATTTATTGGTGGGTTATCTTGTGTCTGTTAATGGTATACATCAATGATCGATAATCAGACGATGTCACATCAGGTTCGACATCAATACCCTTATTCACTTGATGGGGCATGCACCATAGACAATTTGTAGAAGACCTCATAATTCAGTGGCATCCTGTATATGGTACTTGTGATTGTGATTGTACCTATGAGAGATTGTTCTCATACATCAGCAGTTTGTACCATCAGTGTACATCATATGTTTCCTCTTCAACATGAGACCATATCTTACTGTATATGGGTCATGGCTGTGACCATGCATGACATGTATTCACAATATACTTCCTATTCATGGCCATTGTATCAGATTTCTATATATTGTACCAATATGTACACAAAGATATCATTGTATTGTGGCGAGTGGGCTACTCCTACCATTTGTGTTTCCATCACTCCACTTCTGATATTTATAATATATTTTGGCCATCGTAGTACCTTCTCTGACCTCACACATTAGGGGGCCTCTGTTACACCATATTTTTCCACCTTGTGAGCATTAGCACTCGTTAGCCTCCATTATCCATTTATGGACATAGAACCACATTTTTGGTCCTCTTGAAACCCTTTTTCCCTATTTTTACTCCTATGCACGAGCTGCTTCAATGCAACTCGCGCATATGCAGGTTGCACCATTACAACCCACGTACATTGAGTTAATTGGTAAAATAGAGTAAAATCTCCTTTTTCACTCCAAAAAGCGGCCATTGTGACCTTTGGCCCTCCATGTATCTCGAAACAACTTGATCCGACCTTTGACTTGCCTTTGGAGGGTTATATATTGAGCCATTATGCATGGAAGGAGGAAAGAAAGAGAAGATCATTGAAACTCTATTGAAATTTTTTCTTGCTTGAGTCTACATCCATTGATCCTAGTTGTTGTGAAGCATTTATGTTCACCTCCCAAAATCTTTCATATCTTGTGAAGGACTCATTCTTTTTCTCATGAATTTTCCATTGTATGGGGTATTGAAGTGGTGGAGGCACAAGTGGAGGGACCTAGTTCTTGGTTCAGATGAGTTGCTGACATGAGGTTGTATCTTGTACTTCTTTTTCATATTAATAGATATACTCATTTTCTCATCCATTTATATTGTGAATGATTATTTATTATTATTGGGTAAATTTGCTTATATATATCATGGATAATGCTATTGTATATGCTAACATATTTTATATATCATATATACTTGTTTGCGTTTATTGTTGAGACTAAGCTGTAGGTTCAAGTGTTGTGATTCAGAAGCTCAAACATAATTCTTCACTGAAAGTCCGGATTGAGGTAGGTCCTCTATGTTGTTTATCCACATTTACATTTATATAGCATATGTTGGGAAGTGAGTTGATTTCTTGAGTTCATCTATCTGTTGTGGTCTACCCAAGCCATAGGAATTTTTTCTCCATAACAACATGGGTGAGGATATTGATTCCATTGAGTATTTCTTTACTCATTTTGATATGTCATTAATAATTTAGTGTCAAACAGGTCTACTTTGAAAAGAACATATTTTTTTTTGCTCAAAAATAATGTAGGGGTTTGGTTTGAAGATGCAAGGGTCAAATTTACCACTAAACACATTGGATTTTGAGTTAAAGGCATCTAATTTTGTGTGATAGAGGTCTAGTCCTGGATTAAAGGGGGTTAATTTTTAGCTACATGGGACATGTCCTAAATTATAAGTATTTTAATTTGTAAAGCATGAGTACAATTTTCCACCCAGTATGTTGTAGAGAGAGTATTAGCATTGGAAAGGTTGATTTGCACAACTGGCAGACTATTACAAGGTTTATTTCAAGTACAATACCAATCTCAGGCGATAATTAACATCCCTCCCATAAAGAATAAAATAAAAATAATTTTTCTAATGTTTTTCATATTTTCACCCACACCTACTGTAAGGGATTCATGAGCTTTCCCTATATGGGGGGGTCAAGGGACATCCTGGAAATCCTTATTGCAAGGTACCTCCCTATTGGGATAATTAATACTCTATCCTTATCCTAATTAGTATTATTTTCATTTACCTATCAGTTGATGATGTCATTTCCCCGCTAGTGGTTTGCAGATGTCATCTAGGACCCATTAGCCACCTAATGCGCCCTGCATGCATGATTTTAGGACCCTCAGAGGCAACTCCCTATATTTTAGGAGCCCACTTAGTGACTTGGTTAAGTCTAAGTGAGTTACACATGAGTTGGTGACTCTAATTGGGAGTTTGAGTTCCGATCACCACTGATTGTGGCCTCATGCGCCCTTTTCTGATTTATTTGCATGGAAAACTCATGGATGCACCCTCCTTGGTCAGTTAACTAACTATATCATCAGTTCACTGAGATTTGGTTGAGTTTAACTAAGTTTGGGAGTTCTGGAGCACTAATTAAGGTGACAATTCCTATGCTAGATAGGCCAAGACTCTAATTATCGTAGGTGATTTGAATTCTCTCCATTGTAACATTATTGTTGACTATACTGATTATTGGATCATATGACATTATTCTATTCCTTTCTGAGTTCTCATGCATGATTAATTGTCTGCTCATTTTTACTGCAATTTTCATTGTAATTCATCTTTTTTGCTCATTCTTTCTCTATGAGGTATACTCATCTCCATGATATGCTATGATTTACAATTTCACATGGTATTGGACCTCAGTGAGCATAGGTTGAGTAGTTGCTTTCAGTAGTGCATCAGAAGCCTCTAGATTTCCACAGCAAATCCTAGTGCCATTACATTGAATTTATTGGAGAAATGCTTTGAGGTCTAGCCAGGTGTGAAGGATCCAAAAAAATGTTCCTACTGTCCTAAAGCAGTGCTCAGTAGTATTCTATCTCCAAAATTGAGATTTTTTTGCAAGATATTGAAATTTTTTCAGTGTAGTAGTAGCAACAGTTCATCTTGTATTCGCTGCAATAGTTCATATGGAGAATGCGAATGCTCCCTTGTCTCCTAGGATCCTCACACCCTTCAATTATCTTGATTGGAGGGCTGATATGCAGATGGTATTGCGCAAGAAGTCATTGTACAAGGTCACAATCAGAAAGGAGGTCAAACCTCAAGAACCTGTTGAGAAGGAAAAGTATCTAAATCGATTGGATGAATCAGTTGGATTCATGTGTATTCATATTTCCAGAGATCTACTCTTCCACCTCGATGGATTGAAGACTCCAAGAGAGGTCTGGTTGAAGTTGGAGACCCTCTTTGGTAAACAAGATTATCTAAGGAGCCATATTCTGGAGAATGAGTTAATTGCTCTTCAACCCAGCAGTTTCGAAACTATACATCAATTATTTTCTAAATTCAAATCTTTGGTCATGCAATGCAAGCAATGTGGCATAAAGAAGAAGGATGAGACGCTGGTGCTATCCATTCTAAGCAAGCTTGGTCTAGAGTTTTCCATATTTTTTTCTACATTTCATTCAAGGATATTGTCAACCCCTGGTTGGAAAATTCCATCCTTAGATGCATTCACTGAATCTCTCATCCAAGAACAACAAAAACTGATTCAGATGGGTGCTTTGCAAGCCTCCAAAAACCAGGCTGTTATGGCCGGGGAGTCAAAAAGTGCGAATGAAAAAGGGAAGCAAAAGGAAAAAGCGAAGAATCAATTTGAATCCAAGCAAAATGCAAATTCTAATCCCCCGGAAGGAGCCTCCAGCTCCAAGAAGGATAAGCAAAAGGGGTTTGAGAAGACCTAGTGTTCCTATTGCAAGAAAGGAAACCATCCAAAGAGCTCATGCATGAAAATGAAGATAGATCAATTGACCAAACTTCTTTAACAACAAAATATTTCCCTCCTAGAAGGCTAAGGGAGTCTAATTCTAGAATTGAGATAGATGGCCATGAGAGATGTCATGCACTGAAGGATGGATTCTCACAATCACAAGCCTTCCTCATAGATTCTAGATCCTCCAACGACATGGTTTCCTCCTGAGAGTCTTTCTCTTCTTTAGATCTCATTGATGGTCCTAACATTCACATAGGAAATGATTCTCAAATCTCAGCTACAGGGAAGGGAACAATACAACTAGAGCATGGAAAGTTCAAAAATGTTCTATTTGTGCCTTCTTTGTCAGCAAATTTGTTGTATGTTTATCAGATGACTCACATAGGTTCACCGAATAAAGTTGTCTTTGGTCCTGACACAATTGATATTGCAGAGATCTCTTCTGGGAATATTATAGTGAAAGGGTTTGCAAACCATGCCTCAAGGCTCAAAGGCATATGAATTCTCTCACCTTTTGTTAGTTTTTCATCATTTAATTCAATATGATCTAGGATCTTAACTGAGAGAACAACATGTACAGCATAGAAAACAAAAGAGACAAGAGACACAAAGCATTTCACCAGGGAAAACCATAAAGGTGAAAAACCCCACAACTTCCTCAGAGATAGAATAAGCACCAATACAAAGATCACAAAGATGAAACCCCAAAAGATAGATGTCTCTAGCAGCTACTCCTCCTCCACTTGTGTGCACTCCTCTCTCTCAACTATGCGAGTTGGATGTTTGTGTGAATGAATAAATAGAGAGGTGCTCCTTTCTATTTATACTTTACCTTTACTTTCCTTTTACCTTAACTGGGACGAACTCCCTTAGGAAAGTCTAATAACCCATTACCACTTGACACTGGGACGACCCCACTAGGGGAGTCTAATAACCCATGAAATACATAACTGCGGGGTCTAATGCCCCGTCATACATGGGAGGATGGACCTCAATGACTTTACATGACCCAAGTACAATAATGACTTCTTCGATCGGAGGAATAAACATCTCCGTTCGAGGTACAACAATAAAATAAAAATACAATATAAAATATACAAGTGAATACACTTTGAAGTTACAAATACATCAACACTCCCTCTTAACTAGGAAGGTATTCTCTTGACACATGCATCAATACATATAGGCACAAGTCTTCAATACTGGAGCTGGATCATCAACACTGGATCAATGGAGCATCATTGTCACTGCTGCTGTACTCGTCATCTTGATCACTGGTGCTAACTCTCAATTCTTCTCGTCAAAGGAATTTCTACAGATCCAGCCCTTTTTCATGTTGGATGTAGGCCTAGCATCCATGTAGGTCTTCATCATCTCTGTGAGTGGCCCATCCGATGGAATCTCATGACTAATTATGTGCATCTGCAAAACCTGAAAAAGAGCATCCCAGGACTGATTACGAGCTACTACTCAACCTACAAGATCTCCTAGGACTGATTATATTCAAACAAGCAAAACCTTGAAAGAGCATCCCAGGACTGATTACGAGCTACTACTCAACCTACAAGATCTCCCAGAACTGATTACATGCGAACAAGCAAAACCTCGAAAGAGCATCCCGGGACTGATTACGAGCTACTACTCAACCTGAAGGATCTCCCAGGATTGATTACATGAGAACAAGCAAAACCTCGAAAGAGCATCCCAAGACTGATTACAAGCTACTACTCAACCTGAAGGATCTCCCAGGACTGATTACATGCTACTACAAAACCTACAAGATATCCACGACCACAAAGCATCATCCGGATGCTCATGATCATATGGATCATCCTTGCACGGAGCATCATACATATGCTCATGATCATATGGATCATCATCTTATGGAACATCATACAGAACACCGTATAGATGTTCATGATGGAACATCATCTGGATGCTCATCACACAACACTTACATCCACATCCATGGGGAGGACCCTCCTACCACCATGCTTGGAAGGGCTCTTGCATCGGTGTCTCGTCACTTCCTCCTGGAAGTATCTTCGATCTAAATAACACCAAGGCTCTCTCCGAAGTACTTGAACTTCACCCTAGCTAGTGGCTTGGTCAACACATCAGCTATCTGCTCGTTTGTCGCAACATACAGGAGCTTCAATGCTCCTCTATGCACCATATCCCTGATATAGTGATACTTGATCTCGATATGCTTCGACTTGTCATGGAACACTCGGTTCTCCGACAACTTCACACAACTATGGTTGTCGCAATATATACAAGTAGCATCCAACTGGAGATCAAACAAATTAGACAATATCTTCTTTAGCCATACTACCTCACAACTATCCGAACAAGCTGCGACACAATCTCCTTCGGCTGTACTCAGTGCCACGTGGGACTGATACCTGCTAAACCAAGAGATCACACCTGATCCCATACTGAAACAACACCCCGAATTGTTCTTCCTATCAATGAAACTGCCTGCCCAATCCGAATCAACATAACCCTCTAGGTTAATCTTCTGATTCGCATCATACTTGAGCCCATAATCAACCATACCCCTCAGGTGCCTCAGAATATGCTTTGCAGCAATTAGGTGAACATGTCTAGGATTCGTCAAGAACTGGCTCAATGTGTTCACAACAAAGCAAATATCTAGTCTTGTGTTCGTCAGGTACATCAAGGACCTAATCATCTAACGATTCATTGTGGCATCAATCGACTCTGATGAAGCATCACTCAATAGCTTCGGGTTTGATGCCATAGGTGTGGCCATGGCCTTGTAGTACATCATCTTAAAATGCTTCAGGATCTCTACTGCATACTTCCCTTGTCCAAGGAAGATTCCATCCGCACTCTGCCACACCTCCATGCCTAGAAAATAGAGCATCATGCCCACATTAGGGGAATTTTGAGGTGTAAAATGGGCCTCAAAATAAAATATGTACTATCAAAATCAACTTTAAAAGAACTAATCACATTCTAGAGAATGACATCATCCCTTATAGTTGATGATGTCATTCTCTAGATGCATTGCTTGAGTTAAAGATGCTTACTTGTCAAACTCTAAATGATAGATGAAAACCCATAGTTAACATACTCATAATAAAAAAAGTACTCATAAATTAATTTTTGAATATAATATATATGTACTCTTAAAGTGCCTTACAAAGTGGAGTACTTTCCTATAAAAGTGTAATAACCCTTTTTTAAATTTTTATTAAAAGGACCAATTTTTCACTTTTTCCCCAAATTCGACCTTTGACTAGTTTTGATGCCCAGGTCTCCAATTTGCCCCAAATGCTCCCAAATCTTATGAGAAGGTATATGGATGATGTTAGAACATAAATATTTGTTTCATGGATGCTTTTGGACCTTTAAAATAGTTTTGAAGATCCTCTTTCAATTATGGCCAATGTAGGGAACTTTACTAGTAATTTCCCTTTGACTAGTATTGGTCTCTAGGTCTCCAATTGGCTCCAACTGCCTCTAAATATTCAGTGGAGATGTATGAATGATATTTGTAATTGATTATGAAGTTCATGGATGATTTATAACCATAAAAATACTTCTGAAAACTTGTTTAAGATTCTGGACAAAGTATGGAATTTAACTAGCAATTTGGGGTTCAAATCCCCCCAGGGTAAGTACTGAAAATGACTCTCCAAATGCCTCCAAAATCACTCGAAATTATGAACAGAGGTAGGGGATGTCTGAGGGAAATTATTTAGGTCTTATTTGCACCATTAATCAATTAATAATTCTGTTATAACCTTCTCCCAAACATCAGCAAAAATCACTAGTTCGACCTTGGGGGAAATAGCATGAAATCTTCTTCAAATAAAATAAAACTGAGCAAGATGGCTCCAAATGCTTAAGTGATGAACATGAAACTTGTAATAATCATCAATGTAAGTCCATACATCATAAATATATTAGATAAATATTATTCCATTCTAAATCATCATCCACACACTGGCATACATCAATCTAGTGGGGGAATAGTCACTGTTTTCTCATTAATAATCCATTTTACAGATAACCACTTGGTATTTCGACCTGAAACTTTTTGGAGATGAATAAATTAGTATATTAATCATATTACAACAGAAATATATCATGAGAAGTGTTTCTTGGTATTTCTCCCAAGCATGTGAAAGGATGCACCTGCTAACTTGTAGCAGCAGTCTCAATGAAAATATGTAAAAACTTTGCTAAATGTAAGAAATAAACAACTAATCGATCATGTGCAAGTAAATAAACTAAATTAAAAAATGGTAAATAGTGAGATCCATACAAGAGACAAGAAGTAAAAAATTTGAGATTTTCTATTAATGGGCAAGCAATGGCTTGCAAAAGATGTACCTCAATGGTGAGGATTGTTGAGTTAGGGCAGCTGCAATGTTGAAATGATCCAATGCTCCAAGGGTCTCTTCTTCTCCAATGCTTCAATGGTTGGGAAAATCTCAAAAGGATGGGAAAAGCTCAAAAGGGATTTTGGTAGCATGAAGATAGGATGAATGTGGATGATAAGTGAGGAGCCCCTATCACATTTTTATAGTTTTTTGGTGATGGGGAATACCATTATGGTTTGAAGAAACCAATGGTATTGACCAAAATGGTTTAGGTTTCTTTTTCCCTCTTTTTCCTTTTTTGAATATTTTTTATATTTTTATTCCCTTTTAATATTTTGGGGAATTTTGGACCCTTTTTGAGGGTTTTTTGTGTATTTTGAGGAAAAATACATATTTTGAGTGGAAAAAGAAGGGTTTTGGTCTTTTTGGTGACCTTTTGAAGGTTTCAGAGGCTCAAATGGTGGAAAAGTGGACAAATGGGTCATGTGAATAGAGAAATGAGCTAGTGAGCACTTTTTGGGTGTTAACAGATTGCCCCCTGATGTGTGAAGGCAGGAGCTCATCGTATGGCCGATAGACATCATAGTTCTTTTGTTGTTTTCCTGGGGTTTGGAGGAGAGAAGAGATCGATTGGAGATTGGAACACCGGGCCTATGCAAACTGTATGAACTAAAAGATACATGGCCTCAAAATGAATGAGGAATAATATCTGATAATGGACGAGGCGAGCATTCCCATGCTCGTATCATGACATATAAATAACAATGAGGCCCAAGAAGGGGACCTAAACAATACATATAAACCTGTTGTGTACATCATACTGGTCCAGAGGGGACACAATTTTGGGACATACTTATGGTTGTACCATGACTAATCTGAAGAACTGATACAGTGGAAAAAAGAAACAACCGCTTTGGATAATGTATCAAAAGGGTTGAGGAACTGCTGAATCTGAAGGCATCCAACAATTGTAGGGGCTCAATAACTGTGAGCCAACTTCTAAAAAGTATATATGGAACTGTATACTCGAGGGAGTATATATCTAGGGATCTTTGAAATACTGTCGCAAAGCGCAGCCCGGATATCCATAGGAGTATGTAACTGGTTGTTTCTTCAATTAGACTCTCAATTGTGGTAGAGTTAGTTGACATTCGGGGTCTTCAACAAATAACTGAAAGGAGCGATAACCTGTACAAGTCTCCATGATGCAATCAAGGTTTTGACGTCGAGCATGTGAGAAATAATCATTTGGAGAGACACTGAGGACTCCTTTCAAAATGATCCGTAGGAACTCATCACAAATGGTGATGTGTCCAAGGCACAAGGACCTCTAGGTCTATCCTCTGGAATAGATTTGGTTGGCATCGACAGAGGGAGACCAGTGACTACCAAGGAAATGATGTTTCCTTGATAGGAGCGCGAGGTGTAAAACTGAAGTGTGATAGTACTGATGGTAGGACTGACATACTGCAGGGATGGGATATAACTGGGGTCATAGAGTGGGTGTACTGAAACTTCCTTTGCTCAAAGTATGATGACATGGTTGACCTGGCAGCATATGAAACTAAATTTTAGGTGTGGGGATCATAGCTTAAGGGATTAGGGTTATGTATTGAAAACTGGAGTGACTTTTGGGGACAAGCTGATGGATGCTATTGGGAGACTCTCAGGGTGACATACTGCAGAATACTCTGAACAAAGGAGACCATACTGGGGAAGTTGTCGTATAAGTAGACATGATCTGTTGTGGCACTGATAGGCACCGTTGGGGCCTTCTTTGTGGTTTTAATGAGCTCCAAGAAGGGATAAAAGTGTGCTCTAAAATGGTACTGTCCTATGGATTTGTGTGAGCCCAGGACTGCTCATGCTCATGAGAGCTTTCATTTTTAAGGAGTATGAAAAATGATAAGAAGACTCTAAATTAGTGGAGGAGTACTGTCTTATGGATTTATACGAGCCCAAGACAGTGATTTCTCGTGGTTGCTTTCAATTTTAGAGAGTCTGAAAGCGGTAAGTAGACTCCATTGGTGGTTTTTTTTGTATGTTAGTCGCCAAGGCCCGAAAAAGCATAAAATGATGCAAATGGAGAACTCTTCTAGCCGATGTGACTAGAGTATTCATTTTTCATAATTAGTCTACAAGGTCCAAAAAAGGGGTAAACTTATACCAGGTAGATTCCCTTTCAGATACTTTTAGCGAGCATGAAAGGAAGCAAGATTGCTTGACGATCTTTTCATTATTTTAGGAGTCAGAAAAGAGCTTAACAGAAACTCCCTAAGTGCCTTTTTCGTAAAAGAATTGCTTGGCCTAAAAAATGGATAAAATTATATCGAACAAAAAGGTATTGGTGAGAGCGAGAAATGATCTCGATCATCGTCACGAGTGTGGAAAACTGAATCCGATGATGTAAAGATAGTAAAAAACAGCCAATGGTCGATGTGGCACGCAAACCAAGGCGATGAGTGTGAAAAAATGTCTGAAAAATTTGGTGGTGAGAGTGAGAAATGATCTCAAGCCTCATCACAAGTGCAGAAAACTGAATCTGGCGATATAAAGAATGTCAAAAACGGACAACGACTGATGTGGCCCCGCAAATCGAGGTGACAAGGGGATTTCTGAAAAAATGCCCAAAAATTATGGGGTTGAGAGTGAGAAATGATCTCAAGCATCATCATGAGCGCGGAAAACTGAATCCAGCGATATAAAGAACGTCAAAAACGGACAACGGCCGATGTGGCATGCAAAACGAGGTGACGAGGGGCTTTTTGAAAAAATGACCAAAAATTATGTGGGTGAGGGCAAGAAATGATCTCAAGGATCATCATGAGTGTGGAAAACTGAATCCAGCGATATACAGAATGTCAAAAATGGACAACGACCGATGTGGCATGCAAATCGAGGCGACTAGGGGCATGTAAAAAATGCCTAAAATGGGACCTGGTAGAAATGAGAAAAGGAGTGGACTATTGTGAAGTTCGCGCTGCGCTAGTCCCAATGGTACGAACGGTTTGAAAAATGAACCTTGTATGGTGCTGAAATGGTTGACTGAATATTGGTCAAATTTCTATAAATAACTAGTGGACCGAATGTGACATGTGTCATTTTCACTATTGAGTTTGACAGAGTAATTGATTTAGTTAGAGATTATTCTTCATTTCCGAGAGATTTGACCGTTGGTTTTTTATTCTACAAGTTTCAGGTAAGCCTATGAACCTTAGCCTTTCAATTTATTTGCTTTTGGGGGGTTTAGGTGTCTCAGAAGTGGCAAATATTTCATGTTGGCTTGCCAATGTGGAATATCGTACGTTTTGAGGCCTTTTGCGCGATGCACATCGCGGCTGTGGGACACACAGCCACGATGTGCATCGCAGCTGTGGGATTCATAGTCGTGATGTGCATCGTGGCTGTGGGTTCTTTTAGCTGTGATGTTCATCGCGGCTATGGGTGCTCACAGCCACTATGCGCATCGCGGCTGTGAGTGCTTACAGCCGCGATGTGCATCGTGGATGTGGGTGCTTACAGCCGTGATGTGCATCATGGGTGTGGGTGCTTACAGCCGCGATGCACATCAAGGCTGTGGGGCTTAAAGTCGCGATGTGGATCACTGACTTTGGAAAAAAATTTATGGTATTTTTTTTCTAAAAAATTTTGTGTTTGGTTTGGAAAGATGCTCAGGAGACCGCAGGTATCCTGTGTTAGAAAAACAGGATCGCAGAACAATAACAATAAACATAAATGCAAATATAATCACACACACATTACAAGAGAAACACAGATATATTGTGGTTCACCCCAACTTGGGCTACGTCCACACTGAAGTTGCCAGTCCTTATTATTATTCTGTCTAGCAAAGTGAAGGGATACAACCTGCAGCACAGCCGCTGCACTTCCTCCTCACTATCTCATAGTCTCTCTTCACAGATCTCAGAGATCTTTACAATGCATAAAACCTAATACGTCTTGCCCTAGCCGTATTACAATGTCTTCTTTTATAGGGGAAATACAATGAGAAAATACCACGGTATACCCAAAACCATGGGCCCGCAAAATAGCTAGAGAAAACAACCCCAAAACATTTTCTAGGGGCTGTTGCCCCAGAACCCCCATTTCTCGGGGGCACTGCCCTCGAACCCCCGTTCATGGGGGCTCCGCCCCCAAACCCCCTTTTTCAAGGCGTTTCCCCGAACCCCTAAAAGTGTAGAATGGGTGTACAGTCCTCTGGGGTGCACGACTGAGACAATATCATCTATGAGACTGGAAGATCTAGCTCCACAACCAACAATCTCCCACTTGGAGACTGATCATAGCAACTCCACTGCTGCTGCACTTGCTGGAATTTGACTTGGAAAATTTCTCCTCTCCACCTTCATGCTAGAAGGCCAACTGAAACCGAGGAAGAACTCAGTTTCTCTCTGGTCACTACCTTTGTGAACATGTCTGCAAGATTTTGGCTAGTATGTATCTTTTCTAGCTTCAACAGTTCATCTTCCAGTACAGAGCGTATGAAATGGTACTTGAGCTGTATATGTTTAGTCCTGGAATGGAATGCTAAGTTCTTTGCAAGATGAATGGCACTCTGGATGTCATTATACAACCTGCTATCCTTCTGCTTTTTACCCACTTCCTCCATAAACCTCTGCAACCAAATCATCTCTTTACTAGCCTCTGTAATAGCAACATACTCTGCTTCCATTGTTGAAAGTGCAACAACCTTCTGCAGTTTCAAAATCCAGCTTACTACTGTTCCACCTACAATAAACACATACCCTATGGTGCTCCTCCTGCTATCCTTATCACCTACCATATCTGCATCAACATATCCCTATAGAACAGTGTTTGAACCTCCAAAACATAATGCTTGAGTGGTGGTACCTCTCAAATACCTGAGAATCCACTGAATTCATATATCAGCTCACAACTCCCACTGCATGTGCCATATCTGGTCTTGTGCACACCATGGCATATATCAAGCTTCCAACTGCTGATTGATAGGGAATCTTAGACATGTAATCTGTCTCTTCCTATGTCTTGGGACACATTTCCTTACTTAGACTGAAATGGCTGGCCAAACGTGTACTAACTGGTTTTGCATTCTGCATTTTGAACCTCTCCAACACCTTTTGTATGTACTCGCTCTGAGACAATGTCAATTTGCAATTTTTCCTGTCTCTTGTTATTCTCATACCAAGGATTTGCTTTGCAGCACCCAAATCCTTCATTGCAAATGGATTAGCTAGCTTCCTTTTGAGTACATTTATATCCTGCATGTTAGACCCCGCAACAAGCATGTCATCCACATACAATAACAAGATAATATATCTTTCATTGTCTAGCTTCTTGAACTAAACACAGTGGTTAGAATGACATCTACTATAACCTTGTTCTGTCATAAACCTGTCAAATTTTAAATACCACTGCCTTGGAGCTTGCTCCAAGCCATATAAACTCTTTTTCAATCTACATACCAAGTTCTCCTTACCTTTGACCTCATACCTTTGTGGCTGCTTGTTGGCGGGAAAAACTACCCTATAGTAAGGAAACGGATACTATCAACTGAAAGGGGATGACAGGTAAACATATTAACTGTGTTACAGAGATGTTTATGAATGGAAATAGGTTATAGGTCTTGAGAACATACCTTTCGAATGAAGTTCGATCCTAGCTCTTATTCAATCTTGCGTTCGATCCTCAAGTCAACTTCCCGTTCGATAAACCTGCAATACAAGTACCTTTCTCAGCTTATCTTGGATAATATATAATGATGAAATGGACAAAGTAATCTAAACATCAAATATTAACCAAAACAGATCCAAACAAGTACATAACTCAATGAACACTTAGTTTGGGACAAGAAAAATTCTTCAACCTTTTATTGTCAAATGCAAATTGATGATACAAGAATACCTGACTTTGTAGCATGCTCCTGCAACTTGATCCTGAACTCCTGCTCTTCTCTGGCTTGGAAATCTTCCAGCATAACCTCATCCAATGCAAGCTTCTCTTTAAAAGTCTCTCAATAGCATTCATGTCTAACCCCTCTCTTCATTCTTCCTTGTATTTATAGGACAAGGGAAGCAGTTCAGGTCGGGACATGGTTATGGAGGAAGTTGGGAAACCAACTGCAACTAATCCTCTTCGTGAAATTAATTATTTTTTAATCATCTTTTGAGGTGTATGCTACTATTTCACAATGGAGTAGCACCCAGGGCACTAGTATAGTGTTTTAAAACTAGCGCTAAGCACTTTTTAAATGTTGAACGCTACTCTATTGAAGAGGAGTAGCGCCCATGAGGCTTGAGCGATACTATTGCACATTGGAGTAGGGTACAGGTGCTAGTCTATTGAAGTAGAGTAGTGCTCATGTCTCAAAATGACATTTTTTAGGGTTTTTTCAGCTTGCAAGGAGGTGGAGTAAGTCAAGGTCTCATCTAAGGTCAGAATGCTCCTCCATCCAAGTTGTCCTTTTGTGTGATCAACAGCTCAAGGTGATCACAGACAGAGAGGTGCAGGTTTGACCTATAACAGATGCCCCCTAATGTGTGAGGTCAAAGGGAAATGATGGTCGAAATACATTATAATCCAAAGCCAGAGGAGGATCAAGGAACCACAGAAACAAGTCACAAGAACACCTGAAACAAAGATCAAGGTCATCGAGCAATTACATTTTTGACATCATATAGATGTGCAGTGTGATACAACATGATCTCCGATACATAACAAGGAGATGTATATATAGCATGGACACTTAGAATATAAGCGTGGATCCATGTCAAACTGAGAGATCATAGCCATAACAACAAACTGGATCTATGTCTCATGGAGAGTCAAATATAAGTGAGGCTCAGTCTTGCGCAACTTGGGTGATAACATAATGAGGTAATGTCATCCAAAATCCCAAGGTCTTCATCCTAAAACAACTCGAGGTACAAACCCTAACCATGTGAATAGATGAGTTGATAGTCGAACATGGGGGGTATCGTTTGATTACCGGTCATTGATGTATACTGTTAACAAACGCGAGGGATTCCATCAATAATGATGATGGGGCCCAAGGTACCAAGTACGATATGACAAGTGTGAATAGATGGACTTGGAGTCAAACACTTGGGGATCCCGTCGAAGAAGAGACATTGATGTATTCTCAACATTCAACAGTGAGGAAAATTGCCACTGGTGATTGCAATCTACAAGGTACTAACCGAAACTCTAAACTTCATTCCCAGAGTAAAATGAGTTGATGTTGATGGGAAGAAGTCCATTGGAAGGGAGGCCTTAAGGCATCCTCCATCATTCAACTCTAGGAACACTCAAATGGTATGAGCTGATATGGAGTAATATGTAACAAGACTGACACTAGGATGGCCGACACATGAGGTCAAGGTAAACTGCAGAATGGCCAACACAGGGTATATCCTTGAACAGTGAGCATGACACAAAGTGACTTAGGAAGTTTCCGACATAATGGGGTAAATGATAAGCCTGAAATGCAGGAGACATTACCAGACCCTCCATATGGTTGGAAGAATAACCAACCGGGGGGGTAAACAACTCGGAGATCAAGTTCACCCTGAGGTCAAAAACTACCCAACTGACAGGATAAACTCAAGTAGGTGCTGTGTTCAAGGATAGAGCTGATTGAATTGCCTTTGACATTGAAGATATGACACATCTTTCCCATCCCTTATTCTTTTTAGATAAAAGAATACCTTTCTTGTTGTTTTAATGAGTCCAAGAAAGAATGAAAACTCAATAAATCCAACCATGTAAAAAGTTTAACGAGCCTATGGGAGGAAGACTCAGGACCTTCTTCATTGTTTACAGAGTTCGAAGAAGAGATAGAAGATTACTCTATATTACTGATCTCTGGATTTTAATATCGAGCTGAGATCTCTTCTTGCTCGCCGGTGTTTTCAATTTTAAGGAGTCTGAAAAACTTAAACAATAATTCCATATATCTGCTCGTGGATTTTAGTATCGAGCCCAAGCATATTAATGCTCACCGATGTTTTCCTGTTTATAGAGTTTGAAAAACTTAAACAATCCTCTTTACACCTATTCGTGGATTTTATATCGAGCCTGGATTGGTCTGTTCTTGGCGGTGTTTTGCTGTTTATAGAGTTGAAAAACTTAAACAGTCCTCTACTTACCCTCTCGTGGATTTCACATCGAGCCCGAGTAGGTGAATGCTTGCTTGGTGTTTTCATTTTTAGAGAGCCTGAAAACCCTAAAGAAAGGATCCAAAAAGGTCCTTTTTTGTGCAGTTAGTCTCCTCCCCCGAAAAAGTATACAACAAAGGAAGAAGAACTCTTCTAGCGCATACAGAAGTATACCTAGAGTATACCTTTTCCGTAGTTAATCCACCTAGGCCTGGAAAATGGGTAATTCTATACCTGAGTGGATGAGCCTTCAAATACTTTAATGAGCTTGAAGAGGACAAGTTTGCTCGACAATCTCGTTTAGGTTTAAATAGTCCAAACAAGAGCTTAAAATGACTTAAAGGTCAGCTTCTGGGATCATAGCATCATAATCTGCCAAAACTAGGTCTTCAACAAAATATTAGTAACCGCGACAAAAATCTCGAATGATATATGAATTTGAACTATTAACTAGTTAACAAGGTCTAACATCGAGAAATTTAATCTTAGGAGATTGATCCTACAAACATTCAGTGAAAAAATGAGAACCGGATGAGTGAAATTACTATGCACCATGTGTATGTATTAATTGATTAATTAGGTCATTTTAGTAAAAATTGAAACTATAGGGAATTTTAACAATGGTGGGTAAAAATTAAAATTGATTTTAATATATGCAATTTCATTTTCAAACTCAAATTCCAATTTTTTTTTGTAGGGAAAGAATTTGGGGCAAACCTTGCATTTTCAAATCTCCATGGCGATCGATTCGAGCACCCAATCAGCGTTCTTCTTCCACCAAGTAAGTTAGAATCCTCCCAACTTGCATTTCTATGGTTTAGTTTTCAAATTTTGAGCCCAAAAACACTTGCAATGCAATGCTCACATCGTTTTATGCGCGGGTGCTACTGTGTAACAAGCATAGTAGCGTATGAAGGAGATGGGCGCTACTCTGCTCACATAGAGTAGTGCCCAAACGTTACTGTGTAGTATATACAGTAGCGCTCAAGCCTGAAGGTGAAGAAACAAGTGCCGAGGACTAAAAAAAAATGCCATTTCTGTGCAGGATGGTTCTTCTATGGAGGGAGAGGGAACACAAGGACATGGATAGGTTGGCCATGCAAGACCTAGCCACTCTCCATGCTCTCAGAAGATGCGATTTGTTGAAGTTTTACCGAACCGTGAATATGAGGGCCCTAAATAGGTTATTTCGAAGACTTATTCAGTACTGGGATGTGGATACCAATACCTTTGTCATCCGAGGGAAAACTTTGGAGCTTACAGTTGATGATATTTACTTCATTACTGGTCTCTCACGGAGGGGAGATGTAATAAATTTGAAGGGGTCTTCTCGTGTGGGCATAGGGTCGGTGCAAGAGTACTTGAATACATATTGTGTGGCTAGAGATGAGAAATCAGGAAGCCAAATCTTGATTTCTACCATTGAAGGCCTCCCTCTGAAGGTGATTGTGAGTATGATTAACCGGGTGTCCAATAGTGCTTCACTACACCTAGCTTCCAGGCACTCTAAGTATGTTTGTGTACGATACTTACAAGGTCATGTGTACGACTGGTGTACTAGTTTACTAGCAAGCATGAAAGCTCAACTGATGGGTTGCAAATCCGGAAAAATGAAGAATTTTGGGTATGGTAGCATTTTGTGTACTTTCTTCTTCGAGAGGATGCCTGCTATTAGCATGGGGATTCCTCTACCTCAGGTTAACCCCCGTGAGCCTAGACTAGGCCGTTGGGGTGACATATTCCTCCGCCAGGGTGGTGGGGAAAGTCACTATTGTTACCATACTGATGATTTCTGGGGGTGGTGGGAGATGCAAGTGCCCGCCTTCGAGCAGTTTCCATATGCTGGATTGGATTTTCGCCATGATCCAGAGCTGGCGCTTCCTCCAGGTGGAGCCTAGGGAGCTATTGGTATGTTTAGTTTTGAGAATTATTTAATTTTTTCAAAATTTTCAAGTATTTGATTTTTATGAATGAATTTCGAAGTACTAAACAAGTGTCATATGCAGACATTGGGCCTATCCGTCCCAAGGGACATCCTACCATCTTCGTGAGGCCAGCTGATAAAGTGGTAGCAGATGCTATGTTGGGAACCATAGAGAGAAAAGTGAGTCGATTGGCTCACGATGTTCCTGCATGCCGTATTGATCAGATACCTATTGATATACAGGAAGATGTACTTGGGGTGCCCCCAACATGGCTTAGAGTGCTGTGGAAGATAGCTAGGCTAGTCATATGTTATCGGAATGCAGTCAATGATGACGAGGTCCCTCCTTATCCATAGGAGATGGATACATTATATGTATATTTTTGAGGCTACGGAGCCCAGTTTTGTACTATTATGATATGACTTGTATTAGACTTGTGATCCAAAACTCATATATTTTTTGATACGGTATCAACTATATACAATATCAGTGAATTACATGTGTATGTGTTTGAATTTTATGTGTGTAATGTTGTTTATGGAAGTGTATGATACAAATGCCAATCTAGAACATAGTTTGCAAATGAATCAGCTAATACATTTAAATTTCTTGGAATGTGTTCATATATAATAGAATCAAACTATCTTTCCAATAGTCTAACTCGCAGAAACTAACGTAGCAATCTAGGATATCTAATCTAGTAGACACCCATTAACTGAAATACAATTAGTTGTGAGTCAAGTCTTACCTCCAAATGTGAAATGCCATGACTGAGAGCATCTCGAAGAAGTTCTATAACTGCACTATATTCAGCCACATTATTCGTAGTGGGACCCAAACAAACCCCCCCTGAAGAGACAAGTTGGCCAGCGGGTGAGTAAATGACCCAAGCTGCTGAATCCAACTGACAGGTGTGGCGACTGGCGCCATCAGCAAATCCTAAGAAGTGTTCGGTCGACATCTGGTACACGAAACGAAAACACACATAAGACTAACTAACAAGCATAAACGAAAACTAGCTCTACAAAAATATACAACTATGTTACAAGAAAAAGCACGACAGCCTAAGCGTAGTACTTCTTCAAGTAGAGCCCATTTCTAGGCTCGGCCATCTTATTACCTTCGTAATCTACCAGCTCGTAGGAACCCTTCTTCAGTACTTTTGAAATTATATAAGGCCCGAGCCACATGTATTTGAACTTTCCAAGTCCTAGGGGTTCTTTGTCTTGATCCGAAAGTAGGACCAAATCTCCTTCAAGGAAAACCCTAGGTCTGACGGACTTGTCATACTGTCCTTTGACTCATTTTTTGTGGACCTCGTTTGTTGTGAGTGCATTGCAGTGCTACTCATCTAGATGTTCCAAGTGTAAAAAACGTTCTTCTAGTATTGAAGTATCTGGTAGTAACTGAACGACTAGTTTCAGTGAAGGAATCTCGCATTCAATCGGTACGACTGCTTCTATCCCATGCACAAGTTGGAAGGGAGAGAATCTGGTAGCAGTCTTAACGTTAGCTCGGTAAGCCCAAAGAGCCGGGTACAGCATGATGTGCCAGTTATTTCGACTGGCATTAACAGTTCTTTGCAGTATAACCTTTAAAGTTTTGTTCACTGCTTCGACTTGTCCATTCGCCTGCGAATAGTATGAAGACGAATGTTCTTGTCGAAAACCAAGCATTGTATACAACTCGGTCATCATGCTATTCTGGAAATGACTACCATGATCAGTCACTATCTCTTTAGGTATGCCGAATCGTACAATAATATGATTAAACACGAAATAAGAGGCAGTTTCTCCATCTGCCTTAACAGTAGGCATTGCCTCCACCCACTTGGTAAAGTAGTCAATGGCAACGATGATGTAATGATGCCCTCCAACCGAAACTGGATTGCAAGTCATGTAATCAACCCCCCATTTTGTGAAGGGACCTGCTGTAATCATAGGATGAAGAGGAGCTGGGTGTGCCTTCATTTTCTTAGTGAAAAACTGATACAGACGACAACGTTTCACAGCTTCCACACAATCCTTAAAGATCGTGGGCCAAAAATATCCGGCATGCAGTATATTCTGAGCTGTTGCCAACCTGGAAAGATGTCCTCCACAAGCTCCACTATGGGCATCATTTAATACTGCTTCGTCTTCTTCTAAAGTTAAGCAATGTCGTAAGATGGAATCTACCCCACGTTGATACAAAGTATCTGAAATGATGAGATAGTTCTTCGCATGGCTTTTCAGCTTGCGTCACTCTTCTCGAGAAAAAGTAGTAGGACACCTCAAGGTCTGGAGATATACTAATATATACCCGTACCATGGGTCAGAGGAAGCAATGAGGAAGATATGTTCATCCGAAAATGATGATTCTTCCTCAACATACTGTAGGTCACTCGGAAACTCTGAGATTAACTCAGCGAACACTAGTGATTTCTTCAACTTGGCCGATTGAAAGACCAAATCAAACTCCTGTAGGATTACAATCCATTTATTATATTTCCCACCGATGATTCGTCGGGTGAGAACGTACTAAAAAGGATTGACTTTTGCTATCACAGTAGTTGTTCGTAAAAGTATATAGTGATGAAGCCTCTGTACCGCATAGACCGCGGCAAGTGCTAACTTCTCAACGTGCGAATATTTAACCTCAGGGGATATCAATGCGCCAGAAAGATAGTAGACAACATGCTCTTGGAGCGTATCATCCTCCTGAACTAATACTATGCCAATTGTATTAAGAGATGTTGCTAGATATAAAAGAAAGTCTTTTGCATAGTCTGGCGGGCTCAACAAGGGTGCTAAAAGAAGTGCCTTTTTCAAGGCCTCAAAGGATGCTTGAGGAGCCTTGTCCCACACAAAATAGGAGTCTTGTTTGAGTAGTCTCATAAAACCTTTTGTGATCTTAGCATAGTTCATAATAAAGCGCCGTAAGAAATTAGACATGCCTTGTAGACTTTGAAGCTATCGCAAGGTGCGAGGAGGAGGCAGATTTACAATCGCCTCTACTTTCAGCGGGTTGACCATTATGCCACGACTGGAGACAATGAATCCCATTAGACGTCTCGATTCAACGCAGAACACACACTTGTTAGGATTCAAATGAATCTTATATTGTCTGCATCTTTCAAACACTAGTCTGAGATGGGCTGGGTGATCCCGTCTCTTTCAAGATCGCGCCAAGAGGTCATCCAAGTAAGGTTGTACTATGTGTTTGATATCATGAAAAACAAAATTCATCGCTCGCTGGAAAGTAGCTCCAGCATTCTTCAAGCCAAATGGCATCTTCCGGTAAGCGAAAGTCCCCCACGGGAAAATGAAAGCTATTTTATGATGATCTTCGGGTTTGATTTGTATTTGATTGTATCCCAAAAATCCGTCCATGAAAGAGAATATCTCATGTCCCGCACAAGCGTCTATGATTTGATCGATAAACGATGTAGGATAGTTATCTTTCGGAAAAGCTTTGTTCAAGTCCCAGAAGTCAGTATAGACTCTAATGGTACCTTGCTTCTTATCAACTGGAACAGGATTTGAAACCCATTTCATCATGTCAATCGGATAGATGAAACTGGCTTTAAGCAACTTTTCAACCTCCACCTTGATGGCAACCGCTTTTATAGGGTTCACAGGACGGAGCTTTTGTCTCACAGGTTTCGCGTTAGGGTATGTCGTGATGACATGTTCCACGATGGATGGGTCGATGCCTGCAATATCCTCATATGACCAGGAAAATATGTCATGGAATTCTTTAAAGAGCTTGGTATACAGAGCTATCTCTTCTGGAGAATAGTCTGCTCCAATATAAATGTTTTCCACGACCCCAGGTTTGTGTTAAATTTTGAGCATTAATTCACAATACTCTAGGATCTTTACTGAGAGAATAACATGTACAGTATATCAATGCATAACAATCGTAATAAGCATGACAAGCATCACAAGAATCAAAAGCATGAGAGACAAAACACACAGAGTTTCCATGGGGAAAACCCTAAGGTGAGAAACCCCACAACTTTCTCAGAGATAGAGAGAGCAATGGCTCAGCCAAAGTACAACCAAAATACAATGAGATAGTCTCCTAGTAGCAGATGATCCTCCTCCTCACTAGTGTGCCACTTTCTGAGTGAGAGAAGTGTGAGTTTCTGAGTGATCAAATAGAGATCTCCCGATCTCTATTTATACTTAACCTATTTTACCAGTTACACTATGGGGCCGACTTGTCTAGCTAGGTACATCCACAATATAATATATATTTCAGGGCTAACCCCACACATGGTGGTCTAATAACCCATCAACAAGTACACACACTTGAGACACTTGTCAATACACATGATGACACTTCCTTATAGAGGAATAACACATCTCTTATAAGGGTACAATAAATATATATGAAATACATTCCGTAGTTACATATACATCAACATTCCCTCTTAACTAGGAAGGTATTTCTCGACACAGATCTACTAGACAAGTCTTCTTCTCGGGATCATCGCCATCGTTGCATCATCATCATCGTCACTGCTGCTACTATCTCAACCATTCTCTGACTCTACTCATCATAGGAAGTTCTACAGAGCCAGTCCTTTTTCATACTGGATGTAGGCCCACCACCTGCAGGTCTTCATCACTGGCCATACTATGGAATCCTCATGACTTATTATGTGCGTCACAAAACCTCGAAAGAGCATCCCAGGCTGTTACGAGCACACGACTCTACCTATAGGATCTCCCAGGGCCATATTATATGTGACCTCACCACAAAACCTCGCAGAGCATCCTAGGCTGTTATGAGCACATAGCTCTACCTATAGGATCTCCCAGGGACAGATTATATGTGGTCACCACAAAACCTCGCAAAAGCATCCTAGGCTGTTACGAGCACATAGCTCTACCTATAGGATCTCCCAGGGACAGATTATATGTGGTCATGGAAAAACCTCGCAAGAGCATCCTAGGACTTATTACAGGCACACATCCCAACCTATTGGATCTCCCAGGGACAGATTATATGCCATAGGACAAAACCTTGAAAGAGAATCTGCCAGATATCCCAGGGCCAAATTATATGCCATAGGAAAAACCTCAAAAGACTATCTGTAGATCTCCCAGGGCCAAATTATATGTCCTCCCAGAGCAAAACCTTATCCACGACCATAGAGTATCATCTTGATACTCACCATACATCATCCTGATGTATACATGATCATCCTAATCATCATCAATGCAACATCCTACTGCATATCCTCTAGAGCAACATCCTGAAGCTCATCATCCATGATCATCTTGATCATACAATGCATCTACCTGATGCATACCAAGTATCTACCTGATACATATCATCATTCATGATCCACCTGATCATACAATGTATCTACCTGATACAAATACAAATACATGATCCACCTGATCATACATGATACATACCAACATACATGATCTACCTGATCATACAATGTATCCACCTGATACATATACAGAAACATGGTCCAAGCATCCAACATGATGCATATACAAAATACATACAAATGATCCAACTGAGCATATCCAGCATCCAACATGATGCGTACATACATATACATATAAATGATCCAACTGATCATATCCAGCATCCAACATGATGCGTACATACATATAGATGATCCAATTGATCATATCCAGCATCCTCCTAATGCATCTACAGAGCAGTAACTGGAGCATCGTCCTGATGCTCATCATCCAATGCTTACATCCATAGCCTTGTGAAGGATCCTCCTTCCAACATGCTTGGAATGGCTTCTGCAAATGTGTCCATCACTTCTTCCTTGAAGTGTCATCAATTCAAAGAACACCAAGCCTCTTTCTGAAGTACTCGAACTTCACTATGGCTAGTGGTTTCGTTAGCACATCTACAATCTACTCATCCATCACAACATACAGGAGCTTCACTTCTCCTCTCTGCACCATATCCCTGATATAGTGATATTTGATCTCTATGTGTTTCGACCTGTCGTGAAACACTGAGTTCTCAGACAGCTTCACACAACTCTGGTTATCACAGAAGATACTAGTAGCATCCAACGGGAGATCAAATAACTCAGACAGTAGCTTCCGAATCCATACTGCCTCACAACTAGCCGAACAAGCTGTAACATACTCTGCCTCGGTTGTACTCAGTGCTACGCAGGACTACTTCCTACTAAACCAAGAGATCACACCTGATCCCATATTGAAGTAGCACCCAGATGTGCTCTTCCTATCTGCAGCACTGCCTGCCCAATCTGAATCAACATAACCCTGCAGATTAAACTTTTGATTCGCTCCATACTTGAGCCCATAATCAACTGTACCCTTCAGGTACCCCAGAATATGCTTTACAGCAACCAAGTGGACACTCCTCGGATCCATTAGGAACTGGCTCAATGTGTTCACCTTAAATCAAATATCTGGTCTCATGTTTGTCAGGTACATCAAGGACCCAATCATTTGACGATACATAGAGACATCAACTGGCTTAGATGAAGCATCACAAAGAAGCTTCAGATTCGATGCCATAGGTGTGGCCATGGCCTTGCAATCCATCATCCTAAACCTCTTCTGGATATCTACAGTATACTTCCTTTGTCCAAGGAAGATCCCATCTGTACTTTGCCACACCTCCATACCTAGGAAATAGTGCATCATCCCCAGGTCCTTCATATCGAACTCAGCAGCAAGCTTCCTCTTTGTATCTGCAATCAATCTATCATCTCCTGTTACAAATAAGTCATCCACATATAGGAGCAGAATCACAGGATTCCCTTTCTCAACCTTGTAGTAAAGGTTGGAATCTGCTTTACTCTTGGTAAAGCCCAAGCTAGATAGGAAACTGTCCATCCTACCATACCAAGTTCTGGGAGCTTGCTTCAATCCATACAAGGATTTCTTCATTTTGCACACATATGACTCCCTGTCATGTATTTCAAAACCGAGTGGCTGCTCCACATATACTTCCTCTTCAACTACACCATTCAAGAAAGCAGTCTTGACATCCATCTAGTGTATTTTCCATTTCATTGCTGCAGCCAGGGCAAGTACTGTTCTGATAAAGTATACCTGGCTACAGGTGCAAAATTTTCTTCATAATATATTCCCTCTTTCTGAGAGAAGCCACGAGCTACGAATCTTGCCTTGTATTTCTCTACACTGCCATCTGCAGCATGCTTGATTTTGTAGATCCATTTAGAAGTCACAACAGACTTCTCTTTAGGTCTTGGAACAACATCCAAAACATCATTCTTCATTATTGATTGGTATTCCTTGACCATGGCATCCTTCCATTCTTTCTTTTCCGTTGCTTCTTCATAATTGGAAGGTTCTTTATTCATGATGTCACAAAGTAAAGCAACATAGCTAGTATGTGATCTGGTTCTTTTCTTTGCTCTGTGTTCTTCTTCTGGAATGCCAAATCTTTCTGCATATTGAATGAGCTCTCTAGCCCATGCAGGTTTCCTCTTGTAAGATTTATCCTCACGGGGTCGATCTACAGGTTCTTGCAGATCTTCAAACTCATGAACAACTTATGGAATTGCTTCAATCATGGTAGTGTCTTGAAATCTAGTTTCCTTAGGTTCTTCATAAAATTCGATAGGTGCCTTCCTTGATTTGATGAATGTTGATTTTTCATCAAATGTTACATCCCTGCTGACATCAATCTTCTTGAACCCTGGAAAGTATATTTTGTAAGTCTTCGAGCTTTCACTGTAACCCACAAAGATACACTTCTTTCCTGAAGGATCTAGCTTGGTCCTCTTTTCCTTTGGGACATGTGTGTATACTGGACAACCAAATATTCTGAGATGGCTGACTTCAGGTTTCTTACCAGAAAAGACCTCTTCTAGTGTTTTGTTGTCCAATATCTTGTGGGGTGTTCTGTTCTGCACATATACAGCTGTTCTAGCTGCTTCTGCCCATAGATTTGGTCATGCAGCATTGCCCTGGCTTCTTCCATGATTGTTCTATTCTTTCTTTCTGCAACTCCATTTTGTTGTGGATTGTAGGGAGCAATCAACTCCCTCTTAATCCCTGAATCACTGCAAAGCTTATTGAAGTCACTTGAGGTGAATTCTCCACCATTGTCGGATATGAATGTTTTGATCTTCTTGTCAGTTTGATTCTCCATCAAGGTTTTGAATTCCTTGAACTTATCAAACACCTCATCTTTTTTCTTCAAGAAGTATACCCAAGTCTTCCTGGAGAAGTCATCAATAAACGAGACATAGTAAACATACCCACTCAGAGAACTGGATGACATAGGACCACATACATCTGAGTGGATGATTTTCAGGATATCTTTTGCCTTGCTTTCACTGCTTGGTAAAGCCTTCTTAATGTTCTTACCTTTTGCACATCCTTTGAAAACACCTTCATGCTTGGTCTTGATTTCAGGAAGACCCTCTACAGCCTTGCCTACAATTGGAAGTGCCCTATAATGCATATGAGCAAGTCTTCTATGCCAAAGTTCACTTGGCTCCATGGAATCATGTACCATGGCATGTTTAGGTTGACCCTTCAATTTATACAATCCTCCCTCTTTCTCTCCAATCACTACTACATCATCGATTGTTTTACCCTTTGGCCACATTAGGACTTGGCCATCTACAAATGCAACCCTCATGCCTTTTGCATCCAATGCAGAGATGGAGAGAAGATTCTTTTTGAGCCCAAGTACATAAAGGACTTCTTTCATCTTCAAAGATTTTCTAGAATCTAGGTTATAGGAGGCTTCACCACTTCCTTTGATTGGGTATTGATAATCATCCCCAAGTTTCACCTTATGGGGTGATTCATGTTCAGATATGTTTACAAAAGATTCCTTAAACCCATTCATGTGTTTGGAAGCCCCACTGTCAATTAACCAATCATTACAACCATGGGAGATAGTACCTGTGAGAGCAGAGATTAGAACATACTCTTCTTCACTTGATGAGTCATCATCACTATCATCACTTTCTTCCCTAGCCTTCTTCTTTGGAGGTTCATCATCCTCGGCAGCATGAGCATGGAACTTTCTTTTGCTGCCCTTCTTCTTCTTGTTGGAGTTGTGGTTGTTATCCCTTTTGTTCTTGGGACAATCTGAAGCAAAGTGACCCTTCTCATTGCATGTGAAGCATCTTAGGTCCTTCTTATTATTTTGATAGGATCTCTTATAGCGAGAGTGCTCCTTCTTGGGCTTGCTTTTTTTGGTGTGAGCTGCGAGAGCTTGATCTTCACCTCCCATCTTTTCCTCACGAGCTACAAGTCTAGCTTCTTCTTGAGAGCATTCCTCCCACAATTTACTGAAAGAAATCAATTTCTTTCTTACACAGATTCCTTGAATAAAGGAGTCCCATGACCTAGGTAGGCCATTCAGAGTGCTCATAACAACTTCACCATTGTCCACTACTTCATCCACAGCTTCAAGTTGTTCCTTGATCTGAGATACCTTGGAGAAGTAAGATTGAATGGTTTCTCCATTCAACATCTTGACCCCTTTCAAGTGATTCCGCAGAGTCATCTTCCGATTTATGTTCTTCCCTTCAAATAACTTGGTCAGGGAGTCAAACATCTCTTTGGGTGTCTTCAGAGATGACACATGGAGGATGAGATGGTCTTTGATAGAATCAGCAATGATTCTCTTTTCCTTGACCAAGTTCTTCTTATGCAATATCTTAGCCTCTTCATCCTCTGGGATAGGGATGTCTTCTTTTATATATGAGTCCAACTCATTCTCTTCCAGGATTAACCCAATACTATACTTCCAGGCTCGGAAGTTATCAACTCCTTCAAGCTTATCCTCAAGCTTGGTGTGGTGAGACATCTTAAAGAGTACTTCAAATGGAAATAGAAAAGATTTAGGTCTTATCAATTGAATTGCTGAAAACTGGATCTGGTCTCGGATTAGGGTTTGTCGAAAAAAACCTAAAAATTAAAAATGTGAATTTCAACTTTCTGAAAGGGTAGAAAGATGCGCCTTGATGAGCTGATCAACCTGGTGTATTCAGAAATTGAGATCTGTAAAGCTACACCCTTCAAAGCTACCTTTCGGTCTTTCCGGATTCACTAGGGAGAGCCCTGAATTAGGGTTTGACTTTCCCAGAGATCTACCCAACCAAAAATATCGATCCAAAGCTCTAAACTTCGATTTTTGCAAGGAGTGTCCAGCTATGTCTTTAGATTCCAAAAATTCCTATTTTTGTGGAAACCCTAATTTTTAGGGCCAAATCTGAAAATGCTCAGAATTGAATTATGATTGGACAGATAGATTCTCCTTGAAGAGTAGAGTCAATCTACTATACTGCTTTTCCAAAATCTATGGAGAGAAACCCAATAAACAAGAAACCCTAGTTTCCGTCACTACACAATGTCTTCTTCTCAGGTTAGCTCTGATACCATGTTAAATTTTTAGCATTAATTCACAATACTCTAGGATCTTTATTGAGAGAATAACATGTACAGTATATCAATGCATAAAAATCATAATAAGCATGACAAGCATCACAAGAATCAAAAGCATGAGAGACAAAAGACACAGAGTTTTCGTGGGGAAAACCCGAAGGTGAAAAACCCCACAACTTCCTCAGAGATAGAGAGAGCAATGGCTCAACCAAAGTACAACCAAAATACACTGAGATAGTCTCCTAGTAGCAGATGATCCTCCTCCTCACTAGTGCGCCACTTTTTGAGTGAGAGAAGTGTGAGCTTCCGAGTGATCAAATAGAGATCTCCCGATCTCTATTTATACTTAACTTGTTTGCCCAGTTACACTATGGGGCCAACTTGTCTAGCTAGGTACATTCACAATATAATATATATTTCAGGGCCGACCCCACACATGGTTGTCTAATAACCCATCGGCAAATACACACACTTGCAACACTTGTCAATACACATGATGACACTTCCTTATAGAGGAATAACACATCTCTTATAAGGGTACAATAAATATATATGAAATACATAGATGAAATACATTCTGCAGTTACATATACATCAACAGTTTGGTGGAAATGTTAATCGGAATTGTTCTCAATATATTAGCCATATTCCCTTCAGCATAAATGACTCTTGAAGTAGAAGGAAAAGATGACAAATCAACAAATCCACCGGGTCTCAAAGAGAATTCTCCTCTCTCTATCCTATCTAGATCCAGAAGTAGGTAGGACCTGTGATGCACATGTTCCCATGGTTAGTCCAAGCCCATCATGACTCCTAAGATGGCTTCATCGGATGGAAAAATCGTGTCTAAACAATCGAACGAGTGGGTGGAATTCAGTGACCATGCCAGAGCATAGTCCATATCTGACTTGGCAGAGACTGGCGGAGTCACGATATGTTCCATTGCAGCATGTTGTGCTTCCATGTATGCTACTTCTGCAACAGATAGAGGCACTGAAGGTTCCGATGTAGTGGGAAGGATCCACGGATCAGTTCTTAAACCAACTATGAAAGTTTCAGTAGAAGTACCCACATCAGAACGCATAAAAAGAAAAGGGGAGGGAAGGTTGAAAGTGCCTATTAACAACCTGTAAAGCCCTGCTCCTAAACTCTCACTAACTGGGGCGGTTTGATCAACTAAGGGAATTGTGGTCTCTAAAGAAGTCTGGTTGTTTCTCTGAGTGAAAGAAAGATGATCGACTGTAACAAACTTACCTTCAAACAGGAACATAACAACTCGAAAAAATGCCGATGCAATAGCTCGCATGGCATACGTCCAACTCCTGCCTAATAACATGTTGTAATAAAGCAGAGCGTCCAACACTTCTACTTCTACAACAATTGTCTTATCGGCCAATGTGACATCAAATGATGGCAAAACCCCGTGTGGACGGAAAGTCCTACCATCAAATGTAGTAAGTAGTGTGTTAGAAGGGGCTAACTCGGGAGAACCCAAAGCTTTCCAACAGGAAATTGACATTACACATGTCGATGCGCCCTCATCTACGATAGCTTGTCTAATGGTCATTGGGCCATGGACGACTTCAATCTGAAGAGCAACGTGGTATGGAAACTAGTATTTGATATCAGCCATATCAAATCGCGCAGACATGTTAGAGGATTCCATACTTCCAATAGCTGCCAAAAGTGCATTTCATTGTAAAGGACAACTTTGCAAGACTTCTAAGGTAGACATGGCACAAGGGGTCTGGGCTAGATCTTCAACCACATTGTAGTTGGAGGTGGACCGAGTGTTGGGGTTGTGCGATGCTCGTTTCAAGACACCTTTCGGGATCTTGGGCATTGGGTCCACAGGTATGTGGAGTGGAGTGGAGGATTCTGGAATCTCTTTATCCTTTTTCTGTGCATCCGGGGTATAATTCCTAGCTCTCGTTTGTAAGAGTGCATCCAAATTAACCATGTTAATAAAAGTTTGATCAACCGAAGCATGTGTAGTGCCCCTAGTATTGGAGGTGCCAGAAGCTGAGCTCTGCCCCTTAGGGAATGGACCTTTTAGTATGGAAGGCTTATTTTCTTGTAATAGCTTCTGGGCTTCTTCAAGCAGAGGGCATTGGTGAGTAAGGTAGTCCTGCTTGCAAAGTTTACAAGGGAACTTAACCTTCTTTTTCTCTTTGTTAACCTCCTCGGCATTTTCTTTTTTGGGCTTTTGATGGTTCCCCTCTCCTTTCTTGCCCTTCTTTTTGTTGTTGGGCTGTCGAGGGCCTTTTTGATTGTTTTGAACCTGGTTAACAGATTCAGAAGCAGAAGGAGAGGTTGTGATGGAAGTAACTTATGCAGTCGATTGTTTAACAGATAAGGCATGAACCTGTTTGGTCAAAGCTTTAAAGGCTGCAGAATCAACTGAACCTACTATGCCGTCAGCATGTGGTCTAGGTTTAGGTCTACTCAGATCGGTATTCGATCATGGTGCATCAGGTATGATCTTATATAGTAACCCAGATTGTGCGTAAGTGAGATCTAACTGCTGGGTCCGTAGGATGGCTTCTTCCTCATTAGACACTCTAGAAGTAGCTACTTCCTTAGAAATGTAAGGAAGGAGTGATTTCAAATACCACTCAAGAAGGAATTCTGGAGGTATGTTGGCTTTAATGAGCCTCTTCTGTCTTCACCACTCTTGAATGTGATAAGATAAGTGAGTGGCTTTATTTTGCCTAAATGTAGACAAAAGGTCTGTTCTGACATCATACCGAACAGGAAGCTGGAAGTGATTCAAAAAGACAGTTGCAAGATCCCCAAAATTAAAGAATGCAGCTGCAGGTAACTCAATGTACCATTTGGCTGCAGCACCGGTTAAGGTCCTTTGGAACAGTCTCAACCTAATGGAATCTTCATTTAATGAGTTAGAGGAGCACCATAAATGGAAAGTAGTGACATGGTCACCAGGGTCCTCGCCTGTTTTTCCTTCAAACTTTGGAATGTTCAAAGGTAACTTGGTAGGAACTGGTGGCCATGTAGTGTTATGATACACTGGATCGTTGGTCAACTTGGAAATATCTGGAAAATTTAAAGTTGCCAGAAATGGTAAATGAGGCCTGCAAGACAGTACTTGATAAGCTGGGGTCGCAAAGGGGGAACCACCCATAGTTTGACCCGTCAACTGCTGGTATGGGTTGCCCCCAACCATCTGCTAGTAGGGGTTGCCCCCAGTCATTTGCTGGTAGGGGTTGCCCCTAGCCATCTGCTGGTAGGGGTTTCCCCCAGCCATTTGCTGATAGGGGTTTCCCCCTACCATCTACTGATAGGGGTTTTCGCCTGCCATCTGCTGGTAGGGGTTGCCCCCAGTCACTTGCTAGTAGGGGTTGCCCCCTGCCATCTGTTGTTCCGCGAAAGTATTATTGAAATTCCCTCACCCATATGAAAGTGGGTTAGTGCTTTGTGGGTTCATCCATTGTGGCTAGGTGTTAGCCCCGTCATATTGCTGGTTAAAAATGTTACCCCCCTCCTCCTGAAAATAAGGAAAAAGGGACGTTTCCTGCAGGTATATTACCTTGATTCATGTTGGGACCTGCAAAGGTATTAAAACCAGTAGTAGCTGACGTAGACGGTGCGGTCATGGTACTCATGACAGGCACAATTGCAGAAGCACTTGGCCCTATAGCGGGTGTGGAAATCCAAGTACTGGGTATGTGATATGACGGTTGAGTCATAGGAGGTAAAACTAAATTGGCTGTATTGCTAGGTCCAAAAGTAGGTGTAGAGGTAGATGCCATAGTTGTTGAACTCGGCATACCTAACATGCCAGTATTAAAACTGAAGGACGGAGTGGACACAGAGGTTGTCTGTGCTGAACTCGATGTGGCAGTAGGAGGAGGATTTACAGTATTAGTGTTCATACCTATGGTGGGAGTCTATGGAACTCCCAGTTCGCCTCCTGGATTAGTCATAAAATGCTCAGGTGGGAAATTATATGCACTGTAATCGGGCTGCTGGAAACCAATGGGTAATAGAAGTGGATTTCTAAGATTAGTCAGAGGAGGATTAAAGGGAGTACTGTACTCTGTAGAAGTGAGATCTTCAATCTCAACTGAAATAAAATGTCGCTGATTTGGAGTCCCCGGTTGTAGTTCCTCAGGAACCTCTATTTCAGGGTTTTCTGTTGCAGTTTGTAGTTCTTCAGGAAATTCTATTTCAGGTGGTAGTTCCTCAGGAATTTCTATTTCAAGATTTTTCGTTGTAAAAAGTTCCTCAGGAAGTTCTATTTCACCAGTGGTTTCCAACGGAACACTGGGGTCTACCCACTGTCGTCTAGATGGCGGTAGTGGTTCTATTCTAAGCGGAGGAAGGTTTTGCAACCTTCTCGACCTACGAAGTTCTTGGTTTTCCTTGATTATATATAAAAATAAAACTAGAAAACCTAGTGGCCACTAAGACTAGGAGGCAAACAACACACCACTAAAAAGTCCTAAGTATGCAAACCAACAAACAAGATGCCTTCTGGAGAAGAGTCTGGGATGATGAGGGCCCAGAACAAATCAACGAAGGATGAAGAACAGTTACCCAGGGTCCACAATACAATGACTAAGGGTGCAAGCGTTGGAATCACCCAATTGCCCTCCCGAAGACCTGCAAGGGATTTCCTCCCACATCTGTCCTAGGTACAGCAGATATACCCTCCGTTGTCACCTGTGTATGAACCTATGGTCAGATACTAAGGATACCACAACACCGAAAACTCCTGGGGGAACAGTCTCTGGTCGAATCAGAAGGCGTGGGTAGGGTAACTGATCCCGAAACTCAAAAGAGTCCCCAAACACGATCCAATCCTGGTATATGCTCGAAACAGAAAGTAGGAGGAGTATTCCCAACAATCTAATCTCACAAGACCTACTGCATAGATCCCAGGCAAGCTTTGAATGAAGTGGGTTTACCTGTGATAGTCGAACTACAATTTTTGCATAATGTGTGACCTTGGGTGGTTTAAGGTGATTTAAACCCAAGATCCTAACCAAGACTAGTTGGTGTAGTGTATCCCTAAAAAGAAAAATTGTTGCTATTTAATTTTATTAAAGATTTTTAGGGTTGTTATTACTCAAAAGGTAGTGTATTTGTGTGGCGTGGCTGCAACAGAAAAGCAAAGTGCCTAAATTATAACTTTTGACAACAAAACTTTTTATTTTTTCATTTAATGTTCTTTCCAAACTGAAAACTGAGCAAATCTAATCAAATTTCTTTTTTGTTTTCTTTTGAAATTGTAAACAAAATAACCTATGTTATCTTGTAAAAAATATAAGCCTTACTAACCCTAAGCAACCAAATTTTTACTTTTTCTATTATTATAAATGAAAAAGAACTATAAACATGGAAAGCAAATAAGACTTATGTACAACGTGTAAGTATGGCTAAAAAAGGCTCCTAAGCTTACAGCTGTCAAAACACTAGCTCAACAAAGACTTGTCCTACAGGTTTTTTGCAAAAGAAAAAGCCTTCACACTCAAAAGAAAAGTGGGGAGAAAACAAAGAAGAAAGATACTCAAAATTGGGAATCAAACACAAGAGGACTGGCCCAAAGCATCAAACCCTAACAAGACCACTATGCCAAGCAAACGGTAGGCAAGCAAGCTAACAACCACCCTACTAACACAAGGACTGAGAAATGAATCAACCTAAAGCACTTTAAACACACTTGATACCGGAAAAGACAAAAAGACAAGGAAAGTTGGAACTCAACAAGTTCGGAAGACACCCCAAAGGCTCCAAAACAGACCAAACCCTAAAACAAAAGATGAGATAGGTAAAGAGCAAACAAGTGTTGCCACAAACAGCAAATGCAAAGCATATAGGTTTGTAGGTCAGCAACACACAGTCAAGGAAAAAATAAGCAGGAGTGTTCATTAATGAACAAAGCCTAGTCTTCAAAAAGAGTTATAAATGGACCAAACATTCCACAAGTAAGCAAGCGATCTAAAGATGGAAAAAAGACTCAAAGAAAAGTTACAAACCTCAATTACCAGTCGAGGAGACCTAAAACAAAGTCAGAAGACCACCCAAAAAGGCATAAAACTCAACCAAACAACCAACAGAAGGCTACAGGAATGTATCCTATTGTGCAGTAGGGAAACTAGCGCTCCTGGAGAGATGGGCGCCACTATATGTATAGTAGAGTAGTGTATGGGTGCTACTTTATTTATAACATAGTAGCGCTCAGGTCTTAAAGAATTAAAAACTGACTTTGAAAGGATGCAAAAATACTGAGTGAAGCAGAGAGAAGTGAGCAAGGGATACCTACAGGGTCTCTCAACAAATTGAAGGAGTTAAAATGGTTATGGGAAGACAAAGAATAAAGGTTTCCTAGAGCAGAAAAACAACTTTCCCCAGCGGAGTCGCCAGTCTATTGGTGGGAAAAACTACCCTATAGTAAGGAAACAGATACTATCAACTAAAAGGGGATGGCAGGTAAACATATTAATTGTGTTACAGAGATGTTTATGAATGGAAATAGGTTATAGGTTTTGAGAACATACCTTTCGAATGAAGTTCGATCCTAGCTCTTATTCAATCTTGCGCTCGATCCTCAAGTCAACCTCCCGTTCGATAAACCTGCAATACAAGTACCTTTCTCAGCGTATCTTGGATAATATATAATAATGAAATGGACAAATCAATCTAAACATCAAATATTAACCAAAACAGATCCAAACAAGTACATAACTCAATGAACACTTAGTTTGGGACAAGAAAAATGCTTCAACCTTTTATTGTCAAATGCAAATTAATGATACAAGGTATACCTGACTTTGCAGCATGCTCCTGCAACCTGATCCTGATCTCTTGCTCTTCTCTGGCTTGGAAATCTTCCATAATAACCTCCTCCAATGCAATTTTCTCTTTAAAAGTCTCTCAATAGCATTCATGTCTAACCCCTCTCTTCATTCTTCCTTGTATTTATAGGACAAGGGAAGTAGTTCAGGTCGAGAGATGGTTATGGAGGAAGTTGGAGAAGTTGGGAAACCAACTGTAACTAATCCTCTTCGTGAAATTAATTATTTTTTAATCATCTTTTGAGGTGTACTCTACTATTTCACAGTGGAGTAGCACCTAGGGCTCTACTATAGTGTTTTTAAACTAGCGCTAAGCACTTTTTAAATGCTGAATGCTACTCTATTGAAGAGTAGCGCCCATGAGGCTTGAGCACTACTATTGCACATTGGAGTAGGGTACAGGCGCTAGTCTATTGAAGTAGAGTAGCGCTCATGTCTCAAAATGACATTTTTTAGGGTTTTTCTAGCTTGCAAGGAGGTGGAGTAAGTCAAGGTCTCATCTAAAGTCAAAATGCTCCTCCATCCAAGCTGTCCTTTTGTGTGATCAACAACTCAAGGTGATCATGGACGTAGAGGTGTAGGTTTGACTTATAACACTGCTGCATATATATCTCTTCCTCCAAATCCCCATTGAGAAAGGTTGTTTTTACATCTAACTGTTTAAGATGCAAATCTTCTACCGCCACTAGACTTAAGATAGTCCTAATTGAAGTCATCTTAACAATCGGAGAAAATATTTCATTAAAATCAATACCTTTCTTCTGTGCAAACCCCTTTACAACAAGTCTATCCTTGTACCGCTTCTTACCTCCTTCTCCTTCCTTCAACCTATAAATCCATTTGTTCTATAACGCTCTTTTACCAGCAGGCAACTGAACTAGATCCCAAGTCTGGTTTCCTACCAATGAGTCCATCTCCTTATTCATGCCTTTCTTCCACTTCTTTCTAGTTTCCACCTGCATTGCTTCTTCATAACATTCTAGTTCACCAGCATTAGTCATCAATAAATAATACATTGAAGGAGAGTATCGTTTAGGGAGTCTCCTTAACCTGGTAGATCTTCTTACAGTTGTAGGAGTTTCAGGCACTTGCTACTGTTCTTGATTTTCTGGCACCTTTGGAACTTAATTTTCTTGAATTTTATCAAGTATAGTGTACTCTGTGGTTTCCCTTTCCTGTTTCTTTCCTTGCAACTGATCTTTATACATGACCTTTTCATTGAATATCACATCTCTACTCCTGATGATTTTTTTATTTTCATAATCCCATAAGCAATAACCAAATTCATCAACCCCATATCCAATAAAGGTACATTTCTTGGATTTAGCTTCAAGATTTGTTCTCTTTTCTTTGTCAATATGGACAAATGATTCACAACCAAACATTCTCAGAAATGAGTAGTTTACCTTTTTATCTGTCCATGCCTCCTCTAGAACACCACCATCCAAAGCACTTGAAGGTCCTCTATTTATTAAATAAACAACAGTATTTACAGCATCTGCCCAAAACTGTAAGGGCAACCCTGCATGCAGTCTCATACACCTTGCACACTCCATGATCGTTCTGTTCATCCTTTCTGACAAACCATTTTCTTGTGGTGTTCCTGGGACTGTCTTCTCTCTACGAATCCCATGGTATGAACAGTAACTATCAAACTCCTTGCCGCAGTACTCACCTCCATTATCAGATCTGAGACACTTCAACCTTTTTCCTGTCTCATTCTCAACCAAAGCTTTCCACTTCTTAAAAGTAGCAAACATATCAGATTTCTATCTAATGCAATAAACCCAAGTTTTCCTAGTTGCATCATCAATAAATGTAACATAATAATGAGAGCCACCAAGAGATTGTACCTGAGCCGGTCCCCATACATCTGTATGCACTAGCTCTAACTTTTCATTCTTCTTCTGTACCCCAACCCTGAGAAATCTGACTCTCTTCTATTTTCCATAAACACGGTTTTCACAGAATTCCAAACTTACTTGCTTCAAATCTGGTAGCAACTTCCTTGAGTGGAGAATCTGCATCCCCTTCTTACTCATGTGGCCAAGCCTATGATGCCACAATGCTGTATCTGTTCCTGTGGAAGCTAAAGAGATAGAATGGTCAGTATTATGAGGACATAAATACAACGTACCTATGCTATCTCCTTTTGCTATCACCATTGATTATTTAGTGATCTTCCACCACTTTTCTCCAAATGTAGATAGACAGTCGCCATCTCCCAATTGCCGTGTTGAGATCATATTTCTTTTCATAGCAGGAATATGCCTAACATCTTTCAATAGCCAGTCAGTTCCATTCTTAACTTTTATCCATACCTTACCCATTCCAACAATTTTACATGGCTCATCATCACCCAATAAAACATGTCCAAAATCTCTAGGAACATACTCATGAAAGTATTTCCTATGGGGTGTAGCATGACATGAAGCTCCTGAATCTACTACCCAATAATCACTAGTATTATCTAATGCAAGAATCAAAGCATCTTGTAACTCATCACCTGCTACATTTGCTTCCTAGGTAGTTTCCTGTGCATCTCCTTTCTTCTTTAGAGATCTGCAGTCTTTCTTCAGATGTCCTTTCTTTCCACAGTTCTAGCACTCTATTTTTCCCAGTCTGGACTTGGATCTGCCCATTTTAGACTTGCCACGATTACCTTGGCTCTTTCCTCTATCCTTTTGTCTTCCCCTGCTCTCCATGGTCAATGCATTACCTTATGTCTCATCTGTGCTTTTTCTTCACATTTCCTCGCTAAGAATAACACCAATAACATCATCAAATTTCAAGGTGTTTGAACCAGAGATAGAGTTACTTACAGCCATGACCAAGCTATTCCAGATTTCTGGAAATGAACACAAGATTAGAAGAGCCCTAACCTCATCATCAAAGTTCACACTTACATAACTTAGCTGATTTGTAACCGTATTAAACTCATTTAAATGATCAGTAATAGATCCACCTTCAGACATCTTCATATTAAATAAATGCTTCATTAGAAATACCTTGTTGGAGGCTTAGGGTTTTTCATACAACTTACCCAATGCACTCATCAAACCCTCCGTTGTCATTTCTTTTGAGATATTGAAAGCCACCAACGAATCCAGGCTCAACCATATTGTTCCCAGAGCCTTTCTGTCAAGAACCTCCCATTCTTCATCGTTCATATCCACCGGCTGCTTTGCTCTTCCTCCCAACGGTAGGAATAGATCCTTCTGGTATAGATAGTCCTCCATTTGCATCTTCCATAACTGGAAGTTTTGGCCGTTAAACTTCTCGACCTTAAACTTTCATTTTTCTACCATTGCTCCCACTCGAACCAGAAACCCTAGCCTCCTGCAGGTTTATCTGCCAAATAGACCTTTGGCTATGATACCAATTGTTAGAAAAACAGGGTCGCAGAGCAATAACAATAAATAGAAATGCAAATATAATCACACACACATTACAAGAGAAACACAGATATATCGTGGTTCACCCCAACTTGGGCTACGTCAACACTGAAGTTCCCAGTCCTTATTATTATTCCGTCCAACAAAGTGAAGGGATACAACCTGTAGCACAGCCGCTGCACTTCCTCCTCACTGTCTCACAGTCTCTCTTCACAGATCTCAGAGATATTTACAATGCATAAAACCTAATACATCTTTCCCTAGCTGTATTACAATGTCTTTCTTTTATAGGGGAAATACAATGGAAAAATACCACAGTATACCCAAAACCATGGGCCCACAAAACAACTAGAGAAAATAGCCCCAAAATTTTTTCTCGGGGGCTCCGCCCCAAAACCCCCTTTTTTGGGGCGTTGCCCCAAACCCCTAAAAATGCAGAATGGGTGTACAGTCCTCCGGGGTGCACGGCTGAGACAATATCATCTATGAGACTAGAAGATCTGGCTCCACAACCAACATCCTGGAGGGAGAGGGAGATCGATGAGGGGTTGATGGAGACTATCCGGGTGAGTCCACATGTGTGGTCGGTGTTGGCTTCGGGAGGACTACTAAAGTTCGCGCAGATTCCTCTCATGCGTTCAGTCAGGCATTTTCTGAACAAGTTGATTGACTTTTGGGACCCAGAGGAGGTAGCTTTTATTGTACAGTGTGAGCGACTGGATCTCACCACCTTGACAAATGTGTATTTCCTTACTGGCTTTCCCCATTTGGGTGAGATAGGGGACACTCAGCCCAGGATTTCGGCTGGTATGGATAATGAGAATCTCCTTGAGAGATTTTGCGTTCCAGGGGCCCGTACGTAGAACAACGCACTGAGTGTCTCAGATTTGAGAGAGCCAGAGATGCAGCTAGTGGTGGCTTGTGTTTTGCGGGCGCTTAGTGCGCAGGTGCCCCATCGTTTGTCGAGGGGGATGGGGGCAGACAATGATGGTTCATTACGTCGCTTGGGGTCATATGTTCCTGGCTTGTGTTCGGCGAGAGCTGAACAAAGTGAGGCGTGAGGGAGGAGAGTTCAGTTATGCCTCTTTCCTATGTTGCTTCTTTTTTGAGCGGGTACCTACCTGGTTGCCATGTGTGCATGTTCGAGAGGGGCTGAGGAGTGAGGCACGGATGGTGCGGTGGGGGGAGATGATGCCCCGGGGTGGTGGTGGTATTCGGCGATTCTTCATGACAGACATGTGCGAGAAGTGGGAGCAAATGCCTATTTTGATTGACGACTATCCATACTAGGGCATGGACTTTCGAGGGGATATTGAGATGCCTCGGGCTCAGGGGCAGGCTTGGGGATTAGACGGTACATCTTTGTTTCTGTTGTTCTTATCATATCATGTTTTTCTATATTTGTTTGTGATGATAGATAGAGATGTATATATGATATTGACATGTTTTAGCGTGGTTTACTGCAGACATGGCTCCGCTGCCTCCGGTAGATCATCAGGGCCGTAGGGGACGTATGGTGGTGGTGGTACCTCAACCGGTAGTGGTACCCCTACCTTGTGTACGAGGAGTTGTGTGTCACCAAGATGATTCCATAGAGGATGTTCGTGATACCTTTGAGGATCTGTTGGGTGATGTACCAGATGATGGCTGGAGAGACCTCGATCGACGTGTATTGGACTGTTGTTTCGATGCTCCACATGAGTGGAGATCGATTTTATTGAGGGTGGCTGTGTTGGCCGCTGATAGGAGAGCTCGCGGTGAGTATGATTCGGAGGAGGAGGAGCCAGAGCAAGTGGCTGATCGTGATGATGATGATTAGGATTTTGGTACCTGCCCCCAAATGCTGATGAGCATATGGGGATGTTTTTGTTGATACATATTTTGTACGGTTGGTGTATTTTTTGTATATTTGGGTGCTGAGGGCACTCTTAACATTATGACTATGTGATGATATATATATATATATATATATATATATATATATATATATATATATATATTCATGCATATGGATGCGTTTTTTTTTTATTATATAGTCGTGTATGCACATGGATGCACATCTTGTCTTTGCTTTTTGTCTTGTTGCATGTGGATGCAATTGTATGTTGATTGTTTGCCCATGGAGGTACATTCGATGCACGTGGATGCAATACTATTGTTTTTGTATGCCCCTTGTTGACACTCAATAAAATCTGTGTTGAGGAAGCATCGATTGTCACAAATAATAATTGCAGTGGTAGTTATAAAAATAGGGAATGTAAAGCTCGAAAGTCAGAGTTCATCTATTATCGGCGTGAACAGGATTATAGGTGAAGAAAAGCTGAAGCTCCATACACATTCTTATTGTTGTTTAGACTATGCACAGACTTACGATGTTGTCAGATACAAAATCCATCGGAGGAAGAAAAGATTGAAAGATGAACTAGAGGACAGGAATACACTTCAGGAATATATCTGTCCTAATTGCAGTCGCAGGTATTCAGCCTTAAATGCATGCAACTGATCAGCCTTACTGAGGATAGTTTTCACTGTGAAAATTGCAATGCTGAACTCGTTGTTGAAAGTGACAGCAAGAAGCAGAAGCAACAGCCTTACAACGAATACGCCATCCTCCATTCGGCTACGTACTTTTTACAGTTAAGATGGAAAATATCAAGTTGGAAGCAGTTAAATTCTGCATTCAAATATTGGTGACAGAAGTAATGTTGCTAAGGAAATTGATACGGCAGATGAAGACATAGCAAAGGCGTCAAGTCTGTCAAGATGTATCGTATGGGATGTTTGCCAAAAGTCAGAGAGAAAGATCTACGGTCCCTAATCCATCCCGCGTCGTTCACATGTTCGTGAGATAACGTCGGTTAGTGGTCGCGGAACAAAAACCACCATGCAACGTGTCCATTTCTGATGCGTCCGGATACGTGAAAAGTTGTATTGCAAACCACTCCAAGCCCGCGCGGATACCATCCATTGGAAATGTTATAAAAAGGAGGTGGTCACATTTGTAGTATTTGTTTCTTCTTTTGACCAAAGCCGTCACGCTCTCCAAAACCCTAAGCCAAATTCGATGGGGTCTTTGAACGCTGCGATGTGAGCCTGGCCAAAAAGTTTGGTTTTCTATACAGGAGCGAGAAGCTAAAGGCTAAAAGTTTAAAATCAAAGAGATAAGACGCCATTATCCAAGAGCTGGCGAGTCTGCTATTTTTGTCCAATCCATTTCATATGATGAATATTAAAAAGGTTCTTGGAGAATGATGTAACAGGTTTAAGTGAAATGGCCTCATCAGAAAACAATCCTACAGTCTCAAACGTATGGTATATTATGGCTCAATAAAACCAGCTATATTGCAATCAGAATCTCGCCGTTCTTATTCTTAATAATGGGAAAAGCTATTTGAGCCCTAAAAATTCGAAATGGTTTCATGAAACCCTGACAGATATGGATATCAAAGATCCAAATCGAAGAGGATGCAGATTTATTTTCCAAATGGGCAGAGATGTTATATAAAAAGCTGGTACATTTGGTCGAAGAAGTTTTTAGAGTATATCGAGCTTTAGTAGAACGATGTGACCACATCTCTGGGGAGCCACATCTAAATACATTATAGCATAAGCAGAGGCAACTCATCAATCTCCGAAAGCCCAAAATTCCAGGCAGAATATCAACAAGTGGCAGAATATTAAATATCGGTGGAAGAAGTGAATAAATAGAGATAGCTGGCAGCCATCTTTTAGTTTCCGAGAACAACATTCCAGATTTTCCGTCATTTATAGTTTAAAAATTAATTCCTGTAAAGTAACGATTAGTTATTTGATTGTTATTTTAGTATCGGTGGTTTATTTTTAGAAAAATACAGTTAGGGTTTGCTCATAGGGAAAAAATTTGTATAAATTATGCATTTTACAATGTAAAAGGGGTTGGATTTTCGGTAAGGAGAAACCCATTCTGGGTGTTTTGAAGGGCTTCAGAAGTTAATAAAGATCTCAGAATTGAACAGATTTTTCTTCAAAGATTCATGTGTTGTTTAAAATTGCAGTCTGTACCATTTCCTTTCTCTACCTGTGCAAGTTTATTTTCTGCGTCATTCCTTTCATTATGTCGTTTTCTTCTATGCTTAGATGAACATTCATAATAGATTGAGATTCATGTTTCCATGCCTCGATTTATTCGCTTCTGAGCATCCATTTATTTCTCTAAAATTAACGGTAGATTCATCTGAAAATTGATGCCTGCTGTTAATGGACTGTCTTTATTTCTTTCCCTATCACCTGCAAAAATCTTATTGACTGTAATAAGACAGCTATCTTGCCTTTGTATGAAAATATTTGTTTAACTGCTGGTCCATATTTTTCTGTTTTCTCGACTCCATTGCCCAATGGTATCCTGTTCATGTTGATCTAGCCACCTCATTAAAAATCCTTAAGTTTTTATTCATTTTACAAATTGGCCCTTGAGTTTCATTGTCAAACTGCTGTCGTGGTGACATTGGATGGCAGATTTGCCGAGAGAGCCCTCTCTGGCTGAAGGAGGCCAACTTTCAGTCTAAAGATTGGTTTGAAATAGGTTACCTCGGGTTTCTTTGATACAGCCCAAGGAAAATCCGAGTGCTAACACCCCTGGAGGCACATGTTATGCACGTGGATGCAATACTATTGTTTTTGTATGCCCGTGGAGGCACATGTTATGCACGTGGATGCAATACTATTATGGTTTATTTTTTTTATTTTTTATTTGATGTCTATATGATGCATGTTGTGATGTCCTACATGTTTTGGTTGACATGTCAATCTAGAATGTTGTTAGCCATTTGATATACTACACTGTTTAGATTTCTTGGGACATGAGTGAATGAAATGGATTCAAAGTGTCGAATCATTTGTTTAATGTGTAGGAATTTTCTAAATAGATAGGGATCGCATAACTGGTAACAAATGTTAAGCTGGGAAACAAGGAGTTGGGAGTCCAGGAAGACGCTAAGGTGACTTATGCCCATTTGGAGAGAAGCGGCCAGTAGACCGGTCACGGCATCGTACTTAGCTTGGTTGTTTGTGGTAGCACCTATGCACACTCTGTCGAGGTGGATTAACTCATGTGAAGGGGAATAACTTACCCAAGTCGGTGAAGCAATATTTGGAGACCAATGACTTGCACCATCGGCAAAGACAATATGGTAGAGTGGAACAGGATCCAACTGTGTTCATGCAGGAAAAAATGAAAATGTAAGGTTTTGAAAATTTACAGCAGAAAAATGAATTAAAAAACTGTACAATATGGACTATGGTGTCCAGGAGATTTTTTATGGGTAGAATCGTTTGAGGTACAACCCGTTACGGGGGTTGCGCATGGGATTTCCTTATAAGTCGGTAAAAAGGTATGCCCCATGTCCAAGGCAAGTGTGTATGATATATGGGCCTTGCCACATGGATTCAAACTTTCCTTTGCCCGTTTTGTCATGGGCTTGGTCGTAAATGAGTACAAGGTCTCCTTCATTGAATGCTCGTGGGTGAACATGTTTATCGTAATGGAGTTTAGATCTGTTCTTTGCTGCTTCGATTGTTTGGAGAGCTGTGCGGCGGTCTTCGTCGGCCTGCTCTAAAAGAAGTAAGCATTCTTCAATTGGTAAAGTCTTCGGGAGGAGTTCTATGGAAATTTGTAATGTCGGTATCTGACACTCGATGGGGAGGATGGATTCCACGACGTGAACCAAATGTAAGGGGGTAAATCCGGTGGTGGTTTTGGTGGACGTGCGATAAACCCATAATGCGGGAAAAAGTATATGATGCCAATTGGATTTATGTTGGTCGACAGTGCGCTGGAGAATGGTCTTCAAAATTTTGTTAACAAATTCAACTTGTCCTTTCCCTTGGGGGTAGTAGGCGGAAGAGAAATGATGTTCAAACTTAAGGAGTGTTGACAATTATCTCCAAACGGAGTCCTCGAAGTGAGAACAGTGGTCTGAGACGAGTTGCTTTGGTACTTCGAAGCGAGCAATAACATGGTTGAGGAAAAAACGGGATGCAGTGTCAGCTTTGCAATTGTAAGTAGGCATGGCTTCTGCCCATTTGGTAAAGTAATCGACCACCACAATAATTTGTTTATGGCCGCTATTTGATGCGGGATCGCAATCCATGAAGTCAATGGCCCATTTTCAAAATGGTCCAACAGTGACTACAGGATGAAGGGGGGCAAGGGGGGGGGGTGTTCTCGCCTTGGGGGCAAATAGTTGGCAGTTTTGGCAATGTTTGACTATTGTGATAGAATCAGTGAATAATGATGGCCAAAAATAACCTGCGTGGATTACCTTTTGGGCGGTGGCCATTCCAGAGAAATGGCCGCCGCAGGCACCTCTATGATAGTCATTAAGGACTTGTTCGGCTTCTTCTTGGGAAAGGCACTGTCATAGGATTATGTCGACACCACGTCGATAGAGGACATCACCCAAGAGGAGATAAAGGGGGGCATGGTGACGAATGCGACGGTGTCCGTCATGGTCAATATTGGGTTGAAACTTCTATGTGCGGAGGTATACAAAAATGTCATCGTACCAAGGGTCTTCAAACGAGATAATGAATAAATGTTCGTCAATTATATCAGTATGGATAGCTAGTGATGATGACGAGGATGGTAGCTCTATAATGAGTTGAGCGAGTGCTAGGGCTTTGGTGCTCTTTGGGGTTTTAAAAGTTAGGTCATATTCTTGTAAGATAATCACCCATTTGGCAACATGGCCTTGTAGAAGGTGGCGATTCAAGAGATAGACCATTGGATTGGAATTTTCCACAACCGTAGTATGGATTAGGATAATATAATGGCGCATCTTCTATACTGAAAAGACGACGGTGAGGGCCATTTTCTCTTCATGTGGGTAGTGCAGTGGTGAGCCTGATAAGGTTTGGCTAACATAGTAAATGACATGCTCTTGATGAGTGGAGTCTTCTTGGATGAGTACTCTGGAAACGGCGTAATCGGATGCCGAAATGTAAAGGGTAAGGTCTCTTGTGAAGTCTGGAGAAGAAATCAAGGGGGCACTTGTAAGTGCTTTCTCAGGTCCATGAAAGCTCCTTCTACTTGGTCGTCCAATATAAAATGGGTATGAAGGCGTAGCAAACGGAGGAAACCATGTACTGTCGTGGCGTAATCTGGGGCAAAGCAACGGAGGAAGTTGGACTTCCCCTAAAGGATTTGTAGTTGTCTTAGTGTACGAGGTGATGGTAGGTCTACTATGGCTTGGACCTTTAGAGGGTCAATGGTGATCCCTTTTTCTGAAATGATGAAACCCAATAGATGACCGATTGGAATGCAAAAGACACACTTGAGTGGGTTCAATTGGATTTGGTATTTGCGACAACTCAAGAAGACATGTCGGAGGTCGTCTAAATGGTCGGATTGTTTCTTAGAGCGAGCTGTGAGGTCGTCTAGATAAGCCAATATGATGTTAATCAGGTCATGAAAACAATAAGTCATAGCTCGCTGAAAAGTGGCTCCAGCATTCTTGAGACCAAAAGGCATGATGCGATAGGCGAAGGTGCCCCATAGGGTAGTGAAAGCGGTTTTGTATTGATCTTCCTTGCGGATGTGGATTTGGTTATATCCGAAGAAACCATCCATAAATGACAGTATCTTGTGCCCCACACATGCATCAATCAGTTGGTCGATAAATGGTGTTAGGAAGTTGTCTTTGGGACAAGCTAGATTGAGGTCTTGGAAATCAGTACAGACACGTATGGTGCCTACTTTCTTGTTGACTGGAACTAGGTTAGAAACCCAGGTAGTATAAGCAATAGGGTATATGAAACCTGCTACTTAGAGCTTCTCTATTTTGGCTTTCATGGCTGGAAGCTTGGATGGGTGAATGGGGCGTTGTTTCTGGAAGACCGGAGATATGTTGGGCCAAGTATCTATATGATGTTCTACAATGGTAGGATCAAGACCAGGCATCTCGGTGTAAGAGCAGGCAAAGACATCGCGATATTCTTGGAAGAGTTTCTTATAGGCTTGGGTTTCCTTTTCAGTGCATGATGCGCCTAAAGAGATAAGCTCAGGTTTTCTCAGGGTGGTGGAGATGTCGATTTTTATAATCGGAGAAATGTTGGCCATATTACCTTCTTCAAAAGCATCTGGGGCTGGGATAGGATCTTTGAACTAGTCGACCTTGTTTGGTAAGAAATATTTGGATTCGACGGACAGTTGGTTTTCCATGGTGGAGATAGATGCCTCAGGGATGAAGTATGATCGATGGTGCATATCATCCTAGGGGTAGTCTGGTGTAGTAAGTGTTTCTAGGATTTCCTCATCACTACGGAAGTAGTGCGTCATCAAATTAATTGGTTCAGGGTTGTGGGTGGTTGAAATCATATAAATGGTATTGATTTCTTCTGAAGGAGAAGATTCTGGGGGGAATATTTCCTCAATGAGCGGGGGGGATATCTCTAGCTCGACATTATTTAGTTCATATAGTGCTGCTCTATAATCTGGGAGATTGGGGCAGTGATGTGAATAATGGCCGTAGATTCCACAGATCGCACAAGGGTGGTTTGTACGTAGTGATTTATTGCGAGGCTGAGGGGGTAGCTGAAGTTTAACAACTGGAATGTTCGTGTCGTCATCCAACATATTCATGTTTTCTTGAAATGCTGGTAACTGTGGACATAGGTGGGTAGCATGGCCTATATCATCGCACAAGAAGCACTTGGGGGGTATGCGGATGGTTGGGGAATTCTTTGCTAATTTGGGAGTCACTGGGGAGGTGCGAGTTGTGGGTCCAATGGTGTAGGTTTGTGGACCTCTGCCCCCAGTGTGGTGGGATTGAGGGGGGACATAAATAGATGTTGATGTAGTGACCCTTGTTGGAGGTGGTCGGTTTTGGGGGTTCGGTACACCAGGTGGTGGACGGTTTGAAATATTGATGGGTTGTACCAGTTGTAAAACAATGGTCGGTGTCGTGGAGGGGTTGGGGAAGGTAGGTACCATACAGGTAATCTTAACGTTCACCCTGGAAGGTTAAGTGTAGCCATTACTGGCATGCTGACAACTCATGAAAATGGAAACAAGAATGGAATAGTGTGAATCAGTGTTGTTCCGATATGACTAGGCACTGTGGGTGGTTGTGGCAGTCATTGAGGTTGTTGAGTATGCTGCTGTGTGTTGTGCGAGAGGGTGCACAAATCAAATATTTCAGTTATCCACAAAGGGGGTGGGATAGATGGGAAAGTGGAGGTCATGGGAGTATCCGAATATATCCTGGGTCCAACTGAGGAGATGAACGATGTGGGTGCACTCTAAATGGGTTGTTCGATCATAGGGAGAACATTTTTAGGTGTTGCGGGGGCATTAGGATCATAGTATGTTATCTGGTCAATTTTGACTACGCGTCCTTCGTGGGGAAACATCATGAGGCGAAAGACGGAGAAAGCGACAACTTTCATTTTATACATGTAGCTTCGTCCCAAAAGGAGATTGTAATCAAGTTGGGCATTGATGACCTCTATATCTATGAGAACCAGTTTTCCCCCAAGCTGTACGGGCATGTTAACTAACAAACCCTACAGTTGAGCTGCATGACCATCGTAAGCTCGCAATGCGGTAGTGGATGGTTGTAGTGTTGGGGATCCAAGTTTCTGCCAGACAAAAGTTGACATAACACAGGTGGAGGCACCTTCATCAATGATGCATCGATGAATGACAAGGTTTCGGATAGACACAGAAACCTGAAAAGCTAGTGATGAAGGCATATGAGGTTTGGCTTGGTTTAAATCTAAAGCCATCATATTGGAGTCGTTAGGGTTTGTGGCACCAATGGCGGACAACAACAATTTTCTCTGTGTAGGACATGTTTTTAGGATTTCTAGAGTGGACATAGCAGCGGGGGACTGGGCGAAGTCTTCTACAATGTTGTAGTTCGAAGCTGCACGAGCATTAGGATTGTTGTTGATTTGTCTTAAAGGGAAGCGAGGGGCTTTTGGACCCCCGTCCATGGGCATATTAGGTATGCATAGTGGCTGATCAGTTGGGAGGGTACTTAATGATGGATCAGTAAGTGTTGTTTCAGGGGCTGGGCCGTATTGGTTGCAGCGAGTTTGAAGGTTGACATCATTTGATGACATCATTAGCAAATGGTGAGTGTTGGACTCTGTATGCTAGTAATCGGTTGCCGTATAGGTAATTTGTTGCTATTGTACAGCGGAGCCCTATGGGGGATCCATTGGATGGGTGTTTACTACTCCTTGGTTGGGTAGAGGATTTTGCAATATCATGGGTTGTGGAGGAGGTGGTGCTGGCTGTGCAACGTGTCCTTGTCGTTGGGCATCATCGGTCCAGAGTTGACATGCTCAGTCCAAATGGGGGAAATTATGCGTGTAATGGCCATATACACCGCATATGGAACACGGGTGGTTTGTTTTCAAGTTAGGATTTTTTCCTTGTTTTGGTGGACGATCAGGGTTTTGATTTGTAGGAGCAACGTTATTGTTATTGGGAGGATTGTGTGGTTGTCCTCCTTGGTTTTGTTGTTGGTTATTTTCATGGTTACGTCCTCTTCCGCAATTCTGTTGACCTCCTTGATTATGCTGGTTGTTTTGGTTTTGAGGTTGGTTTTGTTGTGCATATACATGCCCTTGGGAAGTAGGTGGGTTTTGAGGTCGTGTAGGCACTCGAGCAAGCTGCGGTGGATAATAAGCAGGAGGGTTCTGAGGTGGACCTGGTGCTTGTTGTGGTTGTTGGTAACCTTGAGCTATTGGAAGTGCTGGAGCAGGAGGTGCTTCTTGTTGAGGGTAATAAGCCGATTGGGGTTGTGGGTGAACTCGAGTCTTATTGGCCTGCTGGTTATAATATGGATGTGGTGCATAAGCTGATGGTGCTTTCCCATAACACTGCGGTGGACATGAGGGTCCATGAGTGTGGTGGGTGTGTATCACTGGAGCATACGAAGTTGTAGCTCCAGAATGAGATGTGGCCCTAGAAAGGTCTAGGGTGTTGTTGGTACTCATCATAGTGAAATGTTTTTTTTGTGCCATAACCTGGCGAATGATACCGTTTGCGGCATGGGATGCCCTCGGAGCATCATTCCATGATGGATTGCCGCAGGGGGCGTCAAGTAATATTGTGTATAAATATCCAGATTGGGCATATATCAGGTCGAACTGCTGAGCTTTTAAAATGGCTTCTTCTTCCGACTGGGGTCATTCAGAAGCTACATCCTTGGCTATGAGAGGAAGGAGTGATGTCAGGAACCAATCCAAGAAGATACAGTTGTCGAGCTTGATCTTACAGAGACTTCCGTGTTTACGCCACTCATGTATATGATCGGTGATATGGGTGGTCGTATTCTATCTACAAGACAGTAGGATTTCTACTCCTGCATCATAGCGTACGGGTAGTTGAAAGAACTGTAGGAAAGTTGAGGTGAAGGATGTAAATTTTGGGTGAGTCCCATATGGCTGCTCAATATACCATTTGGCTGCTGAGCCACTGAAAGTTCTTTGTAAAAGTTGGAGTCGAATAGAATCATTGACTATGGAGTTTGAAGAACACCATAAGTGAAACGACATGATATGGTTTTGGGGGTCTTCCCCAGCCTTCCCTTCAAACTTTGGGATGTCTTATGGGAGCTTTGTGGGCATGGGGGTCCAAGTAGGGTCATGTCTAATGGGATCATTTGTTAGCCTTGCTAGGTCTGGTAGGTTAAGGCTAGCCATAAATGGCAAACTGGCAGAGGGGTGTGACATGGTTGGTGGGGCATAAATGCTAGTGCTAGCATTATGAATTGGGCCATTACCCCCAAGGGGGAGATTAGTTGTGAAAGGGATGTTCCCTCCACATAAAGATGTGTGAGAGGGTCTAGTGCCTCCAAGTGCAACATGAGTTACAGATGGGTTTGGGATGGTTCCAGTAATCACTGGGATTTGAGTAGTGGTGGTGATGGTAGGTGTAGGTCCCATATTGGGAATACCTAATGTAGGTGTAGGTCCCATATTGGGCATCCCTAAAGGAGGTGTGGTAGTTGTGGCTACCGTGGTGGCCGTTGTGGTGGTGGGGGTGGATGATGTTCCACCAACAGCCCCTGTGAAAAAGTTGTCATAATGCGAGCCAACCATGGGGCTAGTGGGTGCGATGTATGTGGGATTTTTGGATTCTGCCTCATAATCATATATGAAATGAGGCGCGTCAGAATCGGATGACGGGGTTCTATTTCGATGACGTGTGGATTCAAGGGAACCATACTGCGGGGGGTCTCCCCGAAAGCGCCGAGAACGTCTCGGGGAATCAATGGTGATGGTTGTCTATTAAAATTAACTGGTGGTGATGAGTGTGAAGCTCGAAAAACCATAATGCAATGGTGTGTGCAATATGGGAGCGTAAAATAATGGCACTCAGTACAACAACCAACCTCAAAACACTTTCTAGAATAGCTATGCCATAGTAAGTGGAGTAATAAAAAAATGTGGTCAGAAAACCAACATGCAAACGACTCCTTAAAATTGAAAAATGTGTACTCATTGACCAAGGGGAGGTAATAGAGCATGCAAACACCTAACTAAAAGGTATTATGACTCAACAAGATATATCCTCTACAAGGTGATGAAATCCAAGTCAGACAATATAAATTGTAGAACCAAAGGCTAGATATCCCCCTACCGGGAGGGATACTGGGTAGTCAATCCTAGAAAATGGGCCACTAAGATACCCCATTCATGACATGTCCTGTTGGGTGAATCTGCAGCTCTTGTTCTATCATCGTTGTACTCCCACAAGGGTGGTACAATGAGAACAACGAGTATGTATCCTTCGGTGACTAAATGGATTGCGGTATTCCACTCAGACCTCTGAAACCAATCTAGCTACTTCAACCTTCCTAAGGGAGAGGTCTTCCTGACGAATTGGTTTTAAACTGTGTCAACAAATAATAAGGGATTTTGGTACCCTAAATGTCAACCACTATGTCTCAACATGTAAGTGAGTGAGGGGTGTTATTTGGATACTTATCCCCTCAGTCCTACCTAACTACAATATTCTTTTTGTGTTCCCTAAATGGGGTTAGAATGTTCATTGAGTTAAGAGAATTTTAAGGCTCACTTGAAGTTATTGTGACAGATTGTGTGCTGGTGTGGTTGTATACCAAAACAATTTGCCTCGCTTGAGCGATTTAATCACAAACTAAAATGACGATTTCAATTTGCAAAAAATGAAAGGCGCTTTAAAATGTAAATGCTTTGTTTCAAAAAATATGGATTTTTCAAAATTTTCAAGGTAAAGCAAATAAAAGATGAAGAAATAAGTGGATTTCTAGAAACCTTTCTTGGGCAAAATATTGAGCAATTCAGAAATATGATTCTACCTTTGCAAAGTATGAAACATACAATCTGAAAAATACTTAACAAATCTTTCTTTCACTTAACTGACAATTTTCAAAGAGATTAGTAAAGCATATGACAGAATATAAATTTATAATGCTGCAATAATAAAACACTTATGCTGTCAAAAAATTGTAGAAAATAAGGCTGGAAAAAATGGGGTGATTGGGCAAAATCTCGAGAAAAATGGGTCGAATCGTAACAAGAAATATCGCGGCTGTGAGGAGAAAAGCCGCGATGTGGGAAAAAGCCGCAATGTGTATCGCGACAATATGGGAAAAAGCCGTGATGTGTATTGCAGCGATATGGGCAAAAGCCGCGATGTGTAGTGTGGAAAAAGGCCGAAAAGTCGCGATGGACCGCGCGGGAAAAAGTCGAACAGCCGCGATGGGCCGCACGGCAAAAGGCTGCGAGGGTGCGATGCGCAGCATGACTGTGGGTGCCGAAAGCCACGATGTACAGATGGAAAACAGGTCGCGATGGGCAGCGCGGAAAATAACCGAACATGCGCGATGGGCCGCACGGAGAAAGGGTGCAAGGGTACGATGCGCAGCATGACTGTGGGTGCCGAAAGCCGCGATGTACGGATGGAAAACAGTCGGCGAAAAATGAACCCAAAAATTGAAATTTTGGGTTGTTTTGGGCTGCAAAAAGGGCCAATGGCTAGGGCAGCTATCAAGAAGCTGACTAGTATGGCAGATCTACAGTTTTAAATGGAAAAAAACAACTAAAATATAGATCTAAATAAAAAAATTTAAAGTTCAAAAACCGGTGGAGTTGCCAAAAACTGTTGATTTCTCCCAAGAATGTGCAAGGATGCACCTGCTAACTTGTAGCAGCAGTCTCAATGAAAATATGTAAAAAATTTGCTAAATGTAAGAAAGAAACAACTAATCTATCATGTGCAAGTAAATAAACTAAATTAAAAATGGTAAACAGTGAGATCCATACAAGAGACAAGAAGTAAAAAATTTGAGATTTTCTATTAATGGGCAAGCAATGGCTTGCAAAAGATGTACCTCAATGGTGAGGATTGTTGAGTTAGGGCAGCTACAATGTTGAGATGCTCCAATGCTCCAAGGGTCTCTTCTTCTCCAATGCTTCAATGGTTGGGCAAAACTCAAAAATGATTTTGTCAGCATGAGGATAGGATGAATGTGGATGATAAGTAATGAATGTGCATGAGGAGCCCCTATCACCTTTTTATAGTTTTTTGGTGATGGAGAATACCATTATGGTTTGAGGAAACCAATGGTATTGACCAAAATGGTTTAAGGTCTCTTTTTCCCTCTTTTTCCTTTTTTGAATATTTTTTATATTTTTATTCCCTTTAATATTTTTAGAAATTTTGGACCATTTTTTAAGGTTTTTTGTGTTTTTTGAGGAAAAATACAAATTTTGAGTGGAAAAATATGGGTTTTGGTCTTTTTGGTGACCTTTTGAAGGTTTCAGAGGCTCAAATGGTAGAAAAGTGGACAAATGGGTCATGTGAATAGGGAAATGAGCTAGTGAGCACTTTTTGGGTATTAACAAGAAGCTCTCCCAAAGAGAACAAGAGCTCACAAAAAACGCCCTCCCTCAAGGGTCAAGAATATGCCATCAAAAACTGGAAATGGTTGAGAGAGTGTGCTGCACAAGAATAAACCATGACCTGCCCTGTAGCTTACACCTACAAATAAACACTCCATTAAAGCTCCAAATTAAAGGTCTGAATGGCCTTTCCAATTACCAACTTGGATGGGAATATTTCACCCTCGAAACTGGCTAAGGCAAGAAACTAGTCATCCACTGGCTCTCCCTCTTCACAAATGCAATTGCAAATTTCTCAAATGATCAAAAGCTTCTATTATTCTTTGTTCATGACTTTTATAAACTTATAATGTCCTCCATGGTTCGAATTACTTCCAAGAGACTCATGGTAACTCAAGTTGGGAAGAGATTCTAAAGAATGCCACTTGTACAACAATTTGTAGTCTCCCACTTCCACCAAATCACATGTGGAAGCTTATTAGCTGCCCTAACTCCCTTGAGTGCCCTATTGGAGGCTACTTTTAGTCCTGACATGTCATATATCTCATATGTGATCTTTTAGGTCTGACTTGTGTCACAGGTGTCATATCATCTTTATCATTGTTGTCATAGAGCTAGGGAATCTAGCCCAAGTGTCCCACTAGCTCCAAATTGCCTCTTCCTCTTCCATGGGAGTTTCTCTTCCTCTATATTTCGACCTTGGATGAGTCATGCCATGAATAATACCTTTTGAGCCCCCCCAAGTATGTTACCATTCACCTTGAATTCGAATTGGTGAGAGAATGATGCCAAATGTAGTGGGGAAATCTATCCATATGTGGGTCCCCCTTCCTCCATGTGTCTTCATGATCAAATACCACTTGATTTTCAATTGTATATATTTATTTAGCTTCTTCATTAAATATTTATGCCACCCTAATGTTCAAACATCATTTATTATTCCCCTTATTCCAAATCCCAAAGTTTCCACCCCAAACCTGGGAAACTAGTAATTTTCCTCCTTGGCAATTATTTGACCCTTAGCATCAATTTGACAAACTGTAATGAATATGTCCAATGTACTTAGGCCTTTGTGACCCAATGCCAATTTGGAACATGACAAAAAGTGAAGTACTTTTCTATATAATAAAAAATGTTTAAGTAAAAAATATATTATTAATATTAAAAATCAACATAAATTTGAAATTTGAAACCATGCTTTACGTTTTTTTTTTATGTTATTTATAATAAATTTGTATTTTTTATGTGGTTTAAATTTTCAAATTTCAAATACGTGATAGGATAATGTATATGGTAAGATAACATAGCTTATGTACGAATATACATAGCTTATACTACATAATATGAATATGATAACAAAACATTATAACATTATTCATAACTAACTTGTTATAGATTATGTAACATTATATGAATATACCGTAGCATAGTTTATTCATATTAGGTATCTTATTAGAATAATTTATAATGTATGGAGTTTATATTATTTTATAAATATTTATTGGTTTAAAGTTTTTAGTTTGAATTTTAAATAAATATAAATTTATAATTAACTTAGACTAAATTAGTTTTATTTAATATTTATTCATCTAAACTTCTAAAATTTGGTTGATAAAAATTTGAAACTTAAACTAATCTATTCATGGTAAATCAATTTATTCATTTAAAACTTAAATTTTAAATGATTATGAGCTTAATTTATAGTTAAACTAAACTAGTATTCAGATTACGCGATTTATTTAATATTTATTTATTTAATTTTTATGTTAAAAGTTAAACTAATTTTTTATATATATAAGTTTAAAATTTATTTAATGAACATAGGTTAGATTGAGTTTGAAGAATATAGATTAAAATTATATATATATATAAACTTGTTCACATAAATTGAATTTAAGTTCATGATTCAAAATTAAAATATTTTATTTTATAAGTACTTTACTTTAGTACATTTATTTATTGTATTAAAAAGTACTCTTATTTCTAGTTATATCAAAGAGGGTTTTTAATTAATTTCATTTCTACACATCTTTTCAATTTAATTTAACCATAGTTACATAAATTATAGTGCAATAGGTGACTTGTACATATACCTTCCCCACAAAATGAAAAATTCATAATATTTTAATATATCTCTTAGGAGGCCCATTTTAGACCTGAAAATTCCCCTAAAGAGTCCTTTATTTCAAACTCGGCAGCAAGCTTCCTCTTCGTATCAGCAATCAATCCATCCTCACCTGTCACAAATCGACCATCTACATATAATAGGAGTGTCACTGCATTTCCTTCCTCAACCTTGTATTAAAGGTTGGAATCCCCTTTACTCTTGGTAAAGCCCAAACTAGTCAGGACTTTGTCAATCCTGCCGTACCACGTCCTGGGTGCTTGTTTCAAACCGTACAAGGCTTTCTTCAATTTGCACACATGTGACTCCCTGTCATGTGTCTCAAAACCAAGTGGCTGCTCCACATACACTTCCTCTTCGACTACACCATTCAAGAAGGATGTCTTGACATCCATCTAATGTATCTTCCACTTCATCACTGCAGCCAGAGACAGTACTATTCTGATGGAAGTGTATCTGGCTACAAGTGAAAAAGTTTCTTCATAATCTATCCCTTCTTTCTGAGCCACAAATCTTGCCTTGTATTTCTCTATGCTACCATCTGCGGCATGCTTGATCTTGTAGATCCACTTGGAAGTCACAACAGACTTCCCTTCTGGTCTCGGGACCACATCCCAGACATCATTCTTCATGATCGACTGGTACTCCTCAATCATGGAATCCTTCCATTACTGCAACCTTGATCCTGGGAACTTCAAATTCTTCAATATCTTCAATAGGTAGTTTTCTTGAACTTCGTCGCTGGAACAAATGTCGTTGTCCTTCTTTTGTAGGTGATTGTACACGATATTTTCTACAAGTCAAATTCAATTGCATGATTAGAACTTTCTCATAGTTTTCAAAGCAAAATCTTACACATAAGGACATATGTCATACAGTCATGCAATTATCTTAGCCAATGCTTCAATACAACAATTATCCATATCATGTAACTTTCTAGATGCCTTCCATCTCTACCAGAACATTGTTAAGAGTGTGCACTACTCCCAACATGTCAGCAAAGAGGTTTCATTCTAGATAAGTAGCAATGGGATGTTGTACAGTACCATAGGCCACTTACACATTACTTGCATATTAGTAGAATCTTGTTCATTAATGCAACTTTTCTAAAATGCATAATATTCATCCTAACTCTAGGAACATAAGTATGTACATGACTGAACAACATCATTTAAGTAACAAGAAATGACAATTCAAATACTTATCTTTGTTTGGTTGTTGGGTGGACTCCCTCTCAATCTTTGCTTCCTTGCGGGAGCTACTGGAGTCTCTGATAGTGTGCACCTTAACCAATGCTGAAAATGGATGAGAGGTTCTTCCATAGATTATTTGTTTTCCGGAGACCAACTTTGCAGTAGCTTCCTCTACTCCTTTCATGTAAAAATTCATTACAATACATATTCTTCATCACTTGAAGAATCTTCACTGTCTTCCCTGGTTCTCTTCCTTGGAGGTTCATCATCCTCTACAGTGTGAGCATGATGTCTTGTCTTGTTGTTCTTCTTCTTGTGGGAGCTTCTTTTGTTCCTGGGACAATATCTGGAATAGTGTCCCTTCTCATCACAAGTATAACATTGAATGTGAGAAAGATCTCTCATGAATTCTCAAAAGTTCTCCCTTTGATTCTGGTGGTGGTGTTTACCCTTCTTGTGATGAGGATGCTCCCTCTTGTGGTTATTCTTCCTAGTGTGTGCTGTGAGAGCCTGGTCTTCATTATCCATCTTTTCTTATTGAGCTACAATTCGAGCTTCTTCCTGTGAGCATTCCTCCCATAGCCTACTGAATGTGATGAGCTTATTTCTAGCACAAATTCCTTGAATGAAGGAATCCCATGAACTAGGAATACCATTCAAGGTGGTCATCACAATTTCACCATTCTCTATATCTTCTCCCACAGCTTCAAGTTGTTCTTTTATCTGAGAGACCCTTGTAAAGTAGGATTGCATGGTCTCTGCATTTTGTGTCTTTACATTCTTCAATTGATTCCTCAAAGTCATCTTCCGATTTATGTTATTTCCTTCAAACAGCTTGGTCAAGGAATCAAACATCTTCTTGGGTGTCTTTAGAGAAGACACATGTGGTATGAGATGGTCTTTTATAGAATCTGCAATGATCCTCTTAGCCTTGACCAAATTCTTCTTATGTAAGGCCTTAGCCTCATCTCCCTCTGGAACTGGAACTTCTTCACTTATGTAGGTGTCCAATTCATTCTCTTCTAGGATTAACCCAATCCTATACTTCCATGCTCGGAAGTTATCAGCCCCTTCAAGCTTATCCTCAAGCTTGGTGTGGTGAGACATCTTTTAAAGAGTACTTCAAATGGAAATAGAAAAGTTTTAGGTCTTACCACTTTGATTTGTTGAAACTAGATCTATAGCTGGCTAGGGTTTGATAGAGAGACCCTAAAAAAATCCAAACTTGGAATTTCAAACTTCTGTCTAGACAGGGAGATGCAATTAACTGAGGTGAGAAATATGGTGTACTCAGATTTTGAAAAATCCAAAAATTGACCCTCCAAAAATGGCCTACGAATTTTGGATCTGCAACTTCTGTCAAAATCTGGTTTTCAGGTCCAAAAGTCAAATTAGGGTTTGACTTTCTCGGAGATTCACCCAACCAAAAAGTTTGATCTTAGTCTCTAAATTTCGATTTTGCCAAGGAGAGAAATCCTATGTTTAGAGCACTCCAAAATTCCACTTCTGTCAAAAGCCCTAATTTCCCGCAGCAGTGACAAGCCAAAAATAAAAATGCTCAGAACCCAATTTTGTTTTAACAGAAAGATATGCCATATTGTTTCTTGCTCATCTCTAAAATTTCAGATCCTCAGGGTCTAAAACTTCGGCCTGTAGTAGAATGACCTGTCATATTTCCAACCCCATAGATCTAAGCTTCAATGGATTCTCCATGAGAGAGATATGCTAAGTGTCACAACATGACCTATTTATGGGATGAAACAACATAGCAAATCTGTATGGAGTTCCACGTGTCACTGTTTCAACTTCAACCTTTGAACCTCGGACCTATGAAACTACAGTTCGTGCCCTAACTATCACATTTTATGGAATTCCATTTGGAGATTCCTAGGCTGAGATCTGACCTTTGTGCCTAGGTCACCCGTTTAGAGCTGCATTTTGGAAGAGGCAGAAATCCTAACTTGTACGGATCATATCTCACAAAGCACAACGAATATGAGGGTGAAATTTTTACACAAGGTACATCTGTGCCTTATATTTGTCCTATAAAAGTTTTAGATCCTTAACCTTCACCAAAACGGATTTATAGCGAAAGTTCCATGATGACTAGTTTGTACTATACCAAGCACTAGCTTCCAATTTGTCGCAAGTGTAACAAGTGTCGTAAATGCCATATAATGCCTTCCTTCATGCTAGCTTTGATACCATGTTAGTTTTTCATCATTTCATTCAATATGATCTAGGATCTTAACTGAGATAAAAACATGTACAACATATCAAATACAAGAGACAAGAGACACAAAGCATTTCACCGGGGAAAACCATAAAGGTGAAAAACCCCGCAACTTCCTCAGAGATAGAATAAGCACCAATACAAATATCACAAAGATGAAACCCCAAAAGATATACGTCTCCAACAGCTACTCCTCCTCCACTTGTGCACACTCCTCTCTCTCAACTATGCAATTTGGATATTTTTGTGAATGAATAAATAGAGAGGTGCTCCTCTCTATTTATACTTTACCTTTACTTTCCTTTTACCCTAACTGGGCCGACCTCCCTTAGGAGAGTCTAATAACCCATTACCACTTGAAACTGGGCCGACCTCACTACGGGAGTCTAATAACCCATGAAAGACACAACTTCGGGGTCTAATGCTGTAATGTCCCTTTTTCAAAATTTCATGAAACTGCCCAATTTTCCAATTTTTCCCCAATTTCGAACTTTGACTAGTTTTACTGTTTTGGCCTCCAAATTAACCCAAATGCTCCCAAATATTCTGTAAGGGTGTATGAATGATATTTAGACTTGAATATTAAGTTCAGTTATGATTTATAACCCTCAAAAGACTTCTGCACATTTGATTTGTATTCTGGTCAATGTATGGTGTTTTAACTAGCAATTTATGCATCAAATCCCCCCTGGGTAAATAATGAAAATGGCCTCCCAAATGATTCCAAAATCCTTTGAATATATGAAAAGAGGTAGGGGATGTATTAGGGATGTTATTAAGGTCTCATTTTCATCATTAATTGATTGTTATCGTTTTTCCAACACTCTCCCATTCAACTGCAAAAATCATCAATTCGACCCTTAGGGAAATGGCACTATTTCTTCTCCCAATGCAATTAAACTGAGTAAAAATACTTTAAATGCTCAAGTACAATACATGAAACTTATAAAATACATCCATGTAAGCCTATTAATCATAAATTTATCATAGAATCACCCATTCATTTGAAATCATCAGCTTTACCATGCTATACATCAATGTCATGGGGAAATGGACATAGTTTGCTCATTAATCAACATTTTTTCATACAATCAGTGGGTATTTCGACCTGAGACTTTCTGAATATGAGTAAAAGAGGATATGAATCTATTAATATCATAAATATATTATATTAATCTCTCCCAATGAGTACAAGTGCTCACCCAAAGCGCAATCCCTCAAGGAGCATGAATATGCCTTCAAAACTGGAAATGGTGGAGAGAAAGTGCTGCACCAAACCAAACCATGAACCTTCCTATAGCTTCTACCTGCAAATAAAAACTCCATTAAAGCACCATGAAATACCTGAGTGGCCTCTTCAAACACCAACTTGGATGGGAATCTTTCACCCTCGAAATTGGCTAAGGCAAAAAACTAGTCATCCTCTAGCTCTCTCTTCACAAATGCAATTTTTCTCAAATCATCAAAAGCCATTCTCATACTTGATTTCTACATTTTATAACCAAAAGGAGCCTTCTAAGGGTCGAAATACTCTCATTAGATTCTAGAGATTTCCACTTAGGAAATATTCCACATTTGTCACTTGTCTCCTAGTTTCCAACCCTCCATCTTCTCCCAAATTTTAGTAGGAGTCTCATTGGCTTCCCCCAACTCCATGAGCACCTTCCTTGAGCCTATTTTTGGGGCTGACATGTCATAATGGTCAGATTTAAAAGTCATATCTGAATTTTGTCATAGATGCTTCATCATTGTTGTCATAAGATTAGGGAATCTAGCCCAAGTGTCCACTAGTCTCCAATTTGACTCTTCCTCTTCCATGGAGGTTACTATTCCATCCCCTTTCGACCTAATATTCTCAATTCCATGTGTATGCCTTACCAACTCACCCAATAATGTTTTCCTTCCCATGGATTCAAAATGGCAAGTGAGATTTGCCATGTGGCAGTGAGAAACCAAACTAGTGTGGGTCCCACATCCTCCAAATGTCCTCAAAACCATTTGCCACCTATAATTCCTCTTTGATTCATTTATTCAAATTATTTATTAAATACTTGGACAATTCTAATGTATAAACATTATTCCTTTGCTCCCTTATTACAATTCCCAATGTACCCATTCAACCTAGGGAACTTGGTAGGATTGATGGGGATTGGCTTCTATACAATTATTTGAATGGGGACATTACAGTCCTCCCCACCCAAGATTGCTTGTCCTCAATCAATTGCAAATTAGGATGCTGCAAAATCTTGTCCTCTTCCCATGTGGCATCTTCATTTGGTAGGTCCTTCCATTGTACTAAATATTCTTTGATAATTCTGCTCCTCAACTTCTTTTCCCGTGTCTTCAAAATGTTTTCCAGAACAAGTGTCAGTTGACCTTCATCATCCAAAGGAGGAAGTATTTTTGAAGTTATGATTTGCTGACCAATGGATTTCTTGAGACAAGAAACATGAAATACATTATTAATTTTACTCACTTCCGGAAGTTCTAGTTCATATGCTACCTCTCCAATCTTCTGCACTACCTTGTATGGCCCATAGTACCTTGGTTTTAATTTTTCTGCTCCATTCTTTTTGAGAGATGTTTTATTATATGGATGTAACCTTAAATATATTAAATCATTGACATGAAAGGTTCTTTCTTCTCTATGTCTATCAACATATTGTTTTTGTTGATTTTGAGCAACTTGCAAATTGTCTTTCAAGAGCTTTAAAATATTTTGGCTTTCTTCCACCCAATCTTTTGCCTTTGGGGCTCTATTATCACCAAATATGATTTCAAAAAATGTGAGTGCATCATAACCATATAATTATTTTAAAGGAGACATCCCTATTGAAATATGATAAGTGGTGTTGTAGCAAAACTCACCCAAGTGTAGCCATTTTGCCCATGCTTTTTGTTGCTCTCCCACATAGTTTCTTAGGTACCCTTCCAACCATTGATTCACCCTCTCTATTTTTCCATCAGTTTGTGGATGATAGCTGGTACTTGGAGTCAATTGAGTGCCCACCAACCTAAAAATTTCTTGGCAAAAGAAACCCCTGAATCTACTATCTCTATCACTGACAATGCTCTTGGGGAGCCCATGCAATCTGAAGATTTTTTTGAAAAAAATATCAGCCACTTGTGCAGCACTAAAAGATGATGTAACATCAAAGAAATGAGCAAATTTTTTCAACCTATCCACTACCACATAGATGCAATCCTTACCCAAAGATTTAGGCAAACCGGTGATGAAATCCATGGAGATACTGTCCCATTTTTGCTCCAGAATAGGCAATGGTTGTAATAGCCCAGCTGGACATGTGAGTTCTGATTTGTTTTTTTGACATACTTTACATTCATTCACATATTTCTGAACATCTTCCTTCAACACTTTCCAAAAAAACCTTTGCCTCAACTGTCTATAAGTTTTGAAGATCCCCAGATGACCCGCTAGTGGGGAATCATGTGCTTCTTGCAAAATTCAGTACTTGAGATTTGAGTTCTGAACTAAATAAATTCCACCCTTATAATATATCATCCCATTCAAAATCTGGTAGTTGTCATCCCCTTTGATTCCATCCAACACATCACAAGCAAATTTGTCTTTAGCATATTCAACTAGTAGCATATTTTTCCAATCCTTGGCAATGTCCATGAGAGAAAAAGAGTCTTCTTGACAAAGCATCTACTACTATATTATTCTTTCCCTTGACATATTCAATATCAAAATCATAAGATTGGATTTTGCTTACCCACTTTTGTTTCCTTTCATTTAGATCTTTTTGGGTGAGAAAATGTCTTAGACTATTGTGGTTAGTTTTCACCACAAACTTGCTGCCCACGAAGTATTGTCTGAATTTGGCCAATGCATGCATAATGGCCAGCATTTCTTTATCATAGATGGAGTAAATTTTTTTATGAGGCTGCAACTTTCTACTCTCAAAGGCTATGGGGTGTTGTCCTTGCTTTAGGACATCCCCTATTCCTCCACTTGAAGCATCACATTCCACAACAAAAGGTTTAGTAAAATCAGGAAGTGCAAGTATGGGACAACTACTCATTACCTCTTTCATTTTTTGGAAGGCCTTTTTAGCCTCTTCATCCCACTTTAAAGCATCCTTCTTAGTCAAATTAGTGAGTGGAGAAGTCAACTTGGAGAATCCCTTCACAAATTTTTTGTAGTAGGTGCATATGCCAATAAACCCTCTCAATTCGGTAATATTTTTTGGTGATGTCCATTCTAAGATAGCCCTGATTTTTTCCATGTGTACCTTCACTCCTTCTTTCCCAATAATGTACCCAAGATACACTAACTATTTCATCCCAAATTCACACTTTGACAACTTAGCAAATAAGGACTCTTCTTGCAAAACTTTCAACACAATCTCTAATTGCTGCAAATGCTCTTTCCATGTTTTACTGTAAATGAGAATGTCATCAAAGAAAACCAAAACAAACCTTCTTAGTTGCTTGCAAAAGATCCTATTCATGCATGTTTGAAATGTGGCTGGAGCATTAGTTAACCCAAAAGGCATGATAAGAAATTCAAAGTGACCATAATGACATCGAAAAGCAGTCTTTTGCACATCTTCATCTTTCATTCGAATTTGATAATACCCTGATCTAAGGTCAATTTTGGAGAAGTATTTGGACCCATGTAGCTCATCAATCCTAGGAATAGGATACCTATTGTTTATAGTCTTTTTGTTCAAGGCTCTAAAATCTATGCACATTCTCAATGTTCCATCTTTTTTCTTCACTAGCACTACTGAAGAAGCATAAGGGCTAGAGCTTGGTCTAATGAGTCCCAACTCTAGGATTTATTGGATGGATTTTTCAATCCCATCTTTGAACCTTTTAGGATTTCTATAAGGTGGTATATGAATGGGTGAAGTACCCTCCTCCAAAATAATGCTATTCTCAACCCCCCTATCCGGTGGTCTACCATGTGGAAGGTCTCTAAAAACTTTTTCATATTTTTGCAAAAGTCTCTCTATCTCCTTTGGGTGTTCAACAATATTTATATTTGGCTTGAGAGATGTAATATGACATTCAACATCCCATTCTATGTCCCCATGTCTCAATATAGATCTGATACTATTGCAAGTCACTACTTGATTTGGATAAGTGTGCTGCCCTCTCACAACTCTTTGTACCCTTGTTGAATCTTGGAATTTCATTTTAGGAATTTGATAATTTACTGTATGCTCTCCTATTGAATACATCCATTGCACTCCCAAAACCACATTAGTATCAGAAACATCAACCACATAAAAACTATCAACAAAAGTATAGTTACCTACGGTGACTTGCATCTTTGGAACCCATGTTTTGCATTGCATTGTGTTGTGATCGGGAATGACCACCATGAAGCCATCAAATGGTTCAATAGGTATCTTTCTTTTCTCCACCATATTTGCATCAATGAATTTATGGGTAGATCCTCCATATACCAAAACTGAAGCCCTTTGTCCTTGTACCACACCCTTGAATCGAATAGTATGATAGCGAGGTACTGCTGAAAGTACTACCATTCTTGCTTTGTCTGGTGAAGGTTGATTTTCTTCTTGTCTTTCCTCTTCTACTGCTATCTCATATGCCTCTTCTTGATTTGAAATATGTCCATATTCATCCATGCCCCCATCATACCCCTCATTATCATAAAATACTTCTATGTATTAAGCCTTTCCTTTAGTACATTTGTGCCTCGGTGTCCATGGTTGGAAGCATGTGAAGCACAGTTTATTTTTTTGAAGTTCATCCCTGTTTATTCCTTTTTTATTCATTTCAAATGACTCTCTTTGCCAAGGTTTCTTATCATATCCATCACTTTGCTAAGGTTTCTTATCATATCCATCCCTTTTCCAAGGTTTATTTTCAAATTTCTAGCTAGGCTTGGAAGGAAATCTTGTTCTAGGAAGCACATTTTGGAGATCCCTAGTCAAGCTCTTTACATCTTTTAATATAGTTGTCTTGTGGGATTTGACCAAACCTTTTAAGGGTTCACCCAAACCTTCAGTGAACAGCAATACTAACCTTCCCATAGAGACATCAGCCACCTTAACTGATAGTTTTTGAAAGTACAACATATATTCAGTAGGGGTCCCAGTTTGCTTCAATTGAGCTAGTTCTTTGAAAGGCAATTCTGGATCTTTTTGTTCAAATTTCTCTAGTACCCTGTCAACAAATTCTCCATATGTTTTAACCTGATTATGACCCAAGTTTTTCAGCCCATGAAACCACCATTCATTGGCATCTCTTCCAAATGCAAAATGGCCATTTTTAATGCATCCTCTTCCAGCATAGGATTCAACTAAAAATACATATCCAATTTTTGCACCCAAGTGTTAGCAGAATTTTGAGAAGAACCATCAAAAGTAGGAAGTGACATTTTTCCAATAGCACTATTTAATTCTTTGTTTTGGAATGGACTCCTATTGTCTTCCCTCCTTTTCATTTTATGTATAGCATCAATATAGTCACTGAATGGTAAACCTCTTTTACACTCTTCGCTCAACCCATTCCAATCAGTTGCTAGTTTAATACTATCCATTTGAATGTCAGGCTCTTCTTTGGGTATGAGAAATTTAGGTGCAGTATGCCTTTGTGTGCTTTGGAATTCATCAGGTCTATTATGTGGTCCTGTGCTTAAAAAAATATGCTCACTCCCTTTTATCTTTTCCCCTGAGTGTGAGCCACTGTTATCTCCTATCACCCCTTTGCTTCAAGTTGGTTGATCAACAATTCCAATCCTTGCATAATTTTGTTACCCATTCTGTCCATGCTAGTGGAAAGTTTAGAGAGTTAGGATTTTCCTATACTCCATCCTAGTACTACTAGCTTTCCAGTCATCTTGATTTTAAGTCATGCATGCACTTTTAGGGTTTGCATGCATTATTTAGGATTTGCATGCATCCTAGTCATCAGTCCCAGCACCTAGCCCTTAGTTAGCTAGCCCTCGGAGCTTCTTCCTGATCAGTTTCATCCCTCCTAGTGCCTAGTGCACCCTCCTTTCACCTACTGCATGAGAGAGGCGCACTTCTTCACCTGCCAGTCCAGTTATGTTCAGTTAACAAGAGTTCTCTCCCTGATTTTAGGCTTGACTCACTCTTAACTGACCTTAACACTCCGATGGACCTCAAATGTGACTAGATAACCTGTTTCGACTCCCATTAGCTCCATGAGCGCCCTCCACTGAGCCTCCTTCACTACATTAGTGCTTCCATGTGCCAGTTACGCCTACCACATTCAGTGAGACTCAGTTTGACTATTACTTATGCATTGATGACTTCACTGATGATGAGTTGGACTCCTAGTTATGACTTGATGACACTTCACTGATTATGGATCTGTCCATGTAGGCTAATTCGAATCACACCTAGTGTATTTGAATCCTGAGCATTGTATATTTACCTTTTTACTATTCAGATTAATGTAACATGTGTAATTATTCTGCCTCTATCTGAGCTCCTTTGGATATATGTTCTTCTGCTCTATTCTTTTTCTGTCATTCCTAAATTCTTTCATTATGAGGTTTACATCATCTCTTTGGATCTACTATGAGCATTTTCACATGGTATCAAAGCGATTTGAGAGTATATTCTACCTCCATTCTTGAGAGTTTTTTGCAGGTATTTCGAAGTTCCAGCAGCAGATTCAACAGTTTCATTTTTGCACTCGTTCCAACAGTCAAGATGAGCAATTCGAATACTCCTCCACCTATAATTCTCACTCCCTTCAATTAATTCGAATGGAAGAGTAGGATGAAAGTACTCTTTAAGTCGAGAGGGATTTCTAGAGTGGTTGAAGAAAAAGATGCCACACCACATACAGCTGTAGAGAGAACCAAGCATCTAAATAAAATGGATGAAGCCTTTGGATTCATATGCCTTCAGATGTCTGAATATCTACTGTTTCATGTTGAAGGATTGAAGTCTCCAAATGAGTTATGGACAAAATTGGAGAGTCTTTTTGGAAAACAAGATGGGCTAAGAGGCCACATTCTCGAAAATGAATTGGTTTCCCTACAACCTAACAATTTCGAAAGCATTCAAGAATTCTTCTCCAAATTTCATAAATTGGTTTTACAATGCAAGCATTGTGGCATCACTAAAAGTGATGAGCAATTGGTACTCTCCATATTGAGCAAACGTGGATCTCAATTTTCTGTCTTTGTATCTACTTTCCATTCTGTTCGAATGTCAATCCCTGGATGGAAGTTTCCCACTTTAAATGACTTTGCTGAAGCTCTCATTCAAGAAGAGGACAAATTGATGCAAATGGGTGCCATTAAGGCCTCCAAAGATCTATCTCTTCTAGTTGGAGAAGCAAGTGGAGCGAATGCAAAGGGGAGGCAAAAAGACAAGGACAAGAAGCCATCTAAACCCAAAAGTGACAAACACAAGAGACCTAATTGCTCCTACTGCAAGAGAGGAAACCATCCTGATAAAGCTTGCATGCACAAGAAAATAGACCTACTAACCAAGCTTCTTGAACAAAACAAAATTGTTGTTCCAAAAGAAGCAAAGATGTCTGATCCTGGAAGTCAATCTGATGATTGCCATACATTAATGGCTGGTTTTTCAAAATAAAAAACCCTCCTCATAGATTATGGATCCTCCAACCACATGGTTTCCTCTAAAGAATCTTTTTCCTCTTTAGATCTCAAAGATGGGCCTAGTATTCACATGGGAGACAACTCTTAGATCTCTTCCAAAGGATTGGGTACAGTACATATGGAGCATGGTAAGTTCAAAAATGTTTTATTTGTTCCTTCTCTAACAACTAATTTGTTGTCAGTATATCAGATGACTCATACAGGATCACTAAAGCAAGTAACTTTTGGTCCAAACACAGTAGAGATTACAGAGATCTCCACTGGAAAGATTATAGCGAATGGGGTTGCTAATCATGCCTCTAAGGCATATGAGTTATCACACTTCATGCCCTTCTCTCTGACTATTCCTTCAGATTCTGATCAAGATCAGAGTGAATGCTCTTCTGATGAAAAAGAAGATCAAGATTTTGATGTTGAGATCATAGTTCAAGAAGATTCAGATCCAGAACCAACACATATTCTCAGTCCATATTCGAGGTCAATATGGGCTCACACAGTCCTTGCTACTACTGAGAACATAGTTGAGGATTCATCTGTTCACAGAACTATTAGACTTCAGCATCATGCCAACCTTGCATTATGTCATCCACCTCTCCATGAGAGATGCAACATGATGATGGGGTTCTCTCTTCCATCACTTGGGAAGACTTCTCATGTTCCATTCACTCCAGTTGCAGAAAGAATTCCTGAGAGACTTTCTTCATCCAATACATCGTCTACATAGTGGAAGGCACATCAGAAGACTAGATCCACATCTAGCACCTGTTTTGGCATCCTATAGGGGATCAACTTGTCAAGTTTTTTGTAGAAGTTTTCACTGATGAAAGCTTCCTTCTTTTCTACTTAGTATGATGGTTCTTTGAGTTATTTATTGTTCTTTTGAGGGGGGGTATTTTTCCCATGACGTTTCCCCCATTTCCTCAGTTTATGGACAGTTCTTTATTTTTCTATCTTATTTGATTGTATGGGTGACCTGTGGTCCTAGTTACTAGGGCCCAGGATGGATTAAGGGGGGGTGTTAGGATTTTCCTATACTCCATCCTAGTCCTACTAGCTTTTCAGTCAGCTTGATTTTAAGTCATGCATGCACTTTTAGGGTTTGCATGCATTATTTAGGGTTTGCATGCATCCTAGTCATCAGTCCCAGCACCTAGCCCTTAGTTAGCTAGCCCCCAAAGTTTCTTCCTAATCATTTTCAGCCCTCATAGTGCCTAGTGCGCCCTCCTTTCACCTACTGCATGAGAGAGGCGCACTTCTTCACCTACCAGTCCAGTTATGTTCAGTTAACAAGAGTTCTCTCCCTGATTTTAGGCTTGACTCACTCTTAACTGACCTTATCACTCTGATGGACCTCCAGTGTGACTAGATAACCTATTCTGACTCCAGTTAGCTCCATGAGCATCCTTGACTGAGCCTCCTTTACTGCATTAGTGCTTCCATGTGCCAGTTACACCTACCACATTCAGTTAGACTCAGTTTTACTTCTGGTTGACTATTACTTGTGCATTGATGACTTCACTAATGATGAGTTGGACTCCTAGTTATGACTTGATGACACTCCACTGATTATGGATCTATCCATGCAGGATAATTTGAATCACACCTAGTGTATTCGGATCCTGAGCATTGTATATTTACCTTTTTACTATTCAGATTAATGTAACATGTGTAATTATTCTTCCTCTATTTGAGCTCCTTTGGATCTATGTTCTTCTGCTCTATTCTTCTTCTGTCATTCCTAAATTCTTTCATTGTGAGGTTTACATCATATCTTTGTATCTACTGTGAGAATTTTGACATAGAGAAACATGATTCTAAGGTTGCAATAAGTTTCTCCTATTGTCTTAATTATTCATCCTCCTCTCTACCCATTATTTTAGAAAAAAACTCTTTTTCTCCTACTATCTCTTCTTCAACCAAAACTTCTTCAACTACTAGTTCAAAGGGTGGTGGTTTATTTGATTGGATTCTTGTTAGTACCATAAGGTTCCAAGACCATGCTCTGATACCACTTGTAATGTCCCTTTTTCAAAATTTTATGAAAATGCCCAATTTTCCAATTTTTCCCCAATTTCGAACTTTGACTAGTTTTACTGTTTTGGCCTCCAAATTAACCCAAATGCTCCCAAATATTCTGTAAGGGTGTATGAATTATATTTAGACTTGAATATTAAGTTCAGGTATGATTTATAACCCTCAAAATACTTCTACAAATTTGATTTGTATTCTAGTCAATGTATGGTGTTTTAACTAGCAATTTATGCATCAAATCCCCCCTGGGTAAACAATGAAAATGGCCTCCCAAATGATTCCAAAATCCTTTGAATATATAAAAAGAGGTAGGGGATGTTATAAAGGTCTCATGTGCATCATTAATTGATTGTTATATCTGTTCCAACCCTCTCCCATTTAGCTGCAAAAATCATCAATTCGACCCTTGGGGAAATGACACTATTTCTTCTCCCATTGCAATTAAACTGAGTAAAAATACTTTAAATGCTCAAGTACAGTACATGAAACTTGTAGAATACATCCATGGAATTCTATTAATAATAAATGTATCAGAGAATCATCCATTCATTTAAAATCATCAGCATTGCCATGCTATACATCAATGTAGTGGGGAAATGGACATAGTTTGCTCATTAACCAACATTTTTGCATACAATCAGTGGGTATTTCGACCTGAGACTTTCTAAATATGAATAAAAGAGGATATGAATCTATTACAATTAGAAATATATTATATGAATCTTTCCCAATGAGTACAAGTGTGTAACGCCCCATATTTTGACTAGGCATGTTTATGAGTTAGACACCTTTCACTTTATTTGCTCGTTATCTGTTCGACTCAGCTAGACAGAGTGAACTATATTTTCGGCATGTTAGACATGATGATAGGTTGCTACTATGTTTATGATGTCACTATATTCATGCAATTATTAAGTTATGATTATCATGAGATTCATTGCTTTTATGATGAAAATATATGTTTTAGCGTTTTCATTGATGAAATGTGAAATATATGGTGTTGTACGTGGATGCCATCCTATGATGAAATTGATAGAACTGTTATATTCCATGCATACCTGTGATGTAATAAAATTGTGACGTGAAATAAAATGATGTTGATGATGTGGATCAATGGGTGATCGAATGGAAATACTTGTTATAAAATGTGTATTTGCGGAATACTAACCTACAGGACAGAAGGGCTATGGGATAGCCGGGTAATTGAGCTGATATATGGAGAAGAACCTATCCATGCAGTTAAACTTAGCAACCGAAATTGATGATACGATGACATGGACCAATAATCTCGATAGCAGCAAAGTATGAGTTGATAAGGGCGTAGGCCCAGTATGTTGAGAGGGATGGATGTGTTTCCCACCCTATGTTCCTATGATACCCGAGGTCGTGGGAGGGCCATGCTGAGACACGCTCCCCATGTAGTTGTGATGACGATGGTCGGATGCTTGCTAGGGGAGGATAGGTCTACTGTTCAGCTGACGCTATCGCTCTCAAGTTCTATGTGGTCAGGTCGATGAGTCCGACATCCACTTTTGTACTAGCAGAGGAGGGATAGGGAGGATGTGGATGTAGGTTAGGATGGGAGGATATGATAGTACTATTGAGGGTTGGGTATTCGTTGACCTGGAGTTAGTGGTAGTAGGTAGATTACCTTGTACCTGATTGATTAAACAAATGTAATCATAAGGATAATGAAATGAAATCTTAAGGGTTAACTGATAAAATAACCGATAATGTTTTAGTAGTATTATGATGAATGTATACTTGTTCAGTTTGCATAAAGTATTATTAGTATTAGCTAGCTGTTATGCATAGGAAATATGACATAGGTTTATAGTACATGTTCGTCTTGTGCATATGCTAGCCATGCATGCACATTATGCACATGCGCAATAATATTGGTTTACAACCTACTTATCAAGATTTAACAATGTTATGAGTTATCATAGATAAGTCAATTAAGTATTTAGTGGATGACTTAATTAGTAAAAGATTATCAAGTTCTAATGTGTAAAATAAATGTCATTAATTGTAAGTACCTTCAAATGAAGGTGTCTTCAATATGAAGTATAATAGTTAAATATTAATGCTAGAAGAGTGTTCTATATAATTGTTGATCATGATTAATTAAACCATTAATTATATTTCATTAATTATACCGAGAAGTACTATGTTGACACTTATCGATTAAACAAATAAATACTTTAATTACTATTCACAATTAATTTAGTTACTATTATTATTATTAAATTTATAATTTAATTAATAATAATAATGATAATAATCATTTTTATTTTTTTATAAAGCATAGTGGATGGAATAATTTATCAAATAGATAATTCATTTAATTAATTTACAGAATCATTCCAAGTAAATTAAAAGGATTGTTTAAATAAATTATTGAATAATACCACTGCTCAAGAGAAAATTTGGATGATTTAAAATAATATATAATCCACCTTTTACCTTAAAAGGGGATGCATTAATGATTTGTACTTCCTAAAACCGTGACAGCTAGGGCGGTGGAGTGATAAGGAAGTTTGACTTTATGATGGAGGAAAAAGATTTCTATAAAGAGGAGTTTTAACCTAGTTGTTGGGGGTGGGTTTTGGAGGAGAGGAACACTTAATATTTTGTGAAAAAGGAGGAATGCCGAGGAGGGGGTTAACTCGAAGCTTTGAGGAGGTGGGAAACTCAAAGAAAGTCTGAGGAGGGGGTTAACTCAGCGAATTATTACCATGGATCTATGGAAAGAAACTAAGGAAGGTTGCTCTCGAGATTATCGGTCTGTGGGCTCGGGGGCTAGGAAATCCGTTGATTTCCTAGGGTCAGCACGATAATAGCTGATCGGCAGGGTGGACACATCATTTTGGGTTGCTAAGGTAACTTACAGAATCCACCATGTAAGTCTTCTGATCTTACTGCAAATCTACGGGTCCAGGTATTTTACTCAGCTAGCTTAAATAAATTGTATTTCCCTTTTATTTTTAGATTATGCATGTTAAAAGAACAGAGTTGAAATGAAAGATTTAAGTTTATGTTTACTTAAATTGCAGAGACATAATCATTTAGATAACAGAGACATAGACGGTGGAATTTTTCCAGAAAACATAAGAGAAAACTTGGTATTTACATGAAAATACAAATAGAGACCCAGTGCCTAGTGAGGGCACTGCATTTGGTATCAGAGCCTTGGCTCAAACCCTGAGACCTTAGGGCCTAACTACACCTGGAAATTATAGTGAAATTTACTAGAAAATAACAAACAACGGGATGTCTGCAACAAAAGGGTAGATAACTTGAATAGCCCTTTTCTATTATTTATAAAGCTTAACAGAAACAGAACTTGAATATGTATATATATATATAATTTTGAAATTGTGTGTAAACCTAGCATCCTCCACCCCGAAAATTGAACATAAAGTTTGGAGAAAAGCTAGGAGGCTGCCTGTAAGGTAAACGGACTCCCATACTCCAAATCTATGGTGGATGGGGATATTCTTCCTGCAATATAATAGAAAACTAGGTTAATAAATGTATACATATATGAAAGAAAAATATAATAATGAAATAAAATAAAATAAAACCTATGCACAATGAGTTCAACTTTGCTCGAAAGCTAACAAGGGAACCCTCGTTCGAAAACCGAGACTTACCCGCATCTAGTAAGACCTCCAGGCCAACATGTTGTCCAAAACAATTAGAGTCTAGACTTACAGTTTGAAGAAGTATTTTTTTTATTTTATACAGTAAAAAAAAAAATTTGACACCTCAAAATTTGAACTTGGGGAAACACCTATCTACCTGTATAAAAAAAAAAAATGGGTATTTTGTATTAAAATAATTATAAAACTGTGGCTGAACTGTACACCGTGTTAATACAAAATAAGAACAGGTATTTTGTATTATATAGAATATGAAGGTTTAAATTAATATTTTATTTTACTGAGTTTTCCTTGAGCATTAACAAGGAGGCATGTTATACCCACCTGCTGTGCAATATTGGAACACACATGTAGTCTTTCCAAGAAGGTTTTCCCTTCTTTCAAATAATAAATTGAAAACAGCTCAGAAATAAGCAAATGCACATATAGATAGTTACACATTCAAATCTCCAAATGTTCCTATAGTAATCGTCAAAGCCGGGGCATGGGAGCTCCCACAGTGGTTTGTTAAGTGCTTGTGTATTTAATAATCTCAAGGAGGAAGAGATATGCGATGATATTGGTGATCATAACCATAAACGTAGAAGGAGAATTACACGGCTTTGTTCCTTTGGAGAGCATAACGAAGGAAAAAAAAATAGAGAGAAAGATTTGAATGCAGAGAGTAAAAATGAAAGAAAATTATCTGTACTGGATGAAAAAAAAAACAAATGAAACCATTGATCTGAGTTATTACCTGCGTTTTAAAGCAGCTGAGTGTGCTTCAGAATGGCGGAAAGGTCAAAGTGAAACCCATAACGACAATCTTGCCAAGTTTCCAACCCTAAACTTAAAGAGACAATCATCTTTTAACAATGCTGCTTCTAACGTTCGCTACTCTCCCTCTACCAGGCTTGCTCTAACATTAACTCAGGTGATATACTTGACAACGCAGGTATGTTTCACTAGTTCCCTATCAGCCATATACGACCAGTTCCTCCCTATAGAGCCCTAAAGCTCACTTCTGTATCTGCCCTCAATGGCTATAGCTTAAATATGCTCCAACGCCAATGGTTCTGCCTCGCATATGGGTGGTATCGACCATTAGTACTACCTCCATAAGCTCCCCTCCCACTCCCATAAGCACTGCCACTGCCATAAGGACCACCAACACGTGAGTCAAAACTACCACTATAACCACCATCGCCGTAGGCACCATAAGCATCACCACCAGCTCTACCTCCATAGCCACGAGAAGCATCTTCCTCATAGCCTCCTAAACTGCCGCCTCCATAACCTCCGTAGCCCCTGCCACATTCAGAACCTCCATACCCTGCATACCCTCCCGGCCTGCCATCGAAACCTCCTACTGACCTATATGGGTTGCCTCCGTAACCTGCTGGACACATAAACTAAACATTAAAATTTGATTCGAATAGGAGAATAGGAAAAGGTGAAACCCTAGCGCAGCTCCAGAATGGAGCACAGTAAAATTTATTGGGCTAAGCCCTAGCTCTCAAACCACGAGCTTGCCATATGAACAGTAAAGGATATTGGGCACAGCCCAAGCTCATCGCCGAGAGTCTGTCCAAATGAAGTGCAAGCAACCAGCTTCCAGGTCGAAAGGGGAACCACCATGTGCACCATCAAAGCTCAATAACATTACTCCCTTTTGTTCCCAACCCGAGCATTAATACCGAGAGCCACCTGCCAGGTCGAACGGGGACCACTAAGCCCGCTGCTAGGGCCAGAAACCAAGCTCACCCTCGAGCATACCTTCAATGCCAATAAAACCCCATTTTCTTCCATATATAGGGAGTAGGTTTGATGCCACGTAAAGCAGTTTTCGCGTTGCCCCATAAGCGGTTTACCATACCATTTTCTTGTATGTGGATGAGTAAAAATTTGACACGTGTGACGGCGGTTTTCTTACCGCGAACACCAACCACCGTTATCGTGCGTGCATGTTGCCGACGCGGAATAGAAAGAGAGCTGTCAATTTTCATCTACGGCCCTTGCGAACCTCCGAACAAAACGAACTTTACCCCGTCGTCACAATGGCAATCTCCTCAATTTACTGCATCAAATTTCTGATGGTTGTCACCAACACTCGAACTCAAGCGTGGAATTTAGCAGATCTTCATCTTGTATAAATTGTGTTGCACTAACTATACCCGCAATAAAAGCTCGTTTTGGCATTTCGCCCAAGTTCACGCGATAAGAACCAAGCGCTCATAATTCGTGCTCATGACTCATAACTATGGCAGCAACATATAGCTTGCAGTGGTTTTGCCAATTTGGAAACCTTGTGCAACAAACATACGGCTTCCCCTGAGAAATCAATTCAATCGCCCTTGTACAGATCCATAAACCGGGCAGGAATACCGCTTCTCCTAAAAATATTGTAGTTTTCCACAACCATCATGCTAGAACAGCAGGAGAACGCCTGGGTAGATTTGGCTCACTTTGTGGGAGTCGATTGTCTGTCATGGATGGACGGTCTTCGCTTCAATTGGGATCTGTCGATGAATGATAATTTGGCATCCATTATACCTCAGAATGCCAGAAATGGTTCCTCTGGTATTGAAGTTCCTTATAACATGATGGGAATGGAGTGAAGAACTACAGCAGGTGTGTGTATTCAATTTGAATTGTAGCTTGCAGCAGTTTTCGGTTTCTTCTCTGAAAACCTGAAGTCATGCAAAAAACAAAACTTTCGTTCACAAGGTCAAAAATGGGTTTTGGCAAACTCGTATATAATTATATATTGTTAGAATATTTTATTTAAATTTAATTAAATTAAAATTCGTATATATTTATATAATGTCATGACCTAGGTTTGTTAAAGAATTAAAAGTTAATATTTAAAAATATAAAGCTACTCACAAACTTTAAATTTTAAAGTTCATCGTAGATTTAAAATTTTAAGGTCAATTATAGTAAGGTTGAAGTGGTTGGTGAAGTTATACTTAAATTTTCATATGTAAAATGTAAATTATAATTTATATTTAAACGGAGAAATCTAAATATCTAAATTTAATATATAATCTAATTGTGCGATAAGCCGGTGAAATTTGTATGAAACTACCATATTTTAAACCGATGTATTTTAAACATAAATTACATGAATTGGGGTTTATAGATTTTGCACCTATAGACCATGTTCCTACTTGGAGGAATAATAAGGGGAATTGAAGGTGTAGCCAAGAACTTAGACAAATTCTCAGTTTTGCAAAGGGTTATGAATAAGGTTGATGGAATCAAATATTTTGTGGTTTTGATTGGCTTTTATCATTATGTAATTCTTATATAATAAGATAGGTAGAATGATAAACCACTTACTTTATCCAAATCATGTTTATTGTTTCTTGAATAAGTAGAGTTTAAAATTATGAAAGAGAAAGAATTGATGATATTTGATCAAAGTTACAATGAGTCATCCAATTTCTAGTCCATATCTGCTTTTAAAAAGGTGAAGAATGCAACTTTTTATTGTGTCTCCAAAAGTGAGAAGAGTTGGCCGATAAGGACTTGAAGTCAATAGAAAAGGATTTATTGGACATATTTTAACAATTTACATGTTTGACATTTCCATGAGAAAGGTGCATGAAAATAAAATTCATATAGATCGAGAAAATAAACAATTTGCAAATCATAGCGAAAATGTGAATGCTTTCCATGAAATGAATATTTTGAGGTTAGAAGGATTCACAATATTTCAAAATCCAATTAGGCTTTACCAATATTCAAAGTATCTACGACGAACACATAGTGAGCAAATATATTGGGAGTTTTAAAAGTTGCAACCTATATTAACAGTTCTATCTCTTTAAATACAACATTCTTATCCCTAATCCCGAAAAATAACAAGACCAATTCTTTTAATCAATTTAGACTTGTATACCTGTGTAGTTCTAATATAATTTCTTTTTTTGCAAGGCATTGAAAATTACCGTCAAAAAGGTTTCCGGGAACGTTATTTCATAAGAGTAATGTGCCTTAGTAGAACATAGGAAAAATTTATGACTTTCGGCAATTGGGGCAGCTCGTGAAGGCATCCATTCAAGCAAGTTAAAAATTACCTATCAATTTTCTCCTAAAAACTATATTTGTTGAAAGCATATTATTTTTCTTAAAGGCAAATCCAATTATTAGAGGGAAAAGAAGACCAAATAAAATCGACACATTCTTCACCTCACTACTACTAGATCAATGAATCCTACTTGAAGAAATCCTTAGGTACAACTAAACACATCATCTAAATCGTTGAAGCATCAATTTTGAACTCCTTAAGTGAAAGCAACTACAATATTACGAGAGACTAAGAGCTTATAGATAAATAATGGGATGCCTTGATCTTAAAATTTACCTTTAATCAAATATGACATTATATGAATAATTCCCATTTCTTAATAAATGTTAAGAATGATAATTGACGATAGACATCAATAAGATTTGAAAGTTATGAAAGAAAATAGTGAGTAGATAAGAAGGGGGGGGTGCATGCGTAAGATCAATTAGGATATAATGATAACTAAAATTTAAGTATAAATTGATTATGATGAATAAGACTAAGGTATGATTGACAATGTAGAATCCTTCTAATACCATATAATGGTATAATGTATAAGTGATGAGGTGGAAGGAAGAGATTCACGAGGATCGGGAGTCAACTGTACTATTAGCATATTTAATCAATACTACAAGGATAGAAGTGATCTATGTGTAAAAGGAAACCATAAGTATTTTGAGTATAAGATGAAACTTGCGTAGGTACTACACAATGTAAGTTACGACGAAGTAAGACCAATTGTGTGTATAAGAGATGATATTTCAATATAAGAATGCATACCAGGAGATAAAAGTAACATTTCATAGTATTGAACCATGGATTCGATTATAATTAATAAGGTTGAAACAAGCAAACAAAGTTCTGACTAGTGGTCCGATGCACGAGGTCGTGCTTTAAAATGAACTTGCTATACGAAACACAATAAGGGTTTAAACCAATAAGAGAAACATGTGCTTGCATTAACTAAATTATGAGTGGTAATAAAATGGAGTAAGGACTATTAATGTACCCTCAAGCTGGGGGAGATAGTCATACCTAATATCGAGAGAGAGAGAGACTTAGAAAATACATTTAGATAAGATAATGGATGGAGATAAATTTGTTGGATACAAGGATAGGTATCCTTGTGCATCATATGATGGAAAACACCATGTACTTAAAACCAAGAGATTGCATATAAAGCTTATTAAAAGACTATTTTATTAAGGGGAAACATGGCTTTAGGCTAATTAAGTTAAATATTGGGGTAATGGTGCGAAAAGTTTTGAGAAAAATTTCGGATTAATCATACCTAATATAGTGATGATCTCGGTTAATAATAAAAGAGTCATAAGAATCTCAACACAGTCCTCAACTTAACTCAATAAAAGTAGTTGTTATGAAGTTCTAATATGATTAAACAGATTACGTAATGATGTTTTCGTTCAACTTGTAGGATTACACTAAGGCCTTTACAACGTACATAAAGGTTGTTTGTCACGTCCCCTCCCATCATCCCAGCTAGATGGAGAGGATTGTGAGGTTAAACCGGGAATCCAGCCCCATACATAGTAAACAACCATTCAAATTGAAGAAAAACTTATACATATGAACGGTATAGTGCAGAACGGACGTGATACTAAACTGGGCATCTTGCCCCATGAACTTATTACATAAGCATTCACATAATATAACAGAGACATATGGAAATGTATGATTTTTAAGAAAAACACAGCAGAATATTAAGAATTACACCTCCACCATACATTTAAGATGTTCATCAAATGAGTAATTGCAAGTTAATACACGAGAATACTTATCTTATGCGAAAGTAGTCCCACGCAACTGGCTATGCAACTGCAACGTTCCACCCAACCGTAGGCCAGTGTGCTCCTCAATCTCTCAACACCACTACCACCCCTGAGCTGGGCATGATCTCTGTAAGGAACCAGGGAATAGTAGACTCACACATAGCCAAGCATGCACCAAGATGAGCCAAACCAATCTACAATTGGGTTTATCAGGCTGCTAGGAGATGGAAAGGAAGAGTTGCTAAGCTAGTGAGCTCCAGCACAGAGCCAGGGATAACCTTGCAAGATATATCTAGCTCGGCACCCACAATACCTACACACCCTGCACAAGGAAGTATTCTTTTCACTGCTGTACAGTCCCTCAAGCCATACCTTCCCTATCTAGTGCTCTCAGGGTATGCATAGAAGAGTAACCAAATCCCTCTTGATCTTCTTGAGAGGTTGTCTCCCCCACTAGGTTTATCAAGCCACTTCTGTCCATTACCACTCCAAAAATTCAGTTCACAGGTTCAAACCAAAAACGAGGATGCACACAACAGCAAAACACAATTATGGGGCAGGATAAAACGTTTTTACAGTAAGATGCATGAGATGGGGTTTCATCTAACTCAGAAAAACGTGGGAACCCACAAAAACGAAATGGGAAGTTGGTGAACAACCCAGGAAGCCAAATCCGTTTTTAGAAAAACGTCCTTGGACATTCAGGGGCAAAAACGACCTCCATACAGTCCCCAAAACGTGGCCCTTCTCTCCCAAGCTATTGCATATGCAAAAACGAACTCCCAGGCATGGAAAAATGCAGGATTTGGATGAAAAACGTGTAGGGAAAGACCCAGCTAGCTCCCACTGCGTGAATGAGTGAAGACTCCCCATTCAGAATGGCTTTGGGCACCATTTCGTGGGTGTTTTCTTGCCCAACAAGCAAAAACATGAATTTCCAGGTTGATGGCTTTCCCATGCACGAAATTGGCTGCCATACTTCTTCATTTCCAAGGCAATAACTGCCCCAACCAATCTTTGGAAGAATTATATGATTGGGTGCATGAGACAAAATGGGTAGTTGGTGGTTTTTTTGGGGGGGGTTTCCCCATTGACACATGGATTAATACCATTGGCTCAAGGGTTTGAATAATTCCCCCCCCCCCTATTCCTTGTAGAATCATGCCCCATCTCTTTGTTGCATTGCATAGCTAGTTGTGGGTGTTTTTCATTAAAACTCATATTTACATGATGTCTTATTTACATCGTGCCCATCTAGCACAAGAACCATAGGCATCTATTTCTTTAATTGATGATTCATAAAACGCTAAATCAATGGTGGGGCCTTGGCCTTGAGCTCCTCACCATGATTGAATTACAATATTTACATCATTTACGATTTAATGTGAAGGGGGTCAAAATGGGGACGTGACATACCCCTCCCCTTACATTAGCACTGTCCTCAGTGCTCATCAAAACTGAACAAAAATGGATATGCCACTCTCATGGCATCCTCCAACTCCCATGTAGCCTCATCGGGACCGTAGTGCTTCCATTGCACCTTTACCTGTCCGATGGCTCGGTTCCAGAGCAATGTTACTTTCTTGTCTAGGATGCGCAATGGATCGGTTTGGAATTCTCCCTCGGGTTCCACCTGGATCACATCCCAATTAATCACATGGTTATGATCATGTACATATTTCTTAAGCAAAGAGACATGAAAAACATTATGAGCTTTAGTGCTAGCAGGAAAGCCAAGTCTATATGCAACTGGCCCTATTCTTTCAAGCACTTCAAATGGTTTGCAATATCTAGGTGATAGCTTGGCACAACTCCCAAGCTTCAAAGAACTCTTCCTTGCTCTCACTCTAAGATATACATGATCCCCAAAATTGAATTCCCTATGCATTCTATGTTTATCTGCATAGCTTTTGTGTCTATCCTGGGCTGCTTTTAAATTTTGCCGGATCTTTGCAACCTCTTGTTCCATTTCCTTAAGCAATTCTGGCCCAAGTACAATTCTGTTCACTGGATTGTCCCAAGTCACTGGTGTCCTACACCTTCTTCCGTACAAAGCCTCATATGGACTCATTCCCAATGATTCTTGCTGCCCATTATTATATGCAAACTCTACCAGGTGCAGATAATCCTCCCACTTGGATGGCTTGTCCATTACATACATGCGAAGCATGTCTTCGAGTACCTGATTTACTCTTTCTGTTTTCCCATCTGTTTGAGGATGGTACGCGGTGCTAAAGTTCAATTGTGTACCCAAATCTGCAAAGAGACCTTTCCAAAAATTGGAAGTGAACTTGGTATCCTTGTCAAAAATTATTACCTTAGGAAACCCATGTAATCTGAAAATTTCCTTCATGAAAATATCTGCAATGGCATCAGCTTTATGTGTGGACTTAACCGGTATAAAATGTGTTGCCTTTGTTAACTTGTCCACCACAACCATGATGGAATCATGTTGTCTCTTATTCATTGGCAATCCTGTAATAAAATCCATGGAAATTATTTCCCATTTCCATTCTGGGATTGGTACTGGGTGCAATAAACCTGCTGGGTGTTGGTGTTCAACCTTCACCTGCTGACATTCCATGCACTTAGAAACGTATTCAGCAACATCCTTCTTCATGCCTGGCCAGAAATAATATTTTCTTGCTGTAGCAATTATTTTCTGATATCCTGGGTGACCAGAGTATGGAGATTTATGGATCTCATCCATAACCATTCTCCTTAAACCTGCCGCATTTGGAATATAGACTCTATTCTTATAGGTAAGAAGTCCGCCTTCTTCCAAGTGATAGCCTTCATTCTTCTTGCCAAGGTCTTGCTACTGCAATTTGTCCTTTATCTTCTCATACACTTCATCCTCAACCATGTGGTTAGCAATCTGCTGTTTCAAATCTAGTTGGCAAGTACTAAGCGCTGCCACATACATTTCATGTACCTTCCTGCTGAGTGCATCAACCACCATGTTTTCTTTCCCTTTTATGTGTTTGATCTCAAAATCAAATTCACACAAAAATTCCAACCGTCTAGCTTGCCTAGCATTTAACATTGGCTGATCAAACAAGTATTTGAGTCCACAATGGTCTGTCCTTAACTCAAATTTTCTTCCCATTAAGTAATGCCTCCACATCTTTAAAGCATGTACTATGGCTGCAAGCTCTATATCATGAGTAGCGTAGTTCTTCTCATGCTCCTTCAACTTTCTTGACTCATAGCATATCACGTGGTTGTCTTGCATAAGAACTCCTCCCAGTCCTTGATTGCATGCATCGGTACACACCACAAAGTCTTTTTCTGGGTCTGCAATCTTCAAAATAGGTGCACTTGTAAGAAGATTTTTCAACCGCTGAAAACTTTCCTCACATCTTGGTGACCATTCAAATTTTATCCCCTTCTTTTGCAAAGAAGTGATCGAGTTTGCAACTTTGGAGAATCCCTCGATAAAACTCCTGTAGTAACTAGCAAGGCCCATAAAAGATCTCACATCAGTCACATTCCTTGGAGTTGGCCAATTCATAATGGTTTCAATCTTCTCCAGGTCTACAGATATCCCTTCGTCGGAGATGATGTGACCCCAATAATGAATTCTATCTTTATAAAAGTCACATTTACTCAACTTTGCATACAGCTTATGCTCCCTTAGTAATTGCATTGTCATTCTCAAATGTTCTTCATGCTCTTCTTCATTCTTAGAATAGAAGAGAATTTCATCTAGGAATACAAGAACAAACTTGTCCAAATATTTGCTAAAAACATTATTCATGAGACACATGAATGTAGCTGGTGCATTTGTGAGACCGAATGGTACCACTACAAACTCATAGTGTCCATACCTTGTTCTAAAGGATGTCTTATGAATATATTCTTCTTTGATTCTTACCTGATGGTAACTAGACCTCAAGTCAATCTTTGAAAATACCTTTGCTCCTCTCATTTGGTCAAAAAGGTCATCAATTCGGGGCAATGGGTATTTGTTCTTCACCGTGACTTTGTTCAACTGCCTATAGTCAATACATAACCTGAGTGTTCCATATTTCTTTTTCACAAATAGAACAGGTGCTCCCCAAAGGGACACACTTGGCCTAATATATTTCTTTTCTAGCAACTCTTGTAATTGCATTTTCAATTCTAGCAATTCCGGTGTACTCATCCTGTACGGTGTCTTAGACACTGGTGCCGCTCCTGGCACAAGTTCAATTGTAAATTCAATGTATCTCTTTGGAGGGAGTCCTAGAATCTCATCAAGAAAAACATCCCTGCATTCTTGCAATACACGATAGTCCTCCAATTTAAGAGTTTCACTCTCTGCTGCCTCTAAAACGTGAGCTGCATACAGTTGACATCCCTTCCTATAGAACTTCTTCAGCTGCATGGCTGAAACCTGTCTAATAGAAGTCACCTTTGGAATGCCTCTTACAACCCTCGGGTTTCCTTCTTCGTCCACGCATTCAAATGTCTTATTGTAGTAGTCAAGTTTAACCCTGTGTGCTTCTAACCAATCCATTCCAATGAGAATATCATAGGAACCCAGTGGTAAAATATTCAAATCTGCATGAGTGAATAGCTCATCCATCTCTAATGGACATTTCTCTACTATTTCACTAACTTTTATCTTGGTTCCAGTAGCTAGTTGAACTAACCATGATTTACTATGCTTTAATTTCTTGAAAGCACAAATCTCAACAATTCTAGGAGTGACATAACTGTGAGTAGATCCAGGATCAATCAAAATAGAAACAGATTGCTTAGCAATCTTACCTTCAACTTCAACCACAGTTGATTGATGATCTGCCTGGCGGTCTTCTACTGCTGCATAGATTCTAGGGATTTCTCTCGCCACTTGACCCACAGTTCCAGCTCCTTGGATGTTGTGAACTTGATTTGCATTCCCATTCCTATGTGGACAGTTCCTAAGTATGTGGTCTCCTCCACAACCCCAACATTGAAGTGGTTCTCTTGGCTCCTTTGGATCTCTTGGTTTGTCTCCCATCATCCTAGTTGGCTTAGTCACAACCTGTGATGGTTGCCTTTGTTGATTCCGGAATTGAGGAGGCTTGAACCCCTTCTTCCTTTGATTAAACTTTTCATTTTTCCTATCTTTCCATGCCTTATGGAATTCTGGTTTGCTTCTGTTCTGATCAAAGCAATACTTGGACTTTCTTATGGCCTCCTCTAGAGTTCGAGGTTCATCGAACTCAATTCTGTCTTTATATGACTGGGGCAGTCCACTTAGGAAACACTGAATTTTGACCTTATCATCTCGAATATACTTAACATACCTCAGCAGCTCCAAGAACTTGTTTGCATATTCTTCCATGGTCAATTGTCCCAATCTCAGCTCATGGAATTCTTTGATCTTATCATCATAGTACCTATCAGAAAGGTACTTCTGCTTGAAGTATTTCTTGAACTGCTTCCACACGATCTTCCTTTCGTTGATCTTCTTCACTTGTCTGGTGTGTTCCCACCATATAGATGCTCTTCCATTCAAGTTGAAGATGGCTACCCTTGCCTTCATATTTCCCGAGTAGTCTTGGACTTGGAAATACTTTCTCATCCCAAGAAGCCAAGCCACAGCTTCTTGACCGGACTTTATCTCTCCATCAAATGTAGGAGGTTTTGCCTTCTTAAATTCCCCATGTGAATTGTTCTTGTAGCGCTTCTTCCTCTTGCTCATGCGAGATGAAGAGCTTGAACCCTCAATGGATTCTTCAGAGTCAGATGATTCATTAGACGAGGTTTCTGGAGTATATGTTCTGTCTGTAGAAAATACTCTTGGACTACTGGCCCTCTTGCGGGAATTCCTTCTAGAGCTACTCCCACCCCTTTCTAGATTTGATATCTCATGCCCAGAGTTTATTTGCCTCTGGATATCTGTCAAACTTTGTAGCATGGCTGCATTTAGCTGATTTTGCTCTTCCTGAGCTTTAATCATCCTTTCATTATCTTCCCTATAGCTTTGCAATTCCACCCTTAGGCTTCTCATGGTGGCTACAACATCTGGAGGGGTCTCTTGATTTCTTCTCCCATTAGATTCTGTTTCAGCATTCTCAACCTGTATGTTCTCCCCCATGGCATCTGTCTCAGGCTCATAGGGATCTTGTGCATCCTCCATGATGTTGATTTCTTGGCCCAACCAAGATTCAAAACTTTCCCACTGTACTATCTAGAGTGTTACCCTACTGTAACTGTGACTCTCTGAAATGTGTTCATCAACACAATTGTTAGCTGCATTACATTCTCAAAATTCACAAATTACTTCATGCACGTGGGAAAACATTACGTTGATAATTTGTCAAATCACAACAACGGCATATGAGGGGGAAAAAAAGAAAAGGGGGTCAAGGGGGCTTGCCCCCTTGTGGTTCGCCATTGCAGGGCAGGTCGAGGGCAGCGCCCTCGTTTATTTTATTTTATTTTATTTTATTAGGAATCATGCCACATCGGGCCATTCACTGAATCCTGCCACAACGGGCAGTTTGTGGAATCCGGCCGCGACGGGCAGTTCACTGTATGCTCCTGCAACTGCGGGGCGGTTCACTGTATGCTCCCGCAACTGCGGGGCAGTTTGGCGATGGCTTCCGCAATTGCGGGGCGCTTGGCTAAAGCCTTCTGCAATTGCGGGGCGCTTGGAGGAATGCTTCCGCAATTGCGGAGCAGTTCGTCGAACGCTTCCGCAATGGCGGGGTGATTTGCCGAACGCTCCTGCAATTGTGGAGCCATTCAGTGAAGGATTCCGCAGTTGCGGAGCCATTCGGCAAATGCTCCCGCAATTGTGGAGCCATTCGACGAATGCTCCCTCAATTGCGGAGCCATTCGGAAAAGGCTTCCGCAATTTTGGAGCCGTTCGCGGAATGATTCCGCCGTTGCGCGGGATGCTTCCCCGATTTCGGGTGATTTTTCGGAACGATTCGGCGAAGTCTTCCACAGTTGCGGAATGACTCACGAAATCCTTCCGAAATTTCGGAAGAGAATTCTTTCCGAAAATATTTCCCTTCGACGCCGACACTTAGAAAATTTTTCACTTAAAAATTTTTCCTCCATTGTTTCGGAGCGGTTCGCTGAATTCTTCCGCAATTGCGGGAAGGTTCGCGGAACTCTTCGCAACAGGAAGGTTTGCCGAACTCTTCTGCAATTGCGGGAAGGTTCGCGGAACCTTTCCGAAATTTCGGGACAACTTCCCGAAACGGCTTTAAAACAAATATTTTTTCAAAAACAGACTTAAACCAAAATTTTTCAAAAGCAGACTTAAACCAAAATTTTTCAAAAACTCGTAAGACAACAATTTTCTTGTAATTGCTATCAGATTTGGCCCATAGAGGCCCAATGCTGCAACGCAGCTATGATACCATTCTGTCACATCCCCTCCCATCATCCCAGCTAGATGGAGAGGATCGTGAAGTTAAACCAGGCATCCAGCCCCATATATAGTAAACAACCATTCAAATTGAAGAAAAACTTATACATATGAACGGTATAGTGTAGAACGGACGTGATACTAAACTGGGCATCTTGCCCCATGAACTTATTACATAAGCATTCACATAATATAACAGAGACATATGGAAATGTATGATTTTTAAGAAAAACACAGCGGAATATTAAGAATTACACCTCCACCATACATTTAAGATGTTCATCAAATAAGTAATTGCAAGTTAATACAGGAGAATACTTATCTTATGCGAAAGTAGTCCCACGCAACTGGCTATGCAACTGCAACGTTCCACCCAACCATAGGCCAGTGTGCTCCTCAATCTCTCAGCACCACTGCCACCCCCGAGCTGGGCATGATCTCTACAAGGAACCAGGGAACAACAGACTCACACATAGCCAAGCATACACCAAGATGAGCCAAGCCAATCTACAATTGGGTTTATCAGGCTGCTAGGAGATGGAAAGGAAGAGTTGCTAAGCTAGTGAGCTCCAGCACAGAGCCAGGGATAACCTTGCAAGATCTATCTATCTCGACACCCACAATACCTACACACCCAGCACAAGGAAGTATTCTTTTCACTGTTGTACAGTCCCTCAAGCCATACCTTCCCTATCTAGTGCTCTCAGGGTATGCATAGAAGAGTAACCAAAGCCCTCTTGATCTTCTTGAGAGGTTGTCTCCCCCACTAGGTTTATCAAGCCACTTCTGTCCACTACCACTCCAAAACTTCAGTTCACAGGTTCAAACCAAAAACAAGGATGCACACAATAGCAGAACACAATTATGGGGCAGGATAAAACATTTTTACAGTAAGATGCATGAGATGGGGTTTCAGCTAACTCAGAAAAACGTGGGAACCCACAAAAACAAAATGGGAAGTTGGTGAACAACCCAGAAAGCCAAATCCATTTTTAGAAAAACGTCCTTGGACATTTAGGGGCAAAAACGACCTCCATACAGTCCCCAAAACGTGGCCCTTCTCTCCCAGGCTATTGCATATGCAAACACGAACTCCCAGGCATGGAAAAATGCAGGATTTGGATGAAAAACGTGTAGGGAAAGACCCAGCTAGCTCCCACTACGTGAATGAGTGAAGAATCCCCATTCAGAATGGCTTTGGGCACCATTTCGTGGGTGTTTTCTTGCCCAACAAGCAAAAACATGAATTTCCAGGTTGATGGCTTGCCCATGCACGAAATTGGCTGCCATACTTCTTCATTTCCAAGGCAATAACTGCCCCAACCAATATTTGGAAGAATTAAATGATTGGGTGCATGAGACAAAATGGGTAGTTGGTGGTTTTTTTTTTTTGGGTTTCCCCATTGACACATGGATTAATACCATTGGCTCAAGGGTTTGAATAATTTCCCCCCCACCTATTCCTTGTAGAATCATGCCCCATCTCTTTGTTGCATTGCATAGCTAGTTGTGAGTGTTTTTCATTAAAATTCGTATTTACATGATGTCTTATTTACATCGTGCCCATCTAGCACAAGAACCATAGGCATCTATTTCTTTAATTGCCGATTCATAAAATGCTAAATCAATGGCGGGGCCTTGGCCTTGAGCTCCTCACCATGATTGAATTACAATATTTACATCATTTACAATTTAATGTGAAGGGGGTCAAAATGGGGACGTGACATTGTTTGTGTGGGTAGGAAGAGTGGTGATGTACGAATACAATGGCATACTAGGATGAATACTAGCAATCACCTTTGTGATGGTAAGGGTGGGAACAAACTAGCTATGAGATTCTTAAGGAATGGAAGAGGTAATGGTTTCCCAACAAATTATATTGGTTCGAAAATGAGAATAATAAATAAACATGATAACAATTGTATTTGGATAGGAAATAGCCATGAAAACCTGGTAAACAATAAATAGTTCTCCTAGTTTAATGATGTTGCGATACTTTTGTTATTGTTTATTACCAATAAGGAAATAATAATGTATGACCTTAGGATTTTAAGGACATGAACCTTCTTCCCCAAGACAGGTGTGCAAACCTTAAGGGTCCTTGGTAGTTGCGTGTTGAGTGAGTACAAATTGGGAGTTCTAATGACCCCCAATTTAAAATCGTTGATTATTTCATGCTAAGTTGGATCAATATAAACTTTTGCGATGAGTAAACCTCTCTGAATGTTATAACTTGAAGGATGTTGCTAAATGGTAAGAAGTAGGATACTAAGGTGGATAGCATTTGATTATAACCTTAGGGATTCTCGAGATTCAATAGAAAGATTAATCTAAATATTTCTTTAATTATTAGAATACACATCAGGGGATAAAAGAAGCAAAGCCATAGGATAATATCGGCATATTCGGTCAAGTCAAAGCTAAGTAAGACCATTATGGCCAACACCTGCTACTTGCAAGAATGAAGAGGTTAGGCAACAAGATATTCCCTGCATTATTATGACCATAACTTTGGGACGAAGTTTCATGAAGGGTGGGTGTATGTAACGCCCCATATTTTGACTAGGCATGTTTATGAGTTAGACACCTTTCACTTTATTTGCTCGTTATCTGTTCGACTCAGCTAGACAGAGTGAACTATATTTTCGGCATGTTAGACATGATGATAGGTTGCTACTATGTTTATGATGTCGCTATATTCATGCAGTTATTAAGTTATGATTATCATGAGATTCATTGCTTTTATGATGAAAATATATGTTTTAGTGTTTTCATTGATGAAATGTGAAATATATGGTGTTGTACATGGATGCCATCCTATGATGAAATTGATAGAACTGTTATATTCCATGCATACCTGTGATGCGATAAAATTGTGACGTGAAATAAAATGATGTTGATGATGTGGATCAATGGGTGATCGAATGGAAATACTTGTTATAAAATGTGTATTTGCGGAATACTAACCTACAGGACAGAAGGGCTATGGGATAGCCGGGTACTTGATCTGATATATGGAGAAGAACCTATCCATGCAGTAAACCTTAGCAACCGAAATTGATGATACGATGACATGGACCAATAATCTCGATAGCAGCAAAGTATGAGTCGATAAGGGCGTAGGCCCAGTATGTTGAGAGGGATGGATGTGTTTCCCACCCTATGTTCCTATGATACCCGAGGTTGTGGGAGGGCCGTGCTGAGACACGCTCCACATGTAGTTGTGATGACGATGGTCGGATGCCTGCTAGGAGAGGATAGGTCCGCTGTTCATCCAACGCTATCGCTCTCAAGTTCTATGTGGTCAGGTCGATGAGTCCGACATCCACTTTTGTACTAGCAGAGGAGGGATAGGGAGGATGTGGACGTAGGTTAGGATGGGAGGATATGATAGTACTGTTGAGGGTTGGGTATTCATTGACCTAGAGTTAGTGGTAGTAGGTAGCTTACCTTGTACCTGATTGATTAAACAAATGTAATCATAAGGATAATGAAATGAAATCTTAAGGGTTAACTGATAAAATAACCGATGATGTTTTAGTAGTATTATGATGAATGTATACTTGTTCAGTTTGCATAAAATATTATTAGTATTAGCTAGCTGTTATGCATAGGAAATATGACGTATGTTTATAGTACATGTTCGTCTTGTGCATACGCTGGCCACGCATGCACATTACGCACATGCGCAATAATATTGGTTTACAACCTACTTATCAAGATTTAACAATGTTATGAGTTATCATAGATAAGTCAATTAAGTATTTAGTGGATGACTTAATTAGTAAAAGATTATCAAGTTCTAATGTGTAAAATAAATGTCATTAATTGTAAGTACCCTCAAATGAAGGTGTCTTTGATATGAAGTATAATAGTTAAATATTAATGCTAGAAGAGTGTTCTATATAATTGTTGATCATTATTAATTAAACCATTAATTATATTTCATTAATTATACCGAGAAGTACTATGTTGACACTTATCGATTAAACAAATAAATACTTTAATTACTATTCACAATTAATTTAGTTACTATTATTATTAATTATTATTGTTATTAAATTTATTATTTAATTAATAATAATAATGATAATAATCATTTTTATTTTTTTATAAAGCATAGTGGATGGAATAATTTATCAAATAGATAATTCATTTAATTAATTTACAGAATCATTCCAGGTAAATTAAAAGGACTGTTTAAATTAATTATTGAATAATACCACTGCTCAAGAGAAAATTTGGATGATTTAAAATAATATATAATCCACCTTTTACCTTAAAAGGGGATGCATTAATGATTTGTACTTCCTAAAACCGTGACAGCTAGAGTGGTGGAGTGATAAGGAAGTTTGACTTTATGATGGAGGAAAAAGATTTCTATAAAGAGAAGTTTTAACCTAGTAGTTGGGGGTGGGTTTTGGAGGAGAGGAACACTTAATATTTTGTGAAAAAGGAGGAATGCCGAGGAGGGGGTTAACTCGAAGCTTTGAGGAGGTGGGAAACTCAAAGAAAGTCTGAGGAGGGGGTTAACTCAGCGAATTATTACCATGGAGCTATGGAAATAAACTAAGGAAGGTTGCTCTTGAGATTATCGGTCTGTGGGCTCGGGGGCTAGGAAATCCGTTGATTTCCTAGGGTCAGCACGATAATAGCTGATCGGCAGGGTGGACACATCATTTTGGGTTGCTAAGGTAACTTACAGAATCCACCATGTAAGTCTTCTGATCTTACTGCAAATCTACGGGTCCAGGTATTTTACTTAGCTAGCTTAAATAAATTGTATTTCCCTTTTATTTTCAGATTATGCATGTTAAAAGAACAGAGTTGAAATGAAAGATTTAAGTTTATGTTTACTTAAATTGCAGAGACATAATCATTTAGATAACAGAGACATAGACGGTGGAATGTTTCCAGAAAACATAAGAGAAAACTTGGTATTTACATGAAAATACAAATAGAGACCCAGTGCCTAGTGAGGGCACTGCAAAGTGCTCACCCAAAGCGCAATCCCTCAAGGAGCATGAATATGCCTTTAAAACTTGATATGGTGGAGAGAAAGTGCTACACTAAACCAAACCATGAACCTTCCTGTAGCTACTACCTACAAATAAAAAATCCATTAAAGCACCATGAAATACTTGAGTGGCCTCTCCAAACACCAACTTGGATGGGAATCTTTCACCCTCGAAATTGGCTAAGGCAAGAAACTAGTCATCCACTAGCTCTCTCTTCGCAAATGCAATTTTTCTCAAATCATCAAAAGCCATTCTCATACTTGATTTCTACATTTTATAACCAACATTATCCTTCTAAGGGTCGAAATCCTCTCATTAGATTCTAGATATTTCCACTTAGGAAATATTCCACATTTGCCACTTGTCTCCTAGTTTCCAACCCTCCATCTTCTCCCAAATTTTAGTAGGAGTCTCTTTGGCTTCCCCAACTCCATGAGTGCCTTCCTTGAGCCTATTTTTGGGGCTGACATGTCATAATGGTCAAATGTCAGAAATCAGATCTGAATTTTGTCATAGATGTGATAGATGCTTCATCATTATTGTCATAAGACTAGGGAATCTAGCCCAAGTGTCCACTAGTCTCCAATTTGACTCTTCCTCTTCCATGGAGGTTAGTATTCCATTCCATTTCAACCTAAGATGCTCAATGCCATGTGTATGCCTTAAAAACTCACCCAATAATGTTTTCCTTCCCATGGATTTGAAATGGCAAGTGAGATTTTCCATGTGGCAGTGAGAAACCAAGCTAGTGTGGGTCCCACATCCTCCAAATGTCCTCAAAACCATTTTCCACCTATAATTCCTCTTGGATTCATTTATTCAACTTATTTATTAAATAATTGGACTATTCTAATGTATAAACATTATTCCTTTTCTCCCTTATTACAATTCCCAATGTACCCATTCAACCTAGGGAACTTGGTAGGATTGATGGGGATTGTCTGCTATACAATTATTTGAATGGGGACATTACCAATGCCCCATCATACATGGGAGGATGGACCTCAATGACTTTACGTGACCCAAGTACAATAGTGACTTCTCCGTTCGGAGGAATAAACATCTCCGTCGGAGGTACAACAATAAAATACAAATACAATATAAAAAATACAAGTGAATACATTTCGAAGTTACAAATACATCAACACTTTTTTCCATACTCTCTACCTAATCCATTAGCATCTGATGAAAATTAGGATGATTTCTCTTCTAATGAAGATGAGGACCAAGATCTTGATGTTGAGTATGAATTTTAAATAGATCCGTATCTAGATCCAGTTCCTGCTACCAATCCATGTCCCAGGCCAATATGGGCTCACAAAGTCCTTGAAGCTAATGGGAACACATTTGGGGAGTCATCTGACTATAGAAAAAACAAATCTTAGCATCATGCAAACCTTACACTATGTCATACAAATCCACTTCTCTTAGAGATGTGCTACATGACGGTGGGGTCTAATCCACAATCATTCAAAGACACTTTCCATGATGGATCTACAACCAAGTACAAGGCTTTGTTGGTTGTTAAAGGGTAGTCAAAGGTTCATGATTTGGACTACAATGAGCCATTTTCTCCTGTAGAAAAGATGGTTTATGAAAGAATTGTTTTTAAAAATACAACTTCGACACGTTGGGAGGTACATTAGAGGAGCAGATCCAGATCCAGATCCAGATCCATATCTAGCACCTGCATTACTATCCTACATAGGAGCAGATTGCCTACATTTTTGCAAAGTCTTTCACTCACAAATTTTTTGCACATGGTAAGGTTGTTGGAGTTTCATGATGTTCATTTTTTAGGGGGGGGTATTTTTCCCATGAGGTTTTTCCCCATTTCCTTAGTTTTTATGAACATTTCTCTTCTTTTATCATTTATTTGATTGTATGGGTGACCTTTGGTCTCAGTAACTAGGGCCCATGATGTCCAAGTTTGGATTAAGGGGAGCTGTTGGGATAATTAATAATCCGTCATTGTCCTACTTAGCATTATTTTCATTTACCTAGCAATTGATGATGTCATTTCCCCCCTAGTGGTGTGAAGATGTCATCTAGGACCCATTAGCCACCTAATGCACCCTACATGCATGATTTCAAGACCCTCACAGGCAGTTCCCTATATTTTAGGATCCCACTCGATGACTCAGTTCAGTTTAACTGAGTTACACATTAGTTGGTGACTCTAATTGGGAGATTGAGCTCTGATCACCACTAATTTTGGCCTCATGCATGATTTTATGATTGATTTTCATGAAAAACTCATGGATGCACCCTCCTTGGTCAGTTAGCTGACCGTATCATCACTTCACTGAGATTTGGTTGAGTTTAACTGAGTTTGGGACTTTAAGAGCATTGATTGAGGTGACAATTCCTATGCTAGACATACCGAGACTCGAATTTTCCTAGGTGATTCAAATACTCTCCATTGTAACATTATTGTTGAATATATTTATTATTGGATCACGTGACATTATTCTATCCCTATCTAAGTTCTCATGCATGATTAAGTGAGCGCTCATTTTTACTGCAATTTTCACTGTAATTCATCTTTTCTGCTCATTCTTTCTCTGTGAGGTATACTCAGCTCCATGATCTGCTATGATTTAGAATTTCACCCTCCCTAGCATGTCCCCAATGAATAGGGGACAACTCAAGGATGTCCCCATACCATCCCCTGCAATTCATGATAGTTGTAGACACCCATGACCACATCTCCTGTTTCTAGGATGTGGTGGATCTAGGGGGCACATCCACCACCTGCGGTTGCAGTGGGAACATCCTCCACATGGGGATGGATCAAATCTTATTGTTGAAGATAAACATGCTGATGCATTGAATTTGAGTTCACCCATTTATGCTCTGCAAGTTGCTTCTTATGTATTCTAATGCGAAACATAACACTGAAAGGGTATTAAATCTTACGGCATGTGGGTGATTTTGAACAATATCAATTGTTTCTTGGTTTCTCAAGTGTTCCCCAATTCCATATGATGCAAATATTAGAAAATGATCATGGGGTTGCAGCTGATGGACATTAATTAAGGGTTAAACACTTAAGACCTGCACATGAAAAAGTTAAGGAAGATGGAACTTTTGGTGTAAAGGTTCTCAGTTGAATTCAATATTTTTCAAGTATACATCCCCAAAAGATATGGAAACCTACAAATATAAGAAATACAATTACAATCTTAGGAGGATAGAAACTGAAAAATATAGTTCTATATCTATGAAAGAGCATAAATTGAAAAATATAGTTCTATATCTACTGAACAGCAGAAAATATTTTACAAAACAACCTTTTAATGCATACTATGAAATGAAGTACCAAGAATAATTTTACTAGACCTAGATCAAGATAACAACTTATTCTGCATGGTAAAATAGTGCAGTTTGAAAAATATACAAAAGAATAACAATAGCCTGACCTCAAGTTCCTATAGAAAAGAAAGATTCCTTTGAAAAAACGTTTTCATGCATACTATGAAATAAAGGACAAAGAATAATTTTTACTAGAGCTAGATCAAGACAAGAATTTATTCTTCTTAGTAAAAGCCTATAGTGTAGAAAATATCCAAAATAATAACCACAGAACTCAAGCTCCTAGAGAAAAGAAAGATTCCTCTCAAACAATAAATGCTTCTTTTGCGGCATTAATTTGTATGCAAATCTACTCCAAAAAAAGTGAAACCATCCAAGAGATTGTTTCTTCTGCATAAGAAAAGCATACATAACCACTCTTTAGGTAAGAAAAAATAAAGAATGTTAATTTTAAATGTATATTTCTAGGGGAAGGGTTCCCAACCCAAGGACACATGTCCCTATGTCTCACCATCCCAGGGAGGTCATCCCACATCCTAGATGTAGGATAACACCCCCAACAAAAATAAAGAAACGCCTTATCAAAACAATCCAAAATTGTGATTTGTACAATCTAATGCTATATACCTAGTATTCTCATTTCAAGGTCTAATCCACATCCTCCATGCTAAAAAATAACAATAAGGTCTCATTTATAATTTCCATGCCCTATGATCTACTACATGAATTTGTCAAGTAAGTTATCATAAGATTTTGACATGCATATTTTATGCCTGGATAGTTGATATAGAGGTTTAATCTATCTATTGAATGTCTAATAGGCGAAAAAAGGTCATATTTGTGTTTTCTATTGCATGGAAGAGTGTTACAGAGATCCAACCAATGTGTCTATTTCCAAACTAAAAAGCACACCAACTTCACCTAGGAGATTTTATGAGGTTTCCTTAGACTTCCAACAAGTAAGAATCTTCTAAGCTCATTTTCATCTTTGTTGCTTCCCATAGTTAAGTATAGTAGCAACTTTGTTTCAATTTGTGTGCTGGCATCCAATTTTTTAGGGTAACTTGACATCTGAACAACAGTGGAATGGGAAACATATGAAGGTACAAGGATGAGAAGGTGTGGGATTTTGGATTGAAAAGAAAGTGGGCACTGATCTTTGGAACTTGACCTGTCAGTTTTTGTTTCCAATTGTTTTTGTAAGCATCCTTATTTTTTTATAAGACTTAAAGAATATGCTCATGTTATGGATCCATGGAGGTGTCATGTATTTAGTTTTTGTTCCTCTTGATAGTGGTTGTCATGTCACCTTCTAAGATATCTACAATATGATCAGGATCAGGGATAACAATCTTTATGTTGGATTTTTTGAAGAAATTTAACTGATGGTTTACCTTTTTCTCATCTTTGAGGTCATTGTATCTAATCCAAATAGTTAAGCTAGTTATATCTAAGGGATTTATTTTAACTCGAGGATCATTCCATAATGAGTTTATTCAAATAAGTGAAAATCCTAAAATTTTGTTCAAACATTTCCTCAGTGGAGTAAAAATTGAACTCTTCATAAGAGGACATGAGTTAGAGGAGGAATGGAGTCCCTCCAAAGGATGGATAAAATTCAATTTTGATGGTTCCTCCAAAGGTAATCTTGGTCCAACAGGGTAAAGAGTATTTAGAGTTCAAGGAAATACTATAGAAATAACATGTAAATTCATAAAACAACCCAATAATCAAGCAGAGATGGAAGTCTTAGTAAGGAATCACTATAGCACTAAAACATGGATTTAAAAAAGTCATTTGTGAAGGAAAATAAAAATTAGTGATCAATCGTCTCAATGGAAAATATCATCATTCATAGGAGATGCCTATTCAATCCACTTGGATTAGGCATGCTAACAAAGGTTTAGAATGTTGTAGGTTTGAACATGTTAAAAGGACAACTAGTCAAGTGGCAAATTGGATTGTGAGTCACAAACAAAGCAACCATCACAATCAAATCTCATTAGATTTTCTATAAGTCTATACACTTATCTCTACATACTTTCCAGAAAAGTAAATTCATATAAATACCTAAGATAATCATGCTCCAATGAATACATATTTGAGCACACAATGCCTCATGTAGTCAATACCATTGCTTCAACTGAAAGGAAACCCCTATCCCCACCTCTCTATGTATCTCCTACTCTACCTACCCTTAACCCCCCCTCTAAATTTGTCTCATAATCCCCCTCCCCTTGCCACTAACCACCCCCCATCTCTCTCTCTCTCTCTCCCCTCTCTCTCTCTCTCCAACACCCCCAATCCTTTCCTATACCCTGTTTCTCTCTAATCACCCTACTCCTCCCCAAACCCCTAAACCCCACCCCCTCTCTCTCTATCTTCGTGCTTCCCCCTAACCCTTACTAATCTTTACTAGCATTCTATATACCTAGCCAACCAAATATTTTTCATGTTATCATCACCAAGCCAATTCTAACGCATCAAGTCATATTCGCTTTCTTCATGAAAGATGTTCATTCTAGGGTTGATGCACAATCATGGACTCCTTTAAAGACACTTTAGATGCCACATAATACTGAAAAAACCTGGAACCTCTGACTTTAGGTGACAATTAGGGTACTTCTGTAACGGATTTGAAGATGAAGTAAAAATAAAAAAGATAGGTAATTGAATTAGCTTTCATAATATATAACATTTATCTATAAAAAATTTGTGTACATGATTATAAAATTAGTTTCCATTAAATTGGGTTTTCAAATTTTCAGCACATCATAACATATATGTTTGTGCGGGTGCAGCACTTATTGAGGTAAATGATGTCAATTTTGGATAAAATGTTGGAGACATATAAAGGACATATGGACCTAGTGCAACACTATTTTTTCATGAATTATTTTTTTTATTATTAATTATTGAAGTCAGAAAACCTTGAAATGAAAATGTTATGGGCGGGTGCAACACTTTAGGGGCAAAATTTAATGAAATCATTGATTTCTATATATGAGATTGTAGAGCTTGGTCTCCTCTCATGCACCATATAGTTTTCTTGGGAAATGGTGAAGGAAATCAAAAGTTATATAAAAACCAATCGATGTATGTATTTTCGAAAACTAACGTGTGCCATTTAGAAAATTAATAATAAATAAATAAAACATACATTTTTATGAAAAAATTACATATTCAGAATCGTCAGATCATTCTCTACAATATTCTATATTTTCATAAAAAAATATTGAGTTTTTCATAGAAAAACACGCCATTGAAACTGAGCATATTGATAGAGTTCTAAAATATAGGCAATGGCCCTGGTTTTTTTGTTCTAGCCAATAGGTTCGGTAGAAAGCTATTTCCGAACATCATCCCAAGCCTTGTTCCCGCCGAGTTTTTAAATTTTAAATTAACGCATATGTGGTTTAGACTTGTTCATATCGCATATGCATTATAACGCATATGCGATTAATATCGCATATGCGATATAATGGATATGCATTTTTGTTTAGTAAAAAAGAGTAAAAAGAGAATAAATATTATTAGATAAAAGAGTGGCATAAAGATTATTCTTTTGAAAGGTAAGATAACATCCCATCATGGTTAATATAACATTGTTTAACATGACAAATGGGTTTGGAAACAATACATCTCTATTTTGAACTAAGTTATATTTGATATATTAGGGAGTATGGTATAAAGTATAAACTCACAACAAAGTGAAGGGGACATCTAAGAAGCCAAATGGTGGATTGTGGATTGTTATTGATGAAGTAATTGGGATATCGTGGTGAGTATAATTTGGTTTTCAATCCATTTTCAAGGGTTAGGGATTTAATCCTCGCCGTTTTAATAATTTTCCCTGTATCCTATCCTAGGTATGAGATTTAATAGGCACCGAAGAAAATTCAATTCAAATATATCTCGAGAATTCCATCTTCACTATTGTGTAGTCTCCTAGTATAGAACTTCACCTTCCTACACTAAGATAGTTGAAGTTTGTGGCTTCGACCTATAGTTCACTATGCATCTATTGATTGATGTTATTGATGAGAACCAACACATCTTTGCACTTATTTTGTTAATCAAACTTTATTTGATATTAGTGTAGTTAAATGACTTCAAGTAGGGTTTTTATTTAATAACAAATTTATTATATAACTTAATAATGCACTACTTGAGTTGATGATGATTATGGTTGTTATTAACTTCAATTGAGACCAATTTTGGTCTATCAAACCTTTAAAAAGGTAAGGAGTCACTTGGTTTTCTTTAGAATTATATTTCTGTGCTCAAAATTTTTAAGAGAAACATTCATAAATCACCATAGTTTTGATGAGTTAAAATGTTAGGAAGGTTGGTATTGTAACAAATATTTTGAATTTGGGATGTAATGTGGGTGTACACATGACATTTTAATGTGATTTGTTTCTATATGATCTTTAATAGTTTAATCACATTACACTATTGATTCAAAAACAACAAATCATTTAACTAGAAATCTTAATGATTGATCCTCTCACTCACTCCATACCTCACTTTCTCTCCCTACCTCCTCTCTCCATCCCCTTCTCTCTCCCCCCATAAATCCTTCTCTTTCTCTCCACCCTCTTCTCTCTCACACACATCCACACACCCTCTAAAACAATTCCTTTGTTGCCCCTCCATCTCGCCAAAACTCTTTCTCTCTTCCCCCCTTCCTCCCTCCCTCCTTCCATGTGTTCCATCCTTCACTCACTCCATCCCTCACTTTCTCCCCCTACCTCCTCTCTCCACCTTCAAGCCTTCAGCCCTCCTTCATCTCTCCATCTTTCTCTCCTTTCCTTAATATCCATGATCTCTCTCTCTCTCTCTCTCACACACACACACACACACACAATCCCTCATCTCTATCCCTCGGTGTAACCATCCTTGACCATCCTTCATTTCCCTAAATCCCTACTCTCTCATTGTTATTATCCCACTCTCTCACCCTATAACCATCCCTCCATCCATCATTCTCTCTCTCTCTCTCTCTCTCTCTCTCTCTCTCTCTCTCTCTTTGAATCTCCCCTTCTCACTCTTTAACCACCCCCCATTTTTCTCTCTCATTCACTCACTCTATACCTCTATCTATACCACCACTCCATCCATCCCTCTCCTCCCTCTCACTCTTTAACAACCCCCCGCATTTGTCCCTCCATCCATTATGCTATATATTTCCTCCATACATTATCCTATATCTTTCTTGCACCCAATCATCCCTCCCTTTTATATATCACCCTCTTCCATCCCCCCTATATCTCCCTCCCTCCCTCCCTCCCTCCCACTTATATTTATTCCCCTCCCACCAATCCCTTCCCTTTATATTTCTCCTCCCTTCAGTCCCCCCTCATATCAATGTCCAGAGACCCATCCCTCCCTTCCCCTTATATTTCTCCTCCGTTCATCCCCCCCATATCTCTCCCTTACCCATCCCTCCCTCCCATGATTCCATTTACAACTTCCTCTCCCTCCTTTGATTCCCCCCACATCTCTTTTAGCTTAATAAATGTAATGTTGGGGCATGATCCACACTATAGATTGTCTGGATGGAATCTTGGGAGTCTGAATTGTATTATAAGGGGATAAGGGTGACATTATAGGGTTTTGGATGGGAGGGATCGGTCTCTGGACATTGACCATAGTTATGGAAGAAAATATGGTCCAATGAATCTCTAAATGAACAAACATGCACTATAGATGGAATATTTGGTCTTTAGTGGGATATGGGTATCATTATGAGGTTTTATGCACTAAGGATGGGTCTCAGGGTCTTAACCATGGTAATGGGACAAAAGTGTAACAAAAACAAGTCTTAAACCACTACACATGCCCTTTAAAGGGGATATTTGGCCTTAATATGGGATATATGTGCCATTTGACTATTTTATGCATTGAAGATTGTTCTCGAGACATTGACCATGGTCATATAGGAACCATTACGAATATTTCCAGACAAGACATAATTCTGAAGACACTACCATGGTCCAAGGATAAATCCAATCTTCTAGGGATTAAATGATTTTTTTATGGTTCATGGGCAAATGAGAAGGTACCACACTACGACAAGCCCTATAAATGGAGTCTAAATGGGATAAGGGTGTCATTATAAGGTTGGGACTTTGATCATGGTCATGGAAGAAAAGGTAGGGTCTTAGGACCTAAATGAAGCTTTTATGGCTCATGAGCTATAAATTAGTCCTTTAAGCACCACACGTGCCTTCTAGATGGGATATTTGGCCTCTAGGTTGGGTACGAGTTCCATTATGAGGTTATGTGCATTGAGGATAGGTCTCGAGGTCTTAACCATGGGTATGGGTTGCACTATAAGGTTAAATTAGGTTCCAATAGTTGATATGCACTAAATCACATATGCGATATAACGTATGTGCGATATATCACATATGCGATTTAGTGATCACGTTTATAACAAACTGGCCATTACTAAAAAGTGTAAAAAGCATAGAGTTCATATTGCATATGCGATATAACGCATATGCATTAAAACAGAGATGCGTTATATCGCATATGTGATATTTTTTTAATAAAAAATCTTGGGTTGCAGGCTATGGGCCAGTTTTACTATACAGGAAAAGACATAATTCTTCTGAAACCCGCACAGAGCGTACTATTCAACTTGCAATTTAATCATTTATTACACAGATCCATATTTTTTGTACAATTTTGGGTGGATTTCAATGGGGAATCCACGTAATAGAGTTCAGAAATCAGCGAGGAAGATGCTTACACCCGAAGAAGCTAAAATTAAAAAAGAAAAGAAGAGGGAACATTCAGGAAATCGTCGGCATTCATTGGATGAGCAAATACCTCCCATTTCCACTCAACAGATACCTGACGGAGAGGTTGAGGAAGATATTGCAACTTTAATGCAAGCTGGTTATAACTAAGATGAAAATCTTGGTCCATTATTAAGCGGACAGCCCTCTAAAGAGTTCAATCATTATGTTCCTGACGAGACTCCGCAACAACCATGCAATGTGGTTCAATCTCCTAATCGAAGTTGTTAGTCTGCATTGGATGTAAACGTCTCTCCATAATTTCAAACGACAAGAAATCTCACATCAAAATGAAAGAGAAATCCTAAATGCATACAAGTGGACGAGAGCAAATTGACTTCCATGGAAGGTAAGTGGCTAAACGCACAATCCTTCGTCATTGTTCTCAAGTAATGAAACAAAATTTTGAACCAAAATATGAAGCCAGTAAATGTCAATTGTTTTTAGCTTTGATTAAATCTAGAAGTATGGCAACTGTTACAAAAAAGTTAGGCATAACAACATTGAAGAATACTGAATCAAGTAATCACATTGTTAAATCTCTTGATGCTACATTCACATCGATTAGAAAAAAACTCGTTCAAAAGACTATAATGTGGCTCGCCGCGTATTGGCTGAATCAATTGTATCTAGATCCACAAGACAATGTCGTTTACTTAAATGCACATCCGAAATTGTACCTTCACATCCAAATACACTTAAAAAATATTCAGTTAGAAGAGACAACCTTGATGTAGAGGGACAAATGGAAACATTATGGGCATTTAGTGGTAGGTTTCCCCGCAAAGACAGTAAGTTGTTCGAAGTAGTGAAGGGACTAGTGCACACTTTTTGGCACGATAACACTAGGCCTTCTTCTAACACAAAGGATGTGTCAAAACGCTGTAGGGGTTATATGAACAATGAATCTCATGTTAAACATTATCTTGACATGACACAAACTCAACTATTCGAGATGTTTAAAGTTGCCCACGTAGAGCTAAGGCTCGGGCAAAGATATTTTGAAAAATGAAAGCCTTGGTATGTTAGAATCAATAGAATCCGGAACACTTGTTGTTGTAGATACCACATAGAGTTTGATCTATATTATCATACATTTGCATATATATGTTGTTTTTTGCATCCTAACCATGTGCAGGAATGCTCAAGTATAGTACCGCCAATGTCATCTAGAGATTTCATCCATAGCATAATGTGTCCGAGGCAAGATGGATAGACATATTACTTAAAACAATGTGTAGAGGGTTCTTGCAACAATTGTGGTGGGATATCATTATGGTCCGATTGCATCCATGAGAGTGAAGATCAAGCATTCAGGAATGGAATTGTCGAGAAGCAGAAATTTTAGTATGAGACATATCAGCTACGTGATGGGAAAGAAAGCAAGAAGATTAAATTGGTGACTTCACAGGTGACAATCTACACGAATAATGTTCATTTAACTGAGTGTACATTGTTTATGTTGTTTTATAACATTGTTAAATATTGATGTATATTAATATTGATGTAAATATTTTTATGTTGTGATATAACATTGTTTATTTTTTTCCACCAGGTGCAAGTATGTGATTTTATTCCAGAGTTCCATGGAAAGATCCAACAGTACATTCAGCATGTCGATATGGCACGGTGGCAAGATGAGCAATTCAGAATATGCCAGGACACCTTCCCTCGTGGAACAATACTATTAGTGGTTTACTTTGCGGAACATTACACCCTACAACCACAAAATGAAATACAAATTCAATGCTATCACTCAGAGCATGTGAGCATAATGGTCCATATCATTTATCGACATGGGTTGGATAGCAATCAAGAGAAACGTGTGATATTGAAAGAAGGTCACTTTTACATAAGTGACGACCGGACCCATGACATCCATTACATGCAACATTGCTTTCAATTGTTCTATGATCATGTGATAGCTATGGATATACCATTTTATCATCATTTGATTTGGTCAGATGGTTGTGCTGGACAGTTCAAGAATGCACGTGTATTTCAATGGTTGTGTTTGTTGCACATAAAATACAAGGTGCCGCATACATCGAACTACTTTGAAACAGGTCATGGAAAAGGAGAGCATGATGGTGTTGGTGCATGCATAAAAACTGCCCTTCGAAGGGAAGAGATGAAGTTTACAGGTGCTCGCCTTCAAGATGCTTCATCTATAGTCAAATGGTGTACATCTGTGATGGGAGAACAAGCAACAAGGAAACACCTAGTGGGGAGAATATTCTGGGAGGTGACATATGTGGACCAATCCCAAACATATCGGGTGAAAAAAGTGCATGGAACTCGAGGTTTTCATTCAATTAGATGCTTAGACAACTCGGCCCTACAAATTTGGACAAGATTGAAGGCTTTCTTTTGCAGTTCCTGTAGCATCGATGAATGGGATGATTGTGAGTATACAGATACAGTTGATACATGGGATCAAGTGACACTTGGCACTGATTTCAAGGGGGTTAATGAAATAGAACATTTGGAAGATGATCAGACATATATTTATACAGACTATGATAACATATCGGATCTCATACAAGCAGGTACAAAAAAGCAAATTAGTAGTACCTAAATCACTACAAGCCTTTACATTGAAAGAAATTTTATTTAGGTTACATGCAAAACCTTTTTTAATATTTATGTATTTTTTACCTTTTTCGATTTCCTTTCACAGGTCAGATATATGCAGTGGTTTCCCTAAAAAATAATGAATGCAGTTCTGACTATTGGTTGGCACATTGCTTAGAGGGGAAACAAACCATTCTCGAACCTATTACAGATGATGAAAATATTGAATTCCCAACTGGATCGATGGTTATAAAAGGGGAGTACTTGACATTAGTAGCACAACAAAAAAGGAAGGGTGGGTATGTATATCAAGATTATAGACCAGGATCTATTGTATACCACTTCACCAACCTGGTAGTTGGTATAAACATCAAGCTGCGCACAATTTCAAACAAAAATAGGTCACATGTACGATACTTGCTACCTCATTTAGAGCATGAGAGATTGATGGACACCATTGGTAGCAGAGATGATCCAGATGGCCTACTCAAGTGAGTGCATTGTCAAGTGTTACTAGATTGTCCAGTGTGGCTAGATTGTCAGGTGCGTTAAATTTAATCCTTAAAGTGTGTGCTGAAGCACAATTTAAATTATTTAGCCTTTAGTTTATTCCCAATGTACTAATTTGTGATTGTCGGATACCATTCACAGACATAATTTACTATTCAGAGGATATTGGACACTATAAACACGATCCTACAACCTCAGGTGAGTTATCTATAAATAATGTTTTCACATTTTCATTGGGTTCTCTTTATTTTCTTATGAGAGTACTAATGTTTAGCCTTTCGTGTGCCTAGGATACAAACACTATCTATGGCACATTGGAGGTGCCAAGAACAATCAGTGTCTTTATACACCACCAAAGAGAAATTGCAAAATAACATGCTCTCGAGTCAAGTTTATCATCATCATCTTCATATGCCAAAAGTTCTCTTGTATGTCAAGTTTATGAATATATGCCAATTTTTACATATGACCAATAAACCCTAAGATTATGAATGATCAATAAACCTTAACTAACCTACTGCTGCTCCTAAAATAAATGCATACCTCAACTATTTTGCATCCCTTACTAACCCTTATTTCCCACTCCTTAGGCTTCTAACATATCCTAGATACCTAGACTTACATCCCTAGTATCATAATCCTTCAACGTAAGGCACTAGTTGCTGATTTTTTTGTGTCTAAACAACCTACAGGACTACCTCTTTTACTAATTGTAAATTCTTTTTTGGGTAGCCCTAAGTTCCTATTTTGACACCCTAAACTTTCCTAAATTGAACCTAGGACATACCCCCTTCATCTAGGCTTCCTAGACTCTCAAAGCAAGGTATTTATTGCCATTTTTTACTGCCTAGACACCTACAGGACTGCCACTTTTTTTTACTGTCCTAACCCTTTATTGCAGCCCTACTTCACATCATTTCACTCCCTAACATCCCTATCCTAACTTCCCTAAAGTCTTCAACAACTTGGCCATCCAAAACATGCTACAAGAACATTTTAAGGATTGTCAAACATAAGTAATTTCCAGCTATAATGATGTTGATTTTTACAGTGGTATGCAAGTCAAATTTGACTTTGGAAATTGTAAAAGATGCTTCTCATCCATATGGTGCACAACGAAAGATGCCTCTTTAGTGTTAAAGAATCCTTAGGTGAAAACTTCATGATATTGACTTATTTTCCATGCTTGTAAGTTATTTTCCATGCTTCTACGTTATTTTTCAAGAACAACTGGTGTCTTTAGACACCACCAAATAGAAATCGGAAAATAACATGCTCTCGAGTCAAGTTTATCATCATTATTTTCATAGGCCAAAAGCTCTCTTGTATGTCAAGTTTATGAATATATATGCCAATTTTTACATATGACCAATAAACCCTAAGATTATGAATGATCAATAAACCTTAACTAACCTACTGGCTTAATTATAATATTTTATCATTGAAAATAAATTTAATCATCGAACTAATGAATTTTCATCTTGTACCCAAAATTGTGATGTTCACAACAATTATTGTGCAATTCAGAATTATAAACACCTTTGCAAGAAATTTCATTTTCCAAGCTTATGATAGTTCTCTTCTAACTTCTTTCAATACCAACAATTATCATAGTTTGTTAAAGGCACATGAGTTGGGAGCACATGGTCATGTGGTGAGCTGTTTAGGAGTCTAATGGAAAGGTTAAGATTGATACAAAAGTAGTGAAAGTGACTGATTGCCTAGATGTGTGTGAGGTCAACTTTTCAATTGAGTCGACTCACATGCCTATTACTCACATATTACTCACATGCCTACATTCCAATCTTTTGTTGTTGGTTCGTACCCTAGTTATAGTATGAAATTTGTAGTTCATCAAACCCTAGTTGGTTTTCATGTATGTGCATAGCCTAGGTATATGGCCTTTTTGTTTCATGTACGTGCATAGCCTAGGTATATGGAATTTTGTTTCACATGTATGTGCATATAATTCAGGTACATGTGTTTCTACTTCTAAGTCATGCATGCATGTGAACTTCCACTTGTGATCCATGTTCAACCCTATTCATTTTGTTTCATGTATGTGCATAGCCTAGGTATATGGCCTTTTTGTTTCATGTATGTGCATAGCCTAGGTATATGGCATTTTGTTTCATGTATGTGCATAGCCTATTCATTTTGTTTCATGTATGTGCATAGCCTAGGTACATGATCTAAACCTAAAGAGTTCATAAAACCCTAGTTTGTAGTTCAATGTCTCAATTTGTGAACCCTATTTTTATTATGCAACATGTTTTGCAGAGTTGACCCACCAATGCAAGATTGCATTGAAGGAAACTGAGCAAAACCCTAGTTTACGAAATGAATGCACAATGAAGTCACTGGGCCATGAAAACATGAGGGAGAGGGCAACCTAGAGGTAATCACATGCCAGGAGACCAACGGAGTGGACGGTTAGTCGATCCGACCTTCGGTTGCTGAGTTATGTCTTGTTACAAGCCACATGAAAATGTCATTCAGGGACACTTGGTGACTTTTGGCCCGAGAGCGAAAAAACAAACGGAGCAGCAAGATTGTGTGTCGTTGGCTCCTGCAAGTGTGTATGGGAAATGCCTACATGGGAACACTACCAACACTAGCTCGGTGGAGGGTTTTGCGGAGTTGACCCACCAATGCGAGATTGCATTGAAGGAAACCGAGCAAAACCCTAGTTTACGAAATGAATGCACAATGAAGTCACTGGGCCATGAAAACATGAGGGAGAGGGCTACCTAGAGGTAATCACATGCTAGGAGACCAATAGAGTCGACAGTTCGTCGATCCGACCTCCGGTTGCCGAGTTATGTCGAGTTGCAAGTCGCATGAAAATGTCATTCAGGGACACTTGGTGACTTTCAGTCCAGGAGCGAAAAAACAAACAGAGCAACAATATTGCATGCCATTGGCTCCTGCAAGTGTGTATGGGCAATGCTGACATGGGAACACTACCAACACATGCTCGGTGGAGTGTTTTGCGGAGTTGACCCACCAATGCGAGATTGCATTAAAGGAAACTGAGCAAAACCCAAATTTACGAAATGAATGCACAATGAAGTCACTGGGCCATGAATGCACAATGATAAATTTTCTGAAACTACAGCAGTGGTTACACCTTCAGTTGTGCTAGCATATTTTTATTCCTTTTGTTCTCACTTCCAAACATGACACTATCTTTTCGTGTGTCTTGGTTTTCCACAATCATTGCAAGTGCGTCCACCTCTTCTTGATTTTGATCTACATCTTGACCTCGAATTCCACTATTAGTTTTGATAAAATTTTCTACCATGTTAACTTAAGGTTAGGGTTTCTCCTTGGTAACACCCAAATTAATCCCCAAGGTTGTGAGAGAAGGAAATTCAGGGTAACCACTAACCAATCTTTAGCTTGTGCTACTGACCCAACACAAACAAAGAGGGCTCTCTCTACAAACTCATGAAAGACTGGAAATATTTAATAGAATTGCAGCCACAAGAAATTCTCATATTTTTTAAAAAGAATGAAGACAATTATTGATAAACACACAGCCTCTTAGATCAAGATATTCTTTCAAAGCATATTCACAAGGTTAGAACTATTTAGGGACAAATCATTTAAGGTTTTGGTAAGACAAATCATAAGAAACTATTGGGCAATGAATTCACATTAAACAAACTCTTGAAATTATTTACAAATGCATTTAAACAGGGGCAAGGTAGCAAACAACTTGTAGTCAAAGTGATTTTAATTGGTGAAACAGAAGAGAAAGAAACAAGCCATCGATACAAGCCATACAATAATGAATCCTGTACCAACTTTAGTAGAAAACATTTGTGCAATACTTGGAATGAGATAAACAGAGCATAATTTGTATGAATTCTGCTTAACTACAACACTGCACCAAGTATGAAGAGGTATTACATACTGGAAATAACAATGAAATATACACAATACACAGGAGAAAAAGAAAGAACAGACTACAAGAACCAATTACACAGGAATCTCTGCGAAAATCCAGCTTCAACATTGCAAATATATTCAAGAAAATGCCTCAAAACAGAGCCAAGCTCCCCCAAGAATCAACCAAATGATTTTCCAACCTGTTCTACTTCTATTACATTGAATTTATAGATATATCTGGCCCTAGGGTCAAGCTATCTCAATAGGAAGCTGTTACAACAACATTTGACACCTGCACAAAGACATTCAACAACCTGTGAGTCGGTTCCAACCATTTTTGCTCATTTCCGGCCGCGGACTACTCAAAATTGCCTCTCGGTGCCACGGTTGTATATCCAAACAGTGATAGTTGTGTAAAAATTGAAAGAGGTTTTTGTATATTGGACCATGCTGAAAAAAACCTCTTTCAGTTTCCTCATATTCACCTCCAGCTGGCCGGGATCTTCTCTGGAAGTTGATGACTCACGCAGAAAATGTAATTTCTCGAAATTTACCCTGCGAAGATCCTCCCGATTCTTGCAAAGTGAGACACCTGTCTAAATTCAGAGAGATTTTATTGTATATGGGCTTGTTTTGGATAAAAACCTCTCTCAGTTTCCCGAAATTCATTCCGGTTTGGCCGAAACAGTTGCTGTAAAACAATGACTAAAACAGTCATTTTCATAAAAAAAACACCATATTCTCACATAAAATTACATTGAGTTTAACATTTGATTTTCCTTTGCAATTTTAGGGAATGAATGCTTAGGATGACGTGGCGGGTTCGTGGATTTGACATGTAGACCTTAGCATTATTCAACATTATTTTATCCCAGTCTTAGGGGCCAATGCTTGAACTTTGCTTGATTTTCACCTTCTTTGGGCATGTGGCTTAAGGAAATGAGATTTTGTTCATTTCTCCATAGGTCTGGACTCGTTCACCTCTCTAAAACCATTAGCACAAATCCAGTGCTAACACTCCTCGTTGGATTTTTGTGATTGATTTATGTCGTGGATACTCATTCATTAAAGCATTGCTAACATCATCAAATTCATACAGGTGTCGAAGTAATCATAGCTATAATTAGGTTCTCCTGACTATTCAACATGGAGCATTAGTAGGATTTCTCTAATATCATCATCCAATACAATTTTAATAGAGGCAATCTGACTAGTAATTATGTTGAACTCATTTAAATTCTCTACGGCTGAAGCACCCTTGTAACATACCCCTTTGCTGAAAACATTTTATGTTTGAAGAAGACATTATCTTAACTTTTATTGTAAAGTTTTATATTTGGACAAGTGTCCAAGGATGACTGTAATTGCACAATATTATTATTATAATAAATAAAATAGGATACACTCACCCAAGGAGAACTATTAAAAGAGTGTTTAGTGACCCACTAGGTGGAATGGAATATGGGATAGAATCCAATGGACAAATGGCAATATCATGAGGCAAGTAACTAGCTGTTGGTATGAGACAACTCCCTTGAATTGTGGTCATAGTGCCCTGAAAGATGGGATTGGAGCTTGAGGCTCATTTATTGAAAACTGACCACTAAAGACCTAGGCAGTCTTTTTAAGAGCCATCGAATTTTGGACTGAGGTTCATCACTTTTCCTGACCAAAAAAATTACCTTGTGGTTCTGTTGTATGCACACAAGAGATTCAATGAGGGGAAATGCTATATTTTTTATCATGGTGTAAGTCTGCCTGGTTTACTGTTGAGTGCAGAGTTTCTACTACTGAGTGCAGAGATTGAGGTTTTGGCAAGTCTCTATTGATTGCTGGTTATACAAAGTTGAGTGCCTTGCTTCTACACAGAGTTCATCTACCTATTGGTTCAGTAAATAGGCTCGGGGGTCCAAAGGAGGCAAGTAGATTGGCTGCTTCTTCTGGAAAAAGGTTGGGAGGAATAGGCCTCCTTGGGTGTTTGTCCACTCTATTTACAGTTACAGGTTCTACTTGTTATTTCAGCCTCTAAGTAGTTAATTTACTTTCTATAAATGTTGATTTAATACTCTTTAGTTACTAGTGATAATGCAGAAGTATAAGTGTGATTTTTTTATCTCTTAGGATTTTATAGACCACTGAATATATTTATGAAATGATAGAATAAATGCCTTCTCTATATTTTTCCCCATACTGTTTGCTGTATAGTACTCTAGTACAGAGAAGGAGAATTAAGATAGATAAATGATAGGCAGAATGTAGAATGATTGAATAAACTAACGTTGTTGTGTTTCCTTAATATTCCTTATTAGTTATATTCTGTAATATAAATTATAAATGTCTAGACTTGGGAAATATAACAGCATTTCATATTACAGACACTATAATATTTCTTTTACATAGAAGTAGAAGCAAACATTTCGTCTCTGTACGAAACCTAGGGTTTTCACTTTAGGTTATTTAATTCCTTACATAAGATATATGCTATGTATTCTCTTATCATTCTTTTCAAACAGTATAGTGTTATAATTTCACTTTATTTCTTTCATCAGCATTCATGAAATATAACAACTGCAAAATAAACATTACTAATTACACATAACTGCTACCAAATAGTTATATCTTTAAAACAAAATTTTGTCGATTCCAAACAGCAGCATTGCTGTATACTACTATCTCATCCTCAGTATTCACATCTTTTCTTTTATTTTAAATATCATATCAGTTACTAGCATTCATGTCCAAAACATCTATCTTTACAAACAAGGAAAATGGTACTGATTAACACCTACAACATCATTACCTTAAACAATTAAAACACAGAACAAGTCCGCAATGGACGAATACATTATTACCAACAGAACCTAGGTAGTTTTCTGTGTTATAACATTTTAGTACTCATTCAAACCTAGCAAACCAAATAGTTATCCTAGACTGAGATCGACCTTTTAGAAGGAATTTATTTAAGTAACAATTATGGATTCGAAACCCTTATGACTCTATATGTTACAATGTATCAACACTAGTAAACAAAACCCTTTATAAACATAGATTTTTAAACAAAACAAGGTTGATATGTTATAATAGCAAAATCAATTGCCATCGATACTATTAATCTTTGCATACCAAACTAAGTTACAATTTGAGGAAACAAACCGTATGGCTTTCAACAATTTTAAACATAGTAACATCATATTAATGTGTTGAACCAAGGGTTCAAAGTTGCAAACCATCCCTTACATCAAAACGAAGTAGACATTAGGGTTTAAGGTTTTCTAAAAACAAGACATTAAGCTCTAGCTCTCGGCCAGGGACAATACAAAAAAATTCTTAAGCTAAACATTTAAAGCAGGACCTGGAGCATTGCTTACAACCATAATTGTATCAGAACTGTCTTTCCATTAAAAACGACCGAAGGTTTTAAACCTCTAAAAAAATTGTTACATTCAACGAAAATTTCTATAGTGAAACGCTTCCAGTGCTAACATCATTTTAGGCCAAAGATTTTCAGCATCTTTCCATTCATCGTTTGGAACACAAATAGTATCACAATGTCCAAATTCTCCAAACCCCAGCCTATCGGCTAACACCAAACAATGAACCATAGATGCCAAGAGAAATCTATGGGAAACCACCGAAGCTTACCAGTTGACGAAGCAACATCACCACAAAAGCTTTAACCAAAATAACCTACAGTTGTGAAGTACCTGCCATAAAATCAATCGAGAGTTAAAACGGTGCATTATAAAACCTTGAACACATGTAATAGACAACAGTACATTCTAGAAACAAAGACATTACCTTCACAAAAGCAGCGATGGTTCGAAGACGAGTACACCTGGAACCAACAAGAATCCTGAGCCTTTCAAACTACCAAACTAGTGCAGATAAACCTCACTACATGACTTGGCTCTGAGAGCTAAGTTATACAGTCACAGGTCTTGTTATCGAGATCTGGGAGGTTCCCTCACACTCTGTTAGAAAACCCTACAACCTCGTAGGCCTGTCGGCCTCTCCACCAAGCCACTAGTAACACCAAATGAATGCCATAGAACAACCTCGACGAAGACGTAGTGGGAAGACTAGGGTTTAAGTCCCAAACCCGAGGTATTACAAGATCAACGGGAGAGATCTTTCCATCAAGGCAAAACAAATTTCGAAGCACCAACTACATTAAAAAACACATTTATTACCACCTCCACCGTGGAGACTAGCTTAGCTTATTAATAGGTCCAACATTGTACAACTCGACGATGTGGTATTACATTCATAAAGTTTTCACATGACTCTATCCACGATAGCTACCGCCGATGAATTCCATGAAGTAGTAGATAGAAGAGTTAATGCTAAGCCTGGACGCGAGTGCTTGCCAGCATTTAAACCACTAAAGCATCATTACCATACTCATATTGGAATTTGACACAAAGGTTATGACTGCAAACATATAATAATATGAGTCATTAGTTACAATCTTTTCGTATCATATCAACAACCATCAAACTTAGGTTTTAAGTTATCACAAGTCCATAGTACTTATAGCCTATTATCTTATCATTGTATATAGTTACACCTAATAAGAAATGCATGGTATTACATATAGTTTACACATTGGGAAATGCATAGGATTGCATATAGTTCACATACTATAGGAATAGTATGGCATTGCATTTAGCTTACATACCATAGAAATGCATGATGTTTGGCGTATAGTCTATGTTTCACAATTACACCCATTTTACAATATATGTGTTGTCACAAATCCTTGGATAAAGGCTAAAGGCTATTTCATCACTAAGATATAGTGATTATATCAATACTCTAAACATTATAAATCTATCACATAAGTAAGTGCATGAAGTTGATATAATTCATGACCTTAGACTTAGTCAAGTTACTATTTTCATATTATTATTTAGTTTATGTATATGATGTATAGGAATGTAAGAAAATTCATAGGATTATAATAATAGCATTAGAGTTAGAATAGAATCTAATTTATAGTTCCTTGTTACATGTTGATATTGCTAAGATGGTATTGTAACCTCCTAACATATCAAACTAACATTCCAATATTTTCAATATTATACAAATACTCTAGTTTACAAACAGTTTAAAGTAGGAATGAAGATCAAATTGGAAGATCTCACCGGAAATTACTCCAAGGTTAACTCTAAAAATATCGAAGACTAACTGAAGAAAATTTAGGAACTCTTCTGATTACACTTCGAAAACATTAGTGCTCTTACCCGTAATTTGCGAAAAGGAAGTTTCAAATGCTTTAGCATAAATGCTAAGTAAGCTTCAGGGTACCCATAGGACCCCTTCACCATCAAAGAGAAGAACAAACAGTTAGCACTTACAAATATTAGTAATTGTTAAGCATTGACTAAGTAATCTAAAAAGTACAACTGAGACAGGAAAAAAATCAATAGCATCTAAATGTAGATTTAATTTTATCTCTTATCATGTCGTAAAACAATATATTTATGATCATTACAAACATTTATTACAGCATGACGACATAGAAACATTTTATATAATTCCTCATAGCAAAATACAGTATTTAATGCTACGTTGAAAAATTTTAAATTTTTGTGAATTTTTGGGATGTTACATGTGGTATCAGAGTGCGAGTTCAAACTCTAGGCCTAAAATAGGCTCACGCGCGCAAAACAGAAAATGAAAGAAAAAACTTAGTTACTGACTTTTATTTAATTTTGTTTATGTACAGAACAATTTGATGTTTAAATTACAGGTATGGATATACCGAAAGAATCTGCAGAGGACAGATCTCCTCATCATAATGAACATAATAACAACGCACATAATAATGGTAATGAAGGAATTTATGTAGAGTTAAATAATCAATCTTCTGAACTACTACGTACTATAAAAGATTTAAAATCTGAAATAAGAGCTGTTAAAGAAGAGAATGAACCAATTATGAAGGCACAGGAAGAGTTAAATCAGATTTTAATGGAAAACTACCAAAGTGAGGAAAGAGGAAGGAGATCAGAAGTAAATTCTGATTATGATACAATGTCTCACAAACATAAAAGTAAGAAAGCGAAGAATGGTAAAAGTAATAGTAATTCTTCATCTGAATCTGATCGAAGTAACTGTAATTCTGATCAGGACAGTAGTGACGGTGATTGCTATTCTAAGAAGAGGAAGCATAAGCATCATGAACAAATTGCTGGAGAATTTTTAAAAATATAAAGCCACCAACTTTTAATGGCGAAAATGAAAAGGGGGAGGGAACTGAAGCATGGTTGTCTAGAATGAAGAAGTACTTTCAGATTTATAATTACTCATCTCAATTGAAAGCTAAGATGGCCATATATAATCTGACTAGGAGGGCAGATATTTGGTGGCAAGATGTTAAAAGAGTTAAAAGTCTTAAGGATAAAGACATAAAATGGAGAACATTTAAGAACATGTTTAAGAAAAAGTTTTTATCTAAACAGTACTGCGAAGATAAGTCAAAAGAGTTTTATGATTTAAAGATGGGTTCAATGACCATGAAGGAGTTATGCAGCAAGTTTCTCAACTTGTTAAGGTATGTACCTTACCTAGCTGGAGAAAAACCTAAGATACAAAGGTTTCTAAGTTGTTTACCCTTCCACATAAAGGACATAATTGGGTACGCTAACCCATCAACTCTTGAAGAAGCCATGAGGAAGGCTAATTTTTGTTTTGAATAGAACAAGAGAAGAGAAAGTGTATCAAGTTGGAGAAGTAATAAGTCTAATCATTTTGAGCATAAAAAGAAAAGTTTTAATCAGAATTATGGAAGTTTTAAGAAAAATTTTAATAACAAAAAATTTTCAAGTAATAATAATTACAGGGGTAATGCATCATAGAATTTTACTGCTGCAAGGAATGTTCCTAACAATAATAACAACAACAATAATAATAACACCAGATATGTTGAACAGAAAGCACCTTTGAAGTGTTATGATTGTGGTGGACCCCATACTAGAGCTCAATGCCCGCGCAACAGAAAGACAGTCAACAAAATTCACACCATACAAGCGGATCCTACAGTAGGTGATGTAGCAAGAGAAATGCCCAGGATAAATGCAGCACTGGAAAATCGTCAAGCAGACCATCAAACGTCCATGGTCGAAATCGAAGGTATGATACAAAACAAATCTATTTCCATTTTAATAGACCCAGGTGCATGTTTGAGTTACATTTCACCTGATTTAGTGAAAAGTTGCAAGTTAAAGGTAGAAAAGTTTGATAATTCTTGGTTAGTTCAGCTAGCAACAGGCACAAAAAGAAATGTTATAGAATTTGTTAAAAGTTGTGATGTACTTATGAGTCAGCTGAAAACGCAAGTTAATTTGAATGTTTTACCTTTAGGGTCATATGACTTGTTGATTGGCATGGACTAGCTTAAATAGCATAGAGTAGTACTTAACTGTTTTGAGAAATATTTTACATGTTTGAATAATGAAGGTAATACAGAAACAGTAAAAGGAATTCCTAGAAAAACATCTATAAGACAAATTTCTGCTTTACAAGTAAAGAGAGCTGCAAGAAAGGGCTGTAAAATGTTTGTTGTTAATGTTATTAATGACAAATGTTCATCTAAAGAAGATAGGTTAAAACTAGAGGATATACCCATCCTTAGGGATTTTTTTGACGTATTCCCGGAAGAAATTCCAGGATTACCTCTGAAAAGGGAACTTAATTTCACCATTGAGTTAGTACCGGGTGCGGTACCAAACTCAAAGGCTCCCTATAGAATGAATATTCTAGAGTTAAATGAACTAAAATCTCAGTTGAAGGAATTAATAGATAAAAACTTCTTAAGGCCTAGTGTGTCTCCTTGGGGAGCACCAGTTATCTTTGTTAAAAAGAAGGACGGAACCATGCGACTGTGCTTAGATTACCGTCAACTTAATAAAATGACAATTAAAAATCGATATCCCTTACCCCGTATTGACGATCTATTCGATCAGGTACACAGAGTAGATATATTCACTAAAATTGATTTAAGGTCTGGATATCATCAAGTTAGAATAAAGGATGAAGACATATTCAAAACTGCTTTCAGAACGCGATATGGGCACTGCAAGTTCGTAGTTCTGCCTTTTGGGATAACTAACGCACCGATAGTGTTCATGTGCTTAATGAATAATGTTCTGCATACGTATTTAGATAAGTTTGTAATTGTGTTCATTGATGATATTCTAATCTATTAAAAAACTAAAGAAGAGCATGATGAACATTTAAGAATAATTCTGCAAATGTTAAGAGAACATCAACTTTATGCTAAGTTCAATAAATGTGACTTTTATAAAGATAAAACATAGTACTTAGGTCACATAATCGCTAAAGATGGAATTTCTATCAACCCAGATAAAATAAGAGCAATTAATGAGTGGTCTGTCCCTAAAGACATAACTGACATACGGTCATTTATGGGAATAACAGTTTACTATAGAAACTTTATTGAAGGGTTCTCTAGAATTGCGAATCCCATAACTTCTTTGCAAAAGAAAGGGAAGAAATTCATCTGGGATCAGAAATGTGAAGAAAGTTTTAAGAAGTTAAAAGAGTTATTAACAACAACACCTATATTAAAAATTTCTGATCCTAACAAAGACTTCGTTGTATGCACTGATGCATGCAACGATGGACTTGGTGGGGTCTTAACTCAAGAAGGTCATGCTATTGCTTTTGAGTCTAGAAAGTTAAAAATCCATGAAAATAATTACACAACTTACAATCTAGAGCTGGTAGCTATGATACATGCACTGGAAATGTGGCGCCACCACTTGATTGGAAGAAAGTTTATATTAATGACAGATAATAAAGGATTAAAATACTTGTTGGATCAAACAAATCTTAACGCAAGGCAAGCTAGATGGCTAGCTTTCCTTAGAGAGTACGATTTCGAGATCCAACACATTAAAGGTAAAGAAAACAGAGTTGTTGATTCCTTGAGAAGAAATGCCAAATTAAGTTATGTGGCAACAATCAGCATGTTTAAGACAGATCTAGAAAATCAAATTGAAGAAGGAATTAAGCAAGATGAAAATTATCAAAAATTGCATGATAAGGTTGCTGCAAATTTATCTGAAAATTTAATAACAGAATACAACATTAATGAAAAAAGATTAACGACATGTAAAAACAGAATTTATACACCTAATGTGTCAACAGTTAAATTGTTGATTTTGGATGAAGTGCATAAAAGTCCTTATTCGGGACATCCTGGTTATCAAAAAATGATAACTATGTTAAGGAAGGATTATTTCTGGCCCAACATGAAGAATGAAGTGGATGAGTACATAGCTAGGTGTTTTGAATTTCAGACCATAAAGGATGAACATCAACACCAAGCTGGCCTATTGCATCTATTGCCAATTCCCGAATGGAAATGGGAAATTATAAGTATGGATTTTATTACAGGTTTATCTAAGAATCAGAAATAGAATGACTCCATAATAGTGGTTGTGGATAAACTTAGGAAATATGCTCATTTTATTCCTGTTAAGACTACATTCAAAGCTGCTAACATTGCAGATGTGTTCATGAAGCAAATCTTTCGCTTACACGGAATTCCAAAGGTAATTATTTCTAATCGAGACTCCAAGTTTACTGGAAATTTCTAGATAGCATTGTTTAAGGGTTTAAATACTAAATTAAATTTCAGTACTGCTTTCCATCCACAAACTGATGGACAGACTGAAAGGGTTAATCAAATTTTAGAAGACATGTTACAAATGTATGTTAAATATCAGCCAAATGACTGGGAAGATTATTTGCATTTAGCCAAATTTGCATACAATAATCATTATCAAGCATCTGCTAGACTTAGTCCATTTGATATTTTATATGGAAGAAAATGTTTTACTCCTATTTCTTGGGATAACCCGTGGACAGCTTAATGTTAGGACCAGATTTGTTAAAAGAGATGGAGCTAACTGTGAAATAGGTACAAGGCAACCTAAAAGTTGCACAAGATCGACAAAAAAGTTATGCAGATCTGAAACGCACTGAAGAAAGAATTTCAGGTTGGAGATCATGTTTTTGTAAAGGTAAAACCCAAGAAAAGTTCTTTTAAACTTGGGAGTTGTGCTAAACTAGCACCAAGGTACCGTGGACCATTTGAAGTCCTATTAAGCATTGGAACTGTTACATATCAGTTGGATTTTCCATCTAATTTAAGAATCCATAATGTTTTTCACATCTCTGTTTTAAAGAAGTATGTGCACGATGATACTCATGTGCTGAATTGGAATGACATACAGGTGGAACTCGAAGGAGATTTTCAAGTGGAACTGGGTTGTATTCTCGACAGGAGGGAAATTATGCTCCGAAATCGTACCATAGGGTAGGTAAAGGTGCAATGGAAGCACCTTAGCCCTGATGAAGCTACCTGGGAACTGGAAAGTAACATGTGGGAAACATATCCAGTTCTATTCCAGGGAGGCTCTGACGAAGAATAAGCAACATCAAGGACGATGTTGAGCTTAAGTGGGGGTGTTTGTAACATACCCCTTTGCTGAAAACATTTTATGTTTGAAGAAGACATTATCTTAACTTTTATTGTAAAGTTTTATATTTGGACAAGTGTCCAAGGATGACTGTAATTGCACATTATTATTATTATTTAAATAAATAAAATAGGAGACACTCACCCAAGGAGAGATGTTAAAAGAGTGTTTACTGACCCACTAGGTGGAATGGAATCTAGGGTAGAAGGAAATGGACAAATGGCAGCATCATGAGGCAAGTAACTAGCTGTTGGTATGAGACAACTCCCTCGAATTGTGGTCATAGTGCCCTGAAAGATGGGACTGGAGCTTGAGGCTCATTTAGTGAAAACTGACCACTAAAGACCTAGGCAATCTTTTTAAGAGCCATCGAATTTTGGACTGAGTTTCGTCACTTTTCCTGACGAGGAAACTTACCTTGTGGTTTTGCTGTATGCACATAAGAGATTCAATGAGGGGAAATGCTATGCTTTTTTATCATGGTGTAAGTGTGCTCGGTTTACTGCTGAGTGCAGAGATTGAGGTTTTGGCAAGTCTCTATTGATTGCTGGTTATACAAAGTTGAGTGCCTTGCTTCTACACAGAGTTCATCTACTTAGTGGTTCAGTAAACAGGCTCGGGGGTCCAAAGGAGGCAAGTAGATTAGCTGCTTCTTCTGGAAAAAGGTTGGGAGGAACAGGCCTCCTTGGGTGTTTGTCCACCCTATCTACAGTTACATGTTCTACTTGTTATTTCAGCTTCTATGTAGTTAATTTACTTTCTTTAAATGTTGATTTAATACACTTTAGCTACTAGTGATAATGCAGAAGTATAAGTGTGATTTTTTGATCTGTTAGGATTTTATAGACTACTGAATATATTTATGAAATGATAGAATAAATGCCTTCTCTGTATTTTTCCCCATACTGTTTGCTATATATTACTATAGTACAGAGAAGGAGAATTAAGATAGATAAATGATAGGCAGAATGTAGAATGATTGAATAGACTAACATTGTTGTGTTTTCTTAATATTCCTTATCAGTTATATTCTGTAATATAAATTATAAATGTCTAGACTCCGAAAAATAACAACATTTCATATTATAGGAACTATAATATTTCTTTTACATAGAAGTAGAAGTAAGCATTTCATCTCTATACGAAACCTAGGGTTTTCACTTTAGGTTATTTAATTCCTTACAGAATATATATGCTATGTATTCTCTTATCATTCTTTTCAAACAGTATAGTGTTATAATTTCACTTTATTTCTTTCATCAGCATTCATGAAATATAACAGTTGCAAAATAAACATTACTAATTACACAGAACTACTACCAAATAGTTATATCTTTAAAACATAATTTTATCGATTGCAAACAGCAGCATTGCTATATAGTACTATATCATCCTCAGTATTCACATCTTTTATTTTATTTTAAATATCAAATCTATTACTAGCATTCACGTCCAAAACATCTATCTTTACAAACAAGGCAAACGGTACTGATTAACACCTACAACATCAATACCTTAAACACTTAAAACACAGAACAAGTCCGTAATGGACGAATACACTATTACTGATAGCACCCTAGTTTTGTATGTTATAACATTTTAGTACTCATTCAAACTTATTGAACCAAATAGTTATCTAAGACTAAGTTCGACCTTTTAGAAGGCATTTATTTAAATAAAAGTTATGGATTCGAAACCCTTATCACTCTATATATTACAACGTATCAACACCAGTACACAAAACCCTTTATAAACATAGATTTTTAAACAAAACAAGGTTGATATGTTATAATAGAAAAATCAATTGCCATCAATACTATTCATCCTTGCAAGCCAAACTAAGTTACAATTAGAGGAAACAAGTCATATGGCTTTCAACAATTTTAAACATAGTAACATCATATTCATGTGTCGAACCAAGGGTTCGAAGTTGCAAACCATCCCTTACATCAAAATGAAGTAGACATTAGGGTTTAAGGTTTTCTAAAAATAAGACATTAACCTCTAGCTCTCGGCCAGGGACAGTACAAAACAATTCTTAAGCTGAACATTTAAAGCAGGACCTGGAGCATTGCTTACAACCATAATTGTATCAAAACTGACTTTCCATTAAAAATGACCAAAGGTTTTAAACCTCTCAAAAAGCTGTTACATTCAACGAAAATATCTACAGCGAAATGCTTCCAGTGCTAACATCATTTTAGGCCAAAGATTTTTCAGCATCTTTCCATTCATCGTCTGGAACACAAATAGTATCACAATGTCCAAATTCTCCAAACCCCAGTCTATCGGTTAACACCAAACAACGAACAATAGATGCGAAGAGAAATCTATGGGAAACCATCGAAGCTTACTAGTTGACGAAGAAACATCACCACGAAATCTTTAACCAAAATAACCTACAGTTGTGAAGTACCTACCATAAAATCAATCGAGGGTTAAAAGGGTGCATTATAAAACCTTGAACACATGCAATAGACAATAGTACATTCTGGAAATGAAGACATTACCTTCACAAAAGCAGCGATGGTTTGAAGACGAGTACACCTGCAACCAACGAGAATCCTTAGCCTTTCAAACTACCAGACCAGTGCAGATAAACCTCACTACATGACTCGGCTCTCAGAACTAAGTTATACAGTCACAGGTCTTGCTATTGAGACCCAAGAGGTTCCCTAGCACTCTATTAGCAAACCCTACAACCTCGCAGGCCTGTCAGCCTCTCCACCAAGCCACTAGTAACACCAAATGAATGCCGAAGAACAACTGTGACGAAGACGTAGTGGGAATACTAGGGTTTAAGTCCCAAACCCGAGGTATTACAAGATCAACGGGAGAGATCTTGCCATCGAGGCACAACAAATTTCGAAGCACCAACTGCATTAAAAATCACATTTATTACCACCTCCACCGTGGAGACCAGCTCATCTTATTAATAAGTCCAGCATTGTACAACTCGACGATGTGGTATTACATTCTTAAAGTTTTCACATGACTCTATCCATGATAGCTGCCACCGATGAATTCCACCAAGTAGTAGATAGAAGAGTTGATGTTGAGCCTGGACACGAGTGCCTGCCAGCATTTAAACCACTAAGGCATCATTACCATACTCGTATTGGAATCTGGCACAAAGGTTATGACTGCAAACATATAATACTATGAGTCATTAGTTACAATCTTTTCGTATCATATCAACAACCATCAAACTTAGGTTTTAAGTTATCACAAGTCCATAGTACTTATAGCCTATTATCTTATCATCGTATATAGTTACACCTAATAAGAAATGCATGGTATTACATATAGTTTACACATTGGGAAATGCATATGATTGCATATAGTTCACATACTATAGGAATAGTATGGCATTGCATTTAGCTTACATACCATAGAAATGCATGATGTTAGGCCTATAGTCTATGTTTCATAATTACACACATTTTACAATATATGTGTTGTCACAAATCCTTGGATAAAGGCTAAAGGATATTTCATCACTAAGATATAGTGATTATATCAATACTCTAAACATTATAAATCTATCATATAAGTAAATGCATGAAGTTGATATAATTCATGACCTTAGACTAAGTCAAGTTACTATTTTCATATTATTATTTAGGTTATGTATATGATGTATAGGAATGTAAGAAAATTCATAGGATTATAATAATAGAATTAGAGTTAGAATAGAATCTAATTTATAGCTCCTTATTACATGTTGATATTGCTAAGATGGTATTGTAACCTCCTAACACATCAAACTAACATTCCAATATTTTCAATATTATACAAATACTTCAGTTTACAAATAGTTTAAAGTAGGAATGAAGATCAAATTGGAAGATCTCACCAGAAATTACTCCAAGGTTAACTCTAAAAATATCGAAGACTAACTGAAGCAAATTTAGGAACTCTTTTGATTACACTTCGAAAACATTAGTGCTCTTACTTGTAATCTGTGAAAAGGAAGGTTCAAATGCTTTAGCATAAATGCTAAGTAAGCTTCGGGGTACCCATAGGACCCCTTCACCATCAAAGAGAAGAACAAACAGTTAGCACTTACAAATATTAGTAATTGTTAAGGATTGACTAAGTAATCTAAAAAGTACTACTAAGACAGGAAAACAATCAATAGCATGTAAATGTAGATTTAATTTTATCTCTTATCATGTCACAAAACAATATATTTATGATCATTACAAACATTTATTATAGCATGACGACATAGAAACATTTTATATAATTCCGCATAGCAAAATACAGTATTTAATGCTACGTTGAAAAATTTTAAATTTTTGTGAATTTTTGGGATGTTGCAACCCTCCTTACAATTTGATGATGTGTTTTTCTCATATAGGTCATGTAAATTTTTCCATGTGGCCTTTGTTGTCTTTTCTCCCACCAAACTAAAGTAAACATTATTTTCTAGATACAAACAAATTGTAGAAATAACCTTTATATCTAGCTTATTCCAATATTTGTTTATCATCAACAAGGGTTTCTTTGCTACTCCCTCGATCATAAAATATTGATTCTACCACATACATACATACAACAAAGAGCAGATAGAATGTGAACAAAAGGCATGAAAAATAGGGAAAATACTCTATTTATGTATATATTCACTTTAGCACAATGTTGAAGAATTACCAAAAATGAAATTACACAGTTTTATAAAGAGGATTTCTCCATACACTAAGGCATCTAGACCCTTCCTTTCTATACCGAACACATTACATTTATTATTTGCAATGCCACCTCTTCCCCCAAGGTACTTGATCCCTCTCCAAGTTTCTTCTTCATTAAATGAAAGCTAAGCAGTGAATGGAATTAGTTATTACTATTTACAAGAGTCTTGATTAAGTTGGGAAGCAAATGACCCTCACAGGAAGAATTTTGCTTAAAACTCAACACGTAATATTCCATAAGAAGCCATGTACTTGGATGGAAACTTGTCCATTTGTAACTGAAACGTACACTATTGATTGCATCTGACTTTTGATTCCAGGTGCCAATATTTTATGGTTGATTTTTAAATGTTATATTGAGATAATGGTCATGAGTTTATTTTAATAATTTATTGGTTACACTATTTCCTTGTAACTAACCATTTCATAATTTATCTCTTTTAATTTTCAAGGCTTTCTTGGGACGAGTTTTTTCAATTTTTTAAACATTTAAGGCAACAGAAACATCAAACAAACACAAAGCCATAAACCTAAAAACATAGTTAAGCATATATCTGCAAGGCATATAATACACATCTCCATCCCATATCAAGTCAACCATATAGATAAATCTGAACATTGCTTTATAATATATGTACATGTACATAATGTTTTAAAAAATGACATGCCATAATCATAATACAAAATAGTGGATCGTACTGTACATCTGTGTGTACATACAAACAAAATGGTAGATGTATGTACATCCCCCCTATACATGGATTCTATTTACCCCCCCTATACATGAATTCTATTTATCCCCCTTTTCACTGCCAATGTCAGTGGCTAATGAGAAGTCTAGCTTTCTTTTTCGGCTGCTTGATGGCATTCCCCAACGCTCTGCAGGAGGATCCATTCTCATTTGCAGAGACTACACACAAACAAAAATTTGTAAGTTAGTTTACCAAGCTATAAAAATAAATACAACTCTATGTACATTTGTTCAAATTCCAAGCAAATATAACATTTTTACTTACCGTGCGTGTGTAAGTCCTCGATAGTGAAACTGCATGTACTTGGGTGGGGGGGTGTGCAAGGTCATCAGTGGCCCCAATTGGGTGCTCTTCAGGCACCACTAGCTCAGTAGATGCCTACATAAAGTAACATATGTCAATGTCAGCAAATACAAAGAAAACAAGACATATATACTACATGGACAGACAATGACTCTTTCAAAGAAAGCGAGACATACATGTACCTTGGGGGGGGGGGCGCAGAGGTGGGTCACCAACAATCTCGGTTGGGTGCTCTTTAGGAACCACTAGCTCAGTAGATGTTTGCATAAAGTAACATATGTCAATGTCAGTAAATACAAAGAAAATGAGAAATATACTACATGGATGGACAATGACTTTTTCAAAGAAAGTGAGACATGTACCTAGGGGGGGCAGAGGTGGGTCACCAACAATCTCGGTTGTATGCTCTTCAGGCACCACTATCTCGGTAGATGCCTGCATAAAGTAACATATGTAAATGTCAATAAATACAAAGAAAACGAGAAATATACTACATGGACAGACAATGACTTTTTCAAAGAAAACGAGACATACACGTACCTGGGGGGGGTAGATGTGGGTCACCAACAACCTTGGTTGGGTGCTCTTCAGGAACCCCTCGCTCAGTAGATTCCTTCATAAAGTAACATATGTCAATGTCACCAAATACAAAGAAAACGAGAAATATACTACATGGACGGACAATGACTCTTTCAAAGAAAGCGAGACATACACGTACCTGGGGGGGGGGGCAGAGGTGGGTCACCAACAACCTCGGTTGGGTGCTCTTCAGGAACCCTAGATCAGTAGATGTCTGCATAAAGTAACATATGTCAATGTCAACAAATACAAAGAAAACGAGAAATATACTACATGGATGGACAATGACTTTTTCAAAGAAAGCAAGACATACTTGCATGTACAAATTAAAATATGCTACATATATACTAGTGGGTGGATAAGTGGGTCACCAGTGGGTGAAATAACTGACATACCCCTAAATAGATGGTCATATAAAGCACCAAAATCATGCTATGTAACAAAAAATAAAGATACAATTAGAAAATTTCTAATAATTAAAAGCATTTACATGTAAAATCATTAAAAGCATATAATTATTTAAGAATACCTTTCTTTGGGAATCTTCCTCTAGTAGCGAGGGACCTTCCTGGGATTGCACCAACTCATCGTGCCCACCCTGCATAAAACATATTGTTTCCAGATTAAGACGTGTGTTGAATGTTGCAATCTCTACTATAAATATGTAAATCATGATGACAAATTAAAAAGTAAAGTTCTTACAGCTAATGGTGAAGCACCAAAATCATATGCAGCATTGACAACTACATCAATGACATCATCATCAATGGTCAGATTTTGCGAATTTGGGATGTCATTGGACACCATCTGTATATTTGTTCACGCAAATTGTCAGATAATTAAATAGAAATAAATTAAACGAAACAATTGCAAGTTGTGATATAAAACAAAATATACTGTGTAAAGAATGATTTTTACCTACATATCGGAGTAATCCATCGCCCCGAAACTCTGAACCAGGACCATAGCATATGCTTCCACACGTTGTGCAAGGGTGTGGAATAACATGACCCTCTAGACCCTCTGCGTCTCCAGTGTGATCTGTTGCTCTGGTACGGTCTGGAGACCTAGTAAGTGGATACTCGGTGTGCGATGGTCTAACCCCAGATGGGTCAGCATCAGAAGTGCCGACCCCTTGGCCTACATTGCCTTCGAAAACAGTCCCATGTCGAAGAAATGTATCGGCCAAATGGAATAAGGCCTCCTGTGTTTCATCAATAACAGGACCCATAGGAGGATATACACGAGGGGAGTTTGGTGTGCATGGAGGGTGCTGCACATGGTTAGGATTAGTCCTAGCCCCTTGCTTATATTGGGGCATGCCATGAACTACACCCTGGAACTCTAGAATGTCAAAATAGTTCACATGTTTCCGCAGGATAAATTATGCATACAGCTTCCTAAGGAAATAAAATGGGATGTCTCTATTCCCATGAGGGTCTTCATCGAAGACCATGTACCAGCGATCTATCCAATTGGCTTTAATATTTGGTTCGACGCACCAGTCTATGGAAATGTGTGGTCGAATGGTGGGTGGAACCAATCTGGTGCTAGGGCCCTGGAATAATGAAAATAATTGGTCTTTGGTAATCTTGAGTTTTTTGACGTCTCTATAGCTCAACCCAGTGGAATAGTATTGCCTCTGGGATTCTCTGTATGAGCTAATGTTGTACAGTTCTCCCTGGGAATTGGAAATTGTGTTTTTTATGGTATCTAATGCCTCACCTAATGATTGTCTTATCTGGTATCCCCCTCTAAACAGTGTGCTAAGGCACCTCAATGCACCCAAACGAGCCAGAATCTCTAAATTTCGGTCGTGTTCCTCCTCAGTGTTTGGGTTTGTGTCTGGATTTGGGTTTGGGGGTGGGTTTGTGTTCTCTGTTAATATTAAAACAACAAATTCAAAATTTACTTAATAAATTTCATTGTTTGTTTTTTAATACATGTAACAAATTTTATTAAATTGGTTTAAAAAAAAACAAAAACTAGTAAATTAACAAACACAATAACGAAAATTGAAAGGAATTTGGACATAAAGGGCCACCTACCTTCCATTTTATTCGAATTGTGAATTGGCTTGCTTTGTCCTTCTCTCAAACGCAAATCGACAGTGCGTTTTATTGCCTTCCCGATATCGCCTGTCGTGATTGTGTAGATTGGGAAAATGAGGCCGTGGGCCTCTGTTTTATATTTTCTTTTTTTTTGCATTGCAAATCGCACTTGCGATATATCAAGAGTGAGATATATCGCACTTGCAATATATAACGCAAGTGAGATATATCGCACTTGCATTTTGTAGCTCTATGAATCCTTTTTTACTCTTCGAAGTGGTATTTCTATTTTTTTATAGTTTACTTAAAAGAGTAAATTATGAACATAGAAATGAGATTTAATTATGGATAAACATTAATTAAAAGAAGAATTGACACAATAAATGACATTATAAATTTCTTAAAAATTATTTTTTATTGAAAGATATCTCTATATATATGCTTAGGTTTTTAAATCTATGTTTGATTCTTGAAATGCCCCCAAAGTTATACTGGTTAATTTCTTTCAATCAAATCTAGGTTTTTTCTTTATATGGATACCATGGCCACAACCTGTTGGCCCGCGACCATTGAATCCATGCCTAGCCCCAAGGAATGTGGCCATGGGAAACCAACCCAAACACCATTTTTTTTTCTCTATCTTTTCCTTGGACCAAGGACGAGGGAGACAAGGGTACATTGAATTCTACAAATCCATAATTAGTAGGTCGAAATCTCATCATTTGGACCTTCATTTTTGCCAATGTATAGGGATTTTCACCCCTTGCTCCTTGGTTAGGGAGGGACAATTACAACATTGTCACTCCTTGCAAGCCCACTAGGGAGTGATAATTACAACATTTTCACTCCATGTCATGCCTTCGGGGAGCGATAATCATGTTTGCACCATTTGAGCTTGGATCTAGGATATTGATTTGTACATGATTTTGGGAGGTTTCTTGCATCTTTCGAGTATGATCTCATTTCTATTCAAGGCGTCCTTGATTACCTTGGATCCAAATTATCCTCCCTTAATCCACCCTTCTCTCCCAAGCAGTTTGGCCTCTCCACCATATAAAATGAGGTAAATTCTTGAATGAAAACTTCGGGACTTAGAGATACCATCCTTATGATTACATGATTCTCAACACGGAAAATAGCTTAGAGAGATGGTCCTTATGGTCTTAAAGTGCTCGAGGGGATTCTAATTGAGAGCTTGGAGGAGCTGTTGCTAGTGCAAGATCAGGTATAATAATGTCATATACTTGTTTCCTTTGGATTTCTAATAAATGAACTTGGCCTATTCTCCCAAATAGTGCTTATCATGTCGAATGCATGTATTTGTTTAATTGTTAGTGAATATATTTTTTTTGATACACTTGTTCTTGGAAGTTTCTTGTATTTTCCTTTTACTTGTAGGCTCATCAACTTGGATCCTCAAGCTACCTGAGTTGGATCAAGAAGGAGCATCGAGGACAACCTTCAGGGCTGAGGTGGGACATCTACCCCTTCTCATGAATATGCTTGCTTGGATTTGTTTGTGTATAAACTGGATCTAGGAGAAAGTATAAACCATTTGTTTCTTTTCTATCTTGGGCTAGGTGTCTAGGGAACCTGCTTTATCCCAATAGGAACCCTGCTTTTCTTTTCTATCTAGGGTTAGGTGTCTTAAGAAATACAATGAAACAATTTGTAGATGTTGTAACAAAGTTTTGGTGTTCCAAATCGTACTTGCGATATAATGCAAGTGCGATATATCGCACCTGTGATTTTTAACTCTTACAAAATGCAAGTCTGATACATCGCATATGCGATATAGGCTAACTAAGCTTAGCCTCGGTTTTGGGCTCGGGTTTGTCTAAACCTAGCCACAATAATGCATATGCGTTATGGATTTCCATTTCGGACATGCGTTTTTTATTTCTAAAATGGCCCTAAAAAGTGGAACCAACTTCGTGCCCGTGCCCTCTATATACCTATCCATCCAAATATTTTTAATGTGTCTAACATGCCTTGAATATTTTTAATGGTATCATCACCAAGCCAAGTCTAATGCACCAAGTCGCCAAGTGCAACACATCCAAAACATGTTCATTCGATATACCTAGCCATCCAAATCCATGTCAAAATATGCTCATTTTATTTACCTAGCCATCCAATTCGTTTTAATGTTATCATCACCAAACCATATAATATAATTGTATTTTTACATATCGCATATCTGTTTTGTTTACCACAAGACGTTTTTTGGCAGGCTCGTCAATTTGAATTCAAAAGAAAGATGTACGCATTTTGTAGCACTAGGACTGACCCTCCACATGTATTGGCATGCCATTTTTGTGCCTATGTATGCTTTGGATTTTGCTTCAGACTATGTGCCATGGAATGTGGTAAACCATGGCTAACTGAGCATTTTCTCAGTACGCTCGTGTTTTACCATTGATTACAATATGCTACACACAATAATTTTTTATGAAAAACTAGACGCAAATAGCATTTTTTTCTTATTTATCTTGTGTCATGGATCCTTAACTCAAAAAACACACTGTTAGTGTTTTGTGGACATAATTTTTTCATCTCTCAAGCATTTAAAAAAAATTGTATGTTGCACTACTAGACATTGACCTCTACATGCTATAAAAAATCACTTCATGATCATTGCATTAAAACCTTCAAAAGACACACCCACAGTTGGCATATTGTTTTTGAGGTTTGATCACTTAGATAATCAAAGAAAAAATTATAAATTATTAAATTTATTTTGGAAAAATAGTGTTGAACTAGTACTAGTTGTTCTCTATATGTCTACTAGTTTTCGCAGGATGATTCCATCATTTAGGAACTCAAAGGATGCACCCACAAAAACATATACCTTATAGTTTGTAAAAAAAGAAGTGACTCTTAGAAAATTTATCAAACTGTAGATAGTTATGAACATTATCAATATATAAAAGTTATATATTCGGAAACATGATTCAATATCGTACATTTCATCTTTTTCACTATAAGCAAGATTCATTGTGTATGTATCTCAAAATATCTATGTAAGTTGGAAGATCTTTATTTTTTCAATTTTCTATTACATCCAAACGTGTCAAAAGAGACACTCCAACACTATATTGGTGGAAAATAAAGCTTCGAAGATGAGAAATTTGGTTCTAATTATTTTCTTTAAAAAAGTGAAAAACATAATATCTAGGATTAATTCAATCTTTTTGTTTCACATCTATTGAAAAGTACAACATTGAGTCATTACATGTCTTATACTAGGTCATAGCATGTCTATACTAAATCATAACATGTCTCTAGTAAGATTTGAACGAAGGTGAGCAGGATAGCTACACTTAAGTTATTGTAAGTAACATATAAAGTTTAACATTATTAAATATTTAAATTATATGAATTTTTATATTTAAAATAAATTTTTAAAAATAATTTAAAAATATCATTTAAATTCATATAATATTTTATATTATGTTGACTTCATAATTGAGGGGAAGTGCTTGGGATCCAACATAATATTAATGTGTTTAATTGATAATATTGAACATCTTCACCTCAGGAATAATGTAAGTATATTTGGTTTTGAAATAAGGATTATGGTTAATTATAAATGTTAATATCAAAGTTAGAAATAAAAAATAAAATAAAAAGAATATAAAGTCGTAAATAGTTTGGTTAAGTATGTTTAAATTTAAAATATTTTGGTAATCATGTAGGTTTAGGATCTAAACGTGAAATTTAAGTGATGAGAAGTTTAATATTCAAGATAATGTTTTCAAAAATATTTTATATTATTTAAATGTTTTTAAAAATTAATTTATATTTTAAAGGAAGTATTTTTAGATTAATTTTTATATACATTAAATGATAAGAGGTCTCCTAAATTTTTTATGATTTTTGGAAGATTAAGTAGTTAAAAACTAAAGTTTTTATGATTTTTGGAAGATTAAGTAATTAAAAAACAAGATTTCACACTTTTTTCCAAATATTAATAAGAATAATAAAGAAAAAATAATTTAATTTTAAACTTAATACCGTATATATAAAATATTTGTAGAAGAAATAATAAAATATAATTTTATTTTTGACATTAAAACAATACAATATTATGTTATTTTATTTTTATTATTGTATTGAAATGAAATATATTATAATTTAACATTAAAACAATTATTATTTTATTTTATTTTTATTATTGCACTGAAAATAAAGTACCTATACAACTCAAATAGATTTATCATAATATTAATAAATTAAATTTAAAAAGGAAATATTATTAAATTAGAAAAGTACATTTTAAAAAATTATAATAATTATAAATATATATATATATAATAAATAAAAAGTTATTTTGATTATTTATCAAATATATTAAATTTATATAAATATTTCTTAAATAAAAAATTATAATAAATCTATATTAATTAAAAGAATAATTGTTTATATTTTACAATTTAAGATAAAATAAAAACATCTTCTTCCTAAATTGTACTAATTGTACTAAGATAAAATAAGTATATTAATACTGAAATAAAAAATTAAGTTGTTAAGTTGCTATACTAGTTATTTACCAAAGTTATATTGTTATAACATAATATAACTCACCTCTTACTATAATAAAATAAAATCTGAATGATAAAATGTTTAAAAATTACAAATGAAATTACCCAATTGTATCTCAATTTCAACATCTTTACTTAGACACTAACTTTTCTAACTTTTTAGATCCAAACCATCATTATTATCATCATAATCTTTTAATCACTTGTGCAAACTATGTTCTCTTTTTCTTGGATTCGCTCTAAAGTAAGTGGCTTAGTACCATGGACATGCATGCAATACCCCCAACTCGTAAACATAAAACAAATTTCAAGTAAGTTGGCCATATTGGGAGCGCAGAGCTACAAATATAAACTACGAAACAAATCTGTACATCTAGTGAATACAAAACTTAGAGATTATACTGCATGCAATATGATTCTTCACTAAATGCAAGATGGGGTTTTCAGAAATTTCTTATATTTACAATCCAGCCAGTCCATGACGCTATTAACAGAAAATATATAACTTCAAAAGGATTAACAAATAAATTATGACAAACTTTAATATGTTAAACGCAGAATCCAGCCTGAAACGATAAAGAGCAATAAAAAACATGAAGAGAATATAACAAAAATTGATTACTTTAGTAGATAGTAATGTATTACAATGAGTCTGTTTAGTATGGCTTTTCACCAATATAATTGCCAGGGGGGTCGTAGTTGCAGGTCATGAAAGTATCGCCGTTGTTGCAAGTAACTCTTGCGCAGCCAACTCTGCGAGAGTTCCTCCACACAACTTGAGTGTAGTGCCCGCATTTCTGGAACTGATCGCAAGAACGAGTGTTGGAGTTAAAGAAAGGAAGCTCACTGTCAACCCAACCGGTGACTGCGTCCTTTGGCTGCCACGCACTTCCACCACCCCAGAATAGGTTTTCACCGTACGGCCCTTTCGAGTGCTGCAGAGCGCAGTCACCGCGTCTCTGATTTGCGTAAGCCCGGGCGTAGCTCGCAACTTTTTCATCCCACACAAGCGGAGGGACCCCAACCTTGGCTCTCGCCTTGTTTTGGGGAACCAGAAACTCCGATATTAAAGCGCCACCTCCTCCTCCGGCAGCAGCAGCAGTTACATGATCAGATTGAGCTGGTGAAATGAGACATAACATTAACAGTGGAACCAACAAAAGGATGAGTAACCTATGCATTTCCATGATATACAAAACCCTCCTCTTCCTTCAACTCTTTGAAAACCTAATTATCACACTTTCTGGAAAATCTTGATGCAAGAAGCCTTGACGGGACATGGATTTATAGGATGCGATTTGAACAAGATTTGTCCCTGCCTATGTTATTGCAGGTATGAACGGTCAGCTAGTGCGGTAGTGGAACCACAACGAAATTGAATGTATGTGCAGTAATCAAACGCGGCTCATCATAAATGACGTTAAGCATCTTTCTTCATTTTATAATTAAATAATAAATATATTTCAACTCTTAAATAGGTTCAACAACTATTCAATATTTTATGTAACTTTATATATTATAAAAATATATAAAATAATAAATCTGTTATAACATACTAAATATGTTCAATCACTATTCAATATTTTATGTAACTTTATATATTTATAAAAATATATAAAATAATAAATCTGTTATAACATATGGATAGGTCTAACCACTATTCGAATTTGACCTAGTTTTAATATTTAAAAATTATAAATAAATTTATTAATTATTTTATTAGAATTAATTTAATTAATAAAGTTTAATCTCAAGAATTTGTTTAACTATTAATAATTGATATTTTATATATTATATAGTTTGAAATATATATTATAATAAAGAATTTTAAAAATAGTTAAAATTAACTATTAGATAATTGAGTAGTTTATTTATTCTATGTTTTCGACTTTACCTCGACTGTTGGTTTTGGTTGGGTAATTTTTTTTGGTAAAATTCAAATTTTTATCTATTTAAATTGTATTTTTGAATCCATAAATAGATTCAGCACCCTCAAATGCCCCAATGACACCCAAATTATGCAATTTCCATAGCTAATATATCTTATTATAAGATTTTTTAAAGATTTCCAACATAAATACCAACAAAATTAGACCTAAAATATGCTCGAAAAAAGTTGAAAACTTAGAATATTTAGACTACATCTTAGATAATGCAATGTATTATCTAAATTAGGTGGAAGTTTAGTAATTGTGAGGTAAAGTTGTTACTTTCCTCAATCAAATTAAAATTCCATTTGGATGTGCACCCTTTTTTATTATGAAACTTCATAATTTTTTCTTAAATTTGGATGAACTATTGTTTTTAATGGTATCAATATTTTGTAAAGTGAACTTTTCATTTATTTTTGAATTAGGGCACGCACACAAAGTTGCTCCTCGAAAGTGTTGCAATGGGGCCGTGCTAGTGGGTAAAAAACAAATTCACGCATGCACCTAAGGTAGCACGCACGCGCCAGTAGGTTCGGTACCGAACCGGGGCGCATGCGCGTTGATGTGCGTACACACTCAAATGCACACACGCGCACCTGTTAAGATAATAAAAAAATAGGGCAGAGGCGTAATTCTTTCCATTGCGGCCGAGCATGACTCACCCATCGCGTGCGTGGCACTACAGACCACCAATTTCACCATTTCCACTCAAAAAGTCTCTCAATCAATCCACCAAGTGATCATCAAGTGCATTGGATAGGCAGGATCCATGTTTTTTGTCATTTTATTCATTTTTGTTTGTTTATTAAATTTTTAATAATTCCCAAATTAGTAAAATAATAGAGAACTTTTCAATTGCAGAGTGTAAACCTACATGACGAATGAACAAAATGTTAACATGGATTCCGGTGGAACACAAGAAAACACAAATCTTGGAACCAATGAAAACCCTTAACAAAATCCAAATGCCCAGGAAAACCAAAACCCCCTAACTAAGAAACAAAGGGGAATTTCTTAGTTTTTGAACCATTATGTAAATGAAATGAGAGTGCACACTCGAGAACTAAGAAACAAAGGGGAACCATCTCGAGTGTCCCTTGCCACCTCAATTGACTCCCTCATCTATGCACATCGCCAATTGAATGACATGACTGAATATAGAGATAGGATGCGGGAGTATTATTCCATAGACATTTCCAAGGAGGAAATAAAAGAATTGAAAATTAAAAAGGCCCAATTATACAGTATGTTCACCAATCCAAGAACACAACAACCACATGAAAGTAGAAATCCACATGTTTGCATGCTTTGGTGTCATTTCCAACTATGGAGGGACAATTGGATGCATAGGTGGTTCATGGTTTACAATAGACCTCCATGCAATAATAGGGGGGTTCCACAGTACTTCCTTCAACAACTTTGGGATGAGTTTGGGCTCAGTTTACATGTCAACTATTTTGACATAATCGAGTTCTAGGGTGTTGGGCGTGGCTCTGGCCAAAATTGACTTGTTGCTAGGAGGAACCCACTGAGAGGGCCACTAGCACCTAGGCGTGATCCCAACCCCTGTCCCCAGCCACCTCAATTACCCCACAAACTTGATCAAATCGAGGGGGCGATGAGGAGTGTTGCACGTGGACTTCTTAGACACACTGTCCTTGTAGCAACTACTACAGTGGAGAGACAGGTTGACCCTGATAGAGACGTAGGTGCAGGGCCTTCATGAGTTGAGAGTCAGGATAGACCTGTGACTGGTGGTAGCCATGCTGGTACTTCTAGTTTAACGGGGACAATGCCACATCTTTGTCCCCATTGCAGGCACACTTGCCCTGACCCAATCAAGGGTTGCTATATAAAGCAGGTTAGCACTTTTTTAATGTGTTTTCAATCATCACTTGATAATTTGTAAAGTAATTTTAAAGTATTTGTGTTTGACTTAAACTATTATTTCAATGTATAGTTATTTAGAGCTGAGACGTCATCATGGGAGAACGTAGGATCTCCCAACCTGGATGCAACAATGGCAGCTACAACTGAATTGAGGCACCTCACACGGAGGTATTTTCAGTACCTCACACAATATTGTTATTACTTATGACATTTCTATTTTTATGTATTTATATTTATGACATACATGATGATAGTTCGTACAATATTTTTTAATATTTTGATTGACTAAATAATTACTTATGTAATATGTTCATAACATGCAGGCATTTTGATGTCTACAAGTATGCATAGACTACGATGATTAGCCATCTCCACCAGGGATCGGCAGATCACCATATACACAGGTACAATGTGTAGTTAAAAGAATACTTTTAATTTGAAATGTTACGACATACTATGGTTTAATTTGATTTTTTTACTAAACTATGATATTACAATTTTTTATGTAGGGGCCGCCAACAGCTGTAGGCCACTTTAGTTACATGTTTCCACCCTCTCCCATGAGTCGCCCCCCTCGCTTCCATCCATACCCCTCCCCCCGTCTACTGCCTCCATTCCATCCAGCTTCCCCTCTCCGTCCATACTCCCGCCTCCGTCCATCCTTCCCCCTCCATCCATCCTCTCCCATTAGTCGACACCCCCCTCATCTATACATCCTCCCCCATTAATCCACGCCCCCCCATCTATCCATCCTCCCCCATTCGTCCACGCCCTCCCTTCCATCCATCTTCTTCCCTTCATCCACAACCTCCCTTCTATCCATCCTCCTCCGTCTATCCACGACCTCCCTCCCATTCACCATACCTCAACATCCCCCTATCCCTTTTGGGTCGATACCCCCTATCCTAGAGCCGGTAGGGGTTCATCATCCACGACGTCCTCCTCTATCCCATACCACCATGTCATCTTCCACCATATCATCTCCAATTCCCGCCACTATTGTGGAAACTACTATTCCAGTATCTTCCCATGTATCTATAATGGTTGCACCCATAGTTGTTGCATCTATATCTGTGCCCCCCCCATGACTGCATCAGAGCAGGTTCTCCATCCAACTACTCCACTTGCTAGCCTAGAAGCCCAGCCATGTCCATTGTCGGAGGTGTTCACGGTGAGAATCAAGTTAATTTAGGAAAAAATTTTGATGCATTAACCAAAATTAATTTAAGCAATTACTATTTTTTCAATTAAATGATTGTCGTAAATGTTGTAGGGTGGAATTACTAAGACGCTCAACAGATCTAGGACACCTTCCTCACGTCTTCCACTCGCATCAGCGGTGATTTATTTAAGATTTGAATTGTATATTTATTTTATAAATGCGGTAAATGTTGCAAATGCTTGAAAATTATGGTATCTTATATCATTTGTTTCATATCCTGGAGAGATGGTCTACTCCTAGACGGAAGAAGACCTGAGATACCAGTAGATCCAAGAAGAGGAAGATCGATTTTAAAGATGCATCTGGGAGTGACCAGGGTGGTCACAATGCTTGACACACCATGTTATGTACATTAGCCACGATGTGGCACTTTTGGGCACCAGTTTCCATGTACTTTGTTTCTATGGCACGGTTTGCTATGTATTTTGGATATACGGCACGAGTTGTCAGATTTTGTATAGGGCACGAGTTTCCATGTATTTTGGATCTACGACATGAGTTGTCAGATTTCATATAGGGCACGAGTTGCCATCGTATGTACATTGGGAACCATGTTCCACTATTTTCCTGAAAATTCCACTATGGTTTTATTTCATGGATTTGGCAATATGGTAGAATGGATTTTTGTTCCACTAATATCTAATTTTTGTTGAGATTTGGTCTTGTGAAGGCAAGGAAACATACCAAGATTGCAAACAAAACTAGAATAGGGACAAGGAGTTTTAAACTTAGCCTCATTAAATAGAATTTTGAACTCAACATTAAAAGAGTAATTGAATATATAATTAAATTTGAATTCCACAATAAGCATCCATGTTGATGAAAGATATGGGCCATAAGTTGATTGCTTATGGATCTATTATTGTCTTAAAAAGATGAAAGTTCTAAAGAAATCTCACATTGCTTTTATAGAAAGAAGGTTTGCATGTTGTTTATATTTTCCATGTGAAATACTCACTAGGTTCAAGTCATCAAATGATAACAAAATGTTATTGTTAAGGACAATACTTGAGGAAATCCAAATAAGGAAGAAAACATATTGACCCACACAAGTATATCTTGGTATATAGCTCATGTTGCACTTTCAACAATGTTAGTATCACTAAGAATGCAAAAATGCAAAAATGATTATCTTATATTTTATGTCAGATTTCTTGAGTACTAACAATATGTAGGTGTGAGGGATATTTAAGAAGCTACTTAAATGAAAATTTAGGATATCATAATGTTCTATTTAGTATATTTCACTACTAGTTGATCAAACTAAAAAGTTAAGGGATAGAAAATAGGGCATGGAAGTAGAACATATAAGTGGAAAAAATCACATGGATGTTAACATAATGGGATTTGTATTTCCATGGATATTTGTGTTTTTAGTTATATATTCATTTAACATTTTCGACTAGCATCAATTTACAAACAAAAGCATTTCAATTCAATTCCCTTCTCATATTGGGTAAATATGACATAGTGAGTACATCTAGTAAGACCCACCTCTATTTTCTAGTTAATAAGGAATACATTACTATTCGAATGGATACCTTTAACAATGTTCCTTCTAATTATCTTGACATCTACACTCATAAATGGGGGTTTCAGATAGATCCGCATGCAAAGAAAGGATGTAACACTTATCTTGCTTCATACCATGGGGGCTTCACTCAATAAACTGCTATCATAGCACGTTCGTTCATGGCATATGAAACAATACCCCTAATTTCACTAAATATTGGAAAATACCTTCCAAAATCATTTTTTTTACCCCCTCCCAATATGCCTTCCCAATTTAAAAAAACCCCTATTTTCACTAGATATTGTATGTAGCAATTTTTTCATTAACATTTTTAATGCCCCTTTATATTTCTACCTAATATATTGATATTATACCCCCCTTATGACCCCACATGCATTCTACAATGCACCTTGCTTCTTTCGATGTATATTGTGGATGCACATTATTTCACCCACAATGCAATTACTCAACCACATATCATTATGATTTGCATCATATAATGGTCTAATGAAGAGATAGGAGATCACTTCTTGTATGTCGCTAGAGCGAATGCACATAGTACAACATTTATATTGCATGTTGCAGTTCCCCAATCGCTGACTAAGTCTATTGTGGGCTAGGTATCCAAGCCCTTAGGGCCTATAACAAGCTCTAGGAGGCTGACTAAACCTCCCAAGGCCTGTAATAGGCACGAGTGGTTGGGTATTCAAGCCCCGAAGGCCTATCAAGGGCCTATAACATGCCCTGGAGGCTTAGAGCCTCCCAAGGCTATTGGTAACAACTGGCTGAGTGTTATTGGTAACAATTGGTTGTTAGTGATCACTATCTCTCGACTATGATCGACTGGAAACCCACTTCACAACGAAACCCCTGGCCTCAAGCATGACTCAAGATGAGATTTCCCTACGTACTGGTAAGCCCGAGCCTTTACTCAACCCGATTTGTCATCCGATCATGATCCCGTCATCTCCATTTGGAAAATATTTGTCATCCCGCCCGTATAAAAAATACCCCAAAGTATTTTTGTATTGTTACATTAAATTAAAAAAAACCTTTGCCCCTTAATATATAAGCAATATAATTTTTAGGCTTTCATGAATATTTAATACTGCAATATGAATGAACGTGATATTATATTTCCTTCTAGTGAATCCCCCGTTCTTCATACATTCAATACAACTTTATTTTCATCTATTCCTTGCAACAATCCCAACCTATAGACACTCATAATTTATGTTTCTAGGTAGATCCACATGTAAAGAAAGGCTATAATGACTTGCTTCACCCATTCAAAACAAATTTTAATTCATATATGGTTTCAATATATAGGAAAACAACTACAGGGATTTCACAACAATGATTAAAACCCCAACAAAGAAAACCACAATTTTAGCCTCAAAAACTTGCAGTATCCACAATTTCCACTAGTAGTTCAATATACGTAATCAGTAAAAAACATAGATTATGGATAAAACATAATAATATGGTTTACCTAGAGTGAAACTCAACCTCAAAGAACTACAAGTAATTTTTTCTATATAAGTATGTGTATAGTCTACACAAAGAAACAATCCAAATACTATAGTCCATTGTCATAAGGAGAATGCCTAATGGTTCCCAGTAAGCCAAAACCACCTGTTAAATATGTTAAATATGCATATATGCCCACTAAGTAGATTGAAGTTCTAGGGTTTTCCCATAGACACTTGATAGAGACACTTTCAACCAACTCAAAGATACCTCTAGTCTACCTTCAATATACTTATCCTACCTTTCCATATGCCATATAAAAATGGGGACATCTAGTTGGTACTAGTGTTATGGAATATCCTCTCTAATTGACTTATGGTAAAACACTTTATTATGTGTTTACATAACATTAGGAGGTCAAAGGTGTTGCTCTATAATGGCTCACAAATTCTCAATAGATTAGTGAGCATCACGATGTGGTTATAAGTCTATGACCTCTTTTTTGAGGTGTGCCCTTAGGGATTTAAGCAAGCACAACCCTCATTTAATTTGATTAGCAACATTTACCTCACCATTTTTCATATGTATCAACACTTGGGAGCCAAAGAACCTTAATACATGTACTATATGGTAGTTTGAAAGCTCCTTTATGCACGTGTGTGAGTTGACAAAAACCCGTTCCGCTCGTCGGTTTGGGTTCTGTGACCCCAGAGCGAATCCTCAAAGTGTCCCTGAATGGCCATGGGGTGCCTGACCAAAAGGCCCATAGCAAAAATGTCATGACTCCGATCGCGAATCCGTCAATTCCGATGGATTCAAAACCCCTTTTTTTAGTAAGGGGAACCCCCACACCATGCCTCAAAGTCTCACAAATGGTTTTATTGTGCCATTTTAGTAACTAGGGTTTTGCTTAGTGAAGGCCATGCCAATCTTGCTTAAGCGGATTATTTATGATCCAAATACTCCCGGACATGTGTGGTAATATTGAATACATCCACAATGGCCACATGCACATGTGGGAGCTGACGAAACCCAAGTCCACTCGTCGGTTTGGGTTCCATGACCCAAGAGAAAATCCTCAAAGTGTCCCCGAATGGCCACGAGGTGCCTGACCAAAATTCCCATAGCACTAAAACCGTGACTCTGATCGTGAATTCATCAATTTCGATGGATTCAGAACATCGGGTTTCAACTAGGGGTCCCCCCACACTGTGCCTCCAAGGCTTGGAAATGGTGATATTGTGCCATCTGCGGAACTAGGGTTTTAGTAAGTGAAGTCCATGCCAATCTTGCTCAAGGGGGTCATTTATGAACCAAAGGCTCTTGGGGATCTGTAGCCATATTGAACACATCCAAAATGGCCACATGCATGTGCGGGATCTTATGAAACCCAAGTTCGCTCATCGGTTGGGTTTCATGACCCCGGAGCAATTCCTCAAAGTGTCCTTGAATGGCCACGGGATGCCTGACCAAAATTACCATAGCACCAATACCGTGAATCCGATCACAAATTCGTCAATTCCTGTGGATTTTTAACACCATGTTTCAGCTAGAGGCCCCCCCACATTGTGCCTCCAAGGCTTGGAAATGGTGATATTGTTCCATCTCTGAAACTAGGGTTTTGCTCAATGAAGGCCATGCCAATATTGCTCAAGGGGGTCATTTTATGATCCGAAGGCTCCCGGATGAGCATGGCCATCGTGAACATATCCACAGTGGCCATGTGCACGTGTGGGAGCTAACCAAACCCAAGTCCGCAGGCTTGTTTGGGTTACGTGACCTCGGAGCAATTCCTCAAAGTGTCTTTGAATGGCCACGGGGTGCTCGAGGAAAATGACTATACCAAAAAAATCATGAATCCGATCATGAATCCGTTGATTTTGATGGATCCAAGACATCGGTTTTCAGCTAGCCCCCCTCCCACAATGTTCCTTGAATGCTCGAAAACGTTGCTATTGTGCCATCTCCAGAGCTAGGTTTTTGCTCAGTGAAGACCATTCTAGTTTTTCTCAAGGGGGTCATTTCTCATCCGAAGGCTCCCGACCGAGCATGGCCATCGTGAACACATCCAAAATGGCCATGTGCACGTGTGGGAGCTGACGGAACCCAATTTCGCTCGCCGGTTTTGGTTCCATTCCCCCGTAGTAATTCCTCGAAGTGTCCCTGAATGACCACGGGGTGCCTGACGAATATAACCAGGGTGTAAAGAATATGAAAAGGCTATATATATACTACTATCATGGTTGATATCCTCCATCATTATTAAAACTAGTACAACCACATTCTTAAAAGTAATTGATATACCCAATTTCATAAAATTCAAAAAAATAACCAGGTAAATGGAAAAATTAGCAAACCTGCACACGCTCATCTTCTTTTAATATATTGGTCAGACCTTCTATATCCTTGTGAGGCAGGGAACAAAACTACAAAAGCAGGGAAGGATTTCAAAATTTATGCTAGCATATTGTGTATAAGAAATTACAAATCAACATGAACATGCAATTTTTTGTTTTGTTTTTCAGCAGAGTTGTTATGATAAAGAGATCCATGAATAAGTATGAAATTTCCTATGATTACCTTGAACCATCTGATTTGGAAATCCTCTCCAGTGCCCTTTACTATTCCTCGACCCGATTCCCCTATTTTGGACATCATCTTTGCACAACCCTAAAAGAAAAAACATGAATTATCTTTAGCAACTGTAGTAACAAATCAAATACCTGATCAGTACTGTAGCTTCCAGAGGTATAAAAAGATTCTAAATTCACCATCCCAGACTAGTTTGGAAAGCTTAAAGCGTAGTGTTTAATCTCAGTACCTGAAAGTGGTTACTTCTCTGGCCCAAAAAGAAAAGACATTAGAGAAATTTTGAGGTAAAAAAAGGGCCTCAAAACAAAGAAAATGTACTATAAAATACAACCAATCACATTCTAGTAGATGACATCATCCCCCTTGGTGAGGTGGCATTGCATGAGTTAAGAATGCTTATTTGTCAAATTTTCTATGGTGGATGAAAACACATAGTTAACCAAGGTAGTGATGTAAGTACTTTTAAGTCATAAAGTAAAGTACTCATAATGATAGTCTTTTCATAAAATAATATTATTGTCATTTTCAAGTAAAGTACTCATAATGAATGTCTTTTCACACTTTGACATAAAATAATATTATTGTCATTTTCAAGTGAAGTACTCTTAATTCATAAAGAAAGTCCTTTCACATTTTTTTATAAAATAATATATTATCATTTTTATGTTTTTAATTTTAAATTATATATTCACTCCATTCTATTTAATAACATAATGTCAAACTAATAGAGAATAATAATATATTTAATAAATAATAATAATAATAATAATGCAATGTGGATTATAATAATATTATTGACATTTTACATGTAAATAAATTCTCAATTAAATTACATTATTGAATTCATGAGAAAAGTACTAAATAGAAAAAGTCAACATAAAATTAAAAAAAACTCTTAAAAATGTTTTTTATTATTTAATTTCATTTGCAAGTTCAAGACAAATAAATGTTAAAGGACAATACATTTTTGGGAATTTACAATCAATCTTAGTCACATCAATGTAGACTTATTTTATTAATTTTATTTCTAGTGAATTTTGAAAAGTAACTCAACCATGGTTATTTATATTGTGCATAGAAAATAGTGTGGGAGGTGACTTGTCATATATACCTACCCCATAAAACCCCCAATTCATAATATTTTAATATATCTCATATTTTTGTAGTACATCTCTTAGGAGGCCCTTTTTTGACCTCAAAATCTCTCTAATGATAACATGATTGCATTCTTGAAAAGCAATTTTCAGAGTGTCTTTGTTACTTTGGTGAGTTTTCCATAATCCTGATTCTACAGCACTTCTCAGAATATCGTGGCTCTTGATATTCAACACAAAATATATGGTTATCACACAGTGAACAACATCACAATTAGCCTAGATTAACCCCAAAAGGTTCAAAATAATGTATAAATGTTCTTCCAATTTTTCATTTTTAGCTACTTTCACATCTATTATAGAGCATATTCCAAATTACAAACCTTTTTTCGTGACTCTTCATTTTGACGACGAGCTTTTTGTGCTATCTTTTGTACTTGTTTATTATCTAGTATGGACTAGTAAGAAAACACAAAAGCATATGGAAAAATATTAGAGAGAAAAATTGTTGACACCAAAAGAAAAACTACGATCTTAGAAGAAAACTAACAATAGTGTTGGTCATATCCAATTTAACTCCAAGCAAATCCCTTATGACATCATGTGTCATACTGTCTACTATAGCCAACCTAGCATTAAGCATGAATATATAAGAAGAAGAAACACAATAACTTCTTCAGAAACAATACAGGTTAAAGTTTTTCTCTTCATTGACACCAAATTACGATTCATCATAAATATCTCACGAGGAGCAAAAAGATAATCACGATACAAAAAACAATGCTGGTTAAAAAATTTACTCCTGCAAGTAAAAAAAGTGTTATTTAAATCATTACTACATATATCAAATAGATATGTTGAAAACTTAAATAATCACTAGATCCTTGCATGAAATTAGTGGTATGGAAGAAGTTAATATGAGCTAAAGTTGGAGGATTCCATCACTAATTTCATTTTATGATATGCTAACTATTGTTGTTGTTGTTTTTTTTTTAAAGAAAAGTTGCTTACAACTTTCCTTTGGCTTGGTAATTACTCAGAACTTACACCTGGCCTCATTTGCACCCACCGAGGTGGTTTTGAACCCAGTTCTCAGCATTAATACAAGTATGACCACCTCACAACTTGCCCTAGATTTTCAAAATATTGCTTTGCAACTCCAAGGTATCATTGCAAAGAGAGGCCATGTACGTCCTTTTGTTGAGCTACAAGAAGAGCTTCAATTTCTTCTATACGTTGCTTGGAAGCTTGCAACTTTTCATCCTTCTTTGAATTCATTTTTGGTATAAACCTAACCCAATATATTTGAATGGTAACCTTGAACCTCTAGACATAGTAGTATTTTCCCCTTTCTTATTCGTATATGAAGTCATAACACTGGAGTTTTTTTGCTTAACCTTAACTTGATTTTCTATGGATTCCATTGTTTTATATTGTTTAAACAATTGGGAAAAACAAGCTAGATCCACAACCAATCATATTTATAGCTTCATCATGGAGGATTCAAGAACTGTTGGTTGTGTTCTAGTGCAAGAATGCATTAAAATTTTAAACAATCGAACTGTTCTGCATACCTTTTTTTGGTACTCATTTTCATGTTTTTCTAAATTTATAACCAATTCCCTAATATGGTATTTTCGCTTTTTAATCTGCATGATAAAGGAGAATTAGGTAAGGACTTGTAGCAATGAATTAATAGTTGTTCAAAGAATTATGGTGAAGATGATAATGTCTTTTATTTTGTCCACATGCCTACTTTGTTTTGTGATGTAATAAACAATCCTAGTTTGAGAAGGTATAAATCCTATTTAGTTATGTTCAGTCCAAAGTGGTTTTATGAAGACTAGCATCAAGTCATGAATTTTATTAAATTTAGGAATCATGTATGGATTTGTATGGAATATTCTTCTATAGTTCCATATACTTAGTTTCCCTAGTTTTTCATTTTCATAGAACAGTATTTTCCTACGGATGAGAGTGTTTCTTGTTATGTAAAGTTCCAATTCATAGCTACTCTGTAGTAAAAAATGATCACGATAAGATCAAACCATTTATGGTTTTATTTTAAATTGGTTCTTCTTGATAACAAATTTCACCTCATAGCAAAAGATCTTGACGCATATAAAAAATATTGGTAGGTATATTCAAGGTTCCAAGGAAGATTTTTCTTAAAATATGAGGACCTCGCAACATCCATGGAAGGATCCCCTTTTGAAAAAAGTTCAGTGCATTTCCTCCCATGATTCCAGATCATGTACCACTTGATCCTTGTGAGTTGGATTTGCTTTTAGATAGATCATTAGAATACAATATTTCCATAATATTAGTGTAATAATGGAAGCAAAGTGGGTCACTCATAATTTCCCCTTATGTCAGTTCTACTTTCTAAGATGCATATGTGGTCATCTTTGTAGCTCGACTGTGAAATAATTCATGTCTTGGTGGTCTATAGTGGTACCATCTAAATAGCTATGTGTCTGTGGGTTCACATGCTAGCTCCACTTTGTAATACTCCCCAACAACATCCTTTTCAGCATCTAATATTTTCTTTCATGGGTGAGCATATTGATTCCATTGAGTATTGCTTTAGTCATTTTGATATGTCATTAGTAATTTAGTGTCAAGCAAGTCTACTTTGAAAAGAACATATTTTTTTGTGCTAAAAACTAATGCAGGGGTTTGGTTTGAAGATGTAGGGATCAAATTTACCACTAAACAAATTGGATTTTGAGTTACACGCATCTAATTTTGTGTGATAGAGCTCTAGTTATGGGTTAAAGGGGGTTAATTTTTAGCTACAGGGGACATATCCTAAATTATAATATTTGATTTTGTAAAGCATGAGCATAATTTTCCACTCAATATGTTGTAGAGAGAAGATTGGTGTTGGAAAGGATGATTTGCACAACTGGAAAACTATTAAATGGTTTATTTCAAGTACAATACCAATATGGGGGGCTAATTAACATCCCTCCCATAAAGAATAGAAGAAAAATAAATTTTCTATTGTTTTACATGTTTTCACCCACACCCACTATAAGGGAGTCATGAGCTTTCCCTATAGGGATAAAGGGACATCCTGGCAATCCTTATTGCAAGGTACCTACCTAGCATGTCCCCAATGGATATGGGACAACTCAGGGATGTCCCCATACCATCCCATGCATTTGATGATGGTTGTAGATACCCATGACAACATCCCCTGTTTCTAAGATGTGAGGGATGCAGGGGGCACATCCACCACCTGGGGTTGCAGAGGGAACATCCTCCACCTGGGGATGGACCAAATCATATTGTTGAAGATAAACATACTGCTACATTGAATTTGAGTTCACCCATTTATGCTCTGCAATTTGCTTCTTATGTATTCTAATGCGAAACATAACACTTAAAGAGTATTAAATCTTACCACATGTGGGTGATTTTGAACAATATCAATTGTTTCTTGGTTTCTCAGGTGTTCCCAAATCCCATGTGATGCAAATATTAGAAACTGATCACAGGGTTGCAACTGATGGAAATTAATTGAGGGTTCAACACTTAAGATAGGAACATGAAAAAGTTAAGGAAGATGGAACTTTTGGTATAAAGTTTCTTAGTTGAATTCAATCTTTTTAAAGTATACATCCCCAAAAGGTCTATAAACCTACAAATATAAGAAATAAAATTACAAGCTTAGGATGAGAGAAAATGAAAAATAGAGTTATGTATCTATGAAAGAGTAGAAATTGAAAAATATAGTTCTATATCAACTGAAGAGCAGAAAAGATTTTACAAAACAACCTTTTCATGCATACTATGAAATGAAGTACAGAAGAATTTTACTAGACCTTGATCAAGATAACAATTTATTATGCATGGTAAAATCTTGTAGTGTGAAAATATACAAAATAATAACGATAACCTGACCTCAAGTTCCTAGAGAAAAGAAAGATTCCTCTGAAAAAAACTTTTCATGCATACTATGAAATGAGGGACAAAGAATTTTTTTTACTAGAGCTAGATCAAGATAAGAATTTAATCTTCATGGTAAAATCCTGTAGTGTAGAAAATATCCAAAATAATAACCACAAAACTCAAGCTCCTAGAGAAAATAAAGATTCCTCTCAAACAATAAATGCTTCTTTTGCGGCATTAATTTGTATGCAAAACTACTCAAAAAACAATGAAGCCATCCAAGAGATTGTTGCTTCTGCATAAGAAAAGCATACATAACCACTCTTTAGGTAAGAAAAAATAAAGAATGTTAATTTTAAATCTATATTTCTGGGGTAAGGGTTCCCAAGCCTAGGACACGTGTCCCTGTGTCTCTCCATCCCAGGGAAGTCATCCCACGTCCTAGATGTAGGATAGCATCCCCAAAACAAATCAACAAATGTCTTATCAAAACAATCCAAAATTGTGATTTGTATAGTCTAATCCCATATACCTAGTATTCTCTTTTTCTAGGTCTAATCCACATCCTCCATGCTAAAAAAATAACAATAAGGTCTCATTTATAATTTCCATGCCCTATGATCTGCTACATGAATTTGTCAAGTAATTTATCCTAAGAGTCTGACATGCATATTTTATGCCCAGATAGTTGATATAGAGGTTTAATCCATCTATTGAATGTCTAATAGGTGAAAAGGGTCATATTTTTGTTTTCTATTGCATGGCAGAGTGTTACAAAGATCCAACCAATGTGTCTATTTCCAAACTAAAAGTCACACCAACTTTACCTAGGATATTTTATGAGGCGTCCTTAGACTTCCAACAAGTAAGAATCTTCCTAGCTCATTTTCATATTTGTTGCTTCCCATAGTTAAGTATAGTAGCAACTTTGTTTCAATTTGTGTGCTAGCATCCAAGGTTTTAGGGTAGCTTGACATCTAAACAATGGTGGAATGGGAAACATATGAAGGTACAAGGATGAGAAGGTGTGGGATTTTGCATTGAAAAGTAGGTGGGCACTGATCTCTGGAACTTGACTTGTGAGTTTTTGTTTCCAATTGTTTTTGTAAGCATCCTTAATTTTTTATAAGACTTAGAGATTATGCACATGTTATGGATCCATGGATGTGTCATGTATTTAGTTGTTGTTCCTCTCGATAGTGGTTTTTGTGTCACCTTCTGAGATATCTACAATATGATTAGGATCAAGAACAACAATCTTTATGTTGGATTTTTGTGAAGCAATTTAAATAATGGTTTACCTTTTTCTCATCTTCGAGGTCATTGTATCTACTCCAAATAGTTAAGCTATTTATATATACGGGATTTATTTTAACTGTAGGATCATTCCATAATGAGTTTATTCAAACAAGTGAAAATCCTAAAATTTTGTTCAAACATTTCCTTAGTTGAGTAAAACTTGAACTCTTCATAAGAGGACACAAGTTAGATCAGGAATGGAGTCCCTCTAAAGGATGGATAAACTTCAATTTTGATGGTTCCTCCAAAGGTATTCTTCGCCCAACAGGGTAAAGAGTATTCATAGTTCAAGGAAATACTATAGAAATAACATGTAAATTCATAAAAAAAACCCAATAATCAAGTCGATATGGAATTCTTAGTAAGGCATCACTAGATAATTTTTTAGCACTAGGACTCACCCTCCACATGTCTTGGCATGTCATTTTTGTGCCTGTACATGCTTTGGATTTTGCTTCAGACTATGTGCCATGGAATGTGGTAAACCATGGCTAATTGAACATTTAATCCATTTTCTCAGTATGTGTTAGAACAATATTACACCTAGGACCTTAGTCATTACTCACATTATTGATTAATCGGTCCTAAACAGGTTAGTTACTGCATCCCAAGGTGTGAACACGGTTGTTAGAATTTGGTTAGGCTCAATGATGACTTATCCACCAAAAATATGGGCCAAAGGTGGTCAAATTGGTGTAAGGAGCCTTCATTATGACCACCTAATGCATTTATTGCACCTATTTTTCCTAAGGAGCCTTGTTTCCCTGTTTTAAGGAAACACTATTGACCAAAGGTGCCCATGCATTGTATCTAGTCATCTAGGCCCAAAACTAGCTTTTTTTCCCTCTCCTTGGATACCTAACCACCCTCAAATCACCTCCCTCACATGTGTGAGCCTTAGTTGAGTCTTCCTAATCATTCCCAATGTTCACATGAGCAATTCTTAAGGGTTTGGGGTGATTTGGGAGCTCCTTAGTCAACCTAGGGGGAATTGGGGTAAAATCTAAGATATCCACATGCCAAGCCTCCTAAGGCATTCAATTTATTCCTATTTCTATATAAGGATGATACAAACTCATTTTAATGTTGGACAATTAATAAACTATGAGATTTGATCATTTGTAATTATGGTTTTTGATCATTTATTTTCCTGGTTTTTGATCATTTGTAACTGGTTTTGATCATTTTTTTTTCCAGAATTGTTTATGCACTTATATCTTGCGGAAATAGTTAAGTATTTCAACTGTGAGGCATTTATAGTAGCTATATCCTATTGTGATAAGGATTTTACATGGTATCAGAGATTTTGGAGATATTATTCAAACCAATAGACTGTTTTAGTGGTGTTGCAGAAGCAGTGGAGGAACCATAGAAGTACTTGGAACCATTTCATTAAAGCCATTGGATAAATCCATTGGAGTCTATCCAGGGTGTGATGCTCTCTCGAATGCACCTACTATCAAGCAGGGTTCGAATCTGTTAGTGTAGGTCCCCTCCTGAGTGTTGAGAGTTTTATTGCAAGTATTCAAGTGCACCATTCTCACCAAGTGCGCAAGAAGAAGTAGAATATGGAGAAAACTCATCCAAATTTTCTCATAACATTCAACTACTTCGAATGGAAGGCTGAGATGGTTATTCATTTGAGATCCAAGTGTCTTTTCAGGATCACCATGGGAACTGAGGTTGAATCGAAATCTGTTGTTGAGAAGTTGAAGTTCTTCAATAGAGTGGATGAGGCATTCAACCTCCTTTGTCTCAATATTTCGAGAGACCTCCTGTTTCATGTCAAAATTCTAGCTACACCAAATGAAGTATGGCTCAATCTTGAGTCTTTGTTTGGAAAGACTGATGAAATGAGGGGCCATGAACTTGAGAATGAGTTGATCTCACTGAGTCCAAGCAACTTTGATTCCATCCAAGAATTCTTTACTAAGTTCAAAATATTGGTATTGCAAATCAAACAGTGTGGCATTGACCAGAAGGAAGAATAGTTGGTTTTGTCCATCATTTCAAAATCGGTTCCTGAGTATTCAGTTTTTGTCTCTACATTTCACTCCACAAAGCTCACAGTTAGAAATTGGAGGATGCCATATTTGGCTGATTTCATGGAGATGCTAACTCAAGAGAAAGACAAATTGGTCTTGATGGGTTCCATTAAGAAAAAATATCAAGTACTTGCAGCTGGATATTCGAAGCAAGCTAGAGGCAAGCAAAATCCCAATGGTTCGAAACCACAAGACAATAAGAAAGACAAGAAAAGACCCAAATATTTTGATGGGGGTTCGCATCCTGTCAAAGACAAGGGAAAGAAGAAAGAGAAGAAAAAATGAAGCTACCGTCAAAAGGGTTGGCATCTTTAGAGTTCATGCATGAAGAAAACCATAGACATGATGACCCATATCCTACAAAAAAATGTTAACATTCCTCTTCCAGAAAGTTCGAAGAAGAAAGAGGGTATTTATGAAGACAAGGAGAGGTTCCATGCATTGATGGCTAGTACCTCTGAATATTCTTCTTTCATCAATTATTCAGGTGCCTCAAGGCACATGGATTCTTCAAGATATTCATTATCTACTCTTGCTCCATACAGTGGTTCTTCCATTCTCATGGGAGATGACTCATAAATCCTTTCTAAAGGCATTGGGAAAATCTCACTGGAAAATGGGTACTTCAGTAATGCACTGTATGTTCCTGATATTGCCGTAAGCTTACTCTTTGTGTACCAAATGACCCATATTGGTTCATCCAAGAGAGTGATATTCACCAAAGATGATGTGAATATATCAGAATTTTCGACTGGAAAAGTTGTAGTTGTCGGTGTTGCAGACCATTATTCGAGAATGTACAAGTTCTCACATTTTCTTGAGTACTCTTCTCCAAATGCACTTATGTCACATGGTAATGAAGTCAAAAAGCTATGGCATGAGAGGTTTGGACACCTCAACTACAAAAATATTCAAGCTTTGAGCAAAGAAGAGATGGTTGAAGGGATTCCAACAATCAAATTTTCCAATGGCACTTGCAAAGGGTGCATTGTTGGGAAGCATGCTAAGAAGAAGTATGAGAAAAGGAAGGCAAGGAGAGCTACTGAACCTATTGGGTTAGTGAATTCATATCTAATTGTTCCACTCCCCACTCATTCCTATGGAAGCTCAAATTATGTGCTCAACTTCATTGATGATTTCTCAAGGTATTGTTGGTTGTATTTTCTCAAGCAAAAATCTGAAGTTTTCCAATGTTTCAAAGTTTTCAAGAACTGTGTGGAGAAATTTAAAGGGAGAAGTATGAAGGTCTTGAGGACTGATAATGGAATGGAGTATGTCAATAAGGACATGCAGCAACTCTGTGAAGAGCATGGAATCCAAATGAAACATTTGTTCCCTACACACCTTAACAAAATGGTGTTGCAGAGCGCAAGAATAGAGCATTGAAGGAGATGGCCACTTGCATGATGGAGGCTAAGTCTTTGTCTACAAAGATATGGGATGAAGCTATGAATTATTTTGCATATGTTCATAAAAGATGACCACATAAATCCTTGGAATTCATGACTCCATATGAGGCTTGGATGGGACACAAGCCCAATGTTTCTCATTTCATGGTGTTTGGCTCATAAGAGCACGGGCTAGGATCCCTCTAGAAAAGAGAAAGGAATTGCAGCCCCAAAGCAAGGATTCCATCATGGTTGGATATGAAGAAGACACAAAGGGTTACAATATTTGATCCCTCATCTCACAAAAAATTCATTGAAAGAAGTGTCCAGTTCAAAGAAGAAGAGCCCATGCATGCTATAGAACAAGGTGAAGAGGAATGCTCATATCCTCTTCTTGATGATGATGTAAGTGATGGTTCTTTTTCTGATATTTTTGATTCTAAGATTTATGATGATGAATGATGACATGGATTTTGATCATGACCCTCCCTCAAGGCCCAAGTGGGCCAAGAAAACCATACAAGCTACTGGTGAGCTTGCAGGAGATCCTGAAGATCCTAGGAAAATTAGATCTCAATTCCACAATGCATTTGCATCTTGTGAACCAGATATTATTGGTAGATGTTTTCTTATGGTTGGATCTGATCCTCAATCATATTCAAGAGCTTCAAAGGACCCAAGGTGGAAAACATCCATGCAAGAAGAGATGAACTCCCTCCATGACAATGAAACATGGGATTTGGTTCCTCTTCCTCCCAAGAGGAAACTAGTGCAATGCAAATGGGTTTATAGGACCAAAATGGAATATTATGGTTCTGATGTGAAGTATAAGGCTAGGTTGGTGGCTAAGGGATTCTCTCAGGTCCATGGAGTGGACTATACAAAGACATTTGCACTTGTGGCAAAGATGGACTCCATCAGGCTAGTTTTGGCCATTGTTGCTTCCAAGCAATGGGAGGTTCACCACATGGATGTGAAGAGTGCATTTATTCATGGGGATCTTGATGAGGAGATCTATATGCAGCATCCTAAAGTCCTCATTGAATACCATACACTTGTTTTCATGTTGAAGACGTCTCTCTATGGCCTCAAGAAAGCTCCTAGAGCTTGGTATGCCAAGATGGTCAAGTTTCTGTTGTCACAAAGATTTGAGAGATGTAAGTCTGATCCTAATGTGTATATGCAACATGTTGGTGACCTTATATTGATCATAGTACTGTATGTTGATGATATTTTGATTACTGGTAGCTGCACCAAAGAATTGGGCTCAGTCAAGGTTGCATTACATAATTCATTTTCCATGACCGATCTAGGATTGTTGAAACAATTTATGGGTTTAGATATTGATCAAACTATGGATGGGATATCTATTTCTCAATCCAAATATGCTTCATATTTTCTACATAATTTCAAGATGGCTGAATGTAGGTCTACAAAATTCCCATGTTCCTTTATGGAGTTAATCTTACTGATTGGGGTTCTTCACCACTAGTTGACAACTCACTGTATAGATAACTAATTGGGAGCTTGTTGTATCTTACTCACTCTCAACCATATTTGTCTTATGATGTTGGGGTTGTTGCAAGGCACATGCAAGAGCCTCATGAGGTCCATTGGAAGGCATCCAATAGGATCCTTCATTATGTACAGGGTACCAAGCATTTTGGAATCCACTATGAAGTTGGTTCATCTCTTGAACTAGTTGGTTTTATTGATTATGATTGGGCTGGTGATAGTTTTGATAGGAAGTCTTCTTTTGTTTATGTGTTTATGCTTGCACATGGTCCCATTTGTTGGTCAAGAAAGAACTGGCACACCATATCCTTATCTTTAGCTGAGGCCAAATATAGGGGAGTAGTGAATGTAGCTACACAATGTGTGTGGTTGCAAGGAATTCTTGGAGAGTTTGGATTTGTGTTTGATTCACCCACAGTCATTTGGTGTGACAATCAAAGCACAATCAAGATATCCAGTGATCCAATATAGATATAGAGGACCAAGCACATAGAGATTCACATGCAATACATTCGAGTCTTGGTGCATGACCATATCATAGCATTGCAGTATTTCCCTTCTGCTGAGCAAACTGTTGATATCTTCACCAAGAGTTTTAATGAGAATACCTTCACTTACCTTAGATCACTCCTTAGGGTGAGTGATGCATGGTGAATACTGGTGTATTTTATAGATATGCCACATGTCCATTTTAGAGGGGATGTTTTATTTCCCATGTCGTTTTCCTTCTTTCCTTGGTTACATGGACAAATAAAAATTTATGTTGTAAAAGCTTGAGCCTTAGTTGGCAGGGCATTATTTTTTATTATTGACACAAGTCTAGCTTATGGGGGGGTGTTAGAACAATATTACACCTAGGAACTTAGTCATTCGTCACGTTATTGATTAATTGGTCCTAAACAGGTTAATTATTGCATCCCAAAGTGTGAACAAGGTTGTTAGAAGTTGGTTAGGATCAATGATGACTTATCCACCAAAAATATGGGCCAAAGGTGGTCAAATTGGTGTAAGGAGCCCTCATTATGACTACCTCATGCATTTATTGCACTTATTTTTCCTAAGGCGCCTTGTTTCCCTAATTTAAGGAAACATTGTTAACCAAAGGCGCCCATGCATTGTATCTAGTCATCTAGGCCCAAAACTAATTGTTTTGGCCTCTCCTTGGGTACCTAACCACCCTCCAATAACCTCCCTCACATGTGTAAGCCTCAGGTGAGTCTTCCTAAGCATGCCCAACGTTCACATGACCAATTCGTAAGCGTTTGGGGTGATTTGGGAGCTCCTTAGTCAACCTAGGGTGGATTGGGGTCAAATATAAGCTAGCCACATGTCAAGCCTCCTAAGGCATTCGATTTATTCCTATTTATATATAAGGATGATCCAAACTCATTGTAATGTTGGACAATTAATAAAATTTGAGATTTGATCATTTGTAATTCTGGTTTTTGATCATTTATTTTCCTCTTTTTTGATCATTTGTAACTGGTTTTGATCATTTGTTTTTCCAGAATTGTTTATGCACTTATATCTTGCAAAAATAGTTAAGTCTTTCAATTGTGAGGCATCTATAGTAGCTATATCCTACTGTGATAAGGATTTTACAGTATGCTTGTGTTTTACCATTAATTACAATATGTTACACACGATAATGTTTTATTAAAATCTAGACGCAAATAACATTTTTTTCTTATGTATCTTGTGTCATGGATCCTTAACTAAAAAGAAAGATTGTTAGTGTTTTGTGGAAATAATGTTTTCATCTCTCAAGCAAATTTGAAAAAAAATGTATGTTGCACTACTAGACACCGACCTCTACATGCTATAAAAAAATGCTACATGATCATTGCATTAAAACCTTCAAAAGATGCACCTACACTTGGCATATTGTTTTTGAGGTTTGATCACTTAGATAATTTAAAAAATAATAAATTATTAAATTTATTTTGGAAAAATAGTGTTGTACTAGTACTAGTTGTTCTCTATATGTCTACCATTTTTCGTAGGATGATTTCATCCATCACTTAGGAACTCAAAGTATGCACCCACAAAAACATATAACTTATAATTTGTAAAGAAAAAAATGCATGTTACAAAATATTAAACTGTAGATAGTTATAAACATTATCAATATATAAAATTTATATATTCGAAAACATGATTCAGTATCACGGTAATTATTAGGGGCGAAATTTCTCCAATTGGCTATTTTTGGGGCTTTTAAAAAAAAAAACTCGCCATTTGGTCATTTTTAGTCTCTAATATCGCCTATATTTACATAAAATATGCTTTTTCATCATAATATTCGCCAAAATTTACACATTTTAGTAGTAAATTGTATGTTTCATATTTAATATTCGCCTACCTATCTATTTACATGTTTTTTTCAATCCAAAATAATTGCCTAGGATACTATACTTAAGTATAATATTAGAATCCTTAAAAAATACCCTGTTCAGTATCCCACATTTCATCTTTTTCAATACAAGCAGGATTCATTGTGTATGTATCTCAAAATATCTATGTAAGTTGAATATACTTTTTTTTTTCAATTTTCTATTGCATCGTGTCAAAAAAAACACTCATTAGCTTGCACTAACCCTAAATTGGTTGAATAAAACTTGGAAGATGAGAAATTTGGTTCTAATTATTTTCTTTAATAAAATGAAAAAAAATAATATCCATGATTAATTCAATCTTTTTGTTTCACATGTATTGAAAAGTACAACATTGAGTCTTTCTTGTTAAAGGTTAACACATGGTTCATGAAAGAAACTAGTGCTATCAGCACATTTAATGAAAGAGAAAAAAGTTTCTTGGTTATTGGAGTTTAAAAAAGAAGATTTCACACGTTTTTCAAATATTAATAGGAATCAAAAGATCATAAATAATTTAATTTTAAATTTAATATAGTAAATATAATGTTTTTTTTAAATAAATAATAAAATATAATTTTATTTTTAGCATTATTTAACAATACAATATTATGTTATTTTATTTTTATTATTGTATTGAAAATGAAATACATTATAATTTAACATTAAAACAATTATTATTTTATTTTATTTTTACTATTGCATTGAAAATAACGTACCTTTACAACTCAAATAGATTTGTTATAATATTAATAAATTTAATTTAAAAAAATATTATTAAATTTAAAAAAGAATACATTTAAAAAAATTATAATAATTATAAATATATATAATAAATAAAAAACTATTTTGGTCATCTATCAAATAAATTAAATTTATATAAATATTTATTAAATTCAAAATTATAATAATTATATATTAATTAAAAGAATAAGTGTTTATATTTTACAATTTAAGATAAACTAAAAACATCTTCTTTCTAAATTGTAGGAAGATAAAACAATTATATTAATACTTAAACCAAAAATTAAGTTGTCAAGTTGCTATACTAGTTATTTAACAAAGTTTTATTGTTATAGCACAATATAAGTCAGTTTACTATCAACAGCCTAGATCCACATTAAATCTCAATTTCAACATCTTTGCTCATACACTAACTTTTCTAACCTTCTAGATCTCAAAAAATATAGCTAGCCAAGGACACTACTATGTAAGCTCTTTAAACATAGAAATAATATTTTAAAGAAAACCAAATAATCTCTATAATCTTCTTATTAAGATCTAATAAAACAAGATTAGTCTGAATACCTTAAAAACCATCATCTTCATCATAATATTTTAATCACTTGTGCAAACTATGTTCTCTTTTTCTTGGATTCGCTCCCAACTTTAGAGTGGCTTAGTACCAAGGACATGCATGCAATACCCCCAACTCGTAAACATAAAACAAATTTCAAGTAAGTTGGCCATATTGGGAGCGCAGAGCTACAAATATAAACTACGAAACAAATCTGTACATCTAGTGAATACAAAACTTAGAGATTATACTGCATGCTATATAATTCTTCACTAAATGCAAGATGGGGTTTTCAGAAATTTCTTATATTTACAATCCAGCCAGTCCATGACCCTATTAACAGAAAATATATAACTTCAAAAGTATTAACAAATAAATTATGAAAACTTTAATATGTTAAACGCAGAATCCAGCCTGAAACGATAAAGAGCAATAAAAAACATGAAGAGAATATAACAAAAATTGATTACTTTAGTAGATAGTAATGTATTACAATGAGTCTGTTTAGTATGGCTTTTCACCAATATAATTGCCAGGGGGGTCGTAGTTGCAGGTCATGAAAGTATCGCCGTTGTTGCAAGTAACTCTTGCGCAGCCAACTCTGCGAGAGTTCCTCCACACAACTTGAGTGTAGTGCCCGCATTTCTGGAACTGATCGCAAGAACGAGTGTTGGAGTTAAAGAAAGGAAGCTCACTGTCAACCCAACCGGTGACTGCGTCCTTTGGCTGCCACGCACTTCCACCACCCCAGAATAGGTTTTCACCGTACGGCCCTTTCGAGTGCTGCAGAGCGCAGTCACCGCGTCTCTGATTTGCGTAAGCCCGGGCGTAGCTAGCAACTTTTTCATCCCACACAAGCGGAGGGACCCCAACCTTGGCTCTCGCCTTGTTTTGGGGAACCAGAAACTCCGATATTAAAGCGCCACCTCCTCCTCCGGCAGCAGCAGCAGTTACATGATCAGATTGAGCTGGTGAAATGAGACATAACATTAACAGTGGAACCAACAAAAGGATGAGTAACCTATGCATTTCCATGATATACAAAACCCTCCTCTTCCTTCAACTCTTTGAAAACCTAATTATCACACTTTCTGGAAAATCTTGATGCAAGAAGTGATGCAAGAAGCCTTCACGGGCCATGGATTTATAGCATCCGATTTGAACAAGATTTGTCCGTGGGTATGTTATTGCAAGTATGAACGCTCAGCTAGTGGGGTAGTGGAACTACAACGAAATTGAATGTGAAGTACTCAAACGCCCCTCATCATAAATAACTTTAACTATATTTCTTTATTTTATATTTAAATAATAATTATAATTCAACTCGTAAATATCTTCAACCACTATTCAATATTTTATTAAGCTTTATATATTTATAAGAATATATAAAATAATAAATCTGTTAGGATAGGTCTAACCACTATTCGAATTTGACCTAGTTTAATAATTTAAAAATTATAAATAAATTTATTAATTATTTTACTAGAATTAATTTAATTAATAACTTTTAATCTCAAGAGTTTGTTTAACTATTAATAATTATTGATATTTTGTATATTATATAGTTTGAAAATATATATTATAATAAATAATTTTAAAAATATTTAAAATTAACTATTAGATAATGGAGTAGTCTATTTATTCAAAGTTTTCGACTTTGCATTTGGTTTTGGTCGGAATATTTTTTTGGTAAAATTCAAATTTTTACCTATTTAAATTGTATTTTTTAATCCATAAATAGATTCAGCACTATCAAATATCCCAATGACACCCAAATTATGCAATTTCTATAGCTAATATATATGATGATAAGATTTTTTAAAGATTTACAACTAAAATACAACAAAATTAGACCCAAAATATGCTCACAAAAAAGTTGAAAACATAGAATGTTTAGACTACATCTTAGATAATGCAATGTATTATCTAAGTTAGGTGGATGTTGAGTAATTGTGAGGTAAAGTTGTTACTTTCCTCAATCTAATTAAAATTCCATTTGGATGTGCACCCTTTTTTTATTATGAAACTTCATATTTTTTTCTTAAATTTGGATGAAGTATTATTTTTAATGGTATCAATATTTTGTAAAGTGAACTTTTCATTTATTTTTGAATTATTTAGTGAAGACTTTGCATGATTGGTAGATGACATTGACTAAAGCTTGAAGCAATTTTAGGAAGCATTTTCTGGTATATTAGTTAGTTTATGCTTGTACATTATGTACCTAGTCATAGTCATACTTTCAATGGGAAAATACCCACTTCCCACTTGTGTGAAGATAATAAAATATATGTTGGAGGAGACCCTTAGGGTTCCTTAGTTGTCATTATTTACTTATGTAATAATCTAGTTAAAGAAGCAGTTAGAGCGGGTGCAACCACTCCAACCACATATATATAATGTATAAATAAGCCAATCTAGATGAATACAAACTGACTAAACATTTGATCCAATTTCCGTGTTCGATTGATTGCTGTGTATGCTTAATCTTTGCTTGAATATGGGTTGAACATGCATGTTCAACATCTGGCACCGTTGCCATCCTCTATGTGGTCTAGGTGACAGCAGCAGCGCATGGAGGGTGGATCGAATCCGAAGGACATGGTGAGATGCACTATTGCTTGTGTGTGTGATCGACTACCAAAACTGCTGTCAGTATGCAGAAATGCTGAAGATAAATGACGCGTTCATTAAGACTCATTTTCCTGATTGTGGACAAACCTAGAAGATAGCATGCCATGGAAAGAAGCCTGCAAGAAAATACAAGGTGAAATGTGGATCGACTAAAAGTAAACCCTCCATCCTTGGGTAGTTCGAAGAAAGAATTCTGTCGACCATGTCACCCAATCGCTATCTGGATATGCTGACCATGGCTATTGTAGCTGAATATGAATGCCGACTAGGATGCTCACCCGTCAACTACATTACTTGTTTCCCACGCTGATTATAATTTCTTAGCCTTCGACTAGAAAAGCGGTTGCGTATAATAAAGGATTGTTCGTTGCTTGAAACCGATGACCAGTAGTTGCTATGCAACTATCATTCCGTTGAGCCGATGAGTTAATATCCCAACTTATTATTTCTCGTGCCGACTATTCCTGAAGTCGACTTCTATAATCGATTTTCAACTACACTAGTCGAGTTCCTCCTCTCCCAAGAGAAGCATATGGGCACCGAATTTCAAAGAAATGAGCCCAGTGTCGACCAATAAAGTTCACGAGTTGAAGAATTTATTTTAATTTGGTCGTGACTTGTGAGTTTGATGTCTTATTAATTAGCAATCGACTAATTCTCCATCGACCAAACATGTTCATTGGCCGGGATTTGTTTATCCCGTCAGCATCAACTAAGGCCTTCTATCAGCGTCAACCAGTAGCATTAGAACGAAAAGATATTGGAGTAGCTCATTATCGGTAGATATGCCTACTAAATATACGAATTTATCAACCAAGAAGTAGTTATATTGCCTATCGAGAACCATCATGAAAAGAAATTTTAAAGAGATAATCGACCAAAGCTATAAAGACCAGTCGAAAACTTAATCGATGATTATTGTCAAGATGTTGGTCGATCTTGTTCCTTCAAATTGAAGCCAGTCAACGGCGTGATCCAATTCAATTACTTGAACGGTATCTCTTTCCTTATATTATAATACCATATAAACCTGCATTATGAAGTTTGATTGCTAGAACATATAAGTTTTAATGTCAGAAGATATCCGTTCACTGCCATTTTTTATTTTCTGTCAAAGTACACAGTCATTATCTAGGGAAGCCCATCGGTAGAGCTTGTCGTTGATTAGTAGGGGGTCGACCAATGCGGCCGACCATGAAATAAATGAAATTGTATATTGTTGCATGTCATGAACACGTAAGGGAACGAGTGTCCTCAATGAGAATACCATCAACTCATTGAAATATAGCTTTATGTTCGATATTATTTGTAATAAGGTCGTTTGAAAATGTGGTCAAGGTAATATTTGGTTGTACATCCACGGAATTCCAAGTGTTTGGTAGCTGTCAAAAATTTGGTCGATGTATGGTCGGATGGGTCACTTTATTTTGAAATATGGTCGAGAGCTGGTCGATGTAAATATGGTCAAACTTTGTGTATTATAATCTATCTTTGTAATTCAGTTGATCTCTAGTTGACTAAAGCATTGCGTCGAGTCGGGTTGGGTCGAGTCAAGTCAAGTTAGTCGGCTTTAACCAATATCAGTGGGTATCGACCATAAGCAGCAAACCATTCATAAACTTCCAAGAAGCCTCATGACAGATGAAGTCGATGAAGACCATATTCAAGCAGCAACGATCTTACATCACACACAAGAAAGAGCTTAATGATCACATGATGATACCAAAAAGAACACCTGAACTGATTGAACCCCCGGGTGCTAAAATACATAAACATCTCTTCAGTGTGATTTCAAAAGTTTGAAGGAAGTTGGTGAGATGGTGTAAAGGTAGAGTGTGGAATCCCAGAAGTTCCTGGACCGATGGAAATGAAAGCTGATAGGAAGGTGAAAGGGTGAGGCTCGGTTGACCACTACGAGACTGCTGACGAAGTATAAAGAAATCACGACTCATGGTTGTTTTTGCATGTCTTCTTTGGGACAAAGAAGTGTTTTTTTGATGGGGGAGATGTTGAGAGGGCCATTTAGCCTCCTTTTGGTATTATCCAGTATTAGTGTATGTTATTGTATATTTAACAACTGAACGGTTGGAGCAGGTGTAACCGCTCCAACCTCTCCACTTATTGTATAAATACTACCTCAATGAATGAACAAAGCGACTGAATGTTTTGTCCATATTATGATCTTTTTGATGGTTTGTATGTGTGTATTCTCATGCTAATCTCTATTTTAGGTCGAAGTTGATATGTATGGTCGGGTATGTAAAAAAGTGGTCGACATGCCAGAGCTTGGTTGGTCCCTTATAATACTTAGTCATGTCTCTATTACTTTTTTTGGTCGACATATTGCATACGTTGGTCAAGGTTGTCAAAATGGAGTTAACTGGTCGAGTCTTTAAAGTGGTCATTTTGTTGTAAAAGGAGTCAGGTACTTAAAATTAGTTGAAGTTGTAAAATGTTATGAAGGGTTGTTCAAAGTCTATTTGAATCATGTATATTCATAAGTTGTAAATCAAGTTGGCCTCTAGCCAACTTTGGTCAGTCCAGTCCAGTCGAATCAAGTCAAGTTAGTTGGCTACGACAAATATCAGTCGGCATCGACCATAAGCAGTGAAATACTCACAAACTTGCAGGAATCCTCACGATAGAAGCTGTCAACGAAGACCACATTCAAGCAGAACCATCTTACATCACATAGAAGACAAGCATAATGATGACATGAAGAACACTTGTAATGATCAATCCCCCGGTACTGAAATTTAGAATCATATCTTGAATGTGATTTCAAAAGTTCAAAGACAGTTGGTGAGTTGGTGTAAAGGTAGAGAGTGGAAGCCCAGAAGTTCCTGAACCGATGGAGAAGCCAACAGGAAGGTGAAAGGGTGAGGCTCGATTGACCACTACCAGATTGCTGACAAAGACTAAAGGAATCAAAGTTCATGGTTTTTCTAGTTTTCTTCGGGGCGAAGAAAGGATTGTTGGTGGGGACCCTTCGAGTTCCTTAGTTGTCATTATTTACTTATGTAATAATCTAGTTAAGGAAGCAGTTGGAGCAAGTGCAACCGCTCCAACCACATATATGATGTATAAATAAGCCAATTAAGATGAATACAAACTGACTAAACGTATGGTCCAATTCTCGTGTTCGATTGGTGGTTGTGTGTATGCTTAATCTCTGCTTGAATATGGGTTGAACCTGCACATTCAACAATATAGCATATTTCATTTAATTTTAAAGAGTATAAATTTTAAAACACTTTTGGATTTGCTCGATCTTTCTTTCCAATTCTCTAAGATGCTACAAGCCAAACTTCACATCCATATAAACTAATAGGAATGATAAGTTCATCTTAAAGATGATTTTTGTTTTGTTTTTACTATAAGAAAATTCAGTGGATTTACAATTGTTTTCAAGAGAAAAGTAGGTTTTCCACCTTCTATCAATCATTTTCTCAAGGCTATAGTTCTAGCTAAAAGCTAATGATGAAGGATGACTTCGGGATATTTGTATGAAGTACCTTCCTCTATGTTGTTATTTCCATACACACAATCAATATAAGTGATTTGTTTGGTTTTGATAGTCTTAACCTTTGTTTTGTTAGTATTTACTATCATACCTATTCTAGAACAAAAATGCTTGAGAATTCCTAGTTGCTTGTTGAGATCAAAGGTACACCTAGCCATAAGAACAATATCATCAACATAAAAAAAAGTATGATGACTATTCGAGTTAAAGTAGTGCTATCACGTCCTGCTTCTTTCAAACAAGCCTCTAACTTATCAATGTAAGTGGAAAAAAGGGTGGGGGAAAAACAACAACCTTTCTGAACTCTTATATTACAATTAATTTATTTTTTAACCTACCCTTGGCATTTGTGAGTATCAACAACCTTCTTATAAAACCTTATCTCAACAATTCTCGACTCAAATGGAACCTTTAACTATTCTAATATATTCCAAAGGTTGATTATAGGCATTATGTCAAACATGTTCCTAAAGTCGTTGAAACAATATAGAAGTTTGGTTTTACTATTACGACATTTGTATGCAATGATCCCATGTGTAACTTGGTGTTTCCCAGTAGAATGATAGCTTCTATACTCGCCCAAGCCTTAAAATCCACTTTCCCCTATCTTTCTAACCATATGCTAATATCCTTTTCCAAAATAATTCTATGTAACTAAGTTGGAAGAGGCCTTATCATAATAGTCCTATGACTAGAGGGGTTTTTTTTATCCCCACTTTTAAAAATATGAACAATAAGGATTTGAGTACAAGGTTTAGGAAAATCCTACATGACTACTAGAGTGAATAGATTATCAATGTGAGCGATGATGACAGGGCCTCCAATTTTTAACATTTAACTTGAAAGTATTTGATGCCCTTAGCTTTCCCTTTTGTGAGCCATTAAACTCAATTTCTATATATTTCAAAGTAAAAAATATTCCATTGTAATAAGGAAATGTTATCCAAGGAGTTAGGGGATTCCTAAAGTTTCTTAAGGTATCAATTCTAGTCCAATTGGTCCTCCATTTTGATTGTTAATTAAGCCCTTTTTCACACTTCATTTTAACCATTTTGCCTTCCTTTTTTCCAAAATTCCTATGACTTTTGCTAGATATCAAATTCAAGAGCATCCAAGGTAATAAGTTGGATTTTGTTAAAAAAAATTGTTATTTTGTAGCCTATAAAATGTTAAAAGTTAATTTGTAGACATTAATGACTTCCTATTACAATAAGTACAAGATCGTGTAATGTAAACGTTGATGATTTCCATAGTACTACAAAGTACGATTAGGATTTGACACTTGGAGGATATTCTAGACACCCTAAATATTCTTCATCTCCTTCTAGGTGTCAAATAAACCAAATAGAGGCATTATAATTAGGGGGTTAAACCATGGGCCAAAGACATAATTTCAATTCGCTAAAGATGACCGACAACATCGTGGATGGGAAAGAGTTCAATATTTTTTGGTGAGTACAGATTTCATGCACATGTGTCTCATGAAATATCTAGAGTAGATTGACATCAACATAATGAGATCAAATCAAGATCCCTGCCAACAAGTAAGAAATGCATAAGACAATGCAAAGATTTTAAGCCTCGCATGATTGATTCACATCCATGTTTCTCCTTATACTTAATGAGAATACGATGAATTGTGAAAATCACAAGGATCGAGGATACAATGTCATCGAGCAAATAAAAAATCCTAACTTTTTTAGAACCCTATATTACTATAAATTTAAAAGAGAGATATGGGGGTGTGTGTTGAATTGTAGGAAATCAGAGAACAAAAATTATGCTTGTATTTTGATTCATAGCCTTTAGTGCTTAATGCAAATATATGCTCAGTTGAAGCTTGGGATTCCATTAATTCTTCAGCTTCGTAGTTAGCTTTAGCAACATATTTCAAAAAGAGGAAGGGCGCCTATTTTGGGTATATTGTTGCTCCTCTTTCTTGTTTCATTTATTTTTTGTAGCATTTTTTTATTTATATTCTGGTTATTTCCTTTGCACATTTTATTTTATGTCATAGTTAATCTCTTCATTGAATTACATATTTACAAACATATATTTTAGCTTTTGGATTGTAATAAAATTGATCAAAGAAGATTATTGTTACAAGAAGTATTCGTAAGACACATATGACTGTAACCTAAGTTTCTATTCCTATAATCAGTGGTTAATGGTTCAAATGCGATTGTCCTCGTGTGAATCATTTTTGTAAGTGTTTTTATTTGATGACTTTCCAAATACTCTCATTTTATGAATCAGAGTTAAGATAGCTTTCAAATGAAATAATGCATATAATGCTTACAATAGAGCTAGTTGAACTAATAAATGAACTAATTCTACACATACTATGTTAGTACTTCATAGGATTACATGCTTTATATTGATGATTAAATGTAATAGGATTTAGGCATATAAATTTACCTACATTTTTGGCATTGTTAGCGGGGAAGTGCTAAAAGCACGCTAAAAGAATTAGGGAAATGATAGTTATAATTTGAAAGTTTGTATTTGCATGAAATTTCTCTTCTTAGTGGATTGGAAGGCCTTTTTGCACTCTTCTAGGGTTTGTTAAATTGTCTCTCGATTGTGCATGACATCCTCAAGTGGGGGAAATGGCGCCCCCCCCCTCCTATAGATGAATCAACCATCGTGGCCCTCCTAGCCAACCTCCCTATGGCCTACAAGCACGATTCTTAAAGGTTCGTCAATAGACTTGAGGAAACACCTAAAATTTAGATCCAAGCAAAGGATAGATCTTTGGCACTATGGTTTGCTGAAAACTGGTTAATTGGACAATTTACAGTTATTTGGCCACCCCCCATATCCATTGTAAACTAGGTGGAGAAAAATTGGAGGCCCCTCATCAAGGACAAACTCTCTCAAGCATTTTGTGGAATGGGCTTCTTTGCCTTCCTTTTTGAAGAGAATGAAGATAGAGATATGTTTTCAGGAACATCCCTTACTTCATGGGGGGTAGAGGTATGCATTTAAACAGATGGACTCCAGGCTTCAACCTTGAAAATAATATTCCCTCCCCAGTTCCAATTTGGGTAAGTCTCCCCTTTCTTCCTCTACATTTTTGGAATGATGAAATAGTAAGGGCAATAGGAAACACATTGGTAAAATATATAGATAAATCGGAACCAAAAGATGTCTTGCAAGAATGTGCCAAAATATGCGTAGAGATGGATCTAGAAAAAGGACTGCCATAAGCAGTCCACCTTAATCTAGATGGTTGGTTGTATCTACAACAAGTAGATTATGAGAAAATTCCATTCAAAAGAAAAGTTTTCAACAAATATGGGAACTTTGCAAAGAACTTCCCTAAGACTCTGGAAGACAAGAAAGAAGGAGGCCAAGATGAGTAGTGGCAGTAGCCTAAGAAGAAAAAGTAGAACACTAGGAATGGGGCACATTCAGAACAAAATACAACAACATCTAAGAATTGAGAAAAGGGAAGGATGTTGATCCACAAGAATCGTCTTTGAAGGGAAAAGCTAATAGAGGAAGTGATAGTTCAAATCAATATGAAATACTCTGATATCAATAAGAGCTACAAGACGACAATCAAATCCTAACACAAGGAGGAAGCAACAAAGAATATAAAGAGGAAGAATTAGAGGAAGCAGAATAAGGTGAAATATAATCAGATAACGAGCAAGAACCCCATTGCTCTGATCATGGGGAGGAAGATTCAGAATCCTTTCACAGGAAAGAAATGGAACCGGGGATTTCATACTAGTTCCAAGAAAAAATATGGGAGAAATTTGAACTACCATAGAAGGGAAGAGGAAGACAAAAAGTAAATCAAGCATAGGAAAAAATCCGCCATTGTTAGACATGCAAGGAAAGATGGTAGAATTCCAAGAAATGCAAGAGGATCGGCCCCAAAAAAGGGGGCCAATCCAAAAACAATGCTAAATTATTAAAGTAATTTCCCGGTACTCTATCAAACTGGGGAGTGGAGAAAGAATGACAGAAATGAAATTCTTGATAAGGAAAGAAGAAACCCAAGTTCTTTTAATCAAGGACCAAGAGGTCCTAAAAGAAAGAAAATACTTATGGAATAATAGTTTAGGCAGTGTTGTAAGTTCAAGGGGAGCTTCTGGGGGCATCTTCATACTCTAGAATAGCTCTCTTTTCAGATTGGATAGATGGATCCAAGACACAAGTTGGCTCTAGGTGAAACTTACTTTTCTTCCCTCTGAATTTTCTTTCTCTATTTTCAACATCTATATGCCAAATAGTCATCAAGGGAAAATAAAATATTAGGTTTCTCTCAAACAACAAGCAGAAATTAGTCCCCCCCCCAATTTTTTGGTAGAATGGGATTTTAATACTGTTATCCACGCCTCCGAGAAAAAAAGAGGGAATATAGAAAGGGATCAAGAAGAGAAAATATGGAAGAATTCATATCACATTTGGACTTGTGGGATTGTAAGCCTATGAAAGGTATATTCACGTGGTCTAATAAGATACTAGGCCCTGACCATATTGCGACCATGATAGATAGGTTCCTTATTAGTAGCTTTTTTCTGAAGGAATAGTTCGCCTTCTCCTCCAACAATCTCCCTTGGGTAGGATTTGATCGTAGACCTGTCTTGCTTGAAGTGAATCAACTAGAAAATATGGGCCCCATTCCTTTTAAATTCAACTCCTAGTGGGAAAATGACCCTTCCTTCATGGATCTGGTAGAAAAATCTCAGATTCCATGGGTCTTGGGATCCCCTATTTTCATCTAGGAGAAAAAAATATTAAAAAGCAAAAAAACTTTAAGAGACAGGGTTAGAGGCAAGGATGAAAAGGATAGATAAAGAGAAAGGGAGTTAGTAAAAAAAATGGAATCCAATAGAACATCAATGGAGGCGTAAGGGGTTACCCCCCAATTTTCTATGGAAGAACAAAAGACCTTCAGTTAATACCAAGATCTTATCGGGAGAGAAGAGGACTAGTAGAAACTGAAATCTAGGAGTTTATGGCTTCTTGCTAGAGACATAAATACAAAGTTTTTCCATACAAAAACCAAGGTGAGACTGTGGAGAAATAAAGTTAAATAAATTAGAATGGACGATGAGACCACAATTGAAGGCCAAGAGTAGTTAAAGGAAATAGCCAAACAATATTTTGATAATATGCTATAGGAAGAAGAAGGATGGGACTTTGATGCACAATGAAAATTGATCAGTGATATCCCCAAAAGGATCTCTCGAATATAAAATAAGGATATGATGGGAAAAATCTCAGAAAAAGAGATTTGGAAAGCCTTAAAAAAATTGAATCCTGACAAAGCTCCTAACCCCGATGGATTCATTGGTCACTTTCATCTTTGTTGTTGGAGAATAATAAACGATATCTAGTAAGAATGGTTCAATATTCTTAAAAGTCAACTAATGTTGGAGGAAACACTAATTTATCCTTTCTAGCTCAAATACCGAAAGAATGCAACCCAACAAGCTTTGCCAGGTTTCACACCATATCCCTTTGCAATGTCTCATATAAAATTATAACCAAAATCATAGCTAATAGACTTAAACCTTTCATGCAAAAACTAATTTCTAAAAACCAAGTAGGCTTCATTGACAAAAGGAAAATGCATGATAATATCTTTCTAGTTCAAGAAGCAATCCACTCAAGCAACGAGAGAGGTGAAAAAGGTATGGTCATCAAGTTGGATATGGCCAATGCCTTTGAAAGGTTAAGGCATAGCTTCATGCTCGCAGCGTTGACCATATTTGGATTCGAAGTCGATGTATTGGGTTGGATAGAAGCATGTGTCTGCAACCCATTAATAATCCCTATAGTTAATGGGAATTCGACTGAATTTTTTAGATTATCCAAAAAACTCCATCAAGGATGCCCCCTCTCCCCCTACCTTTATATTCTAATGGTTCAATCCCTAAGAAGACAGTTGGAAATAGCTAGAAGGGAGAAGAACATAATGGGATTAAAAATAGCTAGGGGTGTCAAACGAGTAAACCATTCTCAATTTGCAAAAGATACCATTTTTCTTGGGGGGATCTTCGATTATCCCGACCCATAGATTCAAGGAAACCCCTAAGGTATTCCTAAAGGATTATGGGGGGAAGAATAATAAGCATAAATGTAAAATCTATTTCTCGAACACCAGCAATCAGATCACAATAGCAATAGCTAGAATCTTGCAATTTCCAGTTAAAGTAGAGTGGCAATCCCTATATGTTATAAAAGCATACCAAAATCAGAATGGATTCAAATTATTGAAAAAATAAAAAATAAAATTCTATCTTGGGGTGGGAAATGGATAAATCTACCTAGAAGGATAGTACTAATTAAGGTAGTTCTACCTTCTTTCCCTATTTTTCTACTATAAATATTATTGGGGCCTATTAATGTTAAAGAACAATTTCAAAGTAAATCAGAAGATTCCTTTGGAAAGGGAGAAATTCCTCCAAAAAAAAAAAATGAATCCGGTGAATTGGAGGTTGGTTAGAGTGCCTAAGGAAAAAAATGGGCTTCGTATCTAGGCCCTATTACGGAAAATCAATCTTTGGGAGAGAAAATACTATGGCGACTTGTCACTAGAGAGGGGGATTGGTGGAAAAAAGTGATTATTCATAAGTAATTTCAACATGACTAGTTACGATGCCTTAAGCATCCGCTGAATAGGAAATCTGGCTCACCTATTTGGAAGCTTATTCACTCTTCAATCAATCTTCTACAAAGCAAAATTACTTGGATTCCAAGAAATGGACAAAACATTCTTCTATGGAAAGATAGTATTATGGGAACACCCCCTTAATGTTTGAGAAAAATCTTCTCCCTTTCAGAATTTGGTGTCAAAATCGGGGCATCTCCACCATCTCAGATATCATTGTCTAGAATGAAGGGAGAAGATGGAAAGAGTTACAGATCAATGGTCTCCCTAAGGAATTGGCTGAGCAGTTCTAGATCTTGTGCCTTAAATTAAAAGGTTGCACCCCCTCCCTCCCAAGTTTGGTCGAAATAAGATGATGGGGTAGAGGGGTGTACTCTATCAAGGAAGGATATGTGGCTCTCTTGAAACAAAATGAGCTCTTCCCCAATAAAAGTAAATGGAAGAAAGTTTGGTGTTTGGACATACTACCTTAAATGAACTCATTATGTTGGCTTCTCACACATGGTAAACTTCTAACCGGTGAGAATCTTCTAAAAAGGAATTTACATGGTCATTTCATATTTTTCCTTTGCAAAAGGGAGGAAGAGACTAGTGATCATCTTTTTCTAGGTTTTCCCTTTTCCATCAAAGTCTAGAAGCAAGTCAGCGGGGTCTTGTTCCCACAGATTAGATGGTCTGGGAAGGTTCTTAACTTAATCAACAACTGGAAAAGAACTACAATGGAAAGCTAATAAACAAAAGCACCTTCAAAGACAACTACATGGGAATGGTGAAGTTCACTAACTGGAAATTGTGGCTAGCAGGTATCAAGGCTATTTTTTCTGAGAAATTTTTCATCCCAGTGGCTGTGGCTTTGAGAAGTAGGAGTATGTTATCTGAGTTCATTAACCATAACAAAATGTAAAAATTAATTTATTCACTTGATTCAAGAGGAAAATAGTTGTCTATCATGGCTAAATATCCTTCCAAACAATGAAGGTTTATTTCCCTCCCCTTCTTCGGTTCCCATATCTCCCAGATCGTCCTTGCAACTTCATATCCCCCAGCAATATTTTTAGGTATGGAAAACCAAACAAAATCATCATATTCTATGTTTTGATGGAGCTTCAAAAGGAACCCCAGGGAGGCAGGTGCGGGTGGGGAGATCATATCCCTAAGGGGAATCACTAGAATCAAAGACTCTTGGAACATTGGTTAGGAAACTAACAACCAAGCATAATCTCTTTCTCTTTTGCAAGGCATTTGTTTAAAAAAAGAGAATGGCTGGACTTCTATAGTCATCCTAGGAGATTCTATGATGGTCATTAAGATGTTAAGATATGGAAATCTCCCATCTAACATGTCTCTCAACTCCCTCTTCAGGAATATTTTTAATGAAATTCAAGCCTTCACCAACTTCAGAGTGTTTCACATAGTAAGTATAAATAACCATCTGGCAAATTTGCATGCAAATATGGTGTTGAGGGAAAATCCAGGAACATTGAATGTGAATGGGGAAGCAACCTACAAACCCATTATGTAATTTATGTCCATGTCCAGAATCAATATATCCAGAGATAAGCCCTCTGAAGGGAGAAAAATAAGAAGAGAAATCCTTTATCATTGTATAGAAGTGTAGGGTGGGGACTTTAATTCTCAGACCAGGGAAAATATTAATAAAGCTTGCACGTCGCATCAAACATTTTTGGAATTTAATGATGGTTTTAAGAGGAGACATGAGGTTTCAATGCCAAATCTGGATGGCAGTACTATCCTTTGTGCCAATTCACTTAATTATTGTCACCTTCTTTCCCCCACTAAAGTTGAATTGGATAATCACATGGCCTCGTCCTGAGATCAAACCTTGCAATAATTGCGAAATCATGTCGAACACTATGGGAAGGATAGATGCAATTGATTCAAATGCATGGGAAAGAGCTCAAAGCAAGTTTGTTATCCCCGAGATCTCAAAGTTTGATCGAGCATGCCCTAGAATTATCAATATCATCTATCATGAAGTGAAGCTACAAGAACGAAGCAATATTCTTTCAATTTCCTAAGATAACAATATGAAGGGAAAACATGGGACCAAGCATAAAAACGACACTCTTTGGAACACATCAGAAATTCAGATGTTGTTGGGAAATGAAGACATCAACGAGCCATCCCTTTTCAAGTTGCAAATCCTATATCAAGGTATTCAATCTACTCAATCAACTATTATGGGGATTCTTGCATATCATACAACCATTCCAAAGACAGGAATATGATCAATATGCACACATGTATGAGATCGAGAATCTAAAAATTCATGTTAATCCCGGTGACCTGAATATTTCCCTGAATCCAAAAGATGAAGATGTCCAGTTGTACAAAGAGGTTGAAGACACTCAAATTTTCCAACAAACTCCAAGCAATGTTGAAGCTAATGCAGGAAATTCATGCTTTAATTGCAATGTTTTTTGTATTTTGATCGCGGGTACCTACTATAGAATTTATTCAAGAAATTTTTGTATTTGATGGAAAACCAGTAGACAAAAGAAGGATAGCAATAGGAATAATTTTTCTCCTCTCTGTATAGTGTCAAAATATCCATATTACTTAGTTAAGTTTGTCACTATCCTTTGCCTTTTTTGGTAGACTTTATATATAATACAATTTTCTTGTTTCTTTAAAAAAACAATTCTCTTCTTAGGATTAGATTTAATTATGCATGAATTGGCCTTAGGAAAATAAAGCAATATTTCTTAGAGGAACTAGAAGAGTAGTTCCAATCCCTCCAAGTAATCCAACTACTTCATTTTGGGGAGCTATAAGATCCCCCTCATTTACTAACTAGTTGGCATGTAGAACAACACGAGGAGGACAGGTAGGTAGAATTTTGGATTCTCCAAAAATATCTATAGTAGGAAGTTCAAGAGGAAAAATACCATCACCAAATACAAATACAAAAGTGGAAACTATAAATTCTTCACCAAAACCCACACCTAAAGAAACATTAATTAAGGATCCGATTGAGCAATTGGAAATATTAGTTGATTTCAATTAAATCATAGAATTGGAATCTCCTCACCTTGATTCCGAATTCATCTTTTGCTGGGGAAGGAATATGGTAGAATATGAGAAGCATCCAATGTTCAAGAGGGGGTTACCTTTGGGTTTCCCAAATGTATAAACCCTATAATAGTTGTTTATATGAAGAACATTCCACCGTCGATATTGCCAAATTTTCATTGGATGGTCACAAAGGATCCCAATGCTTTTCTTTTTCTATTTGATATATTATGGCATGGTAATAATGATTATTGGAATGATACAAAGAAGCTTAAATTTTTTCTTTCTACTCTAAAGGACACAACTTTAATATGTTTTATGGGATTATGAGGTAATGCTATAAGAACTTAGGATGAAATGCATAAGAATTTTCTATAAAATACCAGGAATATTGCAATGCCAGAAATTTAAAGGAGGAAATTTTCAGAATGACACAAAAAAGGAAAAAATCTTACAAGATTATCTTGAGAGGTTTTTGTATAATATTCAAAGATATAAGCAAAACAAAATTGGATAAAGAAACTATTCAAACTATTTTCTTGAGAGGAATTAGGGATCAATGCATAGATCTACTTAATCACATGGGGTCTTGAGATTTGTCTCAATTACTCTTTGAAAAAAATTGTGATTTTTGCAGATGATATTCTCGAGGTCAAGCTAGATTTGGTAAGGGATCTAGAGACAATCTCTCTAAGATGATACCAAATAAGCAACATGAGGAGTAATCAGAGCAAATCCTGGAAATTTATTAGAAAATTTTGAAATGTATATCCTTGGTACTCTTCGATCTCAATTAGATGCATTACAAACTAAAATAAGTTAAGAGGAATAAAATCCATTTTTTTCTATTTTTTGTTCCAAATGCAAGAAGAAACACCAATTAAGGTATTGTCCTCTAAATACAATTTAAATATGTGTCATTCATGTAGAAAATCACTCAACGAAAAAATTTCCTTCTTTTCATAAGCTCAAAGTGGTTTACTAGGAAGATAATGAAGTAATAAAGTAACTTTTCTCAATAGAACCAAGATGACCATGGAAACCACTTGCACCGGGAATGAATTAGGAATTGCATAATAGTTTTCTTATATTACGCTAGTCAACCATGTAACCACCTCAAAATTGGAAAATTTTCCTATTCCTTCGCAATCATGGTATTCACAATTAATCGAAAACAACCTTTGCAACAAGGATGGAAAGGGCCTAATTATGGGAGGATTCCTAACTACCCTTATCCTTCACCAACTCACTATTATTCACAACCACAATATCCCTCAGATCCACAACACTTTCAACAATATCCTTCACAACCTCAACAACCATATATTCCATAAGCTCAACAATAAACCAACTTCACAACCACAATAGTTGTATATGCCAACAAATCAACCTCCACTAAGGCCTACCCAACTACTTTCCCATCCATTTCCTAACCGTAATAATAAGGTATCTCAACCTATTTACAACACTGAGTTACAAACCTTTCCAAGATATATTATCACTCCTTTGGAGCTACAAGTTATTCACCTAAGACCAAGCAAGGTAATCAGTGAAGGTTCTCCTATTATTATTTAAGAAGAGATTGAGGAGGAAAATCCTAAATAAATAAACAATAATTATATCTTTATTCCATTAAAAATAACTTCTTCTCCACCATTAAGAAAACAACAATCCTCCAATTTTGCACTCCCTATCTAGAGAGGTTGAATTTGGACAAACCAGTAATTCAACCTAAATTTCATAGCTTAGCAAAACTGAAGAATATTTGTGTTAACATTCCCTTACTGCAAGCAATAAAAGACATCCTGATTTATGCAAAAAAAATTAATGAATTAGTTTTGGAAAACCCATTAAGAAAGAAGAAAGATCCACAAATTATCCAATTCATCAGCAAACCAACATATTTAATGTCATGAAGCATTTCTATGGAAAAACATGTTCATCATGGGAGTGTTATTGTCTTAATTCATATCAATAATAGTCCACTTCAAAATAATTTAATTGATTTATTTTTTTCAATTAGTGTTATGACTAAAGGAACTATGGAACAACTACAATTGTCTAACCATCATACACCTACATTCCTTGAATTGGAAGATTGGTCCAAAATCAAACTTGGAGGGATATTAGAAGAAAATTTTGTTTCTTTGGAGGTAGGAATACCCTGTAGACTTCATGGTTTTGCAACTTAAATATCATTTTAAAGGTCACCCACTAATCTTAGGATGAATTCGGTTACCACTATTGATGCACTTAATAATTGTAGGAGTAGAAATATGATCATTTCACATAGTGATTCAATTAAGCAAGTAAATTTGTATCCACCTTAAAAATATTTAAATGAGCTAGAAAATACTCAATGGATTAATGATGCAAATAGTGATGATGAAATTGTACAACCAATCTTAACAATGGACCAGGTCATGAATTTCAAGAAAAATACTGGAAACAATATTAGATTAATAGTTTTGTCAATAACTCTGATTTTATTCGATATTTTAGGGCATAGTTTTCTTTTGATCGTGTGATGAATGCAAATATTCTGGAAGATTGTGACAAAGACACTTTATCATCATTGTCTAATTTTATATGAGTGAATGCAATTTCAGAATGTTGTAGTACCTCTATTGAAATTAGTCAAGGAAAAACTTTAAACGTCAATACTAAACTTGAAGAATTTTAGAAAAATCAGTTGGTTAAAATGATGCGAAATAATTATAGTTCATTTGAATGGGAGTAAAATGATATATGAGGAATTCATCATGATATATTTACACATCACATCTATATTTAGGAAAATGCTTGACCGCTTAGGAAACCACAGAGACATATGAACCCAGCTTTAAAGGAAATTGTAAAAGAAGAATTACAAAAATTACTAAATGTGAATTTATCCTATTTCAGATAATCAATAAGTTTCACCTTTGGTAATAGTCTCTAATAAAAATGGTGAATGGTGTATTTGTGTCGATTATATCGGGAATTAAAGAAAATCATCTTAAAATACTACTTCCTCTTTCCATTCATAGATCGAGTCTAGATCGAGTCTTGGATACCTTAGTAGGGAATAATTAATTTTCCTTTTTTGATAAATTTAGCGGGTACAATCAAATTCAAATTGCTCGTGAAGATCAAGATAAAAAAACATTCACATGTCTATGGGGACAATTCACTTACAAAGTAATACCTTTTGGATTATGCAATTCTCCTGCTACTTTCCAAAGAGAAATATTAGGTATTCTTTCCGACCTAATCCATGATTGTGTAGAAGTTTATATTGGCAATCTTATTGTTTATGGAAATTCTCTTGGAAAAGCATTAGAGAAAATTGAAAAAATTTGATTAGATTTCATAAAATAGTATTTATTGTCTTCTTTGTTGGAAACCAAGTGCGAGGAGGGAGTATTCTTAATGTTTCGGGCTTGAGAGCTCATCCCATTATCATGAGACTAGTTCTCATAGAAAATAAAAGTAAACAACAACTTATAAATACAAATCTAATCCCTCAACAAATTTCAAAAGGACTTAGGTTGGATTTATCTATTTAGTTGAGAGGCATCATTATTACTTACAAAGTTGTTGATTTTTTTCTTAATGTGGTTAATGATGGGGAACCAACTTCTACTAAGTTTCGATCCATCATCCTTATTGACGTTTAAAGGTTGCTTCTTGATTTCAAAAACTTCCCTAACCATTCTTTTTTGTATAATGATCTACCCTAGAAAGAACAATTATGCTTTCCAGACATATATGGTGTCTAGAACTTGTCATATGTTACTAATTGAAGCTATTTTTATTTTCCATCACATATCTTTTACATTAATCAAGTTTGATTCCATAAATATGAAGTGATTTCTAGGCTTCCAATTCCAAAAAATTAGAATGATGTCCGAATATTCTCAATACATCCATGCCATTATAGGAATTTTAAAGCAAATTTTACAAAAATAGCTTCACCATTGTTTAAATTTGTTACTAAAGATAGTGATTTCTTTTGGGATATACAATGCCAAACTACTTTTGATAAGTACTACCAAGGAAAAAAATTATGAAGCTCCAATTCTAAGGGGTCCAAATTGGTCATTGTCCTTTCATATATCAATTGATTTTGCTAATGCAACCCTTTGAGAAATTTTGGGATAGAAAGAAGATCAACAAAATTTTGATGTTAATTTATTAGTAAAAATTTAGCACGTGCTAAATTGATCTATATAGTGACAAAAAAAAATTTCATGTAGTTGTGCATGTATCAATAAGTTTAGGTAGTATACTGCATTTATTGAAGTTTTATGCATACTAGCAATTCTATCATTCGATGTCTTCTGAATAAACCAATTCCAAATGGTAGAATAACTAGGTGGTTCTTATTACTATAGGAATTCAACATCACCATCTTAGATAAAACTGGAAAAGAAAATCTGCTTGTAGAGTATTAACAATGAAAGTGAAGTTGTTCCTATAGAAGATCATTTTCCTGATGGACATTTATTTGCAATATCTATTAACCCACCTTGGTTTGTAGATATTTCCAATTACCTATCCATGAGAAATTTACTGCAGCATCTCTCACATAGAGAAAAGAAAAACTTATTATTAGGCTAAGTGCAACATATTCATGGATTGAATTAGATCTCTTCTCTATAGGACCAAATCTGGTTATCTAGTGATGTGTACAAGAGGATGAGGTATTTGACATACTACAAGAACGTTATGATGATCCATGTGGATTACACTTTTCCCTACAAAATAGCCACTTACAAAGTCCTTCATATGGGATATTATTGGCCCACTCTTTTTATAGATTCCAAGAAGTATGTTAGAAGTTGTGACAGTTTTCAGTAAATGGGTTGACCAATCGAAGTAGATGAAATATGTTTGCAACCTCAAGTTCCAATAGATCCATTTAAAAAATGGGCTATAGATTTTATGGGACCAATTGATCCAGTATCAAAGAAAAACAGGTATATTCTAGTATGTATATATTATTTCTCCAAGTGGATAGAATTTGAAGCTCTCTTTCTGGAAACCAAGAATGAAGTTGTGGACAATCTATTTGTATAAATATTTATACGCTTCGATGACCCAAGGGATATTATCACAAATCAAGGAGAACAGTCAACATCAAATCTTGTTCAATCAATCACTTAATGGTACAAAATCAGACATGTGAAGTCTTATCCATACAATCCATACGATAATGGGAAAGTGGAATCTAATAATAAAGTTTTGGAGGCTAACTTGACCAAAACAATATAGCTTCATCACTAAGATTGGGTAGATAGGATTCTAAAGGAACTTTTGGCATACAAGAAAACATGGAGAAACATAATTGGATTCACACCATATGAGCTAATATATGGTAAGTAGGATGTCCTTCCTATTGAATTCTAGATTAAAAAATTCAAAACTATAATAAAATTAGGAAATAATCTTTTAGAAGCAAGGAAAGGATAACGCAAGCAAATGAACTAGGTGAGATGTTTCAAGATTACATTCATCACACTAATCTTATTTAGTACTAGAGGATGAAATGGTATCAAACATTTAAAAAGGAGAATTCAGTTTGAATTAAGTGAATTGGCCCTTCTCTTTGATTATAAATTTAAAAGTTTTAAAGAGAAAGTTACTACTCATTGGTTGGGTGCATATGGGATAGAGACTATTCTTTAGAATGGTTCTGTAAGAACAAAATCCATTTATAATGGAGTTTCTTTTCTAGTCAATGATAATCTTATTGTGAAAATCCTCACAGAAGATCTAAGAGTTGATGTATACCTCACAAGAAAGATTAAGATTAAGTAGGAAAATAGAAGAAGAGTGGTCAATGCAGTGTAAAGGAGCAACAGAATTATGATACAATAGAACTCAGATAGAAGCATAATAACATCACACACTAATTAATTAATGATAATATGAACAATAAATAATACAATGGTGGAGAGGATTCGAATTCCAAGGTGGAAATTCGAATTATCCTGCATGCACTGATCAAAATATCAGTGGAGTGTCATCAAAACAAAACTAGGAGTCCTGATCATCATCAGTGGAGTCATCAATGCACAAGTAACTGTCAACCAGGTGTCAAACTGAGTCTAACTGAGTGTGGTAGGTGTAACTGGCACATGGAAGCATTAACTGAATGAAGGAGGCTCAGTGGAGGGTGCATGAGGAGATAACTAGAGTTAGAAGAGGCATTCTAGTCTCACTAGAGGTCCATTGGAGTGATACAGTCAGTTGAGGAGTCAATCTAGACTTAAATCAAGGAAAGATCTAAAGATAACTCAACTAACTGAAGTGCAACTAAGTGGTAGGTGAGAGAGGACGCCTTTCATAGGTGGTAGGTGAAAGGAGGGTGCACTAAGCACTAGGAGGGCTAAAAATGATCAGAAAGAAGCTCCCGGGGCTAGCTAACTGAGGGATAGGTGCTGGGACTAATGACTGGGATGCATGCAAAATCATGACTGCATGCAAAATGCATGCATGACTAAAAATGAAAAAAAAAGAAAATGATGTTAGGACTAGGATGGAGTATAGAAATATCCCAACACCCGCCCTTAATCCATCATTGACCCTAGTAACTGAGACCAAAGGTCACCCAATACAATGAATAATAATAACAGTCAATAAACCGAGGAAATGGGGAAAACCTCATGGGAAAAATGCCCCCCATGAAAATAGACTGTAGGGAACACCAAAAATAAATGCTCCAAACTCAAGCAGGTGTGATGCTTGGTCATATGTCTGGAGGTATCTTCTTCTTGGGAAGAAGTGGTTCATGCTCAAAAAGCATGTGCTTGTACTTTCTATTCAGATCAAATGTGATGAGAACAAATCCAAAAATATGAGGATGATCCTGGAACCTGTGATTCGAATCAGCTGAGGTAGGATCAAATCCATGAATGTGTAGATAGTCTTTTGTTTTCTCCTTCGAACCATCATAGGTGAGATTATGCCCAAAAGAACCATCACATGATAGTGAATGCTTTGAATCCAAATCAGATCCAAGACTTGAAGAATGGTTTCTTGAGATCTCCTTTGAACCATTAGAGGTGAGATCAAAACCATGATATGCATGAGAAATTATCCCAAGTAGTGATTGCTTGGATTTTAAATCAGCTCCAAGACTTAATGAATGGTTTCTTCATATCTCCTTTGAACCAGTAGAGGTGAGATCAAAACCATAAAATGAATGAGAAATTATCCCAAGCGAATGACAATGCCCTACATCTTCAATAAACTTCTGCGAGCATGTACAACTAACCATATAGTAGTAATGTCCCCATTCAAATAATTGCATAGTAAGACAATCCCATCAATCCTACAAATTTCCTAGGTTGGATGGGCACATGTGGAATTGCAATAAGGAATCTAATAAATGATGTTCATACATTAGAAGGGTTCAAGTATTTAATAGATAGGTTGAATAAATAAATTCAAGATAAATTCTAGGTGGCAAATGGTTTTGAGGACATTTGGAGGATGTGGGACCCACACTAGCTTGGTTTCTCAGTACCACAGGGAAAAACTCTCTTACCATTTCGAATCCATGGGAAGGAAAACATTATTGGGTGAGTTGGTAAAGAATACACATGGCATGGAGAATCTTATGTCTAAATGGGATGGATTGGTAACCTCCATGGAAGAGGAAGAGTCAAATTGGAAGCTAGTGGACACTTGGGCTAGATTCCCTAGCCTTATGACAACAATGATGGAGAATCTATGACATCTATGAAAAAATTCAGATATGACTTCTGACATCTGACCATTATGACATGTCATCCCCAAAAATAGGCTCAAGGAAGGTGCTCATGGGATTTGGAGAATCCAAAGAGACTCCTACTCGAATTGGGAGAAGATGGAAGGTTGAAAACTAGGAGACAAGTGGCAAATGTGGAATATTTCCTAAGTGGAAATCTATAGAAGGTAATGGGAGAAATTTGACCCTTAGAAGGCTAATGTTGGTTATAAAATGTAGAAATCAAGTATAAGAATGGCTTTTGATGATTTGAGAAAAAATTGCATTTGTGAAGAGAGAGCTAGTGGATGACTAGTTTCTTGCCTTAGCCAATTTCGAGGGTGAAAGATTCCCATCCAAGTTGGTGTTTGGAGAGTCCACTCAGGTATTTCATGGATCTTTAATATATTTTTATTTGCAGGTATCAGCTACAGGGAAGCTTGTGGTTTTGTTTAGTGCAGCACCATCTCTCAACCATTTCCAGTTTTGAAGGCATATTCATGCTCCTTGAGGGAGGGCGTTTTTGGTGAGCTATTGTACTTCTTGGGAGAGATTATTATGATGTATTTATGATTGTAATAATAATTATATACTCTTTTATTCATCTTCAAAAAGTATCAGGTCGAAATACCAAGTGGTTGTATGTAAAAATGAAGATTAATGAGCAAACAATGTCCATTTCCCCACTACATTAATGTATGCCATTATATTGATGATGATTTCGAATAAAGGAATGTTTATATGATATATTTGTGATGAATTGAATTCCATTGATGTGCATTACAAGTTTCATATTCAGTACTTGAGCATTTGAATCCATTATACTCAGTTTATTTTCATTTGAAGAAGATTTGGTGCCATTTCCCCAAGGGCCGAATTAGTGGTTTTTGATATTGTTTGGGAGGGATTTGGAACAGACTTAATAATTAATGAATAGTGCAGTTTGGACCTTAATAAAATCATTGATACATCCCCTACCTCTGTTCATAAATTCGAGTGGGTTGGGAGGCATTTGGAAATCCATTTTCAGTACTTACCCCAAGGGGATTTGAACCCCAATTTACTAGTAAAATTGCATGCTTGGTCCAGAATATTAAGAGAGTTTGCAGAGGTATTTTGGTGGCCATATATCATCCATAAACATCATATTCAAGTCCTAACATCATTCACATACCTTCTCAGAATATTTGGGAGCATTTAGGGCAAAATTGGGACCTAGGCATCAAAACTAGTCAAGGGTCGAAATTGGAAAAAAAGTGAACAATTGGGCATTTTTATAAAATTTAAAAAAGGGGACATTACAAGTGGTATCAGATCATGTTCTTGGAACCTTATGATATTAACAAGAATTCAAAAGAATAAACCACCACCCTTTGAACCAGTAGTTGAAGAGGTTTTTGTTGAAGAAGAGGTAGTAGAAGAAGAAGAGTTTTTTTTTAAAACCATGGGTAGAGAGGAGGAGGAAAAATTAAGACATAAGGAGGAAATTGTTGAAGCCTTAAAACCATGTTTCGATGGAATTACCATGGGTATGCTAGATATGATTAGACAAATGATGAAAGGATTCGAATTGTTGGGTAGCCAACTTGTAGGCAAAGGGATGACGGGAGATAACAGTGGTTCACACTCAAGAGAAAGGAGGAACATGGGTGATCATTTTTTCTCAAGTACAGGAACCCATAATAGACTTGATGAATTTCAAAGCACACAAAGACATAGTGCACCTAAATTTATCACACCCAAAGAAGAGCTTGATGTTAATATGGATAATAGTAAACTAGCAGATGAATGGAATGCAATGAGTGAAGAATGTAAAAAAGGTCTACCATTTAGTCAATACATTGATGCTATATATAAAATGAAAAGGAATGATGACAATAGGAGTCCATTCCAAAATAGAGAATTAAATGGTGCTATTAGTAAAATGTCAGTTCCTACTTTTGATGGTTCCTCTCACAATTCTGCTAATACTTGGGTGCAAAAATTAGATGTGTATTTTCAGCTGAATCCTATGTTGGAAGAGGATGCATTAAAAATGACTATTTTGCACTTGGAAGGAGATGCCAATGAATGGTGGTTCTATGGCCTAAGAAACTTGGGTCATGATTAGGTTAAAACATATGGAGAATTTTTTGACAGGGTACTAGAGAGATTTGAACACAAAGATCCAGAATTGCTTTTCAAAGAACTAGCTCAATTGAAGCAAACTGGGACCCCTACAGAATATATGTTGGACTTCCAAAAATTATCAGTCAAGGTGGCTGATGTATCTATGGGAAGGTTGGTATTTCTATTCACTGAAGGTTTGGATGAACCATTAAAAGGTTTGGTCAAATCCCATAAGCCAACTACATTAAAAGATGCAATGAGCTTGACTAGGGATCTCCAAAATGTGCTTCCTAGAACGAGATTTCCTCCCAAGCCTAACTTCAAATTTGAAAAGAAACCTTGGAAAAAAGATTCATTTGAAAGGAATAAAAATGAAGGACAAAACAGGGATGAACTTCAAAAAAAGAAATTGTGCTTCACATGCTTTCAACCATGGACACCGGGGCACACATGTACTAAAGGAAAGGCTCAATACATAGAAGTATTTTCTGATAATGAGGGGTATGATGGGGGATGGATGAAGATGGACATATTTCAGATCAAGAGGAAGCATATGAGACAACAGTAGAATAGGAAAGACAAGAATAAAATCAGCCTTCACCAGACAAAGCAAGAATGGCAGTACTTTCAGCAGTACCTTGCTATCATACTATCCGATGCAAGGGTGTGGTACTAGGGAAAAGAACTTCAATTTTGGTAGATGGAGGAGCCACCCATAACTTCATTGATGTAGAGATGGCAGAGAAAAGAAAGATAACTATTGAACCATTTGATGGCTTCACAATTGTCATTCCCGGTCACAACACAATGCAATGCAAAACATGGGTTCCAAAGCTGCAAGTCACCGTAGGTAACTATACTTTTGTTGATAGTTTTTATGTGGTTTTGGGAGTGAAATGGCTGTATTCAATAGGAGAGCATACAGTAAATTATCAAATCCTGAAATGAAATTCTAAGATTCAAAAGGAGTACTAAGAGTTGTGAGAGGGAAGCACACTTATCCAAATCAAGTAGTGACTTGAAATAGTATGAGATCTATATTGAGGCATGAGGACATAGAATGGGCTGTTGAATGTCATATTACACTTACCAAGCCAAATATAAATATTGTTGAACACTCAAAGGATATAGAGAGACTCTTGCAAAAATATGAAAAAAAATTTAGAGACCTTCCACATGGTAGATCACCAGATAGGGAGGTTGAGCACAGTATTGTTTTGGAGGAGGGAACTTCACCCATTCAAATACCGCCTTATAGACATCCTAAAAATTTTAGAGATGAGATTGAAAAAGCCATCCAAGAACTCCTATAGTTGGGACTCATTAGACCAATCTCTAGCCCTTATGCTTCTTCAGTAGTGCTAGTGAAGAAAAAAGATGGAACATTGAGAATGTGCATAGATTTTAGAGCCTTGAACAAAAAGACTATCAAGAATAGGTATCCTATTCCTAGGATTGATGAGCTCATGGATGAGCTACATGGGGCTAAATACTTCTCCAAAATTGACCTTAGATTAGGGTATCATCAAATTCGAATGAAAGATGAAGATGTGCAAAAGACTGCTTTTCGATGTCATTATGGCCACTTTGAATTTCTTGTCATGCCTTTTGGGTTAAATAATGCTCCAACGACCTTTCAAGCATGCACGAATATGATCTTTTGCAAGAAACTAAGAAGGTTTGTTTTGGTTTTCTTTGATGACATTCTCATTTACAGTAAAACATGGGAAGAGCATTTGCAGCAATTAGAGATTGTGTTGAAAATCTTGCAAGAAGAGTCCTTATTTGCTAAGTTGTCAAAATGTGAATTTGGGATGAAAGAACTACTGTATCTTGGGCACATTATTGGGAAAAAAGGAGTGAAGGTACACATGGAAAAAATCGGGGCTATCTTAGAATGGCCATCACCAAAAAATATTACCGAATTGAGAGGCTTTATTGGCATATGCACCTATTACAAAAAATTTGTGAAAGGATTCTCCAAGTTGACTTCTCCACTCATTGATTTGAATAAGAAGGATGCTTTCAAGGGGGATGAAGAGGCTAAAAATGCCTTCCAAAAAATGAAATAGGTAATGAGTAGTTGTCCCATACTTGCACTTCCTGATTTTACTAAACCTTTTGTTGTGGAATGTGATGCTTCAGGTGGAGGAACAGGGGTTGTCCTAAAGCAAGGCCAACACCCCATAGCCTTTGAGAGTAGAAAGTTGCAGCCTCATGAAAAACTTTACTCCATCTATGATAAATAAATGCTGGCCATTATGCATGCATTGGGCAAATTCAGACAATGCTTGGTGGGTAGCAAGTTTGTGGTGAAAACTGAACACAATAGTCTAAGATACTTTCTCACCCAAAAAGATCTAAATGAAAGGAAACAAAAATGGGTAAGAAAAATTCAAGCTTATGATTTTGATATTGAATATGTCAAATGAAAGAATAATATAGTAGTAGATGCTTTGTCAAGAAGACCTTCCTTTTCTCTCATGGACATTGCCAAGGATTGAAAAAATATGCTACTAATTGAATATGCTAAAAACAAATTTTCTTGTGACGTGTTGGATGGAATCAAAGGGGATGATAACTACAGGATTTTGAATGGGCTGATATATTATAAGGGTAGAATTTATTTAGTTCAGAACTCAAAGCTTAAGTACCAAATTTTGCAAGAAGCACATGATTCCCCAGTAGTGGACCATCCAGGGATCTTCAAAACTTATAGACAGTTGAGGCAAAGGTTTTTTTAGAAGGGGATGAAAGAAGATGTTCAGAAATATGTTAATGAATGTAAAGTATTTCAACAGAACAAATCAGAACTTACATGTCCAGCTGGCCTATTACAACCATTGGCCATTCTGGAGCGAAAATGGGACAGTATCTCCATGGATTTCATCACCAGTTTGCAAAAATATTTGGGTAAGGATTGCATATATGTGGTAGTGGATAGGTTGAAAAAATTTGCTCATTTATTTGCTGTCACATCATCTTTTAGTGCTACACAAGTGGTTGATATTTGTTTCAAAGAAATCTTCAGATTGCGTGGGCTCCCCAAGAGCATTGTTAGTGATAGAGATAGTAGATTCATGGGTGCTTTTTGGCAATAAATTTTTAGATTGGCGGGCACTCAATAGACTCCAAGTACTAGCTATCATCCACAAACCAATGGACAAACAAAGAGAGTGAATCAATGGTTGGAAGGGTACCTAAGAAACAATGTGGGAGAGCAAGAAAAAGCACGGGCAAAATGGCTACACTTGGGTGAGTTTTTCTACAACGCCACTTATCATATGTCAATAGGGATGTCTCATTTCAAAGAATTATATGGTTATGATGCACTTACATTTGTTGAAATCATATTTGGTGGTAGTAGAGCCCCAAAGGCTAAAGATTGGGTGGAAGAGAGCCAAGAAATATTAAAGCTCTTGAAAGACAATTTGCAGGTTTCTCAAAATCAGCAAAAACAATATGCTGATAGACATAGAGAAGAAAGAACCTTTCAAGTCAATGATTTAGTATATTTAAGGTTGCAACCATATAAACAAACATCTCTAAAAAAGAATGGAGTAGACAAATTAAAACCAAGGTACTATGGGCCATATAAGGTAGTGCGAAAGGTGGGAGAAGTAGCATATGAACTAGAACTTCCGGAAGGGAGTAAAATACATAATGTATTTCATTTTTCTTGTCTCAAGAAATCCCCTAGTCAGCAAATTATCACTTCAAAAATACTTCCTCCTTTGGATGATGAAGGTCAACTTACACTTGTTCCGGAAAATATTTTGAAGACACGGGAAAGGAGGTTGAGGAGTAGAATTATCAAAGAATATTTAGTGCAATGGAAGGACTTACCAAATGAAGATTCCACATGGGAAGAGGAGAAGATTTTGTAGCATCCAAATTTGAAATTGCTTGAGGACAAGAAATATTGGGTGGGGAGGACTGTAATGTCCCCATTCAAATAATTGCATAGTAAGACAATCCCATCAATCCTACTAGTTTCCTAGGTTGGATGGGCACATGTGGAATTGCAATAAGGAAGCTAATAAATGATGTTTAGACATTAGAAGGGTTCAAGTATTTAATAAATAGGTTGAATAAGAAATTCAAGAGAAATTCTAGGTGGAAAATAGTTTTGAGGACATTTGGAGGATGTGGGACCCACACTAGCTTGGTTTCTCACTACCACATGGAAAATCTCTCTTGCCATTTCGAATCCATGGGAAGGAAAAAATTATTGGGTGAGTTGGTAAAACATACACATGGAATGGAGCATCTTAGGTCGAAATGGGATGGAATGGTAACCTCCATGGAAGAGGAAGAGTCAAATTGGAAGCTAGTGGACACTTGGGCTAGATTCCCTAGCCTTATGACAACAATGATGGAGCATCTATGACATCTATGACAAAATTCAGATATGACTTCTGACATCTGACCATTATGACATGTCAGCCCCAAAAATAGGCTCAAGGAAGGTGCTCATGGGAGTTGGAGAAGCCAAAGAGACTCCTACTCGAATTGGGAGAAGATGGAAGGTTGGAAACTAGGAGACAAGTGGCAAATGTGGAATATTTCCTAAGTGGAAATATTTAGAAGCTAATGGGAGGAATTTGACCCTTAGAAGGCTAATGTTGGTTATAAAATGTAGAAATCAAGTATAAGAATGGCTTTTGATGATTTGAGAAAAAATTGCATTTGTGAAGAGAGAGCTAGTGGATGACTAGTTTCTTGCCTTAGCCAATTTTGAGGGTGAAAGATTCCCATCCAAGTTGGTGTTTGGAGAGGCCACTCAGATATTTCATGGAGCTTTAATGGAATTTTATTTGCAGGTATCAGCTACAGGGAAGCTCGTGGTTTTGTTTAGTGCAGCACCATCTCTCAACCATTTCTAGTTTTGAAGGCATATTCATGCTCCTTGAGGGAGGGCATTTTTGGTGAGATCTTTTACTTCTTAGGAGAGATTCTCATAATGTATTTCTATTTGTAATAAGCATTATATACTCTTTTATTCATCTTCAGAAAGTATCAGGTCGAAATACCAAGTGGTTGTATGTAAAAATGAAGATTAATGAGCAAACAATGTCCATTTCCCCAATACATTGATGTATGCCATTATAATGATGATGATTTCGAATAAAGGAATGTTTATCTGATATATTTGTGATGAATGGAATTCCATTGATGTGTATTACAAGTTTCATATTCAGTACTTGATAATTTGAAGCCATTATACTTAGTTTACTTGCATTTGAAGAAGATTTGGTGCCATTTCCCCAAGGGCCGAATTAGTGGTTTTTGCTGTTGTTTGGGAGGGGTTTGGAATAGACTTAATAATTAATAAATGGTGCATTTTAAAACTTAATAACATCCTTGATACATCCCCTACCTCTTTTCATAAATTCAAGTGGGTTGGGAGGCATTTGGAAAGCCATTTTCAGCACTTACCCCAGGGGGATTTGAACCCCAATTTACTAGTAAAATTGCATACTTGGTCCAGAATCTTAAGAGAGTTTGTAAAGGTCTTTTGGTGGCCATATATCATCCCTGAAAATCATATTCAAGTCCTAAAATCAGTCACATACCTTATCAGAAGATTTGGGAGCATTTGGGGCAAAATTGGGACCTAGGCATCAAAACTAGTCAAGGGTCGAAATTGGGCCCATAGATATTTTGGAGATTCAGCAGAAAGGAAGACTTGGGTTACCATGCAACAAGACATAGCAAAAAACATGGCTGCATAGGCTTTGTCACCTTCATTTAACCGGTCATTTTCTTCTTCAGAGGATTCGAACTCTCTTTCAAAACAATAATCAAAGAGACCATGTCTCTTGAAATGTGCTATCATCAGTGGTTTACATTCATCATAGTTGAATGGAGAAAGAGGAGTAATTCCTTCCGGATTCATGGAAGTTGTTTCAGACGACCCACAAAAGACAATAGAAAATGTCTGCAACTGCTACTGCTGCAAAAATGCAGAAACTGCTGCAACTGCTCCACTCGAAATCTTGATAATAACCTTCAAAAAAACTCTCAGGAATGGAGATAGACTATACTCTCAACATGCTCTGATACCATGTGAAAATCCTCACAGCAGATCTAAGAGTTGATGTATACCTCACAAGAAAGATTAATATTAAACAAGAAAATAGAAGAAGAGTGGTCAATGCAGTGTAAAGGAGCAACATAATTATGATACAATAGAACTCGGATAGAAGCAAAATAACGTCACACACTAATTCATTAATGATAGTATGAACAATAAATAATACAATGGTGGAGAGGATTCGAATGCCAAGGTCGCAATTCGAATTAGCCTGCATGCACTGATCAAAAGATCAGTGGAGTGTCATCAAAGCACAACTAGGATTCATGATCATCATCATTGGAGTCATCAATGCACAAGTAACTATCAACCAGGTGTCAAACTAAGTCTAACTGAGTGTGGTAGGTGTAACTGGCACATGGAAGCACTAACTGAATGAAGGAGGCTTAGTGGAGGGCGCATGAGGATCTAATTGGAGTCAGAATAGGCAGTCTAGTCTCACTGGAGGTCCATCGGAGTGACACAGTTAGTTGAGGAGTCAATATAGCCTTAAATCAAGGAAATATCTAAAGATAACTCAACTAATTGAAGTGCAACTGAGTGGTAGGTGAGAGAGGGCGCCTTTCACAAGTGGTAGGTAAAAGGATGGCACACCAAGCACTAAGAGGGCTAAAATTGATCAGAAAGAAGCTCTCGAGGCTAGCCAACTGAGGGCTAGGTGCTGGGAATGATGACTGGGATGCATGCAATTGCATGCATGCATATAGTTGGGAGAGAGGAACAACTGTTTCATATAGTTGTTCAAAACTGGAGTGAGTTTGAAGAAATTGCAACATGGGTTGATATTGAAACATGTCTCGGATATTATGCAATAGAATATTTTGGACATGTCACTTATAACTGGAAAAATATACATATTGGCTTTCCTAAAGACATCTAAATCAGTTGCATGAAGACATGCAACAACTTAAGCAAAGGGGAGATGTTGTTCCTCCAGTTTGACACTATTTTGACTATTAATTGAGCCCTTTTCACACTTCATCTTGACCGTTTTTCCTTCCCTTTTTCCAAATTCCATAAGACTTATGCAGGATATAACATTCAAAATAATCCAAGGTAATAAGGTTGATTTTGTTAACAATTTCATGTTATTAGGTATCCTGAATAATGTTAAATGTCAACCTGTAGAGATTGATGACTACATGTTAAACCACAAATCAAGAAACCAACCAAATAGGGGTTTCATAATGAGGCAGTTAAACATATTGAGGATGATTTATCTCCATCCATATGTTCAAGAAACCAACCAAATAGGGGTTTCCTAATGAGGTAGTTAAACCACAAATCAAAGCCATAATTTCAATTTGTTGAATAAAACTAACAATGTCCTATGGGAAAGTATTCCAGATTTTGTGGTGATTAGAGATTCCATGCGCCTTCGTGACTTGAAATATCTAGAGCACATTGAGATCATCATAACGAGATAAAGAAAGATCCCTACTAACAAGAAACAAATGCATAAGACAACGCATAGATATTAAGTCTCGCATGATTGATTCACATCTATGTTTCGCCTTATACTTGAATTAGAATACGATGAATTGTCTAAATCGCAAGGATTTGGGATGCGATGTCATCTCAAATAACAAATCCTCCCTTTTTTAAACCTTTTATTACTATAAATCCATAAAAGTTATACAAGGTAAGTGTTGAATTGTATGTTTGAAATTAGAGAAAAAAAAATATGCTTGTATTTTGATTCATGTCCTTCAACGCTTAATACAAATACATGCTTAGTTGAAGCTTGGGACTCCATTAATTCTTCGGCTCTATAGTTAGTTTTAGCAATATATTCCCAAAGGAGGAATGGCCCCAATTTTGGGTATATTATTGCTCGTCTTTCTTGTTTGATTTATTATTTGCTAGAATTTCTTTATTTCTATTATGTTTATTTTTTTTATGTGTTGGTTTCTATCACAGTTAATCTCTTTATTGCATTACAGAATTACAAATAAATATTTTATATTTTGAACTATAATCAACTTGATAAAGCTAGAGTATTGTTACAAGTATTTACAAGACATACATGAGTATGACTTGAGTTTCTGCACCTATAATAATTGGTTAATGGTTCAAAGATAATTGTCTTTGTGTAAATCCATTTTATAACTATTTTTATTTGATGATTGGTTGAATACTCTCATTTTATGAATCTGAGTTAAGTTGTTTTCAAAAGAAATAATGTATATCATGTTTAAGATGGAGCTATTTGACCTAATAAATGAACTAATTATGCACATAATGTGTTAGCACTTCACAAGATTACATATTTTGGATTGATGATTAAATGTAATAGGATTTAGGCATATAAATTGACTGACAACTCCCTCAAGAGAATCAGATATTTTCTTTAGTTTTACAAGTTAGAGTTTTATTTAGATTATTTAGAGAATGAAATAAAGACATAAACGTAAAATGGAAACATATGCAAAAAGAAGTTTCAGAGAGTATAGTAGTATAATAATCCCCAAATTTGATTAATGAATGAAATAGAAAAACACTGGAAACTGTAAAGCAATACAAACTATAACAAGAATGGTGGTAACTTACCTCTGAGGATAGATGTGTTGGATACACCCATTCAGAAGAAAACCATTACAATAATTCGAAAATGGAATTTTAACCTAAAGTGATAAACCTTAAGAGGGATAAACCCTAACCCTAGGAGATGAAGTGGAAAAAATTAATGTGGTCCTCGATGAGTGTAGTTGATACATCAACTTCCTAGGTTGCAAATTCCACATTCAAACTCCATTTGGGACACACAATATCCTATTGGAAAGATATTAAAGATAAGACCCCTATCAATCAAGGATTAGTTAATCCTTTGGAAGCCCTAAGACATCACAAGACCAAAAAACAATGTTTAGGGCCTAAAAAATGCCCTAAAGTTCAAGACCTGAAAAATTGTAGAAAAACTGCCAAGATCAGAGAACCGTTCCAAGTCAATGGAGTAAGTGGATGCCCACTATTATCCACCTAGATTAGAATTATCCTCTAGAATTTTTTAGAATGAACTATAGAAAGGTTTAATATTTTCGCTTTCTTTCTATTTATAGAATATTCTTTTTTATTTTAATTAGGGATAACTATTTAACTTGTCATGTTTTAAGGAATCGTTAGTGGCTTCATGGTAGATTTTTCGACAAATTACACTCTTTATCTTGCTAAGGGTTACTCATTTTATTTTTCCTTTTGCTCAAAACTTTAAGAGAGTACTTGTTTATATAATTAGAGTGTTGATGTAAACCATGATAAAGGTATTGAATATGATGATGATGATGATGGTAATTAACATCCACTAAGACGAACTTTGTTCTATCAGACCTTAAGAGGATTACTTGGACTGCTATACAAATTTATTTGTGCTAAAAAATATTAGATAGAAACATTCCTAGGTCACCATAGTTTGACAAGTTAGAAGGTTAGGGAGGTTTGTATTGCAAAAAATATTATGAAACTGCGATCTAATGTGGATGTACACAAGGCATTCTAAGAGAAAGTGAAATTCATCCTCAACACTCGTAGTCTCACAGAGATGGAAAATCCTTTCCACCCACAATGTTTTAGGAATTTTCCAGCATCATATTTCACTAGGAAGCTCGTGAGAGTTCGTTCTTATATCGGATATATTATTTTTTTTCTTCGAACTAGTTAAAACAGAGATATACTTTTTTATCTTCTAGATTACAGTTAATGACCTCCTTATAGCATATTAATTTTCTTTTAATCTCTAATTATTTCTCACCCAACATTTTCTTTTTAAACTTAGATGTGATAATATTTTTAATGTTATTGATATCTTACAAAGTGTCAGTTTTCATCAATCCCCTGGTGGTTTAACCAAGCCATGGCGTCTTTATATTGGACTCTCTTGAGTCGAAGTTGGTATTAACTAGATTTTAAACCAATTTCAGGAAGTCGCTGGTCTCCCATGTTATTTATATTATACTTGTACATTAGGTACCTAGTCATGGTGATGTTCTTGATGAGGGGAAGACCCACTTCTAAAAGGAGAACATGGTAGCGTGTATTGCTTTCAATTTTTAAGGTATACATTATGAAACACTTTTGGATATGTTTAATATTTCTCCAGGATTATCTAGAGATGCTACAAACCAAACTTCACAATCGTACAAGATAATGGGATTGATGATATTTTAAAAAAGGAACTTCTTTTTATCCCACATCACAAGGATTGCTAATTTACAATTGTTTTCAAGACCAAATAAATCTTTCCACCCTCCATTAATCCATTTCTCAGTGCTACAGTTCTAGATGAGCTTGTGATGAATATCAGTTCCAAGATATTTGTAGGAAGATACTTCCTTAAATTTTGTATTGTCATATACAAAATGAGTGTAAGTAACCTTCTTGGGCTTGATAATCCTAACATTTGTTTTGTCAGTGTTAACAATCATACCGATATTATAGTATAAATCCTTGAGAATTCTCAATTGCTTATCAATATCAAAGAGGAACCTTTCCATAAGAACGATATCGTTAGCATAGAGAAGGAGGATGATAACTATACTAGCTAAGGTCATGCCAGTTCCTACCTCTTCTAAAAAACCTTCTAGATTATCAATGTATATTCTAGAAATGGTAGGGGAGAGGGGGAAAGCTTGCTTAACTCCAATATTACAATTAATATCTTTTGACCACCCCTCACTAGTGCTCTTAAATTTTGCAATGATAGTATCATACAAGCTTATTGCAACAACTTTCAACTTGAAAGGAACATTTAGCTCTTCTAATCTATTCCATAAATTATTTCCAGGTACCATATTGAAAGCTTTCATATAGTCCATAAACCAACAAAAGAGATTGGATTTACTATTAGGTGTTAATTTTTGAGCAAATATGATGAGATTTGAACTTTAAAACTTCAAGTGCGGAAACACTGAATACTTGAATCAACGAACCAGTCAATCACATGAAACATTCAACCATAACAAAAGATGTACCCTGGGGAAAACTATCGAAACTATGAGGATGAAAAACCCTAGTAAATATTTACAGTATAATTATGATAGATAGCAAAGAATGTCTTTTACAAAATATCATATTTCTTTCGGCACCCCAGGTGCTAGACAAGGGAGAATACTAAGCAATAGAGAATAGAGATCAACTATATTAACTTTCCATGTTCCCAACACATTAATAAAAATCAAGAATCACTGCCATGCAAGCTATCGCGAATGGGTGCATGGGTAATGGTGCATCACATACAAAAACTACGAATTGCCTTATGGGAGAATTATATTGTGCATTAGTTTCTTCAATCATGCATGACATATATGCAATGCGTTTCATCTTTGACATTAAATAATGCTTAACTGACTCCATAGTGAACTCTCCCTCTAATTGATTTCATGAACACTTAGTTAGGAAGCTAACTTAAGTGTCATAATGCAATAACTCAAGTGTCATCATGCAAACACTTAATTAATTGAAGTGTCATCTTTTGGTAAACTTAAGTGTCGTCTTTTAGTTTAACTAAAGTTTAATTAATGAAAAACACTTTATTTAACTAGTCATTCTTTATTAACACTTGGTGAACTATTATTAATTGAAATCATGATGATTGATTTACTTGTACTGACCAATGTGAGTACTTTAATTAACTAAGGCATACATTGTGGCTTTAACTGAACCTTAACAATTTGAGTTCACTTAGTCATATCATGAGCAATTCAAATTCTATCTTTATATATACATTTATCTTTATATCTTATCTTTACAGCATGGTCAATATGTGTTAAATTTAATTATATATCATATCAGATTATACTCAGAAGATTTGTTAGATGCTGTGATCATATTATATTACTCTCAGACCAAATGATCATATGCTAAAGTAATTCACTCTAGAGGTGGCCAGTCTCTAAAAGAGACTTAATAGCAATCAGTGACCATGGTTAGTAATACATTACACAACAATAATGCTTTTGTAATACACCGGGATTTAATAATTATTATTAAATACTTTTCTGAATATTTTAATTTATTTTATTTTTAATATTTTTGACAAGAAGTCAAAAATAAAATAATGTAATAGATTATTCTTTTATTAATAAAGATATTGAAGGGGGACATAAATGAAATCGCTGTTGCATGAGTGATTACTGACCCACAAGAATAAAATACCGGTGGCTGAAGCTGTTGAGTGAGAACTTAAGGTGCAGGAGGCATCTTCCCCAAAATCAGGTCACAACTCTTAGTTGAGTGCTAAAGAGCAGGAGGCTCATAAATGACCAAGTCCTAGGAAAAATACTATATAATAGTATGTCCATAAGCAGGAGGAGGCCAGCATTGGATGGGGATTGAATCTGATAATGAAAGAGATGGCGCATTAAGTGCATTTTTCTCTTGTGGTTCAATGATCAGGCTTGGGGGTTCTGGAGTAAGTGAGACTTGGCTGCTCTAGTAGTTGGTTGGGAGGAACAATTGTTTTCCCGACATTAGTGCCAGATTCCTTGTTCTGTTTCTTACTTGTCCAAATTATTTACAGTAGGAGTTGTTATTTCAGTTATGAATCGCCTTTAACCCTTGGCAGAATTTCTATTATGTACCTAAATAGACAATGAATTTATTTATACATCTGTGCAATATATTTCATATTATATTTTGAATTCAAATAATCTGTCGTATTACTATTTAGATTATAAAGTAATCAAAATTAGTTCGCATATAAATCTACACATCTCTGTTATGAATTAAGTATCTTTTCTATGTTATTTTCAAATGTAAGCATTCCTATCGAATCGATATCTATATCTTTTGTTTTCAAATGAAAACATTTCTGTCAGAATCTTTATCTATGTTCAATAGAATGACCATTAATAATGTTTTCTAATAGATCTTTGTTTTCGATTCGAGTTATATTAGAGTTTGATTAAAAATAGAATCAAAGTATGCCCAAACATTATAATCAAACCATAACAGGATCCCAAAGAAATTTAAATATTAGCTAATTGTATAGACAAGTGTTTTCCATCTGCTTAACTAGAAAAATATCAACAGTATTTACTAAGATATGGTTAAGATCTGAGAGTCTTCCGTAGAAAAGAAAACCTTTTCTGTTAAAAATACCTATGATTTTTCCTTTTATAAACCCCAGCCACAGATAGAAAGGTCGAGATCGGGAAGGATCAAAACTCAAGCTACGACCACGTATGCCACATTTAATATTATAATCAGTTAACACATCAACTATCGAAACCCCAAATATTTACATCATCTTTTTAACTAATTAACAACCAGACATATGTCAGTATTTTTAAACAAAATAAATCGTGACCCTCTCCACGGAGGCCATAAAATATCTTTATGGTTGCACAACTAAGTAGTTCCACAATCCAATCTATCTACGTGGCAGTAAGCTCATCGTAGGATGAAAGCCTAGTTCTAAATAACAAGAAAAGAAAGCATTCAATAGGATAACCTTATAGAAGAAAACTTATATAATTTTAGTGGAACAAACTGAGAGAGGTCGTCCTAGTTATTTCAGGGCATCAATGATAGTATCAAAGAAGAGTTTAACCATAAGGGGGAAAAAACGCATAAATTATATCCACATTATCAATTCTAGAAGCATTCACCGCAGTCAAAAAGATCCTAAGGGTCACAGTCATTTTAATAAACCACAAATGTTAAATCGAGGGATTCATATCCCTGTAAATACAAGCTATCCATTGTTTGATAAAAGACCAAAACAGAGTTATGGAAAATGATTATAATCAAACGCTGAAATGAAGACTACGAGGTAACATCTGCCAAATATTTTCTTAAACCCTCAAAGGTCAACCATTTTAATCAATTAACTTATCTTGTTGAAGGAGAATGCTTGTTCTCTTCTCGTGGTTCCAAAACCCTGCACAAGTCACCTGTAGAAACCAGCATTTGTCTTCAGTTAGTAATCAAGCAAGAAAACTTCATTTTGAATATTTAAAGGGTTTCAAGGCTCAGTTTTCCTCACTTGGGTGTTTTGAAACACAAGCTCGAGAAGAGAGGACCTTGTCGCTAACCTGGAAGACGCTTTCTTTCTGCATTTCAAACACCTCGGTCAGAATCCTTATAAACTGGGAAATACTATTTAGATATTGAAATAAGGTGATAAACTTACCTATGCAAACTACGAACAAATCCAGGGGCCAACTCTTCCTGAGTACCCTTATCACTCCACTTTTTGTTGGAAAGATTCCCATTTTTAATCCATACTACCTATTTGAAAACTAAGAAGCAGTTACCATTTTGTAAGTGTTGAGTATTAGTTAAAAGCCTTATGTTCTTACCTTTTAATTAGTAGACTCAAGGCTGGCGAAGGTTGGCTACGTTCAGTCACAACTTTCAACAAGTCCTGTAAGTGGCGGTCATTGCAACCTGGATGTCTCCCTTCACATCTTGGAAAAGAACCAACAAAGAATGCCATTAACATTGCATGGTAGTGACAGGAAGAACTTCAAAGAATCGTCATCGACAAAGAAGAGCAAAGAACTCATAAACCAAAATACAATAATGGAGTTTAGGACATCAAAAGACACATTAAACCCATATGAAACCCCAAGCATCTGCCTATCCAAATGGACGGCTGTGATTACAACCCAACGTATCCATAAAGGCCTGGTTGCGTTGTCAACTCACAGCCAGGGTGGCTCATAAATTATTGAATCTTTACACAATACAAACATTAAACCATCACAACAACCAACGAATCGAATAACATCATAACTAGAACTTTATTTAAATGCAAACTTTACAATGTTCGACTATGGGGTAAGACCATAGCCCCAACGTTGGTCACAAACATTTGTTTAGGCACAACCTTGTTGTATATTGGTAACCCTTGCACCTAGGGCTTGTAATACCCATGGTCCTTCTAGTTTGATCGGGATCAAAAACTATATACATAGTCTCCCAACTAACACCCTTTTCATAATAGATTTAGGACCATAATCTAGGTTAAGACTTAGCTCTAGGGTTAAGCAAGCCATAACATATCTATAACTAGGAAGTTGTAAAGTGAAGCAAAAAAATCACCTCGTTTATGACATTGATCAAGACGCGGAGCCTTTTAGTTAACTTGCCACATTTTAGTCACATTAATGGTGTAAGTAACTTACATCGCAACGACGATTTTGAATTATACTACCATAAATTTTTCATACAAATAACGTAGAAATGATTTACACATTGATATACTTATTTTTTTTTTTATTATGGAAAATTTCGAGGTATATGACATAATGGTATCAGAGCATGGTTACAACACTTGGCCTGAACCGAACCAATGTTGCAGTTGTTTAAAACATAAAACTAATCTAATTTTTTATTTTTGGGTTTAATTCTCTTACTAAACAGGAAGAGGAAGAAAACTCTATTTTTGCAGGAAATTATGGCAAAGTTCGGAAGTGGTTCGAAATGCTTGAAGGAGAAGAATCACCCCCTAGAATACCAGTGAACAATGAAGAAGGTGAAATATGGGTGAACTAAAATGAGAGTAGAACTGACAATCCATCATAATTACAACAGACTATCAAAGAATTATGATCAGAATTAAAAAGAGTTAGGGATGAAAATGAACGAGTTATGAAAGCACAAGAAGAACTAAATAACATTCTGCTGGCTAAAATACACAGTAATGAAAAAGATAAAAATAAAGAATCTAAAGATGATAAGCCAAAGGCTACACCTTACAAACATAAGGGAAGAAAGATGGAATTTTCCAGTCATGGGACTGAAACTTCCAGTGAGGAACCACCAAAACAAGAACATCAGGATTCTAGTGAAAGTAGTGACAATCATAAAGATAAAAAGAGGTACAGACCCTATGAAGAAATTTCGGGAGAATTTAAGAAAATTAAGCCTCCTATGTTTAACAATGAAATTGAGAAAGGAGAAGAGGCATAAACTTAGCTGTCTGGAATGAAGAAATACTTCCAAATTTATAACTATCCTGATGAACTGAAGGCAAAAATGGCCATTTATAACTTAAGTGGAAAAGTAGATATTTGGTGGCAAGATATCAAAAAAGTAAAAGGTATAAAAGAGCGAAACGTAACCTGGAAAACCTTTAAGAAACTCTTTAAACAAAAGTAGCTTTTAGAAAAGTACTATGAAGAAAAAGAGAAAGAATTCTACGAGTTAAGGTTAGGTGCTTTGACGATGAAAGAAATATGCAGTAAATTCCTAAGTCTGCTTCGTTATGTACCTTACATAATAGATGAAAAACCAAAAATACATCGCTTTCTCAGTTGCTTGCCTACCCCGTTTAAAGAATGGATTGAGTATGACAATCCAAAGATGCTGGAAGAAGCAATGAGAAAAGAAAATTACTATTACGAATAAAATAAAAATAAAAGAGAAAATGTACCTAATTGGAACACTAAAAGACGAGATAAATTTGACCCAAGAAGAAAGAATAATAATAATAAATTTCATGGAAATTATGGAAATAACTACAGAGGGTATCAGGGTAATAATTATAAAAGTTTTAAAACAAAGCACCCTGCAGCAAAAGAAAGAGAACCATCCACTAATTTTAATAAAAACACTGCATAGAGGGAACCCTTTAAATGTTGGGAATGTGGTGACCCCTATTACTTTAAAGACTTTCCTGTAAGAAATAAAACCTTTAATAAAGTTCACTCCATTCAGGAAGTTGTTAAAGTTGGAGATATGACGAGAAGTATGCCCAGAATTAGTGCTGCATTGGAGAATCGACAGGAAGACCATCAAGCTTCAATGGTCAAGATCAAAGGTGTGATAAAAATTCAACCTATTTCCATACTAATTGATCCAGGTGCAAGTTTAAGTTATGTATCACCTAGGATTGTTGAATTATGTAAATTAGTACCAGAAAAATTTGAAAATTCTTGACTGGTACAGTTAGCCACATGTACTAAACGTAAGGTCACTAGTTATGTGAAAAATTGTGAAGTATTGATGAATGAATTTAATATGCATGGTGATCTGAATATTTAACCATTAGGTTCCTATGATATGCTGATAGGAATGGATTGGTTGGAAAAAAATAGAGTTATGTTGAATTGTTATGAAAAAACTTTTACATGCATAGATAATACTAGAAACACAATTAAAGTAACATGAATTCAGAGAAAAACAACTATCAAGGAGATCTCATCCTTACAAATGAAGAGATCTGTATGAAAAGGATGTAAATTGTTTGTTGTTTATCTAATAGATGATAAAGATCAATATAACAAGCTTAAAGTGGAAGATATACATATCTTAAAAGATTTTAAAGACATCTTTATGGAAGAAATCCCTGGACTACCTCCGAAAAGAGACATAGACTTTACAATCGATTTGATACCGGGAGCGGTACCAACATCAAAATATCTGTATCAGATAAAAATAATAGAACTTATAGACCTTAAATCACAATTACAAGAACTAATTGATAAGAAGCATATTCGACCTAGTGTTTCCCCCTAGGGAGCACCGGTCTTATTCGTAAAGAAGAAAGACAGAACCTTAAGATTATGCATAGACTATCGACAATTAAATAAAATGAATATTAAAAATCAATATCCTTTACCCCGGATAGACGATCTATTTGATTAGTTCCAAGGGGTGACAATCTTTTCTAAAATAGATTTAAGGTCCGGCTATCATCAGGTACGGATCAAAGATGAAGACATCTTTAAAACTGCTTTTAGAACTCGTTATGGTCATTAAGAGTTTGTCGTAATGTCATTTGGTTTAACAAACACACCTGCAACTTTTATGTGTTTAATCAATAGTATTTTTAGCAACTACTTAGATAAATTTGTAGTCGTCTTCATCGACGATATACTGATTTATTCAAAGAATGAACAAGAACATGAAGAACACTTAAAAATAGTTATGCAAATTTTAAGAGAACAACAACTGTTTGCTAAGTTTATTAAGTGAGATTTATTTAAATAAAGAATTCAATTTCTAGGACACGTAGTGTCTAAGGATGGAATATTTGTCGACCCCGACAAGATTAAGGCTATCACTGAATGGCCAGTTCCTAAAAATGTAACTCACATAAGATCATTCATGGGGATTACGGGTTACTATCGGAAATTTATTGAAGGATTTTCTAAGATAGCTTACCCTATAAATTCATTACAAAAGAAAGGTAAAAAGTTTGACTGGAATGAAAAGTGTATGGAAAGTTTTAATAAATTAAAACATTTTTTAACCACCGCCCCTATATTAATTTTTTTTTATCCTTTTAAGGATTTTGTCATATGCACCGACGCATGTAATGAAGGATTGGGCGGGGTACTAATTCAAGAAAATCATGTCGTGGCCTACAAATCCAGAAAATTAAAAGAACATGAAAAGAATTACGCTACACACGATTTGGAACTCGCTGTGAAATTATACATGCATTAAAGATGTGGAGACACTACCTCATCGGAAGGAAATTTTTACTAATGTCAGATAACATAAGTTTAAAATACTTGTTTGATCAACAAAATTTAAATGCTAGACAAGCAAGGTGGCTATCATTTTTAAGTGAATATGACTTCGAAATAAAACATATAAAAGGGAAAGAAAACAAAGTTGCAGACGCTTTAAGTCGTCACGCAAATTTATTATTTGTGAGAAGCAGTTGTAAATCTGATTTAGAAAATCATATTTTAAATGCTGAAAAATATGATAAAGAGTACCAAAAGTTAAAGGAAAAGATTGCTAAAAATGAAAAAATATGATAAAAACAGAATTTAGTCTAAATAGAAGTGGATTACTGTTGCATAAAAACACATTATACATACTAAATACAACAAAAATCAAATTAACTGTTATGAATGAGTTACACAAACGACGATATTCAGGACATCCTGGATATCAGAAGATGATCACCATGATCATAAAATATTTCTTTTGGCCCAACATGAAGAAAGAGGTAGCATAATACTTAGCTCGCTACATAGAATGCCAACAAGTCAAGGTTGAACAACAACATCCAGCTGGGTTATTACAACCACCACCAATTCCAGAATGGAAGTGGGAAATAATCAACATGGATTTTATAATAGGCCTACCTAAAAATGTTAGTAATCATGACTCAATCATGGTCGTAGTCGATAAACTAAGCAAAGAAACTCATTTTATTCCGGTAAAATATACTTATAAGGCTGTTAACATCGCATATATTTTTATGAAATAGATATTCAGGTTACATGGCGTACCAAAGGTAATAATCTCAGACAAAGATGTTAAATTTACAGGAAATTTCTGGAAAGCTTTTTTTAAAGGGATAGGAACTCAATTGAACTTCATTATTGCGTATCATCCGCAAATGAATGGGAATACTGAAAGGGTAAACCAAGTCCTAGAAGACATGCTAAGAATGTATGTGATGGACAAACCAGGTAAGTGGGAAGACTACTTGCACTTAGTAGAATTTGCATACAATAATCATTTTCAAGAATCAACCGGTATGAGTCCTTTTGAAATTATGTATGGGCGTAAATGTAATACTCCCATCTCTTGGAGCAGTCCATTTGACAGGTTAATGTTAGGACCTGAATTGTTAAAAGATATGGAACTAACCGTGAAATGGGTACAACAAAATTTGAAGGCTGCCCAAGACAAGCAAAAAAGTTATGCTTACTTAAAAAGAACTCATTGAGAGTTCTAGGTAGGTGAGCATGTGTATATCAAGGTAATACCCAAGAAAATATCTCTAAGGCTCAGAAGGTATTCAAAATTGGCACCCTGGTATTGTCGGCCATTTGAAATTTTGGCTAAAGTAGAGCCGATAGCATACCAGTTAGCCCTACCGCCTACTATTAAAGTGCATGATGTTTTTCACGTTTCCATTTTGAAGAAGTATGTTAATGACACTACTCATTTGATTGATTGGGATGTAATACAGGTGGAACCCGATGGAGAGTTCCAGGTGGGACGAGAACGCATTCTCGATAGAAGAGAAATTTTTCTCTGAAACTGTACCATCAGACAAGTCAAGGTGCAATGGAAGCACCTTAGTCCGGAAGATTCCACGTGGGAATTGGAAAGTGATATGCGGGAGGCATATCCAATCCTATTCCAGGACGAAGAAATGGAATAATAAAGACCGAAGAAAATAATAACCCGAGGATGGTGTTATCCTTTAAGAGGAGGCGTATGTAATACACTAGGATTTAATAAATGATTATTAAATACTTTTCTGAATATTTTAATTTATTTTATTTTTAATATTTTTCACAAGAAGCCAAAAATAAAACAATGTAATGGATTATTCTTTTATTAATAAAGATACTGAAGGGGGACATAAATGAAATAGTTGTTGCATGAGTGATTGTTGACCCACAAGAGGAAAAAACAAGTGGTTGAAGCTATTGAGTGAGAACTCAAGGTGTAGGAGGCATCTTCCCCAAAATTAGGTCACAACTCTTAGCCGAGTGCTAAAGAGCAGGAGGCTCATAAATGACCAAGTCCTAGGAAAAATACTATATAATAGTATGTCCATAAGTAGGAGGAGGCCATCATTGGATGGGGATTGAATCTGATAATGCAAGAGATGGCACATTAAGTGGATTTGTCTCTTGTGGTTCAGCGATCAGGCTCGGGGGCTCTGGAGCAAGTGAGACTTGGCTACTCTAGGGGATGGTTGGGAGGAACAACTATTTCATTTCTGTTTTCCCGACAGTGGTGCCAGGTTCCTTGTTCTGTTTGTTACTTGTCCAAATTATTTACAGTAGGAGTTGTTATTTCAGTTATGAATCACCTCTAACCCCTAGCAGAATTTCTATTATGTATCTAAATAGACAATGGATTTATTTATACATCTGTGCAATATATTTCATATTATATTTCGAATTCAAATAATCTATCGTATTACTATTTAGATTATAAAGTAATCAAAATTAGTTCGCGTATAAATCTACACATCTATGTTATGATTTAAGTATCTTTTCTATGTTATTTTCAAATGTAAGCATTTTTATCGAATCGAGATCTATATCTTTTATTTTCCAATGAAAACATTTATGTTAGAATCTTTACCTATGTTCAATAGAATGACCATTAATAATGTTTTCTAATAGATCTATGTTTTCGATTCGAGTTAGATTAGAGTTTGATTAAAAACAGAATTGAAGTATGCCCAAACTTTATAATCAATCCATAATAGGATCCCAATGAAAGTTAAATATTAACTAATGGTATAGACAAGTGTTTTCCATTTGCTTAACTAGAAAAAGATGAACAGTATTTACTAAGATATGGTTGAGAGCCGAGGGTCTTCCGTAGAAAAGAAAACATTTTCTCTTAAAAATATCTCTAATTTTTCCTTTTATAAACCCTAGCCACAGATCGAAAAGGTTGAGATCGGGAAGGATCAAAACTCAAGCTACGACCATGTATGCCACATTTAATATTATAATAAGTTAACATATCAACTATCGAAACCCCAAATATTTACAACATCTTTTTGAATAATTAACAGCCCAAAAGATGTTAGGATTTTTATACAAAAGAAATCGTGACCCTCTCCATGGAGGCCATAAAATATATTTAGGGTTTCACAACTAAGTAGTGGCACAATCCAATCTATCTACGTGGCAGTAAGCTCATCGTAGGATGACATCCTGGTTCTAAATAACAAGAAAAGCAATCATTCAATAGGATAACCTTATAGAAGAAAACTTATATAATTTTAATGGAACATACCGAGAGTAGTCATCCTAGTTATTTCATAGCATCAAGGATAGGATCAAAAAATAATTTAACAATAAGGAAACAAAAAAAACGCATAGATTATATATACGTTATCAATTCTGGAAGAATTCACCGAAGTCGGAAATACCCTAAGGGTCACATTCATTTTAATAAGCCGCAAATATTAAATAGAGGGATTCATAGCCCTGTAAATACAAGCTATCCACTGTTTAATAAAAGACCAAAACAAAGTTATGGAAAACGATTATAATCAATTGTTGAAACGAAGACGAGTTCTGGAAAACGATTATAATCAAACATTGAAACGAAGACTACGAGGTAACCTCTACCAAATATTTTCTTAAACTCTGAAAGGTCAACCATTTTAATCAATTAACTTATCTTGTAGAAGGTGAATGCTTGTTCTCTTCTCGTGGTTCCAAAACCCCGCACAAGTCACCTGTAGCAACCAACATTTGTATCCAGTTAGTAATCAAGCAATCAAACTTCATTTTGATTACTTAAAGGGTTTCGAGGCTTAGTTTTCCTCACATAGGCATTTTGAAATGCAAGCTCAAGAAGAGAGGAGCCTGTCATTAACCTGGAAGATGGTTTCTTTCTGCATTTCAAACACCTTGGTCAGAATCCTTATAAATTGGGAAATAATCTTTAGATATTGAAATAAGGTGATAATCTTACCTATGCAAACTACGGACAGAGCGAGAGTTCGACTCTTGCTGAGTACCCTTATCACTCCACTGCATGTAGGAAAGATCCCCATTGTTAATCCATACTACCTATTTGAAAACTAAGAAGCAATTACCATTTTGTAAATGCTGAGTATGAGTTAAAAACCTTTTGTTCTCACCCTTTAATTGCAATATTTGAGGCTGGAGAAGGTTGGCTAGGTTCAGTCACAGCTTTGAGTAAGTCCTGGAAGTGGCGGCCATTGAAACGTTAATGTCTCCCTTCACATCTTGGAAACTAACTAGCAAAGAATGCCATTAACATTGCATGGTAGTGACAGGAAGAGCTTCACAGAATCATCATCGATAGAGCAGAGCAAAGAACTCATAAACCAAAATACAATAATAGAGTTTAGGACATTAAAACACACATTAAACCCATATGAAACCCTAAGCATATGCATGTCCAAATGGACAACTGTGATTACAACCCAATGTAGCCATAAAGGCCTGGATGCGTTGTCAACTCGTAGCCATGGTGGCTCCTAAATTCTTGAATATTTACACAATACAAACATTAAACCATCACAACAACCAACGAATCGAATAACATCATAATCATAACTTTATTTAAATGAAAACTTTACAATGTTCGACTATGGGGTAAGACCATAGCCCCAACATTGGTCACAAACATTTGTTTAGGTGCAACCTTGTTGTATATTTGTAACCCTTGCAGCTAGGGCTTGTAATACCGATGGTCCTTCTAGTTTGATCGGGATAAAAAACTATATACATAGTTTCCTAACTAACACCTTTTGCATAATAATTTTAAGACCATAATCTACGTTAAGACTTAGCTCTAGGGTTAAGCAAGCCATAGCATATCTATAACTAGGAAGTTGTAAAGTGAAGCAAAAACATCACCTCGTTTATGACATTAATTAATCCACAAAGCCTTTTAATTAACCTGCCACATTTTAGTCAGAGTAATGGTGTAAGTAGCTTACATACGATCTTGAATTATACTACCATAACTTTTGCATACAAATAACGTAGAAATGATTTACACATTTATATGGTTATTAAAAAAAAATATTATGGAAAATTTCGAGGTATATGACAACTTCAACATGCAAAGCATCTACCTCTATAACTAGAGGTCCACCCCATGGGTACCTACTATAATCGGAGGTCCACATGAGAATCTGACTTGACACACAAGTCTTAAGCCTTGTCCAACAAGACTTTACAACATCATCACTTTGATACATCAAAGCATTCACCTCAACAAATGATATATAACATTTTACAACTAAAGGCTTAGTCATTCTTGAGTCCAAATCAAGAATCCACTCCAAGTTACTGAGTCCAACTCAAGCTCCTTACCTCAACACATGAGGCCCAATCCTGGATGCACAAGATTGGATTGGAGAATGACTTGTGATGATGTAAATTTAACACTCCCTCTCAGGAAGGGAGGCATTCTATGGAATACCAAGCTTGTATCCGAAGTACCTGAACTTCATCACTAACAGAGGCTTTGTTAACACATTTGCTCATCAGTAGCAATGTACTGAAATTTCACTGTATCTTTCTGGACCATGTCTCTGATGATACTTCATTTCAATGTGCTTCGACTTATCATGAAACACGCAGTTTTCAGAAAGCTTGATGCCTCTTTGATTGTCACACCGAATGACTATAGACTTAAGCTTCTCACCGAAAAACCCAGCAAGTGGCTTCCTAAGCCACACTGCTTCTCAGCAGGAAGTACTAGCAACAATATAATCTAATTATGTAGTACTCTGGGCTACAAATCCCTGCTTACTACTGGACCAAGAGATCATAGCAGAACCCAAGCTAAAACAATAGTCTGATATACTCTTTTAGTCCATAATGCTACCACCCCAATGAAAGTCAGTATAACCAAGTAACAATACCCCTCCACTAGAGGCATATCTGAGTCCATACTAAAATCATACCTCCAAAGTACCTAAGAACATGCTTAGCAACAACCCAATGTTTGTGTCTCGGATCATACATAAAATGAATCAGAATACTCATAGCATAACATATATCTGATTTGTATCAAGTACATCAATGAATGAATATGTTGTCTATACAAAGTGGGGTCCACTCGACCCAATCCAGAATATTACTCATGTAGTTTCCTCAAATTGAAAACCATGGGAGCATTCATGGATTTGCAATCCATCATGCCAAACCTGCGCAATATATCAAGTACTTCCCTTGGGAAAGAAACATCTCATATTTTCTTTGCCAAATATCAAGGTCAAGAAAGTAGTACATAAAACCTAAGTCTTTCATTTAATATGATGTATCTGTATACAGAGTTTAATGTGGCATTAAACATTCAACTACCAAATTAATTATCTCCACGTGATGTATTAAAGTTTCCTTGCTACGCATCTGGTTCATAATCACAACGGCTCGGTTCATAGTTTGTAGTAATTCGAGATGGGGCAAGTGTCGTTGGCTCTAGGAAGCGTCCATGGATTAATAAATCCACTCCCTAATATTGCAATGGGTCACAATATTAATGCTTTTGATGTTGGAATCGAAGGTGAATGCATCCCTGTAGATGTTGAAACATTATATAAAACAGAATATGGAGTTGATGAGAAAGTTGTTGGTGAACATGAATTCAAAATTTATGAATTTCATGAAGCTATTAATGTTTTGAATAATATGAAAAACTTTAAGAAATTTTAACAATTTAAGAAGAAATTAAAATTAAAATTGAAAAAAAAAGACTAATTTATGATGAAGAATTTCTGAGTGATGATGAAGAGATTGCAAAGAAATGAATTTGATATTTAAAATGATTAATGATGATTCACTTTTAGCTGAAAGTAGTGAAGATGATAGTGTTAATGATGACATTGATGTAGTGAAAAATTGGAGAGCAACTGAAGCTGTAATGAAGATTTAATAGAATGTAGAAGAGAAAATTTCAAAATCAGCAGGAGCTGCTGGTGAACTCCGTACAGTTGATGAAACGCCTGAAGAAAGGATTGAATAAATGTTGCAAATTTGTATAAAATTAAAATCACTAGAAAAAATTGTGTTGAATGGAGAAGCAGAGAATGTAAATGAAGATGATATCAGTGTAATGACAGCTTGTATAATAGAGTAAATTAAAGCAGAAGTGAATGTTTATGATGATGAGTGTGGCAACACTGAAGCTACAGATACTGAAGAAGATGTAATGTGTATTTTTTAGCAAACAATATTTTGAAGAACAATTTATAAATGAAAATTTTGGGAAATGGAGTCATGAAGAAATCAAGCATTACTATCAAATGATGTTGTGGGAAAACTCGAGCAGAATTATGTTTGTAATCAAGATGAAGACAGTATGGGATTTTAATCTTCCATTTCACAGAAATCAATTTTATTTGAAAATTCTGAGTATAGTTTGTAGAAAGTCATCGAAACAATGAAGTAGAAAAAGAAAGTCAAGATGAAGTAGACAAAGTATACAACTAAGATGGAAAAAGCACAAACATTAAAGTTTTTAAATGTATGTTTTAAATATTTGTTTTTAAATGAAATTTTGATGTGCGGCTGGGTTATTTTTTTTTGTCTGTGCAAGGTCTTGGGCCATTTTCCCACCTTACTTCACTGTGCCCACTCTCACAACTTCAAAAGGATTAACAAATAAACTATGACAAACTTCAAAATGTTAAACACATAATCCAGCCTGAAACGATAAAGAGTAAACCAAAACATGAAGAGAAAATAACAAAATCGATTACATTACTAAATTGTAATATATTGCAATGACTGTTTAATCCATTACCCCAACTCTGGCTCTTGCGTCATTCTGGGGTACCAGAAACTCGGATATTAATGCCCCACCTCCTCCGGCAGCAGCAGTATTTCAATTATCAGATTTAATTTGTGAAATCATAACATTAACTGTGTGACCAACAAAAGGATCAGTTGCCTCTGCATCTTCACGGTATACAAAATCCTCTTCTTCGTTCAACTCTTTAAAAACCTTATCGCACTTATTGGAAAACCTTGGTGCAAGAGGGTTTGACTGGCCGTGGATTTGCAGGATGCAATTTGAATAACATTTCTCCTTTAAGTATGAAAGCTGAGCGACTGTAGTAGTGGGCAGCGAATATGACTCTGTAGTCATACATAACTTTAACGATCTTTCTTGATTTTATATTTCAACTCGTAAATATATATATATTTTGAAGCGTTATATACTTAAATGATTCCATAATAATCAGCGACTAAAACAACTCAGCTAGAATTTTATATAGCTGAATTTTATATAGCTGAGTTGGAGAAAAAAAACATAAATTTACTAAAAGTTTATAAAACAATTTTCTAATTTCGTAGTTGTAGTTCTATAATAATTGTACACCCTTCCTATTTGTAGTTCTATAATAATTGTACACCCTTCCTATTTAATCATAAATAATTTTGAATTTTGTTTTCTCAAATATAATATTATCATGCAATAATTTATTAATACAATGTTTGATGCTAAATGCATGGAGACAAATTCATTACAGTATAAGTTTACATAAAAGTACTTTAGGTCTTGTTTCAATAATAAAAATGAATTTTGCAAAAGTCTTATTTATATTAACTTATAAAGTTATATTATCATATATTGAAATATAATTTTGTAAAATAAATTTAAAGCATTATTGTGTTGTAAAAGTGTTACCCTGTTAAGATAAAAAGTTATATTATGATATGTTGTTTACTATATTTCGGTAATTTATTTATTTTTGTATTATAAGAGTTAAGATATATGAATTTAATGTTTCATATAGTTATTTTAAATGTTATTTTAAAAAAAAATCAATTATTATTACCTTAAGTAAAATTAAGACTTACTTAACGTAATAAATCCAACAACCAAAGCTTTTAATCACCATCTTAATTTCTGGCTATTTCATCCCCGAATTTTGCGTTTTGTCTCCTCGAGAGCACTACAAAGAATCCCGCACAATTGAATAGATTTAACAACAATTGAGGAAGTTTGAATACTCTATATTCATAATTACACATGTTCACAATCAACAAGCTTGAAGAGGATTCTATAGTTAGCATTGAGAATTGATGATTCTACCACGATTCTACATTCACAATTAGCAAGCTTGAAGAGGTTTCTTTATTCACAATCAAACAAACTTGAGTAATCTATGTTCAGAATTGAAGAGGAACCTGCATTGAGAATTGAGCAAGCTCAAAGAATCTAAATTCAGGTTTGAATAAGAATATATATCCACAATCAAAGGCAAGGTTGAAGAATTTCCATCCACAATTGATCAAGTACCTATATATTCACAATTTCAAGCAAGCTTGAGGAATCTATATGAACACAATTGAAGAAGAATCTACATTCACTATTGAGTAAGCTTGAAGAACCTATATTAACAAATGAATAATTTTGTATATTCACAAGTGAAGTATAAGTTACTTTCATAATTGCGCAAGCTTGATGAATCTATATTCACAATTGAGGAAGCATCTATATTCACAATTAAGCAAGCTTGAAGAACCTACATTCACAATTAAGAAAGAATTTGTATTCATAGTTGAGCACACCTCTAGAATCTATTTTCATAATACTGTTCATTGTGGTCATGGGGAATTCACGCAATCGAACAATGAAATCGGCAAGGAAAGAGAAGCCTCAAGAAACCATGGAATAACTTAGAGGAAATACAAGATTGGACATGTGGAATTGAAGGAATTCCATGGAAACTCATCCAATTCCAACCATAGATGATGCCATGATCGTTCCTACCCATCCCATACAAGAAAAACAAAAGAATTCACTAGAGGGGCCCTCAATTTCAACAACATTTGATGAACAAGCACCCCATGGCACTAGTAAAGAAGTAAAACGTAGGTGCTCATAGGGGGATGTTTCAATTCCCACATCAAGTCAACCTTGACTATGGTAGCGAATGACTTGTTGGGTAGTGGTTATACAAGTGATGAAGTTAGGGAGGTGTTGAATGAAGGATTTACGATGGAAGAATCAAATGTTATGGAGACCTTCCAAGAGAAAGTCCAATTTCTCACATCCAAATACCAACAAGAGAATGAAAGACAAGAGGCTCCTATTGAAATGCTAGAGCGTCCTAGTGATGTTGTACATGATCTAGTTCCAACACCCTTACCTCCTTTAGAAATTACAGGTCGAAGAACTCTCAAACATATATAGGTTGATGAAATTCACATTAGTTCACTTGAAGGTACGTTGTCTAAATGCGCTATTGCTTATCAAACTCGACAAATACTCGATAACTTTATTTATTCTAAATGTGATGGGGACAAGTGCAAATTATTTTTATCATTGTTAAAATCTAGGTCTATGGCTGTTGTTAGAAGAACGCTAAGGATAAAGATGACCAAAAAGTTTGAACCAAGTTCTCATATTGTTAAAAGTTTAGTAGATGCATTTAGTACGATTGGAAATAAATCTCGCTCAAAGGATCGCAATGCAGCTCACCATGTGTTGCCACAATCAATCGTGAACAAAAACACTAGGGCGCTTCGTTTTCTTAAACCTACCTCCAAAATTATTAATTTGAATATCAAGACACTCTGTAGGCATTGTGTTAGAAGAGAACAAATTGAATCCAACCAAACAGATGTTTGGGCCTTCATTGACAGGTTGCCACGCTCTTATATGAAGCTCATTGATGCGGTAGAGGGATTAGTGCAAGATTTTTGGCATGACAACACTAGCCTTCTTCCAACAAAAAAGATCACACATTAAAAAATTTCTTGATATCACAAACAGAATTATATGAGAGATTTAGGAATGAACATAACGAACTTGGGTCAAATATCCTTTGAAAAATGCAAACCATGGTATGTTAAATAGACACAATTCGTAACACGTGTTGTTGTCAATACCTAATCCTCCTCCTCTTCGTTCGACTATTTAAAATCCTTATCACAGTTATTGGAAAATCTTGGTGCAAGAGAGTTTGACTGGCTGTGGATTTGTAGGATGCAATTTGAATAAGATTTCTCCTTGAAGTATGAAAGCTGACCTACTGTAGTAGTGGGCAGCGAATATGACTGTATAGTCATAAATAACCTTAACGATCTTTCTTGATTTTATATTTCAACTCGTAAATATATATATTTTTTGAAGCGTTATATACTTAAATGATTTCAATATTAAATCATCGAGTACAATAACTCAGGTAGAATTATATATAGTTGAGTTGGAGAAAAAGATAAATTTATTAAAGAAGTTTATAAAATTATTTTCTAATTTCTTAGTTGTAGTTCTATCATAATTGTACACCCTTCCTATTGAATCATAATTAATATTGAATTTTGTTCCCTCCAACATAATATTATTATGCAATAATCTATTAATACAATGTTTAATGATAAATGCATGAAGACAAATTCATTACAATGTTTAATGATAAATGCATGAAGACAAATTCATTACAGTATAATTATACTTAAGAGTAGGTCTTGTTAATTTCAATAATAAAAATGAAGTTTGCAAAAGTCTCATTTTTGTTAAGATATAAAGAACTATATTATCATATATTGAAATATATTTTTGTAAACCTTTTTTAAAGCATGGTTATATTGCAAAAGTCTTATTTGTGTTAAAATAAAAAATTATAGTATGATATGTTGTTCACTTTATTTTTGTAGGGAGCTGTGGTTGAGACGGATTTTAGTGAATTGTTTCAGTTTCTTTGTTATTTATAACAATTCAATAGGGAGGAGTGAGGTAATCCCACATATTATTAGACCATTTATCCATACGGAACTTAGATCTCTAGAGATGAATAATCTTCTTCAGTGTGAGGTGCACAAACCTTACAACTTATCTCCATGCATTACCTGGTGCAACGAAAAAACACAATTTGTTTAGTTGGGAGGTAAAACCCTCTCCATTGGGCTTTTTTACTTTGTAACAAAAACTTCTTTCTTTTAGAGGGGTACACAATAAAACCACCATTCAAAATGTTTATCTCTGACAGGTATGCCCTTGCACCCCGGCCTATTTTTATATTATATGAGGCAAGGTATGAGAATTCAATGTTTCATATAGTTATTTTAAATTTTATTTAAAAAGAAATCAACTATTATTATGATAAGTAAAATTAAGACAATATTAAAATTAAAATATGATATAAAAATTTCTTCAACTCTCAATATTTGATGTAGTTTTATAAATTAAAAATTATAATTATAATTACTAATTATTTTATTAAATTTAAATTAATTAAAACATTTTAATCTCATAAATATGTTTAATTACTAATCAATATTTTGTATATTATATAGTTTGAAAAATTATATTTTAATAAATAATTAAAAAAAGGAAGTTAATATTAACTATGCAAATATATATACAAAATTTATAAAATTGTCAATTTGATACATAGGTTTTAAAGTAATTATAAAATTGTCAATTGGAAGTAGGTTAATTAATTAGGTTAAGTTGTTACCTTCCTCAACTGAATTCAAATTTAATTTGGACTTGAATTTTTCTTCATGAAGTAATTCCATAATTTCTTCTTAAATTTGGATGAAATATTATTTTTAATGATATCAATATTTTGTAAAGTATGATTCTCCTCTATTTTTTAATTATTTAGTCAAAACTTGGTATAAATAAGAGATGACTTAGACTAAAATTTGAAGTAATCTTAGGAAACATTTGGGTGAGTGCAAGCTAATGAGGGTCATGGTAGACTTGTATAAAACATGTAGCACTAGTGCAAAACTATTTTTTCAAAATTAATTTTTTTTTTTAATTATGTAAGTGATCAAACCTTGAGAATGGTACGTCATTTCGACTTAGATATTTTATAGCATGTAGAGGTCGGTGTCTACTAGTGCACCATACAATTTTTTTTTAAAATGGCTTTGAAATGAAAAAGTTATGGAAGAAACACTAACAACATGTTTTTTTACTTAAGGAGTGATGACACAAGAAAATTAGGAAAAAAATAGGAAAAATGAATATGTTTTTAGAAAAATACATATTTGGAATATGCATAAAAAATGCTAACTATGCCTAAAATTTCGTAAAAAATGGTCGTGTAGGTCATGTTGTAAAGAGTGGTGAAAGACAGGCATATTGAGAAAAATGGTGGAAATGCCCAATTAGCTATGGTTCAGCACATTCTATAGCACATGTTTTCTAAGTCCGAACCAACCACATAGGACTGTGGATGACACAGAGGCGTGTGAGAAGGTGGTTATTAGGTGATAAGGAATGCTTGTGCGAGCATTATTATTCACATAATGCACGAGCATTATATAAATAATAACGCTCGAGCATTATGAACTACATAAGTTATGTTTTTAAGTGTTGAATGGAGATAAATAAGGTGAGAGAGAGAGGAGGGATACAAGAGGGGGGGAGAATAGACATCAATTTAAGGATTTGGAGAGAATAATGATGAGGGATGGAAATTAAAGGCATGAACCCATAAGTCGTAAGTACCAAACCCACTAAATCCCTACACCCCTACACCCCTAAGCACCTAATCCCTTAACACATAATCCATTACCCCATTAATAGTCGATCTCTAAATCGCTTAACCTATAAAGGTATTACTCCTTAAAGCCCTAGTCCCTTAAATAACCCTTTATCCCCCCTCACTTCTTTCCTTATCCTCTAATTCCCTAAGCCATTAACATTATAACACCTTAGACCTTAATGCCTAACCTCTTAAATCCTAACCCCCTCATCCCAGGGCCCTAAATCCCTTTACACCTAAAGCCCCTAACTGCTAAACCCCTTAAGTCCTTTAATTTTTTACCTCTAATCCTGTAACCATTATCCCTCTTAGCGTTAGTTTACCCTATAGAGGTAAAATCATTCTTTACATATACACTACATTTGCATGTGCGACCTCCCTTGTGCTAGTGTGCCCTCTATTTGCTTGCGCACTCTATATTTGCATGTGTGCTCTTCGTTTACATGAGAGCTCTATGTTTCCTTGGTCTCTCTCCCTCTAGATTGATTTCTCCTCTCTCGGCTTTGGAATTCTTGCTTGGGATTGTGCATTAGTCTCTAAGCTCTAATTTACCCTTTATAAGCCTTTAACACTTTAACCCCTTCACCATTAATTCCTAACCTCATAAACCCTAAAACTAACCCCAGAGTACTAAATCAATTAACCCCGAAGGCTCCTAACCCCTAAACCCCCTAGCCACTTTATCTCTAGTCCTACAACCCCTAACCCCTAAGACCTATGCCACCCCTAACCCCTAAACAGTCTAACCCATATTACTTAAAACCCAAACCCCTAAGCCCTTAACCCTAGAAAGAATTAAACCTTTAACTGCTTGGGCATTAACCCCTAACCACTTAAACCCTATCCCCCTAACCATTAAGCCCTATATTCTTTAACCCCTAAAACCCCCTAAACCCCTATCTACTTAACTCCCTAACCCATAAATATTTAAACTTGTTAACAACTTTATGCCTTTACCTATAAACTCTTAATCCATAACACCTAATTCCGAATTAACCCCCTAACCCTAAAACCCCTAACCGATAATCCCTAAATCCCAAAACCCATAAAACCCTAGAAAACCTAATTCTTCATCTCCTCGAAGCCATTAATCCATTAACCCCGAAGACTTTAATCCTTTAACCCATTGACACTTAACCCTTAAACCGATTAACCCTAAAATCTTAACCCTAGAGACCTAAAACCCTTAGCATGTAAATATGCTAACCCTTGAATGCATCACCTCTTAAATAAACACCAATCCCCTAACCCTTATCTCCATAAATAGTAAGCCCCTCTAATCCCTTAATTCTTACAAACCCTTAACACTTAAACCCTTCACCCTTAAGGTTTAACCTATTGAACCCTAACCCCCTAACATTGGTGCCATCAATCCCTTAACCCCTAAATTCCCTAACCCTTAATCCCCTTTATCTCTAACCACTTAACACCCAACACCTAAGCCTTATTTTATCCACAATGATTAAGCCCTTAATGTCTAACCTCTAAAACCCTAACTCCCTAAACCTGGATCCCTTAAATGAGCCATAGAATGATAACCTAACGTCTAAATATTTAAACCTGTTAACCACTTTATTCCTTTACCTATAATGCTTAACCCCTAACCCCTAACCCCTAAGTACTAGTTAACCCCCTAACCCCTAACCCCTAAGTCCCAGTTAACCCCCTAACCCTAAAACCCTTAACCCATAATCCCTAAATCTCAAAACCCATAATTCTCTAGAAACCAATCCCTCATCTCCTAGAATCTATTAACCCCTTAAACCCCAAACCTTTAATACTTAAACCCATTAACACTTAACCCTTAACTGATTCAATGCTAACATCCTAATCTTAGCGCCCTAAATCCCTTAGCCTATAAATCCCTTAACCCATAAGACCCTTGACCCCAAGCCCTTCACCCTTAACGCTTAAGCTCTTGAACCCTAAGCCCCTAACATTGGTATCCTCAATCCCTTAACCCCTAAACACCTTTATCTCTAAGCACTTAACATCGAACACCTTTAGAATCCCTAGTTTATCCACAAACACTTAATTGTTAGTTTTTCAGAATTTACTTCAATCTGATCTAGGATCTAAACTGAGAGAACAACATGTACAACATATCTATAGCATATCAATCATGGACATAATAATTCAAGCACACAAGAGACAATAGACACACAGAGTTTCACTGGGGAAAACGATAAAGGTGAAAAACCCCACAACTTCCTCATAGATAGATAGAGCAATGATACAACCCAAGTACAAGAGATAGTCCTCCTAGCAGCAGCTTCTCCTCCTCCACTAGTGCGCCACTCTCCAATGAGTGTGTGAGTGAGAAGTGAATAATGATCAAATAGAGTGCCTCCTGCACTCTATTTATACATGACTTAAGTTGCCTAATAACCTTTACTACGTCGGCCTTAACTTAACCACATCACATAATGCTGATAGGGCCGACCCCCAATAGGGTGGTCTAATAACCCTTTGGCCCACATGACTTATATAGGGCCGACCCCATCAAGGTGGTCTAATAACCCATCAAGTATAAGTTACCACACTTACAATATAAATGACGACACTTTCGTATAGAGGAATAATAACATCTCTATAGGAATACAACATACATATGTGAAATACATTCTGAAGTTACATATACATCAACACTCCCTCTTAACTAGGAAGGTATTTCTTGACACAGATCTACTAGCACAAGTCTTTTTCTCTGGATTATCGTCATCGTCATTGTTGCTGCTATCTCAATCAATATCCAATTTACTCGTCATAGGAAGTTCTATAGAGCCAGTCCTTTTTCATACTGGATGTAGGCCTGCCGCCTGCAGGTGTTCATCATCTACAGAGCCAACCCTTTTTCATGCTGGATGTATCACAGAGCCATCCCTTTTTCATGCTGGATGTGACCTAGAACAAATCTAGGATTTTCGCCACAGAGCCAGTCCTTTTTCATACTAGATGGGACCTAGAACAAATCTAGGATTTCCGCCACAGAGCCAGTCCTTTTTCATACTGGATGGGACCTAGAAAAAATCTAGGATTTCCGCCACAGAGCCAGTCCTTTTTCATATTGGATGGGACCTATAACAAATCTAGGATTTCCGCCACAGAGCCAGTCCTTTTTCATACTGGATGGGACCTAGAACAAATCTAGTATTTTTGCCACAGAGCCAGTCCTTTTCCATACTAGATGGGACCTAGAACAAATCTAGGATTTCTGCCACAGAGCCAGTCCTTTTCCATACTGGATGGGACCTAGAACAAATCTAGGATTTTTGCCAGACAACCTCGAAAGAGCATCACAGGACTTATTAGGGGCACACAACCCAACCTATCGGATCTCCCAGGGCTACATTACATGTGGTCATGGCAAACCTCGAAAGAGCATCCCAGGACTTATTACGAGCACACAGCCCAACCTATCGGATCTCCCAGGACTACATTACATGCCATAGAACAAAACCTCAAAAGAGCATCCCAGGACTTATTATGGGCACACAGCCCAACCTATCGGATCTCCTATGGTAATATTACATGTCCTCCCAGAGCAATGCCTCGAAAGAGAATCCCAGGACTGATTATGGGCACAGAGCCCGACCTATCGGATCTCCCAGGTCAACTTACATGCTCATATGCACAACCTGTCCACGACCATAGAGCATCAACCTGATACTCATCATACATCATCTTGATGTACATCATCACATGATCATCCTGATCATCATCATAGCATCATCCTGATGCATATCATTTGGAGAAACATCTTGAAGCTCGTCATCCATGATCATCCTGATCATACAATGTATCCACCTGATACATATCATCTGGAGCAACATCCTGAAGCTCATCATCTATGATTATCCTAATCATACAGTGTATCCACCTGATACATATACAAATCCACGATCCACCTGATCATACAATGTATCCACCTGATCATATCAAGCATCCAACTGATGCATATAGAGCAGTAACTGGAGCATCGTCCTGATTCTCATCACAAAGCACTTATATCCACAACCATGGGAAGGATCCTCCTCTCACCATGCTTGGAATAGCTCCTGCAAATGTGTCCATCACTTTTTCCTTGAAGTGTCATAATTCTAAAGAACACCAAGCCTCTCTCTGAAGTATTCGAACTTCACTCTGGATAGTGGTTTCATCAACACATCCGCAACTTGCTCATCCGTCGCAACATACAGGAGCTTCATTGCTCCTCTCTACACCATATCCCTGATATAGTGATATTTGATCTCAATGTGCTTTGACCTATCGTGGAACACTGGGTTCTCAGACAGCTTCACACAACTCTGGTTATCACAAAAGATACCAGTATCCTCCAGCAAGATATCAAATAGCTCAGACAGTAGCTTCCGAAGCCATACTGCCTCACAACTAGCCAAACAAGATGCAACATACTCTGCTTCGGCTGTACTCAGTGCTATGCAGAACTACTTCCTGCCAAACCAAGAGATCACACCTGATCTCATACTGAAACAGCACCCTAAAGTGCTCTTCCTATCTGCAACACTGCCTGCCCAGTTTGAATCAACATAACCCTGTAGGTTAAAATTTTGATTTGCATCATACTTGAGCCCATAATCAATTGTACCCTTCAGGTACCTCAAAATATGCTTTACAGCAACCATGTGAACAGCTCCGGGATCCGTCAGGAACTGGCTCAATGTGTTCACTGCAAAGCAAATACCCGGTCTCGTGTTCATTAGGTGCATCAAGGACCCAATCATCTGACGATACATAGTGACATCAACCAGATTAGATGAAGCATCACACAGAAGCTTCAGGTTCGTTGCCATAGGTATGTCCATGGCCTTACAGTCCTTCATCCCAAACCTCTTTAGGATCTCTACTGCATACTTCCCTTGGTCAAGGAAGATTCCATCTGCACTCTGCCACACCTCCATGCCTAGAAAGTAGTGCATCATTCCCAAGTCCTTCATCTCGAACTCGGAAGCAAGCTTCCTCTTCATGTCATCAATCAATCTATCCTCTCCTGTTACAAACAGGTCATCCACATACAATAAGAGTATCACAAGATTGCCTTCCTCAACCTTGTAGTAAAGGTTGGAATCCGATTTACTCTTAGTAAAGCCCAAACTGGATAGAAATCTGTCTATCCTACCATACCAAGTCCTAGTAGCTTGCATCAAACCATACAAGTCTTTCTTCAACTTGCACACATATGGCTTTTTGTCATGTGTCTCAAAACCAAGTGGCTGCACGACATACACTTCCTCCTCGACTACACCATTCAAGAAAGTTGTCTTGACATCTATCTGGTGTATCTTCCATTTCATCACTGCAGCTAGAGCAAGTACTATTCTAATGGACGTGTATCTAGCTACAGGAGAAAAAGTCTCTTCATAGTCTATCCCCTCTTTTTGAGAAAAGCCACGAGCTATAATCCTTGCTTTGTATTTTTCTATGCTACCATATGCAGCATGCTTGATCTTATAGATCCACTTGGAAGTCACAACAGACTTCCCTTCAGGTCTTGGGACTACATCCCAAATATCATTATTCATGATCGACTGGTACTCCTCGATCATGGCATTCTTCCCGAATCCTGGGAACTTCAATATCTTCAATAGATAATTTTGTTGCTGAACAAATGTTGTAGTCCTTCTTTTGTAGGTGATGGTATACGATCTTTCCTACAAAGCAAGTTAAATTGCATGATTAGAAACATCTCATAGTTTTCAGAACAAATTCTTACACATAAATAAATATGTCATATAGTCATGCAATTATCTTAGCCAATGCTTCAATACACCATTTATCCATATCCCGTAACTTTCTAGATGCCTTCCAATCTCTACCAGAACATTGTTAAGAGTGTGCACAACTCCCAATATGTCAGCAAAGAGGTTTCATTCTAGATAAGTAGCAATGGAATGTTGTATAGTGCCATAAGCCACTTACCCATCACATGCATATTAGTAGTATACTATTCATTAATGCAATTATTCTAATATGCATAATACACACCCTAAGTCTAGGAACATATACATCATTGAACAATATTATTTAAACAAACAAATATGCAAGAAATGACAATTCAAATACTTATCTTTGTTTGGTTTGTAGGGTGGACTCCCTCTTAATATTTGCTTCCTTGTAGGAACTACTAGAGTGTGCTCCCTCTTGATCTTTGCTTCCTGGATTACCTGTCCTTGAACTTATATCCATCCTCGATCACTTATGCATACTTACTAGTATCATCATTGTGTTATCCTCGAGGTCTCATACATACATTCATTAGTATAATCACAATAATATTAAAAATGTATAGTCATGATCATTTCAAACACAGTTACTAAACATTAGTATTCAAGGTTTCATGGAATACTTATTTTACTCATGCATATTCTTTAATTGACCAAAGGAATTTTCTGGTTAGTCATATCATCAATCAAGGTAAGAGACATAATATGCATAAACCCTTGATTACTTACATTTCTAACTTTATGAATAATCATTATCAACCATACAATAGTATAAGATCCTAACACAAGGTAGGATTCTAATTTGGTATAGGAAAAACATACCTAGTTATCATATTTGCTAGTTATGTCTAGCAATGTCTTTTTGTTCTCTTGAATGACTTGTGCTAGTAACCTGCATATCTCATAGGTTAAGCATTGTAGAACCAAATTATACATACCTCGTAAGTAGAGCTTCTATGTGATCCATGACAATTGATGAATCTTTGTCTTCATGTCACCATGGTCATATGTTCTTGAACTAGAACATGATTTGTCTTTCTTGATGTACCTTTCATGTTAGCAGACAACATCAACCTCATACAACACCACAATGCATTAGTACAATCATAAGTGTCAAGACCCTAATCAATGAATATTTGCATTCATAATTTTATTAAGGTGATACGACAAGTCTAAAGTTAATCAAGATTGTACTAACCTTAATGAAGACAACATACCATAAACTTAATCATGAACAGATCTCGAAACATACCTAGATAAGTCATACCTGTCGCGATTGCTTGTAATATTCTTATGTAAGGCCTTAGCCTCATCTCCTTCTGAAACAGGAACTTCTTCCCTTATGCAAGTGACCAATCCATTCTCTTCTAGGATTAACCCAATCCACTTGATTTGCAGAAACTGGATCTGGAGCTAGATTAGGGTTTGTCAGGGAAACCCTAAAAATTCAAACTTTAAATTTCAAACTTCTGCAAGGATAGAAAGATGCGCATTGATGAGCTGATCAACCTGGTATACTCAGAATTTGAAAACTGCAAAGTTTCACCCCTCAAATTTGCTTTTCAATCTTTCGGATTCACTAGGGAGGACCCTGAATTATGGTTTGAGTTTCCCAGAGCTTCACCCAACCAAATAGTTTGATCAAAATCTCTAAACTTTGATTTTTCCAAGGAGCTTCCAGCTATCATCACAGATTTCAAAAAAATCCCATTTTTGCAGAAGCCCTAATTTTCCACTTTTTCGATCAAAGTCCTGAACTAGGGTTTGATCAAGCCTAACCTTCTGCCCAACCAAAAAATTTGATCTTGGTCTCTAAATTTTGATTTTGATGAGGAACATATAGCCATGGTCTTCGATAAAAAAATTCCAACATTCTCCGAAACCCTAAATTCCCGGAGCCATGAATGAAGGTGCTCAAAATCCAATTTTGTTTTGACATAAATATGCACATGATTGTTTTGGTGTAACTCCGAAATTTCAGATCTACAGGGTCTGAAAATTCTTCCTATGGTAGCCTGACCTGTTATATTTCCAGCCCCATAGGTCTGACCTCAAATGGATTCTCTGATAAAGAGTTATTCCAAGTGTCACAACGTGACCTGTTTATGGGATAAAATAGGAGAATGAACTTGTACGGAGTGCCACGTGTCACTAGTTCAATTTCAACGTCTAAAACTCATACCTGTGAAATTACAGTCCGTTCCCTACCTGTCACTTTTTTCAAAATTTCATTTGGAGCTTCCTATCCCAAGTTGTGACCTTTTTTCCTAGGTCACTTGTTTATGACTGAGATCTGGAAGAGGCACAAACCCTAACTTGTACTGATCATAAATCACAAAGTACAACGAATTAGAGGATTTCCTTTGGACACAAGGTACATGGGGATCTTATTGTCGACCTGTAAGCTTTTCAAATCCTGAAACCTCGCCTAAATGTATTTATAGAGAAAGTTCTACGATGACTGGTTTTTGATATATCAAGCCCTAACTTCGCAAGTGTAACAAGTGTCATAAATGCCATACCATGCCTTCTTTCAGGCTAGCTCTGACTCCATGTTAGTTTTTTAGAATTTACTTCAAGCTGATCTAGGATCTAAACTGAGAGAACAACATGTACAACATATCTACAGCATATCAATCATCGACATAATAATGCAAGCACACAAGAGACAATAGAAACACAGAGTTTCACTGGGGAAAACCATAAAGGTGAAAAACCCCACAACTTCCTCAGAGATAGCTAGAGCAATGATACAACCCAATTACAAGAGATAGTCCTCCTAGCAGTAGCTTCTCCTCCTCCACTAGTGCGCCACTCTCCAATGAGTGTGTGAGTGAGAAGTGAATAATGATCAAATAGAGTGCCTCCCGCACTCTATTTATACATGACTTGACTTGCCTAATAACCTTTACTAGGTCGGCCTTAACTTAACCACATCACATAATGCTGATAGGGCCGACCCCCAATAGGGTGGTCTAATAACCCTTTGACCCACATGACTTATACAGGGCCGACCCCATCAAGGTGGTCTAATAACCCATCAAGTATAAGTTACGACACTTACAATATAAATGACGACACTTCCGTATAGAGGAATAATAACATCTCATAGGAATACAATATACATATGTGAAATACATTCCGAAGTTACATATACATCAACATTAATCGCTTAATGTCTAACCTCTAAAACCCTAACCCCCTAAACATGGAGCCCTAAATCTATTTTAAGAACTAAATCCCTTAACCCCTAAGCCCCTTGACCCAAAACCCCTTGACCCCTTAACCCCTAACACCAAATCCCTATTTAACCTCCTAATCCATACAACATGAAGCCAAAAAAATTTCAAGATACAGAGTGATATAGGGAAATAAAGAAAATATATTTTCTTGGGAAGAAATGATTAAATAAGGTTTCAAATAAATTGCAAATTATGTGTAGATTTCCATAACGCTAGAGCCTTTATTGATGAAGAAACGATCGAGTGTTTTCTCCCATTAGACATTATGTAGTCGTGCACCAATCATATTAATTCGGAATGGATTTTTTTTATCATAGAAGGAATGCGCTAGCGCATTTTTGTAAATCCATAACGCTAGCGCGTTTTGGCTCTGCATAATTCAAGATAATACTCTACCTATTTCATCCCTGAATTATTTGTTTTGTCTCCCCGACAATACTGCAAAGAAACCCGTGCAATTGAATAGATTTAACAATAATTAAGGAATCTTGAATACTCTATGTTCATAATTACACATGTTCACAATCAACAAGCATAAAGAGGATTCTACAGTTAGCATTGAGAATTGATGATTCTACATTCACAATTAGCAAGCTTGAAGAGGATTCTACATTCAAAATTAGCAAGTTTGAAGAGGATTCTATATTCACAATCAAACAAACTTGAGTAATATATGTCCAGAATTGAAGGGGAACCTGCATTGAGAATTGAGAAAGCTTGAAGAATCTAAATTCAGGTTTGAGGAAGAATCTATATCCACAATCAAAAGCAAGGTTGAAGAATTTCCATCCACAATTGATTAAGTATCTATATACTCACAATTTCAGGCAAGCTTGAGAAATCTATATGAACACAATTGAAGAAGAATCTACATTCACTATTGAGCAATCTTGAAGAACCTATATTCACAAAAAAATTATTTTCTATATTCACAAGTGAGGTAGAAGTTAGTTTCACAATTGAGCAATCTTGAGGAATCTATATTCACAATTGAGAAAGATCGAAGAACCTATATTCACAATTGAGAAACAATCCATATTCATAGTTGAGCACACCTCTAGAATATATTTTCATAGTATTGCTCATTGTGGTCATGGGGAGTTCACACAATCGAACAAGGAAATCGGTAAGGAAAGAGAAGCCTCAAGAAACCATGGAATAAGTTGGAAAAAAGAAAAGATTGGACATGTGGAATTGAAGGAATTCCATGAAAACTCATCAAATTCCAACCATAGATGATGCTAGGGTCGTTCCTACCCATCTATGACAAGAAAAAAAAAGAATTCACTAGAGGGGCCCTCAATTTCAACAACATTTGATGAACAAGCACCCCATGGCACTAGTTAAGAAGTAAGACGTAGGTGCTCATCGAGGGATGTTTCAATTCCCATGTCAAGTCAATCTCACACTATGGGAGCAAATGACTTGTTGGGTAGTGATTATACAAGCGACAAAGTTAGGGAGGCATTGAATGAAGGATTTACGATGGAAGGAGAAAATGTTATGGAGAATATCCAAGAGAAAGTCCAATTTCTCACATCCAAATACCAACAAGAGAATGAAAGACAAGAGGATCCTATTGAAATGCCAAAGCGTCCTAGTGATGTTGTACATGTTCCAGTTCCAACACCCTTACCTCCATTAGCAACTACATGTCGAATAAATCCGAAACATATACAGGTTGCTGAAATTCTCATTAGTTCACTTGAAGGTATGGTGTCTAAACGCGCTATTGCTTATCAAACTCGACAAATATTTGATAAATTATTTTATTCTAAATGTGATGGGGACAAGTGCAAATTATTGTTATCATTGTTAAATCTAGGTCTATGGCTATTGTTAGAAGAACGTTAAGGATACATATGACCAAAAAGTTTGAACCAAGTTCTCATATTGTTAAAAGTTTAGTAGATGCATTTACTATGATTGGAAAGAAATCTCTCTGAAAGGATCGCAATACGGCTCACCGTATGTTGTCACAATCAATCGTGAATAAAAAAACTAGGGAACTTCTTTTTCTTTAAACTACCTCCAAAATTATTAATTTGAATGGAAAGACACTCCGTAGGTATTGTGTTAGAAGAGAACAACTTGAAACCAGTCAAACAGATGTCTGGGCCTTCATTGGTAGGTTTCCACGCTCTGATATGAATCTCATTGATGCGGTAAAGGGATTAGTACAATATTTTTGGAATGACAGTACTAGAACTTCTTCCAACCAAAATGATGTTTTAAAATTGAGAAGGGGTTGAAAGGATCTTGAACCACACATTAAACATTTTCTTGATATGACACAAACATAATTATATGAGATATTTAGGAATGAACATAATGAACTTAACTTGGGCCAAAGATCCTTTGAAAAATGCAAACCATGGTATGTTAAAATAAACACAATTCATAACACATGTTGTCGATACCACATTGAGTATGGTTACTATTATGACACATATACATATATTTTCATGTATTGCAAAATAATCTTGTGCAGGAATGCTCAGCTACATCACAACTGATGTCATCTAGAGACTTTATTCATAGCATTTTGTGTAGCAAGCCAAACGATTGCACATTTTTATCACCGTCGTGCTCTTCCTACCCATGTTGTCACTGTCACCATCCCATTTTTCACCATAAGATTCTAATCCATCATCCACACAAATATAACTATTAGATACCTAATTTAGAAACCTAGAAACCCAAACCACAAACATAAAAAACTAATCTAGCCTTAGAAATCTAGTCTATCCTAGAAATACAAATATAACATTAGCAACCTCATCCATACCAATAGAAACCTAAACCATGCCAAAAAACCTAGTCCTAATCCTAATATATATGCATGCCAAAGAAAACAATAGAAACCTAATCCTAATATATGCATGCCAAAAAAAAATCATATATTCATGTGCATCCACTTGTATCTAAACCATTGTGCTACACATATGCACAAGAGTCCAAGAAACCATAGTTTGTATTCTAAACCCCTAGCCTAAAAATACTAGCCTATAAATCCTATCCTAGAAACCCTAGAGAGAAGCCTCGAAACCCTATTTTGTATCCTAAACCCTAATTTGAATTCTAAACCTTAGAAACCCTAGTTTGTGTTGATGTATATGTAACTTCGGAATGTATTTCATCTATGTATATTGTACTCCTATAGAGATGTGTTATTCCTCTATAAGGAAGTGTCGTCATTTGTATTGACAAGTGTCGCAAGTGTCGTAACTTGCCGATGGGTTATTAGACCACCATGTGTGGGGTCGGCCCTGATTAAGTTAACCATGGGTTATTGTACTAAGCTAGACAAGTCGGCCCCATAAGTTTATTGGGCAGTCAGGAAAAGTGTAAATAGAGATCTCCCGATCTCTATTCTGATCACTTCATTACTCACTTATCCATCACTTGGAAAGTGGCGCACATGTGAGGAGGAGGATCAGCTGCTAGGAGGAGACTATCTCTGTGTACTTGGGTTGTACTTTGGTTGTATCATTGCTCTATCTATCTCTGAGGAAGTTGTGGGGTTTTTCACCTTAGGGTTTTTCCTACGGAAACTCTGTGTGTCTATTGTCTCTTATGTTTGCATCTTGTGATGATTGATATGCTTGCGATGATTGATATGCATTGATATACTATACATGTTATTCTTTCAGTAAAGATCCTAGAGTATATTGAATTAATGCTAAAAAATTAACATGGAATCAGAGCTTCCCTAAGAAGAAGACATTGTACAGTGGCGGAAACAGGGGTTTCTTGTTATTGGGTTTCTCTCCACAGATTTTGGAAAAGAAATATGATAGATTGACTCTCCTCAACAAGGTGAATCTTTCTGTCCAATCAGAATTCAATTCTGAGCACTTTCAGTTTTGGCCCTAAAAATTAGGGTTTCCACAAAAATAGGAATTTCTGAAATCTAAAGACATAGCTGGAAGCTCCTTGGAAGAATCGAAGTTTAGAGCTTTGGATTGAGATTTGTGGCTAGGTAAATCTCCGGGAAACTCAAACCCTAATTCAGGGTCCTCCCTAGTGAACCCAGGAAGACTAAAAGGAATTTATGAAGGGTGAAGCTTTGTTGATCAGCTCATCAAGGCACATCTTTCTATCCTTTCAGAAAGTTGAAATTCACATTTTGAATTTTTAGGGTTTCTCTAACAAATCCTAATCCGAGACCAGATCCAGTTTTCAGCAAATCAAGTGGTAAGACCTAAATATTTTCTATTTCCATTTGAAGTACTCTTTAATATGTCTCACCACACCAAGCTTGAGGATAAGCTTGAAGGGGCTGATAACTTCCGAGCATGGAAGTATAGGATTGGGTTAATCCTGGAAGAAAATGAGTTGGAAACTTACATAAGGGATGAGGTCCTTGTCCCAGAGGAAGAAGAGGCTAAAGCCCTCCACAAGAAGAACTTGGTCAAGGAAAAGAGGATCATTTATGATTCTATCAAGGACCATCTCATCCCACATGTGTCATCTCTAAAGACACCCAAAGAGATGTTTGATTCCCTAACCAAGCTATTTGAAGGGAAGAACATAAATTGGAAGATGACCCTGCGGAACCAATTGAAAGGGGTAAAGTTTCAGAATGGAGAAACCATTCAATCTTATTTTTCTAGGGTCTCTCAGATCAAGGAACAACTAGAAGTGGTGGATGAAATGGTGGAGAATGGTGAAGTTGTCATGACCACTTTGAATGGCCTACCTAGGTCATGGGATTCCTTTATTCAAGGAATTTGTGCAAGAAGGAAGTTGATCTCCTTCAACAGACTGCGGGAAGAATGTTCTCAAGAAGAAGCTAGGCTCGTGGCCCGAGAAGAAAAGATGGGAAATGAAGATCAAGCTCTCACAGCACATTCCAAGAAAGGTAAGTTAAAGAAGGAGCCACCTCATAACAGAAGACCTTCTCACCACCATCACCAAAAGGGTAAGAAGGATCTGAGATGCTTCACCTGTAATGAGAAGGGACACTTTGCTATAGATTGTCCCAAGAACAAAAAGGATTCCAACAACAACAAAAAGAAGGGAAACAAGAAGAGATATCATGCTCATGCTGCTGAGGATGATGAACCTCCCAAGAAGAAGGCTAGAGCAGAAAGTGATGATGACTCATCAAGTGAAGAAGAGTATGTTCTAATCGCTGCTCTCACAGGTACTATTTCTCATGGTTGTAATGATTGGTTAATTGACAGTGGGGCTTCTAAACACATGACTGGGTTTAAAGAATCTTTTGTAAATTTATCTGAACATGAATCACCCCATAAGGTGAAACTTGGGGATAATTATCAATACCCTATCAAAGGAAGTGGGGAAGCTTCCTACAACCTAGACTCTGGAAAGTCTTTGAAGATGAAAGATGTGCTATGTGTACTTAGGCTCAAGAAGAACCCACTCTCCATCTCTGCATTAGATGCAAAGGGCATGAGGGTTGCATTTGTAGATGGCCAAGTCCTAATGTGGCCAAAAGGTAAAACTATTGATGAAGCATTGGTGATTGGAGAGCAAGAGGGAGGATTGTATAAATTGAAGGGACAACCTGAACATTCCATGGTACATGAATCCATGGAGCCAAGTGAACTTTGGCATAGAAGGCTTGCTCATGTGCACTATAGAGCACTCTCAATTGCAAGCAAAGCTATAGAGGGTCTTCCTGAAATCAAGACCAAACATGAAGGTATTTGCAAAGGATGTGCAAAAGGAAAGAACATAAATAAGGCATTTCCAAGTAGTGAAAGCAAGGCAAAAGGAATCTTGGAAATCATCCACTCTGATGTATGCGTTCCGATGTCATCCAGTGCTCTAAGTGGGTATGTTTACTATGTCTCTTTCATTGATGATTTCTCCACGAAGACTTGGGTTTACTTCTTAAAAGGAAAGGATGAAGTGTTTGATAAATTCAAGGAATTCAAAACCTTGATGGAGAATCAAACCGATAAGAAGATCAAGACATTCAGATCCGACAATGGCGGAGAATTCACTTCAGGATATTTCAAGAAGTTATGCACTGATTCAGGGATTAAGAGGGAGTTGACTGCTCCCTACAATCCACAATAGAATGGAGTTGCAGAAAGGAAGAATAGAACAATCATGGAGGTAGCACGGGCAACGCTGCATGACCAGGATTTGCTTATGCATCTATGGGCAGAAGCAGCTAGGACAACTGTATATGTGCAGAACAAAACACCACACAAGATATTGGACAACAAGACACCAGAAGAGGTCTTCTCTGGTAAGAAGGCTGAAGTCAGCCATCTCAGAATATTTGGTTGTCCAGTATACACTCATGTCCCAAAGGAAAAGAGGACCAAGCTAGATCCTTCAGGAAAGAAGGGTATCTTTGTGGGTTACAGTGAAAGCTCAAAGGCTTATAGAATATACTTTCCAGGGTTCAAGAAGATTGATGTCAGCAGGGATGTAACATTTGATGAAAACTCAACATTCATCAAATCAAGGAAGACACCTATTGAAGATCATGAAGAACCAAAGGAAACCAGATTTAAAGACACTACTGTGACTGAAGCAATTCCGGATGTTGATCATGAAATTGAAGATCCACAAGAACCTGTAGATCTACCTCGTGAGAAGGACTCCGACAAGAGGAAACCTGCATGGTCTAGAGATCTCATTCAATATGTAGAAAGGTATGGCATTCCAGAAGAAGAACACAGAGCAAAGAAGAGAACTAGATCACATACTAGCTATGTTGCTTTACTCTGTGATATCATGAACAAAGAACCTTCCAGTTATGAAGAGGCAGCGGAAAAGAAAGAATGAAAGGATGCCATGGTCGAGGAATACCAATCAAAACTGAAAAATGATGTTTGGGATGTAGTCCCAAGACCTGAAGGGAAGTTTGTTGTGACTTCCAAATGGATCTACAAGATCAAGCATGCTGCAGATGGCAGCATAGAGAAATACAAAGCGAGATTTGTAGCTCGTGGCTTCTCCCAGAAAGAAGGAATCGACTATGAAGAAACTTTTGCTCTTGTAGCAAGATACAGTTCCATCATATCAGTACTTGCTCTGGATACAGTGATGAAATGGAAGATACACCAGATGGATGTCAAGACTGCTTTCTTGAATGGTGTAGTCGAGGAGGAAGTGTATGTGGAACAACAACTTGGTTTTGAGACACATGACAGGAAGTCATATGTGTGTAGATTGAAGAAAGCATTGTATGGCTTGAAGCAAGCTCCTAGGACTTGGTATGGTAGGATGGACAGTTTTCTATCCAGTTTGGGCTTTACCAAGAGTAAAGCGGATTCCAACCTTTACTACAAGGTTGAGGAAGGCATTCCTATGATACTACTCCTGTACGTAGATGACCTGTTTGTTTCAGGTAATTATAGTTTGATTGTTGATACCAAGAGGCAGCTTTATGCCGAGTTCGAGATGAAGGACTTGGGGATGATGCACTATTTTCTAGGCATGGAGGTGTGGCAGAGTGCAGATGGTATCTTCCTTGGACAAGGGAAGTATGCAGTGGAGATCCTGAATAGGTTCAGGATGATGGATTGCAAGGCCATGGACACACCTATGGCATCAAACTTGAAGCTTCTGTGTGATGCTTCATCTGATCCGGTTGATGTCACTGTGTATTGTCAGATGATTGGGTCCTTGATGTACCTGACGAACACGATGCCAGATATTTGCTTTGCGGTGAACACATTGAGCCAGTTCCTAACATATCCTAGAGGTGTTCACCTGGTTGTTGTAAAGCATATTCTGAGGTACCTGAAGGGTATGGATGACTATGGGCTCAAGTATGATGCGAATCAAAAGTTTAACCTGCAGGGTTATGTTGATTCAGATTGGGCAGGCAGTGCTGCAGATAGGAAGAGCACTTCTGGGTGTTGCTTTAGTATGGGATCGGGTGTGATCTCTTGGTTTAGTAGGAAGCAGTCCTACGTAGCACTGAGTACAATCGAAGCAGAGTATGTCGCAGCTTGTTCGGCTAGTTGTGAGGCAGTATGGCTCTGGAAGCTACTGTCTGAGCTATTTGATATCTTGTTGGAGGCTACTGGTATCTTTTGTGACAACCAGAGTTGTGTGAAGTTGTCTGAGAACCCGGTGTTCCACGATAGGTCAAAGCACATTGAGATCAAATATCACTATATCAGGGATATGGTGCAGAGAGGAGCAGTGAAGCTCCTGTATGTTGTGACGGATGAGCAGATTGTAGATGTACTGACGAAACCACTAGCCAGGGTGAAGTTTGAGTACTTCAGAGAGAGGCTTGGTGTTCTTCAGATTGATGACACTTCGAGGAAGAAGTGATGGACACATTTGCAGGAGCTATTCCGAGCATGCCGAGGGGAGGATCCTTCCATGGTTGTGGATATAAGCGCTAGATGATGAGCATCAGGATGATGCTCCAGTTACTGCTATGTATGTGTATATATGCATCATGTTGGATGCTTGATATGATCGGTTGGATCATTTATATGTATATGTATGTACGCATCATGTTGGATGTTGGATATGATCAGTTGGATCATTTATATGTATATGTATGTACGCATCGTGTTGGATGCTGGATATGATCAGTTGGATCATTTATATGTATATGTATGTATGCATCATGTTGGATGCTGGATATGATCAGTTGGATCATTTATATGTATATGTATGTACGCTTCATGTTGGATGCTGGATATGATCCGTTGGATCATGTGTATGTATCTGTAGATGTATCAGGTGGATACATTGTATGATCAGGTATATCATGTATGTTGATATGTATCAGGTATGATCAGGTGGATCATGTATTTGTATAAGTATCAGGTGGATACATTGTATGATCAGGTAGATCATGTATGGTGATATGTGTCAGGAAGATACTGTGTATGCATTAGGTGGATGCATTGTATGATCAGGATGATCATGGATGACGAGCTTCAGGATATTGCTCCAGATGACATGCAGCAGGATGATGCAGTGTTGATGATCAATATGATCATGTGTACATCAGGATGATGTATGGTGAGTATCAGGTTGATACTCTGTGGCCATGGACAGGTTGTGCAGATGAGCATGTAAGTAGACCTGGGAGATCTAGATAGGATGAAAAAGGCCTTAGATGCTCTTTCGAGGCATTGCTCTGGGAGGACATGTAAGTATACTTGGGAGATCTGGATAGGATGAAAAAGGCCTCAGATGCTCTTTCGAGGCATTGTCCTATGGCATGTAAGTAGACCTGGGAGATCTGGACAAGATAAAAAAGGCCTTAGATGCTCTTTCGAGGCATTACCATGACCACATGTAATCATACTTGGAGATCTGGATAGGATGAAAAAGGCCTTAGATGCTCTTTAGGGTTCTTGCTTGGCAAGACACCCTTTTAAGGTTTTCTGGTAGGAGTCACATGTAATCAGACCTAGAGATCTAGACAGGATGAAAAAGGCCTTAGATGCTCTTTAGGGTTCTTGATTGGCAAGACACCCTTTTAAGGTTTTGTGACTGTCACATGTAAAAGATCCTGGGAGATCCTATAGGTCGGAGTTATGTGCTCGTAACGGCCTGGGATGCTCTTTCGAGGTTTTGTGACGCACGTAATAAGTCCCGAGGATTCCACAGTATGGCCAGCGATGATGAAGACCTATAGGTGGTGGGCCTGCACCCAGTATGAAAAAGGACTGGCTCTGTAGAACTTCCTATGACGAGTAGATTCAGAGATTGACTGAGATAGCAGCAGCAGTGATGATGGCGATGATTTGAGGATGATGATTCGCTAATGATGATCCAGAGAAGAATACTTGTGCTAGCAGATCTATGTCGAGAAATACCTTCCTAGTTAAGAGGGAGTGTTGATGTATATGTAACTTCGGAATGTATTTCATCTATGTAATTCATCTATGTATATTGTACTCCTATAGAGATGTGTTATTCCTCTATAAGGAAGTGTTGTCATTTGTATTGACAAGTGTCGCAAGTGTCATAACTTGCCAATGGGTTATTAGACCACCATGTGTGGGGTCGGCCCTGATTAAGGTAACCATGGGTTATTGTACTAAGCTAGACAAGCTGCCCCCATAAGTTTATTGGGCAGTTAGGACAAGTATAAATAGAGATATCCCGATCTCTATTTTGATCACTTCATTACTCACTTATCCATCACTCGGAAAGTGGCGCACATGTGAGGAGGAGGATCAACTGCTAGGAGGAGACTATCTCTATGTACTTGGGTTGTACCTTGGTTGTATCATTGCTCTATCTATCTCTGAGGAAGTTGTGGGGTTTTTCACCTTAGGGTTTTCCCCACGAAAACTCTGTGTGTCTATTGTCTCTTATGTTTGCATCTTGTGATGATTGATATGCTTGTTATGATTGATATGAATTGATATACTGTACATGTTATTCTCTCAGTAAAGATCCTAAAGTATATTGAATTAATGCTAAAAAATTAACAGTTTGTAGCCTAGAGCCTACTTTGTGTTCAAAATCCTAGAAACCCTAGTTTGTAGCCACTAACTATCGTTGACCAATCGGTAATATCAATTATTCATTGTCATTGTTTCTCAAATTGGACCTTCACCATACATTAGTGAATCAATATGCGATTTGTTTGTGCGAGGGATTTCTTGTAGGACCTCCTAGAACCTGGTTTTGTTGCACGGTTGGAATTATATGCCCCTAGTAGGTATCCAACAGGTGTCCATGAAAGCCTTTGGGGTGTGAGTTTAAACGCGCCATAGAATGATGGTCACTACTCGGATATAAAGCCGTCAAATCTGTTGGATTTATTACATCAGGCTAGTGCTAGGGGTTCCCCTCTCCTTCGGTTCCATGGCCCAGGTGACATCTTTTAGGTCGATTTTGGAAACTAGGGTTTTTCTTAGTAAGGGTCTGTGCAATTTTTGCACATAGAGGTCATCTTTGAAAAATCCTCGACTGGGACCTTATGGATAGAGTTCCCACTTGGTACCTTCCTAGAAACACCTATAGGACCTCCCAGAACCTAGTTTTGTTGCACGGTTGGAATTCTATGCCCCTGGTAGGTATCCAACATGTGTCCTTGAAATCCTTTTGGGTGTGAGTTTAAATGGGAAATAGAATGATGGTCGTTGATCAGATCGACAAATTGTCAACTCCATCGGATTCAAGACATCAAGATCATGCTAGAAGTTCCCCTCCCCTCTGGTTCCATGGCCCAAGTGTCATGTTTTAGGTTGATTTTGGAAACTAGGGTTTTTCTCAATAAGTGACTCTGCAATTTTTGCATAAAGGGGTCAACTTTGAAAATCCTTGACCAAGAACTTATGGCTAGTGTTTCCACTTGGAACCTTCCTAAACACATTGCAGGACCTCCCGGAACCCACTTTTGTTGCACAGTTGGAATTCTATTTCCCCAGTAGGTATCCAACAGGTGTCCCTGAAAGCCTATGGGATGCAAGTTTAAACGAGCCATATAATGATGGTCGTGGCTCCGATTGAAACACCATTGAATCTGTTAGATTCATGACACTAGGATAGTGCTATGGGTGCCTCTCCCATCCAGTTCCATGGCCTAGGTGTCATCTTTTAGGTCGATTTTGGAAACTAGGGTTTTGCTCAATAAGTGACTATGCAATTTTTGCACAAAGGGTTCAACTTTGCAAAATCCTTGACTGGGAAGTTATGGCTAGTTTTTCCACTTGGAACCTTCCTAGTCACACTTGCAGGACCTCCCGGATTCCAATTTTGTTGCACGGTTGGAATTTTATTCCCCCGGTAGGTATCCAACAAGTGTCCCTGAAATATTTTGGGATGCGAGTTGGAACAAGCCATAGAATGATGACCGTGGCTCGGATTGAAAAACCATCAAATCCATTGGATTTGAGACATATGGATAGTGCTATAGGTGCCCCTCTCCTCCGATTCCATGGCCTAGGTGTAATTTTTTAGTTCAATTTTGGAAACTAGGGTTTTGCTGAGTAAGTGACTGTGAAATTTTTGCACAAAGGGGTAAGATTTGCAAAATCTTCGACCGGGAACTGATGGCTAGCGTTCCCACTTAGAACCTTCCTAGACACACTTGCAAGACCTCTGAATACCCTATTTTGTTACATGGTTGGAATTCTATTCCCCCGGTAGGTATCCAACAAGTGTCCCTCAAAGCCTTTGGGATGCGATTTGGAACGAGTCATAGAATGATGAACATGGATCGGATCGACAAACCATTGAATCCGTTAGATTCAAGACATTGAGATAGTTATAGGGGTTCCCCTCAACTCCGGTTCCATGGCCCATGTGTCATATTTTAGTTCGATTTTGGAAACTAGGGTTTTTCTCAGTAAAGGACTATGCAATTTTTGCACATAGGGGTTATCTTTGAAAAATCCTCGACCGAGAACTTATGGATAGCATTCCCACTTGGGACCTTCCTAGACGTGACACTTGCAGGACCTCCCGCAACCCGATTTTGTTGCATAGTTTTAATTCTATGCCCACAGTAGGTATCGAACAAGTGTCCCTGAAAGACTTTTGGATGCGAGTTGGAATGAGCCATATAATGATGATCGTGGCTCGGATCGACAAACCGTCGAATCCGTTGGATTCATGACATTGGCATAGTGCTAGGGGTGCCCATCTCCTTTGGTTTAATGGCCCAAGTGTAATATTTTAGGTCGATTTTGGAAGCTAGGGTTTTTCTCAGTAAGGGTCTATGCATTTTTTACCCAAAGGAGTCAAATTTGCAAAATTTTGATCTTGATTCTAGAAATAGACATTCAAAGAGTGGCACTCAAACCTACCACATTGCACCCTTGGTAGATTTCTATGTCCTTAGTGTGCAACGTCATTTAACATATCCTTAGTGTTCCATTATATTTTCATTTTGAGTAATTAATGTCATTTTTAAGAATTCAAAGTGGAGGCAATGTTTCGTATATGATATACCTTTGACCCTTGCTAGCTTTGTTAGATCAAATTCATCATGGAAAATTCCAATTTCATTTATCTGTGCCTCATAGGTGCATCACTTAGGTGCATCAACTATGTGAATCCTTTATGTTTGTGAGGTTCTTATGTGGGTAAGGTGCTTATGTGTTCCACTAAGTTACTCTCCACCATTGCATTTTTCTAACATTTTTTCCCATTCATTACACCAAGTGGTTTCCCACCGAACATAAAAAATTTATTTTCCATGACAAGTGGTTTTTTGTTTACCATGAACCTTTGCGATCAATTTATGAGGGAACACGTTCCAAATCACAATGAACAACCATTCCATCATCATTTGTATCAATCAAGTACATTCAATTTTAAATACATTTTCATATGAGGATAATCCATCCTTTTTACAAACATAGGACCATGACCATCTTATTTTCCTTCATCAAAAAAACATTATCAAGGAAGACAATTAAACTAGTTAGGTATTTCATTTTCCATGGATTCTATATGGTTATTTTTGCATTACACATTTTTTTATGGACATTCAACATATTTAGAGCCATGTTTCACCACTGAGATATTTTTTGCAATGACTCGTGGTTCGAGGCATGTTCAGGACCCTAAATAATGAAATGATGTACACTCAAACATGAATTATAATTATGACAAGTGGAAAATGGACATATGAAATAGGTAAAGCACAAACCAAGGTCTTACATACTGGGGTTTAGTAAGGCTATGGTTTATATCTTCAATAGTTTTAAGAAAGTGAATTCATGACCAGCTATTGGTTAGCATATTGGAACAAACTAGGGTATATTTGTTGTATATTTTACCATATACATGAAGGCCGAATGGATTTGATTACACTTTAGTTCATGCATTCCTTTCCATTGTACTTGATACTTTGCCATTTTTTTAGCATGCTAGAGTAGGCACACTTCAACCGAACTTCATAGATGCTCATGTACTTATCATTTGATGAAATACAATAGCATTGATGAAATGTGTAGCATCTATTAGACTTCCTTTTAGTTTGTGAAAATTTCATAGGCTTACATTGATGCTATGCATAGCATGTTTTACATGACAGAGGTTATTTAAACATATTTTGACTTATTTTGTTAACTTTTGTTTTTTCCTTGTAACCATAATCCTGATCAATGGGTATGAACCCTTGGAGTTGAAAAAAACCACAATTTTAAATTAGATATCAAATTAGCTTGCATGTAATGAGTTCATTCAACTGTTGAAAGAAATTATTAGTTTGTTCCACTAAGATAATGTTTTCATAACACAATGGTGAGATGTTACTTGATCAATGCAATAAATGTAAGAGAATAAATATTGCTTAAAATGTAATTATATAAATTTCAATAGCATAATTTATCAATTTGTCGAAGAGATAAATCATCACAAGAACAAGTGGAAACTCGAGAAAATATGCAATATCTTGTATCATGTATTGATAGCCGAATGTTTGTAATACAAAATACGAAAAAGTAGCCAGCCCTTAAATGGCATGTCAATGTACATGTATCCCTAATTACAACAATGTACATGTATGTCAAAATACATATATCCAGGACTAGGAAATATCAAAAATCAATCTTCTGCTTGTTTCCCTGACTTTTCTCTATCAACCATCTCCCTAGGATTGCTCTGTATCTTAGGAGTCTGCAAATAAAAGATCATTTTTTTATCAAATAACTACACTAATACCCTAACATTAACAAACTTAAAAAAATAACTTATGGCCAAATTATTTATGACAAACACTCACCAAATCCAGTCGGAGTATAGTTTCCTGCGGTGTGCTCATGGAAGTCCTCTCTACAATTGTTCTCGAAAATAAAATATTATATCTCATTTAATTCAACAATTCAACATTGATCAACATGTATATGTAAATTGAATAAAAATATTTGGTTATTAATGAACATCTCACCATAAGAGGAGACCCGGTCACAACCATGGATTGAGCGGAGGGGCCAGGCACTGCTACTGCTAATGGCTACAATCACCAAATGCAGAAATACTTGGACATGCATGAATAAAAAATATACTAACATGGTTAAATACTATACATTGTAATTGTTGAAATAGTTACCTATGTAAGAATTTTTTCAATTACATATGCGACACTAACTGCAACATCAATGACCATTGTTAGGATGGATATCCCGTGTTTATGCTATAGAGGACATCCACACCCTTTATAGGAGTGGAGACTCTCTTATACACTTGTCCCTTCTTCACATTTGGACTACGAGGAGAGGAAACTACTGATTGTTTCCTAAATATAGAAGGCCGCGATGGATACAATCACCAATTACTGACGTAGTTAGAAATGCATTGATCAATGAAATATCATGTATTAACAAACTGACAATGTTGAAATATTATTCAATCAATTATAAGACACATTCTACCATATGTTCCTGCCTTGTGGGCCATGTAGCACTTGTCTCCCCACTAGGGGGGAGATCACTAGATGAAATGATTTCCCTCTGTGGGGGATATTCAACCTACAATTTACAAAATTGTAAATATTAGACTGTGTAGCATTAATTAAGTCACATGCGATAAAAATATGACATGTATTAAAATAATGACATATTGAAATAGTTACCTCAGTGTGAGTTGTCGTTTCCAAAGGTATGCCAACATCTTGTACATCAAAGGGTTCTAGTGCATGAGCCTCTGGACTATCCTGAGCATCGTTGGTGGAAAATTATTGCCCCTCGTCCTCTAGTTCTTGTAGCAACTACAAGTTTTAAAATAATTAAAAATATTAGCAATATATATATGTGTATAGTAAGGAAAAATAATTTTCAAAAAACACTAAATTGTTAACCATTTACTTACCTTAGTAAAATACCCAGTAAATATATCATTTGTCTAGACAGGACCAAAGCAGGGATGGCCGCATGCTGTGCATGGGTGGCGATCTTGGTTTTTGTTGGCTTAAGTACTAATCTAGAGGTTTCCAATATAGACCCAGTTTCTTTAGTGGTTTGAGGAACCAACAAAACCCCTTCTCACCGGCCCTTTCGGAAACAAACTACGAACAGGTTGAGGTCTCACCGGAGGTGTAGCTATGGGGGCACTGTGGAATCAGGTTTCCATAGTGAGGTGATGAGTTGTTCGGAAAGGACTACTGCGCAACACACTATCGTACTTGTGTTGTGATCTGAGGATTGCATGGTGATAGACTGCGTCACGGTCCTCACTTCTACAAACTAACCGTGGCGCGATCAGTGCACCCAAGGGATGCGCGGTTCAAGCAGGATATAATTAATAGGATAGCGCAACAGATTTATATGCTTCCTCGTTCAACCTTAACCACTGACGACTTTACTTGACACTTAATTATTCATCTACCGACTTAGATTAATTAGCCTTATAACGAATACAAGTAGAAGAAACATACACTGCTCCGCGTTAAAGGTTTATACAATCTGCACGTTACATACACATGTGATTATTCAAGGAACATATACTTTCACAGACTTGGAGTACTGAGCATTCAACATTCATTCATTCCATCAATACTTAACATATCATTCCCATCTTTCTCCTATGGCGAATACATATAAAAGCATTAACACACCAACTGATAAATGAGAATCCAAGCATCCAATGTAAGCAAATAAGTAAATGTAAACACACAAACAATCACACTACACAGTATTTAACATGGTTCACCCCCTGGATGGAGTTTACATCCACAAGAACTGTTGTTATATTAGTCTTTGGGAAGGGTACAACAGTTCTTTGTCAACGCACTCAGCTGTAGACTCTCTTCTCTCTCAATTAGGTCTCTGCGCACTCAGCTACAGAGCCTTTACAATGGATTCAAACTTAAGATTCAACAATGTGCAATTCTTACAAAATGAAGAGATAACAACCCAACAACCTTTTCCCATACAAAATGTGCCTTATTTATAGATCATGCCCGTAGGTCATGTCTTTAAAATTCATAGGAAAAACCCTTAGGTTTACAAAACTGGTGTGGCTAACTGCTAAACTAGATGTCGCTGTCGACAGCTTGCTCCGCCTGCTCCAGGCCGTCCTGCTAGGAAACTCGTGGCCCACACACTCTTCTGACATCCTCAGTCATAAAAAATGGTTACAACTGCATCATGGCCTGTCCCTTTCCACACCTTCTTCCTTCCTATCACTGTCGATGCAGTGGCCTAGCTTCTCAATTGCTTGCCACCACTCTCCTTGACAGGTCTCTTCCTTCTTCCTTCAGCCTGTTCCTTACTCAAAATAGGTCACTTCCTTGTCTGACCTTTACTTATATTTCTTACCAAAAATAGCTGCTACGCAGGTCCTGCGCACCAGCATACTATGCAATCCTGCCTTAGCCATTGCCGCTGCGCGTCATGCGTAATTTATCAAAACTGCCCCCATACCATGTCGCAATGCACAATGCACAATTGCCAATACTTGTGCATATTTTCCAACTTGGGCCCCGCCCAACAGGCCCCTAACACTCACTTGTGGCTCGTCCCGAGCCACTTTCACTTGCGGACAATGGTGCCGCATCTTCCGGTGTACCTAGCTTCGAAGAAAAGTTTTGCAGAATACTTGCTAACTCTGCAACCATGTCCTTGGCCTTTTTGTCAAATCCCCGAAGTGTCTCCAGAGTTTCCTTCGAGACTTCTTCCTTGGCCACCTTCTCTTTCATGGTGCCTTCCGTGGCCTGAAGTTCTACGAACTTCTCATTAAATTTCTGCATCAACTCAAGGCCTTCTTGTTCAATAGGCTGCAACCTGGCAGATGTAGCATCCTCCTTCTCTCTAAGCACAACCATCTCTTTCTACAGATCCTTGATTTCATTGTACTTATGGATTTTCTCCCTGGCCGGCGCACTTCTTAACTCTGCGCTTGCAGTCTCTACCTATTGTTGTGTCTGCTGCAGATCCCCCTTTGTCTTTTGAAGCGTGGGATCCTCATTCAAACCTATCAATGCTGTAGTTACTCCTTCATGTAACTCTTGGCACTTTGTCACCTCCGACGAAATGCTGTCCATGGTTGCTTTTAATTCCTCAGCTGGAGCCGTGCACTGATCTGGTGGGATAACTGGGTGCCTATCCTCTAGCTCCGCAGTATTCCCTTTGTAGGAAGACTCCATCTATATCATTTCTGATGTGAGGGATTCTACCTTGGCCCCAATTTTCTTTATTGTATCCTCTACATCATCTTCTTCTGCGCATTCCTCGATCTTTGCGCTGACTACTAAAACTGTCTATTTCACCTTACAGTATTTTTCTCTAGCTTCACTTAACTCATGTATATTGTAAGTTGAAACCTGCTTCATCTAATTGATGTATTCAGTTAACTTTACACTCTGATCATATGAGGCGAGGCCTCTCTTGTGAATCTATTCGACAACCTGCATGTGTAATTCGGTCAAGTCCGCCAGTGATAGAGACCCAATGTTGAGGTCAAAGTGTGCCTAATTTTCCACTGCTTCGCGCACATTATTGTTTGGGAAGATAAAGTGCATCAATTCTATATGCAAAACCCTGAGGTAGGGGCTTATGACATGAGGTGGCCACTTCCGTGCATTTGTTCCTCCTATCCTCCCTTTGGAGTTTGATGATTGATGGCCTAAGCTCAATTGGGTCACCATTGTCTGCACTGTCTCCATTGTCTGGATGAGACGGAGTAGCATCTGCTCTTTCCTAGCCTCTTTTTATGCTCGGTTCTCATCCCATGCTTCCTGCACTTTGGTCGCGATTGTCTCACAATCGTATGGATGTAGTTGCGGGTTGAATTATGGCTTCTCATCCTTCCTCTTTTTATGTTGGCCTTTCAGTTCTGTGGGGTTTTCAGTGGCCTTCCTTTTCCCCTCTACCGTCTTGGTGGGATTACTTTGTGCAACATCATTTTCCTCTACAATGGGAGTACCTGCAAGTATCCCACCCTTTTGCTTTCCCTTGTCTGCTTCTATTTCTTCGTTATCTTCCTCGGTTTTTTCATCATTTGTATCTTTTACTTCAATTTTCTCCGATATGGGTTCGACACTTTGCTCATAATCAGATTCAACATCCAGTGATGCGGGAACTTTCCAGTCCACATCCCATCCCTCTATCATCTCCTCGAACTTTTCCTGATCCAACCGATAAAACCATGGATACCACAATCCTTCCTCTGTGTCATCCCTTGGCTGAATGTATGACCGATGCCTTCTCACCGTAAACCTCATGATGCATGTATATGTATCGGTCAATGGTCTTGCGATTCACGGTGTTGAAAGAATCATGTCATGCAGCTGGTGATAGTAAACGTAAAAGACTTCGGCTGTTTGATGTTGTCTGGACGCCTTTGGGCCCGCCCATAGGTTACTGAAGTGCGTTCCACAGCCCTGTCTTGTTAAGGTTGGGACACTTTGATACCCATCCGGCTCTTTCTAGCCTACAAAGCCTATCAATATCAGTAGCCAACTGAAATGGAATGGTGTTCCATTATCCTGGGTGTCCTCAACGTCTTCTAGAAACTCATTGAGTAGATACTGGCACCGATTATAAGGTATTCCGCGCAATGTGTTCGATGCTAGATTGATTGCGACCGCGGGTACCTCAGGCGGCCGACACTTGTGCAGTAGCTTCCCTGCGAGCAACTGGACAGTAAATTTTGTAGCATAGTCATTTATATCATTGTTCGGGAATCCATGTCCCTTTCGGATCACACCGAATTATTTCGCAACTTCGGCGGACAGAGCTCTATCCTGCGCCCTCTTTACCATTACATCAGCAGGGTCCTCGCCTCTCTTGTTTAGGTTCGTGATATGATGTATCATGTATATACTGATGTCCACGTGCTTATCCAACCATAAGAATCCTTCGTGCATGCAAGGTAGTAAAAATGCGCGCACCACCGCCAAAAACTCAGTGCTTTTGGGAAAATGTGGCATTTGCAACAGATTTAACAAACCCGAGGGTTGTAGGTCCTTTATCCAATCTTGGACCTGCAGGATTTCGGCACCAGTTTGGGCATCCACTATCCGATCGATGTAGCCGTCGGGTCAAAACTGTGCATAATTCTTCAGCTTGGCTAACTTGTTTTCTAGTAGGTCATGGTCCTCCAATTTGCAGTTCGACACTTCACCCAGTAGGTTCTCCACAATCTTCACACGAGTAGAAATAGTTGGGACCATGTTTTCATAGATAGCATTTTTGTCCAAATGCACTAGTTATGCGTTGTCTTTTTGTGGGGGGATATAGTCAGGCAATAGGTAAATGGGCTGCTCACGAACTGTGGCCGACTTCTTCTTTGTTGGTGCTTCTGACCCTCCCTGTCTAGAAACTGGCTTCTTCCCCTTGCTTGCATTTGCATCCTACCTTTCTAAGGTTCTGGAAGAGCTTCCCTTTGCTGCCACCATAGCTCTTGGAATCCCTGATTGGTTAAATAACTTCACCACTTCCTGCAAGTCGATCTGGTCGCTCATACGCTACTCAAGTCGCTCGGCTCTTTGGTAGCTCCAATAAACACTCTCAAATGCTTCGTAACGTGGACGAGTGGCCGAGTGAGGTCTATTTATAGTCTCAGCGTTCTGCAACGTGGACTTCGGCGGTTGTCAAGGAACTTAATGCCATATTCATTGTCCATCTCTTGCCTATGATCTCGGTCTTGCCATACGATCCTCATCCTCGTGCCAAATCGGTTTCCTTAAATGCCAAAAGGTACCAAGAAGGCCAGGGTGTTTCTTCCATCAGGTCATTGTTAATTACTCAGCCTGCCAGCCGGATTTCGGTGCTATGTTAGCCACTTCAGCTTTTATGGCGCCCCAAAGTGTCACATCTTCCCTAAATATTCAAGTTTGCTAATGTCTCCAATGTGCTTAACGGCCCATTAATTGGCCGACGACTTCCACGGTAACTATTTCTATCATGATGTGCTGGCGGTTTTTCATGAGGGTCACTTCTGGATGTGCATTCTGCTTGCTCTTCTGTGCGATTCGTATTGTGAACTGTGCTGCACAGTTACTTTTTTTTTTTTTTTTGCGCGTGCAAATTCAGTAGTGTTGCGCAGTATATACATGTTCCTCGTGATAGGGTTTTAGTCTGCTTCCATTGACTAGGCCTGGCAAGTTATCTCCTGCTAATGTGGCTAACTGGACTGTGCCACCATTAGTTACATGTAAAACAATATATGGACCAAGCCAATTCATTTTAAACTTTCTAGAAAATTTCATGAATTTACTATAATACAGGAGGACTAGATCACCTACCTGGAAATACTTGTTCTTGATGTGGTGATCGTGCCATGCTTTTTTCCTTTCCTTCTGCACTTGTTGGTGAAATCCTACAATGAAGCGATCCTCCTCTAGACCAACCAAGTGTAGAATCCTTTCTTCCAGCGCATCGCGATCTTCCATTCCTATAAACGCATCTATTCTCAAGCTAGGAACAATGTACTCCATCGATCTAATGGCTTCCTATCCATAAGCCAGTATAAACGGTGTATGGCCGATCAACTTCTTGCATGTGGTTCTATACGCCTATAACACAGCGGGAATGCATAGGTCCCAGTCATCCCTATTCACATTGCATACCTTGGTTAGCGTATTCTCCAGTACTTTATTGAATGATTCAACTGTTCCATTCACCTGTGGATGATAACGCATACTTCACTGATGATGAATGCGGAACTCCTATGTCAATGCCTCAATGGTTCGGTTCAAAAAGTGAGTTCCTTGATCACTCATCAGAATTTTTGGGCATCCAAACCTCGAAAGGATGTCTTCGAATATGAACTATGCGGCAGTACCTACACTATAGTCCTTTACTGGCTTTGCTTCTACCCATCTGGTGAGGTAATCAGTTGCAGTAATAATGTACCTCACACCAGTTCTTTTTCCCAGTGGGTTTATAGGTCCCACAAAATCAATTTCCCATTTCTGAAATGCCTGTAATGTCAACTGTGGATTTAATGGCATCTCGTCCCTTCGGGATGGATTTCCTGTCCTCTGATAGACATCACAGCTCTGGCAATGTTCCTTTGAGTCCTTATGAAGTGTAGGCCACCACATCCTTGCACACAATATCTTCTGCGTAGTGGCCCTTCCTGCATAGTGACCTCCTATTGCTCCTGAGTGTGCATCTGCTAGTATAAATGGTTTCTCATGCTCCAATACACATCTTCGTAGTACTTCATCCAGTCCCAATTTATATAACTGACCTACGATAATGGTGAAGTCTGCTGCTCGAACTACCAGCTGCTTCTTTTGCTGCGTAGTGAACTCCATGGGTGCCAATCCAGTAGTCAGAAAGTCTATGATGTCTTTATAGTAATCGTCAGCTATCTAGATAGCAAACAATTACACGTTTGGCAGATTGTCTTCAAGATTGGTAGGCTCTACTCCTAACTCGATCCTTGACAGATGATTAAGTCCCAAGTTCAATCTGTCGGGCTTATCATACTCCTGAAAGAGTAATAACCATTTGCAGATTCACCCCCCTAACACTGGCTTATTGACCAGGTATTTCAACGCAGAATGGTCAGTAAACATCAAGAAGTGCGCACCAAGCAAATAGTGCCTGAACTTCTACAGTGCATAGACCATGGCAAGGCCTTCTCTCTCAGTAGTGGTGTAATTCTTCTGTGCAGATGAGAGATTTCTGCTTGAAAAAGTAATGGGATGGTCAATACCTCCCTCTCCTGGTTGTGCTAAGACAACCCCCAATGTTATACATGACGCATCCACATGTACATGAAATGGCTTCCCCCAGTCTGGAAAAACTAGGATCAATGCAGTGACCATTTTCTCCTTCAAAATGTCAAAACCTTGTTCACACTCTACATTCCAAATGAACGGTGCATATTTCTTCAGCAGCTTCTCCATGGCTGCAGTTATCTGAGCATACCCCTTTATGAACTTCCTGTAATAAACGGTATGCCCCAATGTAGTGCATAGCTGCTTAACTGAGTTTGGTGTAGGAAAATTTACAATGACCGTGATCTTCACGGGATTAACCATCAAGCCCTGTTTACAGACAATGTGTCCCAATAGAATCCCATATGGAACACAGAAAACACACTTCTTTAAATTCAAAGAGATCTGGTGCTGTCTACACTTTTCTAGCATGAGTCTGAGGTTTGCACCATGATTCTTCAGCAATCCAAACACAGTCCAGTCATCAAAATAAGATTCTAAAAACTTATGCATAAAATCTTTAAACATTGCGACGATAACTCTAGAAAAAATAGCAAGCGCGTTCTTCAGTCCAAACAGCATCACTGTGTACTGGAACGATCCCCATTCTGTAGCAAAAGTAGTTTTGTGTCTATCTGCTGGATCAATCCTGATTTGATGATATCTAGAAAAACCATCAGTAAAGGAGTAGGCCTCGTTTCCTCCAACATTATCAAGCACCTCGTCCGTGAAGGGAGTAGGAAACAGGTCATGCAATGAAGCATCGTTCAACTTTATGAGATCCACAAAAATCCTGATCTCACCTTTCATCTTCTTATCTTGGACAACCATAGGGCTTATCCATTCATATTCTTCAACGAGCTCAATGATCCCTGCATCGAGCATCTTATCCATCTCTGCTCTCACTATGTCTTTGTATCGCGGGTTCAAGCGATAGGGTCTTTTCTTAACAGGCTTCGCACCTAGCTTAAGAGGTATTTTCATAACTCCTAATTCCCCCAAGATGCCCTTCATCTCTGTAAATTTTGTTGGGAATAACTCCTAGTATTCCTACAATATATCCGCGATTTCTCTCATGGTCTGATCATCCCAGTAATCCCCAATAGACGTGAACTTTATCTCTTCGTTGGTGACAATATTTACTTTCTTTGTTTTCATAGGTCCGCTCATATATGGAATTTTTAGTGGAGGTCCCTCTACCTCGCGCGCATTTGGACTCAGGTATCTTAATGTTGCGAGGGTCCTCCTCATCATTGTCTTCTTTTTCTTCAACCTCTTCAGCTAAGTTGTAACACTCCATGGTGTGTTCTAGCTATTCCTTCCATTCTGTTTGTAGCCATTTAGGTACGCTGTCAGTTCCAAAGAATTCCTCTAGGGTCATATTTCTATGTGGACATTCTGGCCTGAATATTCTTTCTTTAATAATTTGTAGTGCCTCATTTATGGTAGGGCTCTCATCTTCAAAACTAAAGCTCTTCTGGAAGTTCTCAGTCAGCATGTCCCAATCTTTAGTTCCTTTGCACAACTCCATGTCCAAGTACAACTTTCTTGGAATCTCTTCTTTGAATGTGTGCACAAACAAGTGCACCCATTCTGTCTTTGGTCTCTCCTTCCATGTTTGTGAACAGACCTCAATATGTTGTCTTGGATCTGTCTGCCCATTGTATTTCTCAAAAGGTAGGTTAACTTTGTAAGGAAACCTGATTTGCATCTTAATTCGGCATTGATCCCATGTGGTCAATGTCTGCTTATGCACAGCCCACCATCTGGCAGGTGTCTCGCGCAGTACCATATCTAATGCTGGTAAGCGGTGCTCATTTGTAATTGTTGCAGTATAATTTTTGATAAATGAATAAACATTAGATGAACCATCATATGTAGGGATTGGGATTACCTCTTGCGCAGTGACTTTGTAACATGCGTGCATCTCCTTGCATATACTTTATGCATGCGACTTTGCCAATTTTCCAGTCCTGCATCCGAGTCTGAAATGAAAGAACTGTTGCATCGCCAGCTGAGTGTTCCATCTGCACTAGGATTAATGTAATCTTCCTGGTTCACGGTCATCTTGTACAGCCGGTCTAAGTCTTGAGCTCTGGATTCCTCCTGAATTGGCTCACAGTCATCCTGGTCCATAGTAATCTTATATAGTCTGTCCAAATCTTGAGCCCTGGATTCTTCCTAAATCGGCTTGCTGTATCTGTCTCCATCCGTAGGGTCCAATGGTGCGATGAGCTTGAGATTCTTCCCTTCAAATATCATCTTCATTGTCTTCAATTTGATGATGGCAAGGTTCTCAATAGCCCAGCCAATTCCTACCAGCGCAGGAAAAGGTTGACTATCATCCACAATCTCAATAACCTCGAAATCTGCGTGGCTTTGCACTCCATCAATGTCAACAATCACGTTGGATAACCATCCAAAGGGTATGAATTTCTCCTGATTGGTCATTCTCAACTGGATAGGTGACCATAACAGCTTTAGTCTCCCCATCTGCTTCCATGTATGTTTGCTTAAGACATTTACTTCTGATCCCAGATCAAGAATGATCTCATCCATTTCATAATCTCCTATCTGTGCACTGAGTCTCATTTCTCTCCTTGTTATCTTATGTTTCTTAATATGATGAACTACGCTATCAGTAGTTTCATTTTCACTGCGCGGTTCATACTGGTCTATCACCTTCTGTAATTCTGCTACAGCATTTGGGCTCTTCAGCAACTTCATGCATCTCTTGAGGAACTGCGCAACAGAGGTGCATGTCTCTGTTGTGGTGCTCATTCTGTTGTAGGCAGCCGGCATATCTTCCATATGTGGTATTTCGCTGCGCAACAGGATTCTCGATGATTTTGGTGCTGGCTCTTTGAAGATATCCCACGCTTCTTCAAAGACTTCTCCATTTTTCTTCAAGTTGAAAGCAGGTGCTTTCCCAGCAGCTTTCCTTATCCATATCATTTCAAGAGGATTCTTCTTAGTATCAAAACCTCTAGAAGTCGAAGCTTCTGGTCCTCTATCCCGCCCTGTCGCAACACCACTACGCGTTACTACGTTAACACTTTGATCTGCAGGTCTCCTTTTTCGCTGCGATCAACTAGATATTCGGGGCCGGCGCCTTTGGCCATTTTCTTTTCTGCATTTCCACCTCCAACACTGGGCAGTCTTCTATAACATGATCAAAAGAGCTACAATAGTTGCATGTAGTGCACGGGTTGGTATAGTCTCTAGATACATGGCCTGCTTGGACGCAATTATAGCAAATTACTTGGCCTCGACCTCGTCCCTGCGCTGGGCCATTATTCCTTCCCCACCCGTGGTATCCTCCGCGGCCTCTATAGGCTCCGTAATCCTGCTGTGCATTTTCTTGTTTCTACGGAATCTCTCCTTGGACTCTGTACATTCCTCCATACAAATGCTCAATATCTTTCTTCCTTTCTAGCATGACCTCATATGCGCTCCAATTGGATTCGTTGTGCCCTACTGACTTACAGAAATTACAATAGAGATTTTTAGGTGTTCTCACGTATTTCTGTATCATATGGCAGTCTTCTAGTCGGTGCCCTATGGTTCTACAAATTTCACACCATGGCCCTGGATGTGGGTTTAATGGGTTTGGTCCACCCATGTTAAGGAAATCCTAGAATAAAGGATAATGATCCTGAGTGTGTCCTTCTCCCTTGCAGCCTGTACACAAGACTTCATTTCTCTCTTGCTCTCCTTTCTTTATGTCTTGCAATTGTACTGTTAGGGTAGCCAACTGGTTCTAAATCTACGACATCCCAGTGCTAGTTTCTCTTGTACGTGAAGCTTCCATCTTCATCGCCATCTCCAATGCTTTCAGTTGCGAAGCCACTTTCTACTGCATCAATGACTGTCTAATATTGGGCAACAACGCGGCCATAAACCACTCCTTATGCTGCTGTAGTGGAATATCAACGCTTACTTGATCCAGTAGTGTCTTAAATTTCTTGTCAAACTCCCATACTGTTTCATTAGGTTTCTGTTTGATCTCTTTCAACTCTGTGATACACTGTGACTCTCACTTCAGCTTCTTAAATTTTTCTAAGAGTGCAGCCTTGATTTCTGTCAGGGTTCTTTTGTGTCCCTGTGAATATTTCATGAACCAGTGCAAGGCACAGTCTCTAAATGTGGTGACGAGCTGCGCTTTCTTCACAGCACCATCTTGTACATGCTTTACACTCCATACGGCTTCATATAGAAACCAATGTTGATCAGGGTTTTCTAGACCTGTTACTTTGAATATCGACAGTTTGATATCATCAGCCATCCTCCTTCGAGGTGGTGTGGTTCTTTGAGTGGTGCTAGGAATAATATTCCGAGGTTGGATGTTCTGAAGTGGTACAGCCTGAGACTAACTAGATTGATTCAGGATATCCTAGGCACCCGCTCCTGTGGTGTTACTAGTACTAATGTTCTGCAGTGCGGGTTGCACTGTGCTCACAACTGGTGGGTTCTAGACGAATGGGATTTGAGATAAGGGAGGCGTGGTATGTGCAACCAGTTGATTTTGCAGTGTATTAGGATGACAGGTGGAAGATAGAGGTGCGATTTGGATATCAGGGTCATCTTATGAATGTATGTCTACACGGAGTCCAAGTCCACTAGTAGTTTGCTCAGGGACGAAATTGTATCTCTTTCCACTTCTCAGGCTATGAATTTCTTCATAGGAACCACTATATGTACTGTCTACCATGACAGATGCAAATATTTTACTGCATTCTAAAAACACGTTTCTCGGCTAAAATCATTTTAATATATAAACTGAGGTTGTTCAGATACTTACCTCTGATTCCTTTGAAAAATTCTCTTTCGGCTGTGCTGTAGGACTTTAGCATGTCCATAGTGAACTACATCACAAAACTTTGTAATGTATTGTCAACCCAGAAATCGACTGCTTGTACGAATGGACTGTCTAGTGCTTTGAGTTGTTCAATAAGCTCCAGTGTCCACTCGGTCAGTGCGCTTCGGGGGATACAGTTTCTGTGTTCTACGAGCCTTGACAACCACTCGTGTATCTCTTTCCCAAAAGACACCCAGAAAACCTCGTGCACGTCTTTCCACAGGTATTTATTCAACCACTGAATGTCAGAGATATGTGGGTTTCTGTTTTCTTTCCTTGCGAAATATCTCTCTGTCTTGTCACACCAAGCCCAGATTTATTTCTTATCTGGATACCAGAAGTCAATGCCCAGCTCAATTTCTTCTACGTCACACATTACGACTTCAACTCATCACGGATTCTTAGCGCGGAAATGGAACCATTTTTTGGCTTAAGTACTGATCTAGAGGTTTCCAATGTAGACCCAGGTTCTTTAGCGGTTAGAGGAACCAACAAAACCCCTTCTCACTGGCCCTTTCGGCAACAACCTGTGAACAGGTTGAGGTCTCACCTGAGGTGTAGCTATGGGGGCACTGCGTAATTAGGTATCCATAGTGAGGTGATGAGTTGTTCGGATAGGACTATTGTGCAACACACTATCGGACTTGTGCTGGGAGTTGAAGACTTCACGACGATAGACTGCGTCATGGTCCTCACTTCTACAAACTAACTGCAGCACGATCATCGCACCCAAGGGCTGCGTAGTTTGAGCAGGATACAATTAATAGGACAGTGCATTGGAGTTATATGCTTCCTCATTCAACCTTAACCACTGAAGACTTTATTTGACACTTAATCATTCATCTATTGACTTAGATTAATTAACCTTATAATGAATACAAGTAGACAAAACATACATTGCTGCGCGCACCCGGTGCTGCGCATTGAAGGGTTATACAATATGAACGTTACATACACATGTGATTATTCAAGGAATTGATACTTTCACAGACTTGGAGTACTGAGCATTCAACATTCATTCATTCCATCAATACTTAACATATCATTCCCATCTTTCTCCTATAGCGAATACATATAAAAGCATTAACACACCAATTGATAAATGAGAATCCAAGCATCCAATGTAAGCAAATAAGTAAATGTAAACACACAAACAATCACACTACACAGTATTTAATGTGGTTCACCCCTCGGATGGAGGCTACGTCCACAAGAACTGTTGTTATATTAGTCTTTGGGAAGGGTACAACAGTTCTTTGTTTGCGCACTTAGCTGCAGACTCTCTTCTCTCTCAATTAGGTCTCCACGCACTTAGTTGCAGAACCTTTACAATGGCTTCAAGCATAAGATTCAACAATGTGCAATGCTTACAAAATGAAGACATAACAACCCAACAACCTTTTCCCATACAAAATGTGCCTTATTTATAGAGCATGCCTATAGGTCATGTATTTACAATTCATAGGAAAAAATCTTAGGTTTACAAAACTGGCATGGCTAACTACTAGCCTGGCTGTCGCTGTCGACAGCTTGCTCCGCCTACTCCAGGCCGTCCTGATGGGACACTCGTGGCTAACACGCTCTTCTGACAGCCTCAGTCATAAAAAATGGTTACAACTGCATCATGGCCTATCCCTTTCCACACCTTCCGCCTGTCTATCGTCGTCGGTGTAGTGGCCTAGTTTCTCAACTACTTGACGCCACTCTCCTTGATAGGTCACTTCCTTCTTCCTTCAGCCTGTTCCTTACTCAAAATAGGTCACTTCCTCATCTGACCTTTACTTATATTTCTTACCAAAAATAGCTACTACACGGGTCCTATGCACCAACATACTGCGCAATCCTGCCTTACCCATTGCCGTTGTGTGTCATGCGCAATTTCTCAAAACTTCCCCCATACCATGTCACAACGCACAATGCGCAATTGCCAATACTTGTGCATATTTTCCAACTTGGGCCCTGCCCAAAAGTTTTTCTCATGATGTGCGAGTCTAGTGCCACTACTAGATGCTCATCGACCACTGGAAGGTGGTGGCTCTACCCCACTGGGAGGTGGTGTCTCTATTCCACCAATAGATGGTGGCTCTAATGGACCTTCCTGATACGTACCTTTAAGATACATGATACAGAAAACAACCTCATGTTCCAACAGTAGGAATGACTCCTACATCTGTGGGACTAGCTGATGTGTAGGCGACACATTTGGCCTAGGTATCCGTCTGCGAGGTGGATCTATTGGGCGATTGGGATCTACGTGAATCACATTGGGACTTTGTTGAGGCATCCCCTCCCAATGTCCTGGTACTCCAAGATATCAAAATAATTAACATGCTTCCCCAAAACAAATTTTGCGTACATCTTTCTAAGAAAATATAACGTCATTTCCATGTTGTTTTGTGGTGGTACATCAAATACCATATACCATTAGTCCATCCAATTATCTATGAATGGTTGATATATACACCATTTAGTAGAAATATGCTTTTTGTTTACATTCGGGATTTCACCCATCCGTGGATCTCTAAAAAGGGAAAATATATGTTGTTTTGTTATCTTCAACTTCTTAACTTCCTTGTAACTAATTCCATCAGCATATTCTCACATCTTTCTCCTCTGTATGTGGTAATGTGTTGGAGTGCACCATTTGACCTACTAAAGGTCTCTATCATTGTATCCAAATTGGATGCAAGCATACGATTCCTATCATCAACAATAACAATTGAGGTTTGAATATCTATGAGCCTCTAAATTTCTCTTTGAATGTCTATGTGTGCATCCATGGTCCTCACTACAATAAAAAAAAAAAAAAAATCATTAGAAACATATACATGTTCTATAATGACATCTCTCAAAAATGAAAAATGTAAAAACTTTGTGCAAGAACAAATACATTACAAACATAAATATCATCTCAATATACTATAATAACAACTACATGTAAACCAAAGTGGAAGGTGAGGATCAACTACATGTAAATCGATTAATGATCGATGGCGGAGAGCTCCTAATTCAATTAATACTGAAGGATCGAGACAATGGAGGCCTTAAAAGCACTTTATGTACACCTTTCTAGAGTCGAGGTATTGGATAAGATGTTATTCTTCATCCTCTACCTTCAGAAATTTCTCGTTTGTATCTAATTCATATCATGTTCATAGCCATTTCCTTGCTAAGAATATAGTTGATGCAAGTCGTCTCGTCGCAACAAGGTTCTTGCTTAACAATACACATGACACGACCACAATGCTCACACAATACAAGATGGAAAGCGAGATGCCAGAAGTGGCTTATATTACTTCTACCAATCGGTTACAATGCGGAATAACTGTAAATAAAAATAACTAACTATATGTTGGCCTCATCCATTACAATACAGAATTAACTTTGGTGTGCTCTCTCAGTGTGTTGAACTCACCCTCTCCTGGTTCGCTCTGAAACTCTAAGCTATGGCTCGATCTTCTCTGCGTTCGAAATTTGTGTGAATGTTCTCTTCAATCTACATAACTTCTCCCCAAACTCTGCTTTGCCACTCCAACAAAATGGAACCGTCCTCTTATGATCCCAACTCCTTGGTCTTCTACCTCCCTGCTGCAGTTCCTGAGACTAATGCGATCCTCGAGACACGTATTCTGTTGAGATATTGTAACTTCAAAGAATATTATAATTGTACTTTATTATTCCGGAGATGTTTCATTCCTCCGTAAAGATCTTATTGTATATCCGGAGATGTTTATTCCTCCGTCAGAATGTGGTAACTTGGGTTATTAGACTTCCCTAGTGGAGGTCGGCCCTTTATGTGTTATGTGGGTCAAAGGGTTATTAGACCACCCTAGAGGGGTCGGCCCAGTCAGTTGTAGTGGGGTATTTAACCCATTGGTTAAATACGAGCCTACGTGTACTTGTGTAAAAGATGTGTCAGAGTAGTGTATAAATAGAGGAGGTGTGTTCCTCATTTGACACACACTCACTCACTTGAGGATAGAGCACTTGTGGAGGAGAGGTCTTCTATTGTGGAGGAGGAGATCATGTCTCAAGGTTTCATCTTTGTATATTGCTGGTCATCTATATTGAGGAAGCTTTGCTGGGTTTTCTACCCCATGAGGGTTTCCCAGGATAAATCTCTGTCTCTTGTGTTTATGTTGTGCTTGTTGTTTCTTCAGTGATCCTGTATATGCTATTATTGTGAAATGGAATGTAATGCTGCTATTTTCTGTCTTATCATATTGAATTTTAACATGGTATCAGAGCTAACCTGAAGGAAGACAAGGTATGGCACTAATGACACTTGCTTTACTTACGACAATTTGAAGGATAGGGTTTTACATAGCAAAAACCAGTCATCGTAGCACTTTCGCTATAAATCCGTTTTGGCGAAGTTTTCAGATCTAAAATTGTTACAGGACGAATATTAAATCTCCAGGTACCTTGTTCCCAAAGGACAACCTCTAGTTCGTTTCACTTTGTGATTTATGATCTGTACAATATAGGGTTTATGCCTCTTCCAGATCTGAGTCAAAATCAGGTGACCTTGGGAAAAAGGTCATATCTTGTGCTAGGAAGCTCCAAATGAACTTTCGTAAAAAGTGACAGGTAGTACACAGTCTGTAATATCTCAGAAAACTTTTTCAGAGGTTGAAGTTGAACCAGTGACACGTGGAACTCCGTACAAGTTCGCTCTCCTGTTTTATCCCAAAACAGGTCACGTTGCGACATTTGACATAAATCTATTTCAGAGAGTCCAATTGAGGTCAGACCTATCAGGATGGAAAGATAATAGGCCGAGCTACCTCAGGAAATTTTTTTAGAGGCCGAAGTTCAAACAGTGACACGTGGCACGCCGTACAAGTTCTCTCTTCTGATTTATCCCAAAATAGGTCACGTTGCGACATTTGACATAACTCTCTCTCAGAGAATCCAATTGAGGTCAGACCTGTCAGGATGGAAAGATAACAGGTCAGGCTATCTCAAAAAACGTTTTCAGACCCTGTGGATTGAAAATTTTGGAGTTACACCAGAAACAATCAGGTACATATTTCTGTCAAAACAGAATTATTTTTGAGTACCTTCATTCATGGCTTCCGGAATTTAGGGCTTTGAAGAAAGTTGGAATTTTTGTAAACGGAGACCACGGCTGAATGCTACTCATCAAAATAGAAATTTAGAGACCAAGATCAGATTTTTTGGTTGGGCAGAAGGCTGGGCTTGATCAAACCCTAGTTTAGGACTTTGATCAGAAAAATGGAAAATTAGGGCTTCTGTAAGAAATGGGAATTTTTGAAGTCTGTAACCACGGCTGGAAGCTCCTAAGAAAAATAAGAGTTTAGAGCCTTGGATCGAACATTTTGTTTGGGCAGAAGGGTGGGCTTCATCAAACCCTAGTTCGGGATCCTGTCCAGAAGATCCAGAAGTTTCAAAGGCAATTTTGAGGGGTCAAATTTTGGAAATTCCAAAATTGAAGTATGCTAGTTTGATCAGCTCAGCAAGACATATTCTTTCATCCATTCAGAAGTGTGAAAGTCAAAGATTGAATTTTTTAGGGTTTGTCTAGAAAAACCTAATCAAGCTCCAGATCAAGTTTCAGGGGGGGTTGAGGCTAAGGCCTTACATAAGAAGACTACAAGAAGTCTCGACAGGTATGACTTAAGGAGGCTCAGGTATGTCTTGAAATCTAATTCTTGATTACGTTCATGATGTGTTTGTCTTCATATTATTTATTAGTACAATCTTGATTAATGTTAGAATTGTCTTATCACCCTAGTAACAGTATGAATGCATGTGAATGATCAAAGACATTCATTGATTAGGGCTATATGATTGTACTAATGCATTATGATGTTGTGTGAGGTTGATGTTGTCTGCTAACAAGGCTCAGGTACATCACAAAAGACAAATCAGGTTCTATGACCATGAAAACATGAAGACAAAGACTCATCCATAATCTTTGTTCACTTACGCGGTATGTATGACTTTGTTATATTATGCTTAACCAATGAGTCATGCAGGTTCTAGCTCAGGATCTCTAAATCATTGAAGAGATTGTTTAGGTATGTTGTACATAACTAAGTAGGTATACTAATCCAGGTATGTTTCCCATGAATCTTACCTTGTGTTAGGATCCCTTATATAAGCATACTTGGTATGATTGGTTATGCTTATTCATAAAGTTAGTAATCAAGGGATTATGCATATTATGTCTTTTATCTTGATTGATGATATGCATGAGTAAAAGAAGAGTTCCCTGAAATCTTGAATACTAATGTTTATTAACTATAATCATGACTATACATTCTCAATATTATTTAGAACTATAATGTTTTGATAACATTTAGAACATACTAATGGGTGTATGTTTGTGTATGAGATCATGAGGATGACACTTGAACATGCACAGTGGTACATAATGAATAGAAGTTCAAAAGACATACAGAAGATCAAGCGGGAGGTAACCACACAAACATAAAAGATAAGTATTTGAGTTGTTATTTGAAATAGTAAATGATATTGCCTATAATAGGTTGTATGCATATTTGTATTCCTATAATATATCATGCCAAGTGTAAATATTCATAGAACATTGAACAGTATACTACTAATATGCATATGATTGGTAAGTTGGACAAACATTCCATTGTTGCTTGTCTAGAATGAAACCTCTTTGCTGACATGCTGAGAGTTGTGCACACTCTCGATAGTATATTCTGGTAGATATGGAAGGCATCTAGATAGCCACTATATGCATACAGGATATGGGAAAGTGTTGTGCCAAAGTATTGGTCAAGATAGTTGCATAACTATGTAAATGATATCTGTATGCATAATAGGTTATCATGTCAATATGATTTGATGATTATGAAGTATTACTAATCATGTACCTAATTTTGATTTGTAGGAAAAATCATGATGAATGATGAACAAGCGATGGATGTTCAACAAAAGGATTTACAAATCAAACACACTATAGAAAGCTTATGGTTAAGAGATTCTCTTAGAAAGAGGAAGAGAATCATGATGAGATGTTTTGACCATTCTCTTAATAATGTAATCAGGTTCTGTATGGGTTCCCAGGATCGGTAGTCAATTGATGAGCTTAATGATCATCATGGGTGATGTGGATCTCAACCCTTGCTACAAGGTTGAATATGGATTCTATACACATATGACATGGATGCAAGAAGGAACTCACCATAGAGTTCGAATGACTTTGAGGCTCATATTAGTGGACCCATCTGACGAGAGATGGCACAGATAGATATGCAAAAGATCACTCAATGCAGAGTGTGAATAATGGACAATTGACAGCTTCATGACCAAGCTTGGGCTTTACCAGAAGTAAAGCTGATCCTAACCTTTACCTTAAGGTTGTGGATGATGAACCTATCATATCATTATTATGTGTCGATGATCTCTTTCTGAGAAGGAATGAGAAACAGATCATGAAAATGGCTACAGAAATAAAAATGAAAGATCTCAGATTAATGCACTACTTCTTAGGTCTAGAAGTATGGCATGATCCAAAAGGAATCTTTTAAATCGAGGTAAGTATGCTGTGAAGTTTCTAAAAAGATTTGATATGTTGGAGTGTAAAGCCATGGCCACTCCCATGGACTCCAACTTGAAGTTATTAGTTAATGACTCATCGGATTTAGTGGACCTAACCCTATATAGACAAATCATTGGGCCAATGATGTATTTAACAAATACTAGGCCATATATATGCTTAGTTGTAAATACCGTAAGTCAGTATCTAGTAGAACCTAGAAAGGTTCACTTAATAGCTACAAAGCATGTAGTGAGGTACCTAAAAGGTACTTTAGATTTTGGTCTATATAATCTTGGAGGTCATGAACTCCGATTACATGGTTACTCAAATTCTGATTGGGCAGGAAGTGTCTCAGACAGAAAGAGTACATCAGGTGGATGTTATAGTCTTGAATCTACCATGATCTCATGGTTTAGCAAGAAACAATCTAGTGTGGCTCTCAGTACTACTGAAACAGAATATATAGCTGTCTGCTCTGCCAGCTGTGAAGCAGTGTGGCTTCAGAAGCTATTATATGGAGTGTTTGACTTAGAAATGGATTCCACTGTGATTATGTGTGACAATCAAAGCTGCATCAAGATGATAGGAAATCTTGTATTCCATGATAAGTCAAAACACATTGAGATCTGATAATTCTATATACGAGATATGGTGCAGAGAGGAGCTATCAAGCTCGAGTATATAAGCACTAAGGATCAAATTGATGATATCCTGACCAAACCTCTATCTCGAGTAAAGTTTGAACACTTCCAAGACAAGCTTGGTGTAGTTTAGAAGGACTCTCCTCGAAAGGGGGAGTAGCACAGTATCCGATAACAAGTCTATCTCATCAATGATGAGGTTACCTATTTACTGCACTTAGTTACCTAGAATTATTTAGATTTAGGACTCTTATATTCTTTCTTTTGATGATATATGTATACATGCTTTTGATGATTAGATGTATACATGCTTTTGATGATTAGATATACATGCTTTTGATGATAGATGTATACAGGCTTTTGATGATAGATGTATACATGCTTTTGATGATAGATGTATACATGCTTTTGATGATTAGATGTATACATGCTTTTGATGATTAGATATACATGCTTTTGATGATAGATGTATACATGCTTTTGATGATTAGATATACATGCTTTTGATGATAGATGTATACATGATGATACATGTTGTGGTTATACATGTCTTGATGATGATGATACATGTTGTGGTTATACATGTTTTGATGATGAGGATACATGTTTTGTTATACATGTTGTGAAGGGATTGGATCATTCCTGGACTTCAGTCCTAAAGAAGAGTCGTAGACGTATGTCTTCGAAAATGAAGTTCTTGATGAACATGTGAAGGGATTGGATCATTCCTGGACTTCAGTCCTAAAGAAGAGCCGTAGACGTATGTCTTCGAAAATGAAGTTCTTGGTGAACGTGTGAAGGGATTGGATCATTCCTGGACTTCAGTCCTAAAGAAGAGCCGTAGACGTATGTCTTCGAAAATGAAGTTCTTGATGAACATGTGAAGGGATTGGATCATTCCTGGACTTCAGTCCTAAAGAAGAGGCGTAGACGTATGTCTTCGAAAATGAAGTTCTTGGTGAACGTGTGAAGGGATTGGATCATTCCTGGACTTCAGTCCTAAAGAAGAGCCGTAGACGTATGTCTTCGAAAATGAAGTTCTTGATGAACATGTGAAGGGATTGGATCATTCCTGGACTTCAGTCCTAAAGAAGAGCCGTAGACGTATGTCTTCGAAAATGAAGTTCTTGGTGAACATGTGAAGGGATTGGATCATTCCTGGACTTCAGTCCTAAAGAAGAGCCGTAGACGTAAGTCTTCGAGAACGTGGTCCTAAATGTACGGTGGAGGATTAAGTCATCCTTGGACGTGGTCCTAAATGTACGGTGGAGGATTAAGTCATCCTTGGACGTGGTCCTAAATGCACGGTGGAGGATTAAGTCATCCTTGGACGTAGGTCCTAAATGCACGGTGGAGGATTAAGTCATCCTTGGACGTGGTCCTAAATGTACGGTGGAGGATTAAGTCATCCTTGGATGTAGGTCCTAAATGCACGGTTGAGGATTAAGTCATCCTTGGATGTAGGTCCTAAATGCACGGTGGAGGATTAAGTCATCCTTGGACGTGGTCCTAAATGTACGGTGGAGGATTAAGTCATCCTTGGACGTGGTCCTAAATGCACGGTGGAGGATTAAGTCATCCTTGGACGTAGGTCCTAAATGCACGGTTGAGGATTAAGTCATCCTTGGACGTGATCCTAAATGTACGGTGGAGGATTAAGTCATCCTTGGACGTGGTCCTAAATGTACGGTGGAGGATTAAGTCATCCTTGGACGCTGTCCTAAATGTACGGTGGAGGATTAAGTCATCCTTGGACGTGGTCCTAAATGTACGGTGGAGGATTAAGTCATCCTTGGACGTGGTCCTAAATGTACGGTGGAGGATTAAGTCATCCTCGGACGTGGTCCTAAATGAACGGTTAAGGATTAAGTCATCCTTGGACGCTGTCCTAAATGTACGGTAAGGATTGGATCATCCTTGGACTTTGGTCCTATAAATTGAGCCGTAGACATGTGGTCTCTGAGAACATGATAGGACTGGATCGTCCCTGGACTTCGGTTCAAAAGGTACATGATAGGACTGGATCATCCCTGGACTTTGGTTCAAAAGGTACATGACTGGTTTGCATCATCCTTGGACATAGAGAACTGGATTGATCGTGTGATGACGATGCTGATGATCGTGTGATGATGATGCTGATGATCATGTGATGACGATGTTGATCGTGATGTTGATGATCGTATGATGACGATGTTGATGATCGTATGATGACGATGCTGATGATCATGTGATGACGATGCTAATGATCGTGTGATGATGATGCTGATGATTGTGTGATGATGATGCTGTTGATCGTGTGTTGACAATGCTGATGATTGAGTACTATCAACTCTGATGATGTTGATGTTCCAGTGTTGAAGATGTTCCAGTAACTAGTTGAGTTACTGATGATGTTGAGAAAGCTTCCAATGATTTATAGATGTATCATGTATGATGTTGATGACACCTTGCTCGTGCAGATGTTGTTATAATATCCTTCTCGTTAAGGGGGAGTGTTGAGATATTGTAACTTCAAAGAATATTATAATTGTACTTTATTATTCCGGAGATGTTTCATTCCTCCGTAAAGATCTTATTGTATATCCGGAGATGTTTATTCCTCCGTCAGAATGTGGTAACTTGGGTTATTAGACTTCCCTAGTGGAGGTCGGCCCTTTATGTGTTATGTGGGTCAAAGGGTTATTAGACCACCCTAGAGGGGTCGGCCCAGTCAGTTGTAGTGGGGTATTTAACCCATTGGTTAAATACGAGCCTACGTGTACTTGTGTAAAAGATGTGTCAGAGTAGTGTATAAATAGAAGAGGTGTGTTCCTCATTTGACACACACTCACTCACTTGAGGATAGCGCACTTGTGGAGGAGAGGTCTGCTATTGTGGAGGAGGAGATCATGTCTCAGGGTTTCATCTTTGTATATTGCTGGTCATCTATATTGAGGAAGCTTTGCTGGGTTTTCTACCCCATGAGGGTTTCCCAGGATAAATCTCTGTCTCTTGTGTTTATGCTGTGCTTGTTGTTTCTTCAGTGATCCTGTATATGCTATTATTGTGAAATGGAATGTAATGCTGCTATTTTCTGTCTTAGCATATTGAATTTAACATATTCTCTGTCAGCCGATCCTTCCATGATCTTGTAGACCTACAATTGTTAGCGCCCTAACCGTGCTGAACAGCCTCTGCCTATGACAACATCTGTCATGTCTTCACCCACCTGCAATAACTGCTATTAACTTCCTCAGCAAATCTGAACTATTTCCAGGTACTCTCCTTGAATTCTACGCTTCCCTCTGACATGCTATAGTAAACCATCACGTCATCCATATTGCCCTCTGTCAGCTTTGCCTCTCCTGTTGACTTCAATATGGACTTAGGCTTTGCCATTTCACCCCTTCCTCCTCGCTTGGTTCATGCCCAACTTGTCGATGTCGCAGTTCGACAACATGTCGACCTTACTACGACTCTGTGGCAACTTGTCGCCTATTGACATTCATATGTCGACTATCGTCTGTCATCTGTTGACATTAACATGTTGACTCTTGACTTCTTCAGTCCTGACGAATGATTCGACAGCTTCTGCTCGACTTATTGACTTCGATGAGTCAATCTGCTTCACGAACCAGCGGTCATCGGCACTCCCTCTGGTTGACTCCCTTATGTCGATTAAATTCAACTGATCTCCCTAGGCCCTAATGCTCTTGCATCAGACTCCCTAGGTGAAAAATAACTCGACTGCTCTGTCAGTCTCCTAAACTCTTCTTCGAAAATCCATGTCGCCTCCTGCAACTCATCATCCCTCCATCACACCAAGTATTATTTCCTTCATGAACTGCGCGTACGCCTGAATTCACTTTCTTCTATTACTTCTGCGATCTCCTCTCTGTGTCGATCTGGAATCTGTGTTGTCTAGTCGATGTTTGACACTTCTGTGCTTCTGCTGCTTGAACCTTCTTCGAACTTGTACAGATCTGAGACATTGAACGTTGGTGAAATGATCAAGTCATTCGGCAGCTCCAACACATAAGCGTTGTTCGAAATTCTCCTCAAGATATTACATGGTCCAATATTCTTCAGCTTCATCTTGTTATAGGTTCCTATCAGAAATCTCTCCTTCCGCAAATGAGCATAGACAAAGTATCCTTCACTGAACGACTGTAGTATTTTATTCCTTTCAGTTCTCAACTTGTATGCCGCATTGCTCTTTTCTATGCGCTTTCGCACATCTTCATGAACTTCTTTCATGTGCTCTGCGAATGAGTCTGCATCCGTGCTTTTCCTGGCTTCTGTTGGTAACTCGACCAAATCCACCACTCCATGTGGGATTCTTCCCTCAACAATCTAGAATGGGATCAAACCTGTCGACCGATTCATAGAATTGTTGTATGCGAATTCTGCTTGCGCTAACACATTCTCCAACTGCTTGGGTCTGTTGACCGATCAACATCTCAAAAAGTTTCCCAAACTTCTATTCACCACCTCGGTCTGTCCATCTGTCTACGGATGATATGCTAAGCTAAACTGCAACTTCGTGTCCAGTTTCTTCCATAAGGTTCTCCAAAACTGTCCCATAAACTTGGTATCTATGTTCGATGTGATACTCTTTGGCAACCCATGCAATCTGACTACTTCTTTGAATATAGTACAACAATTCTTGTGGCGTCACTTGTCTTCCAACACAGAATAAAGTGTGCCATTTTTGAAAATCTGTCAACTACTACGAATATTGAGGTTCTCCTTTGCTGTGTCTTTGGAAATACTAGCACAAAATCCATGCTCAGGTGCTCCCATGGGGTATTTGGTACAACCAATGGTGTATACAAACCCATGTTCTTACTTCTTCCTTTTTCCAACTGGCAAACTCTACACTGCCGAACCCACTTTCTGACATCTGTTGCCATTCCTGGCCAATAAGACTTCTCTTCGACCAATACCCTGGTCTTGTCGATGCCAATATGGCATGCTAATCCACCGCTATGCAACTCTCGGATTAGGTTCTCTCGCACTGATCCTCCGGGAATACACAACTATCGTCCCTTAAATAGGTATCCCTCTTAGATGAAATAATCCAAGTATGGAATCCTGTCAACACTCCATGGTTCATGACAAGCTCCCCATCCTTTCAAAAAATCCTTGTCGGTAGCATACTCTATCTTCACCGACTCTATTCCTGTTGCCTGAACTGTCGCCGTGTTCAGCAATGCAACACTTCTGCTCAGCACGTCAGCAAACTTATTCGACTTGCCCGACCTATGTCGCAACATGAATGTATATCCTTGTAGGAATTCGACCCATTTCATGTGCCGCTAATTTAAATTCGACTAAGTATTCAGATACCTCAGCGCTTGGTGATCTGTGTACAACACAAATTCCTTGGGCAACAAGTAATGCCTCCACTTCTTCAATGCTTGGAAAATAGCATAGAATTCCTGGTCATAGAACGAATATTTTCTCTTCACATCATCCAAATTCTCACTGAAGAATGAAATTGGTCGGCCCTCCTGGCTCAACACTGCTCCAATTGCTATTCCACTTGCATCGCAATCGACGTGGAAAAATTTGTCAAAATCTGGGAGCGCCAACACTGGGCTCTCAGTGACCTTTTCCTTCAACTTGTCGAAATCTCACCGGGTTGCTTCTGTCCACTTGAAATCTCCTTTGTGCATGCACTCTATCAATGGTCCGCAAATCCGACTGAATCCCCTGATGAACTTCTTGTAGAAAGTGGCAAGTCCATGGAAACTCCTCACTCCAATCGCGCATGTTGTTTCAGGACACTCCAATATCGCCTTCACCTTTTCTGGGTCCATCACCAACTCTTTACTCGAGATTACGAATTCCAAGTATACCAGTTCTTCCTTCATGAAGAAACACTTTTGCAGGTTCACCATCAGCTTCTTTTCCTGCAACCTTTGCAATACCTATCGAATGTGCCCCAATTGTTCTACCTTGGTTCGACTAAAAATTAGAATGTCATCTAGATATACTACGACAAACTTTCTCAAGAATGGTTTCAGTACTTCATTCATCAATCGCATGAATGTACTAGGTGCATTAGTTAATCCAAACGGCATGACTAACCACTCATATAGCCCTTCCTTTGTCTTGAATGTTGTCTTCCATTCATCTCCTTCTCTAACCCAAATCTGGTGATAACTGCTCTTCAAGTCTATCTTTGTGAAGTACTTTGCTCCACTCAAACAATCCATCAAGTCATCCATTCTCAGTAATGGAAACCGATACTTGATCGTGATATTGTTGATAGCTCTGGAGTCTATACACATCCTCCATTCTCCACCTTTCTTTGGTTCTAATACTATTGGTACCACGCACGGACTCAGACTCTCTCTGATCAACCCTTTGTCCAACATCTCCTGGACCTCTCGATTGAGTTCCTGACCTTCTGTTCGACTCATCCTATGCGGTGCCTTGTTTGGTAGACTCGACCCTAGAATCAAGTTTATCTGATGGGATATACTCCTTGTCGACGGCAATGCCATCGGTGTATCATCGACCACTATGCTACGAAACTATTTGAGCATCTTTCTGACTTCGACTAGAATCTTCTCCTCCATTATCTCCTTCTCGACAAATGGTCCCTTCGGAATGATAGCATAACACCCCAATTGCTTTTCCTCTTCTGCAAGGAATTCTTTTGCTGAACACATCAACACGCGCTTCTCCCAAAAGTTGCTCTCGCCCTGCTTAACATCGGCTTTCCCCTCCAGCTTCGGCTTAAGAGTCCTCTTCACACCATTTTTCCACACAGTGACTGTGTTGGCTTTACCATCATAGATCATTTTTCGATCATATTTCCATGGTCTTCCTAACAACAAATGGAACGCGTCCATTGGGATTACATCGCACAATATGCTATCCTCTAACTTCCCAACCTTGAAGTTAATCAGGCACTGTCTAGTCACCTTCACATGATGTCCTTTCTGCAACCATGAGATGTTGTAAGGGTGTGGATGTTCTTGACATCTCAGCTTTGCTTTCTCGATCACCTCTGTTGAAACAAGATTCTCAGTGCTTCCACCATCTACTATGATCTTGCAATGCCATTCGCCAATTCGGACCTTCGTTCGAAAGATCACCTTCCGTTGTGCTGGCTCTTGTTCGTTGCATCTGTCATTGAGAACAAGTGTCCTGTTGGCTGTCATGGCCCAAATTTTTTTCTTACCATCTCCATTGCTTTCAGATGTCGATTCTTCCCTCTCATTGACTTGCTCTGCTCTTCGACGTCTGGGTTTTGACTCCTCTGTAGCATGTAGGTTCTCTGGGCATTCATATGCCTTGTGTCCTGCTCCTCGACACTTGTAATAGATTATGGCTGGTTTGTTAGCTCCTTTTCTGTTGGATGGACCACCTTGACCATACGCACCTCGACCGCGGTTCTCACGACCATCGCGTCGTTTTTATGGCACTTTCTCCCTTGTCGATGTCCATTCCACATGTCGACTATCTTCAAAAATTTCTCTTCTGTAGCCGCTACTTTGGCCTTTCGCGATAACAGTCTTTGCACCTCGACCAGTCATTCGATCTCTAGTCGCTGCGGATTTCCTCGATAGTTTCTCTTCTTCCTTCAGAGCTAACTAGTAGGTTTCACCCACTGCTCTGAATCTTGATATGCTCAATTCATCCTAAATGTCATATTTCAAGCCATTCACATACCTAGCGACAGTTTCTTCTCCTTCATCGGTTTGTCCCGACCTTATCGAAAATCTATAGAACTCTTCCATGTACTTCTTCACAGTCATCTCCTTTTGTTGAAAGTTCTGCAACTTCCTGAAATCACATAGTCGTTCGGCAAGAACTTTCCTTTCAACTTGGCGACCATCTTGTCCCAAGACTTGATTTTCTCCTTGCCCTTCTTGACTCTGCCATCCTGTACATTGTCCCACCACAATGAGGCATGACCCTTCAACCTCAGACATGCAGTCTTAACCCGTTTAGGATCCTCGATCTGCTCTATGTCGAAGTATTTCTCCATTTCTCTGAACTAGTCGATCAAGTCTTCTGGGTCCAGGCTTCCCGAGTAGGTAAGAACATCTATCTTTACTAGACCTCTCATATCCGTCAGAATCTTGAAGAGTTTGTCTTCTGTTTCATCTTCCGCTACTTCCCGTGGCTCCACCTCTTCGACTTCCTCATCATTGTGGTCTAGCGCATCAGGAATACAACCTCACCTTTGGATTTCTTTGATTGCTGCGACTTCATTCGTCAAAGTTTGCATCGTTCAAGTGCATTCATCGAACATCTCACGATCAATTGTGATTGCTGTGCCATGCTCTCTTCGACCTGGGACATTAACACCTCTATCAGCCATTTTCAACCTCTGTTGAAACTCTCACTTGTCCAATCGCAACCGGACTTCAACAAGTTGGGTACAACTCTACCCAACCTTAGCTAGAGTTGTTCAACGCACTTCCAGGCTCAATATCACTAACATTCTTCTGTGCACAGGGGTTCACATCCCGCTCTGATACCAACTGACGCAAGCTGCCTCATTGCAACAAGGTTCTTCCTTAACAATACACGTGACATGACCACAGTGCTCACACAACACAAGATGTAAATCAGGATGCCAGAAGTGGCTTATATTACTTCTACCAATCCGTTACAATGCAGAATAATTGTAAATACAAATAACTAACAATCCATCGGCCTCAGCTGTTACAATACAGAAGTAACTGTGGTGTGCTCTCTCAGTGTGTCGACCTCACCCTCTCCTAGTTCACTGCGGAACTCTGAGCTATGTCTCAATCTTCTCTGTGTTCGGAAGTTGTGTGAATGTTCTCTCCAATCTACAAAACTTCTCCCTGAACTCCCACTCCAACAAAATGGAACTGTCCTCTTCTGATCCCAACTCCTTGCTCTTCTACCTCACTGCTACGGTTCCTGAGACTACTGCGATCCGTGAGACACGAATTCTTTGTTAGCCGATCCTTCCATGATCTTGTAGACCTGCAACTGTCAATGCACAACTTCTTCCTATGACAACATTTGTCATGTCTTCATCCACCTGCAATAATTGCTATTAACTTCCTCAGCAACTCCGAACTCTTGCCAAGTACTCTCCTTGACTTCTACACTTCCCTCTGAAATGCTATATTAAACCATCACGTCGGCCATACTTCCTTCTATTAGCTTCGTCTCGCTTGTCGGCTTCACTCTACACTTAGGCTTTGCCGTTCTGCCCCTTCGTCCTCGCTTGGCTCATGGCCAACCTATCGATGTCATGGTTCAACAACATGTCGACCTTACTACGACTCTGCGGCAACTTGTCGCTTATCGACATTCATATGTCGACTATCGACTGTCGTCTGTCGACACTGACATGTTGACTCTCGACTTCTTCACTTCTGTCAAATGATTCGACAGCTTCTGCTCGACTTATTGACTTCGATGAGTCAATATGCTTCATGCACCAGCGGTCGTCGGCACTCCCTCTGGTTGGCTCCCTTATGTCGATTAACTTCGACTGATCTCCCTAGTCCCCGATGCTCCTGCATCATTAGTGTATGATGAGGGACATTTGGTGGTGAAGTCCTATGCGTCATTAATAAGGGAAAATATTTTGAATGTGAGGGTTGATCTACACTTTTTCCATGAAGTAAATCTCTTATCAGTTGATAGGGATGGACCCAAATCCATCGATTGAGTGTCTTGGTGGTGAAGGAGGTCAAAAAATATGTGGTAGTTCATCTTTGCTACAAAGTGGTGTGTCTGCAAGGAGGGGAACCTAATCCCTTGGGTTTTTGGGGATGATGTAAAATCCATCAAGCCATTAGGTTGGATTCACAAGCACTGGTTGGATATTTTTAGGGTAAAAGAATGTGTGGGAAAAAACCATAGGGTTTGGTTGAGTCAAGTCTAGAACCCAAGCCTAGGTTATAGGTCATAGTTCCTCCTCATAGCCAAAGGGGGGATGGATTTTCTTTTCCAATTTGCAATAGATGTGGAGAAAATATTGAGGAAAAGTTGGTGTTGGGATTAAAATCCCTTATTTCTTAGGTGGATGCAAAATTCATTAAGGGGATTGATACTATGGAGGAATGGCCATATGTTATAACAATTTTGAAAAAAAATAGTTTTGGATTTTTCAATTACTTGGATTTTTTAATTTAGGGTGTTGACACTATATCTGAAAATGCTCAAATCCTAGAAAGTTTTTGCCAAAATATCCAAAAGCAGGGAAATTACCACAAATAAGTTGAAGAAAAGGTTTGAAATACAAAAAACAAGAAGGAAAAACCCACATATGCAAAGTCCGAAAGCAATTCTTTGAAAAGATTAAATCTGGATCAAGTTTCGATGGCGGAGATGATAATGATCAAGATCAACGGCTATTATAGTTTCCCGCACCGCCAAAGTGATCGGTTGCGAATAGTTGTGAGTGGTTGCGGACTCAATACCGCAGGGCACGTGTCCTAATTTCATTAGTATGCATGTGTGAGATAGTGGTATAAAAAACCACCATAGCGCCGTGCGGAACCACCAAATAATAAGGCGCGGCAGGCCATAGCACGTGGCAGGATAATAAGTGGTGGGACATGGTACGTGGCAGATGGAGAAAGCGTAAGGAAATATGCCATACGTCGATAGCAATCGGAGGGACAATATATATCTAAAACAAAATCAACGGCCAATGTTCATCCGCATCTGGGAAGGTGCGCACTTGATAGAAGGAAAAGAGGTCACGGAAAGTAAAACCACTCAAACAGGTGTCATCAAATGGTTGATCCGCACAAGGAACAAACCAGAGAAGAAAACCGTTTTAGGATCGTGGATACCACTATAGGGGATAAAAAGATGCGAGATCTAACAGCCCAAATCAAAATCTCTAGATCAACGGTTGGATATAAACCACATTCAGAAAGTTGCCGGGAAGTTAATAAAAAAGACTTATATAAAACAAAAAAGGCTTCACATAACGACATTTTGTATATGTGTCGCTATCCCTGGGAGCTCTGAGGACTGGAGGAGATCAGCGATTGCGACAAAAGGCTAAAGGCATGTATATACAGGTAGGGTCTGGTGACCTGGCCCACTTTTTAAACAGAATTTTGTTTGAAGAAACGTTTAAATGGAAACTGTGCATGATATAGACGCTTTTAAAGCAAAATAAGCCCTAGAAGATAGAGATGAAGACATTCACGATACCCTGATTAGGTTACCGGTCTCTGAGATTAAACTTAGGTTTTCTGAATTATTAAAAGAAGGGATAGACCTGCATAGAGTCCACCAGTCGTCTTTGCTAGTCTTTTGCCCGGACCAAATCCCATTTTTCCCAGAATTTGTGTCATGGTGTGCTGAGAATTACTCCCGAGAAGAAAGAATTGTCCTAGATAGTAAAAAAACAGAGTCATTTGTGAAATAAAGCCGGCCGAAATAAGTAAAGCCCTAGGAATAGATTTTTCCCAAACCGTCGAGTCTGAGATTTTTTCTGAAACCTCCATTATTGAAAATTATCATCAAACCTCTCAAAATGATAGAGAAAAGTTTTTGTCTTCGTGTCTCAAACCAAAAACCAGCATTTCAGAGGTCTCATACCCTATAGATATCAATTTGTTTGATGAAAATACCCAATTAGTTTTGACATTATTGGCTTTAGTCCTAGGGTTTGATACGGACATGTATGTAACCGAGTTTCAGTTGAGTCTATTGTACAAAATGAGTACAATTCAGTCAGGGATTGATGAAAATCAAAATCCTCGACTTAATTTTGAAGTATTTTTGACAGAGAAGATTCATGACCAGATGGTCAATTTCCCACTCTGAGGCATTTCAGGTTTTAGTCTTTGTTGATGAAAATGATTATGATAGCCAGTCAAGAAGAGTTGCAGTTCCCAGAAATCATTTTCACGACTTTGCTAGAAAATAACATGTTCAATTACATAAATTACATGCTCTCTGAGATTTACAGAATGATCTTTGGTAAAAAATTGCCTAGAGTATTACCAGAAATGCAGGCATGCATGCAATTGAGTGCAAAGTACGCGGCGGGAGATTGGTTCTTGTCAAAGGACAATACAGTGATAAGATTATACGGGTTCAAACATAAACCTTATGTTTTACCAGCTTTTCTTACCTTAAGGGTTTTTGCTTTGGAATTCCTGAGACAAAAGTTAATTGTTGAAGATAACAATTTTTTGGTTTACAAACAAGCAACAGACATTAAATATCCATTCACACTTGGCCCATTCACAATAAAGAATAAAAATGTTGTTGTGTATATAGAGAAATTATTGAAGGATATGGGTTTTGAGACAGATATGGCTATTGAGTATGATCCGTTAAACATAATATCAAAATGGAAAACGGATCATCGCATCAAAGCACTGAACTACCAGATGATTGAAGGAATGTATGACAGAGCCAATTGGCTAGAATATAAAGAAGAAATCATTCCAGATGCACACGATAAAGAAATGGTATTGACGGATACAACAACAGAGACAGAAAACACGATGAATACTGCATTGGTGGGGTTTAAAAGACCCATACAGGACATAATGAACATTGAGGATGAAGGAACAGAAAGAGGAAAAAAGTTGAAAATAAATGAACAACAAGAGTTGATAGCAGTTTCAGAAGAGGCAAAAAGAACTGAAGAAAAAATACCATAGGTCACGGTAAAAGAATACAGTATTGAAGAAACCCCATTAGAAGGTGATGTAAATAGACCCCACAATATGATGGATGTATTTAAAGAACACAGTCAGAATAAACAGGAATCCTCTAAGCAAACCAGTCAGTTGTTTCCAAAAGTTAGAAATATATCCAATACTAAAGTAAGTTTATTTACTAGCAGAAATATCAAAGGGAATTCTTTGAAATTTTCAGTTGTCACAAAAGATAAGATTTCAGATATGAAAGTAGATTTGTCTAAAATAAATGCCCCAAATAAAACTTTATTGCACAGACAAATAGGAGAAGTTATATATTCAGATTATTTGGGGGCAATATGAAAGGCGGACAAATTGAAAAATTCACTAGATAAATTGAATAATCAGTTGAGACAAGAGAAAGCAGAAAATAAGTCTCGACAACAACAGATTAAAAAATTGCAAGTAGATTTGATAAATAAAGAGGGAGATGCAGCAGCAAAATTGCTGAAAGAAAAAGATGATATGATTCTGATGTTAAGACGAAAGCTAAAAATTCCAGACATTGTGCTTATCCAAGGAGCAGAACTAACAGTACTGGAAAAAGAAAAAGAAGAATTATCTAATGAGGTAAACGATGTTACTGCAAAAATGTTAAAGCTCTCTGAGGAAAAAGATCATTGGGAAAAAGAGAAAATCATTTTAGAAGAGCAATTGGAGGAAACAAAGAAAAGATTAGCAGAAAGTGGTCAGCAACAGGTACAAACAGACACAGATGAAAATAAAACTGGAGTAGATGGTATTTTACAAGCCATGTCCCAAGTAAGCTTGAAAGAAGGTGAAATTAAAGAATTGAAGATGGAAATACAAAAGCTGAAAGAAGAAAATGAAATTAAAGATAAGGAAATAAAAACTTTGCAGATAAGGAATCAGGAATTAAGTGATAATAATAAAGGTTTGGCAGCTCATGTGACAGGGCAAGTTGCTATGCAAGGTTGCAAACATATGGTATGGGACCAAATTATAAAGGAAGTTGAAAAATTAAGACCATATCTGGATTACATAAGAGTCAAAGAAAAGGTAGCCAAAGATGCCTTCAAAAGTTGCAGAGCAGTCAGGGAGAATTTAAATAAAAAGCCAAAAGAAGTAGCACAGAAAGCTATAACATTCTTAAACAGTTTAACTGAAGCAGACTTGACAGCCATGAATATAATGAACAGAATTTCAGTCATTACATGGGCCAGAAGGATCTTGGGAAAGTACTCACATGTTGAAAATATTGAAGCTAAAGCTGGAGATATACAGGAAGAAGTAGTAAAGTTTAAGAAGCAATTTGAAAAATTAATAAACAAAGGATTCCCTGCTTTTTGGAATGAAAAGATCGAATTGATTCCTCCTAATGAATATAAGAGATTGATGTTTGACATAAGAATGGATCACAGAAAGTTTCAGCAATTGGATCATATGCTTACAGGAAAAATTTTAATGGATAAAATAGTAGAAGACTTTGAAATTTTAAATATGCTGATCTCAACCTATGAGAATCTTCTTCCTGTTTCTTATGCATGTCATGTTGAAACGCGAGTCTTGGTAAAAGAAATGACCAACTATGATTTACCCACGGCCGACCAATGGAACTATGTAGACAAATATGGAAGGACAAGATATTCTGTCCATTCAAAGATGCATTCAAAACTCTTGCCAAGTGGCGAAAAGATGATATTCAAAATTTTTGCCAAGTGGAAAAAAGATACTTTTATTTTAAATTTGTAATATTATTTGGAGACAGTTATTTATTCTTTAAAGACAGTTATCTTTCGAGTTAAAATATTTTTAGTTATTAGTTAGAAGAAGCAGTTATGTCAAGCTTCTTCCGAATTTTGTATAAAAAACAATGAGAGTCATTTTTGAAAGGGTTGGCAATTATTTGAGAGATAAGTATGTTTTGAAGTCTATTTTTGATAAATAAAGGCAGTACAGTGAAAATACCTATCTTTTGAGACCATAGATTCATGTGTTGATTAGCTTTACAGTCTGTTTTTTCCTTTATCTTTATATGTGCATGTTCACTCTCTTCGTTATATCTTCCATTATGTTTTTCTTCTATATTTAAATGAACGCTTGAAATAACTTGAGATTCATACTGGTTATGCCTCGTTTTATCACATTTAAATATTCACTATTTTCTCCAAAGTTGACAATAGATTCATCCCAGTTAGATTCCTGTTGTTGATGGAATGTCATTACTTCTTTCTACGCCCCCTGAAAAATAGAATTGACTGTGATATGATTGCTATCTTGCCTCTGTGGAAATCTGTTTGGTATAAATCTCTTACTGGCATATTATATATTTGAAACTTTGACTCCATGCCCAACGTTTCTTGTTTTCCTTTTCAACCCAGAAAATCCTTTTGAAAATTTTGAGAGAACTTTTATATATATTTTTAGCCTTTACATATATATCGTGAGAGAGCCCTATCTGGTGGAAAAAATGGATGATTTTTCTACCTAAAGTTTGGTTTGAAATAGGCTACCTTAAGTGTTATTCTTGTACAACCGGAATAAAATCTAAGTGCTAACATTTTGGCACCGTTCCGGGGAACGAAAGTGAAATTTTCCCTGGGAGAAACGACAAAGAAAGGTCAAATTTCTTGGGCAAGGAAGTTTGAAATAAGTTGGTTGTAGATATTGCCCTGGCGACTTCACTTGTGAAAACTTCTTAAGGTTTTTTGAAGATATTCTGAGAAAGACATTGTGGCTACAAGAAGAAATCCCGGTTTGCAGTTCTTCTCAGGCGTGGATAATCCATAAAAGATCCTCAAGATGGATAAAGGAAAAGGCAAGACGAAAGAAGGTATTTCTCAGTTTTCAAATATATTCCTTTCTTTTCAAGAAAATCTGTTTGAGGAAGAAAATATTGGTTCAAGTGAAAATATTTTGCTTAGAACTAAGTCAGATTCTGATTTGAAAGAAACAAAAGTTGACCCAAAAAGTTTGTGGGATTATTCTTTAAAATCTGTTTGGGAAAATTTACAAAAATATGAAAGGGCAGGGTCCAGAATATCCAAAGCCCAAAGAATATCTGTGCAAAGTAATATACAACAGGCAGTGATTATTCCACCTTATAACCCACCACCCATGGTTGCCATATTTGCCCCATTGGTTTTGCCCGCGGCTTTACATGATTTGCCTCAAAATTATGGACAGAGAATCTTTACTTTTGATAACGAGGGTAATTATAGAGCACAGCAACATGTTGATAACTTTAGTGATTTCATTGATTTAGAAGAAGTGGATTATGATGATGAAAAAATGAGGTTGTTTGCCCAAAACTTGAGAGGTGAAGTCAAAAAGTGGTTTAGAGCTTTAGCTGCAGGATCAATTGCTAATTATGATGCTTTTACAACTCTTTTTATCGAAAGATGGGAAGACCAGAAAAATCCTTCGCAGGTGTTGACACAGTATAACAATCTGAAAAAAGGAGGTTTTGAGTCAGTTCAAGAATTCTCTGCCAGATTTATGAAAGTCTATAATTCTATCCCCACAGATATAAAACCTCCAGTGGGAGCAGCCAAGTTACATTATGCAGATGCTTTTGAAGGTGATTTTTCATGCACATTAAGAGAAAGAAGATCTACTACTTTGGCAATAATGATGAAAGATGCGGTAGAAGTTGAAGCTAATATGATGGCTTCTGGAAAGATGAGATATAGAGATATGGACAGAAAGAAAATTAGAGAAGATAATCAAAATGTAACATCTTCTTCTTCTTCCACAGATGTAAAATTTGAAGCAATGATGAAAACTATGGAAAAGTTATTAGAAAGGTTAGTGGTGGATAACAAAGCTCCAAATAAAGAACAAACAAAACCTCAAATCAAAAACCCAAATTTTAGGAGACCCTTTGTTCCAGCTATAAGGCCGAGAGAGCAGCGAAACCCAAGGAATGCAGAAGAAGATCAAATCAGACCTCCTTTCCCCGAAAATTATATTGCCGGAGAAGTTGAAGCTGAGATACCTGAGAGTGATATTCAACATTGTGGCAGTTCTGATTCAGAAGTGTACCTGACTAAACAAGAGCATGATATGTTCCTTGTAAAAGGGGAATGTTGTAATTTGGAGACAGAAATTGATCAATACCAGATTGGTTACCAAAATGCTATAAACGATCTTCAAAGAAAGATAAATCTGAGAAACCGAGACGTTATAATAGACAAAGGAAAAGAACCAATGCGTAAATCAAAAGGAACTACGGATAAACCTTCTACTAGTCAGTATGAATAGCAAACGAGAAGAAAAGAAAAGGAAGATGTGCCAAAAGTAATTTCAGATAACAAGAAAGATTTGATGAAGGAAGGTGATAAAAATTTGGTTCCTTTCAATATACAGAGTGAAATGTCGAAAATAAATATTTCCGTACCTTTCAATGAGATATTAAAGAATAAGGAATACAAGGATCAATTTTTTAGGATGATGCAAGTAGAAAATCGAGTGGAAATAGATACTTTGGAATTAGATGATGATACTCCTAATATATGCCTGGGTTCAAGAATGGAAGATAATCGTTTTGGGGAAATTTCTCCTTTCTATGTGAATTTGAATGTTCATGATAAAGTTGTGCATAATTGTATGTTAGACTCAGGAGCTTCTCATAATCTGATGCCAAAAATTGTAGTAGAATCTTTGGGATTGGAAATCACAAGACCATATGATGACATATTTTCTTTTGATTCAAGGAAAGTTAAATGTTTAGGGTTGATAAAAGATTTGACAGTCAATCTCAGTAAAATACCAGCCAAAGGTATTCTTATGGATTTGGTGGCTGTTGATATTCCAGCAAAGTTTGGTATGTTATTGTCCAGGTCGTGGGCCTCGAAGTTAAAAGGAACTCTGCAGATGGATATGTCTTTTGCTACTATTCCAGTGTTGGGGGTACACAGAAGATTATATGCTGAAAAGATGGCTGCTTATTTGGTAAGTGACTTAAAAGAACCTGAGAAGCATGCTATATATACAGTAGATATAGATTTGGGTTCTTGCATTTTGTACAATGATGTTGAATCTAAAGAAAAGATTGATTTAATTGAACCTAAAGAAAATGAAAAAGAAAGATTGTTAAGAGAAAAGATCAGAAAAGAAGGGACCTAGACAATGCACTTTGATGGGGCTAGAAGAAGAGAAGGAGCGGGTGCAGGAGTATGGATAATTACACCTGACGAAGAATTCCTAATGTTTTCTTACCAATTGAATTTTGAATGTACCAACAATGTTGCAGAATATGAAGCTTTGATTTTGGGGTTGAACGTGTTGAGAGATTTAAAAGCAAAAAGGATTGAAGTGTTTGGAGATTCCGAATTGGTAATAAATCAGGTAAAAGCTATTTATCAAACCAAACATCCTAAAATGAGGTCATATAGGATTGAAGTGTGGGATTTACTGAAATTTTTTTTCGATGAACATGATGTTGTTTCAATTCCCAGAGTTAGCAACACTATAGCAGATTCTTTGGCCACTGCGGGAGCTGCATTCAAAACTCCTATCTTTTCTAAAAAGAAATATGATATTGAGGTCATACATAGACCATCTATCCCAGACAATATCAAACATTGGCAGGTTTTTGAAGATGATCAATAAATTAAACGCTTTTTAGAAATGACAGATGAATTCAATTACAGGTCTATTGATGCAGAAGATGCTGGAGCTGGTCCAGATGAAATAGATTCCTCAGAAGAAACAGAAAAGTTCAAGCAAAGGATTGGGGGTAAGGATATAATTCAGCTGAAGAATAATGTTATCCCTAGAGGCTTAATTTCTTTAGAAAAATTGTTTGATAAAAATGATGTGGTGAAAAATCCAAAGGTAGAGCCTAAACCTGAGGATGTAAAAGATTACAATTTAGGTTATGAAAAGGATCCCAAATTGGTAAAGCTTTCAAAGAAATTACCAAGAAAGGAAGAGGATAAAAGCGTGGAAGTGATGAAAAGATTTTCGGATGTTTTTGCTTGGAGCTATGAAGACCTGAAAGAATATGATGTTTCTGTTATACAACATACAATTCCTATCAAACCTGATGAAAAGCCTTTTAAACAGAAATTAAGAAGAATAAATCCCAAGTTACTTCCAGTGATCGAAAAAGAGGTGAGAAAGCTGTTTGATGCTAAGATAATTGTATCCTTGAGGTTTTCTAAGTGGTTGGCTAACCTAGTACCAGTAAGGAAAAAGAATGGTAAAATAAGGCTCTGCGTAGACTTTAGAAATTTGAACAGAGTTTCTTTGAAAGATAATTATCCACTCCCTAAAATGGATCAGATTTTACAGAAAGTTGTGGGAGCCGAAAGAATTTCCATGTTAGACGGTTTCTCAGGTTATAATCAAATTAAAGTTCACCCAGAAGATCAGGAAAAAATTGCTTTTACTACTCCATGGGGAACATTTATGTACGCCAAAATGCCATTTGGTTTGATGAATGCAGGCGCAACTTTTTAGAGAGCCATGGATATTGCATTTGCAGATGAAAGGGACAAATTTGTGGTAGTATACATGGATGATATCACTATTTATTCAAAGAATGTTGCTGATCACTGGAAGCATCTGGAAAGAGTTTTTCTAAAATGTAGAAAATTTGGGATTTCCTTAAATCCAAAGAAATCTCATTTTTGCATGGAAGAAGGAAGATTATTGGGACACATCATATCAAAAGAAGGCATTAAGATTGACCCGGAAAGAGTATCTGCGATACAAAAGGTGGGAATCCCTAGGAGCAAGAAAGAGATTCAGTCATTTATTGGAAGGGTAAATTGGTTAAGAAGGTTCATTCCTAGTTTCTCTGAGATTTTGAGAAACATAACTGAAATGCTAAGGAAAGACAAGGAAATTAAATGGATTGAAGAAGCAAGACAATATTTTGATAATATTAAAAGAGCATTGGCTGAAGCACCAGTGTTAATTAGTCCAGATTATACAAAGGATTTCATTATGTTTACTTATGCATCAGAACACACAGTAGCTGGGGTATTGTTGCAAAAGAATCAAGAAGATGCGGAACAACCAATTGCATTTTTTAGTAAGATTCTGAGAGATGAAAAATTAAAATACAACATTATGGAGAAACAAGCTTATGCTTTAGTGAAAGCATTGAAGGATTTCAGGATATACATTTTGCATTCTCATATAATAGCACATGTTCCATCAGCAGTAGTGAAAGACATTCTTACCCAGCCAGATCCTGAAGGGAAAAGAGCAAAGTGGATAGCAGTGTTATTGGAATATGATTTGGACATTAAACCTACAAAACTGATAAAGGGACAAGGTTTGGCTAAAATGATGACAGAAACAAATTGGGACTCTCTCGGTATGAATTTTCTTTCTGAAACTTCGACTGAAAATGTTCCAAATTCACAAATAATTGAAGATTTCTCTTTATCCCCCTGGTACGCGGATATTGTATATGTTTTGCAGAATCTCCAAGCGCCTGCGAATATGGAAAAAACTAGGGCAAGATCAGTAAAATTGAAAGCAGCCAAGTTTTGCATATTAGATGGAAATTTATTCTGGAAAGATCCGGGAGGAATCCTGTTGAATTGTCTATTAGAGAATGAAGCGCAGCATATTATGGTGGAATTTCATAAAGGTATGTGTGGGGGGCATCATTCATGGAAGGCTACCGTGAGCAAAATTCTTAGAGCTGGTTTTTATTGGCCCAGCATGTATTCAGATGTATATAAAGAAGTAACGAAATGTCATGAATGCCAAATTTTTTATGGAAAAAGAGAATTATTGCCATTTCCGTTGAAACCTATTTCAGTTGAAGCACCTTTCCAACAGTGGGGGTTAGATTTTATTGGTGAGATTAACCCAAATTCTTAAGGGCAACATAAGTGGATTCTGACTGCTACAGATTACTTCACAAAATGGATTGAGGCCATCCCAACCAGAAATGCCACAGAAACAGTGATTATGAACTTTTTGGAAGAAAACATTTTATCCAGGTTTGGTTGTCCTAAAAGGATAGTGACAGATAATGCTCCAGCATTCAAGTCAAAATAGATGATAAATTTTTGTTACAAATATTACATACATCTAAATCATTCAACTGCTTATTATCCACAAGGGAATGGGTTGGCCGAATCTTAAAATAAAAGTTTAGTGAGAATCATAAAGAAGTTGCTAGAAGATAACAAGAGGGCTTGGCACACTAAACTAAAATATGCTCTGTGGGCGGATAGAATCAGTACAAAGAGAGCAATTGGCACTTCCCCTTTCCAGTTGGTGTACGGCACAGAGGTAATTTTCCCTGTTTCTTTGGGTTTTCCAGTTATGAAATTATTACAAGAAGTCGATGAAGAACCAAATCATATGCAAAGGAGAATAAATCAAATGATAGAATTGCATGAAGTCAGAGAAAAAGCATATAACAAAACCCAAATGCATCAGGAAAAAATGAAGAAAACTTTTGACAGAAAGGTTAAGGAAAAGGATTTTCAGATAAATGATTTGGTTTTGAAGTGGGACTCCAAAAATGAAGATCACCATGGAAAGTTTGAGCATTTATGGAAAGGTCCATATATTGTTGCAGGATGTCATGGAGAAAATGCATTTATCCTAAAAAATTGCAATGGAGAATTCTATCCTGGAGGACCAGTAAATGGGAGACACCTCAAACATTATCTTTCTTAAAAGACAGAGGTGAAAGAGAGTTTTTTGTACAGTGTAAATATCTTTTCAAAAAAAAAAAAAAAAGTTTGAATGCAGCCCAATGGATCAGGCACTTGGTCTACGATGTTCTTTGCTACCTCACAGGGAGGATAGCATCCCCAGTCAGAGCCAATTGTTGACACAATATCTGAAAATGCTCAAATCCTAAAAAGTTTTTGCCAAAATATCCAAAAGCAGGGAAATTACCACAAATAAGTTGAAGAAAAGGTTTGAAATACAAAAAACAAGAAGGAAAAACCCACATATGCAAAGTCCGAAAGCAATTCTTTGAAAAGATTAAATCTGGATCAAGTTTTGATGGCGGAGATGATAATGATCAAGATCAACGGCTATTATAGTTTCCCGCATCGCCAAAGTGATCGGTTGCGAATAGTTGTGAGTGGTTGCGGACTCAATACCGCAAGGCAGGTGTCCTAATTTCATTAGTCCGCATGTCTGAGATAGTGGTATCAAAAACCACCATAACGCCGTGCAGAACCACCAAATAATAAGGCAAGGCATGCCATAGCACGTGGCAGGATAATAAGTGGTGGGACATGGTACGTGGAAGATGGAGAAAGCGTAAGGAAATACGCCATACATTGATAGCAATCGGAGGGACAATATATATCTAAAACAAAATCAACGGCCAATGTTCATCCGCATCTGGGAAGGTGCGCACTTGATAGAAGGAAGAGAGGTCACGGAAAGTAAAACCACTCAAACAGGTATCATCAAATGGTTGATCCACACAAGGAACAAACCAAAGAAGAAAACCGTTTTAGGATCGTAGATACCACTATAGGGGATAAAAAGATGCGAGATCTGATGGCCCAAATCAAAAGCTCTAGATCAACGGTTGGATATAAACCACATTCAGAAAGTTGCAGGGAAGTTAATCAAAAAGACTTATATAAAACAAATAAGGCTTCACATAACGACATTTTGTATATGTGTTGCTATCCCTGGGAGCTCTGAGGACTGGTGGAGATCAGCGATTGCGACAGAAGGCTAAAGGCGTGTATATACAGGTAGGGTCTGGTGACCTGGCCCACTTTTTAAACAGAATTTTGTTTGAAGAAACGTTTAAATGGAAACTGTACATGATATAGACGTTTAAAAAGCAAAAGAAGCCCTAGAAGATAGAGACGAAGACATTCACGATACCCTGATTAGGTTACCAGTCTCTGAGATTAAACTTAGGTTGTCTGAATTATTAAAAGAAGGGATAGACCTGCATAGAGTCCACCAGTCGTCTTTGCTAGTCTTTTGCCCGGACCAAATCCCATTTTTCCCAGAATTTGTGTCATGGTGTGCCGAGAATTACTTCCGAGAGGAAAGAATTGTCCTAGATAGTCAAAAAACCAGAGTCGTTTGTGAAATAAAGCCGACCGAAATAATTAAAGCCCTAGGAATAGATTTTTCCCAAACCCTCGAGTCTGAGATTTTTTCTGAAACCTCCATTATTGAAAATTATCATCAAACCTCTCAAAATGATAGAGAGAAGTTTTTGTCTTCGTGTCTCAAACCAGAAACCAGCATTTCATAGGTCCCGTACCCTATAGATATCAATTTGTTTGATGAAAATACCCAATTAGTTTTGACATTATTGTCTTTAGTCCTAGGGTTTGATACGGACATGTATGTAACCGAGTTTCAGTTGAGTCTATTGTACAAAATGAGTACAATTCAGTCAGGGATTGATGAAAATCAAAATCCTCGACTTAATTTTGAAGTATTTTTGACAGAGAAGATTCATGACCAGATGGTCAATTTTCCCACTCTGAGGCATTTCAGGTTTCAGTCTTTTTTGATGAAAATGATTATGATATCCAGTCAAGAAGAGTTGCAGTTCCCAAAAATCATTTTCACGACTTTGTTAGAAAATAGCATGTTCAATTACATAAATTACATGCTCTCTGAGATTTACAGAATGATCTTTGGTAAAAAATTGCCTAGAGTATTACCAGAAATGCAGGCATGCATGCAATTGAGTGCAGAGTACGCGGCGGAAGATTGGTTCTTGTCAAAGGACAGTACAGTGATCAGATTATACGGGTTCAAACATAAACCTTATGTTTTACCATCTTTTCTTACCTTAAGGGTTTTTTCTTTGGAATTCCTGAGACAAAGGTTAATTGTTGAAGATACCAATTTTTTGGTTTACAAACAAGCATCATACATTAAATATCCGTTCACACTTGGCCCATTCACAATAAAGAATAAAAATGTTGCTGTGTATATAGAGAAATTATTGAAGGATATGGGTTTTGAGACAGATATGGCTATTGAGTATGATCCGTTAAACATAATATCAAAACGGAGAACGGGTCATCGCATCAAAGCACTGAACCACTAGATGATTGAAGGAATGTCTGACACAGCCAATTGGCTGGAATATAAAGAAGAAATCATTCCAGATGCACACGATAAAGAAATGGTATTGAAAGATACAACAACAGAGACAGAAAACACGATGAATACTGCATTGATGGGGTTTAAAAGACCCATACAGGACATAATGAACATTGAGGATGAAGGAACAGAAAGAGGAAAAAAGTTGAAAATAAATGAACAACAAGAGTTGATAGCAGTTTCAGAAGAGGCAAAAAGAACTGAAGAAAAAATACCATAGGTCACGGTAAAAGAATACAGTATTGAAGAAACCCCAGTAGAAGATGATGTAAATAGACCCCACAATGTGATGGATGTATTTAATGAACACAGTCAGAATAAACAGGAATCCTCTAAGCAAACCAGTCAGTTGTTTCCAAAAGTTAGAAATATATCCAATACTGAAGTAAGCTTATTTACTAGCAGAAATATCAAAGAGAATTCTTTGAAATTTTCAGTTGTCACAAAAGATAAGATTTCAGAGATGAAAGTAGATTTGTCTAAAATAAATGCCCCAGATAAAATTTTATTGCACAGACAAATAGGAGAAGTTATATATTCAGATTATTTGGGGGCAATATTAAAGGCGGACAAATTGAAAAATTCACTGGATAAATTGAATAATCAGTTGAGACAAGATAAAGCAGAAAATAAGTCTCGACAACAACAGATTAAAAAATTGCAAGTAGATTTGATAAATAAAGAGGGAGATGCAGCAGCAAAATTGCTCAAAGAAAAAGATGATACGATTCTGATGTTAAGACGAAAGCTAAAAATTTCACACTGTGCTTATCCAAGGAGCATAACTAACAGTACTGGAAAAAGAAAAGGAAGAATTATCTAATGAGGTAAACGATGTTACTGCAAAAATGTTAAAGCTCTCTGAGGAAAAAGATCATTGGGAAATAGAGAAAATCATTTTAGAAGAGAAATTGGAGGAAACAAAGAAAAGATTAGCAGAAAGTGGTCAGCAACAGGTACAAACAGACACAGATGCATATAAAACTGGAGTAGATGGTATTTTACAAGCCATGTCCCAAGTAAGCTTGAAAGAAGGTGAAATTAAAGAATTGAAGATGGAAATACAAAAGCTGAAAGAAGAAAATGAAATTAAAGATAAGGAAATAAAAACTTTGCAGATAAGGAATCAGGAATTAAGTGATAATAATAAAGGTTTGGCAGCTCATGTGACAGGGCAAGCTGCTATGCAAGGTTGCAAACATATGGTATGGGACCAAATTATAAAGGAAGTTGAAAAATTAAGACCATATCTGGATTACATAAGAGTCAAAGAAAAGGTAGCCAAAGATGCCTTCGAAAGTTGCAGAGCAGTCAGGGAGAATTTAAATAAAAAGCCAAAAGAAGTAGCACAGAAAGCTATAACATTCTTAAACAGTTTAACTGAAGCAGACTTGACAGCCATGAATATAATGAACACAATTTCAGTCATTACATGGGCCAGAAGGATCTTGGGATTGTACTCGCATGTTGAAAATATTGAAGCTAAAGCTGGAAATATACGGGAAGAAGTAGTAAAGTTTAAGAAGCAATTTGAAAAATTAATAAACAAAGGATTCCCTGCTTTTTGGAATGAAAAGAATGAATTGATTCCTCCTAATGAATATAAGAGATTGATGTTTGACATAAGAATGGATCACAGAAAGTTTCAGCAGTTGGATCATATGCTTACAGGAAAAATTTCAATGGAGAAAATAGCGGAAGACTTTGAAATTTTAAATATGCTGATCTCAACCTATGAGAATCTTCTTCCTGTTTCTTATGCAGGTCATGTTGAAATGTGAGTCTTGGTAAAAGAAATGAACAACTGTGATTTACCCACGGCCGACCAATGGAACTATGTGGACAAATATGGAAGGACAAGATATTCTGTCCATTCATAGATGCATTCAAAATTCTTGCCAAGTGGCGAAAAGATGATATTCAAAATTTTTGCCAAGTGGCAAAAAGATACTTTTATTTTAAATTTGTAATATTATTTGGAGACAGTTATCTATTGTTCAAAGACAGTTATCTTTCGAGTTAAAATATTTTCAGTTATTAGTTAGAAGAAGCAGTTATGTCAAGCTTCTTCCGAATTTTGTATAAAAAACAATGAGAGTCATTTTTGAAAGGGTTGGAAATTCTTTGAGAGACAAGTACGTTTTGAAGTCTATTTTTGATAAATAAAGGCAGTACAGTGAAAATACCTATCTTTTGAGACCAGAGATTCATGTGTTGATCAGCTTTACAGTTTGTTTTTTCCTTTATCTTTATATGTGCATGTTCACTCTCTTCGTTATATCTTCCGTTATGTTTTTCTTCTATATTTAAATGAACGCTTGAAATAACTCGAGATTCATACTGGTTATGCCTCATTTTATCACATTTAAATATTCACTATTTTCTCCAAAGTTGACAATAGATTCATCCCAGTTAGATGTCTGTTGTTGATGGAATGTCATTACTTCTTTCTACGCCCCCTGAAAAATCAAATTGACTGTGATATGATTTCTATCTTGCCTCTGTGGAAATATGTTTGGTATAAATCTCTTACTGGCATATTATATATTTGAAACTTTGACTCCATGCCCAACGTTTCTTGTTTTCCTTTTCAACCCAGAAAATCCTTTTGAAAATTTTGAGAGAACTTTTATATATATTTTTAGCCTTTACATATATATCGTGAGAGAGCCCTCTCTGGTGGAAAAAATGGCTGAGTTTTCTACCTAAAGTTTGGTTTGAAATAGGTTACCTTAGGTGTTATTCTTTTACAACCGGAATAAAATCTAAGTGCTAACATAGGGAAATATAAAAAAAATTATTTTTATTAAGGGAATGAGGAAACATTGAATATTTGGATGCCTACCTTTCCAATACCCCTTTCTTTTTGAATTCACCCTCCACTTCCAAGTTAGAAACCCTGAATGCTTGAGTGTTTTGGTTGACCTCGGCCGGTGAATAGTGGATGCAAATTGCAGAATGGTTGTCAAGTCCTATTTTGGGATTTTAATATATTAACAGGAATTCTCGAGCGTTATGTATTCCAATAATGCTTGAGCATTATAGAATACATAATGCTTGAGCACTATTTGAATACATAACACTTGAGTGTTATCGAATTCATAATGCTCGAGCATTATGTATTTCTATAATGCTCGAGCGTTGTCTAATTCATAATGCTCGAGCGTTATGTATTTCTATAACACTTGAGTATTATAGAATTCATAATGCTCGAGCATTTTGATTTCTTATCCTGCCTGCTAAGTGACATGGCAAGTTCGGGCCTGCCCATGCTTAGTTCAAAGAAATGCTTGTGATGTTTTCTTTCAGTGAACTTTCACGTGTTTCGTGAAAGCATGGTTGCATATAAAAGGTCCCTCGACTTCATGCAAGGGTCCATATTCTTTTATATTAGGTTTCTTGTACTTGTACATTAGGTACCTAGTCATAGCCATGCTCTCAATGGGAAACTAACCACTTTTATGAAGATGATAGGATAGGGTATATTGCATTTAATTTTAAATGGTATAAATTTATAAAACCCTTTTATATTTGCTCAATCTTTTTTTGCAATTCTATAAATATGCTACAACACAAACTTCACATCCATATAAGAATGACGGGAGTCTCAAAAAGAAGATTTTTTTCCCATAATGAAAATTTCATGGATTTATAATTACTCTCAAGATTGAAGTAGGTTTTCAACCCTTTATTAATGATTTTCTTAATGCTATAGTTCTTGCAACACCCTAGTTTTGAACCCCCGATGTAATGATGTAAATTTTGGTCAAGCAATGCCTGAAGGGGATGAATAGTTTGTATAATATAAATATTAATATAAAATACAACTGGCTATGGTTGAGGAAAATGTTGAAGAGAACATGGGACTATGAATTCACCAGTGAGAAGGAAAGGGGGCTATAGAAATCTTAGGGGGAAATGGGGTTATAACATGCTCCTAGGTTTAACCTTGACCAATAAAGTAATTTTAATCACACTTTAATGTTAATAACCTTTTTGAACTTTATTTATTAACCTTCATGCAAAGGAATGTTTAGTGGTATGTTAAATGAAGGTTTAATGACACATATGGGACATGGGTCTTTTGGGGAGACCATGTGTGGGTGAACTTGACCATGCATCCAAAATGTAAACTTGCAAGAAGAATTCAAGAAGGAAGGAAGCTATTGTGGGAGATGTTCTTCTTGTGTGTGAAAAACCATTCATCTTCCTGAGTGTGTGAGTTGGGGAATCAATCTTTCAACCTTGATTATTAAATATTGAGTTGATAATTTCTAAGCGTTACTGGTGCTGACTGTCATTTTTGTATCCAAACAGTAATGTCAGTGAAACGAAAAACTATGTATAAACCTTCCTTAGTGAAATTTTTGAGCATTGGTTAACAGTGTGGGTATACACTGTTATTTTTATGGAAATGAAATTGAGGAAGGAAAAACACTATTTGGTGTATAACTGGTTGGTGCCAAAGTCTTAATTTATTGAGAAAATAGCCATGTTGTTTGTGTGGAATTGGTGAGTGCCAAAATTATGAAAGAAAACTTATGAGGATTATAATGTTCACCTGTTTATAATCCTTTGACAACCTTTAGCGTTCTCCCAGTGAATTAATAATATTGGCTCGGGGGTGGCACCTTGATGAGAGATTTATGAGCAAGGAATCCTATGGTTGGGTGGAGTGTGCCTCACGCATAGCTAGTTTCTCAAGCTGTTAACTATTCATATAAGTACTTGTGCTCTGAGTTAGTTCATTTATTTATATTCTGTATGAATTTAATGGATGGAATGGTTTTTGAAGCATTTGAAATCTTTATGTTAACTTAATTTCTTATGCAGAATCATGTGCTCTATGTCAGTTATTATTTCTATTTATGATTTTAATAATTGAAATGATTTTTGAAAGATTTGGTTTATTATTTATATTGAATATGAAGCTTATGCTTTGGATATTCATATTGAGTTCTTATATATCTATTCATGAACAACCCTAGACATAAATAATTGTGATGAATGCATTTCCCTGTGAAAAGCCATTGATTCCATTTAATGGAATTATTTCCTAGAATTAGTTAGGTTTTAGAATTGTTCATGTGGGTACGTTCAATTATCTAGTAAATTATTTCTAAGGTAATGTTGAACTGTTATTATATTTTCTTTGCAAATAATGTTGGATGTTTTTTGTGATCAGAAACTTTATCCAAGCTATTTATGAAAGATAGACTTGGGTCTATGAACCTTAAGTTGTAATGCTAAATCCTGAAGCTAAATGGATGGTTGCTTAATGCAATTATAAAGGGTTCAAGTTATAGTTTCCAAATTGAGGGCAAGTGTATGTATGTGTTTTCTATTTAGTTCAATTTTCATGTCATATCATATTTTATTTAATGATTAGGCTAATTACCAATTGGGAGTTGCAAAATTCCTTTCATATTTATATAAAAATTTAAGAGCACTAGTAAATTCTATCACTTCACATGTGAAAATGGTTGTGTGTGTGTTAGGGTCATAACATGGTACGTTACAGTTCTAGTTAAAATTTCATGATGAAGGTTGACTTCAAGATATTTGTATGAAGTATCTTCCTATAAGTTGTTATTATCATGCACAAAATTAGTATAAGGGTGAAAACACGAAGTTGGGTAACACTTTTGGCTTGTTTTTGACAAGCAAAACTGCTAAATTTTATGTTTTTCAACTTCGACCTCTTCAAACCCATATCTCCCTTAGGAATTTCAACTTGAAGTAAACACAAATGTTTTAGAGAATTGAATTAGCATTCTACTAGTAATTTTTTTAAAAACATTTATGTACATTACCTGGTACAAATTTGGCGGCCACCAATGACATATACTTGAAAATTTTAGGTATGGATAATGAGTGACCTATGTGGCCGCGGGTTTTTTGATACATGGTTATTCATTTTAAGGAAGAAAATTGTATGCTCATAATCTACACACACTACACTTGTGCATGGACTATATTTTGAGTTTTTTAAGACTTGGGAACTATTTTTTATTATTTATCGAAACAACATATGTTCACAAAATGGTGCATTATCGACACATGTTGGTGAGCTTGAATTTTATTTTTAGTGTGACTCTTATTGGAAAAGATAAATGTTGATGTATTTGTAACTTCGGAAGATATTCACTTGTATATTGTATGTGTTACATTTGTACTTTATTGTATCCCCAATGGAGATGTATTATTCCTCCGATTGGAAGTGTCCTCATTTGTATTTTCAAGTGTCGCAAGTTATATTGTAAGTGTTGTAACTTATATTTGATGGGTTATTAGACCACCTTAGAGGGGTCGGCCCAATATGGGTTAAAAGGTTATTAGACCACCCTAGTCGGGTCGTCCTAGTGACAAGTGGTAATGGGTTATTACACTCTCCTAAGGGAGGTCGGCCCAGTCAGAGTAAAAGGAAAGTCAAATCATTGTATAAATAGAGAGTGTGTCTCTCTCATTCTATTCATTCACTCACTCATCCAGCTTACATAGTTGAGAGAGAGGAGTGCACACAAGTGGAGAAGGAGTAGCTATTGAATACATCTATATTTCAGGGATTCATCTTTGTGATCTTTGTATTGGTGCTCATTCTATCTCTTAGGAAGTTGCGGGGTTTTTCACATTCTTGGTTTTCCTAGGTGAAAAGATTTCTGTCTCTTGTCTCGTGTGTTTGCTATGTTGTACATGTTGTTCTCTCAGTTAATATCCTAGATCTTATTGAATTAAATGATGAAAAACTAACATGGTATCAGAGCTAGCATGAAGGAAGGCATTGTATGGCATTTATGACACTTGTTGCACTTATGACAAATTGGAAGCTAGGGCTTGGTATAGTAAAAACCAATCATCGTGGCACTTTCGCTATAAATCAATTTTGGAGAAGGTTCAGGATATGAAACTTTTACAGGCCGAATATGAAATGTTCATGTACCTTGTGTTAGAATATCAGCCTCCGATTCGTTGTACTTTGTGAGATATGATTCGTATAAGTTAGGGTTTATGCCTCTTCTAGAATGCATCCCTGAATAGGTGACCTAGGAACAAAGGTCATATCTTGTTCTAGGAAGCTCCAAATGGAATTCCGTAAAAAGTGGCAGTTAGGGCATGGAATGTAGTTTCACAGGTCTGGGTTTCAGAGGCCGAAGTTGAAACAGAGACACATGAAACTCTGTACAAGTTCGCTATATTGTTTCATCCCATAAATAGGTCACGTTGTGACACTTATCATATCTCTCTCATGGCGAATCCATTAGAGCTCAGATATATGGGGTTGGAAAGATGACAGGTCATTCTACCACGGGATGAAGTTTCAGACCCTCGGGATCCAAAATTTCAAATATACATCAGAAACAATATGGCATATATTTCTTTCCAAACAAAATCGGATTCTGAGCACTTTCATTTTTGGTTTGTCACTGCTGCGGGAAATTAGGGTTTCTGCAAAGGTTAGGATTTTTGGAATCTGAGACCATGAATGGATGCTACTCATCAAAATCAAAATTTAGAGACCAAGATTGAATTTTTGGTTGGGTAGAACCCCGGGCTCTATCAAACCCTAGTTCGGGATTTTGACCAGAAAACCAGAAAAAACCAAAAAACCAGAATTTGACAGAAGCTACAGATCCGAAACTCGCAGGTCAATTTTGAGGGGTCATTTTTTGGAGTTTTCAAAATATGAGGACACCATCTTGCTCGCCTCAGTCATCTGCATCTCCATGTCAAGACAGAAGTTTGAAATTCCAAGCTTGGATTTCTATGGTTTCTTTGACAAACCCTAGCCAGCTCCAAATCCAAATTCAACAAATCAAGTGGATTGGGTTAATCCTAGAAGAGAATCATTTGGACACATGCAGAAGTTCCAGTTCCAGAGGGAGATGAGGCTAAGGTCTTACAAAAGAAGACTACAAGGAATCCTGACAAGTATGACTTGAGGAGGTACAAGTATGTTTTGAAATCTGTTCATGATTAAGTTTATGATATGTTTGTCTTCATATTATTGAGGTTAGTACAATCTTGATTAATTTTAGACTGTATTATCACCTTAGTAAAAGTATGAATGCATGTGAATAATAGAAGACATTCATTGATTAGGGTTTTGACAATTATGATTGCACTAATGCACTGTGGTGTTGTATGAGGATGATATTGTCCACTAGCATGAAAGGTACATCAAGAAAGACAAATCAAGTTCTAGATCGAGAACATATGACCATGGTGACATTAAGACAAAGACTCATCCATTGCCATTGATCGCATAGAATCTCTACTTAAGAGGTATGTATAATTTGGTTCTACAATGCTTAACTTATGAGATATGCAGGTTACTAGCACAAGGTCTCTAAAGCATTGAAAAGAACAAAGAAGACATTGTTTGGGTATGTTAGACATAACTTGCACACATGATAATCCATATATGTTTTCCTATATCAAGTTATAATCCTACCTTGTGTTAGGGTCTCATATAAGTATGCTTTCGTATGATTGATAATGATTATTCATGAAGTTATAGGTTTGAATAATTAGGGGTTTATGCATATTATGCTTCTTACTTTGATTAATGATATAACAAACCAGAAGAGTCCTATGGTCAAATAAGAATATGCATGAGTAAAAGAAGTCCTCCCTAAAACCTTGAATACTAACTCTTGTGATAAATTACCTGTGTACGAAATGATCATGACCATACATATTTAGAATCATAATGTTTTTAAAAGTGTTGAGATTATACTAATGCATGTATGATTATGTATGAGATCTTGAGGATGACACAATGATGACACTAGTAAGCATGCATAGTGTTCAAGGATGGATATAAGTTCAAAGTCAGATAATCAAGGAAGAAAAGATCAAGAGGGAGCACACTCCAGTAGTTCCTGCAAGGAAGCAAATATTGAGAGGGAGTCCACCCAACAACCAAACAAAGATAAGTATTTGAATTGTTATTTTCTTGTATATATGATTACTTAAATAATGTTGTTCAGTCATGTACATACTTATGTTCCTAGATTTAGGATGTATATTATGCATATTAGAAAAGTTGCATTAATGAACAAGATACTACTAATATACAAGTAATGGGTAAGTGGAATATGGTAATGTACAACATTCCATTGCTACTTATCTAGAATGAAACCTCTTTGCTGACATATTGGGAGTTGTGCACACTCTTAAAAATGTTTTGGTAGAGATGGAAGGCATCTAGAAAGTTATGGGATATGGATAAATCTTGTATTGAAGCATTGGCTAAGAAAATTGCATGACTGTATGACATATGTATTTATGTGTAAGAATTTGATCTGAAATCTATGAGATGTTTCTAATCATGCAATTGAACTTGTCTTGTAGGAAAGACCGTGTACCATCACCTACAAGAGAGACTTGTTTCGAAGAACAAGCGACGAAGACTTAACAAATCCAGAAAAATACCTATTGAAGATATTGAAGAATCTGAAGTTCCCAAAATCCGGGATGCAGTAATGGAAGGATGCCATGATCGAGGAGTACTAGTCGATCATGAAGAATAATGTCTGGGATGTGGTCCCAAGACCAGATGGGAAGTCTGTTGTGACTTCCAAGTGGATCTACAAGATCAAGCATGTTGCAGATGGTAGCATAGAGAAATACAAGGCAAGGTTTGTGGCTCATGGCTTCTCCCAGAAAGAAGGGATAGATTATGAAGAAAATTTTGAACCTGTAGCCAGATACACATCCATCAGAACAGTACTTGATTTGGATGCAATAATGAAGTGGAAGATACACCAGATGGATGTCAAGACAACTTTCTTGAATGGTGTAGTCAAAGAGGAAGTGTATGTTGAGCATCCACTCGGTTTTGAGACACATGATAGGGAGTCATATGTCTGCAAGTTAAAGAAAGCCTTGTATGACTTGAAGCAAGCACCCAGGACATGGTATGGCAGGATAAACAACTTCTTGTCCAGTTTGGGTTTTACCAAGAGTAAAGAGTATTCCAACCTTTACTACAAGGTTGAGGAAGGAAATCGAGTGATACTCCTACTGTATGTGGATGACCTGTTTGTGACAGGTGAGGATTGGGTTGATTGCTGATACAAAGAGGAAGCTTGCTTCTGAGTTCGAGATTAAGGACTTGGGTATGATGCATTACTTTCTAGGTATGGAGGTGTGGTAGAGTGCAGATGGAATCTTCCTTGGACAAGGAAAGTCTGCAATAGAGATCCTAAAGCGGTTCGGGATGATGGACTGCAAGGCCATGGCTGCACCTATGGCATCGAATCTAAATCTATTGAGTGATGCTTCATCAGAGTCGGTTGATGCCACAATGTATCATCAGATGATTGGGTCCTTGATGTACCTGACAAATACGAGACCAGATATTTGCTTTACTGTGAGCAAATTGATCCAGTTCCTAACGAATCCGAGACATGTTCACCTGATTGCTGCAAAGCATATTCTGAGGTATCTGAAGGGTACAATTGATTATGGGCTCAAGTATGATGCAAATCAAAAGTTTAAATTGGAGGGTTATGTTGATTCAGATTGGGCAGGTTGTGCTGCAAATAGGAAGAGCACTTCAGGGTGCTGCTTCAGTATGGGATCAAGTATGATCTCTTGGTTTAGTAGGAATCAATCCTGCATAGCACTGAGTACAGCCGAAGTAGAGTATGTTGGAGCTTATTTGGCTAGTTGTGAGGAAGTTTGGCTAAGGAAGCTGTTGTCTGATTTATTTGATCTTCCATTGGATGTTACATGTATCTATTGTGACAACCAGAGCTGTGTAAAGTTGTCAGAGAACCCAGTGTTCCATGACAGGTCGAAGCACATTGAGATCAAATATCACTATATCATGGATATGGTGTAGAGAGGAGCAGTGAAGCTCCTGTATGTTGTGACGGATGAGTAGGTTGTAGATGTGTTGACAAAACCACTAGCCAGAGTGAAGTTTGAGTACTTTAGACAGAGGCTTGGTGCTCTTTAGATTGAAGATACTTCGAGGAAGAAGTGATGGGACACATTTGCAGGAGCCATTCCAAGCATGGTGGTAGGAGGATCCTTCCCATGGGTGTGGATGTAAGGGTTTTGTGATGAGCATCAGGACGATGATCCGGATGATGTTCTACATGATGATGACCAGGATGATCATATGTGATGATATCCATTAGGATGATGCTATGATGATTAGGATGATCATATGTGATGATATGCATTAGGATGATGCTATGATGACCAGGATGATCATATGTGATGATATGCATCAGGATGATCATGCAATGATGATATGCATTAGGATGATGCTATATATGATGATGATAAGGACGATCATGCGATGATGATATGCATCAGGATGATGCTATATATGATGATGATTAGGATGATCATGTGATGATGATGTGCATTAGGATGATGCATTGTATGATGATGATCAGTATGATCATGAGTGTCATGACGATGCTCCATGCAAGAATGATCAGGTTGATCATGAGTATCAGGATGATACTTTGTGGCCATCGACAGGTTATGCGATAAGCATATAATATTTCCCTGGGAGATTTACAGATACTCTTGCGAGGTTTTTCCTATGGCATATAATAGCTCCCTGAGAGATATGGTAAATGCTCTTTCGAGGTTTTGCTTGGAAGGACATATAATATTTCCCTGGGATATTTGCAGATACTCTTATGAGGTTTTTCCTATGGCATATAATAGTTCCCTGGGAGATCTGGAAAATTCTCTTTTGAGGTTTTGTTTGTGGCATGTAATAGTTCCCTGGGAGATCCGATAGGTTGAGCAGTAAGCTCATAATCAGTCCCGGGATGCTCTTTCAAGGTTTTTCCAGACCACATGTAATCAGTCCTGGAGATCCGATAGGTTGTGCTAGGCACGTAAAAGTCTTGGGATTCTCTTTAGAGATATTTTCGATCGTGCTAGGCACATAAACGTTCCTGGGATTCTCTTTTGAAGTTTCGTGGTGGTCACATGTAATATTTCCCTGGGATATCCGATAGGTTGAGCAGTAAGCTCGTAATCAGTCTTGGGATGCTCTTTCATGGTTTTGTTGACGCACGTAATCAGCCCTTGAGGATTCCATAGGATGGCCATCTCGCAGAGATGATGAAGACCTACAGGAGGCTAGGCCTACATCCATCATGAAAAAGGGTTGGCTCTGTAGAACTTCCTATGAAGAGAAGAATTGAGGGATAGCCCTAGTGATCGAGATGATGAGTACAGGAGCAGTGATGATGATGCCTTGTGATCTAGTGTCGATGATCCAACTGCAGAATTGAAGACTTGTGCTTATATGTATTGATGACCTGTGTCAAGAGAACACCTTCCTAGTTAAGTGTTGATGTATTTGTAACTTTGGAAGATATTCACTTGTATATTGTATGTGTTACATTTGTACTTTATTGTATCCCCAACAGAGATGTATGATTCCTCCGATTGGAAGTGTTCTCATTTGTATTTGCAAGTGTCTCAAGTTATATTGTAAGTGTTGTAACTTATATTTGATGGGTTATTAGACCACCTTAGAGGGGTCGGCCCAGTATGGGTTAAAGGGTTATTAGACTACCCTAGTGGGATCAGCCTAGTGACAAGTGGTAATGGGTTATTAGACTCTCCTAAGGGAGGTCATCCCAATTAGAGTAAAAGGCACGTCAATTCATTGTATAAATAGAGAGTGTGTCTCTCTCATTCTATTCATTCACTCACTCATCCAAATTGCATAGTTGAGAGAGAGGAGTGCACACAAGTGGAGGAGGAGTAGCTGCTGAAGACATCTATATTTTGGGGATTCATTTTTGTGATCTTTGTATTGGTGCTCATTCTATCTCTAAGGAAGTTGGGGGGTTTTTCACCTTCTTGGTTTTCCCCGGTGAAATGATTTGTGTCTCTTGTCTCTTGTGTTTGATATGTTGTACATGTTTTCTCAGTTGCGATCCTAGATCATATTGAATTAAATGATGAAAAACCAACACTAAAAGTACGCTTTTGAAGAGGACAATCCAATTATGATCTCTATGAAGATTTCAATTTTTTTGGTGTTATCTTTGTTATGATATTGAATTTTCATTTCGGGTGATTTTCAAAGTAATAAAATTCTTAATGGATAAGGTTTAGAAATTCTTTATTAATAAATGGAAATTCAAATCGAAATGAAACAATTATTATATCATTGGAAACTAGATTCAGAGATGAATCCATTGCTTCCAAGTCCAACAAATAATATTTAAAATTTGCAGGGGTTTGGGCTTGCTGAAGTTGTAGGTTCCAAAAAGATGCCTGATATTTTCGTAGGTTTTGCTGACCATGAACTCTCAGCCAAAAAAATATCTTCCAAATTCTTGGTTGAGAGTTTAGTTCAAACTCTCATCCGAGAGTATTTTTAAAAATACAAGACGATGATTAGTTCAAACTCTAGACCTGACATGTCCCCTTCCATCAATCCAATGCAAGGGAGGAAACATGACCAAACATACCGGGCTTATTTGACAAACTCAACCCCATACATTACTAAGAAATTCATAATAAATAAAAACTTATGTGTGCAAATTCATACTCAATATAAACACAGTGGAATTAAATCATATTTGCACACACACAATTGTAATGCATCAACATATCTATCACAAGTAGATGATGATTCATTATGCAGAGAATCAATCCCCTTCTCATGCTATGCACAGACTTCATGTCAATTCCATTAACATGAATAAGTATCATTCAGAATTAACACATTGTAGAGCAAAAAATGCATATAATTTAAACACAGAGAACACTTATCTTTGAGATGAAGTTGTCCAAACAACTGGATATGTTAGAGCAACGTTCCACCCAACCATAGATCTCTATCTAGCCTATATTCTTTCAGCTAAGAGATCACCCTCGAGCTGGGTTGTGTATCCACTAAGGAGGAATTAAATGGGCTCACTCACGACCATGGTTTCACTCAATAGTTATGCTAAGCCAACACACAGTTGGGTTTATCAAGCATACAAAAGAAAAAGGAGGATATTGCTAAGCCAGTGAGCTCAACCACAGAACTAAAGGAATCTCAGGATAATTCAAATAGTCAAGGCACCCACAGTACCTACCACACCCAACACAAGGAAGGTCCCCTTCTCTGCTGCACAGTCCCTCAGGCGTCCCTTCCCTTCAGTGATCTTCAGGATGGGAATAGAAAGGTCCAAGCTGCTAAATCCTTGAGATTCCAGCCTTCACTGGGTTTATCAATCATTCCCAATCTCTACTCAGTCCTTCACACTTGGATTTCTCACAATTTTGTCATCAAATAACTCAATCCTGTCATTGGATTTCTGGGCAATAAAAACTGGGTCTTTCTATGGATTTCGGGGTATCTAATACTCTCAATTTCTCCCCAAAGTTCATATCTATGGATCCCCCATTGGATCCCCAAAGTTCATAAGGTTGAAGATTATTTCAACTAAAGTAGTTCTATCAGGTCTTGCTTCTTTCAAACATGCCTCTGTCTTTTCAACATATATGCCAAAAAGGGTGGGGGACTTAGGACATCTTTTCTATATTAAAATTACTTTTTCCAACCAAACCTTAATGTTCACAATCTTAGGAATAAATTTCTGATATATCCTTATCACAACTCTCAACTCAACTAGAACCTCTAACTCTTCTAATTTATTCCAAAGGTTGACTCTAGCAACCATGCCAAACACTTTCCTAATGTCAATGAAGCAATATAGGAGATTGGTTTTATCATCACTATCACATACCCAACAACCTCTTTCCACTGTAAAGGTTATGGGGCACTCTAATTTTTACTTCTAATTTTTTCCTTTAATTAATTCAAAATCATTTTTATGGTTAGATGTAAATAACATGTGTGGAATAAAGCTACAATAGCCTTGATTTTCTAACTACCATGCCAAATAAGTATTCTACTATGCATACCATCATAACCATGCTAATTTCATTCCATGAACAAAAATGGAAAATTTGGAAATGAATTCAAATGGATAACAAAACATAATAAATAATGACATTTCATTAACCGTAATTATAAACAAGCACATTCAAGAAACTTATTTTTATGAAAGTGTACACCAACTAGTTGTAAGTGAAGGATGTTTCGCCAATCCTTAATCACTTTATCACACTTATCCTTTCTATGATAGAGGCCACTCCAGAGTTGGGGTTGTCAATCCACAAGGGTGAAGTTTTGAGCTCTTCTACAAAACCAAAAACCATGTAACCTTCTCGTGTAGAAAAACCCTCCACAAACTGACTAACTGAATGATGGAATGAATGGATATCTAAATTTCCACAATATATATGCATAGTTTCCACTTGTCATGTGGCTCCTCGTGAGGAGGCCACTTTTCCCCATTCAATCCCCTCTTATGATAATACCCAATGGTTAATTATGGCATGGTATCTAATTAAAGATTTAGTGTTTTTGTCATAAGTTTTCTAACCAAGGTTGAAAAGTAAAAATAAGGACCTACGTTAATACCAACCAGGGTTATCTCCCATTAGCACCCTTTCACTTCCCCCACTTGTGGAATCATAGCCCCCCATATCTTCTTCATCATTCTTCATTGCAGTTGTCGAGAATTTTTATATTATATTTAAGAATACATATTTACAATATCTTTGGTCACCTTTGACCATTTGTGTGTGGCTTATAACCTTTGCATCATTACATACCTAATTGCAACCTGAGAAAAAAAAAATGGGGTGTTACAATTATTAAATTTCCACATGATGATCCCAAGCGTCACTAAGTGGTCCATAGTAGAATAATAAATTCTAAAATTGGCCAAGTCTTAGCCATTTTTTCCTTTCCTTTCTAACTAGATGCTAATATTCTTTCTCATAATAATTCCAAATAACTTAGATCTAAGAGCGCTTATCATAGTGGTCCTATAGCTAGTGGGGATTTTTTTATCCTCTCTTTTACAAATATGAATAATATGGTTTTCAGGCCAAGATTTAAGACACAAGGGCTTCACTTTGTTGACCAATGCCTTATCAAATTCATTTGTAAAGGGAGACTTTTAAATTGTTAAAAATAAGGTCAATATATTATAGGTATTAGAGGGGGGGTTGTAGGGTATAGGGTATTTATAGGTATCGAGGGGCAACGGGTGTGGCAAGGTGATGTAGGATATGGGGGAGGAGGGGGGGTTATAGGTAATGGGGGGGTATAAAAATGAGGTTTCTTAATTGGAAACATGTATTGGGAGGGGGGATCATGTAATACCCCTCATCCACAGCCCTATTATTTTGGTTAAGCATAATTGATGTAAAAATATTTTTGTACTGGTTCATGGTGAAGATATAAAGGTAAAGGCCCCACCAATGAATGTTTCCATATTGAGTAGTATCTTCATCCAGTACTAGACCATGCACTAGCCACAACATTGTGATGTCTTACGAATTGTAAATGATGCAATAATGGAAACCTAGGGCTGAATGTGCAAGGCCACACAAATAAAGGGGCACTGGTGTCCACTAGGGGAAGGAAGGGGTTAGAGGCTAGTGAGTCCTAGAGAAGCCTATATGTAGAATATGAGCCTGTTTATCCTTCAAGCATTGCAAGACAATGAGTCTCTCACATAGGAAGGAAAATAACCTATTATTTGCTAATAAACCTAAGCGAGCTATTACTAACACTATTACCTTGAGTTTATTAGTATTAGTATTTCATAGTTTTTAGTATTATTACATCAAAAAAACATACTAATTATTCATAATTATTATTATCTGTAGGCATGGAAAATTAGTGTTCTAATAAGTCTACGACCTAATGAGTCTATGACCTACAGAAAAGAAAAAAGAAAAAAATTTTATTACCCTAACAATGCTATTAGGAGCATTAAACCTATTCTCATTATTAGGTGATTGATTATTAACTATTGGAAATAAATAAGTATTATTATTATTTCCTAACTATGACTAAAAATCCCTTTTAATATGTTTTTAGGGTTCTCTTGTTAATAGGAAAGCAAGTGATTATTGTTATTAAAAAGATTTATTTGTGATCTTTATTTTTTTTTCATGTGAGGCCACGTTTTCTAATGTTTTATTTGCTATGTGGTGAAAAATGCCACTTCCTTCGTAATTGTGGCTCTTGTTTATATTTTCTATGGGAAAAGTTCCACTTGTCTCAATAGTGGTTTTAATATATGCTATTAGTTTATATATATTTATATGGTTTATGTTTTCTAGGGTTTATGTATTCTTGGGAAGAGGAGCCGACTCTTTTAATTATTGTTTTTCAAAAAATTGGAGAGACGCTTTTAAAAAGAGTTGAGACCATTAATTGTGGGATGATCAATAAAAAGCGAGGAAGGCTTGGAAGGAGCACACTCTCCCACTCCCTTTCTGGCTCCCCTTTCTTATTTAATGGATGTCAGTCCTTGTAACGGAGGTTTTTTCTTATTTTTTTTACTTCGTGGAGTAGAGAAGTGTCCTCCCAAAGGGAGCCAACTCCTTTGGTAATTGTTGAATTCGAGAGGGTGCTCTATTAAGAGTTGAGCCCCCTTTTCTTGTTGGTTGTCAATTATATTGTATGATTATTATTTATGAGTTGAAGGGGGAGGAACGACCTCCCTTGTGAGAGAATATTCCCATCCCCTTTTTGCTATTTTTTTCTCAGCATGCTATAGTACTACATGAGAAAGGGCGCAACCCCCTTTGTGATCATGTTCTTAGTATATTATTGATCGTATTGAGAAGAAGAGGGGCGGCCTCCTAAGGAGAGTCGAGCCCCTTCTTATTTTTGGTTTCTTATATTCAATACTTGTTTCACTATGAATGCGTAGCTCCTTGATGGCATAGTAGTTATTGTATTGTGTGCTAAAATGAATATGGTATTTGTCCCTATGAGGAGAGGGCATGGCCCTGATTATCCTATTCTTATGTGCATATGTGTTGCATGGGGAGAAGAGGGGCGACCTCCCGAAGCAGACCTGAGCTCCCTTATTACTATATTTGTTTCTATTCTATATATATTTATGTTTGCTCTCGTGTTGCAACCAATATACGAGAGGGAGTTTCCCTGTTCTAATTGAAATCAACATATAATGCTTTTGCTCATGTTGAGAAGAAGAGGGACGACGTCCTTGAGGAGAGGCGATCCCCCTTCTTATTGTTGTTCACTTATACTCAATACCTAATGCATGGTGTTTACAATTGATTATGTGAGAAAGTTTTCCTTTTCTATGATAGTTAAATGTATACATAACGTATGGTGTTTACAATTGATTATGTGAGAAAGTTTCCCTTTTCTGTGATAGTTAAATGTATGTTAATGATTGTGCATTAATTTATTATTGCTTCGGTTTGAGGCGTTTCCCCATTCTATTGCATTCATGTATGTTAATGCATGTGCATTGATTTATAATTATTTCATTTTCATTAAGAGATGAGGATGTTTCCCCTTTGGTTTACATTAAACAATTAATGCTTTCGTAACTTAATTCATTAGCGTATTTGTATTGAGAGATGCGGGTATTTACCCTGTGATTTGTATTTAAATAGTTAATGTTTATGTAATTTTTTTTGCAGAGTGTAAAGATGAGGGTGTGGCTCTTTGTGTTGTAGTTAAAATGTTTTGCATTTTGTTAAATAATTACCTAGTGTTGAGAAGAGGGTGTTGCCCTTTTGTTTGCATTAATAATCTATTTACTAATTTGCTTGTCCAAAGATGAGGGTGCTTCCCTTTAGTTCTCTTTAATAGTTTGCTTACTAATTGATTTGTGCATAAATGAGGGCATTTCCCTTTGGTTTGCAATAATTTGTTTAGTGGTTGCTTTGCGTTGAGTGAAAGGGTGTTACCCTTGTGTTATAGTTAAATGTGTTATGCTTCTACAATTTATTAAGTATTACTTTGAGTTGAGCATGAGGCATTTTCCCTCTAATCTATATTATTCTTTTGTAAGTTGTTTAAGTAGTTAATGTGATGAAAATGAGGCCATTGCCTCTCGGTTTTCCTTAACTCTTTTGCAGTTTATATTATTGCTTTGATTTGAAGGTTGAGCTTCTGCAATTGTTATTATTGCTTTGTGTGGAATGTTGATGGTGTTTCCCTTCTATTAAAAGACTTGTGTATTATCGGTTTAAGAGTAGGCTCTATATTCTACATGTTGATGATCAACTCCAAGTAGATCCTTGAGGATAAGCCAGTGGTCATTGTGGACTTAGTCTCTAGGGTATGATGATAATTGTTTTCCAAGATTTATGTTGTTCCTTTGTCCTAGCGGATCCATTTCCCAGCTTGGGGGTGGCCTCATGACATAAATAGTATATGTTGGTTAAAGCACCTATAGTTGGGTTAAATGTGTCACTTGCATAATCAGTTTCCTAGGATAAGTTACTCGGGTTAAGTGTTCTATGTTGGTCGTTTTGTCCTATTAAGTTGGTTTGATTGAGATAAAAAAGTATTCTCTATGATATTCATTGTGTACAAATGTTGTTTACCTACTGGTAGACCTAAGCTAGAAAGTGTTTCCAATATTAAATATGTAATGGTTCAGTAGCTGTAAGAATGTAATTGTTTAACATAATAATTCGTGATTGTTTATACAAAGCATGTTAAGGACTTATTATGATGTTAAGTCCTTGCTTCCCAGAATTCAGTGTTGTAATAAATGAGTCACTATGAGATCTAAGAGTTTAGATGTGGTCTTGACTGAGTACTAGTATTGATAACTTAAGACAAGTCATGATGAGGTAACCTCCTGGGGATGTGGTGAATTATGCTTCTAAGTTTCTTAGCATGTGCATGCATATCATTTGAGTATGTGATCAACAATAATAAACTAAATATTGTTTCATACATACATTGAGTTGCCATCTTGAAATTTTAAGGGTCATATGGTTAAATTTCTTTGTTATGTAAATGTTGACATCATCCTTGTTGCATGTAAGATGATGAACTTAAGAGGAAAGACATTTTGGTAATATCATGGATTATACATTATGTGTATGATTAATGAAAGCTAATGTGATGGTTTCTACTATGAAAATGTTCTATATATATATATATATATATATATATATATAGAGAGAGAGAGAGAGAGAGAGAGAGAGAGAGAGAGTCTAACCAACGATGTATGAATAGGGCCTTGATTTGACATCAGCATTACACGGAAGTAGATTATAATTTATTGAATATCCTTTTAGGTAACTATCTACATTTCTAGTACTTTAGAAGTTCATGATGAAGACGGAGTGATTTCCCTTAAGTATAATTTGGATAACTTCCATTATCAATGGTAATATTATAGATGATATGTCTAGCACACATAGTGGTTAATGATAGCATGGTGATCTTATTTGGTTAATGATTATGATGCATGCTCATCATATGGAAATGCATGGTTCGTGATAGCATGGTGATACTATTTGGTTAATGATTAGATGCATGTTCATCATATGGAAAGGCATGGTTAATGATGGGATAAATTTTTTTGGTGTTATGGTGATCTGTTTGGTTAATGATTAGCTAACTATGATGCATGTTCATTATATGGAAATGCATGCTTAATGATAGTATAATATTTGATATGGCGATATTATATTTTCTTATTGATCAACTAACTATATTGCACATTCATCATACGAAAGGAATGGTTATCTATGAGCATAGTTTAAAAATTTTACTTGTTGTAAGTAAGATATTGGTTGATGAATTGGCTATGAGATTAGGTTCTCCATATTATAGTGGGAATTAATAACCGTATTGGGTAAAAGAAGGTTTACAATATTCCACGCAAAATTTCTTTGAAATAAATCAGTGCTTAGTTTGACTAAAGAAGATTTGATTTGGATGTTGAGTGAATTCAACTGCAAGATAATAATCAAGTGCTCTTAAATCTGCCATTTTGAAACCTAGTTGAAGAGCTTGTTTGATGTGGATTCATTATTTATTGTGATGGTTAAGTCATCAACATAGAGTACAATTATTAAAAAGTGTTTATCTTTTATCTAAAAATACAAAGTATCATCAGACTCACTTCGTTGAAAACCTACCTTTCGACGCTAATCATCAATTTTTGCATACTAAGCTCAAGGAGCTTATTTCAATCCATATAAATCCTTTATAAGTTTACAGACTTGTTCCTATTCTTCAACCTCAAATCCTTGTGGTTGATTCATGAATACATATTCTTTTAAATATCCATTTACGAAGGAAATTTTGACATCTATTTGATGTAACTTCCAATGATTTTGTGAAGCCAAATTTATAACTATTCTGATTGTGTTCCACTTAGCTATTGGAGCAAAAGTTTCATCATATTCAATTCCTTCTTGTTGAGAAAAACCCTTAGCCATGAGTCTTTCTTTATACTTATCGATTTCTCCATTGGGCTTCTACTTTATTCGATAAACCCATTTACATCTTATGGTTTTAACATTAGGTGGACAATCAACTCAATTCCAAGTCCCATTTTTTTTGTAAGTAAGAAAACTATATATTAAATATGAATAGGAGAGTTACATTTGTCAATAGATGGACCAGAATTTGAAACTTTCAAAATTTGAATGGGGTGAGTTGGTGGATGGTAAAAGGTATAGGAAATTGATTAGAAGCCTCATCTATTTGAAAAATACTCGATTGAATTTAGCATATTCAGTCAATATAATTTTAAGGTTTATGAAGGAAACAAGGGAAAGTGACCTGAATTCAACAAAAAGGGTACTGAGATATATTCAGTGCATAAAAGACTTTGGTCTTCTATAGAAAAAGAACAAAGAATTTACACTTGTCAGATATTCAAATGTTGATTTTGCAAGTTACATTGATAATCATGCATCAACTTTTGGTTACATAATGAATTTGAATTCAACAACAATATCTTGGAGTTGCAGCAAGCAAGCTATAGCTGGAAATTCTTCAATGGAAGAAGAGTACATATCAGCTTGGGAAACAACATGTGAGATTGTATTTCTATCAAGGATACTACATGATCTTGGTGTGACACAAAATTCACCAATTACTTTATTGATCGCCAGTCATCCATCAATAAAGATGGCCAAGAATTCAATTTTTCATTCAAAGACAAAGCATGTCAACACCAGGTATCACTTTATCGGATCTCTCATCACGAAGGACATCATCAAGCCTCAGTTCTATCCATCTGAAGATCACACTGTAGATATTTTTACCAAGCCACTTAGAATAATAAAATTCACTAAGTTTAGAGATGAACTTGGTATTTGTAAATATGAACTTTCATATTAAAGGGGGGAATGTTAGCCTCATAATCCTAAGTTCTAAAGTCTAAGTATTTTCTAGGATTAAATATGAGAATAAATTAGTTTATTCTAGCATTTTGGATGAGAATAAGGTTTTTATTTAAAGGACACCTATTATACTCATGTGATTGGTTGTCCTCCTAGTTTCTAGTTTAGAGATGAGCTATATAAACAAGCTCCCTTCTTAAAGATAGGTTAAGTGTGACTTTTGAGTTCTCATTTCTCATTGTAAGTTATTGTTCCCCCCTCAATTGTGTCCAAGGATTTAAGACCGTGGAAAGGTGTTGTATAAACTAGACTCTTCATGGCCCACATTCATTTTTTCCACTTCATCTCTATCAGAACTATAGATCTAGCTAAACTAGCTTACCTATATTAGCTATCAATAACATATCAACATAAATAAGAACAAAAATATAACAAGGAAAAGAATACAACATATATACATGTTTCACCCAATTGGGCTACGTCCACGGAAAGGTTGTCTTCTATTATCTCCAGAAATATCCTTCAATCTTACAAGAGAACAACTACAAATAACCCCAATACAATATAGCAGAGAGCTTGTGAGCACAATACAATGTGTTGTAATAGTGTCATGTGATGTTGTGATGTGACTCCCTTGACCCTATTATATAGCAAGAGATGTGAATGAATTAATCTCACATATTACATGTGGGATAGTATAATTCTCCATAATAACATCTCTTTATATAATAATGGATAATAAGAGAATACTTTACCATAATGAATATGGGATATAATGTATTACTCTTTTACATAAGATTGTGGATAAATTCCGACATAATACAAAGACATTATTACCTTCCAAGGAATATAATTAATATATTCCAACACTCCCCCTTAATAATGGTTGGGAGAAAATACCTCACTAACACTAAGGAAGTCCTTGAAGGAGTCATTACTGCTCCCCCTTGATGACAACTTCCCTCATCCCAAGTAAAGAAAGAAGATGCACATACTTCGCTGTTATTAAGGATTTGGTGAAGATATCAGTTGCCTGCTGCTCGGTAGGACAATACTCAAGAGAAAGAATACCATCTGCGACGAGACCTCGAATGTAATGAGCATCAAGGTCGAGATGCTTTATCTTGGAGTGATATACCAGATTATAAGCAAACTTAATTGCACCCTGATTATCACATTTCAACACAGTGGATGATTTTGGAACCAAAGCAAGTTGAAATATATAACCAATAGTTGACTGTCGATCAGAACTATCACCTGCCTAGTCAGAATCGCTATATCTAGAAAGTGAAACTATAGCACTGCTCGAATAAAAGACACCATAGTGCAATGTCCCCTGTAAATATCTCAGAATTCTCTTGTCTTCCTGCGAATGACTTTCATGAGGTTGTTGCATGAACCGAGAAACCATACTATGGAAAAAGAGAGATATGGACTGTTGTGATTTAAATATATCAAAATTCCCATGAGCTGACGATAAAGAGTAGCATCAACAAGAGGAGTAGTACACTCAATAGTTAACTTTACATCGGACTGAAATGGCGTAGGAGCAGTTTTGCAATCACTCATATGGAAATGATCCAATAAGTCTATAGCATACTTCGACTGGAAGATAAAAATACCATCTTCCAGATGCCAAATTTGAAGACCCAAGAAATAGTGCAATATACTGAGATCAGTCATTTCAAACTGCTCTTGAAGATCACTTTTCATACTTTGAATTAAAACAAGTTGGATTCCAGTGATAATAAGATCATCCACATATAACACAATAATGAGGATATGATCAGCAAAGTTCTTAACATACATATTTGGATAAGATATACAATGCTTAAAACCATTATTCAAGAAATATGTATCAACTTTTTCATACCAAGACCTAGGTGCTTGTTTGAGACCATATAAAGACTTGTGTAATTTGCATACAAAACTTGATGATTCAACATTAATAAAACCAGAAGGTTGTTGCATATAAATGTCTTCATTAAGATTACCATTTAAAAAATAACTTTTGACATCCATTTGGTGTATTTCCCATTTACACGGTGCAGAAAGAGATAAGATGGTTTTTATTATATTCATTTTAGCAACAAGAGCAAAAGTTTCATTATAATCAATACCTTCAAGTTGATTAAAACCTTTTGAAACTAATCTAGCTTTATATTTTTCAATCTATCCTTCTACAGTAAACTTAGTTTTATAAATCCATTTACAACCAACTAAATTCTTTCCTGAAGGAAGAGGAACAAGAGACCAAGTCTTTTTCTTCATAAGAGAATCATACTCAACAGCCACATCTTGTTCCCAATGAGGTTTACCTTTAGCTTGAGCATAAGAAATAGGATCGTCTGTGGCCAAAACTTCGGTCATAAGAGAAAATTTAGATCTAGTTCTACGAGTATCGAATGTTGATGTATATGTAAATTTGGAATGTATTTCACATACATGTATATTGTATTCCTATAGAGATGTTATTATTCCTCTATACGGAAGTGGTTGTATTCCTATAGAGATGTTATTATTCCTCTATATGGAAGTGTCGTCATTTATATTATAAGTGTTGTAACTTATACTTGATGGGTTATTAGACCACCTTGTTGGGGTCGGCCCCGTATAAGTCATGTGGGTCAAAGGGTTATTAGACCACCCTATTGGGGGTTGGCCGTGTGGGTCAAAGGGTTATTAGACCACCCTAGTGGGGGTCAGCCCAGTCAGCATTATGTTAAGTGGTTAAGTTGAGGCCAACCTAGTTGAGTAAAGGTCAAGTCAAGTTAGTGTATAAATAGAGAGTGTGTCTCTCTCATTTTACACATTCTATTCTCTCACTCACACTTTGGAGAGTGGCGCACTTGTGGAGGAGGAGGCTCTGCTGCTAGGAGAAGACTATCTCTTGTATTCTGGTTGTATCATTGCTCTATCTATCTCTGAGGAAGTTATTGGGGTTTTTCACCTTTATGGTTTTCCCCAAGTAAACTCTGTGTCTCTTGTGTGCTTGCATTATTGTGTCCATGATTGATATGCTATATATTTGCTATACATGTTGTTCTCTCAGTTAAGATCCTAGATCATATTGAAGTAAATTCTGAAAATTTAACATGGTATCAGAGCTAGCCTGAGAGAAGGCATGATATGGCATGTATGACACTTGTTGCACTTACGATGCTAGGGCTTGATATAGAAAAAACCAGTCATCATAGCACTTTCACTATAAATCCGTTTTGACGAAGTTTTCGGATCTGAAACTTTTACAGGTCGAAGATCCGATCCCCATGTACCTTGTGTCCAAAGGACAACCTCTAATTCGTTGTACTTTGTGATTTATGATCTGTACAATATAGGGTTTCTGCCTCTTCCAGATCTGAGTCAAAATCAGGTGACCTTGGGAAAAAGGTCATAACTTGGGCTAGGAAGATCCAAATGAAATTTCATAAAAAGTGATAGGTAGTACACAGACTGTACTATCTCAAGAAAAAATTTTAGAGGCCAAAGTTGAAACAGTGACACATGGCATGCCGTACAAATTTTCCCTCCTATATTACCCCATTAACAGGTCACGTTGCGACACTTGGCATAATGCTCTCTCAGATAATCCAATTGAGGTCAGACCTGTTGGGATGGAAAGATAACAAGTTGGGATATCTCAAAAAAAAAAATCAGACCCTGTGGATTGAAAAGTTCAGAGTTACACCAGAAACAATTAGGTACATATTTCTGTCAAATCAGAATTATTTTTGAGCACCGTCATTCATCGCTTCCGGAATTTAGGGCTTCGGAGAAAGTTGGAATTTTTGTAATCGGAGACCACAGCTGAATTCTACTCATCAAAATTGAAATTTAGAGACCAAGATCAGAATTTTTGGTTGGGCAGAAGGCCAGGCTTGATTAGACCCTAGTTCAGGACTTTGATCAGAAAAGTGGAAAATTAGGGCTTCTGCAAAAATGGGAATTTTTGAAATCTGTGACCACGGCTGGAAGCTCCGCATAAAAGTAGAAGCTTAGAGCTTTGGATCAAACCTTTTGATTGGGAAGAAGAGTGGGCTTCATCAAACCCTAGTTTGAGGTCACGTCCAGTGAATCCGGAAGTTTCAAAGGCAAAATTGAGGAGTGAAACTTTGCAGTTTTCAAATTCTGAATATACCAGCTTGATCAACTCATCAAGGCACATATTCTATCCTTTCGGAAGTTTGAAATTAAAAGTTTGAATTTTTGGGGTTTCTCTGACAAACCCTATTACAGCTCCAGATCCAGATCCATCCTCTTCTTGGGTTAATCCTAGAAGAGGATGGATTGGTCACCTACATAAGTGAAGAAGTTCCTGTTTCAGAGGGAGATGAGGCTAAGGCCTTCCATAAGAAGATTACAAGCACTCTTGACAGGTATGGCTTACAGGTATGTTTCATGGTTAAGTTTATCATATGTTTGTCTTCATATCATTACAGTACAATATTGATTAATTACTAAACTTGTCGTATCACCTTAATAGAAGATATTCATTGATTAAGGTTTTGACACTTATGAATCTACTAATGCATTGTGATGTTGTATGAGGTTTATGTTGTTCGCTAACATAAAAGGTACACCAAGAAAGAAAAATCATGTTCTACTTCAAGAACATATGATCATGGTGACATGAATACAAAGATTCATCAATTGTCATGGATCACATAGAAGATCTACTTTCGAGGTATGTATAACTTGGTCCTACAATGGTTAACCTATGAGACATGCAGGTTACTAGCACAAGTCACTGAAGAGAACCAGAAGACATTATGCGGGTATGTTAGACAGAACTAGCTAGCATGCTAATCCAGGTATGCTTTTCCTATATCAAGCTAGAATCCTACCTTGTGTTAGGATCTTATATTGTTGTGTTTTTTATAATGATTATTCATGAAGTCATAGGTTTGAATAATCATGGTTGTATGCATATTATGTTTCTTACCATAATTGATGATATGACTAACCAGAAGAATCATGAAGGTATAGGTTTGAATAATCATGGGTTTTATGCATATTATATCTCCTATCTTGATTGATGATTCAACTAACCAGAAGAGTCCTATGATCAAATAAGAATATGTATGAGTAAAAGAAGACTTCCCTGAAACTTTGAATACTAACGTTTATTATTTGTGTTTGAAATGATCCTGACTATACATGCTTGAGATTATTGTTTTTTTATAGTATTAAGATTATTCTAATAAATGTGTGGTTATGTATGAGACCTCAAGGATAACACAATGATGATACTAATAAGCATGCATAGTGATTAAGGATGGATGTAAGTTCAAGGATAGGTAATCCAGGAAGCAAAGTTCAAGAGGGAGCACACTCCAGTTGTTCCTACAAGAAAGCAAAGGAGCACACTTCAGTAGTTTCTACAAGGATGCAGATATTTAGAGGGAGTTGACCACTTCTCACAATCCACATTAGAATGGAGTCCACCCAGCAACCAAACAAAGATAAGTATTTGAATTGTCATTTCTTACATAATGTTATTCAATAATGTATATGCTTATGTTCCTAGAATTAGGTTGTGTATTATGCCTATTAGAATAGTTGCATTGATGAATAGTATACTACTAATATACATGGGTAAGTGACCTATGGCACTGTACAACATTCCATTGCTACTTATCTAGAATGAAACCTCTTTGCTGACATGTTAGGAGTTGTGCACACTCTTAACAATGTTCTGGTAGAGATTGGAAGGCATCTAGAAAGTTACGGGATATGGATAAATGTTGTATTGAAGCATTAGCTAAGATAATTGCATGAATGTATGACATATTTATTTATGTGTAAGAATTTGTTCTAAAAACTATGAGATGTTTTCTAATCATGCAATTTAACTTGTTGTGTAGGAAAGATCGTATACCATCACCTACAAAAGAAGGACTACAACATTTGTTCAGCAACAAAGTTATCAATTGAAAATATTGAAGATATTGAAGTTCCCAGGATACGACAAGAATGCCATGATTCGTCGATCATGAAGAACGATGTTTGGGATGCGGTCCCAAGAGATGAAGGGAAGTCTGTTGTGACTTCCAAATGGAATTATCATATCAAGCATTCTGCAGATGGTAGCATAGAGAAATATAAAAGTGATGAAATAGAAGATACACCAGATGGATTTCAAGACAACCTTCTTGAATGGTGTAGTCATATATGTGTGCAGAACTTGGTAGGATAGACAACTTTCTATCTAGTTTGGGCTTTACCAAGAGTAAAGTGGATTCCAACCTTTACTACAAGGTTGAGGAAGGGAATCCTGTAATTCTACTCCTATAGGTGGATGACCTGTTTGTAACAGGAGATGACCGATTGATTGCCAACACACAGCGGAAGCTTGCTGCCGAGTTAGAGATGAAGAAATTGGGTATGATGCACTACTTTCTTGGTATGGAGGTGTGGCAAAGTGCAGATGGAATCTTCCTTGGACAAGGGAAGTATGCAGTAGAGATCCTGAAGAGGTTCGGGATGATGGACTGCAAGGCTATGGCCACACCTATGGCATCAAACCTGAAGCTTCTATGTGATGCTTCATCTGATCCGGTCAATGTCACGATGTATCGTCAGATGATTGGGTCCTCTATGTACCTGACGAACACGAGACCCGATATTTGCTTTGCGGTGAACACATTGAGCCAGTTCCTGATGGATCTAAGAGATGTTCACCCGGTTGTTGTAAAGCATATTCTGAGGTACCTAAAGGGTACAGTTGATTATGGGCTCAAGTATGATGCGAATCAAAAGTTTAACCTGCAGGGTTATGTTGATTTAGATTGGGCAGGCAGTGCTGCAGATAGGAAGAGCACTTCTGGGTGCTGCTTCAGTATGGGATCAGGTGTGATCTCTTGGTTTAGAAGGAAAGCAGTCCTACGTAGCACTGAGTACAGCCAAAGCAGAGTATGTTGCGACGGATGAGCAGGTTGCAGATGTATTGACTAAGCCGTTGGCCAGAGTGGAGTTTGAGTACTTCAGAGAGAGGCTTGGTGCACTTTAGATCGAGGTTCCTTCCAAAGGGAAGTGATGAGTCCGGAAGATGCAGATGCACATGAGCTTTTCTGACATGGTTGATGTGTTCTCCCTTGGTCGTGATATAATTGCTGAGCCACTTTTCACATGGTGGTAGATGTGTTCTCCCATGGTGAAAAATTAAGGGCTGGAGCCTTCCCCGAATGGTGGTAGATGTGTTCTCCCATGTCGGTGGTGTAAGTACTGGATGATGTGCATCTAGGCTGTGCTTTGTGGATGATGAGATGATCTGAAGAGGACGATGCTATGATGATCAGGAGGATCATGGATGATGAGCATCAAGATGATGCTCTAGTTACTACTCTGTATATGCATCAAGATGATGCTGGAAATGATCAGTTAGATCATTTATATGTATATGTATGTACGCATCATGTTGGATGCTGGATATGATCAGTTGGATCATTTGTATGTATTTTGTATATGCATCATGTTGGATGCTTGGACCATGTATCTGTATATGTATCAGGTGGATACATTGTATGATCAGGTAGATCATGTATGTTGATATGTATCAGATATGATCAGGTGGATCATGTATTTGTATTTGTATCAGGTGGATACACTGTATGATCAGGTGGATCATGTATGATGATATGTATCAGGTAGATACTTGATATGCATAAGGTGGATGCATTGTATGATCAGGATGATCATGATGATGAGCTTCAGGATGTTTCTCCAGATGATATGTATCAGGATGGTACAGTGACGATGATCAGTGTGATCATGAGCATCAGAATGATGCTTTGTGCGATGATGATCCGTGGGATCATGAGTATCAGGTTGATACTTGGAGGTCAGAGATGATATGTGGCAGGTTGTGCAAATAGCATGTAATCAGTCCTAGGAGATCTTACCAGTCGTGCTGCGGCACATAAATGTTCCTAGGATACTCTTTCCGGTATTGCTATGTAGTATGTAATCAGTCCTCAGATATCCGATAGGTTGAGCTGTGTGCTCGTAATTAGTCCTGGGATGAGGTATTACTACGGAGACATGTAATCAGTCCTAGAGATCCGAGAGGTTGAGCTGTGTGCTCGTAATTAGTCCTGGGATGCTCTTTAGAGATCTTGCTGGTCATGCTGTGGCACATAAATGTTCCTGGGATGCTCTTTAAAGGTTTTGTCTATCCACATGTAATCAGTCCTGGAGATCTGAGAGGTTGAGCTGTGTGCTCGTAATAAGTCCTGGGATGCTCTTTAGAGATCTTGTCGATCGTACTGCGGCACATAAATGTTCCTGGGATGCTTTTTAAAGGTATTGTGGAGGAGATGCATGTAATCAGTCCTAGGAGATCTTGCCGATCGTGCTTAGGCACATAAATGTTCCTAGGATACTCTTTCCGGTATTGCATCCGCACATAAAATTAGTCCTGAGAGGCCACCTCTATCAGACCATTCGCACAGATGATGAAGACCTGTAGGTGGTGGGCCTACATCCAGTATGAAAAAGGACTGGCTCTGTAGAACTTCCTATGATGAGTAGATTCAGATATTGATTGAGATAGCAGCAGCAGTGACGATGATGATGACTCGATGACGATTATCCAGTGACGATGATCCAGAGAAGATGACTTGCGCTAGAAGACCTGTGTCGAAAAATACCTTCCTAGTTAAGAGGGACTGTTGATATATATGTAACTTTGGAATGTATTTCACATATATGTATATTGTATTCCTATAGAGATGTTATTATTCCTCTATACGAAAGTGGTTGTATTCCTATAGAGATGTTATTATTCCTCTATATGGAAGTGTCGTCATTTATATTATAAGTGTTGTAACTTATACTTGATGGGTTATTAGAGCACCTTGTTGGGGTCGGCCGTGTATAAGTCATGTGGTTCAAAGGGTTATTAGACCACCCTATTGGGGGTTGGCCATGTGGGTCAAAGGGTTATTAGACCACCCTAGTGGGGGTCAGCCCAGTCAACATTATCTTAAGTGGTTAAGTTGAGTATGACCTAGTTGAGTAAAGGTCAAGTCAAGTTAGTGTATACATAGAGAGTGTGTCTCTCTCATTTTACACATTCTATTCTCTCACTCACACTTTGGAGAGTGGAACACTTGTGGAGGAGGAGGCTCTGTTGCTAGGAGAAGACTATCTCTTGTATTCTGGTTGTATCATTGCTCTATCTATCTCTGAGGAAGTTATTGGGGTTTTTCACCTTTATGGTTTTCCCCAAGTAACTCTGTGTCTCTTGTGTGCTTGAATTATTGTGTCCATGATTGATATGCTGTAGATTTGCTATACATGTTGTTCTCTCAGTTAAGAGCCTAGATCAGATTGAAGTAAATTCTGAAAATTTAACATCGAAAGGGTTACCAATCTCACTACCTGCAGATTCAAGAGTTTTTCGAGCCCAAATAGGAAGGTTAGAAGGACCATAAGTCACTTCAGGAGCTTCGAGACATTCATGGAACACTTGAAGAACAGGGTGAACTAATATCAACAACACGAATAGTGCTGGAAGGAGTAACAGATATAGGAGTAATAGGAGACAATGGAATATTCACGGTAACATGAGATTCTACTAACTTAGGTGGAGAGACTTCAGCAAATTGAATATCTCTTCGGATTATTACACTATTATTAGAAAGATCAAATAACCTGTAATCCTTGGAATCCTCATAATAACCAATGAATATACACTTGTGAGACTTGGGTTCTAACTTTCTCTATTTTTCATCAGGAATATGAGCCCAACATTCAAAACCAAACACCTTAAAGTGACTAATATCTGGTTTTCTACCATTCCATTTTACCTCAGAGGTAACATGCTTAACAACTTTTGTAGGAACTCTATTTAGAATAAATTTAGCACAACTTATGGCTTCAACCCAAAATTTCTTGTGTAATCATTTAGAATAAAGCATACATCTAGCTATTTCAACTAAAGTTCTGTTTTTCCTTTAAGCAACACCATTTTGTTGAGGTGTGTAAGGAACAATATTTTGATGTTGAATTCCATGTTTGGATAAAAATACTTCAAATTCTTTCTTAAAAAATTCCCCCCCATTATCAGTTCTCAAAGTCTTAATTCTTTTACCAGAATCATTTTCAACCATGGATTTAAATGTTTGAAATTTATAAAAGTAGTCACTTTTATTTTTCAAAAAATAAACCCATGATTTTCTACTAAAGTCATCAATAAAATTAAGAAAATAGACTACATGAGATATAAAAGGAACTTCAAGAGGACCACAAATGTCACTATGAATTAATTGAAAAGGTTCTTTAGTAGGCCAGGCTTTACCTTTATCAAACATTTATCTCTGATGTTTACCAAGTACACAACCTTCACAAACACCATTAGTAGACGAAATATTAGACAATCCATGTACCATTTTAGTTAACATTTTCATTTTACCATAATTCAAATGACCCAATCTTTCATGCCATAATTTACTTAGTTCATCACCACGAGCAACATAAGAATAAAAAGGTTTTCTTTTAGTTGAATTAAAAACAACAAATTTATATGAACCAATAGTATGATCAACAGGACCAGAAGAAACTACTTTAAAATTATGATTGATATATTTAAGAACATATTTATCAAGCCAAACTTCAAATTTATATCATTTTTGACATGCACGATAAATAGAAATCATGTTGATGGGAATGTGTTCAACATGACCAACATCTTCCAATTGACCATTAGCAACATTAACATTAATAGAACCAAATACGGAAATTTTATTACCATCACCTATAGACACTTTCTGAGATGTGTGTTTATTATTGTCATAAGATGTAAATAAAGAAGCATTACCAGTCATATGTTTACAAGCACCAGAATCCATTATCCATTCCATATTAGAAGAAGAACTACTAGACGAAACAACATATGCACATAAAGCTACTTGTGATTCATCAGAACCTTTCTTTTTAGCCTTATACATTAAATGTTTCGCTTTAAAGCAATTCTTTTCAGGATGGTTAGTTTTACCACAATGATTACAAGGATCATACACATTCTTCTTATTACTATTATCATGATGCACATTACAAGCATGACCAAATTTATTAGTATGATTTGAAGTGTGTGAACTAGAAACTTTAACATTATTAAAACTTTTCTTAGGATTCTTATTATGTGCCATAAGAGCCTTATTAGGTGAGACTTATCCTGAAACAATCAACCTTTCTTGCTCATTTATCAATCCTTTACAAAAATCATCAAAAGTAGGTTTCGTGGTGTTTTGAGACAATTCAAGATCCATATTCCTAGTTTGGAAGAACATGTCAAAACAAGATGGCAATTTTTGTTCTACAAGAATTATAAGAGCAATGTCTTTCTTCTTGTAATATTTACCACAATTATTTAATTTTTCATTTAAAGTTTTCACTTCAACAAGATATAATTCTACTCTTTCAAATTTAGTAGGATCTAACTCAAAAATCTTCTTTTCAAGGTAATAAGCAGAAACATCATCAGATCTATTAAATAGAGAAGCAAGAATTTTTAATACCTCAATCGGGTTGTCTTCTTCCTCAATACTTTCCTGAAGACTATCTGGAACCGTTTGACCAATGATCCCTCTTGCTTGATCACATTTATCTTCCCATATAGCCACATCTAGCATCAACAGGTTTTTGGTGTTCACCATTAGCAATCCTCCATAGATTCTTACTCCTGAGAACATCAATCATTTTTATTTTCCATGCAAGATAGTTAGGACCAACATGTTCAGGAACGGAATCTACTTTTAAAGTCATAATGATAGAAATATTGACAAGAAACCCAAATGCTAGAAATGACAAGAGAAAAAAAAGTGAATAACATAAAACTGATACACTTTACGGTGTGGATCTAAAGAAACAAAGTAAAAAACAAAGAAACTTTACATACGACCTCTTTTTAAAAAAAAATCCAAGAAAAGTCACTCGCGGGTATGCCACAGTAAACTCATGAATACTCGCGGGTCTCTGCACAACAAGGTCATGGTTAGATCTGATACTTGCGGGTCTCTGTACAGTTAAGTCACGGTTATGCCGAAGCACTCGTGGGTGTCTGCACATGAGGGTTGCGGGTATATTGAAGTAAGCGCGAGTTTACAGTAGAGCATGCATGAGTATGCCATATCACACGCGGATCTATACATTGAAAGTCACGGGTCTACAGTATACTCGCGGGTTCCCAGTAAGGAAAGTCATGGTTACACGCACTGTCTACAAAGTAAAAGTCACGAATGTCCAGTTTTAGGCCGAAAACAGTGTCGATTAAGCCGCTGACAAATACCTGCACAAAGTCTACCAAAATTGGATGAAAAAAATAGATCTGACAACTGGAAGATAGATCTCTTTGAGGAGAATCCAAAAATCATATAGATCTATAGAAAAAACATCAAGAAACACTTGAAAAATTTATGCAAAACACTACACAACAATGTTAGGGTTATAAAAAAAACTGCAAAATCATGCTGAGTTATGAAGAGAATCCTAATGGCTACTAGATAGAAAGAAAATCCATAAGAATAAACAATGCCCATATGATAATATTTATTGATAGAAAGCTATAGAAGGTTCTAGATCATAGCAACCCGCTCTGATACCATGTCAGAACTATAGATCTAGCTAAACTAGCTTACCTATCTTAGCTATCAATAACATATCAACATAAATAAGAACATAAAGAGAACAAGGAAAAGAATACACCAGATATACGTGGTTCACCCAATTGGGCTACTTCCACGAGAAGGTTGTCTTCTATTATATCTAGAAATCTCCTTCAATCTTACAAGAGAGCAATTACAAATAACCCCAATACAATATAGCAGAGAGCTTGTGAGAACAATACAATGTGTTCTAATAGTATCATGTGATGTTGTAATGTGACTCCCTTGACCCTATTATATACCAAGAGATGTGGAGGAATTACTCTCACATATTACATGTGGGATAATATAATTCTCCATAATAACATCTCTTTATATAATAATGGATAATAAGAGAATGCTTTACCATAATGAATATGGGATATAATGTATTACTCTTTTACATAAGATTGTGGATAAATTCTGACATAATACAAAGACATTATTACCTTCCAATGAATATAATTAATATATTCCAACAATCTCCTAAGGTTAGGGTTTTTTATATTTAGATATTTTTCATGTTAGGGTTTAGCACTTTATGTTAAAATGTCATTTTTTTCCTCTTATAATAATTTTATTGGGATTGAGTGTAGCTTCATCACATATGTCTTTAGAGATAAGCTACCAATATTCTAGCTAGCTTGTATTGCTTTCCATTTTATAGTCTTATTCAATTTTATTCATTAATAGATTTTGGATTTTACTATACTATTGTGATGTCTACAACCTCTTTGTACATGCTTTTCCATTATATATTTATGCCCAAAGTCATTATATTCTATAAATAATCAAAATAAAATTCTAACTTGTGAAAATAAAGAAAATATACGATTCCCCTACAGGACTAGTATTCACACCTTAATAAGATTTATAAATCCCCTAATGTCGCTGACAACATTAATCCTTCATTATAAAGGACTTTTTTTACTTTGAAAGACATAGATCTTGAGTTTAATTACTCACAAACGAGAAATCTATGGACATTAGAGGCAATCAAGTTGAAATTCTAAAAAATGAAGGCCCTATCCTCATCCATCACATTCATAAACTCTTCAATCTAGAATTCAAACAGTCTTCCTAAAGCTTGGACTCAAGGCCTTGTTTTTCATATTTTTAAAAGTGAGGATAGAAAAAAACCCTCTAATTATATGACCACCATGACAAGCCTTTTTCTATCCAAATTATGAGTTATTTATTAAAAATAATATTAACATCTAGTTACAAAGTCAAGGAAAAATTGCTTTTAAGACTTAGCCAATTCTATAAGTTATCATTCTACTATGGACTACCTAGTTATGTTTGGGATAATTGCACATAAATGTCAAAATTATAACACCCCGTATTTTACCCCATGTTGTAATTATGTATGTAATTAAGCAGAGGCCATAATCCATAAACAAATGTTCCAAGAGGAGAAAAGATATTTTAAATATGTATGCTTGAATATAATATAAAAATATTCAATAACTGCAATGAAGAATGATGAAGAGATGGGGGGATATGATTCCATAAGTGGGGGAAGTGAAAGGGTGCCAAGGGGAGATAACCTTGGCTGTTATTAACCTAAGTCCTCATCTTTACTTTTCAACCTTGGTTAGAAAATTTAGTCAGAAATATCCTAAACCCTTAATTAGATACCATGACATAATATACCATTGTAGATTATCTTAAGAGGGGATGAAATGGGGAAAAGTGGCCTCATCATGAGGAGGTACATGGAAAGTGGAAACCATGCATATATTATGTAGAGATTAAGTTAGATATCCATTAATTCCATCCTTCAGTCAATAAATCAATCCACTAGTCTAGCTTGGACTCAAGCTGGCACGTCACATAAAAGGAAGATAGGGGAACCTAAGTTTCCATAGTTGCTTGTGCCCTTTTGAGAGGAACTTGGCCTACAATTGAGATCCTTGTAGTCCCAACACATAGATTCCTTGGGTATCCTAGGTTGAGGAATTGAAAGGAATGTGGATACTCCTAAGGAAAGGGAATCTCGTTCCTTGTGTTGTGCAAATTGATGGGGGAGTGCTAGTGGATTTGGATAGTTGTCGAAGGTTTTTCTCCACCAAATGGTTTCATGTTTGTGGTTGGGTATGGGAGCTCGGAACTTCACCTTTGTGGATTGATAGCCTTGGTTTGGGGGTGACCTATGACATAGAAATGATAAGTGTGACTGAGTGCCTAAGGCTAGGAGGAACATCCTTTATCCATATCTAGTTGGTGGACCTTTTCATAAAAATAAGTTCTTTGAATTTGCTTGTCTATAATTATGTTAATGAAATGTCATTATTTATTATGTTATGTTATGCATTTGAATGTTTTGCCATATTTTCCATTTATGTGCACATAATGAAATTATCATGGTTATGATGGTATGCATGGTAGAATACTTATTTGGCATGGTATTTAGAAAATCAATGCTATTGGAGCTTGATTTTGCATATGTTATTTAGAGTCAACCATAAAAAAGATATTGAATTAATTAATGTAAAAATTCAAAACTAAAAATTAGAGTTCCCCATAGCCTTGATAGTGGATAGAGGTTTATGGGTATGTGATAGTAATAATAAAACGAGTCTCCTATATTACTTCATTCACTTTAGGAAGGTGTTTGAGATGGTTCCTAGAATCAACCTTTCAAATATATTAGAAGAGTTAAAGGTTCCATTTGTGTTGAGAGTTTTCATGATTAGGCTTATGAGAAGGTTATTTCTAAGTTCATGAACATTAAGAGTTGATTGGAAGAAATTAATTGTAATATAAGTTTTAAGCAAGGATGTCCTTTGTCCCCCACCCTTTTTTCCATTTACATTGACAAGGTAGAGGCATGTTTGAAAGAAGGGGCATCTCATAGCACTACTTTAGTTGAAATAGGAATCAACCTTGTTATATATGTTAATGATATTATTCTTATGGCTAGGTGTCCCTCTAATGTCAACAAGTAACTATGAATTCTCAAGGATTTTTGTTCTATCTTGGTTATGATATTAAATTACTAAATACTAATAAAATAAAGGTTAAATGATTAAATCAAATCCAAACAAACCACTTATACTAATTGTGTGTATGATGATAACAATCACAAGCTTTTAACTAGATTTCTAGCATTGAGAAAGGGATTAATAGAAGGTGGAAAACCTACTTTGGTCTTGAATACAATTATAAATCCACTCACTTTTTATTATAGTAAAAAACAAGAAAACTTCTTCTTGAGAGTCTAGTCATTCCTATTATCTTATATGGATGCGAAGCCATTGTAGCATCTTTAGAGAATTGTGGAGAAAGATTGAGCAAATCCAAAAGTGTTACAAAATTTATACTCTTTAAAATTAAATGCAATATGCCATATCATATCATCTTCATAAAAGTGGGTAGTTTTCCAATTAAAGCATGGCTATGACTAGGTACCTAATGTACAAGCATAAGCTAACTATAATACAAGAAGATGCTCCCCACAACAGGTGCCCCACCCAAGCCAACATCGATGCACGTGGTCATACTCCACCACCACCTTAGTAAGCTTCCATGTGGCATGCTATGTGGAAATTAGGTTTCTGACTGCATGCACCCGTTTAAAGATGGTACGCTCCAAGGATGAGCCTTCCATAATATTTTTAGGCATTAGCATCCCATCATACATGGCTTAAATGATTTGGCAGTTAGGTTTTTAATGGTAATTATGTAGGAAGGTGGAGAAAGTGGCATCTCGCATGCCCTGCATGTATGTGGACTTAGCACATGAGCGCTAAATCACCAAGCCTGACCCATACATCGCATTCATCCTCAATGCCATTCCTCAATGCCATTCTTCGCCCCGTCGCTCTGTCTATATTCTGGTTCTTTCACAGGCTATCCCTCCTCACTGGTTTTTCTATAACTTCAAAGCGATAATGGTTTGAACCAAAGTCACCTCGCAAAAGACTGAGCATGGACTACAACACCCATATGCCATGGGATTTGAAGGAGCTTGGTAGAGCACAGGGGTACTTTAAACAAGAGATCCCAAACTTTTCTCGTGCACACACTCTGGGCCTAGAAAACCGCCTCAAGCGGAATAAATAATGCCCCTCTCCCAAATGACTGACAGTGGAATTGGGTGGCCTAATTGAGGACTCTGGTTCAAGTAGCTTGCGAGAAACACATCATACCAAGACAATGTAGGTCCTCTGAACCACTAAAGCTCTTCACTCTCTCACCATGGAAGATTGCATCAAGGGAATTCTCACTCCCAAATGTAGTGCCCTGTCACTCACTTCCTAGGTATAAAACTTGAATGCCACTCTTTGCTCCCTATTTCAGTTCCAGCGTGACGAGATGGCCTGCCTCAACACAAAAATGGATGCACATGGTCGTGTCATTACTGGTAATACCTTCACTCGTTCATAGCCTCAGCAAGTGGTAGCCACCCAGCTGGTCTATAGGCGCTTCCCAAACATTGTCAACAACAAGGAGACCAGTACCCTCCCGGGTGTTAATTCCTCTTCTACCTTCATGTCTAATGAGGAACAATCACTGGATTAACCATTTTAGTTTTAATTTACATGCTTTTTTGAATCATTATGGTTACAACCCCCGACCTGTGGGGGATCCTAGCAAACTTGCAACTCTTAGACTTCTCTAGTTTTGGCTACCTCTAAACCTATTAGACTCTAAGCTTAGTTATGAGGAATGCCTACTTGGATAGCTGATTTTTGGATTGCTTTGCTATATACAGTTTTTAGATCTTAATTAATAGAATTAAAACCTTACAATATATATATATATATTTGGATTGCTTTGCTATATACAGTTTTTAGATCTTAATTAATAGAATTAGAACCTTACAAAATATATATATATATATATATATATATATATATATATATATACACACGCATGCAAGAAGATGCTTCTTAAAATTGCTTTAAACTTTAGTCAAAATTATTTCCAAATAATTTATAAATAAATAAAAACTCACTTTACAAAATATTAATACCATTAAAAATAATAGTTCATTTAAATTTAATGAGAAATTATAGAATTTCATAATGAAAAAAGGTGCACATCCAAATGGAATTTGAATTTAATTGAGAAAGGTAACTAACTTTTCCTATAATTACTTAACATACATCTAATTGACAATTTTATATTTATATATAATATATAAAATATTGATGGTCATTAGTTAAACAAAAATTTATTAATTAACTTAATTTTAATAAAATAATTACTAAATTTATTTGGAAATTTTAAATTACAAAACTAGATCAAATATATAATAGTGGTTAGACTTGTCTATCAGTTATAACAGATTTATTATTTTATAAATATATAGTCAACTACTTAATTTTGTGGAGATAATTAATTCTTAAATAAAAGCTAAATATTAAATTAATTAATTTATAAATATAAAATAAATATTATTTAATAAACATACACATTAACTTAACTAACTAATTAATATAAACATAAAACAAATACTATTTAATAAACATATCCTTGTTATGCATTTAAAGAAGTCCAAAATTCTAAATAATATCTAAACATCTATTGATATAAATATTGAATAATGGTAGAAAATATTATTATTATTTAAATATAAAGTAAAGATAGTTAAAGTTATTTATGATGAGGGGCGTTTGATTACTTCACATTTAATTTCGTTGTAGTTCCACTACCGCACTAGCCGAGCGTTCATACTTGCAATAACATACCGAAGGACAAATCTTCTTCAAATTGCATCCTATAAATCCATGGCCCGTCAAGGCTTCTTGCATCAAGATTTTCCAGAAAGTCTGATAATTTATAGGTTTTCAAAGAGTTGAAGGAAAAGGAGGATTTTGTATATCATGGAAATGCATAGGTTACTCATCCTTTTTTTGGTTACGCTGTAATGTTATGTCTCATTTCACCAGCTCAATCTGATGGTGGAAATACTGCTCCTGCGGGAGGAGGTGGCGCTTTAATATCGGAGTTTCTGGTTCTCCAAACAAGGCAAGGGCCAAGGTTGGGGTCCCTTCGCTTCTGTGGGATGAAAATGTTGCGAGCTACGCCCGTGCTTACGCAAATCAGAGGTGGGGTGACAGCGCTCTGCAGCACTTGAAAGGGCCGTACTTGTCTATTAGAAAATAATTGTCTATTTACAGTTCCGCCACCTGCAAATAGACAATTAGAAAATAATATCAGCATGTGTATTCCATTTATGGGAAACAATGGATAATACCTCTCCATATACTTCATAGATTGACTTGTTCCCTAACCCATACATATTTAGTATATCCAAAAATATTTAGTAGACTATTTGCTCATTTTGTAACTGTGTCTGAAAATGATAAATTACATGTGAAGTGAAAAAGGTTTATAGGGTTGAATTTTCAAATTATCATAGCTTTCAAATATTAAAAGACAATTAGAAAGCTATGATAATTTGAAAATTCAACCCTATAATCCTTTTTCACTTCACATGTAATTTATCATTTTTCAGACACGCTCAAAATGAGGAAATAGTCTACTAGATATTTTTGGATATACTAAATATGTATGGGTTAGGGAACAAGTCAATCTATGAAGTATATGGAGAGGTATTATCCATTGTTTTCCAAAAATGGAATACACATGCTGATATTATTTTCTAATTGTCTATTTACAGGTGGCGGAACTGTTTCAACCTATTCTGGGGTGGTGGAAGTGCGTGGCAGCCAAAGGACGCAGTCACCGGTTGGGTTGACAGTGAGCTTCCTTTCTTCAACGCCAACACTCAAGTTGTGTGGAGGAACTCTCGCAGACTCATGACCTGCAACTACGATCCCCCTGAAAAGCCATACTAAACAGACTCGCTGTACTACATTACTATCTACTAATGTAATCGATTTTTGTTATATTCTCTTCATGCTTTTTATTGCTCTTTATCGTTTCAGGTTGGATTCTGCGTTTAACATATTAAAGTTGGTCATAATTTATTTGTTAATCCTTTTTATTGCTCTTTATCGTTTCAGGCTGGATTCTGCGTTTAACATATTAAAGATTGTCATAATTTATTTGTTAATCCTTTTGAAGTTATATATTTCTGTTAGTAACTTAGTAGCTCCATGGACTGGCTGGACTGTAAATCTCAGAAGTTTCTAGAGACCACATCTAGAATCCAGGGAAGAATCATATTGCGTGCAGTATAGTTTCTAAGTTTTATATTCACTGGATGTTCAGATTTCTTCGTGGTTTATATTTGTAGCTCGGAGCTCCCAATATGGTCAAGTACTTAAATTTATCTTTACTATACGAGTTAGGGTTTTGCATTCAAGTCCATGGTATTACACCACTCCAAAGCTGGGAGCGAATGCCATAAAAGGAGAACATTGTTTGCACAAGTAATAAAAGGATTATATATAAGGTAATTCCATTTGCATTAATTATTTGATTGGATTTTTTTTCAACCGAAATTATTTGATTGGATTATATATAAGGTAATTCCATTTGCATTAATTATTTGATTATTTTTATTTTATAATGGTAAGGAGTGAGGTGTATTGTGATATACTTTTATTAAATATATTGATTAATATAGATTTATTGTAATTCTGAATTTAACAATTATTTATTTCAATTTAATCTATTTGATTATATAGATTATTTTATTTGTATTTTATAATTATTTAATTATTCATATTTTATAATGTGTGGTTAGGAGTGAAATATATTGTGTTATAGTTTTTTAGTTGGGCTTGTATATATACATGTATTTTTTAAATTAGTTTTTGTTTTTAACATTTCTTCATATTTAATTAAAAGTAGTAGGCTTCTTTTAATGTAATAATGATTAATATCGATTTATTTTAATTTTTAAAATATATACTAAAATAAATTTATATTGATTTATTTATTATATATTTTTATAATTTTTATTATAGTTTAATATTTTTATTTTTAAATTAAATTTATTAATATTATCACAATATATTTGAATTGTAAATGTACCTCTTTTCCATGCAATTATAAATTAAAAGAGTACTTCATTTTTAATACAACGATAAAAATAAAATAAAAACTAATGTTTATTATTTTAATGTTAAAAGTATGATTATATTTTTTTTAGGAAAAGATTATATTTATTATGTTAAGTTTGAAATTAAAATATATATTATTTTGTTATTTCTATTCAATTGAAAAGAGTTGTAAAATCTTTTTTTAATTTTTTAATGTAATCTTTCAAAAATCATAAAAGATATAAGGTCATTGAATGCAAATATGCTTAGGGTGACCTCATTGGAATTGAATGCAAATAGATTTCAATAAAATATATTGAACTTTATCCATTGATCCAATGGTGGAAGATGCGCTGACGAAAATGGTGACACCTGTGGGGCCGTCAATGTTAAATGCACACATTACAAAACCAAGGCCAAAACCTGCACCCATAGCTGGAAAACCAGCCTTTGCACTGCAACAATCGTCAGAAAAAACTTGTGCACACAATGCACCTCTGCATACATTTCTTGCACCCACTTCGAAATACCTCTGCATACATTCCTAACTAACCATTAAAACATTTCTCTACATACATTCCTACAGGATCTGTAAATATTAAAACAGGATGATGCCTGTTAGCTGTTAGCTGGTGGGCAACGCATAACACATAATGAGGTAATGAGGTAGAAGTCAGCCTCAAACAACCAATCACCGTCTAAATAGTTGTTATTTTAAAAATTGTTTTTAAAAATAAAATTCCTTATTCTAATCGGACTTGAAAAATTGACAAGGGTAGCTAACTAATGCCAGCGAAAAAAAACTATATATATAAATATATATATATTATCACTTTACAAAATGCAACCCTTAATGTCTCACGGTGCTTATTCTAAATATTCACACTATGTACAAATTAAAATTAACAGAAAATAAAATAACTTGGAAGCGTTTTGGGGATATTATACTTATCCATATGTTATTTATAGTCAACCATAAATATAATGTTAAATTAATTAAAACAAATTAGAAATAAAAATTAGATTGCCCCATAGCCTTTATAGTGGATAGAGGATGTTGTATATGTGATTGTGATAGTGATAGTAAAATCATTCTCCTATATTTCTTCATTGACTTTAGGAAAGTGTTAGACATGATGCTTATAATCAACCTTTGGAATATATTAGAAGAGTCAAAGCTTTTATTTGAGTTGAAAGTTGTTGTGATAAGGATTATAGAATTTCATTGGGGATCTCTGGTAAATTATCATTTTCCTCACCACTTAGGGTGAGCATGTTTCCACATCCTATTGTAAACATTGTAGAAACCATTTTTTGTTGAAACATGATATATTATTTTAATAACTAAAGTGTCTGCCATTCCTTAATAGTCCAACGAGGCTATTTGTGGGCTATCAATGTCTCAATCTAGGGCCATTTGTCTAAATGGAGTGGCTATCCTCCCTCAATACGGCATTCTGACCTAAATGGAGCCATCCAAGTAAATAAAGTGCCATCTTCCTATATAGAATGGCTATCTGTCTAAATGTAGGAGTTATATGCCTATATTAATAGAAAGGATGCATACTTACATATATAGAGTAAAGCCTCACTTGAGCCTCTAAAATGGCTAAATAGAGCCTTATGCCTCTAAATCCTAAATAGTATGCCTCAATCTAAAAGAACTCCAAGGGTCTTAGTAAGGGTGTATTAGCCACATCTAAGCGAATGATTAGTTGTATTAGGGGCAATTTCAAGATTGACCACTTTTATTATTGTAGAAATATGGTTGAAATGAGCAATCGTGATAGGGAAAATATGGGGAGAGAGGGGGGGGAGGGGCTTACTCACTGGTTATACATACAAATATATGACTTCATTCATTTAGTGATTGTTGCTGGTAGGGGAGGGCGTTCTTTTGTAAGTCTGACTAATGGGTGCTCGCACGAAAATCACACCCAAATTCGTTGCAATGGGAGCGCACAAGCGCAAAAAAAACATAGCGTGCGCGTGCCCTTAAGACCATGTGTGTGCCATGGTTTGGTAAAATCCTGAACCACTAGTTAGGCATCCATGTAGGTCTTAAAAGCATGTGCATTAGAAGCGCACACACGCTTTTAACACACACACACTTTTACTATGTGCGCCTAAAGAGCTCGCGTGCACTATTTTGTATATTAAAATTGGTCTGAGGCCCATTTCTAACCCATCTTACACGATTTTGCTGGTGCCCAACTGTCCAAAAGCACTCCATGACTAAGAGCATGCATCAAATCCACCACCAACACCTTCAAATCATCATCCATGTAGGATTTTGATCAATGATTTACAATGTTTTTTTTGTATTTTCAATGATTTAAAAAAAATACATTATAAAAATTCCAAAACAATCAACCAATATTGAGACAAATTAGTTTTTTTTAATTACAGTTCATCTCTTCTCCATCACAATGGTAGAAAACCAAGAGCCAAAACCACAAACAAACAACCCAAAGGACAATCCATCCACACAAAACCCTGAAGTAAACATTTACTCTGAGGAGAACCCAACCACGAAAGCCCAAATAAACCAACATTTACACCAGTTAAGAACCTTGGTTCAAGAGCTTAGAAACACTAGGGAACCATCGAGACTCTCCTTAGCCACGTCCCTCGATAGAATCATTGCCTCAGTTGACAACGTGCATGGTTAATTGGCGAGAATAACCAAGTATATGGCTAGGATGAGAGAATATTATTGGACTGGTCTCAATAGAGACCAAATCAAAGACTTGAATATCTTAAAACAAACTCTAGTTAGTTATTCCATTAACCCTGGGACCAACCTATCCCCTGATCCACGCAAAAGGCGCCTTTGCATGGATTGGTCCACATGTGATCCATGGATAAAACATTGGATAGGTCGATGGTTTATGGTTTACAACAAATCTCCTTGCAACAATAGGGAGGTTCGACTTTATTTTCTTTGGAAACTATATGCAGAGTTTGTGTTGGGTCTACATGTTAACTACTTTGACATTAGTGAGTATCAGGGAGTTGGTCTTGGATCTTCCTAGGATCGACCCACCGCCAGCCGTAACCCAATGAGAGAGCTACCTTCACCTAATTGTATGCCTAACCCACCTCCACAGACACCTCATTTACTAGATCGCCTAGCTAAGACTACCACTTCCATATCACAACTTACTCATGATGTATTATAGCACAATACATTCGTGGCATCGTCATAGAAACATGGAGAACTGTCAGGTGTAGGTCCTTCAAGCCACATTGGTAATGTACCATTCATGATAGCTAGTGAGACAAAGGATTGTTTTGACACCTGAGGATTACCCCATCATTGCACTCATTGCGTCCATACTTTCCACCTCCCTACAAAGAATCCTACGCGAGATACCTTTATGTTCGAGGTTAGTACATGATTTGTAAATGGTTGATTACATTTTATAATCGTTAGATGTCACATACCAAACTCTAGACATTTTATGTCATGATGAAAACATTATGTTTTATTTTTATTGTAAAGTTTTATGACTATTGACCAAGTGGGTCAAGGATGACTGTAATTAATTACTTTGAATATTTTATTATTAATAAATAAAAGTGGAGACAAACATCCAAAGGAGATTGTTGAATGAGTGTTCACTGACCCACTAGGAGGAATGGACTGGGGTGGAGAGAAAACTGACACTTGGCAGCATCCTCAACTCACTTCTAACTGTTACAGGGGGCAACTTCCCTACTTTTATGGTCATGTTCCCCAAGAAAGGGGAACTGAGCAGGTGGCTCATTTACTAAACAAAACTGACCAAAGACCTAGGCATGTTACTTATCTACCCATCGAATTCAGCATGAGGCTGTTCATTCTTACCTTGTGATAATTTCTGAGCAAAAGAGATTCGATGAGGGGAAGGTTAGAAGTGATTGAGTGAACTAAGATTGCATTTTGAACTAGTGTAGCCACATTGTTGAGTTCAATATTGCTAAAAGCAAGAAGTACTACTGCTAAGTGCTACTGCTGAGTTGCAAATGAATTTATTCCATTGCTTAACACAACATCTTTGTCCTGGTGGTTTAGTGAACAGGCTCGGGGGTCCTAAGGCAAGTAAACTGGTTTCCTTCAAGAGACGTTTGGGTGGAATGGGCTCCTTTGGCTGTTTGTTTCTTCTTTTACAATTACCAGGTTCAAATTGTGTTATCTTATTTACTTCTGTCAAGTTAGTAAAATAAATCTGAATGTTTTATGTTATCAGTTTTTCAATTAAATCTTAGATATCCTGGACTGTTAATGAATATTTTACTTCTGTAATTTATAGCTATTAGGATAAAATGCAATTTGGATGATAGAGTTAAATGATTGAATGATTTTTTAATTTTTTATAAGCTAGCAGTAGTTCCTTATATTATCAGAATCAAAATATACAAAGTCTCAGAATTCCCAGGTCCTCTCATGGTAGAGAAAACAAACCTCAAAAAAATACTGGCTATGTTTCTTAGTACAATCATCTTTAAAACAGTATTCATAGTTAATGCAACTAAATGAGGAAATAACATAATAGAAAAAAAGCTGGTCGAAAACCAAAAAACCAAGATGGTCGGTGAGACCTAGCAACTGGTCTAGTCCTTCTGCTCAGGTTGAGTGGTCGGGTCTTTAACAAGCGTGATCCCCAACTGTCGTGCGAACTGATGCTGGTTGTACATGAGTTGCTTCATCATATCTTGCATCTCGTCGAGTTGCATCAAGATATCAGCCTGCGCTTCATTCCGATCAGTGAGTGCCTTACCCAGAACCTACTTATGAGTCCAGTGTAGGTCCAGGGTTTTTTTATAGAGAGTAGCGCGGCCTCTGTTATTGCTAGGTTCAGGGATGAGGGCCTCGAATTCCTCCCTGATTTCATCATCAGTTAAGCAACGCCGCGAGACTTTGGCATCATCTTCTGCATCAGTAATTTCTGCTTGCGCATGAATAGGGATCTCCTTATGGTACTTATAAGCCTTGTCCACCACCCCCCTCATGAATCTAACAGGCGGAGAGGTGGAGGAGCTTTGCGGCTAAGCATTGGCTTACCGAGTGGCTTGGTGAGTGCGGGCTTGCTTCTTGGGTGGCATGGTGGCAGCGAGCTTGAAACAGAGATGGAAGTAGAGGAGTCGGCCATCCGAGAAGCTGAGGTAGCACAACTTGAAGGGCTCAGCAAAGAGCCAAAGTAACAGGTAACCAGGAAGGAGGAGAGTCAGGGAGCAGGAAGGATAAGACTTAGAGCCGTAGCAGGAAATGGACGCATTGAGAAAACACACCTCCGCAGTGGAACCCTTATGCATCAAAGCTTTTAGATGAGCATCAGAGTTTTTGGGGAGGGTGAAGTGTTTAACTACCTGAGAGCCATTAGAATTCATGAGTAGAGAAGGATGGATCCCATCAATATTTGGCAAGGGAGTCATCAATGTTGGAGATCGAGGCAGAGAGGACCAAAACTCTTGCATGCAGGAAGTGTCAAGCAACTAGAGCGAAACAAGGCTCTGAACAGTCGAGTTGATGGAGGAGTTATACTGTATCATGGGGCACGTGGAAATATGAGGGCTCAGAGGTGGCACTGTGAGGCGTATGGGAGAGCACGTGGGGAGGTGCATGAGCTGCGGCTTGGGTATCCATGCTGGAAGGCACGTGGACACTCTTGGGAGCATTACCTGTCGTCGAGCTGTCAGAGAGGTGTCGACTACATGTGGAGCTTATTGCACTGGTGGAAGTTTCATGATGCACCCGCTGTGGGGGAAATGATTGAATGATTGAATAATAATGCTTCCCTGCATTTTTTCACACACTGGTTATAGTGTCGTACTCTAGTATAGGGAAGGATATTTAGAATAGATTAGAATGATATTGTATAGTGAATAAATTTAAAAGATTTCTTTTATAAACAGATCGATATTATTGCAGCACTATAATACTGTCTTCTTTTCAGTAGGCATTTCAGAATCTAAGTAGGAAACATAAAGTATTTTCATTGTATATGCTTAACAACAAAATCCTAGCTTTTTATTTATAAAAGCATAGTACTCTAAGTATTTTCTTTCAAGCTATAGCAGATACAGTCATTCGAACCAAATAATTTATATAGAGATTCTTTTAAAATATCAACGCACTATATAAACATTAACAAATTACTTGCATCAAATTATACAATACAGAGAACATGCCTAAGTTAAATAACGACTATATAAAACCTATCTTTTTCGAAACTCATAGTGCAAGTATTTTATAACAAAAACAAAGTTAATACTGTAACAGAGAAATAGTAATTTACATCTATAAACTTTATTATACACTTTAAGCATTAATACATTTTATCACTGTACGTATTCATTACGAATTTAAATATCTAGTATAGGATAAATAGTTTCTATTAAATCTTTGTGAATGGCCAAGGTTCAAACCCTAAGCGTAAGCTTCTCTTAGCTTTTCAAGTAATTAATCCATTCGTATACGAAAACAAAGGAGTGTAACACGACCAGGGTTCGAAACCCTTAACAAAACTTTTAAAACACAGTAAAGTTTCTTGCAGTAGGGTTTTACAACCTATCCATTACGTCTTTGTTTGTAAAACAAAACCTAAACATTATAACCCTTCAAAATACAGTGACGGGCTCTTCCCTAAACATTTTATTTTAACCATCAGACTTTGCAAATAACATTGAAGTACCAAAATATTACTCTACATCTATCAACATTTTATTTCTTGCAAAACCGTATTCATACTCATGCTTTTCAAAATAAAAATAATACAAGTTATGGTCAAGGGTTCAACCCTCCCTACATTACATCATAAACCAGAATCGGTTTCCAAAACCATTCTTCAAGAATTCTTAACAAAACAACTTAATCATTGTTGAATAAGTATTTCTGGACATTGGACCAAACACTTCGATTTCGAAACAGTCATTTTATTTTGAACCTCAAAAATAAACATCATACAGTAGTAAAAAGAAATCATTGGGAATCCAACGAGAGCTTTACAAGCTCGGGAGAAAAACTCTCCCAGTCATAACACTGCCTTTCGGCATGTACACTCTACAAAATTCCTTACAACTTAAAGATTGTCTTTACAACCGACTATAAAACCAAGTCTATACACCCTTGGGATTTCTCTGAGGCTTACCAGGGCCCAACCAAAGCTTTCATCCCGTTATGGCCAGCTTCAACCATTGCCGAGAAAGGCCTCCTGCCCATAAAACAACACGACTAATGGTTAAACATAGAACCAAGTATTAAAACCAGAAGGGACATTGTTAAAACAACCATTGAAATTTAGAAAGGAAACTAATACCTCACCTGTGAATAACTGGAGCATGGTTGAGTATCCCAGATTCTTCAACGCATACAGTATGTGCATGAAGTTAGTTTGCAAAACCATGTTAGTTTGCAAATGTCGAAGCACACCTGAACCTTCAAACTCCACCAACGTCTACAGTATAGAAGGAGGACTCACCATCGAACCTCCAGAGAGATTTGAGACCTGTACATAATGAGAACTGTCCTAAGAACATTGCATACAGCAAGGTCAGGGTATCGAAACCCCGGGAGACACCTTCAAACAAAGTCACAAACCCTGAAGGGTAGGGAGCCTATCGGCCTCACCCTCACAAATCACAAAATGAAATAATTGCCGAGCAGGTTGGCATATCAATGCCAAGGTTAGAGTTTAAACCAAAACCCAAGATTGACCATGAGATAAACGGTGCAGATCTAACCACAGTGGTAGGTCTTTTCACGATCACAAAACTCATTTAATAGCATTTAAAGTTACAACTTTCAACGCACAGTATTCTGCCAACATGTAGATCCACCTAGGATGTTATCATAACAATCCATTGCACAACTCATCGAGTTTTTACATTGCACAGTTAAGGTTTTCCACCTTTCTCCAAGATCCATTCATGTGAATATTTCCACGAGAGCTGCCATCAAGCAATCCACCATATTGCAGTTATTGAACCATAAATACCTTAGTACTAGTTCGAAGTGCATGCCAACGCATTTATCACTATCACACTATTACCATAGTTAAACATTTATGAAACGTGCATATAGTTATGCATATAATTCCAAACAAATAGTTTATGCATATAGCTCCAAACATATAGTTTATGCCTATAGTTATCGTGCATATGATTCTTGTACAAAGTTTATGCATATAGAATGCGCATTTTGCTTCTTAAATGTAACATATAGTTTTGTAAAAACTATATTATATTGCATGACATAGGTAATATATTTATAATCTAGGTAATGGAAAAGTATTACATTGTATTCTCCATAGTTTTGGATTGAGAACATGTAATGTAATGCAATGCAATTTTTCCATAGTATTGAAATAAAAAGTATGTATTGTTAATACATAAATTTTCTCCATAGTAATTGGCTAGAGTAGGTTACCAATTGCTTATTACAACAGTCAAACTATGAAACCATTAGGAATACAAAGTAAATGAAGGTACTCAGAATATTACAGTAAAATACCTGAGTTTGATTTGCAAGGCAGATAATTTCTCTACACATTCATAATTAACTTAAAGGCCAATATGGTACTGCAAGATAATTTGAAACACATCAGAAGGCTTCGGTTGGAAATTCTCTGTCTTACCTATTCTCTGCAAATAGAATTCATGAGCGTTAGCTAGCAATATCTAAGTAAGCCTCGGGGTGTACACAAGGACCCCTTCATTACAGTAAGACGATCAATTAGTCTCTTTAATAAAATTTATAACATAGAACGAAAGTGAAAATATGCATTCAGTCAATAAAGTACGTAGAGTAAACATTTGGAATAATTAACATGAGGATGTTTGTTTGACGATAAGTGACATGATGTTTGTTTGACGATAAGTGACATTACGACATTTTAAGACACTGGCTAGGTTAACCGCTGTTAAGACAATTGTTGGGGTTCATAAGTAATAAAAACCCTTAGTCACTAACGACAGATTATAGAAGTCGTTGTCGATAAGTACTTTTTTATTTAATGTCTAGTTGTAATTAAAGTTAACATTTTTTATACTTCCGCACAACAACCACAAGCAGATATTGCTACTTTAAAAATTTTAAATTTTAGTGAAATTTTGGGGATGTCACATTAGATCAACATTGATTAGTGTATTTAATGTGTAATTGATGTTTTTGGCATGTGTAGTTGTTTCGGGATGAAACAACAGAATCAAGGTGGGAGGACATTATTTCTCCCAACCTTGATTCCGCCATGGCGGCAATAGAAAGTATTGCAACACCCCACATATAGGTATCTAAAAGAGTATATCGTTGTAGGATTTAAAAATTGAGTTAGTTGGAATTGTCATATTTTATATGAGAAATCAATATTAAATTTTTTGTGTTTCCATAGGTGCATGCAGAGGAGATTGAGCACATGTCTCCACTTGTGCTAAGCACATCACCTGTCATGCAAGTAACTTGTGTGAAATTTATTATATATTTGATCATAAATTCATTGTGTTTGTACAATTAATTTATGTGTTTTTTCTTCTAATGAAATGTATTTCGTATGTTTATGTAGCTTCCATCTCCCACCATATGATCACCATACACACACATTCCTACATATATTCCACATAGTTTTGTTTTTACACATTTCATGTCAAGTCAAGTGACTGGGAATTATGCCCCTATGACCAGCATTTTCGTATCCCCCCGTAGGCTGCTCCCACCCATTGTACAACCACTGGGGCTATATCATAACACACCCCCATCTACTCATGTGTTTCCCCCAGCCATCCAACATTTGGCTCCATCTGTTCCATACACATTGGATCCATCCATTTCCCATACATATACTCCCACCCATTTACCTACATCATCCCCCGCCCCCTACCTACATCGCCCCCCTCCACCACCATTTCCTCAGAACAAGTTTTCCAGCCTAGTTCTCCACTTCCTATCTAGGAAGGGCAATCTCTTGCATTGCCTCCGATATTCACGGCGAGATTTGTAAGTCCTTTAAAATATTATAAAGCATGAATGAATTTCATAAAATAATGCATTTTGGTATATTATGTATTAATGATTTTTCTAATTGTTGTAGGGAGGAATTTGTGAGAGACTGGGATCCAGGAGACAGACACCCCCATCACAACATGTTGTCTCCTCTCAGGTGAGTACTCAAGATTTGAATTCTAATTGTATTTTTTTAAGTGTACTAATTGATAGAATTGTGGGAAAATTGACATGTTGTTGTTTCCCTTTCAGACCACACCTAGATGTAAGGGGGGCCAATATTCCTCCAAATTAAAGAGGAGAAAGATTGGAGATGAACATTGGGGTGCCAATGGTGGCCAGGGTGATTGAGACACCCACTATGTACATTAGCCACAATGTGGCATTTTTGGCAGGAGATTGTTATTTGTGGATAGGTCATGAGTTGCCCTTATTCCATTTTCGGGCATGAGCATCCATTATTGGGAGTGATGCTCCATTTTGTATAAAAATGTAATTTTGAACATATTTCCAATACGAATTTATGAATTTCATTTGGTGTATATGACAAAGTGTTTATGGATTCTTACATTATTTATGTGGATTTGACGTTATATATCATGACTTTTACATGGTGAATGGTGAATGGAAAATGGTGAATGCAATTTTATATGTATTATGACTATACATGCAATATATTTTAGATCACAAACATATTCCATTCAAATTGGGAGTGTGTTATGATGAAAATAATTGTATCAAAGAAAAATCAATAAAATAACTTGATCATCATATATGGCATGCATGCATTTATTATCCCTCTTCCAATCCACATCATAGCATCTTATTATAAAGAGTTAGGATTGGAAATTATGATATCTTAGGGCCTAATACATTTTTTTCGTCTTTTGACCATATCACAACCTAGAAATTATTTCCTTGTGTGCACAGCCCCAAAGTATCCCTCTTGTATGCTAAAAATTCACTTTATAGGATTGTTGATGGTTCGAGGCCTACTCTTACCTAAACCATTGACCCATCATTACCTTTCCCAATCCCATGAACCTACTTAAATAAGCCTTACCCTCTAGCCTAAACTGCTGCACTATCTAACTTACCCTACCAAAAATACCAAAACCTAGATCATATTTAGCTTATCTATCCATAGCTTAGCCTACCATAATTGAACCTACACTACCCTCCACCATCCACTATCTAATGTACCCTACCATGCCTACACTAACCACATAACTTACTTTAACCAACCATACCTTCGCCTAAACCACTATAATCTAATACTTGGTTACATTAAACTTAAACTACCATAACCTATCCTATTGTACCTTAACCAAAATATAGCCTATACAATAGCATATAATACCTTAAAGACCTCCATAATCCCTAGAGTCACTTTAAATACATCAATTGCAATGTCACCATTGATCAAAATCTAATAGCAAACATTTATACCTTTATAAATTAATCTAACCCTTGAAATCTAACTTAGAAACCTAACCTATCCCTGGACACCTAATTTAGAAACCTAATCTAGGCCTACAAACCTAATATAGAAACCTTGAAACCAAATTTACAAATATACAAACCTAATCTAGCCCTAGAAACCCTACAAACCTAATATAGACCTAGAAACACTAATTCAACCCTATAAATCCATTCATAATAATCCCTTGGGATATTTGAAGTCTACCATAGTTCCATTAGATGGTGGAATTTTTAACCATGTACTTTGTTCTTGGGATTTGCTACAATCTTCCCTTGATCTGTCAAAAAATCATTATAGCACAAGTAAAACCAGTTTTCCCCTCACATTGTTGTAAACAAAATCTCAAGGACATTCAATGTATAATAAATCCAAGGGAGGCCAATGAATATTTTCAAGGTTCACAAGATTGACTACTTTTGGTAATTGTCACTCTTATATTTCAGTCTTCACATGGTTGATTTTATAGACCCTAACACAAGCAATTTAGAATTGTTGCTCACTTTGAAACAATTATGAAAGCACATGGTGATGCTCAACCTTCCTCTCATTCCTTACTAACATGGTCTTTATCCAAAGGGTATTCTCAAAAAGCACCATCAAGATATTTTTCAAAGGTGCCTATTTATATGCAACACCACCTTTGCAACATGTGCATGGTGATCTATGTGGTCATCAACCCACCAATTCCTTTATGGTGACAAGTGTTTCCTAATTTTTTATTGAAAAAAGGTATTTGTGGTCCTTAATGGGAGAGAAGGAAACATTGATCGACTTGTAATTTGGGCAAATTGGTTGTGCATCGTGTGCATCAATTTATGTTATTCTTCATCAATAACAAACCAAAGAGAGCTATGATTAAGGTTGGTGTCAATAACTTTGTAATCCTTGTATCCTAACCTTGTCTAAATGAGTGTAATTAAACCATGGTTGCCATTTTTACCATAATTTGGTCCATCATAAATAACACTAAGGTTCTTTGGTAGAATCTAAGGTCATACACCGAGTTACAATTGAGGTTTAAACATTGGTTGTACTAATGCAAACATCTGCTACAAAACCACTAATATAGATTCAATGCTTAAATTTGATGGAAAACCGAGGACTAGGGATAATTGAGCGTTACACATAGAATCTAAAGGCAATATCTACAATATCTAACTTAAACATGAATAAATATCACATAGTTACTAAAGATAATTTGAAGAGGACAAGGTCACATGAAACAACAAATTTCATCACTAAAATGAGAGAATGCATAATACTTTTTGAAGTTTGTAGGAAAGAATTTAAATGTTGGAGCTATTCCTTGTCTAAGTTAGAATAATATAAGAGTGGAATGAGTCAACATGAAATAGCTCGGAATTTTTTTTATCTAAAAATATGCAGATGTGTCCTTGAAAGGCTCCAGGAGGTGAGTTGCAATTGGCGATATAATGATAATCATGTCTTGGATCAATGAACCATCGACACCATTTGAATCAGGACATCGGAATAATGCTAGGGGTGCCTCTCTCCTCTGAGTCCATGGCCCAGAGCCCCTCCATTTCAATGATTTTGTAATCTATGGTTTCTCTCAGTGAGAGATAGTGCAATTCTTGCACAAGGAGGTCAAATTTGGAAATGAATCGACTGTGAACCCGTGTCCAATGTTCACACGTTGAACCTACCCAAACACACTTGCAACATCTCACAAAACTCAATTATGCTACCCGGATAAAATCCTATGCCCTCGGAACCAATTCAACATGTCCATGAAAGTCTCCAGGAGCCGAATTGTAACTGGCCATAGAATGATGACTATGGATCGAATTGATGGACTGTTGACACCATTGGGATTAGGGCATCTGAATAATGATAGGGGTGCCTCTCTCCATGGTTCCATGGCCCAGATCCCCTCCATTTCAACAATTTTGTAATCTAGGATTTCTCTCAGTGAGAGACGGTAAAATTCTTGCACAAGGGGTCAGCTTTGGAAATGACTTGACCATGAACCCGTGGCCAATGTTCACATGTTGAACCTTCCCAAATACAATTCCATCATCTAATGGAACTCAATTATGCTACTCGATTCAAATCCTATACCCCTAGGACCAATTCAACAAGTGTCCATGAAATCCTCTAGGAGGCGAGTTGCAACTGGCCATAGAACGATGACTATTGCTTGGATCGATGAACCATCAACACCATTGGAATCCATACGTCAAAATAGTGCTAGGGGTTCCTCTCTCCCCTGGGTCCATGTAATGCCCCTAGTTTTGAATTGGAATGTATTTAATCAAAATTATGTAAATGATGTAAATATGCTAGTATGGATTCCTAGTGTGGAGCTCAAGGCCAAGGCCCAACTAGTGAATGGCTAGGCCGCATGTATGATGTATTTATTTTTCTTTGGACCATATGATTTCCTTGTCATGCAAATTAGAAATTTATGTAAATATTATGTTGAAAATAATAAAACAATCCATGGTTGTGTAAAGAGCATTATAGGAGCTGTGATTCCACTAGAGGGGAAGAGGAAGGGGGCCTATAGGGAAACCAAATCCTATGCTTCCATATGTCAACCTTAGAACTCATCCAAAATATGCCATGTGTATTAAATGAGCCAATTACCTTCCCTTGACTATTAAATCCAATCATTGATTGCACATGTGAGGTTGGTGGGAAAAGTCACTTCATGTAGTTATTCAAGAATGGGGGTTGTGACAATTATGTCAGCTATGAGTAGTCCTATTTATTCTATGGTCAGAAGCCATGTCAATTGCCTTTTCACGCTTACCTCATATCCTTGAATTCAACACTCTTTTGATCACATACTATCATTCTCTCATGCATGCTCCTACACTACGCAGAGTTTTCCATTATTGTTCATGAACATACTAGACTATGTTTATACCCATAAATTCGAATTTGAAGACAGATTTGTATTTTGGAAGGGAAAATAGCTGGCTATAGGTGAGCATGGAGGTTGAGCAAGCTAGGAACCTTTACCCATTGAATTATGCTACTCTTGGATGCTTGATAAGCCATCAATTAATGTTGCAGGAGGTTCTCCATTAGCATACAACAGGTTGGACTCTTACTGCACAATCTAGTAAGCACTGTAAGGGTTGGATTTCCTTAGGGAACTATCGATTAGTGAAGGGAAATGTGTTCCTTGTGTTGTGTCGGGTAGTTGGGAAGGAGTGCCATGGATGTGATGGATGAGTGAGACCCATGTAGATCTCTAGTTGATATTTTGGCTAAGCATAGAGAGCAGAGCAGGTTTTGGGATGAGAGATAGAAGCCTGTAGGTGTCCCCTTCACCCTGGTGGCCTCTTAGCAGAAAGAGTATATGCTGGATAGAGTGCCTATGGCTAGGTGGAAAATCACTCTTACACAGCCAGTTGCTTGGATCTTCTTTGTTTAAGAATAAGTATTCTTATGTATCTTATGTGCAATGATTTTTATTTATATGCCTCTAAAAATTATGCTTGGAATTGCATGTTATGTGTGTCTGGATCATTTTATTTCCAATGTGTGTTTTTATTTACATGTATGCACATGCATTTAGTTGTGTGAATTTGTAATTATGGCTATGGGGCGAAATTTTAAGGCCCTGATTCAGTTAATGTCCCCTCCTGCTGGATGGATTGAGGGATGGGGATGTCACAATCCATGGCCGAGAGCCCCTCCATTTTGGTGATTTTGTAATCTAGGGTTTCTCTAAGTGAGACAATGCAATTCTTGGACAATGGGGTCAACTTTGGAAATGACTCGACCATGAACCTATGGCCAACATTCACATGTCTAACCTACCCAAAAACACTTGCAGCATCTTGTGGAAATCAATTCTTCTCTAGGGATCAAATCATATGCCCCCGGGACCAATTCAACATGTTTTGCTGAAAACCTCCAGGAGGCGAGTTGCAATTGGCCATAGAATGATGACCATGGATCATATCGATGAACTATTGAAACCATTGGAATTAGGACGTCAAAATAATGATATGGGTTCCTCTCTCTCATAGGTCCATGGCCTAGAGCCCCACCATTTTGGCGATTTTGTAATCTAGGGTTTTTCTTAGTGAGAGACGGTGCAATTACTACGCAATGGGGTCAAATTTGGAAATGAGTCAACCATGAACTTGTGTAAAACATTCACATGTTGAAACTTTCCAAAAACACTCATAATATATCACATAACTCAATTATGTTTCCCGAATCAAATCCTATGCCCCTTGGATCAATTCAACATGTGTTCCTGAAAGCCTCTAGGAGGCGAGTTGCAACTAGCCATAGAATGATGACCATGGCTCAGATTGAAGAACCATCACTCCATTGGAATCAGGATGTCAGAATAATTCTAGGTGTTCCTCCATCCCCTGGGTCTATGGCCTATAGACCCTCTATTTCAGTGATTTTGTAATCCAGGGTTTCTCTCAATGAGGGACAATGCAATTCCTGCACAACGAGGTCAAATTTAGAAATGAATCAACCATGAAATCGTTGCCAATGTTCACATTTTGAACCTTCCCAAACAAATTTGTAAAATCTCACAAAACTCAATTATGCTACCCTGATCAAATCTTGTGCCCCCAGGACCAATTCAACATGTGTCTCTAAAAGCCTCCATGAGGCCAGTTGCAACTGGCCATAGAACGACGAGCATGGCTCCAATCAACAAACCATCGACTCCGTTGGAATCAATATGTTAGAATAATTCTAGGGTTGCCTCTCTCCCCTCGGTTCATGGCCCATAACCCCTCCATTTTGCAATTTTGGAATCCATGGTTTCTCTCAGTAAGAGACATTAAAAGAAACAATGATGAAAGTTTATTGAATATAAGATTTTGTTATATCAAGTAGGGAATGTTTTTATAAATTTGTTCATATAAAAGAAACAAAAATGGTGGCAACAAACATGGAATCATAGCTATGTAATGGATGAGATATAAATTGCTACCCATTGAGTGTACGGTTATGTTAGAGATAAATTCCTACCTTCTATTTTTTGTGTAAGGTTATGTTATATTCTTTCATAGTTATGGCATATTAATCTTAGACATTATGACACATTTATGATAAGAATTACACATGCTATTAAATAAAGGACATAATATTTTCTCATGTAAAACCTTGCAATGTCTCTTCCCCTGATCTTCACAAGTGGTTATATATTCATCATCCCTAACATCTAAATCCTAGGGTTTACTCAACAACCCTATCATCTCCATGATTGGTAGGAATTCCTCATTGGTTTCAACAACAAGATTATGTCAATCAAGGTCTCCCCACTAGAACCATTATATTTCTTAGGGGTTGAAAACCATACCCATGTAACATCACACAAGTACACCACTTGAGAATTCAACTTCTAGCATCCAATCCTACATGTCCATCCTAGTATTTCAATCCTCAAACACTAGGTTTTATACTCTAGCATCACACAAGAGAAATATCTACAAGATCATCAAAGATGTCTCTCTTACCCTTATCTTCTTTAGTGGTTATATCTTTGCGATCCTTAATATATAACTCTTAGGGTTTCCTAAGGCACCCTATAATCTCCAGGATAGGTAGGAAGTCCTAATTGGCTTCAACAAGAAGCTTATGTCATTCAAGTTCTCGCCACTAGCGTGATTTCCTTTATTAGTGTTTGCAAACACTATCCATGTCACATCACACAAGTACATGGAAATCTAACTCTATTGATAGCATCCAAAATCATGTTAGGTGTTAGCTCCACTCTCCATATCTTCTACTAGACCAGTGACCTTAGTGTTAGAAAAAGATGCCCTACTTTTGACCTAGGTTGTCACTTTGTCAAAATTACTTGGAATTTCCCTTTGTGAGGCCTTTTACTTGGGGTCCCCAATTATATCACATACTTTTATGCTTGAGAAAGTTTAGCAACAATTCAAATTAGGGTGTTTTTGCTTGACAAGTTTGTTGAATATACCAAGGGTGGATAGAAGGAAACTAGTGGTGATATTATTGAGATAATGGTCTACCACTCTAGGTTTATAGAGTTCGGTCTTTGTATCATATTCTTAATTCCCACACTAAAGCACTAGAAGGGATAGATTTCATGAGGGACTCTTCAGGAGAGAAGGGACATTTTGAATCTTGTGTTGGATGTGGTTGAGAGAGAGAAGATGATGAATAATTATTGGATGGGTGAGATACCCTTTGAAATTAATTATGGTGGGTGTCTTGTTCTATTTGATGTTTTGAGACTTGGGTTGGATTGCATGAGAATAGATCCACATAGGAATTTGTAAATGCCCACCAAACATTGTCCTTGTGATAATAAATTTATAAGAGGGCATGGGAATGTTCCCTGGTGATCTGGCCATCGAGTTGTGGTATTAGTTTCCTCCTTGATGCTCACACGTACGAGATCTTGGCCTTCCAAAATAGAGAAAACTAAGGTTAATTACACCATGTAATATGCCCACAAAGGATTAGGAAAATTCCCGCAAGGGGATATGTTATGCCCGCAAGGGCTTATGGTATGCCTGCAAGGGCTTAAGGGAATGCCCACAAGGGGCTTGAAGCATAAATCTCTCAAGAGCTTTATTATGCCTGCAAGGGTTTGTTTATGCCCACAAGGGCTTAAATGAATAAGCTCGCAAAATCTTAAAGAGTTGCCTGCAAGGGATTAGGTATGCCCGCAAGGGGATCAATGGATAAGGGCTAAAGAGATGCCCACAAGGTCTTGTGAAAATCCCGCACGGGCTTAAATGCCCGCAAGGGCTTAGGTTATGCTCGCAAAGGAGCTTAAGGCATAAGCCCGTTGGCTAAATATAAAGGATAGCCCACAAATGAAGATGTCCGCAGGCTTGAAGGTTAGACATGGGAGGAGGAGCCCGCTTATGGAAGGAGCCCGCATCCCTGAGATGAGAAGCCCGCGGGACTGAGATAATCAATGAAGGTTTTAATTAATTAATTAATTAAAAATTTAATAATAAACAAAATTATGAAATAAATGCTAATCAAACAAAGATTTGAAGAGGCATGAAGATGAAAGGCTATGGGCCCATTCCGGAAAGATGCAAGGTTCTGGAAAGGCTATGAGCCTACTTTCTTTTGTGATGTAAGAAACAATCCTAGTTTGAGCAGGTATAAATCCTATTTAGTTATGTTCAGTTGAAAGTGGTTTTATGAATACTAGCATCAAGTCATGAATTTTATAAAATTTAGGAAGAATGTATGGATTTGTATGGAATCTTCATCTATAGTTCGATATACTTAGTTTCCCTAGTTTTTCATTTTCATAGAACAATATTGTCCTAGGGATGAGAGTGTGTATTGTTATGTAAAGTTCCAATTCATAGCTACTTTGCAGTCATAAATGATCACGAGAAGATCAAACCATAGTATGGTTTTATTTTAAATTGGTTCTGTTTGATAACAATTTTCACCTCATAGAAAAAGATCTGGACGCATATGCAAAATATTGGGAGGTATATTCAAGGTTCCAAGGAAGATTGTTCTTAAAATATGAAGACCTCGCAACATCCATGGAAGGACCCCCTTTTGAAAAAAGTTCTGTTTGTTTCCTCCCATGATTCCAGATCATGTACCACCTGATCCTTATGAGTTGGATTTGCTTTTAGATAGCTCATTAGAATAAAATATTGTCATAATCTTATTGTAATAATGGAAACAAAGTGGGTCCCTCATAATTGCCCCTTATGTCAATTCTACTTTTTAAGATGCATATGTGGTCAGCTTTGTAGCTTGAATGTGAAAAAATTCATGTCTTGGTGGTCTATAGTGGTACCATCTGAATAGCTATGTGTCTCTGGGTTCACACGCTAACTCCACTTTGTAATACTTCCCAACAAGATCCTTTTCAACATATAATATTTGCTTGCATGGGTGAGCATATTGATTCCATTGAGTATTGCTTTAGTCATTTTGATATGTCATTAGTAATTTAGTGTCAAACATGTCTACTTTGAAAAGAACAGTTCTTTTTTGCTAAAAAATAATGCAGGGGTTTGGTTTGAAGATGGAGGGGTCAAATTTACCACTTCATTTGTGCACGATGTTGAGCGACCTTTTAGGTGTAATTCTGCACCTAAATATGCATGTTTTTCACCGCTCTCTATAGCATGACATACATGACCATTATTGATGAAATTTTAGGCATAGATAGAATTTTTTATGTAGATTCCAAATATGTAATTAAAAAAAAAATATTGAGATTTTCTATTTATTTCCTAATTTTCTTGTTTCATCACTTCATTGGTCAAAAAACATACTGTTAGTGTTTATTCCGTAACCTTTTCATTCAACAACCATTTAAAAAAAAAATTGTATGATGCACTAGAAGACACCGACCTCTACATGCTATAAAAAATCCAAGTCGAAATAAGTGCATTAAGACCTTCAACGGATGCACCCACATTTGACGTATCGCTCTCGAGGTTTGATCACTTACATAATTAAAAAATAAATAAAAATTAAACATTTAATTTTGGAAAAAGCAGCGTTGCACTAGTGCTACGGGTTCTATACAAGTCTACAAATTTTTATATCCTGAAACCATCATTTAGGCATTGAAAGGCTGCACCCACAAAAACATATACCTTATCATTTGCCAAAAAAATAAAAAGTGACTATTAGAAAACATGAAATTTGACATAGTTATGTAAATTTTCAATACTTAAAACTTATATATTCAGAACTGTGACTCAATTTCCTACATTTCATCTTTTTTACTCGATGCAAGATATCTTGTGTAAGAATGTCAAAAAAAACAAGTTGAGGGATGCCTGATTTTTCATTTTTTTATTGCATCTAATGCGCCAAAAGTTACCCCATTATTACAATATACAAAATATACAATAGTTAGATAGCTCATTAGAATAAAATATTGTCATAATCTTATTCTTTTCGATTTTGAGCTAGAGGCATCTAATTTTGTGTAATAGAGGTCTAGTTCTAGGTTAAAGGGGGTTAATTTTTATCTACAGTGGACATATCCTAAATTATAAGTATTTGATTTTGTAAAGCATGAGTACAATTTTCCACCTAGTATCTTGTAGAGAGAAGATTGGTGTTGGAAAGGATGATTTGCACAACTGACAACTTGTTAGATAGCTTATTTCAAGTACAATACCAATCCGGGGGGCTGATTAACATCCCTCCCATAAAGAATAGAATAAAAATAATTTTATTATAATGTTTTTCATATTTTCACCCACACCCACTGTAAGGGAGTCATGAGCTTTCCCTATGGGGGTCAAGTGACATACTGGCAATCCTTATTGCAAGGTACATCCCTAGTATGTCCGCAATGGATAGGGAACAACTCAGGGATGCCCCCATACCATCCCCTGCAATTGATGATAGTTGTAGACACCCATGACCACATCTCCTGTTTCTAGGATGTGGTGGATCTTGGGGGCACATCCACCACCTGGGGTTGCAGTGGGAACATCTGCCACGTGGGGATGGATCAAATCCTGTTGTTGAAGATAAACATGTCGATGCATTGAATTTGAGTTCACCCATTTATGCTCTGTAAGTTGCTTCTTATGTATTCTAATGCGAAACATAACACTGAAAGGGTATTAAATCTTACCGCATGTGGGTGATTTTGAACAATATCAATGGTTTCTTGGTTTCTCAAGTGTTCTTAAATCCCATCTGGTGCAAATATTAGAAACTAATCACAGGATTGAGATGATGGACATCAATTAAGGGTTCAATACATAAGATATAAGCACATGAAAAAGTTCAGGAAGATGTAACTTTTGGTATAAAGGTTCTTAGTTGAATTCAAGCTTTTTGAAGTATACATCCCCAAAAGATATGGAAACCTACAAATATAAGAAAGAACATTACAAGCTTACGAGGATAGAACGTTTATTCTCCATGGTAAAATCCTGTAGTGTGAAAAATATACAAAAGAATAATGACAGCATGACCTCTAGGAACAGTACCTAGAGACCGGACCAAAACTAACCGTAAAGCAAATAGACTACTCAATTAAAGTATCTAATAGTTAATTTTAATTATTTTTACATTTTTTTATTATAATATATATTTTCAAACTATATAATATATAAAATATTAATTATTAATAATTAAATAAATTCTTTTTTTCCAACAAAAAAAACTACTATTGATATTCATATCGAATCAAATAGTACAAAGATACTGCATGATTCATAAAATATGAACCATTATAATTGTTCTATCTAGAACTACAAAAAAGAGAGTATCAAGAATTACATAATGAACTGGGCTCACATCATAGCCATCAAAATATCAAATATGCTGGATAAATCACATCAAAAGACCAAAAAACCAAAAAGCTGTAACTCTGGAAGAACCAGGATCTATCCCAACAGAAAATCAGTCTAGAAAATATAAAGAGCCATCATCCAGGATGTAAGAATCCCACCATTCCTCCCAGATCAGATGACCTTCCATACCACATAATGCTTGCTTGGAGAGCTTATCAGCCAGTGAGTTGTGTTCTCGGAAAATATGTTCAAACTTGATGTCAGGATGTTTTGATAATTCAAAGAGAGTTCTGATAGCCCAATGTCTCAGATGTAAAACATTGAGCTTGAAATCCCCTGTCGCCCACTTTATGGTGACTCGAGAATCACCATAAACTTTAATATTTACCAAACCAAATATATTGGCCACTTTTAGTACACACCAGAGTGCCAAAAGTTCTGCTTTCATACTCGTTCCTGGGCCACAATTTAGTCTAAAAGTAAAGTAGTGTGAATCATTAAGATAAATGACCCCCCCTACAGCACAGAGTCCACATTGTGACGCACCATCAAAGAAAAGAACCGGCTGATCTACCTTGAGTTTGAAAATACTGATTCTTTCTGACCTCAAACTTAGTTTATCCATCGAGCAAGAAGAGTACATTTTCAAAGCTATCAAGCTGCAATGAACAACATCGGGAGAGGAATTCCTAAAAATGACACTATTTCTGGAAAACCATATTGCCCACGGGATACAGATTGCAATATAAAAATGTTGTTTGAAATGTCTGTGCCAATTTAAGAGACAAGTATTAAAATCACCAACATTCCAACAATGTGTAAATTTAAGCTTTATGGACACCACCTCCCAGACTCTTTGTGTAAAAACACAATGAACAAACAAATGTTGTTTAGATTCTGCTGCATTTTTACAAAGAATACAAAAGCTGGGGCCTATCCAACCTTTTTTACACATTATCCCAAGTCTTCAGTTTATTCTGCCAGGTGAAGCATTTCAATTTTAATGGGACATTCCAGGACCATAATCTTTTATACCACCACTCCTATGGATAAATATATCTTTCCTGAATCTTTAAATTAAAATTTATTAATTAAATTAATTCTAATAAAATAATTAATAATTTTTTTCAGATATGATTTTGCTAAATCCGGGATAGAATTTTTAGAATCTGAATTCATCTAGATGTTCAAAAAAACAATTTGGGCGAAATCGTCACTTTTAACCGGCTTCCTTTTTAAATATTAAAACTAGATCAAATTCGAATAGTGGTTAGACCTATCCATCTGTTATAACAGATTTATTATTTTATATATTTATATTACATAATATTGGTTGAACATAATTACGATTGAAATATATTTATTATTTAATTATAAAATGAAAAAGATGGTTAAATTTATTTATGATGAGCCGCGTTTGATTACTGCACATACATTCAATTTGGTTGTGGTTCCATTACCCCACTAGCTGAGCGTTCATACTTGCAATAACATACCCACAGACAAATCTTGTTCAAATCGCATCCAATAAATCCATGGCCCGTCAATGATTCTTGCATCAACATTTTCCAGAAAGTGTGATAATTAGGTTTTCAAAGAGTTGAAGGAAGAGGAGGGTTTTGTATATCATGGAAATGCATAGGTTACTCATCCTTTTGTTGGTTCCACTGTTAATGTTATGTCTCATTTCACCATCTCAATCTGATCATGTAACTACTGCTGCTCCCGGAGGAGGAGGTGGCGCTTTAATATCTGAGTTTCTTGTTCCCCAAAACAAGGCAAGAGCCAAGATTGGGATCCCTCCGCTTGTGTGGGATGAAAAAGTTGCGAGCTACGCCCGGGCTTGCGCAAATCAGAGGCACGGTGACTGCGCTCTGCAGCACTCGAAAGGGCCGTACGGTGAAAACCTTTTCTGGGGTGGTGGAAGTGCGTGGCAGCCAAAGAACGCAGTCACCGGTTGGGTTGACAGTGAGCTTCCTTTCTTCAGCTCCAACACTCGTTCTTGCGATTAGTTCCAGAAATGCGGGCATTACACTCAAGTTGTGTGGAGGAACTCTCGTAGAGTGGGCTGCGCAAGGGTTATTTGCAACAACGACGATACTTTCATGACCTGCAACTACGATCCCCCTGGCAATTGTATTGGTGAAAAGCCATACTAAACAGACTCATTGTAATACATTACTATCTACTAATGTAATCGATTGTTGTTATATTCTCTTCATGTTTTTGATTGCTCTTTATCGTTTCAGGCTGGATTCTGCGTTTAACATATTAAAGTTTGTCATAATTTCTTTGTTAATCCTTTTGAAGCTATATATTTCTGTTAGTAACTTAGTAGCTCCATGGACTGGCTGGATTGTAAATCCCAGAAGTTTCTAAAGACCGCATCTAGAAGCCAGGGAAGAATCATATTGCGTGCTGTATAGTGTCTAAGTTTTATATTCACTGGATGTTCAGATTTCTTCGTGGTTTATATTTGTAGCTGGGAGCTCTCTATATACTCAAGTTACTTGAAATTTATCTTTAGTATACGAGTTAGGGTTTTGCATGCAAGTCCATGGTATTAGACCACTCCAAAGCTGGGAGCGAATCCAATAAAAGGAGAACATTGTTTGCACAAGTAATAAAGGAGGATTGTTTTTCAGGAGAAAAAAATAGTATATTATTGATATTCCAGTTATGAATCAAATAATATTTTTAAAACATAATTAAAACTGTAAAAACATTCATAATAGTTTTTTTTTTATATAGCATATAACTTTGTAAAAACATTAATGCACGATATATTAGCTAAGTTTTTAAAAGTAAAAGTGATAGCACAATTAAAACTGGTTGTTGCATTACAAGGTTTCTTACACCTTTCATATAACTATTCTTGGCGGGTTATTTGCGAACCTTGCGGCCTGTCGTCGTCATAACGAAGGGTGATGTTTTTGACCAGCACCTTTCTAAATTAAGTTCTCAATTAGGAATCACTTGTCCTTAAGCTAAGTGCTAAGTCTGGAATGCAACGCACTTTCAATTTCTTAGTCTCATGTATTTAATACTTCAAACTACAATTGTTTAATGGTGTGGGGACTATGGACCTAGTCTTAACCCCACAATTCACTAAGATCTTTATAAGACCAGGGCCATCGATCTTGGTTCAATGTATGCGGTTATCATTGCAATGATCATGCTTTATATGCAATGTTTCAACCACAAGGGCTATGGGTTTCACCATAGTCGAGAATGTTATGAACACTTTTAAGAAAAATGTGGTCAATGTGTCATTTGAAAAGATTGATTGTTTATGATTGTTTAAAGGTTTGTACATAGGTAGATGGCGAGTTTTAATGAGCCACCCTGGCTACGGGTTGACAGCACAGCCAAGTTTTTATGGCTCATGCTAGAAAGCGATCTTGGTCGTCCATCTGTACCTCGGGATTTCAAAGGTTTTAGAGTAGGGTTTTGCGTATTCGAAAAACTGTCTGAAGCCTCATTATTGCTCTTAGTCTGTAGTTCTTGCAAGAGCCGAAACTCTGTCTGGTTAAAGGCGATTTTGTGAAACTAGCCCAGAGATGTTTTCGTTGCTAATCGCATTTCTCTTGTTGGCCTGCCAAGGTGATGAAGAGTTTCTACAAAAACAATAGTGGCCACCCGCCATAGCTCGTTTATGCCTACGACAGGGTTCGACAATACTTCAGACTCGGAAATGCCAAATAAAAAGCTAAGGAGGTTTAAAGTTCAGTCATTTTTAGAGCTATGAATGCATTTTTTTTTTTCTTTTGGTGTTCTATCTAGTTGTAATCAGTAATGTTTGCCATTCTTGTTGCAGGTAGGGAGTGATAAGGGCGCCCAGGAGGAGCCGAACCCTAGCCCAAACTGCCCTCCGAACAGGTAAGATATCCAAAACCAAGAAAAAGAAAACAAACCCAGTTGAACATTTTATTTACAATTTTGCTTAAAGTTTGTCTTCGGTCTTCTGGTTGCAGGTGGAGGGCGTTGACGAGGTTGGCGAGAGGGTCACCTCCTCCCAAGCCCGCGTCTTAAGACGCCAGGGTAAGAGAATTGACCATGCTAGCTGTATTTTGAAATTTATAAACAGGAAAAAATCCATAGATGCTAAAATATGCTCTTGTTGTTTGTTGTAGGTACTTTCGACAGGGTTGAAGTGTGAAGAAAAGATTTGATACACACCTTCATAAGATAAGTTAACTGAGCACCGGTCCAACCTTGGGGTTTGTGATTATGTTGGTTAAGGGCTTCACGCCTTCTCTACCCCAGCATCTATTTAACCTAGTTGTATGCATTGTTGATTGCAATTAGATTAAACTGGAAGTTAGGATGTGAGTTCCATCATAGACGGCTCATATTCTGAAATATTTTAATGTTTAAAACTATAAGGGTGCTGATGAAGACATAATAGAAAAAGGAGAGATTGTTATGACAACCTTGAATGGTCTCCCAAGATCCTGGGACTCATTCATTCAAGGAGTATGTTACAAGAAGAAATTGATTCCCTTCAAAAGACTATAGGAAGAATGTATCCAAGAAGAAGCTCGGTTAGTAGCAAGAGAAGAGAAGATGGGAAGAAATGATGATCAAGCTCTAACAGCTCACAATGCTCAAGGCGATGAGCCAACAAGGGAAAGAACCAGAGAATAAAGGGATGACTCTTAAAGTGATGAAGAATATGTCTTAATCTTAGCACTCACGGGCACTATCGCACATGGGAGCAATGATTGGCTTGTAAATAGTGGAGCATCCAAGCATATGACAGGATACAAAGAATACTTTGTCAATCTATCTGAACATGAGTCACCTAACAAGGTGAAACTTGGAGATGATTATCAATATCCCATCAAAGGAAGTGGAGAAGCTTCATACAAGCTAGACTCCAACAAATCATTGAAGATGAAAGATGTTCTCTATGTTCCAGGATTGAAGAAGAATCTTCTCTCCATATCAACACTAGATGAGAAGGGAATGAGAGTGGTATTTTTTGATGGCCAAGTTCTAATGTGGCCAAAAGGAAAGACAATCGATGATGACACAGTAATCGTAGAGAAAGAGGGATGCTTGTACAAGTTGAAAGGTCAACCAGAACAAGCATTGGTCCATGAATCCATGGAACCAAGCGAATTGTGGAACAAGAGGCTTGCACATGTGCACTATAGAGCACTACCAATTGCAATCAAAGCAGTTTCAGGACTACCAAAAATCCAAACAAAACATGAAGGCATTTGCAAGGGATGTGCACAAGGAAAGAACATGAAGAAGACATTCCCTAGCAGTGAAACCCAAGAAAAATGAATATTAGAGATAGTCCACTTAGATGTGTGTGGCCCCATATCTTCCAGCTCATTAAGCGGGTATGTATACTATGTTTCTTTTATATATGATTTTTCCCATAAGACATGGATTTATTTCTTGAAGGGAAAAGATGAAGTATTCAACAAATTCAAGGAATTCAAATCCTTGGTCGAAAATCATATTGAAAGGAATATCAAGACTTTACGATCAGACAATGGCAGAGAATTCAGCTCAGAATAATTCAAGGACCTTTGCAAAGAATCTGGGATTAAGAGGGAGTTGAGCACTCCTTACAATCCTAAACAAAATGATGTTGCATAATGAAAGAACATAACAATAATGAAAGCAACGAAGGAAATGCTACATGATCAAGATGTTATGAGGCACTTATGGGAAGAAGCAGTAAGAAAAAATTTGTATGTAAAAAGCCGTACACCTCACCATGTATTGGTCAACAAGATTCCCGAAGAATATTTCTCAGGAGAGAAACCAGAAGTCATCCATCTCAAAATATTTGGCTTCCTGGTATACATACACATCGCGAAGGAAAATAGAACCAAGATAGATCCTTCAGGAAAGAAGGGAATATTCGTGGGATACAGGGACACATCAAAATACTATCGAATACACTTCCCAGGATTCAAGAAGATCGAGATCAGTAGAGACGCAACTTTCAAGGAAGATTCAACATACAACAAATCAAGAAAACTACCTATCGAAGAAAATGAAGAAATTGAAGTTCCCAGAGTCAAAGACACAGTGATGGAACAAGCGATTCAAAAATATCATGAAGATCATGACATAGTAGAACCACAAGAACCTATAGATCCACCTCATGAGAAGAACTCCCACAAAAGAAGACCATCATGGGAACGTGAAGAAATCCAAAAAGAAGAGAAGTATGGCACTCCATATGGGATGCATAGAGAAAGAAAGAAAACCATACCATACTCCAGCTATGTGGCCCTTCTATGTGACATCATTGATAAAGAACCTTCCAATTACAAAGAAGCAGTAGAGAAGAAGGAATGGAAGGATTCCTTGATCGAGGATTACTAGTCGATTATGAAGAATTATTTCTGGGAGATAGTTCCAAGACCAGTAGGAACTTAGTCTGTTGTGACTTCAAAGTGGATCTACAAGATCAAGCATACTCCAAGACCAGTAGGAACTTAGTCTGTTGTGACTTCAAAGTGGATCTACAAGATCAAGCATACTACAGATGGTAGCATAGAAAAACACAAGGAAAGATTTGTGGCACGTGGCTTTTCCGAGAAGGAAGGCATAAACTAAGAGGAGACATTTGCACCTATAGCAAGATACACTTCCATCATATCTATAATTGCATTGGCTACAGTAATGAAATGGAAGGGACACCAGATGGACATCAAGACATAATTCTTGAATGGTGTAGTTGAAGAGGAAGTGTATGTGGAGCAGCCACTGGGATTCGAGACACATGACAGATAGACTCATGTGTGCAAGTTGAAAAAATCCTTGTATGGATTGAATCAAGCACCCACGACATGGTACGGCATGATGGACAGTTTTCTGATGAGCTTAGGCTTTACCAAGAGTAAAGCAGATTCCAACCTTTAATTCAAGGTTGAGCATGGAATGCCACTAATACTACTGCTATATGTAGATGACCTATTTGTGACAGGTGAGGATGAGCTCATTGCATATACGAAAAGAAGGCTTGCCGCAGAGTTCGTGATGAAGGACCAAGGAATGATGTACTAATTCATTGGCATGGACGTGTGGGGGAATGCGGATGGGATTTTCCTTGGTCATGGAAAGTATGCAATGGAGATTCTGAAGAGGTTGAGAATGATGGACTACAAGGAAATGGCCACACTAATCGCATCGAACTTGAATCTATTGTGTGATGCTTCACTAGAAATAGTTGATACCACGATGTACAGGTAGATGATTGGTTCATTAATGTATTTAAATAACACGAGATGAGACATATGTTTTTCTATGAACACCTGGAGCCAGTTCCTGACATATCCGATATTACATGTTCACCTAACGGCTGCAATACATATATTGAGTTGCCTAAAGGGTACAATTGAGTATGGGATCAAGTATGAGGTGAATCAAAGGATTAACCTACATGGTTATGTTGATTCGGATTGGGAAGACAGTGACACCAACAGGAAGAGAACTTCGAGATGCTACTTCAGTTTGGGATCTGGTATGATCTCTTGGTTTACCATGAAGCAGTCATGCATGGCACTGAGTACATCCGAAGCAGATTATGTTGTCGCTTGTTCAACTAGTTGTGAGGAAGTATGGATTCAGAAGCTGCTATCATATTTCTTTGATCTCAAACTCGAGGTGACTTGTATATTCTGTGACAATTAGAGTTGCTGAAGTTTTTTGAGAAACCAGTATTCCATGACAAGTCAAAACACATTGAGATCAAGTACCACTATATCTGGGATATGGTGCAGAGAGGAGAAGTGAAGCTCCAGTATGTGGCGATAGATGAGTAGATAGCCTATGTGTTGACCGAGTCGTTAGAGAGAGTGAAGTTCGAGTACTTCACAGAGAAGCTTGGTGTTATCTAGATCGATGTTCCTTGAAAGAGTGAGTGATGAGATCGGAAGACACAATTGCACTAGGGTTGGTTCTCACATGGTGGAAGACGCAGCTGTTCCTTGGGACATAATGCACCTGGGGTGTTCCTGGGATTTATCCACATGTTGGAGATGCTGATAGGTCCACCAATCAGAAAGACACCTAGGGTGCACCTATGTTGGTTCTCACATGGTCGAAGACACAGGTTTTAATTGGGGCGTAATGCACCTGGGGTGCTTCTGGGCTATATCCACATGTTGGAGACACGGGCTGACCGTGAGAGATGAAATGCACGTGGGATGCTCCTGGGATGTACCCACTAGGTGGGAGACTTAGGTTGTCTGTTGGACATGAGGTGTGCACCTAGGATGCTCTCCGTGTGTGATGATAATATGATATGGATACGATGAGATGATAGTAGGAGACGCAGGTGAATGTTGTGGCAATGTAATATGTGGTCTTAGGTTCTACCTACTTGATGGCTTTCTCATAGATATGATGAAGACCTAGATGAGAGATAAGCCTACATCCAACATGAAAAAGGGTTGGCTCTGTAGAACTTCTCATGACAGATAGAGTTGAGAGATGTCACTAGTCAATGATCAGCAAGATGAGGATTACTGTAGTAGCGACGATGATGATCAAATGTTGATGATGATGTTCCAGCATTCAAGATAATCCAGCGATGATGACATTGTCCTTAATTTGTGTCCAGAGTGATGATGATTGTGGTGAGAGAATACCTTCCTAGTTAAGAGGGAGTGTTGTTGTAAATGTAACTTCAGAAGATATTCATTTGTATTTTATTATTATATTATTATTGTACTTTTATTGTACCTCTGTCAGATATTTTTTTCCTCCATTCGGGGATGTCATTATTATGTTTGGTCATGCAAGATTATTGAGGTAAAACCTCCATTGTAAGTTAGCGAAATAGCTCCCCAAAAGATAAATCTAAATTGTATTATTGATTCTCCCTAAGACAAGTCGGCCCAGTCAATATAGTGAGGTCGACCCCATTAGGAAAAAGGTCACCCACACATAAAGTATAAATAGAGAGGCTTGCTCTCTCATTTGGACACAACACTCACTCAAGCAAGTTTGCATAAGGAGAGAGAAAAGACAATTTCACTGGAGGAGAAAGAGAGAGAGATGAAAAAGACATCTTCTATTTTTGGTTTTCCATTTTGCTTGATATTGTACTAGTGACGAATCTATCTTTGAGGAAGTTACGAGGTTTTCCCGAGGAAAATTCTGGCGTCTTTTGTGTTTTGATATGCATGTTTGTCTTTCAGTTAAATATCTAATTAAATTAAATTAAAGTGCAAACTCTAACAAGTTGTAGGCTAGGTTCCTCTCACAATGGAACAATGCCAATTAGCACCAGTTTCTAATGGTGATTTGGCATGATAAAATTTAGGAACTCAAGCTCCCCTCTCTTACTTTTTTACGATGTACCAACCAAATTCCAAGTTAGAATGGTGGGTCAAGAGTGACTAACTGAATGGTGGAATGAATGGATATCTAACTTAATTTCCACAATATATATGCATAGTTTCCACTTGTCATGTAGCTCCTCGTGAGGAGGCCAATTTTCCCCATTCAATCCCCTCTTATGACAATACCCAATGGTTAATTACGTCATGGTATCTAATTAAGGATTTAGAATTTTTGTCATAAATTTTCTAACCAAGGTTGAAAAGTAAAACTAAGGACAGATTAATACCAACCAGGGTTATCTCCCATTAGCACCCTTTCACTTCCGCCACTTCTGGAATCATAGCCCCCCATCTCTTCTTCATCATTTTTCATTGCAGTTGTCAAGGATTTTTATATTATATTTAAGAATACATATTTACAATATCTTTGGTCACCCTGGACCATTTGTGTGTGGATTCTAACCTTTTCATCATTACATACCTAATTGCAACCTAAGCCAAACAAATAGGGTGTTACAATTATTACATTTCTGCACGATGATCCCAAGCATGACTAAGTGGTCCATAGTACAATAATATCTTCTAAAATTGGCCAAGTCTTAGCCATTTTTTCCCTGACTTTCTAACTAGATGCTAATATTCTTTCTCATAATAATTAAAAATAACTTAGATAGAAGAGGGCTTATAATAGTGGTCCTATAACTAGTGGAAATCTTTTTATCCTCGCTTTGAAAAATATGAATAATATGGTTTTCAGCCCAAGCTTTAAGACATAGGGGCTTCACTTTGTTGACCAATGCCTTATCACATTCATTTGTAAAGGGATATTTTTAAATTGTTAAAAATAAGGTCAATATATTATAGGTATTAGAGGGGGGGTTGTAGGGTATAGGGGATTTATAGGTATCGAGGGGCAACGGGTGGGGCGAGGTGATGTAGGGTATGGGGGGGAAGGGGGGGTATAGGTATTGGGGGCCTATAAGAAGGGTTATCTAGTAAAAATGAGGTTTTTTAATTGGAAACATGTATTGGAAAGGGGCCTCATGTAATACCCCTCATCCATTGCCCTATTATTTTGGTTAAGCATAATTGATGTAAAAATATTTTGTATTGGTTCATGGTGATGCGGAGCATGAAAATTAGCGCGGGATCTCCACTATCGGATCCGTAATCTGAGGGATCCGATCTACATGCTGCCAGAGCTCTGGGAGTGATGTGTGGCGAGCATAGGCTGGGATAAAAAGGGGATTTCTACTGAAGAGAGGGGTCTCGATTTTTTTAGTTTTTAGTTTTCCTTTGTTTTGAAATATTGGAGAGCTACGTTTGAACGACCAGCTAGACTACTGGTTTTCAAGTCTGTTATTCAAGGTTAATAAATTAGAAGGCCTATGTGCCCATTGTCTTTATGAATAATAAAAAGGGCCTGTGCATCCTGTAGTGAGTGATAGAGTCCTGTAGTGAGGGATAGCGTCTGTAATGGGGATTTTGAGTCTTAATACTCAGTAGATTCTCAATAAAGAAAGAAGCCTGTTCCAAGTGACTCCCGGTCTCAGTTCCATATGTGTGGTTGTTTCCTATAACGTTTCATCAGTTTTGCAGGTGTGCTGCGGCTGGAGGAGGCTGCATCAGATTGGTATCAGAGCACACGATGGCTCAGAGAGGAGTCCATCTTAACTGGGGTAGAAGAGGCAGGAGAAATGCCAGGCAGAGAGGACCCATTGAGGAAGAACTACTCCAAATATTAGAGACCATCGAGTCCAGATTTCCCCCAGAAGAATCTGAGGAGGAACTAGAGGTTCCTCGTGAGTGGCCCGGAATTGTAAACCCCATGGAGATATTGATTGAAGCAATAAACAAGCAAGGGACAAGGGTAAAGGTTGAAGTCCCTGATTTCAAGGGTGAATTGAATCCAGACTTGTTCATGGATTGGATTCAAGAGCTGGAGAAGTATTTTGATATGGAAGGGATCGAGGAGATGGATCCAAGGAGGACCAAAATTGCTGCATCCAGGATGAAGTCACATGCAGCTCTATGGTGGGAGAACCTCTAGAACGCTACGAAGAGACAAGGGAAAGAGAAGGTCAAGTCGTGGCCGAAGATGTTGAAGCTTCTCAGTGTTAAATTTATGCCCTCTAATTATCAACAGAGACTCTTCAAAGAATACAAGAATTTAAGGCAAAAGGAATTGTCTATATCGGCTTTTACGGAAGAATTTTTGAAATTGTAGATTAGAACAAGGCTTCAAGAAGATGATGAGCACACAGCAGCCAGATATGTCAATGGCCTCAGGTATCAGCTCCAAGATGAGTTGGCCCTACTCAAGGTGAATTCAGTCGATGAAGCATATCAATTGGCATTAAAGGCTGAAGAGAAGCTGAATCAGTGAGGCAAGGCAGCAATCCAGCGAGGCAGTAGCATCTTAAACAGGGGTAGGGGAAACTATTCAAGATCTACTAGCAAAGCCGACTCCGGTATGGAACAAAAGCCGGATTCCCAAAGTAGGGGCAGCTTCAGGAACAAGGGAAGAGGAAGACCTTTTCTAGGGAATTGGAAACCCCTAAAGTGTTTCATTTGCAACGGACCTCATAAAGTAGTAGAGTGCCCACAGAACCCAAAAAGAGTGATGATTGTTCGAGAAGAGGGGGAAGAGGAACCATACCCAGAAGAAGTCGAAGCAGAGATGGGTGAGAATCTAATGTTAAGGAGGACCTTGATATCTGGTAACAAAGTCACCCCTTAAGCAGATTGGAAAAGGAAGAGTGTGTTTCGCACCAAGTGCAAGTGTAAGGACAAGGCCTGCAAGGTCATCATAGATGAGGGGTCAACCGACAATCTGGTAAGTATCGAAATGGTTCAAAAATTACAACTATCCTGCATTCCTAAATCTCACCCATACAATATTTCTTGGATAAAAAACGATCATAGCATACTTGTAAACCGAAGCTGTTTAGTTGATTTCAAAATTGGTCCCTATGAAGACAAGGTGGGGTGTGATGTAGTCCTGATGGATGCTTTCCATGTGCTTTTAGGAAGACCGTGGCAATATGACCGGAATATCATTCACTAGGGCAGAGAAAACACATATGAGATTAGGCATGAGGGTCGGCGGCATATCTTGAAGCCATTCAAAGAGGACTGTTCTGCTGAACTAACGGCCTTATCCTTGAGCACCATGGGCTGGAAACAATTTTCCATGGAAACTAGGAAGGATGTTTGCTATCTATTGTACCCCCGAGAACAAAAATAGTGGCAGCAAAAATCAACCCCCCTAGTAGTGTAGACATTATTGCAGCAATACCCTGATTTGACACCGTCAGACTTACCAGAGGGTCTCCCTCCCATAAGAGGAATCACTCATCAAATTGATTTAATTCCAGTCGCCAAGCTTCTGAACTAAGCAGCGTATATGTTGTCTCCCTTCGAAAATGAGGAGATGAGGAGGTAGATAACAGAACTGGTAGAGAAGGGGTTCATAAGAGAGAGCATGAGTCCTTATGCTACTCCCGCCCTACTCTCTCCCAAGAAGGAGGGGAAGACATGGAGGTTGTCCATGGATTCTCAAGCTATTAACAAAATCACAGTGAACTATCGGTATCCGCTGCCCAGAATGGATGATCTGGTAGATTGCTTGTCCGGAGCAAGAATTTTCTCCAAAATTGACCTTAGGAGTGGTTATCACCAAATCAGAATTAGGGAAGGCGACGAGTGGAAGACAGCTTCAAAACAAAGGACAGGTTATATGAATGGATGGTGATGCTGTTTGGTCTATCCAACGCCCCTGCTACCTTCATGCAAACGATGAATCAAGTATTTAGATCCCACATTGGAAAATTTATTATAATCTATTTTGATGATATTCTATTTTTTAGTAAAACCATGGAAGAACATGTGAAGCATCTAAAGGTAGTACTTGACATCCTGCAAACCAAGAGGTTGTTTATCAACCCTGAAAAGAGTGAATTCTGCAAAGATAAGTTAGTATTTTTGGGGAGTGTAGTTTCAACAGAGGGGTTGAGCATGGATCCAGAAAAAGTCAAGGCCATCCTTGAGTGGCCTACTCCTCAGAGTATTACAGAAGTGAATAGTTTCCATGGGTTTGTAAACTTTTACAAAAGATTCATTAGGAATTTCAGTGGCATAAGCGCTCCCTTGAATGACTGCACCAGGGGAAAGATGTTTAATTGGACAAAGGTTGCAGCCTTCAACTTTGACCAACTCAAGAAAAAGATTACGGAGGCTCCTATCCTTACCCTACCAGACTTCAACAAACTTTTTACAGTAGAGTGTGATGCTTCCGGGCTAGCTGTTGGGGGGGTTTTAAGTCAAGAAGGACGACCCATAGTCTTTTTTAGCGAGAAGTTGAATGAAGCTAAACTGAAGTACATCACCTACGATAAAGAATTCTATGCAGCTATTCAAGCCTTGAAATATTGGAGGCATTACCTTCTGCATAGAGAGTTCATTTTGATGACTGATAATCAAGCTTTGAAATACATCAACTCCCAGAATAAGCTCTCCCACAAGCATGCTAAATGGGCTTCTTTCTTGTAGGTGTATACCTTTGTTGTGCAACATAGGAGTGGAAAAACTAATGTGGTAGCGAATTCCCTGAGTAGGAGGCGACACTTGCTTGTAGTGATGAGCAATGCGTTAGTTGGGTTTGAAGAAATGAAAATTGAGTACACAGAAGACCCTTCCTTTGCCAAAATTCTGACGCTCCTGAGTGGGCAGGATCCGACTGATATGCCTTCAATTGCAGATTTTTGTTTACTGGATGGCTTCTTATTCAAAGGCTCCCTATTGTGCATTCCCAGTGGATCCAAATGCGACAAACTTGTAAGAGAAATGCATTCCAATGGGATGGATAGACACTTCGGAAGGGACAAGACTTATGAACTAGTCAATGGAAAGTTATTTTGGCCAAATATGAGAAGAGATGTTAACAAGATGGTGGCTGCTTGTAGGATTTGTCAAACAACGAAAGGGGGATAGCAGAATACGGGATTGTACATGCCTTTACCAGTTCCCAAGGAACCATGGACTGATATTTCCATGGATTTTGTTTTGGGATTGCCATGAACTCAAAGGGGGCATGATTCTGTGTTTGTAGTGGTGGACAGATTTTTCAAAATGGCTCATTTCCTCCCTTGTAAGAAAACAAATGATGCTAGTCAAATAGCCCAACTATTCTTTAAGGAAGTGGTTTGCTTGCATGGTCTTCCAAAAACTGTTACGAGTGACCGAGACACAAAGTTCTTAGGCCACTTTTGGAGTGTTTTGTGGAAAAAACTGGAAAGTACTCTACAATTCAGTTCAGTATATCATCCTCAAATGGATGGCCAAACCGAAGTAGTAAATAGGAGTTTGGGGAATCTATTACGTTGTTTAATTGGTGGCAACCCTCGCCAATGGGACCTGGTCATACCACAAGCAGAGTTTGCTTATAATTCCAGCATCAAGAGATCAACTAGTAAATCAGCATTTCAAATTGTCTATGGATCCAATCCTAAAGGGGTTGTGGAACTAGAAGAATTGCCTACACATCCCAATGTTAGCAGAGAGGCTACTGACTTTATAGAGAATATTCGGGAGATACATCAAGAAGTGGAGTAGAAATTAATATCAATGACAGGTCGATACAAGGAAGAAGTTGATCGCCATAGGAGAAGAAAGGTATTTCAGGATGGGGAGATGGTCATGGTACACTTGAGCAAGAAAAGATATCCCAGGGGGACTTACAACAAACTGAAACTGAGGAAATTTGGTCCTTGTAAAATCAAGAGCAGGATTAATGACAATGCCTACCTCCTTGATTTGCTAGAGGAATTAGACATCAGCCCTGTCTTCAATGTGGTTGATCTATACTCATTGCCTACGGAAGCAGGGGAGGAAACCACCATAGGGAAGATAGATGAAGATTCCCAAGAAAGGGTGGAGGATTGGGTCAGACATTTTCCCAAGAAGAAGCATGAGCGAATTGAGCATGTCATAGACACAAAAATATCTGGAACGCGGTCCCAAACGTATAAATTATACCTGGTGAAGTGGGAAGGCCTGCTCGATTCGTACAATTCCTGGATCACCGAATCAAAACTATTTAAGCACAGCCAAGACAGGTCATCCAGCAACTTAGAACCAGGAGGTTCTAAAACTTTAAAAGATGAGGAGGAGGATGCGGAGCATGACAATTAGCGCGGGATCTCCACTACAGGATCCGTAATCTAAGGGATTTGATCTGCATGATGCCAGAGCTCTGGGAGTGACGCATGGCGAGCTAGGCTGGGATAAAAAGGGGATTTCTACTGAAGAGGGGGGTCTCGATTTTTTTCGTTTTGAGTTTTCCTTTATTTTGAAATATTGGAGAGCTGTATTTGAACGACCAGCTAGACTACTGGTTTTCGAGTTTGTTATTCAGGGTTAATAAATTAAAAGGTCTGCATGCCTGTTGTCTCTATGAATAATAAAAAGGTCATGTGCGTCCTGTAGTGAGTGATAGCGTCCTGTAGTGAGGGATAGCATCTGTAATGGGGGATTTTGAGTCTTTATACTCAGTAGATTCTTAATAAAGAAAGACGTCTGTTCCAAGTGACTCCCGGTCTCAGTTCCATATGTGTGGTTGTTTCCTATAATGTTTCATTAGTTTTGTAGGTGTGTTGCGGCTGGAGGAGGCTGCATCACATGGCGAGGAGATAAAGGTGAAGGCCCCACAAATGAATGTTTCCACATTGAGTAGTATATTCATCTAGTAATAGACCATGCACTAGCCACACCATTTTGATGTCTTGTGAATTGTAGATGATGAAATAATGGAAACCTAGGGATGAATGTGAAAGGCCAGAGAAACGAAAGGGAAATGATGTCCACTGGGGGAAGGAAGGGGTTAGAGGCTAGTGAATCCTCGAGAATCCTATATGTAGACTATGATCCTGCTTAGCCTTCAAGCATTGCAAGACGATGCGTCTCTCACATAAGGAGGAAAATAACATGTTATTCGTTAATAAGCTTAAGTGAGCTATTACTAACACTATTACCTTGTGTTTATTAGTATTAGTATTTCATATTTATTAATATTATTACAGCAAAAGAGCATACTAATTATTCATAATTATTATTATCTGTAGGCATGAAAAATTAGTGTTCTAATGAGTATGTGACCTATAAAGGCATGTCCCTTTTCTCTCCCCATCTTTCTATAAAGGCCTCTTCTAAATAATTCAAAGTTGAAACACCGCCTTCAGACAACTTTGAGAACCATTCCAAGTCATTCTCTTCTAAGGATAAAATAAATAATTTCATGGCACATCTATCTATGAAATATTAGTCTGTATAATTATGCAAGCATCAAATTTTGTCATATCAGATTTGGAAGAAACAACATTATTTCCACGGAATGCAGGAATATTATCTATTGTTCCTTTTTTTTTTTTTTTTTCTTTTCTGGTAAGGCATGAGGATATCAAACAAAAGTAGGAAAATCTAAAGGAGAATATATGTCATCCATTATACAATAATCAATAGAACTGTCTAGAAAAATTAGATGGAGGTCCAAGTTAGATTTTGATCCTAATTGATCAAGTTTTATTCAAGAAGACTCCATGTTCAATCTTGTCCTCATAATCTATTGGGGTTCAGGAAAAAAATGAAAAAGGCATTGATTATTTCTTCTTGTAGGATACATATTAGGATTTGAACTAAGTGGAGACACTAGATGAAAAGTTAAAGATATACTCTAAAATATTCATCAAACAAAGTAAAAAACAAAAAAAACAAAGGTCATAAATCCAGGGTGATAAAAATATTTTATCCATGGCAACAACACCAAAAATGTTGTTGCCTAGATCTACATATGAACATGAGAAAAAATATCAATCCACTAAGAGAATCCTTGGGGGAAAGTTGATGATTCAGGTGCCAATTGTCAGCACACCACTCGATTCCTCCTATTTAGGCCAAATACTAAACAAAATCTAAGGGAGGTAGGCCCTATGAAAAAAGTAAGGATGGACTCCTTCAAAAAGGCAGCTTAAGAGTTAATGGATTTAAACTAGGAAAGCAAATCCAACAATGTAACTTATCAAATAATTCACAGTTTTGAAATGCATAAAAATAATACCGGTGCCACTTATCTATTGGGAAAAAATGATACCTCTTGTGAAACAAGAAGTATTCGCATGCTACAATAAAAGATTTCTTTAACCAACAAAAAATTAAGTGTTATCTAACTAGAAAGTAAAATCAAAGCCAAATTGTGAACTGGTCGAGGCGAGGATTGACTATGCTTGTTAAATGGAAGTGTTGTGAATTGTGAACCTACTTGTTGCAACGATCGATTGATTGTTACGATTGAATTTTTTAAGAGAAAGGGGTTTCCAATATACTTGAGGGTATGTTGAACAAGTCTGGATTGTCAAGTGTGGTTCCACATGAGAAAGGGACTAGATCAGAGTCATGGGGGTATGTCCAACATGGAAACCATTTGATGGTGTATCCTTATGGGTCCCAACAATCACTACCTAGTTGATTCCCCTTCACTGTAAATTTTTCCCACAAGCGAAAAATATAATGAAGAAAGTCGTTGGGTTTTCATCTTTAAGGAGTTTGATTTTAGTCAATTTGGAATTAATTAAAATGTGTAGGATTGATTTTAATTTGAATTAGGTGAGTTAAATGAAAAATCATATATGTGATCTAACAAGTCATAAATGCTTTGATTGCAGGACTAAGCAAGAAAGGAAAATATGATTTAATTACTACAATTAATCTACGATTCATTACTCTTCAACAAAAATTATTTTTTCTAATTAAACTACTTTGCACTATCAAGATATAGTGTGATATACCAAGATCGAGTTGGACTTGCAGAGAAGAGAGTAGGATAGATTTTGATAGTGAGGATTCATTACTTTTCGCAAGAAAATAAAAACTTGAAAGGAAATTTTTTGGATTGTATCTTGGTTTGTTTTAGTTAGTTTTAGCTTTTAACTTAAACAATTTGGGGAAAAAATGAAAACACGATGAAATCCTACTAGGGAAGGGGGAATGAGAGGGCTGGTGGGTTATCCCTTTTGTTCCTCTAAGTTACAACTTGAAAATAGAAGTGATTTCTGTTCCTTTATAAATTAGGAGTCCATCCAATATTACATGCTCTAGAAGTAAGCGAAGAGGACGAAAATTAAGTGCCTAAGGGGTTCATAGGTGCCCCGAATCCATGAAAAATGGGCAGAGTATTTCCCTACTTGTTCCTGACTTGGTAAAAATAAGCAAGAAACTTTCCTTAGAAAATTTCCTTAGAAACTTTCCCAAATGACCTTAGGGTGTTCCCATGAACATGGGAAACACTTTTTGGCAAGCAGAGGGCGTGATCATGTTAAAAAAATAGCTCGATCGAGCTTTTTTCAAGCCCTCAATCGAGATCTTAAATAAGCGCTCGATCGAGCTAATTAAAAATTCTCGATCGAGGGTTAATAAAACCCTTGATCAAGCTATGAAGCTCAATCTAGGGTTTTATTAACCCTCGATTGAGCATTAATAGCTCAATCGAGACATTAAATCTCAGAAGATTGATCGAGCATCTACAACAACTATATATATAAAAGAGCAACAGTCCATGGTTTATTTCACCATGTCTATTGCATAGAAATTCAATCGAGTAAATTTTCAATTGGTGTTTATAGTTGTGGTTGAATAGAAATTCAATAGAGTAAAATTTCAATTGGTGTTTATAGTTGTGGTTGAAATCATGGAAAATGTGGAGAAGGGTCTCTTATACTCATTTTTCATAATTTCAGTCACATTTGTAAATTTAATGATTTCACGATCCATATCCATGCGTGTTAAATTTAGAGGAACTGGTTGTCTTAGTGCTTTTACTTGGTATGTTTTCAAGGTATTACTATTATCTACAAGGTATTTACTATTTACCATTATAAGGTTTTTAAAAAATTCAATTAGATTTTTTCTGTGTATCCATATTCATGTGAATATGGGCACCCGAAATTTTTTAATCTATTTTTGAAAGCTCAACCAAGATTTTAGCTAACTACACATAAACCCTCGATCGATCAAGGGATTTAAAATATGCTTTTAGCACCCTTTTCTAAAAATTTTATATTTTTTGCTCTTTTTCGTAGACCTAAACCCTATGATTGGATGCACCTTAGATGGCGGAATTCATATCAACGGATTCGTCAACGAATTGTATATCCATTGGCATATAATTTACAAGTTTCTGAGTTCATATGATATTTTTTTGTTTTCTTTTGAAATTTATACTTACAAAACCATGCCAACAACTTCAAATCAGGACAAAGAAAACTCAACAACAAAACAAAAAAAACTTCAAAAAATATATACGCCCCAAACCATCACATGCCCTTCAAAAGGGTATTTTTTATTTTTTTATTTTTGTAACTGGTTAAAAAAAGGTTTGCGCGCACACACACGTGTGCAAAATGCAATTAAAATTTTCAATGGTTAGTTTCGAAAATTAAAAAATATATATAATTTTCATTATAAATTAAGAAAAATATGTGCTCTCCAATGCATTTTGTGTAGATTATGTTCATTTGTTTTTTTTTTAAATTATGCATTTATCACTAAATTATTTTACATGCACAAAACCCACTTGTAAAATTTTGCGTACATTCACAAGAACACAGCTATCATTAAATGCAATTTTGGCATATTAAATAAATTTATTGTGTGTGTGTGTGTGTGGAAATACAACATAATTCCCCACATGTTTTTTTGTTGTGTTTCGAAATTCACAAGGCATATATGAGTTTTGAGGGATTTGATTTAATGAAAGAGTAAAAAATTGAAGCTTCACTGTCACTTTTAGCCAAAAAGTGTTACCCATCTTCATGGATTCACCCCTTAGAAATCTTGCAAGTCAAATGTTAACCTACCAAAAAATATTCTAAGTGAAAAAGCAAATAAATGGTTATTAAAGACTTTACTAAAAATCTAAATAAACCAAAATTTAAGGACCTTTTTGTTTTCTTTCCAAACAACAAACAACGAGCACTTACGTTTCCAAAATCAATGAATAAATCTCTTATCTATGAAATAATAGATCCATCTTTCCATCTTTTAGTATTTGAAAATCTATCTCTTGAAGCTCCTATTAAAAGAAGATTTTAGTTATTAGATCTACTTGAACGATTAAAATTTGAAGTATAATGTAGATCTAAACTAAGCAAGCATGCAAATAGATATGCTTATGATTTAAATGTGAAGCTATAGATCTAAATCCAACATGCAACAAGTAACTAGAGAGATTTTTTATATAAGAGGAAGAGAGAAATTGAGCTTGAGAAGAGGAAAATACTTGGGGTATGGGTTCATTTGGTAATATATTAAAGGAATATGTTCCCTAAAGCTTATGAGCATGCAAAAGGTTACTTAAGGATGATCCAACCACTTCTCAAAATATAAGTACTTGTAAAAGCTAAAATACTTGCAAAACAATGGTTTTTAATCCCCTAGTCTTATTAAAAATGGTGATCCCTACAAAAGAGACTCAAATAACATGTCAGTTCAAATCGACAGAGCATGCAGATTTTAAACCTATAATGCAAGAAAACAATAGAATCTTAGAATTTAATTAGCTAATAAGACTCTATCCTACTCAGTGGTAGCACCCCTTCAAAGGACAAATAAACAAGACTTAGTGCAAACACTTAGCAAACATTCACCTCATATATGAAGATTCGACAATTACCATCCACACAATGTGCACATACCACCAATATGACCTCCAAAGTATTTTGATTATTCAAACAATGATATTACAATAGAAGAACTTCCACAAGCTACCAACAATAATCAACTCCTAAAATGAGAGGAAAGGCCTCTTTAAATAGCCCAAGGAGGCTAGAATGCACCTCCCTTAGGATGGTGACACATGGAGGGGATCCAAAACCATAATTACGACTCCAAACCCCTAATGCGCCTCATAGAGGAGACTTAGAGTTGATTGGAAGAGTTGTTGGTTTTGGAGCCCAAACTTCCTGATTTAGATATGTTGTTTCAGTTGTGTTTGTACCCTAATTTTATATGCTGTGCAGGTGGACTGTACAGTCATCCTAGTGGGGGGTGTTGGGGCCAGTGGGCCCCCAGCGGGGGTTCAGTGGTGAAGCCCCCGAAATAATTTTTTTGGGTTTTTTTGTTGGCCAATAGTTTACGGGCCCATGGTTTTGGGTAGCTCGTAGTATTTTCACATGGTGATTCCCCTTTAAAAAGGAAGACATTGTAATATGGTTTTGTAATGTATTGTAGCATTGTAAAGATCTCTAATTGTGTGAGAGAGACTATGAGAGAGTGAAGAGGAAGTTGCAATGGATGTGCTGCAGGTTGTATCCCTTCAATTCTTGGATGATATAATAATAAGGACTGGCAATTTCTGTGTGGACGTAGCCCATCTTGGGTGAACCAAATTATACTGGTGTTCCTCTTGTAATGTGTTTTATGTTATTTATACTTACATCTTGTTTATTTTTATTGCTTTGCAATCCTGGTTTTATAACAATTGGTATCATATCCAAAGGTCTATTTGGCATATAAATCTGCAGGAAATAAGGGTTCCTGGTTCGAGTTGGAGCAATGGAGGAAGAATGAAAGTTTAAGGACGATAAATTTAATAGCCAAAACTATCAGCTATGGAAGATGCAAATGGAGGAATATCTGTATCAGAAGGATCTATTCCTACCATTGGGAGGAAAAGAAAAATAGTCGGCGACTATGAAGGATGAAGAATGGGAGGTTCTTGACAGAAAGACACTGGGAACAATATGGATATGCCTAGCTTCATCAGTGGCTTTCAATATCTCAAAAGAAAAGATAACAGGGGGTCTGATGAGCGCATTGTGTAAGCTATATGAAAAATCCTCAGCCTCCAACAAGTTATTTCGAATGAAGCATTTGTTTAATATGAATATGTTAAAAGGTGGATTTGTTGATGATCATTTAAATGAATTTAATATAATTACAAATCAGCTAAGTTCTGTAAAAGTGAACTTTGATGATGAGGTTAGGGCTCTTCTAATCTTGTTTTCATTGCTAAAAAGCTAGAACGGCTTGGTCATGGTTGTAAGTAACTATGTCTCTGGTTCAAAGATTTTGAAATTTGATGATGTTGTTGGTGTTATTCTTAGCAAGGAAATGCGAAGGAAAAGCACAAGTGAGACATCAAGTAATGCGTTAACCATGGAGAGCAGGGGAAAACAAAGGGAGAGAGGAAAGAGACTAGGTAATCGTAGCAAGTTCAGGAAGGGAAGATCCAAGTCCATACTAGGAAAGATAGAGTGTTGGAACCGTGGAAAGAAAGGATATCTGAAGAAAAGCGGCAAATCTATAAAGAAGAAAGAAGATGGATAGCAGGAGACTAATCAGGAAGGAAATGTAGCAGGTGATGTGTTACAAGATGCTTTGATTCTTGCATTAGATAATACTAGTGATTAACATGTATTAGATTCAAGGGCTTCATGTCATTCTACACCCCATAGAAAATTCTTTCATGATTCTGTTCCATGCGATTTTGGACATGTTTTATTGGGTGATGATGAACCATGTAAAAGTGTTCGAATGGGTAAGGTACGTATAAAGTTAAAGAATGGTGAATGGTTGTTGAAAAACGTAAGGCATATTCCTGCTATGAAATTAAATATAATCTCAACAGGGCAGTTGGGAGATGGTGGTTTTTTATCTACATTTGGAGAAACGTGGTGGAAAATCGCTAAAGGATTGATGGTGATATAAAAAGAAGACATGATAGGTACATTGTATTTATGTCCTCATAATACTAACTTTTCTATCTCTTTAGCTTCCAAAGGAACATATACAACATTGTGGCATCATAGGATTGGCCACATGAGTGAGAAAGGGATGCAGATTCTCAACTCAAGGAAGTTGCTTCCAGAAATAAAGTAGGTAAGTTTGGAATTCCATGAGAACTATGATTATGGAAAATAAAAGAGAGTCAGATTTCTCAGGGTAGGGAAACAGAAAAAGAGTGAAAATTTAGATCTAGTGCATACAGATGTATGGGGACTGGCTCAGGTACAATCTCTCAGCAACTCTCGTTATTATTGTAACATACCCTTTTTGCTGGAAAACATTTTGTCTTAGCAAACATTATGATAACTTTTATTGTAAAGTTTTATGTTGGATAGGTGTCCAAGGATGACTGTAATTTGCACAATATATTAGTATTAAATAAATAAAGTAGTAGACAAACACCTAAGAGGACTGTTGAAAGAGTGGTTACTAATCCACTAGGTGGAATGGAATCTGGGGTAGAAGGAAATGGACAAGTAGCAGCATCATGATGCAACTAACTAGCTGTTGGTATGGGACAACTCCCTTGAAATGTGGTCATAGTGCCCTCAAAGATGGGACTGGAGCTTAAGGCTCATTTATTCCAAACTGACCACTAAAGACCTAGGCAGTCTATATAATAGCCATCAAATTTTGAACTGAGGTTCATCACTTTTCCTGATGAGGAAATTTACCTTAGGGTTTTGTTGTGTTTGCACCCAAGAGATTTGATGAGGGGATATGCTATGTTGTTGATCATGTTGTGAGTCTGCCAAACTCTTATTGAGTTCAGGAGGTTGATGCTGAGTGGAGAAGGCATGTGATTTCACGAGGTTGATGCTGAGTGTTGAAGGCATTTTGAGTGCCTTGCTTCTACACAGATTCCACCCACTTAATGGTTCAGTAATCAGGCTCAGGGGTTCACAAGAAGCCAGCAGTTGAGCTGCTTCTTCTAGAATAGGTTGGGAGGAACAGGCCTCCTTAGGTGTTTGTCGGCCCTATCTTCATCTACAGGTTCCATTGTCTTATCTAATTTTGTATATTTTAAAGTTCTGTTGTCTATTAGCTTTTACTGTTTATTTTATAAGTTTATTTCAGTTTCCTGAATAATTTAATAATTCTATATAAAATCGATCTGATTGAATAAAATAGTCTCTGCATTTTTACCCATGCAAAAAGGAACAGCATCGTACTCTAGTACAGAGATAATTTAAGATAGATAGTTATGATAGGCAAATTGCCAAGATGATGAAAAGAACAGCTTTGCATAAATTGTTAAATTTCCCTACTGTTAGAAATTAATGTTGATTACTGTATTTTGTTACAATACTGTTTTTACTTAATCAAATAATGTTGAGATATTGTAACTTCAAAGAATATTATAATTGTACTTTATTATTCCGGATATGTTTCATTCCTCCGTAAAGATCTTATTGTATATCCGGAGATGTTTATTCCTCCGTCAGAATGTGGTAACTTGGGTTATTAGACTTCCCTAGTGGAGGTCGGCCCTTTATGTGTTATGTGAGTCAAAGGGTTATTAGACCACCCTAGAGGGGTCGGCCCAGTCAGTTGTAGTGGGTTATTTAACCCATTGGTTAAATACGAGCCTACGTGTACTTGTGTAAAAGATATGTCAGAGTAGTGTATAAATAGAGGAGGTGTGTTCCTCATTTGACACACACTCACTCACTTGAGAATGGCGCACTTGTGGAGGAGAGGTCTTCTATGGAGAAGAAGGAGCTTATGCTCAGGGTTTGCATCTTTGTATATTGTTGGTCATCTATATTGAGGAAGCTTTACTGGGTTTTCTACCCCATGAGGGTTTCCCAGGATAAATCTGTGTCTCTTCTGTTTATGCTATGCTTGTTGTTTCTCCAGTGATCCTGTATATGCTATTATTGTGAAATGGAATGTAATGCTGCTATTTTCTGTCTTAGCATATTAAATCTTAACATGGTATCAGAGCTAACCTGAAGGAAGACAAGGTATGGCACTTACGACACTTGCTTTAGTTACGACAATTTGAAGGTTAGGGTTTTACATAGCAAAAACCAGTCATCGTGGAACTTTCGCTATAAATCCATTTCTGCAAAGGTTCAGGGTCTGAAAAGTTTACAAGTCGAAGATAACATCCACAGGTACCTTGTGTCCAAAGGGCACCCTCAGATACGTTGTACTTCATGAGTTATGATCAGTACAAGTCAGGGTTTCTGCCTCTTCCAGATCTCAGTCAAAATCAGGTGACCTTGGAAAAAAGGTCATAACTTGGGCTAGGAAGCTCCAAATGAAATTTCGTAAAAAGTGACAGGTAGTACACAGACTGCAATATCTCAGGAAATTTTTTCAGAGGCCGAAGGTGAACCAGTGACACGTGGCACACCGTACAAGTTTGATCTCCTGTTTTATCCCATAAACACGTCACGTTGCGACACTTGGCATAACTCTCTCTCAGAGAGTCCAATTGAGGTCATACCTATCAAGATGGAAATATAATAGGGCGATCTATCTCAGGAAAAGTTTTCAGAGGCCAAAGTTCAAACAGTGACACGTGGCATGCCATACAAGTTTGCTCTCCTGTTTTATCCCATAAACAGGTCACGTTGCGACACTTGGCATAACTCTCTCTTAGAAAATCCAATTGAGGTCAGACCTGTTAGGATGGAAAGATGATAGGTCAGGCTACTGCAGAAACAGTTTTCAGACCCTGCGGAGCAAAAATTTCAGAGTTATAGCAAAAACAATTAGGTGCATATTTCTGTCAAAACAGAATTATTTTTGGAGCACCTTTATTCATGGCTTCCGGAATTTAGGGTTTCGGAGAAAGTTAGAATTTTTGGAATCAGAATCCACGGCTGAATGCTACTCAGGAAAATTGAAATTTAGAGACCAAGATCGAATTTTTTGGTTTGGTAGAAGACCGGGCTTGATCAAACCCTAGTTCGGGATTTTGATCAAAAAGATGGAAAATTAGGGCTTCAGCAAAAGTTGGAATTTTTTGAAGTCTGTAACCACGGCTGGAAGCTCCTCAGAAAAATAAGAGTTTAGAGCCTTGGATCAAACCTTTTGATTGGATAGAAGGGTGGGCTTCATCAAACCCTAGTTCGGGTCCCTGTCTAGAAGATCCAGAAGTTTCGAAGGCAATTTTGAGGGGTCAAATTTTGGAGATTCCAAAATTGAAGTATGCCAGTTTGATCAGCTCAACAAGACATATTCTTTCATCCATTCAGAAGTGTGAAAGTCAAAGATTGAATTTTTAGGGTTTCTCTAGAAAACCCTAATCAAGCTCCAGATCAAGTCTCAGGGGGAGTTGAGGCTAAGGCCTTACATAAGAATACTACAAGAAGTCTCGACAGGTATGACTTAAGGAGGTTCAGGTATGTCTTGAAATCTGATTCTTGATTAAGTTCATAATGTGTTTGTCTTCATATTATTTATTAGTACAATCTTGATTAAACTATCTTATCACCCTAATAATAGTATGAATGCATGTGAATGATCAAAGACATTCATTGTTTAGGGCTATATGATTGCACTAATACACTGTGGTATTGTATGAAGTTGATGTTGTCTACTAACAAGATTCAGGTACATCACGGAAGACAAATCAAGTTCCATGACCATGACAACATGAAGACAAAGACTCCTACATAATCTTTGATCACATAGAGGTTCTACTTACGAGGTATTTATGAGTTTGTTCTATTATGCTTAACCTATGAGATATGTAGGTTCCAGCACAGGATCTCTAAATCATTGAAGAAAACAAAGAAGATATTGATTAGGTATGCTAAACAGATATACTAACCCAGGTATGTTTCCTATGAATCTTACCTTGTGTTAGTATCCCTTATATAAGTATACTTGGTATGATTAGATATGCTTATTCATAAAGTTAGTAATCAAGGGATTATGCATACTATGATTGATGATATGCATGAGTAAAAGAAGGCTTCCCTGAAATCTTGAATACTAATGTTTATTATCTATAATCATGACTATACATTTTCAAGATTATTTAGAACTATAATGTTTTGGTAGCATTTAGAATATACTAATGAGTGTATGTTTGTGTATGAGATCATGAGGATGACTCTTGAGCATGCACAGTGGTACAGAATGAATAGAAGTTCAAAAGACATACAGAAGATCAAGCGAGAGGCAACCACACAAACATAAAAGATAAGTATTTGAGTTGTTATTTGAAATAGTAATGATATTTCCTGTAATAAGTTGTATGCATATTTGTATTCCTAGAATATATGATGCTGAGTGTAAACATTCATAGAGCATTGAACAGTATACTACTAGTATGCATATGATTGGTAACTTGGACAAACATTCCATTGTTGCTTGTCTAGAATGAAACCTCTTTGCTGACATGCTGAGAGCTGTGCACACTCTCGATAATATGTTCTGGTAGAGATGGAAGGCATCTAGATAGCCACTGTATGCATACAGGATATGGGAAAGTGTTGTGCCAAAGTATTGGTCAAATTAGTTGCATAACTATGTAAATGATATCTGTATGCATAATAGGTTATCATGTCAATATGATTTGATGATTATGAAGTATTACTAATCATGTACTTAATTTTGATTTGTAGGAAAGGTCATGAAGAATGATGGACACCGTACAAGTGATGGATGTTCAAACAAGAAGATTTACAAATCAAACAAAATATAGAAGGCTCATGGCTAGAAGATTCTCTTAGAAAGGGGAAGAGAATCATGACAAGATGTTTGCTCCAAGTATGGTGTAATTAAAGAAGAAGTGTGAATCAGGTTCTGTACGGGTACTCAGGATCAATAATCAATTGATGAGCTTAATGATCACCATGAGTGATGTGGATCTCAATCTTTGCTACAAGGTTGAATATGGTTTCTATACACAGATGACTTGGATGCAAGAAGGAACTCACCACAGAGTTCGAATGATATTGAGGCTCATATCAGTAGACCCATCTAACGAGAGATGGCACAGATAGATATGCAGAAGATCATTCAATGCAGAGTGTGAATAATGTTCAGTCTCAAAGGGAAAATTGACAGTTTCTTGATAAGCTTGGGTTTTACCAAAAGTAAAGTTGTTCCTAACTTTTACCTTAAGGTTATGGATCATACCATTATTGTGTGACGATGATCTCTTTCTGACAAGGAATGAGAAACAGATCATGAAAATGGCTGCAGAAATAAAAATGAAAGATCTCGGATTAATGCACTACTTCTTAGGTCTAGAAGTATGGCAAGATCCAAAAGGAATATTTTAAATCAAGGTAAGTATGCTGTGAAGTTTCTAAAAAGATTTGATATGTTGGAGTGTAAAGCCATGGCCACTCCCATGGACTCCAACTTGAAGTTATTAGTTAATGACTCATCGGATTTAGTGGACCTAACCCTATATAGACAAATCATTGGGTCATTGATGTATTTAACAAATACTAGGCCAGATATATGCTTTGCTGTAAATACCCTAAGTCAGTATCTAGTAGAACCTAGAAAGGTTCACTTAATAGCTACAAAGCATGTAGTGAGGTACCTAAAAGGTACATTAGATTTTGGTCTATATTATCTTGGAGGTCATGAACTCCGATTACATGGTTACTCAGATTCTGATTGGGCAGGAAGTGTCTCAGACAGAAAGAGTACATCAGGTGGATGTTATAGTCTTGAATCTACCATGATCTCATGGTTCAGCAAGAAACAATCTAGTGTGGCTCTCAGTACTACTGAAGCAGAATATATAGCTGTCTGCTCTGCCAGCTGTGAAGCAGTGTGGCTTCAGAAGCTATTATATGGAGTGTTTGACTTAGAAATGGATTCCACTGTGATTATGTGTGACAATCAAAGTTGCATCAAGATGATAGAAAATCTTGTATTCCACGATAAGTCAAAACACATTGAGATCCGAAACTTCTATATACGAGATATGGTGCAGAGAGGAGCTATCAAGCTCGAGTATATAAGCATTGAGGATCAAATTGCCGATATCCTGACCAAACCTCTGTCTCGAGTAAAGTTTGAACACTTCCGAGACAAGCTTGGTGTAGTTCAGAAGGACCCTCCTCGAAAGGGGGAGTAGCACAGTATCCGATAACAAGTCTATCTCATCAATGATGAGGTTACCTATTTACTACACTTAGTTAAGTAGAATTATTTAGATTTAAGACTCTTATATTCTTTCTTTTGATGATAGATGTATACATGCTTTTGATGTTAGTTTTTTATGATAGATGTATACATGCTTTTGATGTTAGTTTTTTATGACACATGTTTTGGTTATACATGTTTTGATGATGATGATACATGTTGTGGTTATACATGTTTTGATGATGATGACACATGTTGTGGTTATACATGTTTTGATGATGATGATACATGTTGTGGTTATACATGTTTTGATGATGATGACACATGTTGTGGTTATACATGTTTTGATGATGATGATACATGTTGTGGTTATACATGTTTTGATGATGAGGATACATGTTTTATTATACATGTTGTGAAGGGATTGGATCATTCCTGGACTTCAGTCCTAAAGAAGAGCCGTAGACGTATGTCTTCGAAAATGAAGTTCTTGATGAACATGTGAAGGGATTGGATCATTCCTGGACTTCAGTCCTAAAGAAGAGTCATAGACGTATGTCTTCGAAAATGAAGTTCTTGATGAACATGTGAAGGGATTGGATCATTCCTGGACTTCAGTCCTAAAGAAGAGCCGTAGACGTATGTCTTCGAAAATGAAGTTCTTGATGAACATGTGAAGGGATTGGATCATTCCTGGACTTCAGTCCTAAAGAAGAGCCGTAGACGTATGTCTTAGAAAATGAAGTTCTTGGTGAACATGTGAAGGGATTGGATCATTCCTGGACTTCAGTCCTAAAGAAGAGCCGTAGACATAAGTCTTTGAGAATGAAGTCCTTGGTGGACGGTGAGGGATTAAGTCATCCTTGGACGTAGGTCCTAAATGCACGGTTGAGGATTAAGTCATCCTTGGACGTGGTCCTAAATGTACGGTTGAGGATTAAGTCATCCTTGGACGTAGGTCCTAAGTGAACGGTTGAGGATTAAGTCATCCATGGACGTGGTCCTAAATGCACGGTTGAGGATTAAGTCATCCTTGGATGTAGGTCCTAAATGCACGGTTGAGGATTAAGTCATCCCTGGACGTGGTCCTAAATGTACGGTTGAGGATTAAGTCATCCTTGGACGTAGGTCCTAAATGCACGATTGAGGATTAAGTCATCCTTGGATGTGGTCCTAAATGCACGGTTGAGGATTAAGTCATCCTTGGACGTAGGTCCTAAATGCACGGTTGAGGATTAAGTCATCCTTGGACGTAGGTCCTAAATGCACGGTTGAGGATTAAGTCATCCTTGGACGTAGATCCTAAATGCACGGTTGAGGATTAAGTCATCCTTGGACGTAGGTCCTAAATGTACGGTGGAGGATTAAGTCATCCTTGGACGTGGTCCTAAATGTACGGTGGAGGATCAAGTCATCCTTGGACATGGTCCTAAATGAACGGTTGAGGATTAAGTCATCCTTGGACGCTGTCCTAAATGTACGGTAAGGATTGGATCATCCCTGGACTTTGGTCCTGTAAACTGAGCCATAGACATGTGGTCTCCGAGAACATGATAGGACTGGATCGTCCCTGGACTTCGGTTCAAAAGGTACATGATAGGGCTGGATCGTCCCTGGACTTCGGTTCAAAAGGTACATGATAGGACTGGATCGTCCCTGGACTTTGGTTCAAAAGGTACATGACTGGTTTGCATCATCCTTGGACATAGAGAACTGGATAGATTGTGTGATGATGATGCTGATGATCGTGTGATGACGATGCTGATGATCATGTGATGACGATGTTGATGATCGTGTGATGATGATGCTGATGATTGTGTGATGACGATGCTGATGATCGTGTGATGACGATGCTGATGACGATGCTAATGATCGTGTGATGACGATGCTGATGATGATGCTGATGATCGTGTGATGACGATGCTGATGATCATGTGATGACGATGTTGATCGTGATGCTGATGATCGTGTGATGACGATGTTGATCGTGATGCTGATGATCGTGTGATGACGATGTTGTTGATTGTGTGTTGACGATGCTGATGATTGAGTACTATCAACTCTGATGATGTTGATGTTCCAGTATTGAAGATGTTCCAGTAACTGGTTGAGTTACTGATGATGTTGAGAAAGATTCCAATGATTTATAGATGTATCATGTATGATGTTGATGACTCCTTGCTCGTGCAGATGCTATTATAATATCCTTCTCGTTAAGGGGGAGTGTTGAGATATTGTAACTTCAAAGAATATTATAATTGTACTTTATTATTCCGTAGATGTTTCATTCCTCCGTAAAGATCTTATTGTAAATCCGGAGATGTTTATTCCTCCGTCAGAATGTGGTAACTTGGGTTATTAGACTTCCCTAGTGGAGGTCGGCCCTTTATGTGTTATGTGGGTCAAAGGGTTATTAGACCACCCTAGAGGGGTCGGCCCAGTCAGTTGTAGTGGGGTATTTAACCCATTGGTTAAATACGAGCCTACGTGTACTTGTGTAAAAGATATGTCAAAGTAGTGTATAAATAGAGGAGGTGTGTTCCTCATTTGACACACACTCACTCACTTGAGAATGGCGCACTTGTGGAGGAGAGGTCTGCTATGGAGAAGAAGGAGCTTATGCTCAGGGTTTGCATCTTTGTATATTGCTGGTCATCTATATTGAGGAAGCTTTACTGGGTTTTCTACCCCATGAGGGTTTCCCAAGATAAATCTGTGTCTCTTGTGTTTATGCTATGCTTGTTGTTTCTTCAGTGATCCTGTATATGCTATTATTGTGAAATGGAATGTAATGCTGCTATTTTCTGTCTTAGCATATTAAATCTTAACAAATAAAAGTTTATTGTCTTGAAGATTACTACTGTGATTTATATTTAATATTGTAATTATTGCTGATACAGAAATTTAAGAATATTGTATGATTTTATCATATAGAACTAATATGTCATTTTAAAGTTTCAAGTTAGGGTTCGTAATTTCCATACTTTCTTCTCAAAGTTTACTATAGTCCACTGTTATTGTACATACTTGATAGATAAGCAAGCAGAAGTATCATATTACAAACCTAGGGTTTGCACTTTTCATTTCAAAGCCATACATTAAAACTATTGAAATTATCATCGAACAATAGCAACAAAAATATTATATCTTTTATTTAAACAGTTCTCAACTTAGTATCCATTCACATGTTTCTATTTCCATAACACAAAATTTCACAGTTGCATTCTTTCCTACCAAATCGAATTAGTTAAACAAATTCTTTATCGTTTGAAAGTTCCATTATTTTATTAATAGTAGAATGCCTCTAAAAACCAAAAGCAAAACAAGTCTGGACTTATCGAAGGCTTGACGACAAGTAAACATATCACCATACAGAGACAAACCCTAATCCTTGACAAGCTTTTAGAATGATTTTACAACATCATTTTCAAATCGACGAGCCTTAAATAGGCCGAAACCATATCTTATGATTCCCATTCCCATTGTTTTTACAGTTCACATTTTCACAACCCATAAAAGAAAATGATAGCAGCAAGTGTATTAAAACCTAGTTATACAAACTACATCTTCATATTACATCAAATTCAAACACAAAGGTTTGCTAAAACACAAGTTTCATTCCCATATTTTAAATCAACGAGTCACAGGTTTTGTTCACGGGCCAAGCCCCAAAACGACGAAACAAAACAACTACAGCAACATAGATTTGTAAATATTCTTTTGTATTGAAAACTCGACAGAGATTGAAACCCTCGTTGATAGAGGTACATTGCCGAGTTCAAAATCAGAACCCAAAACACTGTACAGTAACCTACAAAACTATTACATCGACTCTGCAAGACAAGAGTCATCCTAACACAGGCGCAACACAAAACAACATGGGTTTTTGAACCACGATTTCCAGGACAAAGTTGTTACAACTTCAAACGTTGGCCACAAATCTGCCAGGAGAACCTACGGAGGGTTTTACCACCGAGGCTTACCATTTTATAGCATGCCATCTATTGCCAACAAACCCCAGCACTGTAGAATCCAAAAAGGAGGAAGTACCTGCCACACAATCACCCAGAAGTTATAACAAATTCCAAATTAATACATAGTAAACCAAAACTATATTTAACAAGTAGTTGTTACAAGTAAAGTTTACCTTCACAGTAACAGTTAGATGGAATGCTTCATGTTTCCAGTTCCTCCACTGACGCAACAGGAGTATCATGCAGCTGAGCAATTATCGAACTCAGAGGATAACTTACCAAAAACCTAACCTGTCACACGACGAAAGCCACAGGGCTTCATTTCCTTACACCCTTCGAACTCAAGCAACTTATACAGTAAGTTTCACCATAAAAATTACAGAGATTGCAGTTACAGAACCATCATAAACCACCCAGGGTCGAGCCTTGCTATCCAGTGGCCTGTCGGCCTCTTCCCCAAACCCAAAACTCCAAATGAATGCGTTAAGTCAAACAACAAACATAAATGCGAGACTGCCTTAGGGTTTAAGATCTCAATGATCGAGGAAGTTAGATCAACGATCAAGATTTGGCCCGCCAAGCCATGATAGTACCAAGGCAGAGATATGATCAATCACCATAAATAACATCAATAAATAACCAGCACAATTGGAGTGCCATATCACCAGGGCAGAGCATACAGCTCGGAGAAGTTCTCACCCTTCATACAACTTTATCACATGGAGCCAAATACACGTTGGAGCCATCGAGACAAACCACTACCATCACACAGGGTTTACATTTAATGCCGGATCTTACGTATCACATGCCAGGCCATTACTTGCAACTGTGTTTAATTCATGTTAGTATCGAAGTTATCGCTTACAGCACGGTTTCAGATATTATCACCACTGTCATACAACCGTTGTATAGTTTCAAAACCATAGGGTATTATCATATTACGGTATTACAACCATGTATAAAGTTTCCAAACTATATTAAAATTCGCATAACAAATATATATTGCAACATAACTATATTCTATAGTTTCCAAACCATATGTTGTATTTATATAACCACGATATGAATCGAGTCCAAACCTTATCACATAATGTCTATGTTTTATGCATTATAAACGTTAAGTCCCCAATTTCTTAGGGCGCACCCATTTCAAATTCAAATGTTAAATTATCATTTGTTTATTATGTATATAATAGAATATAGCGCTAAGTTTCAATTTGCATAGAACTAGGCATTGTAACTCTATCAATTACTCCATAGAAGTGCTATGACCATTTAATAATTGTCACCAATACATAACAACTATTATCCTGTCCATGCAGTGATATAGTCGAATAAGTATATTAGGAGCATATATGATTTAAGCACATGAAATATGTCATGTAGGTTTTGAATATCATTGTTATTACAAGCCATAACATTATGGTAATGCTATTATTACTATACATTTGCATTTTTTAATTGAAGAAATGATGGACTAGAATTCTAAAGGTCCCATTACAATCTAACCTAGCATTTAACATTGAGGTCGCTTATTGTTCAACCCTGACATATTGATAACATTATCACATGCTTGTCGCAACATTTAGATTGTAGAATCTCACATGACGATCATATCAGTTATTTCCCTAATGAATGACAACATTGATTTCAGCAGAAGTACAGTGCAAAAATATCTCTAATTACACTTACAAGTGTTAGGATAAAAATGGTACAAATTGTTAAAGATAAACTAGAATCACATACCATCGATATCTTCATGCACGACAGTATATACATCTATCTTAAAAATAGAGATGACTAGCTGAAGCTTATAACTTGTCGTGAAATACTAGAATTACTCTATTACCTTACCTGCAGATTTGCGAAAGAAAAGAATCCAATGCTTTAGCTATCAAAGCTAAGTAAACCCAAGGGCACCTTGTAGGAACCCCTTCATAAATTATGCAAACAAGTCGTCAGTATTATGACTAGAATTATAAAACATGAAAAGATAGATATTGTTATTTCGCATTTAATTTATAAATCTGCTGTCTTTTATGTTTAGAAATAATATTGTGAAGCTGCCATTAGATAAATATTTAAACATCTTTCATTCCGCTGTTAGCATTTTCTCTATGATTGTGCTATATTAAAAATTTTAAATTTTTAGCGATTTTTGGGATGTTACAATTATGTTACTTTTATTGATGACGCAACTAGAAAAACTTGGGTTTATTGCATTAGAAAGAAATCTGATGTGTTTTCTACTTTTAAGAAATTGAAAGATTTGGTTGAGAATGAGACACGAAAAAGGTTGAAGTGTCTCAGATCTGATAATGGAGGTGAATATTGCGGCAAGAAGTTTGATAGTTACTTTTCATACCATGGGATTTGTAGAGAGAACAAAATCCCAAGAACACCACAAGAAAATGGTGTATCATAAAAGATGAATAGAACAATCATGGAGCATGCAAGGTGTATAAGATTGCATGCAGGGTTTCCCTTACATTTTTGGGCAGATGTTGTCAATACTGTTGTTTACTTAATAAATAGAAGGCCTTCAAGTACATTCGATGGTGGTATTCCAGAGGAGGCATGGACAGGTAAAAAGGTAAACTACTCATTTCTAAGAAATTTTGGTTTTGAAGCATTTGTCCATATTGATAAAGAAAATAGAACAAAGCTTGAGGCTAAATCCAAGAAATGTACCTTTATTGGATATGGGGTTGATGATTTTGGTTATCGCTTATAGGATTATGAAAATAAAAAAATCATTAGGAGTAGAGATGTGGGATTCAAAGAAAAGGTCATGTATAAATATCAGTTACAAGGAAATAAATAGGAAAAGGAAAACACATAGTACACAATGCTTGATGAAATCAAAGAAAATGAAGTTTCAAAGGTGCCGAAAAATCAAGAACAGCAACAGGTACCTCAAACTCCTGCAAGTGTTAGAAGATATACCAGGTTAATTAGACCCCTGAATGATTATCTCCTTCACATTATTATTTATTGATGACTGATTCTGGTGAACCAGAATGTTATGAAGAAGCAATGCAGGTGGAAACTAGAAATAAGTGGGAGCAAGGCATGAATGAGGAGATGGACTCATTGGTAAGAAACTGGACTTGGGATTTGGTTAAGTTTCCTGTAGGTAAAATATCATTGCAGAATAAATGGGTTTACAGGTTGAAGGAAGAAGATAGAGGAAAGAAGCGGTACACGGCCAGACTTGTTGTGAAGGGGTTTTCATAGAAGAAAGGTATATATTTTGATGAAATATTTCCTCTTGTTGTTAAAATGAATTGAAGTATAACTATTTTAATTCTAGTGGCGGTAGAAGATTTGCATCTTGAACTGTTATATGTAAAAACAACTTTTCTCCAGGGGGATTTGGAGGAAGAGATTTATATACAGCAACCATAGGGGTATGAGGTCAAAGGGAAGGAGAATTTGGTATGGTGGTTGAAGAAGATCTTGTATGGCCTGAAACAAGCTCCAAGACAGTGGTATTTAAAATTTGACAGTCTTATGAGAGAACAAGGTTATAGTAGATGTCATTCTTACCACTTTGTTTATTTCAAGAGGCTAGATAATGGAAGATATATTATCTTGTTAATGTATGTGGATAACATGCTTGTTGCAGGGTCTAACATGCAAGATATAAATGTGCTCAAAAGGAAGTTAGCTAATTTATTTGCGATGAAGGATTTGGGTGCTACAAAGAAAATCCTTAGTATGAGAATAACAAAAGACAAAAACAATCACAAATTGACATTGTTTCGAGGTGAGTACATACAAAAGATGTTGGACAGGTTTAGAATGCAAAATGCAAAACCAGTTAGTACACCTTTGGCTAGCCATTTCAAAGTAAGTAAGGAGATGTGTCCCAAGACCCAAGAAGAGATAGATTACATGTCTAGGGTTCCCTATTCATCAGCAGTTAGCAGCTTGATGTATGCCATGGTGTGCATAAGACCATATATTGGACATGCCAGGGGATTTGTGAGTGGGTATATGAACAATTGAGGTAAAGAACATTGAAAGGCAGTACAATGGATTCTCAGGTATTTGAGAGGTACTACCACTCATGCATTATGTTTTGGAGGTTCAGACACTGTTCTACAGGGATATGTTGATGTAGATATGTTAGGTGATAAAGACAACAGGAGAAGCACCACAGGGTATGTTTTGCAAAATTTTGTTGAACTTTCAACAACGAAAGCATAGTATGTTGCTGCTACAGAGGCTAGTAAAGAGATGATTTGGTTATAACGGTTCATGGAGGAATTGGGTAAGAAGCAGGAGAATAACAAGTGGTACAGTGACAACCAGAGTGCCATTCATCTTGCAAAGAACTTATCCTTCCATTATAATACTAAACATATATATCTCAAGTACCATTTCATATCGTTTGTTCTAGAAGATGAACTGTTGAAGCTGGAAAAGATACACACTAGCCAAAATCTTGTATACATGTTGAAAAAGATAATAACCAGAGAGAAATTGAGTTCCTGATCAGTTTCAGTTGGCCTTCAAGCATGAAGCTGGAGATGAGAAATTTTCTAGGTCCAAGGTTTAGAGCATAGTCCAGCAAATGCAGTAGTAGTGGAGTTACTATGATCAATCTCCAAGTGGGAGATTGTTGGTTGTGGAGCCCGATCTTCCTAATTCATAGATGTTGTTGTTTTAGTCGTGTTTGTACCCCGATTTTATATGATGTGTAGGTGGAATGTACACTCATCCCAGAAGGGGGTGTGGGGAGGGGCAGCATCGCTCCCCCATGAGGGTCCAGGAGCCAACGGGTCCCCGGTGGGGGTTTGAGGTCGAATCCCCCAAAAGAATTTTTTTTGGTTGTTTTGTTGACCAACAGTTTACGATCCCATGGTTTTGGGTAGCCCGTAGTATTTTCCCATGGTAATTCCCCTTTAAAAGGAAGACATTGTAATACGACCATGTAATGTATTGTAGCATTGTAAAGATCTATGATTGTGTGAGAGAGACTATGAGAGAGTGAAGAGGAATTTGCAGCGGATGTGTTGCAGGTTGTATGCCTTCATTTGTTGGATGGTATAATAATAAGGACTGACAATTTATGTGTGGATGTAGCCAATCTTGGGTGAACCACGTTATATTGGTGTCTCTCTTATAATGTGTTTTATGTGATTTATATTTGCATCTTGCTTATTGTTATTGTTCTGCAATCCTGTTTTTAAAAAAAGAGTTAATTAGGCTTGACAAAGCTTCCAATGCACCACATCTCCTTGAACAAGAGCAAAGATCTAAGTTAACTAGGCCTCTAATCTTCCACCTTTGGGATGAGATCATCTAAATCCGCATAAATGCATTAGCTAAAGGAGAAATGTGTCCCTCTTCGAGCAAATTGAGGATTACCATAGTTCTAAATGAGCCTCGAAGTCACAAATGCGCCCCTCTTTGAGCAAATTTAGGATTATTTGACATGAGTAATTCGATGGCACCCTAATTGTAGGAGAGAACTCCAATTCATTCTCAAATTTGGGGATTTGATCTCTGAGATTCCAAATTTTACACAGGGAGCCAAAATTTGACTTGGAGATGTCATATGAAGTGGGAAAGGGCACCACCTTGCTCCCATTGATGAGGGGAGGACCATGCATGCACCCCTCCTTGAGGGAGGAGGAGCCAAGAATATTCAAATTACAATTTATGACCCCCTTAACTCAAATTACATAGTTGATTTCCATATTGCTTCTCCTAGGGACCAAATAGGTTATGCATGACTCTAGGACCATGGTGACTGATTTAATTTGACATCAGACCATAAGAACTTAGACACCAACCTGAGGCACCTAGGTTATAACACACTTTGGCTTTGGAGAAGTGAGTGTAAAAACCATGTTGAACTTTGATCACTAGGACCTAGGCCCAATTAGGTAAAAAAACGCTCCAAAGGTGTCATAACCCAAGTGGCTCATTCAAGCTAACACTTTTACATATGTTAATGATGTCAAGTTTTACAAGCAACCCCTCTTTGACCATGACAAAGGGGGTGCAAAGTACAACAATTGAGCATAAGACTAATTGATCGGATGGGAGGACTAGAAGGTCCCTAGCTGTTGATGAAGTCTTCTGTCTAGTTAGCACCTTGTTGGATTATTTTAATAACTTTTCATTTGGTTTTAATTTTTTTTTTAATTTTATGAGCCGACATGAATTGTTTTAATTACTTTTTACTTTTTATTTTTGGTAATGAAGTGTTACATTACATTAAGTTACATGACAACATATCCCCGATATAGAGCACCTAGCTACTTCCATGCAATCAAAGTTGACATCATTAGATTTTTTATAACTACTTGTCTTTAAAAACCCTCTTTATTGGATATAACTACTTGTCTTTAAAAACCCTCTTTACTGGATATAACTACTTGTCTTTAAAAACCCTCTTTACTGGATATAACTACTTGTCTTTAAAAACCCTCTTTACTGGATATAACTACTTGTCTTTAAAAACCCTCTTTACCATGTAGTCACCACCCACCTTAGAATCAAAACTATTTAGATACATGAAAAATAAAATTTTCATTAATTTAAATATATTACCTATTAAATTAAATTAGATTATTTTTAACATATAGTCATATAATTACAAATACATAACATTTAACATTTATCTATATTACTTGTTAAATTAAATAAAATTATATTCAACATTTATTCATATAATTATAAATACATAAACATACACAACATTAAACATAGATCTATATTACTTTTATTAAATTAAGTAAAAATATATTTTTAAAGTATTTTGCACTTATATTCATATAACTACATGAATGTATGTACGTATTTGTATTTATTTACAACGTTTAACGTTAAGGTTTGTAATTGATTTTGTATACTAGATCAATCCTGGGCTCTATCAAGTGTTGAGAGGGATCAAATTTAGCTCAAGGTGAATACGAGAGCTGCAGGTTACAGCTTGAATTGCTGATAAAAATTAAAATTTCTAATATTTTTTATTTATTTATGGCCTACAGATCTCCCTTAATTTTAGATGTGGAATATTAACTAAACGGATGTGGAATATTAACTAAACGGTATGTTTTAAAACTTAATTATGATTAGGATAATTTCATTTTATTGATAATACAATTTGAAATGATTTTATGATATAGAAAATTATATAAAATTAAAAATTAAAATTAGAAATATAAAATTTAAAGATTATAAAATGATATATACAAGAATTAAAATGTTTTTATTTAAATATTCGTTTTTTTCAAATTCTTAAAGAAACATGTATGGAATGCACATGTGAGACTATAAAATGAAATATAAACAAATTTTAAAAAAATTGTTTCCTAATTAAAATATTTTTATTTAAATATTCTTTTTTTTCTAATCCTTAAAGAATCATGTATGGAATGCATATGAAAATGTATTATATTATGTTGGCCATTAATAAATTTATGTCTGCACATAAAATAAAAAATTAATGAAAGTATTAAAAAAAATCGATGTTAGTTCATAAAAGAAATAAAAACTTAAAATTTAAACTTGGGTCTATCAATCAAGAGATATCAAATTTCTTGAATCTAAATTTAAAAAAAGAAATACACCTCAAGAAATTGAATCTCGATGCTTAATAGATACGAGTTTAAGATGGATCTATGCTAGTATTATATCAATGTAAAAATAGACAAATCGTTCTTGAAAGTATTAAAAAAAAAAATTCATAGCTGATAATCATGCTACAACTAACAGAAAATATATAAATTAACACAAAGAAATTAAGACAAACTTTAATATATTATATTAGACGCAGATGAACAAAATGGAACCAAAAGAGTTGAAAGGCGGAGTTCAACCTGGAAATGATAGAGGAAACCCAAATATGAGGAAAAGATAACAAAATCGATTACATTAGTCCCAGCTAATGTATTACGAGTCTTTTTAGTATGGCTTTTCACCGATATAATTGCCAGGGGGATCGTAGTTGCACGTCATGAAAGTATCGCCGTTGTTGCAAATGACCCTCGCGCAGCCCACGCTCGTAGATTTCCTCCACACAACTTGAGTGTAGTGCCCGCATTTCTCGAACTGATCGCAAGATCGAGTGTTGGCGTTGAAGAAAGGAAGTTCACTGTCAACCCAACCGGTGACTGCATCCTTTGGCTGCCAACTACTTCCACCTCCCCAGAATATATTTTCACCGTACGGTCCTTGCGAGTGCTGCAGAGCGCAGTCACCTCGTCTCTTGTCTGCGTAAGCCCGGGCGTAGCTGGCAACCTTTTCATTCCACACAAGCGGAGGAACCCCAACCTTGGCTCTGGCCTCGTTTTGGGGTACCACAAATTCCGATATTAAAGCCCCACCTCCAGAGGAGGCAGCGGTATTTCCATGATCAACCAGAGATAGAATTAACAGTGTGGCAAAGAAAAGGATCCTCTGCATCTTCATGATCCTCCTCCTCCCTTCAACTCTTTGAAAACCTTATAATCAGTCTTATTCGAAGATCTTGATGCAGAAGCATATGAGGGACCATGGATTTATAGGATCCGATTTCAAGATGATAGCCCCTTCGGGATGTAGATACATTGCATGTACAGCTATCGAACGCTCTCCGCTTTTCACCGGATGGGAGAGAATCTGCAGATTTAGTAGATATACGGGCATTTAGCCAAGTGTACCATCCATATATAAAATACATAATATGTAAGATCCTTCATCGTCATCTAATTACTGATGTGACTAAGGATATTACATCATATTACAGTTTGCAACTGAACGCCCGGCGGTCATGGTCCATTGCCGCGTATAACACATTGCAGTTTGCATTGGAACGCCGGCGGTTATGGTCCATATATTCTTCAGTGTGTCTGGACAAATAGGAGACGAGTTGAGAAGCGCTATGGAGGCGAATATCGCATAAATTCAGGAGAGAGTGACGACGGTACTAATTACAATAATCATATATTCATTTTAAATATGAATTTATTAACTACGGGGAAGGATCTAATTGTTTTTTAATGGGTTGTAGTTGATATATCAGCTGCAACCTCTCCCATATTCATTTAAAATTTTAAATCAAAATTTATTTAGTGAGAGGGATTAATTGTTTTCGTATATTGGTTATAGTTGCCATATGAGATATAACATCTCCTCTTACTGAATTGTGAAGCAACTAATTAATCTCCATAGATTATAGTGCACCTGGTTACTCTCCATATATCTCCCTACTGGACTGTAAAGCAACTCGATACTCTCCTTGCAATGAACATAAAAAATCCAACAACAATTAAAAAAATAAAGATTACCCACCGAAAACGCCCTTAATGCTAAGATCGTTATTTAAGTGTTTACATAGATAACGATGAGCTGCTCACGCCCACATCGGCCTGGAGTGCCTCAGAGAAGCTGCCCAAGGTTGCCATGGTCCACAAGTCTTTGAACCGTTGGCCATGATGCCCAAGTCTTTGAATCGGGTCACTGATTTGCACATTTTTGAGAGTACAAGATTGTATTTTTCTAATTGCCAAATTGTGAAGTAGCTGATTCTTTTCGTTTATTTTTTTATATCTTTTCTTCTCACCTAAGGTTTCAGAACGATACAGGGTATATGCCCGCTTTTGGCGCTTGATGGTAAATATATTTAGTGTCAAGTATTGACTGAAAAACCAACTGTTGGTTATTTAATGAGTCTACAGGGATACTACACTAAATTACCAATATCTCCACGGCGATCCTTATCTCGATTGCTCTATGCCGGTTGGATAGAGGGAATTAGCAATTGAGGCAAGCTCAGTCAACTTTTGACTGTGCTCCATATTCGTTGAATGGAGGGAATCAACCATCTAGATAAATTCAAGGTATCTCCACTGACATTAGCAAGCCTTGATATCTTTCTCTTATATTCATTCAACCAAGGTAAGGGAAGCAGAAACGAAGGTCCGATGAGAAAAATCAAATCTTGTGTTGTCAAAGCTTTGCAAATCATTGACCTGATTCAAAGACTTACGCTTCATGGCCAACGATTCAAAGACTTGTGTACCATGGCAACCTTGGGCAGTTCTCTGCGGCACTCTAGGCCGATGTGGGCGCGAGCGGCTGATTGTTATCTATGTAAACACTTAAATAACGATATTTAGCATTGAGGGTGTCGTCCGTGTGTAATCTCTAATTTTTTAATTATTGCTTGTTTCTTTTATGTACATTGCATGGAGAGTATGGAGTTGCTCAGAAAACATGAAACATGAGTAAACGACCTTTTGCTCTAGCTTCTAGAGATAAAGGTACATGGACAGCCATCGGATCTCCGTCAAGGTCTGCATTAAATCTTTTTAGAAAGATGTATGGAGAACTAGGGGAGCTATGATTGAACAGAAGGGGAAGAGGAAAGGGGGCCTATGGGAAGCTAAATCCTTTGATTCCATGTGTCAACCTTAGAACTCTTTCAAGATATGTCATGTGGTTTAAATGAGCCAATTACGTTCTCTTGACTATTGAACCCAATCATTGAATGCATATGTGAGGGTTGGTGGGAAAAGTCACTTCATGCACTTATTGAGAAGTTTAGGGGAGAAATTTATCCCATGGGATATTTTTGGACATTTTTTCCCCAAAACAAATTCACCAATTTTCCTGTTCTTCAAGAACGATTCTGCCAAATTCCATGGGATAATTTTTTTTAACTCTAAAAATCACCAAAATTATCCAAGAACTATATAAAATCCTTAGAAATTTGATTTTTTTAAAAACAATTGTGAAACATTTTATCGTTTCAAATTTAAGAATTAGTAAGATTTACCAAGGTTTCTACACTTTATGAAAATTATCAATCCTTAAAATTTTCTCTCGTCAAAAGCTATGTGGGTTGTCTTTTTACTATCATCGCATATCCCTTGGAATCATCACTCTTTTGATCATTCTTTCATGGAGTCTTACACACTATGTAGAGATTTTTTCATATTGTTGTTCATGACCATTACCAGAGTATGTTGAACCCATAAATTCAAATTTAGAAACAAAGCTGCAGATTTGAAGAAGATTAGAGGGATGTAAGTGAGCATAGAGGTTGATAAAAGCTAGAAACCTTTACCCATTGAGTTTTTCTACTTTTGGGTGGTTGAGAAGCCATGAATTAATGTTGCAGGAGGTTCTCCAATAGCATACAGTAGGTTGGAATCTTACTGCACATATGGTAAGCACTGTAAGGGTTGGATTTCCTGAGGATACTATGGATTCAATGAAGGGAGATGTCTTTTGTGTGTTGTGTGGAGTAGTTATAAGGAGTGTCATGGCTGTAATGGCTTAGTGAGATCCCTGTAGAGCTTTGGATGGGATTATAGAGAGAAAAATGGATTGTGGGATAAGAGAGAAAATCCTATAGGTGTTTCCTTCGCCTTCATGGCCCCATAATACAACTTTGGGATGGCATCTCAGTAAAAATAGTATATGCTAGATAAAGTTCTTATGATTGGGTGGAAAATCACTCTTACACATCCAGTTGCTTGGATCTTCTTTGTTTAAAGATATAAATATTCTTTTGTATTTGAATTCTACAATGTGTATTTGATGCTTGTAAAGTTTAAGATTTCATATGCATTCTAGATGTGTGTAGATATTGTGCATTTTTAATATGCATCTACACACATGATTTTATTATTAGGAATTTGTAATTATGGATGTGGGAGAAATTTGGAAGCTCGTAGTTACTAATGTCCCCTCCCATTGAACGAATTGAGAGAATGGGACATTATACAGTGATATCAAAGCTTATGGTTGGAATACCAGAGCTGTATGGGCCAGGAACCCATATTTACATGTAGAAATTAGATATGGTTATGGAGGAATCAATTTTTGCTACATGGTGGATAAGATGAAGAAAGTAATTTCAAATTAAGTTCAAAATAATCCCCCTTATTACCAAATTGAAATTTTGTGTAGTGAAATTTTGAAAATTTGGGGAGCCACGTGGGTGGAAGGAATGATGTGGACCAACCACATCAAACGCGTGCACAGGTGACTACATATGACAAGTGCAGAGGAAAAAAATGATTGATCGTCAACATTAGAGAAGATCAATGGTTGTAGTTGATAATCCCTGAACAACTTGCATGATGGTTAACAATGGGAAGATGGATATTTGACCATTGGATTGTAGGGAAGATCAATGATCGTGGCCCAAAACAGCTTGGGAACATGCACGATAGTTAACAATAGGCAGGTGAATATTTGACCGTTGAATGATAGGAAAGATCGACGGTTATGGTTGACAACACGTTGGAAATGTGCACGATGGTTAATTTGGGATGAACGAGATGTTGGGACGAAACCATCGGGGGCACGTGTTGCCTTTTTATTGATAATAGCTCCCCAAGTAATTTTCCAAAATCACTTTTACAAAGAGTCGTTACCACTTTTGACCACAGGAAAACCGCCAACACCCGAGGTCAAGTGGTATGGTAGCTTGACAGGCGGTGGGGGGATGACATGTAGGACCTTTCTGATACATCGACATGCATGTGTCAGGTCACATTAACGCCCTTTCTAGGTTAGCAGAAAACGATGTCATTCTTATGCACCAAATTGCACGAAATTGAAGGATTAAGAATAATAAAAAAAGCGAGGGCACTTCCTTCAACTCTCCCTGCAACAACATAGGGACGCAGGCTACAAGGTAGAAAGATCCCTTAACCCCCATTATTATTTTTTAAATCAACAAAGTTGGGTCTAGAATTCAACCATAGTTGTTTCAATAGTATAAATCTCGGAAAAATTGTGGATTATAAGGTGTTGTTACAAAGATACAAACATTTCTAAGTATGGGGAAGATGAAAAATATTAAAAGTAGTAAATTCTAGAATTTTATAAAAAGTGATTGGAGCATCCGATGATGAATTCTGGCGATGGCGAATCTCCATAGGCGGCCCTTTGGCTCCCAAGTGAGTGGGGCCCTCAGTCCTTGTCAGTTACTGTTATCCATTAATTGCTGAATTTGAAGAGAAATTTAGTTCGTGGAGTGCTTCTGCCAATGGTTCTAATGGTTCTAATGACCTGTCAAAGCTTCCGTTTAGTATAACTGATCTGGCATACCAAGAATTTACAGAATCCCGTCTTTAATTTCAGAAACTGAGTTGGCATGTGACAGTCGGCATATTTCCAAACCACATAACTTAGGGTTGTGGGAGTCTGACGACAATGACGTCCTGAATTTGGAGAAAATCCCATCGATTAATGAGAAAGATTCGGTGTTGGATTTCATTCCAACTGGACAGGAGGAGCACCAAGACGAGTACATCTTCTCTGACACCACAAATTTGTGGAACTTCTGACTTCTGAGGCATTTGAATGACTTACTAAAGGAACATTCCACTTCCCAAATCTCAACAACGAGCGTGATCCTTTTTTGGTCGCGTCCTCGGGCAGGCAACAGGCTTCCCTAGTAGTTTACGGGTTACACAGTTTAAAGATATTATTTTTCTACAATGAATGAAGGTTATCTGGTAGAGGATATATATATATATAAGGGAGTGTTACGCAGGTTAGTGGATATACGCATATCTATAAAAATTTTAAAGAGCAAGCGTGAATACACGAGTATTTTGGTTTTTAGGGCATCAAACTTCCGTTTATGCAATCAACGAGGGCTGGTTCTACCTTTTAGATAGAAACATAGAAGAGATAAATGTATTAAACTTGGAGATTACGTGAATACACAAATTATTATATATATTTTTATTAATTATTAAAGATATTTTAATATTCATAATGCCCCTTAGCAGGACTCAGAATTATCGATATCACGTTTTGCTCATATACATATGTCGTGGTCTTCTTATTGGCATTTTTATATACATTTATTTACAAATGTGTAATTTTGTTCATAAATAATTGACTTGATTATTACAAATAAACATGTGAATATTATAAATTTAAAATTTCAATTGATATTTTGTATAATAAAAATTCAACTTATGATGAGCAAAGATTATGGACAGCAAAAGTGTGGCAAGCATTCAACTATATACCTAATTAGAGAGAAAGACCTTGAAGGAGAGTCAGATAGTCTTACAAAAGATAGATTTTTAGAAAATTTGAAACAATGTATATCACTTCTAATCATATGTAAGTTTTTCTTATGCTTAAAAGCATTTGAAAAATGAAATATATACTCTCTACCATTTGATTTAAATGCTAGTTATCAACCATTTCATTTAAATCCGAAAAAAATTCATTGTACAATTATATTGAAATGAAGCCCACAACCAAACCACTACAAGTAGTGCTGGCTAACTTCAATTCTATACAACATACATAGGTTGAGGCAGTTTCAATTCCCGAACTCAAGTGTCATTGGTTGGTTTATATGCCCTGTCGTCCATCGACGTATGGAATGGAAAAATAGCCTTCAATCACCTACAGACGTATGGTTATATGTTTGAAACATTTGTAGCAACTCTGGAGTCAATGAAATGTCATTTATGTATTGTTCGTATGAAACTTCAATTAGATTTGGTAGTATCTTTACATGAACATGTTGCCTTAGAGTGTACCTACTATATTTATCTTCGTTTTTCTATTATGTAGTGAAGACTATGATTGTAAGATAACATTTTTTTTTAGCATTTAACACAGTAGCATAGATCAACAGGTTGTAAAGAAGTTGCAAGAATTATATAGTTGTAGTTACTACAAAAATGTTCAAATAGATGTGTATAAACAATTTTGACTTCTAGAATTCTTTGCACTTGCAATATAAAATAGATGTATTAATCTATTTTCTTTTGTATAGATTGTAAAAAATGAATCAAAGTAGATAGAATTGGAAAACTTGTATGTTTGTCAAAAAAGAAAGCAACAACAAAGTACTAAAAGTATCTAACATTTAATCTTTAAAAAAAATGAGCATCGAGTGAAATTACTTTCTTGGAGATTGGTCTATGAAAGACATTGCCAGTTTTCCATCTCACGCTTAGAGGTTCAAAAAAAGTGGGCATTCCAAGACATAGGTTTCCAAATCCATTTGAGCCATTTCTAGTGACATTTTTAGATAAATACATGAGTATGGATCTTGAGCTAAGTTGATATCGGACTTAAAAGGAATAAATATTTAAAAACCTAGTCCACTTATAATTGAGACCCGTAAATATTACGTTTGTTTTCATTATATACTAATCGATAGTTTGCATTTGGACTTGCATATATTTTGTTAGAAAGAAATTCAAGGAACATGTTTGAAAGGGTCAATAGTGAAGGAATATAGAAGATGCAAATGAAAACATACTCACAATTGCAGTGTCATATGTAGACTCTTCATATTTTATGTTCAATTCATAGATACTATTGTTTTGTCGGCAACTTGTTACAATTGCAGCAATGGAACCAACAAAATATCGGTTTTTAGTTACTCACAAACTGTGTATTGTAGTATTCAATGCTAGTATAAGATGATAACAAACAAGTGACATATTCTCGACAGTTGTCTTTCCAATAAGATGTATACAAAATTCCACATCTCCTCTTTCATAGACAATTTTCTATTTAAGTGCAAAGTTTGTGATATGTACACTTGAGCCACATAAGAATTATGGCATAAGGAATCCTATGAGGTCATTTGCAATGGTAATATTATTGGAATTGAGTAATAGTATATGGCTTTAACAATAGGCAACTCATTTCATTTCAAAGACTAGGAAGCCAAGTTTAAATTCTAACGCTGAAAACCTTGCTTTGCTCTCACGGGGTGTTAGTCTTTTTAACTGTGGAAATTTCTTTGTCAACTCAAAGCCTAGCGGAGAAGTAGTTTAGAGACTGGAATGGAGTTTAAAAAAATCAAAGTAGCGACTTATCAATGCCATGAATTTCTTTATCACCCTAAACTAAATTTTTAATATATAGTTTAGTTTAGGGGTTGGGGTAGTTTTTAATGTTTTTTATTTTATTTTTTAATATATAGTTTAGGCGGGGCTCGGGGTAATTTTAATGTCTTTTTGTTTTTTTTAATATATAGTTTAGGGGGGTTGGGGGTAGTATTAATGTTTTTTTTTTCACATGGATGAATTTGAATAATTTTACATGAAGCATTTTAGATGTTTTTTATTAGCATGATGTTTGTAATTGAAACTCTAAATGAGTTTTTGAATATTTATATGAATCATTTGTTCTTGTATGGTCTAATATATTATTTCATTATGAATCACATCATAATTTATTTATTTTTATATGGTTAGAGTGCTGAAATTATTTATGAATTTTGTTTGTTTGTTTAATATGCAAATTTCAAAAAAGTTGTAATTTATCTCTTGAAGAAAAAAAACTTTTTCCAATTTACGAGTTGATTTTAAAGTTTTTGTAAACAACAGTATGGGATGTTTAGGCCATGGCTCTCTTTTTTACCAAAAAAAAAATCGTGTATACTTGTATCAACACGTTTCTATTTTGGGGGTGTTTTTGGTGTTTTGTTTTTGCAAAAATAATCATTTTTATGGCTAGAGTTCACGTTCTTAGTATAAAGTTATTGTTTCATAGTATAAGTGGTTATATGATATTCCTATTGGAATGGACTGGTTAGAAGCACATATAGTTAAACTTGACTACTACAACAAAAAATTCGAATTCATTAATGAGGAAGGAAACCCTAGGGTTGTAAACAACATCTTGGAGGTAGTTTCCATTAGACAGATTTCAGCCATGCAGTTGAAGAATTTTTGTAGGACAAATTGTCAATTGTATGCAGCTCAAGATTTAAATAAAACATAAAATGAAATCCCCAAATTGGAGGACTATCATGTACTACAAGAATTTAGGAATGTATTTCCTAATGAAGTGTTAGGACTTCCTCCAAAGAGGGACATTGATTTCACAATGATCTTGTGCCAGGAGCTACACTAGTGTCTAAGACACCTTAAAAAATGAGTACACCATAATTATTAGAGATGAAGATGCAATTACAAGAATTATTGGAAAAGAAGTACAAAAGGACAAGTGTATCTCCATGGAGAGAACCTGTGCTATTTGTGAAGAAAGAAAGACTGAAAACTCAGGTTATGCATTGATTACAGGACGCTAAATAAAGTGAGAGTGAAAACAAGTACCCATTACCTCGAATTGATGATTTTTTTATCAAATGAGAGGGGCAGAGGTATTTTCAAAGATTGACTTGAGGTCTGGTTACCATTAGGTGAGAACCAAGGAAGAATATGTTCACAAGGAAACCTTTAGAACAAGGTATGCACACTATGAATTTATAACGGTGCCATTTGGTCTCACTAATACACCAGATACCTTCATGTGTCTCATGAATAGCGTTTTCACCAAGTCATTTTGGAGAAGTTTGTGCTTGTTTTTATGAATGACATTCTTATCTATTATAAGAATGAAGAAGAGCATGAACATCGTTTGAGAATGGATTTTCAATTGCTAAGGCACCATAAGCTGTATGCGAAGCTATGAAATGTGATTTTTATAAAAATAAAATTCATTATTTGGGTCACATTATTTCAAAGGAAGGAATATCAGTGGATCTAGAAAGTATTGAATCCATTATGAATTTAAAAAATCCAAAGAATGCAATAGATGTGAGATCTTTTATGGGTCTTGCTGGTTATTATAGGAGGTTCATTGAAATATTTTCCAAGGTTACACACCCAATCACTTCTTTGCAAAAAAAGGGAACAAAATTTGAGTGGACACAAAAATGTGAAGAAAGCTTCCAACTATTGAAGAATATGCTTACAAGTGCTCCAATTCTGAAAATTGTAGACATAGAAAAAGACTTAGTGGTGTGCACAAATGCATGTAAACAAGGACTTGGAGGATTTCTTATGCAAGACAATCATGTGGTGTGCTATGAGTGTATAAAATTGAAAGAATGCAAAAGGATTATGCTACCCATGATCTAGAACTTGTATCCATGGCGCATGCTTTAAAGATGTGGAGGCACCATCTAAGGGGCAGGAAATTTGAGCTAAGGACATACCACTATGGTATGGAATATTTTTTTACAACATTGGGAGGGGAGGCACATTTTAATTAAGATGAGCAAAAGTATCATGAAAAACCATAATAATTAAAACAGGAGGTAGATTTATTCTTTTAATAAAATAGGGGATTATGGCACTTTAGGAACTAGGAGCATCAGGAGGAATATTTTTTAATTTATGTACATGGGCGCGAGGAGAATGACATAAAATGGACTCTTGTGGAAAATTAATAAACCTCATGAATTCGACGTTTTTAATTGACATGATGCAAATAATTTGAACCATCAAAACTTCAACTGAGTGCCAAAAGGATCAAAAGGTGATGATTTTGGCCAAACTATGGAAGTGATCAAGATAACAAGATGAATGAAATGACATAGAAATGAGACCATGCCAATGCTTAGAGGAAAATATAGCAAAACTCTAAAATTTGAATTGACCACAACATGGCAATATTGAAGATACAACTTGGCGGATCTATTGAAAGGGTCATAGGTAAGCAAAAATGACCAAATGAGATATGTATATGATCAATGCTTCAACCTAATTACAATGGTGTAGATGGAATGACCATGAGGAAAATATTAATAGGTTCGCCTCTGGAATTATGTTTTGACACTTTGGAATCATGTCGATGTTGAGGATCAACATCCATCCTAACAAAAAATAAATGAAACGGAATGACAAAGGATGACTCGACAATTACTGACCAACACAACAAAGACGTGACCATGAAGCAAGTACATGCACTCATGTTCATCAGTGAAAGGAGCAAGGAATGAAATGAGTGAGGCTAGTATTCCACAATGGTTGAAGCAGAGGGATGAAAGAAGTCCCAAGAAACCAAAATAGTAAACAAATAATAGTTCAACAAACCCCCAGGCTATTCACTAGGAACCAAAAAATAGTTATGCTAGCTCCACGTCACATTCTTTCTTATATAAAAAAATGATCATCATATTATCTAAGTTTAAGGACAAAACAATTTGGTGAAAGAGCATAGTGGCAAATTGCACTCAAAGATGCCAAAATCCATGTGGACTTATTTGGTAAAACTGTGAAAATAAAATATCTAAACAAATGAAATTGCTAAGCTAAGAAAATATAGATTGTTAAAAAAATGTGATGAATTACTTTGTGCATTTAATGACTGTAGGATAACACATATCTCAAAACCTAGTTATTTATTTTCATTTAAATACAACCTATTTTATATTTTATCTTTAACTTAAACATAATCAAAGTAAATATGAAATACTCCCTTAACCACAACCAATTCTAGACAATGAAGGACAATGAGCTATGAGTTTTTCCTACAAGCTGACTACATAACATTTACAAGGATATATTTTTTCCTACGTGGATAAATGAGGCTAGTCAGTAAATGGTCGGGAAATCGACGATGAGGCTTAATGGATGGAATTGTCTGAGAGGTGTGGGTCCCACAAAAAATCCCGCAGGTGATATTGACTGGCCACAACTGGTATCTTCTACGCTTCAAAATGTTACACAATCATGGATTTTTTTTTACTATAACACCACCTCAGACCCCATTTTTCTCCATGAATTTAATTCAAAAAGAAGAAGAAAGGAAACCAATAAAATAGGGGGGGGGAATGTAAAATTATAATATTTATGCATGCCTAGCATGTGAATACCTCTTGCGACTAAGAAATAAAGTCTAGAGGTGTGGGATTTTGAGTGGTCGGATGATAGAATCCTCCCACTAGATTTTGGTTCGCATTTTCTTCTTTTGGATTCTGGGGTTTGATAAGTGCATTCTTATGGTTTGTGAATTACTCCCAATCGAGTCCCGGGAGGGGTAATGCAGGTTTGTCAGATTATTGAATGTAAATTCAACTCAAATAAATCATGCCGTAAATAGTCACTTGGTGTTACAGACCCATCATCCCAAAGTCAATCTATCACATTAGAGAGAGATCAATAAAAATTATTTAATTGCTTTAATACTCCGAAGACACATCCCACTCCCCCCTATGAGCTCCACAAGTTGAGGCCAACATCACCTTGTGCATAGGAAACCAAAATCTAACAAATTAAAATATTAAAAAAAATTAAAAAATCAAATTGATAATAAACTATATTAATATAATATAATAAATTAAATTTTGTACTGTTAAACAACTTCAAGTGTAAAAAAAAATGAAAATTATATGTCCCTAGAGGGACATCAAAATTCATTACATATATTATTTTTTACTCCATTTAAATTTTTTATTAAAAATATTCATTACATATCATTTCGTCTTTATGAAAGAGATGAACAACATTTGTATGAACTATTTAGTAGAAGAAGGAAGGGATTTCTTATATGGAAAAACAATAACTTGATTTACTGCTTTTCCATTTTGATAAGTTGGGTTTTGTATATTTTAATGAATTCTCATTAAAGGTTTAAGATTAAATTCATTAATGAATAGTTTTTGGAACAAGTGAAGTCACAACCTTATTCCTTGCAAATGATAATGTGAATACCATTAATTTGTCATAGACACTTTTTCACTTGCTAGAGAAGCTCTTGAAAAGGAGAAACTCTCAAATTACATGCGAGGAAAGGTTAATACATATTTATAATTATAATTTATAAATTTATTCAATTAATTTAATATCTTTTAAAGGAGTCTAAAGTGTAAAAGCTTCTAAGCAAATTTTGATAGTAAACTCTTACATTGTCTAACATTCTTTCCTTAAGAATGGCGAGAAGTAATTTTTAAAAACATGTGTGTTAGAAAACAAAAATTAAGGAGCATATTATGCATGTTCCTCCCTTCTAATATCTATTTCCATCATGCCAAGCGTGCTGGGTGGCTTTAAAAATTTAGCTTTATTCATAGATTTAGTAAAAATATCAACAATGTGTTCATTACTATAACAATATATTCTAATTTGACAACTTTATCTTGGAAGAGATCTCATATTTAATGAGCATGAATTTCAAAATATTTGATATTAATATGAGAATTTAATTTTTTTTCAACTTATATTACGTTTTGATTGTCACAAAATATAACTGTGATGTTTCCTAACCTCCTTGGTGGCCTTCAGAGGCCATGGGAGATTTTCTATTTCATTTTTTTTCTCGAAATTCTTCCATTTTCTCGCACATCTGCGGCGGGCTCGAATCCGCATTCCGCGTTCCGCAGTCCGCATGTGAAACTCGGAAGTTGGATTGCCCAATCGAACTTTTTATTGAAATTACGCTTCTGACTTCCGCAATCCGCAATGCAGAAATTGAAAATCGAATACCAAATTCAGCCACCAAAACTTATCCGTCCGACTTCCGCAATTTCGCAATCCATATGCGAAACTCAAAAGTCAAAGTCCTCCATTTCTACTCTTTAGAGGTGACATGATACTCTTTTTTATTCCCTTTTGTAATACATTCTCAAGTATGACATTGAGATTTCAAATATCTACTATAAAGATAGTATATAGAAATCGTAACAAAAATAAAGAAAATTATATTATATCAATGTAAGGATAGACAGGTCGTTCTTGATAGTATTAAAAGAAATAATTGATAGCTGATAATCATATATAGACTAACACAAAGAAATTAAGACAAATTTTAATCTATTATATTAGACGCAGATGAACAAAAAGGAACAGAAAGAGTTGAAAGGCGGAGTTCAACCTGGATTTGATAGAGGAAACCAAAATATGAAGAAAGGATAACAAAATCGATTACATTAGTACCAGCTAATGTATTACGAGTCTGTTTAGTATGGCTTTTCACCGATATAATTGCCAGGGGGATCGTAGTTGCACGTCATGAAAGTATCGCCGTTGTTACAAATAACCCTCGCGCAGCCCACGCTGCGACAGTTCTTCCAAACAACTTGTGCCCGCATTTCTCGAACTGATCACAAGATCGAGTGTTGGCGTTGAAGAAAGGAAGCTCACAAGATCGAATGTTAGTTACAATCATAGTGACCACATCAAAACAATGTTGTTTAAAAAACAAAATACCATATTGAAATCAATTCATGCAAAATTAAAAAATAAAATTATTAACATGAAGAAAATGATGAATTGTAATAAATTAATAATCAAGTTCTGTGATAATACATGTAAAAGAATGCAATGGAATTTAATGATGAATTACATATATATTACAGAGTGATCAATGTGTAGTTTGAAATTCTTTATTTAAGATTGAATTTTTTCTATTAGTATGGACAACATATGCATAATTTTTTTTCTTTGCTATTTTATTATGTCCTTTTTTTTTTCAACATTAAATGTTTTTTGGACTTTTTTTTGTTAAAAGTTATATATTGGAAATGATTCTCCCTTTGAAATCTATGTATCTTTGTTTCCGTTCTTTTATTTGTTCAAGTGATTCATTCTTTGTCATAAATAGGATTTTCATTAAAAAGACACATAATTATATTGAATACCCTCTAATATAGAAATAGAAAACTCAAATCAATGTGCCAAAGAAAATCACATAAAACCATGCATACAAAAATCACAAAAATCAATATATAAAAAAAAATCATAAAAATCAATGCACCATAGAAAATAAGAAAAATCTCTACTTTGCTTGCTTCTTGATAATATCCCAAAAAGTTCCAATTTAAAGAGTAATCCTCTAATTCAACCGCCTTAATTGATTTGCTATAATTCATTCCTTAGACTTAGGAGTGGTTTTCAAGAATTCATCATTTACAAACAAAAAATCTTTAGTTAAAAATAAAGTCAAGAAAGAATTTTACATTATATATAATACTTAATCTTTTTATGTCCAAATAATTTAATCGAAGAAAAGTTTAGAGTTAAATAATGTTGAGGCATTGTAGAAATACAAATGAGGACTTTTCTTAATTTAATATTTTTTTGACATGAGTGAATTAAATAATGTCCTAATGATTTACCAACAAAACACCCTTCAATAATCTGCATAGTTAAATAATTTAAAAAACATTAAAATTCTTTGGAAAATTAAAAATGGACAGAATGCTACATCCATGAATCTTTATATGCATGGTCGTAATCTATTTGATACACTATGCTATAGCATTATGGATATATGATGGCTGTTAAACATTAATACTATATAAAAAAAAATTAATAAATACCAGATTAAAACGAAGTCTGCACATATTGGAATGGATTATGGAGAAACAGACTTTGTAAACGTGATGTTATGTATTGTGATGTTTGGGTCATATATGCTATATGCTATGTACTTTTTGATTTTATAGAATAATAAAAGTAATTTTTTTTTCTTTGAAAAAAAAATATTGAAATAAATTAGTTGTTAGTAAAAAGGGGTTTACACAGTTTGGAATGGATCTGATGATAGCATTTAATGATTATGGAGAAAAGCAAGCCTCGGAATACCTGATCGACCGAGAAAGAAAAGCCTCTAAACTAAACCAGCAGAAGGTCACAAACACAATGGAAAAATATTGAGGTGGAAAAGTAGGATTGAAATAACTCCATAAAATAAGGATAAATTGCTCGGATGAGCCCTTAGCTGTAGAGTATAATTTCCAGTTCAGCTCTAGGTTTCCATCATGTAGACCTGGTATAAATTGGATACAATGCTTGCTAGCTGGTTTGTGCCAACCACATGTGGTTTAAATTGGTAGAGCTTCGTGGGATTACTTTAGTGACCTTAATGAATTTATATAGAATTAATCAATACGGAAAAGGTATCAATTGTACTTGCATTTGAAATAGAACCATTCACTGTACATAATATAGGAAAACTTTATACCTAAAAGACATCAACTTTTGCAAATTTGTTTTGACAATTTCTTTGAGATGAAAAGGCACGCAAAACTGAATTGAATGTGAATGGGCTGGTAGGTTAACATTGTTAGGTTTCGTCTGAACATGAATAAGCAGGTAGGTAAACTGTATTCCCATCTCATAAACTGTTTTTTCATAAAGGAAGTTGCAGAGTGTAAGGCTTAGTTTATGTAATAATTGATTGTTTCATGAATCTGAAATATATTTAGATTATAATTTTATTATAATGAAATTGTTAATTTGGAATTAGTATAATTTCAGTGGAACAAATGGAATAATGGAAATGATATTGAATTGAAATTTGAACTTCAAATTCAAATATATATATTAAATGTGTTTTTGGAATAATGGAAATGATATTGATTTGAAATTTGAAATTCAAATTCAAATATATATATTAAATGTGTTTTAAAAATATTTTTTTTAACAGACCTAACACATCTCATTCACTTTTTTTTGGAGTCGACATGTGACAGATGTGACACATCTCACTCACTTGTTTTTGGAGCCAACATGTGTCACATTAGCATGACAGACATGACACATCTCATCCACTTTGGGCTATAGAAAGCGCCTCTCAGCGGAATGAGCTTTACGCGAATAATTATGGTTGATTATGAATAGGGTTAACATGAATTTTTTTAATTAACCATGGTTGATTGTGGTTGACTTTGGTTAGCCATGGTCAACCATCTATTATCATGGTTTAAATGTAATACCCACAATTCTGACTTTGAATATATTAATTAATCAAAATTATGTAAATGTTGTAAATATGCTAGTATGGATTCTTGGTGCGGAGCTAGACAAGGCCTACAAGTGAATCACTATGCATGTACAATGTATATATTTTTATTTGGACCATATGCTTGGCTTATCATGCAAATTTGAAATGTATGTAAATATTATGCTGGAAACTAATAAAATGGTCCAAGATGGTGGTGTAAAGAGAACTAGAGGGGCTATGATTCAACTGAAGGGGAAGAGGAAAGGGGGCATATGTGAAGCTAAATCATTGGATGTCATGTGTCAACCTTAGAACTCTTCCAAAATATGTCATGTGCTTTAAATGAGCCAATTACCCTCTCTTGACTATTGAACCCAATCATTGAATGCATATGTGAGGGTTGGTGGGAAAAGTCACTTCATGCAGTTATTGAGGTATGGGGGTTGTGACAGTTATGTCAACTACCAGGGGTCCTTTTATTCTATGGTCAGAAGCAAGAAAAATTTTAGGTGCGAAATTTAGCCCATGGGATTTTTTCGACATTTTTTTCCAAAAACAAATTCACCAATTTGTCTTTTCTTCAAAATCACCAAAATGATCCAAAAACTATATAAAATCCTTAGAAATTTGATTTAAAAAAAAAAATTGTCAAACATTTTATCATTTCAAATTTAAGAATTAGTAAGATTCATCAAGGTTTCTACACTTTATGAAAATTATGGATCCTTAAAATTTTCTCTAGTCAAAATCTATGTGAGTTGTCTTTTCACTATCATCTCATATCCCTTGGAATCACCACTCTTTTGATTATTCTCTGATGCAGTATTACACACTATGTAGAGAGTTTTTTATATTGTTGTTCAAGACCATTACCTGATTATGTTGAAGCCAAAAATCCAAATTTAGAAACAAAGCTGCAGATTTGAAGAAGATTAGAGGGATGTAGGTGAGCATAAAGGTTGGGAAAGCTAGGAACCTTTACCCATTGAGTTTTTCTACTTTTGGGTGCTTGAGAAGGCATGAATTAATGTTACAGGAGGGTCTCCAATAACATATAGTAGGTTCGACTCTTACTGCTCATAATGTTAAGCACTGTAAAGGTTGAATTTTCTGAGGAAACTATGGATTCAATGAAGGGAATTGCCTTCCGAGTGTTGTGTGGAGTAGTTAGAAGGAGTGTCATGGCTGTGATGGCTTAGTGAGATCCCTATAGAGCTCTGGATGGGATTATAGAGAGAAAAACGGGTTGTGGTATAAGAGAGAAAATCCTATAGGTGTTTCCTTCACCCTCGTGGCCTCATAATCCAACTTGGGGATGGCATCTTAGTAAAAATACTATATGCTAGATAAAGTTCTTATGGTTGGGTGGAAAATCACTCTTACACATCTAGTTGCTTGGATCTTCTTTGTTTAAAGATAAGTATTCTTTTGTATTTGAATTCTGCAATGTTTATTTGATGCCTGTAATGTTTAAGATTTCATATACATTCTAGATCTGTGTAGATATTTTATTTCTACTGTGTATTTTTATTATGCATCTACACAAATGCTTTTATTATTATAGATTTGTAATTATGGTTGTGGGCGAAATTTGGAAGCTCGTAGTTTCTATTGTCCCCTCCCATTGAATGGATTGAGAGAAGGGGACATTATATAGTGATATCAAAGCTTATGGTTGCAATACCGGAGCTGTATGGGCTAAGAACCCATATTTACAGACATAAATTAGATATGGTTATGGAGGAATCAATTTCTGTTACATGACGAATAAGAGGAAGAAAATAATTTCGAATTAAGTTCAAAATAATCCCCGTTATTACCAAATTGAAATTTTGTGTAGTGAAATTTTGAAATTTTGGGGAATTTTTAAGTGGGCCCCATCTATGTCATGTGGAGGAGTGACATGAGGGAGCCATGTGGGTGGAAGGCATGATGTGGACCCACCACATCGAACTCATGCACATGTGACTACATATGATGGGTGCAGAGGAAAACAAAGATCCGATCTTCAACATTAGAGAAGATCAATGGTTGTAGTTGATAATGCCTTAATAACTTGCATGATGGTTAACAATGGGAAGATGGAGATTTGACCATTGGATGGTAAGGAAGATCAATGATGGTGGCCCACAACACCTTGGGAATATGCGCAATAGTTAACAACATGCAGGTGAATATTTGACCATTGAATGATAGGGAAGATCGACGGTTATGGTTGATAACACGTCGGAAATGTGCATGATGGTTAATTTGGGATGACCGATTTGTTGGGATGAAACCATCGGGGGCATGTGTCACCTTTTTATTGATAATAGCTCTCGAATTAATTTTCCAAAAGCACTTTTACAAAGAGCCATTACCACTTTTGGCCACGGGAAAACGCCAACACCCGAGGTCAAGTGGTATGGTAGCTTGACAGTCGGTGGGGGGTTGACATGTAGGACCTGTCCGACACATTGACATGCATGTGTGAGGTCACATCATCACCCTTTCTATGTTAGCAGCAAATGACGTCATTTTTATGCACCAGATTGCACGAAATTGAAGGATTAGGAATAATAAAAAAAGCAAGGGCACTTCCTTCAACTCGCCATGTAGCAACATAGGGAGGCATGCTACAAGGTAGAAAGCTCCCTTAACCCCCATTATTGGTTTTTAAATCAACAAAGTTGGGTCTAGAATTCAACCATAGTTGTTGCAATAGTATAAATCTGGGAAAATTGTGGATTATAAGGTGTTGTTACAAAGCTACAAACATTATTAAGTATGGAGAAGATGAAAAATATTAAAAGTAGTAAATTCTAGAATTTTATAAAAAGAGATTGGAGCATCCGATGAGGAACTAAAAACTGCTTAGTAATCCTAGTCATATTTATTATTTGGGACAACAAAGAAATTGTTCCAGTTCTCCATAAATTGTATTCTATAGTTGTTCAAAGTTGGCATCTAGATTTAAATGTGCCTACAAGAAAAGAGCAGAAACTAGGCCAATTTGACAATCTTGAAGGACTGTAACTTTGTACTTAAAATTCAGGAATGAGCATACTTATAGTCATTGGAAAGATTATCCATAGGGGAAAAATTGTGCATAGTCAAATTCTAAATTGATTCAATTCACATGTTTCTATCATTTGATTAAAAAAGTGCCTGTAGCCATAATTTGACAAAGCCGACAATATGAGTATTTTCTAGAATACATGAAAATTGATTTTTTATTTTCTAAGAATGTAATAAAACTAAAATATGTTCTTATATGAACACTTTTCCAGATTCAGGATCACATCAGATATAGTTAAGGATATCATTCAATATAGTTCAATTGAATACCCTTGGTCTTGATTGGCCCAAGAGAATTATCATCATGGATGATGTTCAGGTTCCCTATGAAGCTGAGACAAATGCAATGGAAGAGAACATACAGTTTGAGAATGTAGAGACAAAATCCAATGGTAAGAGAAACCAAGTGAATCCCCCTGACATTGGAGAAACCATGAGGAGCATAAGGGTGGAATTGTAAAGTTACAGAGAAAACAATGAAAGGCTGATTAGAGCTCAAGAAAAAAGAAGAAGCTAAATGCCGCTATGCTTCAAAGTTTGGCATACATACAAAGGAATATTAACTATGGACATTACTTTGAAAAGAAGGAAAATAGTGGGAATAGCTCAAGGAGGCATTCCCACAAGAGGTCCCATAGTTCAAGAAGAGTTTCTAGAGAAAGGGCATATAGTCCAAAATTCTCTTCTAGTGAGCCATCTGACTCTAAGGATTCCATTGAAGGATCAAGCACTTCATCTCATAGGAAGAAGAGGAAGAGGTATTCCAAAAACAACTTACATGGAGAATTTAGGAAGGCCAAACCACTTACATTTGATGGTGAAATAAAATATGGTCAAGAAGTTGAGGCTTGGATTCTTGGGATGAGGAAGTATTTCCAATTTCAAGAGTACTCAAGAAATATGTAAGCAGGGATAATTTTAAGAATCCCCCTCAAATTTATATGTATAATAAATGGGCAAATCTCCATGATATATAGGAAAATTTGAAGGCTATTTTATCAATAATATAATATGTATATATATATTTTTTGGTTAATATTTCATTCTATCATAGAATCTTGTAAAATATTGGTGAATCTTTCACTAAATTTTAATAAATTGTAAAATATTGGCAAATATTTCATTGAATTATAAAATATTGTAAAAACATGGAGAATATTTCATCAAATCATAAAACCTGGTAACATCTTGGTGAATCTTTTTCTAGGAAGACTCAACTTTTGATTCTGCATATTACTAAGGTAGTGCAATAGAAGATCATATGCCAGAGCTCAACTCTATACTCTCTCAACTAGGGAAAATTTTAAGAAGCCCCCGTAAATTTCTATGTATAATAAATGGGCGAATCCCCATGAGATATAGGAAAATATGAAGGCTATTTTATCAATGTTATATTATTTCCATATAATTTTTTGGCGAATCTCTCATTGAATTATATATTTTTTCTAAATTCTTGGTGAATATTTCACTAAATTATAAAACCTTGTAAAATCTTGGAGAAGCTTTCACTAAATTATAAACCTTTTGAAGTCTTCGCGAACCTTTTAGTAAGTTTCTCCTTGGAAATTCATGGCCCCCTGCATGCCCAATTAGGAGGCTATAAATGAAGTCCCATCTCCCAAGGATGATTCCCCAAACATCCACAAAAATGTCAGTGTCACATCTCCAATCGCAAACATCACAATCCCCATGTTTCATAGGAAACTTTGGATATGAATCGATGGGATTTAGAACTCTCCTATATGCAAATGGGCTCCTATAATACATTATTATAGTAAATATCAACTGCCCTTTTCATGTGGACATTAAGAAACTTGAAACACGAGATTCAACCCATAAAATCTGGACGAATGTAACTTCGACTTTGATTTCCATGATTGATAGCAAGTGAAAGAACCCATAGCAACTGCCATTTATGGAAATTAGGGGTGAATGGGAGCTTCCTAGCAATTTTTGTGGGCTAATAGAGGTTTAAATCCATTTTTAGAAGGGCTAAATTGTTTTATCTTGGCTCCCCTTTTAAAATTCAATGGGGCTAACCTACTATTCATTAAAAGTAAGTAAATAAAATGTGGGCTAATCATACCTAATGGGTGCTTAATAAATAAGTATCCCATGCACTAAGATTAGCCCCTAAAATTTTCCATGCTCTCAACTCCTAGTGTTACAGTGTAATTTTCCACCTTGTGAGCATCAGCATTGATTGGCCTTCAGGATCCATTTCACTGACTCAAATTCACTTTATGTGCTCCAGAAAACAGATTTTTCCCTATTTTTCTTCCTGTACGCTTGTTGTCCCATTATATCCAGTGTACAGGTAGGTTGTTCCACTATAGCCCGCAGGTACCAAGTAAAATGGTAAAAATCATTAGAAAATTACTTTTTACTCCCAAAAATCGGTCTTAGGGTGACCTTTGGCCCTCCATATGCCCCGAAACGCCTCGATGTGTCCTTTCACTTACCTTTGGAAGGCTATATATTGAGCTCTTATGGCATATGGAAGGGAGGAGAAAGAGAGAGAAATATAACTCTATTGGAGTTTTGCCGTGACTTGAGTCTACACTCATTGATCCTTGTTGTTGTGAACTCCTTATGTTCACCTATCAAACTCCTTTCATAGTTTGAGTTTTCCATTACATGGAGGATTAAAGTGGTGGAGGCACAAGTGGAGAGACCCATTTCTTGGTTTAGATTGGTTGCCGGCAAGAGGTCGTATATTGTACTTCTTGTTTTTCATTAATGGAAATACTCATTTTCTCAACCAATTGATGTTGTGAATATTGTTAAATTACATTGGGTTATATTTCCTTATAATATCATGGATCATGCTATTGATTATGCTAATGTCTTTCACATATTATATGCACGTGCTTGTACTTGTTGTTGAGACTAATCTGCAGGTTCAAGTGTAGAAGTTGAAAGCTCAATGGGGATCTACTTCGAACATCTGGTTGAAGGTTGGTCTTTTCTCCAATATCTTAGCATTGTCATTTATATAGCATTGCATTGGGAATTGAGTCATTTTCTGGTAGTCAGCTGTCTATTGTGGTCTACCCCAAGCCATAGGAAGTTTTCTCCATAACACCTAAAATATCGATGAACAAATGCATGAATGAGGAGATGAGGGATTTATTTATAAATTCTAGAAGTAGTATTCGATCACTCATGACTAAAGGTGTTGGTGAAACGTGCAACTGCACTAACTAGATTCGGGGAAAGTGGGGACTCCAATTTTTATGTCATCCCTTGATGTTCCAACAGACATGTGGGGACACAAATCTTGACAAACCGAAAAACTGATATATTTGAACACTTCACACTATGGAGTGATTATGGCATCCAAAAACCATTATTACAACATGGATTCTTATCGAGATCCACAAACTTAATATAGTGTATGAATTCCCAATTAGCTTATTTTCTAAACCTCCCATTTTTAAGCTACCCTCTAAGAAAAAAATAACGTGCCTATTTGTTTATAGATACGAATACCGCTTTTTCCTTTCTTTTGTTGACAATCAAATTATGAATTGATGTCATTTGATTTAGAATTTTTAGATTTTTAAGTAGAAAATTGCAAAGGTTATTATAAATAAGAACATACACTAACAGGAACATAAATCACATCAATGCATCATCATGCATATCATTAGAACTACTCCATTAAATACTATTTTTTCTCAGATAAAATGAGGTGGTGTTTGTATCCATGTCCTTGAAATTTTCAAAAGCATGCAAAGTGTTGTAGAACTGGTTTAGCACCATCATTGAATGCAAAAGACAAGATATCAAATCGCAGAATGTTTACATCTTAGTTCAAGCATGCCGTGTACATATTATATATAATCATTTTGGAAATGAAGTATCATATTCCAACTAAATCATATATTCATCATACATAACTAGATCCATTTTTGGATGATGATAGTAATTACAGATAAAAAAATCACCAAAAAACATTTTACTTTTGAATGACCCTTACAAAAAACAAAATACCATAAAAAAAATACCAAACCCAACAAATTTAGGTTACAAATAAAATTGACAAACTTGGCAATACAAATAAAAAATGTACTAGTCTCGAGCTTCTCAATACAAATAAAATAATTTACTAGAATGATTTGAACAACTCTACAGGAATACAGTGCCAAAATGATTACAATTCCACCGTAGCCCCACCATTATAGTCATTGTGCATTCACTTATATTACAAATGTCCCAAGCATCAACAATAACAAAAAAAAATATGGACATACTCACTCTCATGAACGCCTCAGTTCCAATATCAATTGTAGAGCAAGATCCTAATAAAAGCATATTTTAAACAACTGGGTCAAATTTAGTTTGAATATATAAAAACCATGTGGAATCTCTCCATCAAGAGTAGCAGCCACTGACAATGTATAAATGTCATTCGACGGTTTAAACATGACAAGGCATAAAATAAATCATATCTTCTAAGATATATCACACTTTCACGAAACCAGTACTCTTAGGATAGATAAAAAGCCTAACAACACCGAATGAGCCCTATGAATCAAGAGTACCCTAGAATTCAATAGGACTTAAAAAGCATCTATGATAAAAGGAAAATTTGCAGTATAATAATCTATTGTAGTTGTGGATAAAAAGCATGATAAAAAGCATACTACATTAATTATTTGATAAAAGGCATGATGTGAGTCTGTATTCTCTGATTAATTGCATGTACGGTATGCCCCTTCAAGGCCTGATCTTTCAGCAACGGAGATGTTGAACGAAGATTAAAATGTCGAGAAAACTAAGAATGAAAAGTGGAATCACATAAACTAGAACTTTCTTTGTGCAAGTGCAATCCAATGAGGGTGAACCATGAATCAATGCAACCATTATATAGGACAAAATTGCCTCTGATTTTCCCTCCAATATTGAAAATTGAGGGCTCAAAGATGGCATCAACATGAAATTGACTAAAAATCTAGGCGAATACAACCATATGCCTGAATTATAGGGAAAATGGAGGGGAAAATAACCCTTGGGAGCCCCCATTACTAAAAATCAAGGGCGAAGGAATGAGTCCACTAGAATCGCTTTAGAAATTGGGGGCGAAAGATAGATTGGAGGGATATTTTCCTCATTAATATATGGGAGGCTATTCATTTTGGATTTATTTATTTTCTGATAAATATTGGATGATATTTCAATTGAAAAAACCCTTTCCATATAAGAAAATAGCCCACTAAATTTTTGTAACCTCTTTAATTTATCCCATGGGCTAAGTTTAGCCCCTAAAATTATCCATGTATGAAAGCAAGAGTGGCTATATTCAATCTAAATGGGAGAGAATCTATATGGTGGGATCACCTTAGACAATTGAAGAAGATCAATGAAAGGAAGATTGTGTGGAGACAGTTCAATAAATTCTTCAACGAAAAGTACCTCTCTAATAGGTATTATGATGGTAAAATTAAAGAATTCCATGAGCTGAAATTGGGCCAAATGACTATGGAGGAATATGTAAATAAATTATTGGAGCTACTAAGATATGTAAAGTATATCAGGGGTGACAAAGTAAAAATTTAGCATTTTTTAAGTTTGCCTCAATCCTACAAAGACATAATTGAGTTTGATGAACCTCAAACTCTAGATGAGACCATAAGAAAGGCCAAGTATTGTTATGATGAATCCAAAAGAAATCCAAATTTTCATATAGCATGGAAGGAAAAGAAGAATGAGAAGTTTGATCAAAGGAATAAGGGGTCCAAGCCTCCACATTTTAGAAATTAGCCAAGGCAACCACCATAGGGTGTGACAAGTCCAACTAGGATGATGGGAGACAAACCAATAGAGTCACTTGAATGTTGGGGATGTGAAGAGGACCATTTGCTCAGAAAATATCCACATCAAAATGAGAGTGCAAAGAAAGTTCACAACATCCAAGAGGCTGAAACTGTGGGTCAAGTGGAAAGGATTGTCCCGTAGTATTTGTTGATCCATAGTTTGTACTGGCCCATGGTTTTGACCCATAGTATTGGCTCCTAGACTTAGTATATAAGTTTGTGTTGAGGCCAATGAAAGAAACGTCAATTTATTTTGTATTGAGCTTGCTCAAAGGAGGTTTCCCCCAGGAAGTGGCCTGCAATCAATAAATATATTATGTAATCTCATATATAGTGTATTTCATCAATTAATTGTTGCAGGATCTTCACATAATCATGGTTGGTCCAACTAGCCATAGGAACCAAGAGAAAAGTTAGTGAGAGATGGAGAAATGTCCATTAGAAATGGATGGATTGCTCACTTGTGCAAATCTGAATATTTTACCACTTGGTTCATATGATATTCTTATTGGAATGAACTAGTTAGAAGCACATAGAGTTAAAATTGACTACTACAACAAAAATTTTGAATGCATTAATGAGGAAGGAAACCCTAGGGTTGTAAACGACATCTTGGAGGTAGTTTATGTTAGAAAATTTTCAGCCATGAAGTTGAAGAAGTTTTGTAGGAAGGGTTGTCAATTGTATGCAGCCCATGTTTTAAATAAAATAGAAAATGAAATCCCCAAATTGGAGGACTATCATGTACTACAATAATTTATGCATGTATTTCCTGATGAAGTGTCGAGACTTCCTCCAAAGAGGGACATTGATTTCACAATGATATTGTTCCAGGAGCTACAATAGTGTCTAAGAAACCTTACAAAATGAGTACATCATAATTATTAGAGGTGAAGATGCAATTACAAGAATTGTTCGAAAAGAAGTACATAAGGACAAGTGTGTCTCCATGGAGAGCACCTGTGTTATTTGCGAAAAAGAAAGATTGAACACTCAGGTTATGCATTGATTATCGGAAGCTAAATAAAGTGAGAGTGAAAACAAGTACCCATTACCTCGAATTGAAGATTTTTTTTATCAAATGAGAGGGGCAGAGGTATTTTCAAAGATTGACTTGAGTTCTGGTTATCATCAAGTGAGAATCAAGGAAGAATATTTTCACAAGGAAACCTTTAGAACAAGGTATGGACACTATGAATTTATCACGGCACCATTTGGTTTCACTAATACACCAACTACCTTCATGTGTCTCATGAATAGCGTTTTCACCAAGTCACTTTGGAGAAGTTTGTGCTTGTTTTTATGAATGACATTCTTATCTCTTATAAGAATGAAGAAGAGCATGAACATCGTTTGAGAATGGATTTGTAATTTCTAAGGGAGAATAAGTCGCATGCATTTAGCTACGAAATGTGATTTTTATAAAAATAAAATTCATTATTTGGGTCACATTATTTCAAAGGAAGGAATATCAATGGATCCGGAAAAGATTAAATCCATTATGAATTGGCCAAATCCAAATAATGTAATAGATGTGAGATATTTTATGGGTCTTGCTAGTTATTATAGGAGGTTCATTGAAGGATTATCCAAGGTTGCACACCCAATCACTTCTTTGCAAAATAAGGGAATGAAATTTGAGTGGACACAAAAATGTGAAGAAAACTTCCAGCTGTTGAAGAAGCTTCTTACAAATGCTCCAATTATGAAAATTGTAGACATAGAAAAAGACTTTGTGGTGTGCACATATGCATGTAAACATGGACTTGGAGGATTTCTTATGCAAGACAATCATGTGGTGTGTTATGAGAGTTGAAAATTCAAAGAATGTAAAAATAATTATGCTACCCATGATATGGAACTTGTATCCATAGTGCATGCTTTAAAGATGTGGAGGCACCATCTAAGGGGCAGGAAATTTGAGCTAAGGACATACCACTATGGTATGGAATATTTTTTTACAACATAGGGAGGGGAGGCACTTTTTAATTAAGATGAGTAAAAGTATCATGAAAAAGCATAATAATTAAAACGAGAGGTAGATTTATTCTTTTAATAAAATAGGGGATTATGGTACTTTAGGAACTAGGAGCATCAAGAGGAATATTTTTTAATTTATGTACAAGGTGGTGAGGATAATGACATCAAATGGACTCATGTGGAAAATTAATAGACCTCGTGAATTCGACGTTTTTCAATTGACATTATGCAAATACTTTGAACCATCAAAACTTCAACTGAGTTCCAAAAGGATCAAAAGGCGATGGTTTTGGCCAAACTATGGAAGTGATCAAGATAACAAGATGAATGAAATGGCATAGAAATGAGACCATGATGATGCTTAGAGGAAAATATATCAAAACTCCAAAATTTGAATTGACCACAACATGGCAACACTAAAGATACAACTTGGGGGATCTATTGAATGGGTCATAGGTAAGAAAAAATGACCAAATGAGATATGTATATGATCAATGCTTCAACCTAATTAAAATGGTGTAGACGGAATGACCATGAGGAAAATCTTAATAGGTTCACCTCTGGTATTATGTTTTGACATTTTGGAATCATGTCGATGTTGATCATTAACATCCATCGCAACAAAGAATAAATGAAACAGAATGCCAGAGAATGCCAGAGAATGACTCGACAATTACTGACCAACACAACAAAGAAGTGACCATGAAGCAGGTACATGCACTCATGTTCATCCCTGAAAGGGGAAAGGAATGAAATGAGTGAGGCTAGTATTCCACAATGGTTGAAGAAAAGGGATGAAAGAAGTCCCAAGAAACCAAAACAGTAAACAAATAACAGAACTCAACATACCCTAGGCTATTCACTAGGAACCACAAAATAGTTATGCTAGCTCCACGTCACATTCTTTCTTATATAACAAAAATGATCATCATATTGTTTGATTTTAAGGACAAAACAATTTGGTGAAAGATCATAGTGGCAAATTGCACTCAAAGATGCCAAATTCCATGTGGAGTTATTTGGGAAAACCATGACAATAAAATATCTAAACAAATGAAATTGCTAAACTAAGAAAATATAGATTGTTGAACAAATGCAATGAATTACTTTGTGCATTTAATGACTGTAGGATAACACATATCTTAAAACCTAGTTATTTATTTTCATTTAAATACAACATATTTATGTTTTATCTTTAACTTAAACATAATCAAAGTAAATCTAAAATACTCCCTTAACCACAACCAATTTTAGACATTAAAGGCCAATGAATTGTAAGTTTTTCCTACGTGGACTCCACTGATACATGTAGCAACTACAAGCAGACTACATACCATTACATAAAATTTACAAGGATATATTTTTTCCTATGTGGATAAATGAGGTTAGTCAGTAAATGGTCGGGAAATTGGCAATGGGTTTTAATGGACGGAATTGTCTGAGAGGTGTGGGTACCACATAGAATACCACAGGCGATATTGACTGGCCACAACCAGTATCTTCTATGCTTCAAAATGTTACACATTCATGGATGTTTTTTTACTATAACACCACCTCCTCAGACCCCATATTTCTCCATGAATTTAATTCAAAAAAAAGAAAAAGAAAAAAAAGAAAAGGAATCTAATAAAATAGCGGGGAAATGGAAAATTATAATATTTATGCATGCCTAACATGTGAATACCTCTTGCGACTAAGAAAGAAAGTGTAGAGGTCTGGGATTTTGAGTGGTCGGATGATAGAATCCTCCCACTAGATTTTGGTTCGCTTTTTCTTCTCCCGGATTCGGGGGTTTGATAAGTGCATTCTTATGGTTTGTGAATTAATCCCAATCAAGTCCGAGGAGGGGAAATGCAAGTCTGTCGGATTATGGAATGTGAATTCTACTCAAATAAATCATGCTGTAAATAGCCACTTGGTGTTGCGGACCCATCAACCCAAGGTCAATCTATCACATCAGACAGAGATCAATAAATATTATTTAATTGCTTTAATACTCTCGAGACATGTCCCACTCCCCCTATGGGCTCCACAAGTTGAGGCCAACATCACCTTGTGCATAGAAAACCAAAATCTAACAAGTTAGAATATTAAAAAAATTAAAAAATCAAATTCATAATAAACTATATTAATATATTATAATAAATTGAGCTTTGTAGCGTTAAACAACTTCAAGTGTAAAAAAAATTGAAAATTATATGTCCCTATAGGGACATCAAAATTCATTACATATATTTTTTACTGCATTTAATTTTTTATTAACAAGAGCCACAAGGTGGCAATGTCCCTGACATTTTCACCTGATTTTGGGAGACTTCTTTCGCAAGTCATGTAAGTAAGATTAACCTTTGATTACACACATTTTTAAGGGGTTGATTTCAAGGTAAGAGCTTATGTAAGATGAAGGGGATAAATTCACCAAATAATATTGAAATTTATAATAATCGTATAGTGAACTCACTAATCCACCACTAAACTCACTAATCCACCACTAGTGGGGAAATTTTATAGGTACTCATTTTCCATAAGATTTACCAATTGATGAAGTGAAGTTGGCTTACCAAAAGAAAATAAAACGGTTGCTATGAATCTAAATGGAGGAACGATAGTCTATTGTTTCTCAAAGCATTTAAAGGGCCGCTAACCTTTTAGTCTACAAGGAAAACGATTAAGGAGTTCAACAAACCACTGCAAAAGTAGATTCATCAAATCGTTGACTAATTTAAACTAGATTTGGAGGCCATATCTTGATCAGAAAAGCCACCGATACTACTATCTGTCGCCACTTAATAAAAAATAAATGAATTTAGAGGTTATGAAGAACATAATATCACATAAATCGAAGGCACAATTGCCACGTTTTGGTGCAAGTGAGCCACGATGTCATTTTTTTAATTGCCACCTGACCATTTTAAAAGAAGACCGTTGATATTTCTTGAGATGAGGAGATTGTTTTATATCATTGAATGATTTTCCACGAGATCAAAGATTCTCGTCCCTCGAAATAACCAGCAGGATTCCACAAGAAGAGAGTAATTACGCTTTTTGTTTATCAAGAGACGTGTGAAGGAAGGAAGATGATGTTGGATAGATAATTAAGGAAAATTTAAGCCTCCGCATCATGTTGAATAAATTCTTCTGAACATGCATGTGATTCTGCCATATTGCTAATTTATCTTTAGGATTAATGAAAGAAGCCACCCATTATCAAATTGACATTGGGCTGTCATGAGCTAGTTGTAAAATAGAATGCATATTTGTCTAAGAAGAAATTATTGAAAATGATTGGGAAGATCAAGGAAAGAGTATTGAAACTCTATGGCAAAGATATTTTATCTGTCGTTCTTATGGATTTATCCACCTAGTCTTTCAAAGACAAAATATTTTTGTTGTATTCTTATTCATATAGTTTTAACTTATAATTAGTTTTAAATTTTGTCTAATACGATTTTTATCTTTCTCGTAGGTTATGCATTCCATCTCCTCTGTTTAAAAGGAAAATCCTTCACCTCGACTACAGATATGCCATCGAAAAGGGGAATCCCTATTAGGATAGCCTGTGTGACATTAGCCCCTACTACCGCCCAAAAAATGCATTCCAACTCCTCCATCAACTCCTTGAAAAATGCATTCAAACTCCTCCATTTAAAAGGAAAATTCTTCACCTCGACTGCAGATACACCATCGAAAAGGGGAATCCCTGTTAGGGTAGTTTGCGTGACATCAACCAACCGCCCCCTCCTGGGAAGGGAGAATCGAGGACGACGTCACACTCCTGCAACCTGAGTCAACGGTATCTGGACTTGACTCTGCTTACTCTGCTGCTGAGCCAACATCATAACTTGTTGGATCCACAAAAGTTGCTATGGGTGTTGTTGGACCTGGAACTCTATCTACCTTTGCTTCTGTTGATGGTGGTTCTTCTACTGCTATATATTAAAAGAATAAACCCTAGAATAACTTACCAATAGAAGAAAAAAGTGTCATTAAAGAAAATAGCTTCATCTGTAGTCTTAGAGGAGAATTTTACAAAAGAAGCAACAAAGGGATAGGAAGTACATATTTTTTTGAATAGATTACTTACTATAGTAATTTATGATTTAAAATCAATTACACAATTCATGGAAGTCGATATGTATGTTATTTCATGAATAATGTTAACATATGTGGGCACGTGTGCAAAAGAAGCAACAAAGGGATAGGAAGTACATATTTATTTGAATAGGTTACTTACTATAGTGTGCTAGGGATGAACTTATTCGTGATAAGAGGGGAAAACTACACGAGCATAAATACATGTAACCTTCTCAAATCAGAAGTAATATATGTGCATATCTCATTTGAGCATTGCAGCATCACTACTATACCGATAAAATAATTCAAGTGTAGATTTGGAATTTAAAAGTTTAACAACAAAGATTACTCAAAGGATTCATTTATCCATTTGCGGGTTGAGGCGATGGCGATTCAATAAAGTTGTTGCCAGGAAAGCTGCTCATTAAAGAAACTAATAGATCAAATGTGATGTGGTAAATAAAGAACTTTTTAGGAGAATATGGATTCTGTTTTATCTGCATCAACAAAGATAGAAGGTCCAACCTATACATTGCAATGAACAACATATACATATAAACAATTAAATGGATGGTCGAATCCTATTAGGGTTTCATATTAACTATGTCCCATGCAAGTAATCTTCAGAAGTCAAAGTCAAACAATAAGAGAATACATTTTATATATATATATATATATGGCGGGCCAAAGGACTCAACCTATGGCAAACAATTTATATACACCTGCAATTAGAACATGTCGAAAGACTCAAACACATACAAGATATTAAGAAGTATCAATGCAATTCAACATTGTAACAATGATTTCGTGTATGCCGAATGGCTACAAAATTAAACAAAAAGATCATGAATATAATATTCTTCACTGTAATCGTAATAAACAAGTGTATTGGAGTAACTATTAACAAGTGTATTGGAGTCACTACTGGAATGACATCGAGGTTAAATCCTTCTTAAGTAAATAATAGTACAAATATGTGTATAAACAACAAATATCCTCCATAAGAGAATAAAGTCCTCCACATATGCAAGGCCAAACCCAGGGAGGGGTTCACCATCATCTTCTATTTATAAAAATTGCAATAAGAGACATGCATTCAACCACGGGACTCAAGGAAAGAGACATGCACTCAAGACAAGAGACATGCATTCAACCAAAGGACTGAAGGCCCAAGAGGGCATCATTTGGTGGGAAGAATTAGAAAATTCTACTTTGGTTGAGAGTGGTTACTTCAATATTTTCTTGGTTTAATCATATTTGCTCATGTTTTTTTGAGGTCTCTTAGATATTGTCAGTCTCTTTGGGATTTTAGTTATTATGACAGCAGTGTGATATTTGATTTTTTTGTTTTTGACATGTATAAGTTATAGTTTGTATGGGCTTACAGTTTCTTCAAGAATAATGATGGAAATGTACTTTTTACATATTGCATACATTCCTCGATGTAGGCATGAAACAACAATTTAGAAGCAACTGGTAGAATAGTCAGAGCTTCGTCCACTGTGGAGAAAAAAAGGCTCTCGGTTACTTGAGAAGAATACATGTGCTTGAAACATTTAATATAGTTGTCAACACTGTGAGAACATGTTAACTCCACTTCAAAAGGGTGTTTATCGGAGGACCAGCGCTCAGAAAACATGGTTTCATAAAACTCAGATTTCCTCAAAACTGTAGAATGAAGGTAAAGAGGATTTTCTTGTCCATCTGAACATATCAACCCTAATTTTACATCAGCGGTGTTCTTGTCTCAAAATTGGCAGTGTCCTTGTCACAACATTGTCAAATGCTCAGCCAACGCCACTTGAACTTGCTTTTAGCCTCCTGTAAACATATTACATTGTGAGAAAAATTAAATTATATGAAAATATCTCAATTAAATCCAAATCCAGTAGGCTTAGAATGGAAGTATAGAATGATATAGCAGTGTTTTTTGGTGTTTCTGGATACGTTCACGGTTAGTGTGTCCTGTTTTTTATGCTCTGTTTTCAGACTGGCATGCTGCTCTGTTGTGTTGTACACTGTTAAAAAGTACGCGAACATGGGTGCGTGGGGAGGAAAAGTCGATCCAAAGAATAAGAACCTGAACTCGTAATTTGACGGGAGAGATCAGTATTTAATCTTGCCAGGGTACATTTAGCAATGAAACATTAAATGATAATTGGGGAGATTTTTTTTTATAGAAATTATGGCAGTCTGTCATGTCCGTCCTTTGCAGGACCTGACCTCAGCTAGCGGCTCTTCTTGGGAACCACAAAAAAATATGACTTTTGATTCTGCAATTAATAAAAAAGAGGATGACTTTTGATTCTACAACCAATAAAATTTAAGAAAAATTATTTTTAAAATTCTAAGTTATAAAAAAAATATTCCAACCTTTATCTAAACTATAAGCAATGACAAAAAAAATTATAAGCTAGCATAGACTCTAACCCATATTAATAGGTTTTAAAGATCTATATATGATCCCTCGGCGACATAAAAATATTTCTTACATATCATTTCGTCTTTATGAAACAGATGAACGATATTTTTATGGATTATTTAGTAAAAGAAGGAAGGAATTTTTTTATGAAAAAACAATAACTTGATTTATTGCTTTTCCATTTTTATAAGTTGGGTTTTGTATATTTTAATGAATTTTCATTAAAGGTTTAAGATTAAATTCATTAAGGAATAGTTTTTGGAACTAGTGAAGTCACAACCCTATTCCTTACAAATGATAATGTGAATACCATTAATATGTCATAGTCACTTTTTCACTTGCTAGAGAAGCTCTTGAAAAGGAGAAACTCCCAAATCATATGCCAACTTTTATATCAATAGGAAAGGTTGATATATATTTATCATTATAATTTATAATTTTATTTAATTAATTTAATATGTTTTAAAGGAATCTAAAATGTAAAATATTCTAAGCTTCTAAAGAATCTTCTTTACAAAATTTTGATAGTAAGTTCTTATATTGTCTAACATTCTTCCTTTAAGAATGGCTAGAGATAATTTTTAAAAAATGTGTGTTAGAAAACAAAAAATTGAGGAGCATACTATGTATGTTCTCCCCTAATATCTACCTCCAACATGCCAAGCATGCCTGGTAGCTTTAAAAATTTAGCTTTAGTCATAGATTTAGTAAAAATATCAACAATGGATTCATCACTATAACAATATTTTAATTTGACAACTTGATCTTGGACAAGATCTCATATTTAATGAGCATGAATCTCAAAATGTTTGATATTAATATGAAAATCTATTTTTTTTGTAACTTATATCATGCTTTGATTGTCACAAAATATAACATTGTATAATTTTAAATAAAATAGTTTCTATCCACACTACCTCTTTTCTTGTTTCTCTTGCTACTTTATACTTCGCTTCAAAGGAGGATAAAGACGTTAATTTTTTTATCACTCCATTTAATAGGTCCTGATCCAAGCTAACAAACATAACCACTTATGGATTTCCTATCATCGACATCACCTACACAATATGAATGAGTGCATCCTACCAAATACATGTGGGACCGGAAGGAAAAATGGATGCCATAGTGTACCATACCATGGATGTAGTGCAAAATTCATTTAACAACTAACTAATGAATTTCTCTAGGATCTTGCATAAATTTTGATACAATCTTGACTACAAAGAAAGTGTCTGAATTAGTGAGTGCTAAATAAACTAGGCTACCAAGAAGTTTCCTATAATGTAGCACTGACCATCTTGGAAGAACATCCCTTGTTAATCTTGACTCCATGTGGAGATGGAGAAGAAGTCAAGTATTTTTTTTTAAATATATCCAATGCATTTCTTGATTGTGAAAGAAACAATACATCATGCAATTAAACCCACAAAAAAATTCATCTCACCAAAATCATTCATATCAAATGTCCTTTGAATCTCTGATTTCAAATATTTGATCAACTCAATATTCGAAACAAAAATGATAAAATAATCAATTATATATATATATATATATATATCATGTGGTTCACAAGATCGGATATCGGTGCTTGCTACATCCACAAAAAACCTCCCTGAAATCCACTAGAGAACATGGGGTGGCCAAGCATTTTCGGTATAGTGATGGCTCAACAACAAGAGCATCTTATAAACCCATTTAAGGGATCAACATGTCACTTACAAGAAATTGAAACTAGGTGGGGAGGATTACACACACACACACACACACACATATCCAATGCATATTTTGATTGTGAAAGAAATAATCAATCATGCAAATTACAAAATTTCAAACCCCAAAAAATAACTATCTCACCTAAATCACTCATATCAGATGCTCTTTGAAGATCTGATTTCAATTTTTTTATGAAGTAAATATTTGGAACAACAACGAGCAAATAATCTACATAAACAACAATAAAAAATAGATCTCCCTAAAATTTATTTAGATAAAGATTTGGATTTTTTGAACAGATGATGTTGAAAATACATATCTATTTTTTCATTCCATGTGCTTGAATCCTATTTAAGTCCATAAAGTGATCTCTTTAATTCGCAAACAAAGTGAGGATTCTTTTGATCCAAAAAAATAGGTGTCTAGTAGATGTGTATTTCTTCTTGAATATTTCCATTCATGATTGCATTATTAATATCCATTTGATGAATATGACAACCAAGACTTACAACTAAATAAATAACGGTTTGAATGGTATTATTTTTATGACAGGTGCAAATGTTTAATTATAGTCAATACCTTCTTTTGCATTAAAAAATTTAGAGACTAATCTAGCTTTGGATTTCTCTATGGCCCGAGTTGACCTAAATTTCTTCCTATAAACCCATTTGCAACCAATAACATTTATACATTTAGTATGGGGCATAAGCTCCATGTTTGGTTCTTCATCAATGCATCATATCCTACTTGCATTGCTTGCTCGCAATATTTCTTTCCTTTAGCTTGCTCAAATGATTTTGGTTCTTTCAATTTGTAATGCCTTTTCTATAAGTGCACTTCCCTATCTACTATCTTCTTGTGCATAAATGTCACTAATACTTTTCATTTTTTTGGGAAGAATGTTCATCATTGTAATCACTTTGGTCTTCATCTACATAAGTGGAGTAAACATTTTCATTATCTACATAGTCATCATAAAGTTTGCATCTCTATTAAATATGTAACCATATATTACATTTCATTATCATTAATAATAAGGCCATTTTCTTGCAATATATCTAGAATCAAGGAAGAATTTGTTGTTGAGAAGTCAAGAGGTGAAGTTGTGAGTTGATAAAACTCATAAAGCTTTATATCTTCACTCACAAAAACATCTTTAGTTACCAAATTGTACAACATGTAAGCCTTTGATTATTTAGTATAACCAACAAACTAGCACTTATGACTTTTTTTGGTTATAATCTATTTCCCTTTTCGTGTGGAATGTGTTTCCAAGAAATGCAACTAGAGAATTCAAAATAACAAATCCATGCTCCATGCTTATTCAGGAGTCATGATTTTGAGAAAAATTGTGGGTATCCAATCAATTATATATGTTGCACAAGAAAGAACCAAATGCCAAAAAATGATACGCAAAATTGTAGAATGCAACATGCATCAAGCCATTTTAAGCAATGTTCTATTCATTTTTTTCAGCCACTCCATTTTTCTATGTATATGGAGCTCTTCTTTGAATTCTAATGCCACACTTTTCACAAAATGATTCAAAAACATGATTGCAAAATTCACCCCTTCTGTCAATTCTCAAATCACCAATTCTATTACCACTATGATTTTCAAGAAGGATTTTATTATTTGAATGATATCAAACACTTCACTTTTTATTTTAAAAAAAAACCCACACTCTTGTACTATAATAATCAATGAAAGTTAAGAGATACATGAAACCAAAAAGTTATGGATGATGCATTGGCCCACTTAGATAACTATGAATGAGCTACAAGCTATGCCTATCTCTCCATGATTTTCTTGAAGGAAAAGGTTCTCAACGATACTTCCCTAAAACACAAGAATCCCAAACTCATGAAGCTGAAATATTTATCAAGCTCTAATTGTGTTATTATCTATCATCTCTTGCAATTTTCTATCGTTTATGTCTCCAAGTCTATCATGCCACATGTTTGACACCTAATCCATATCAGAAATCAAAGCATTGGATGGTATCCTTACATAACCAAAACCAACAAGCTTAAATAGGCCAACATCACGATCAATGGTGCATATAGTTGTAAATATATCTAGGTTAGGTTTTTCCTTTCTCTAATAATGTATTAATCTCTTAAACAGACATAGTTTTAACCAACTTGAACACACTTATATATTGATATAACAATCACCCCTAATCCTTTCATTAACATGAAATATTATTCAAAGATTCACTTTTAAACAAACTTAAAAAGGCCAACATCATGATCAATGATGCATATAGCTATAAATATATCTAGGTTTTTTCTTTTTCTAATAATGTCTCCATTTCTTAAACCAAAAAATTCTTAACCAACTTAAACACACTTATATATTGATATAATGTTCACCCCTAATCCTTTCACTAATATAACATTATTCAAAAATCCACTTATAAAATCAATAAATCCTTTGTTTTAATGAAAGAATTGCATTTCAAAATAAATGTTTGTTATTGGACCCTTGTGCATGAAAAGATTCTCACTGCAAATAATTTATGAAATAGACATATTGCAGGGCCCTCTTAATGTGATATATGCTTAAGGGAGGAAGAAACGACCAAGCATCTCTTTTTCAAATTCACTTATGCTGGTCAACCTTGGGATCTCTTTTATCTTAGATTGGGACAAGCCATTATGATGCCCACTATCTGGAAGATTATCTTCCTTCACTGGAAATCCTTCTTTCTAGGTTCATTACACAACAAAGTCATTTTAAGTTGATTATGGGAAGCCTTAAATAGCATGCTTTGTGTAAAAGAGACCATCCTTTATTATCTTTTTTAGGTGTAATTTTAAACAACGAGAAAAGGAATCTTACTCTTAATTTGAACTGAAACCTTTAAATACATAGAAACTCTCCTTATCCACGTGTGTGAGTTCAGTAAGTCATGAATTCTAATAACCAATTAACATGGTATCATTTACCATGCATGTAAAGGAAAAATAATAATAGTTATCCTTATTAAAGAGTGAAAATCAAACAAATCTCAAATGAGAGAAATGACTTGAAGATATTGATTTTATGTTAACCGTCCATGTCTTATTGACGGTTTGAAATATCATCAAAGAATTCAATAATCACCATTTTCCATGTGATAAATTTCTAGTCCACCATCTATCATTTTTAAACTTCGAGACTTTGGATTTTACTCGGCACATAATATTCTTTGTAAAGTGTGCATGATCAATAATCATCCAAATTTATAGGCGTTAAAATAGTGAAGCATATTAAACATGGCTAGGATATTTCCTTCAAATATTTTAAAGAATATGAAAAAAATTATAATCATAAAGTTAAGACATCTTAACCATTTAAAAATCAATTTGAAACGCCTTTTTGATCAATTCATAACAAAACAAATTTGGTGATCGATATAATAATAATTTGGACTTTTTCATTTTCTTATTATTTTTAATTTTTTAATTAATTATATATATATATATATATATATATATATTATTATGAAATAAAATAATATTCATCATAAAGTGCAAATCCATTGTTTTAACAAAAATATAATGTTTTTTCAAAATGATAAATTATTTTCTAATCATCATCACTTTGATGTATATTTGTTTTAAGCCACAAAATGGGAGAGGTGAGAAAAATTAAAATGAGCTTAACTTTGTAAAATAATTTTAAAATTATAAAATGCATAGTTCTTATAAATTTGAGCTAATTTAATTTTATAGATCATTTAAATTGATTACTTTAAATCCTAGAAACTGTATATGTTTTTAAGCATAATTTGAATTAAAATTTTAAACAAATTTTGCTGAATTATTTAAGTGTGCCCGAAATTACAAGATTATACAAAAGGGAAAAATTTTCATTAAAAGTTTAAGACTTACAAAATGTGATAAATTACTCAAAATTAAGACTAGGTGAGACATCTTAACCATTTAAAAATCAATTTCAAATGCCTTTTGATCAATTTATAACAAAACAAATTTGGTGATCAATATAATAATAATTTTGACTTTTTCATTTTCTTATTATTTTTAATTTTTTAATTATATATATATATATATATATATATATTATTATTATTATTATTATGAAGTAAAATAATATTCATCAAAAAGTGCAAACCCATTGTTTTAACAAAAAATATATTGTTTTTTCAAAATGATAAACTATTTTCTAATCACTTTGATGTATATTTGTTTTAAGGCGCAAAATGAGAGAGGTGAGAAAAATTAAAATGAGCTTAACTTTGTAAAAGAATTTTAAAATTATAAAATGCATAGTTCTTATAAATTTGAGTTAATTTAATTTTATAGATCACTCAAATTGATTACCTTAAATCCTAGAAACTGTATATGTTTTTAAGCATAATTTGAATTAAAACTTTGAACAAGTCTTATTGAATTATTTAAGTATGCCCAAAATTACAAGATTATACAAAAAAGAAAATTTTTCTTTAGAAGTTTAAGACTTACAAAATGTGATAGATTACTCAAAATTAAGACTAAAGGTATCGTTCCATTATTTGATGTGTATTCGTTTAGGATATGGATGAGAAATCTCAAATTTTTGTCTCTAGTCAAAATCTTTTGGTCCTTCAAAGTACTCATTGATCCATTTATGTATTATAGATTGAAATAAGGTGAGGTTATCGAAAGCTCAAGATAATTCAATCTTTTCAAAATGAAGCATATAATCAACTTGGATAAGGTCAAGTAAGATAATGCAAGTGTTGTTCAACCACGAGAAGGTGAAAAGACTCAAGCGATAGAATCAATAAGCAAGAAGCAAAGTATTTGAAAAGGAAAATCAACCAATTCTCCTTCTAGATCAAGCAAACCAATCAAAACCAATCAAAAGCATTATTTACAAAATTTTAAATGGGGGCCCCTTTGAAAATTTAAGGGGGGTTGTTGAGAGGCCCAACAAGTGGTTACATGTAGTGAAAAGGAATCGCTCTCTTCTAGGGAGAAATCTTGGTTTAGTGATATTCTTTCTAGGATTTTACTTCAATCCAAAATGGTTTCTTCTTCTCCTCCATATCATTTGCATATTCAAATCCCTTCAAAATATTGGTAGTATTTCTTAAACAGTCGGGTTGGTTTCAAGCTATTTTTTGATGGTGCATTTAAAGGAATTCCAGGGGTGCACGGTGTGGGAGTGGTCCTCTTTGGCTATAGTGGAAAAGTAGTGGACAATTTCTCTTGGGATCTAGGATGCACTACTCATAAGTTTCCCAAGATATATGCCTTATATTTTGGATTGAAGCTAACCTCGTCCTTGGAAATATCTAAATTGACGATCTTTAGAGATTCTCGTCTAGTCATAAATCAATTTCATAATTGTTTTTCTCAATATCATGCAATCTAAAATCATATAATCAATAGGATTGAGAAGAATATTCAGCACATTGAAGAGTTCTCCTTTTGGCATAACAATAGTTTGGATGATAAACTTTCCAATGAAGCCACTCAATTGGACAAAGGTGTAATGGTGATAAATAATGACCCTCCACTACAAAAGTGGATCCTGTAAATTATTTTGTTGGGTTTGTGTGTGTGCATCCACTTCTCAATCAATACTATTGAGGGGTGCAAATTGTTTTATTTTCAAACAAATGGGAATCTTTTTTTTATTCGTGAATGTGGGGTGGCATGTGGCCATGAAATCCCCTATCAATTTAAAGTTATCGTCCATTTATTTTGCACACTCATTGCATCATGTGAATGTCCCTACATGCTCTTGACTCATCACACCATGTCTATTTTGGATAACTTCAGGGTAATTATGGAGTTTTGAGTGGAATCCTGGGGAGTGGGTGGGATAAATTTGAGATGGGGGATGGAACCTGGTTATTGCCCTTGTTTGTATGAAGAAGCTCTTCTTGGTCTCAATGAAATAGTTGTTTTTCTTATGGAAGAAGTTCTCGACCAACAAGGTGTTGTGAACCATCATTCATGAGAAGAGGAGATCCCATTGGAATTGAATGATAAAAAATAACCTTAAGACCCACTCAAAAATGTTGGAAACCACGAGGAATCTCAAGGCATAATTTCCGAGTTGCAAATATGATAATGAGAAATTGGAGAAGGCTCAAGCAGAACATTATGAGATGAATGTAATTTTATTTCATAGATTTTATGAAGAAATGAATAACAAATACAAGGGGAAAACCCCCAATCACACAGATAAAATGTCCTACAAAATTTAAAACTTAAGTTCTTCTTATGAAACAAATTTTATAGATGATTCCTCCAATAGTGAGAAAGCTACTACATAAATTTCAGGATCTTCAAATCCATATAATAAGAAAAAAGAAGTAAAAAATTTGTGAGTGAAATACAAGTAGAATTCAAAAAGATTAAGGACCCTACTTTTTACAGTGAGATGAAGAAAGGGGAGGAGGAAAAATCTTAGATATTAGCAATGAGTAAATATTTCTGAGTGTATAATTATTTAGTTAATTTGAAAGCAAAGATAGATATTTGCAACTTAAATAGAAAATATTCTATCTAGTGGAAAGAGATCAAGGCAATATAATATGTTTGGCAAGAAGAAAATAATTTGGAGGCACTTCAAGAAGAAAAATCTATATGAAAGGTATTATGATCAGAAGATTAAGAAGTTTCACAAATTGAAATTGGGATTGATGACTATGGAAGAATTTTCAAATAAGTTCATTGCAATGTTAAGGAATGTACCCTATATCAAAGCCGAGAATATCAATATTTAAATATTTTTGAGTTTCCTACCAAAATCTTACATGGACATAATTGAATTCAATGAACCTATGATCTTACATGAGGATGTCAGAAAGTCCAAGTACTACTATTGATCATTACAAACGGTCACTTAAATATCCTAAGGCTTGGAAGGAGAGGAGAAAAACAAATCTAATCAAAGGAGAAAAGGTTATGAACCCTCTCAATTCATAAATCAAGAAAACATATTTCAAAGCAATAATTATGGGAAGAATTATAATCAACATAATTTACTAGCTTGGAATTTGAAAAAACCTACAGGTTTTGTAAACATAAATTTCAATGGAATGAAGTCATCCCAAGGAGAGCTCAAATGTTGGGGTTGTGGAAAATACCACTTTTTCAAGGATTTCTCACATAGAACAAGAAATATTAAAGTTGTTCATAACCTACAAGAAGCTTCTACTATTGATGGAAAAGTAGGAAGCATTCCCATAGTTAATGAAGTCTTTGATAATCGACATGCTAATCATTAATCCTCTATGGCTGAAGTATAAGGTAGAATGTCTTATCATATTGTGTCTATTGTAGTAAACCCTGGATCTAGTTTAAGCTATGTATCTCCTACCATTGTTGAAACATGTAAATTAAATAAAGTAAAACGTAGTAAATCTTGGCTAGTACAATTAGATACTAGAACAAAAATGAAAGTGATTGAACAAATACGAGAATGCCCCATGGGAATGAATGGATTGAGAAAAAAAATAAACCTAAATGTATTACCTCTAGGTTCATATGATATACAAATAGGTATGGACTAGTTTTAAATAGGTATGAATGATGAGGATGAATTTCGAACATTGATTGGCATACCTAGACATTTATTTGCATGGATGATGAAGGTGAATTTAGAACATTGATTGACATACCTAGATAATTATCTGTTAGGTAGAGTTCAACCATGAATAGGAAACAATATACCCAAAAGGGATGTAAATTGTTTACAATCCAAATAATAAGTTCCTTAGATGAGAACAAATCCTACCTCGAAGACTTCCCAATACAAAAAGAATTTCAAGATGTATTCCTTGAAGAAATTTCAAGATTACCATCGAAAAAAAACGTTGACTTTACCATTGACTTTGTACCTGGGTCAACACCAGTATCTAAAGCACCCTAATGAGTATTCCTAAATTAACAAAGCTGAAAATGAATTTTTAGGAATTAGTAGACAAAAACCATATTCAACCAAGTGTATCTCCATGGGAGTGCTAGTCATGTTTGTTAATAAGAAAGACAAAACCTTAAGCTTGTGCATTGATTATAGGTAATTAAACAAAATGGAAATTAAAAGTAAGTATACTTTACCTAGGATTGATGATTTGTTTGACCAAGTCATAAGAGATAGTGGATTTTCCAAGATAGATTTAAGATCTAGATATAAAGTGAGAATAAAAGATGAAGACATTCATAAAACAACTTTTAGAACTAGGTATGGCCATTATGAGTTTGTGGTTATTCCATTTAGGATTACCAATGTTTCTTCCATATTTATGTGCATGATTAACAACATATTCGGCAAGTACTTCGATAAATTTGTCCTAGTATTCATTGATGATATACTCATTTACTCTAAATTTGAAGAGGAACATGAGAATAACCTAAGGGTAGTGTTGGAGACACTTAGAGAATATCAATTTTACACTAAGTTTAGTAAGTGTGACTTCCACAAAAAACAATTACAATATTTGGACCACATCATTTTAGAAGAAGGGATAGTCATAGGCCCAGATAAAATAAAATCCATAACATAATGGCGTGACATAAGATCATTTACAAGACTTAAAGGGTATTAGTGTAGATTTATTGAAGGTTTCTCCAACAAGGCCTACCCCATAACTTCTTTAAAAAATAAGACATCCAAATTCGTTGGGTCCCAAAAGTGTGAAGAGAGTTTTTAATGATTAAAAAATTTATTAATGATAGACTTTGTTGTTTGTACCAAGACAACCATGGTATGATTCTAGGAAGGTGATAGAGCATGAAAAAAATTACGCCACTCATGATCTTGGCTACCATAAATAATGCATTGAAGGTTTGGTGACATTACCTAATAGGAAGAATAATCCTCCTAATGAAAAATAGCATCAGATTAAAATACATGTTTGACTAGTCTAATATTAATGTTATGAAGGAAAGGTGGTTGTCCTCCGTAACTGAATACATATTTGAAATTAAACACATAAAGGAGAAGTAAAACATAGTTGTTGACTCTCTAATTAGGAGCATACACCTAGTTTATGCTACATATGTAACTTATTATCAAACTAATCCAAAAGACAAACTCAAAACAACACTAAAGAATGATATTTATTATAAACAAAAAGTAGAAAACTCCATATAGGGGAATCTAAACATAAATTTGAAAATTATAGCACACTGAGAAAGGATTATTGTTGTTTAAAACACTAGTAGAAAAAGAGAGATAAATGACTAAAAAACTACGAAAAAATGCATATAAATGACTAAATTTAGTCACATGACTAAGAGTCATTTATTTCCAGTCACTTATAACGCGCGACTAAATACGTGTCTAAATTTTTTTAGTCATTTATTGGTTGTTTTGATTGGTCAGTTTGGTTAGATATTTAGCCACTGTTTTAGTCATTAATTGTTGTTAATTGGTCATTTATTTAGTCATTGATTGTTGTTAACTGGCCATTTGTTTAGTCATTGATTGTTGTCAACTGGTCATTTATTTAGTGATTGTCTGTTATTAACTGGTCATTTATTTAGTCATTGATTGCACTTAATTGGTCATTTAGTTAGTCATTGATTGCAGTTAACTGGTCATTTATTTAGTCATTGATTGTTGTTAACTGGTCATTTATTTAGTCATTGATCATTGTTAGTTGGCCATTTAATTAGTCATTGATTTTTGTAGATAAAGCACGAAGGAATCGAACCACCAACCTCCTACCTATAAGGAAAGTGCTCTTCCATTGAGCTAGCACCCTTAAATAGAAGAATCAAAATTCACATTGAATCAAAGTTACAACCAAGAACTAGTAGAAAAAGTGAGAGAAATGACTAAGACAACTGGTAGAAAAAGTGAGATAAATGACTAAAAAAACTACTAAAAATTGCATATAAATGACTAAATTTAGTCACGTGACTAAGAGTCATTTATTACCAGTCACTTATAACACGACTAAATACGTGACTAAATTTTTTTAGTCATTTATTGGTTATTTTGATTGGTCATTTTGGTCATATTCTTAGCCGTTGTTTTAGTCATTAATTGTTGTCAACTAATCATTTATTTAGTCATTGATTGTTGTTAACTAGTAATTTGTTTAGTCATTGATTGTTGTCAACTAGTCCTTTATTTATACATTGATTGCTATTAACTGGTCATTTATTTAGTCATTGATTGCAGTTAATTGATCATTTAGTTAGTCATTGATTACATTTAATTGGTCATTTATTTATTCATTGATTGTTGTTAACTAGTAATTTATTTAGTCATTGATTGTTGTTAACTGGTCATTTAATTAGTCATTGATTTTTGTAGATAGTAAATAGAGGAATCGAACCACCAACCTCCTTCCTGTAAGGAAGATGCTCTTCCATTGAGCTAGCGCCCTTAAAAAGAAGAATAAAAATTCACATTGAATCAAAGTTACAACCATGAACCTAAACAACAAATTTTTTTGTTAATGATCCACATCGTATCTACTAGCCAAATATTTGCAAAAACATAATTACTAATTAAGGCAAACAAATTATGGCTTTCTTCATACAATGTACAACAAGAGCAAACAAAGTACAACAAAAATCTATTTCATAACAACAAAATTTCAAAAAAAACACAACAAATATAGCACAAAGCATAATAGTAGATACAACAATAATATTTTTGGTTGACCTTCACAGTTCATAGAGATTGTACAAAATGGTGAGATTATTTCTCTTGATTTGGTGTTTTTTTACATGAGCTTCATGACATGATAGAGATGACTATTCATAGATTTGGATGGTTGTGGAAGCCATTTCAAATAGAGACTTCCTTAAATTTTCTAGGGTACAAGAGGAAGAATCTAGACATTTATCAGAATTCAAATTGTTAGATGCAAAATAATTTGGCGATGGAGCAGATCTACTAATGATGCCATGGTTTTCTTTTATCTTTGATTGTGATTTTCTTTGATAGGAATCCCTGGTCAAGATAACTGCATGGACAACCATGGTCATTGTATATAGTTGTCACTACATAATTATAAGCAATATGGCATTTTTATGTATAAAATTCCAACAAAACCTAGAAATCTAATGCAAGTAAGGAGCTTGTATGTAAACAATTTACTACATATGCATACATCCCTCGAATGAATTCCATGGTACTCCCTAAAATGATAATGCATATTCTATATCCCTAGTAGGAAATACCAAACTGAATGATATGCTTGTAACAACAAACGCCCAACATTTCCATGTGTATATTTCATGCGTTTATGACATTTAGACAAATTCTTTGTAACTACTGGAGGCATAGTAGATCAATCCTTTCCATATGCATCATTTGATTGGATTTCCTTTCGCAATTCCTCAATGGATTTAGCACTTGACCTTTTTGAATTTTGTTGAGTCAAGGAAACATGAATAATGATAATTATATATACCTCATTTTTACTTGTAATTAAGTTTTAAGATGAGCATTGTAAGAAAGCAACACAATTTCTGACATGTGAAAAATGATTTGTGAAGGGACCCTTGTGTCCAAGGGTATCCTTTTTCTACAAAGGAGTCTCAATAAATTTCATGGCAATGTGCTCATCTATCTAGTGCCTATCTTCTCCAAGCTCAATGATTGCTAATAAAAGAGATTGAGACAACAAATCAATTCCAATCACCTGCAAAAGGTATGTTATTATTGCATATTAGAGTAATGCATAAAAATATTAAAATACATAAAGCTTGAGATTATAAACAAGGACCTTATAACAATGATCAGTAACCATGTGACGGTGAACCCCAAAGGAATTTAATGGATATGTTACATTTTGTTACATTCAACCTCCTTTTGGGATCATGACCTATCCTATATCATTTTATTCATGTGCTTATCCATGAAAATATTTCACAAGATAGATAGAAACCTATCCATTTAACAAAGTTACAAACAATCAAAACCTCTTTGAAAAAAGTAGTGGCAACACCATACTACCGTGCAACACTTATAAATATATTGCATTCACCATCCATCATCAAAAGAAATAGGTTATGATATCAAAAAGGAATACTAGGCATTGGAAAAGTGAAACATGTAGGAATAAATCTAACATAATGAAGATCAACCAAAACTCGGAAAGTAACTGCTGAACTTCACATACCTCATATTGAGAATTTATTATAATGAGTAGACAAAAGTATAAATGAAAATTTGAAACACAAAAATAGCATACTTGTATTTATGCCACTAGAAATATTTTTAACCCAATCTATAAATATGTCAACTACCCTTGGACAATATTAGGGTCCATTTTAGGTTGGCAACCATTTCTAGCATAAATTTCAAAAAACTAGTTTTCATACTCTAGCTCATTCCTACGAGAAGCCAATCCAACACTAGTACATACACACATAGATTGAATGAAATCTAGCTTGAATTGGATGAAATTAATCCCAAATATTCACATAAGGCCCAAAGCTAACTAACACTAGCAAACAAGTGGCCTCACATAAATGTTTCTACTAACTAACAAGGTTAAGCAACTGAAATGATAGCATAGATAATACCCCTAAGATTGAAGATTAGTTATGATGCTAAAATGCACATCCAAACACAGTGCATAAATGTACACTATATGTGCTCAAGCTCAAAAGGTTGAAATTAACACCAGAAATAAACATGTGACAAGCCACAAAATTGACTAATAGTAGCAAGTAGCCATGCCAACAGGTTTCAACTAACTAAGAATATTAGACAACCCAAACAACAATATACCTGATTCACTTGATCAATATTTCTTATGATGTTAAGTTGTACATCATGGAATTCTTCTTTTAGAAGTGAAAGGAAAATTGGAAGTAGTTGATCAATCATTGCTTCTTGCAAACAAGAAGAAAATGCATCATAATGGAAAAACTCCATCTTCCTCAACATAAAAAACCATCAATGCACTTCAAAAATGTTGAAAACCATCTACATTGAAGACAAATTTATTTCCCAACAATGCAAAATAATAAAGCATGATCCTATATTGGTGATAAAGGTGTAGTGGTTCGTTTTTGCCAAGACATGGGAACATACAAGATTAACATGGGGTCTAAACTTCCAGCTTTGACTATGAAGGGAGTTTTCCTTGTTCCTGTTTAAGCTTCATCATTATGCAAGAAACTTTGAAAGAAAATTTTGCAATAAAATCATGACAACATTTAAGCCTTTTATAATAAATAAATGTGATCTCTTGAATTACATATATTTCTTTTATTTTAAAATTTCTAGAGTTGAACACTGTGAAAATTAAGAATGAACTTCTCATGGTGGAATTATACAGACTACACAACATGTTAGTGCTTTCCATGCACCTTAATTTAACTCGTATTTTCTTTTGTTGCCTAAATTAATATTCACCCTCTTCAATCCCTTTTTTAAGGATCATTTTAACTTGTCACTGGAATTAGGTAACTATGGCTTGGAAACAAAACTGTGTACTACTAAGAACTAAACTAGAGGATAACACTATATGAATTGAATGTCTACAATATAAAATGAGATGGCCCATGCCTTAGAATGTGTCACGGCTCTAAAATTTAGAAGTGAATGAAATGGAAATAAAATAATACGAGAGATAAAAGTCTTCCTCATGGCCTTTCACTTGCAAGATCTAAATAACCCATTGAATTCTTTGATTATGCATGTAGAAAGAAATAATGATCTTCTTCTACCTAGGGGTCCAACAAGCTGTGTAAATTGGTTCGAAACCCTATTTAAGGAGAAGGATTCTCTTTTGTGTCCTCTTGACCATTGCTTTTTCTCTTATAAAAAAATCATTGGACATGAGAAAAACATAGCTAAGTTCTTACAGCAATACATTTTCCCGAGTTGACCCATAATTCATTTGGTAACTTTTGAAGGAGTATAGATATAACATAACGAGAGAGATGGTTCGTGTAGATTAAATAGTGCATGCTCAACTGGTTATAGAAGATGATGTAGGAGTATCTAGTTTTCACTGAAGCAATGCAGAAAATAGTTGAGTTGTGAGGAAGGAGAAGAAGGTTTGGTGGTGCATAGAGATTGTTCGTGTGTAGCTTAAACCAAAGGTGTAGGATAGCGTGTGCACAATAACACATTGTTGTGCATGCAAAGGAAGATGAAAATTCAAGCATAATAATGCAAGCAACCAAGAAGGGTGAAGTGTGCACTTGTATAGATAACCTGGATAGTCCTATGGGTGATATGTTTCTATCCTGCTAAGAAAACCCTAGATAGATAATGCAGTTTGTAGCTATTTGTTTCAATAGTTACTTTAATTCCGGGGGAAGAAAAATAGTATTTTTAGCCATAGTACTTCCACCATGGTAGCATGGCAAAATGATTTACTGGATTTAAAAAGGGTACTAGATCCGCATGCTTCATATCACTTCACTTCCCTTAGCCATGGCATTGGGCTTGGGGAAGACTTCATACTCTATGTGAGTTTTTCAATATTGTGGCTAGAGGCGGTATGACATACTTAGACCAATGAATGCATAGAGAAATGCCGAGCATGGAAGATAGGATATCAGCTTCTACTCACACCAAATATAGTTGATAATTCAAACTTTGTAGTCCATTCCTGTTGTCACTTATATGGCTATTATCTGGCTTGACATCATGGGTGTGGTAACAATTTGTTAGGTGTCAACAACAACAAAAAAGGGATTGGTATACAATTTGGACTGAGAACTCAATACTAAAGCAAAAAAATCCTACCCATCTTCTCCTTCTAAATCAACAAAAGGCTAAGCCCAGTCAGACAAAAGGTCATTTATGATATGAATAAACACACTACTTTGATTCATTTTCATATTCTCAAGTTGCTAGTATATTATTTCTCAGTAGCCGGACATCTACTCACTCACACCCAAAACTCTTTGCAAAATGTGGTATCCTCAATAGTTAGACATCTATACTCATGTTATTTCTCAGTAGCCAGACATCTATTCACTCACACCCAAAACTCTTTGCAAAATGTGGTATGATGTTCCTCAATAGTTAGACATATCTACTCATGTGCACTGACATACAATTGGCTTTGCAAATGGTCGTCCAATTAGTATTTGCAGTGGATTAACAATAATACTAACATAACACAACATAACACAAATTTTAACATAACAAACTAACTCACACCATCAAGCTATTATCTAGAAGGTTCTCACCCTTGAGTATGTAAAATAATTGATATTTTCAAGGAATTCTGTAGAAGGTTCTCACCCTTGAGTATGTAAAATAATTGATATTTTCAAGGAATGCCATTAAACTACACTGAAAGAACCCTCTGTGACCAGAAAGTCCTGAAGAGTGTGCGGATTTCAATATTTGCTTCTAAAGTGATTTCTTTAAACAAACATAACAAATCTTCATACCAACTATGAGGCTAGAAAGTGGGTATGATGTAGTGGCCAAAGCTTCTAACCCTAAATGTTACCTTTTTTATTGATTCAAATAACACCTCCTACAAGAGCTTTATTAAGCTGATATTCCAAGACTCAAGTGTTCAATCAATATAACTCGTTGGTGTTCTATTACCTTCGATAAGGGTAACAACTTCAATCAAAGTGAATAAATATGGTGGTTGCAAAAGCTAAATTTGTTATAAAGTGAGTTCAAAGAGGATTTGGACTTGGACTGTTATGAACCAGTTGGGCGTGATCAGTTAAAAAATAAAAATACAATAGTACATATGTTAGCATTGGGATTCCCCCCAAGGGTGATACAGTACGTATCTTGTATCCTTCTTTTAACTTCCCTCTTTTCCTTCCAATACAACTATGATTTGCAGGGTCAGGCTTGTCATTCCAATACCAAAAACCATGCCACCTTTGCTTCTTGAATTTACCATCTGAGTAACGTCCAACAGGTCTTGCATAGGACACCCTTTACCTAGTGAATATACCAGTTTCAGTTACTGGGTGCAATGGTCAATGAATCATTCTTTCAACTCCATTTTCTATAACATAATTTCCCACTTTGAAAGGGTTTTTGGGTCAGTAAATATACATTACCAGTAACAACTTGGAGGTTGTGGAACAACTAGAGTCACTTGATCCTTCTGAGGATGGACTCCACTTTCTATTACATAATTTCCCACTTTGAAAGGGTTTTTGGTTCAATAAATATACATTACCAATAACAACTTGGAGGTTGTGGAACAACTAGAGTCACTTGATCCTTCTGAGGATGGAGATAGTCTAGTGAGTGAATCCCCCCTAGTTGCGGAAGGAGTGCTTGAAATCAATGGAATAAACTATGCTAAATCTATAATTCTTGACTAAATAAAGAAGAGAGAATCAGAAATAGATCTTGTAAAATGAGAAGAAAAAGAGTCTCTCTTTTATATATAGGATAAAGAAATTATAAAATACAACAGGCGGTCATGAATATGTACTTACTCCCTAGATCTCTATCTTCTGATTAGTTTATTTCACCCAAAGAATCTCTTAGATTTATGAGTGGGTTGAATTAGTGCGTGCTCTGAGTTAGAATATATGCCAGGTATGGAAACATTGGTATCTTTGGAGGTATTGCAGATAGATGGATGTGTGAAGTTGAATATCATACAGGGGTTGGCGCAGCTGACAGAGGTTCCACTTCTAAATGTTATTGTGCAGATGTTTGTAGTTTTCCTCTAAGTTGCGTAAACAATCAACAAATGGAAATTATATATTAGATCTGTATGTTGGAAATCCTATAGACTACTATCCATTATTTATTATCACTATGCCTTTTCTACACATCCCAAACTTCTCTCACATGTAATCCATAGAGAAAATTTTGAAGCTCATAGGATTCATACCAAATAAATAGAATTGGGCACTGTACAAATAAAATATGGCTTCACTTCAAGAGCTTTATGTTTCCATTGATAGAAAAAAAATGGGCTCGACATAAATAAATTGATTTTCCAAGCATGAAGTAAGATGATTCATCCTTCGATCAAAGTAAACTAATTCGGTCTTTAAAAGAATCAATATAGCATAAGGAAGAGATTTATTTTGCTTCCATAACTAAACAATTTGGGCATTGCTAGGAATCGATGGTCATTTCTTTGATAAATCATTATGGCCATTGATAGCCAAGGATTTTTAGCAGATCTGAACTAATATCAAACACTGAAAGGCTAATTATAAAATCTAGAACTAAAAAGATAAACCTTGCACATAAAATGAACCATACGCTCAAACCTGATATTGAATGGAACTTGAAGAAGAAGAGTCATTCATCATGTCACTGGTGCAACCCAAGAAGAGTGAAGTTTATAGAGACAAATCTATTATTTGGAAGTGTGCAAATTGAAACCTTAGATCTTGGAGGTCTTTGGCGCGTCACTGGTGTGACCAGAGTGTTGGAAACCATTAATTCCTTCACCGCCATAGACTGAAAAGTCAATCACCGCCTCTCTGAGTGGCCGTTGAAACTCTAAGGAGTCAGCCACCGCCACACCATTTGATTATGTCTTGTTGTCAGAGTTTCGTATGGGTAGCACACCACAATGATTTGTGAAGAAGCAGAGAGTCGTTTTTTGAAGAGTCATCGACTGACTTGTTCAGGCTGATAAAAAATTAAAGGGGCAGCGTGTTCAAGCATATCAAAGTTAAAAAGGACATTCACCATCACTATTGCAGCCTGTCAAATATTGAAGAGGCATCCAACATTCCTATTATAGCGCATGAAAGGGAAGAGTATCCACATAAATTCTGAATAGACAATTTTGGTTTAGATGTTGTGAAAGGTCAAGGTAATTAATGTGACTGACTATATTTCTAGCGTATATATACCTATGTAATTCTCATGGATAGACATGGTGAGGAAAACAAATTCTGAGTTGAATGAAAATAGAGTCTCAACTATATACTTTTGATCCTATATTCCTCTCTGTCTTTAGGAGTTTTTAAACTCATTGTTGAATGCTTAAATGATGTTTTTTTGCTGTAGCATGATAATTTTCTGAGTGTATATGATTGAGTGTGGAATGTTTAGTTTTGCTGTAGCAAGTTAGATTTCAGAATTTGCTGAAACAAAGTATGATGAAATAGTCAAGTTTGATGAACACAGGGGTTATCAAAACATAGCTGAGATAGTCAGCTGTAACAGTCCTATAGATGACTGTTAGTTGAAACAGCCAGCTGTTACTGATAGCTGTGACTGTGCTGAATATTACAGTCAGTTGTTACAGTCAGCTGCAACTCAGCAGAGATGTAAGTGAAAATTTGTGAGCTTAGTGATCTATGTGTGTTGCTGAGAATAAGAGCAACGCCCCCTTTCCTTCCCACAGTGGTATCAGAGCTCAGTGTTTAAGTTCGTTGGTTTTGAATGAGCCATATGATTGTATGTTGGAACCTTTTTGTGTTTTGTTTGGAGATCTTGCTGTTGATTTTTTACTCTAGCGCCCACTTCCTGCTATGTAGAAAGAGCATAAGTAAGTTAGGTCGAGTTCTGTGTTGAAAGAGAGCTCTTGTGCTACCTTAAGTAAAGGTTGAGTCATCATTTTGCAGTTGAAATCTGAATCAAGTATTTCTTGCGTTGGTCAAGCATGGTTGTGTTTTGTGTAAAGAGAAGAAAGGGTTGTAGCCCATGGATGAAGTTGATTATGTGTTCATGTTCCCTAAGACAAAGGTTGAGAATTTGAAAGGAAGACATTCTTCCTAGTTGAGAGCTCCCATATAGTTTAATGGTAGAGCAGTTTGAATTCCATTTTTTTGGAAGTTTGTTTGGTTTGAGTTGAAGCTCGTATGCATGAAAGAGGTCTTGGAAAGAAATTTAAATTATGTGCAAGTATTTAGTTTGAGACAAAGACATGGGGAAAAGCAGAAGGCTTAAACAAATGAAGAATAATATTATGAATGCAAAAGAATTTGTTTTTTCCATAGCAGAGATATTAGGTGAAGCCACCGAGGAACCTGCTGAAGCAGAGGAAGTTCAAGAGAAGGCAGAGGATACTGAAGCAAATGAAGTTCAATACAAGTTAGAAGATGCATGGAGTAGCATCTATTATCCACCGCCATATTTATCAGGTATAACTTATAAATGTTGGTCAGTTAATATGAAAAATTTCTTGCATGCTAGAGGTTTATGGAATTTTGTTGAGAATGGAATTAAGAAACCCCGAGATGAGGCAAGAGATGAATTTTCCTTGTACTACATCCAACAAGCTTTGGATGATAATATTTTTTATGTAATTGTTGAAGCAAACACAGCTAGAGAAGCCTGGGAAATTTTGAAGATAAAGTTTGATGTAAGGGGCAGACATATGGCTGAGCCGTAGCCTGTTAATATTTCAGCTGATAAGCTTGCAGAAGCAGCAGAAGATAGACAATTTCATTGTTGTGTTAATACCAGTGGATGAAAATGTTGTTGAAACTAAAGGTGAAAATGAGGCTGTTGTATCTTGTATTGCAACAACAAAATTTAAAGAAGTTGAAAGTGCTATTAATAAATATGTTGATATAGTTTCGAATTGAGATGTCATTGAAGTGAATTGTGAACATGATGAAATGATTAACATGTAGAATGCTGATAAAGATGATAAATTCCTCAAGTGTGAGGACAACAAAGAAGAATTTGTGCAAGAAGAGTCCTTGTTTGACACGCCCATGAAGGTATTTAAATCATGTATTGAATCTGATGATTGTGGACATGTAGGAACAGTGAATCTAGAAGACAACTCTGAAGATGTTGTAGAAGTTGAAGACCGAGATGAGTTTGAAATAAACTACAGTAGTTATGTTGCAGAAAATGAAGAATTTTACACTCATCCATTTGGTGCACATAAGGAAGATGATAAAGCTGCTGGTGAAAAATACATTTCTGAAAATGATGTATTTGTTGATGGAAAAAGTGTTTGTGATATTTTTGAAGAAGAATCTACAACGATATTGAATGGCGTAGATAAGGACATAAAAGAGAACAAGATATTTTCTAATAATTTATTTGTTAGTGATTGTGTAGGTACAAAAGAAGAAAATGATGAGGTCTTGGCTTGTAAGTCAAATATTGAAGGTGAAGTGACTGCCAGTGTAGTAGTTTGTTCTTTGAATATTCCAATGATGTATGTTGCTAATGACAACGATGAAGAAGGTGCCAATAAAGCAGCCAGTATTGGTAAAATTGCTCATGGAGAAGTAATGGTCAATGATGATCATGATGATAGAATGAAGACTTCCATATCAGCAGTATGTGAAGCAAAATCAAAAGTTAAGAATGATAAAGTGCACTATGTTGAAGTGCTTGAACCTGTTTGTGAGTGTTTTGAAAATATTGATGATTTTAATTTTGTTGGTGAATTTGATAAGATTGTTGAATATTGCACAGACGTTGGAGCGATTGAAGCAGAAGGAAACTATAAGGATTCTGAAAATAAAAAGGTTGATGATTTAGTGATTGCAGAAGTAGTGATAGAAAAAGAGTTGCATATTGATAACACTCAAGAAGTTGTATGGAAGTGGGAGGTAATTTATATGGATTTTATCATGAGATTTACTAAAACATAGAAGCATCATTATTGCATAATGGTAGTTTTAAATAAACTAAGGAAACTCATTTCATTCCCATAAGATCTTTTAAGGCTATTAACATAGCATAAATATTTTTCAAAGAGATATTTCATGGGATACCAAAAATTGTTATATTGGACATGGATGTTAGTATTAAATAATTTTTTTACTATATGCCTTATTTAAATTACTAAACATTCAATTAAGTTTTGGCACATCCTATCATCCTCAAACAGATGGCCAAAAAGAAAGAACCAATCAAATACTCAAGGATATGCTTTGTATGTATGTCATGAACAAAACCACCCAATGGGAAGATTATTTACACTTGGTGAAATATTCATACAATAATGGGTATCATGCAACATCCAAGATGAGCCCATTCGAAATATTGTACAATAGAAGATTTAATATACGAGTGATTTGGAACAACCTACCATATCAAAATATATTAAGCCCTGATATGCTTAAAGAGATGGAACATATTCTGGCTAAAGTCAAACAAAACTTGAAGGAAGTTAAAAACTAATAGAACAGTTATGTGCATTAGAAATGGAAACACAAGGAATAACATGTTGAAGACCATGTCTACCTAAAAGTGAAACAAAAAAGAAACACAATGAAGCTGGGAAAATGCACAAAATTAACACCTCAATTTTTTGGATCATTTCAAATATTAGAAAGGATAGGACCAATATCTTACCACCTTTCTTTACCAGCTCATATCAAAGTTCATAATGTGTTTCATGTTTCCTTGTTACAAATACTCTAAGTTGTTTTCTTCCTACAAATGGAAAAATCCACACACACACACACACACATATATATATATATTGGTTCATTCATTACTTAGTAATTTACGCATTATTGTATTGTGTTGTACAAATACATGGTAATCTAAATAGGAAGCAAGCCACCAAATATTCCATACATATAATCTAAATAGGGAGCGAACCACCAAGCCTTATTACAAGATTAAAGTGTTTCGTTTAAACATAGGAAAAGGTAGTAGTTGTATAAAGCTATCTAATAACATAGGAGTTATGATCATCAACATATAAGCAATCAAACTCAATAGGATGCACAACATAGGCTATAATCTCTTTGGGGATATTAACCAAAATTATTATACATATGTCCCTACTATAGTAATTGTTAATCGAATATGAATATACATTATTCATATGGAGTATTCAAAATTCTCCTATGCTATAGTAAGTATATTGTGCTTGCTAATCCCCTCTCTCAGCAGTATAAGATAATGATTTGTAATACTTAGTTGGGTCTACTTAAACACTACGCTAAATTTCTTAAGGGTGACTAATGAATGTGTACTATAGTAAAAAAGTGAATATATGTGTGTGTTATTGAAGTGCATTTGGACATATATTTTGGGTATGTTTCAAACATAGTGTTAGAACAAAAAATCATACATAATTATAATGTAAATATTTTTACTTTTGAAAACCATTTTGGAAAAAGAAACAAGAAATGGACTATGTTTCGTTAGTTTTATTCTCCTCAATTATTTCAAATAAGATATATACACTCTTAGACATAGATTTTATCTATTCTTTAGATCACTTGAGCTATAATATAATGTCGATTCCCCATTTACAAGACCATACACACACACATTTTTTCCTTCCCAATTTAGGAACAAAATTCTCACTTTAAGTCTTTAATATTTTACTTCTATGCCATCATATTTCCAAGATTTTCTTTTATCTTTTTTTCTTACTCTAATTTCAACTCCAATGGTGTCTGTCTTTGTATATTTATTTATCACCTCCATTTTTCATTTTATTTTTCCTAAAAAGGACAAGAGACAATCCTTTAGACCAATATATTGTTAAATTTTTAGAATTTACTTCAATCTTATCTAGGATTTTAACTGAGAGAATAACATGTACAGCATATCAATCATGGACACAATAATGCAAGCACACAAGAGACACAGATTTTACTTGGGGAAAACCATAAAGGTGAAAAACCCCAATAACTTCCTCAGAGATAAATAGAGCAATGATACAACCATAATACAAGAGATAGTCTTCTCATAGCAGTAGAGCCTCCTCCTCCACAAGTGCACCACTCTCCCAAGTGTGAGTGAGATAATATAATGTGTAAAATGAGAGAGACACACTCTCTATTTATACACTAACTTGACCTGACCTTTACTCAACTAGGTTGGCGTCAACTTAACCACTTAACATAATGCTGACTGGGCCGACCCCCACTAGGGTGGTCTAATAACCCTTTGAACCACATGGTCGACCCCCAATAGGGTGGTCTAATAACCCTTTGAACCACATGACTTATACAGGGCCGACCCCAACAAGGTGGTCTAATAACCCATCAATTATAAGTTACGATACTTACAATATAAATGACAACACTTCCATATAAAGGAATAATAACATCTCTATAGGAATACAATATACATATATGTGAAATAAATTTCGAAGTTACATATACATCAACACTCCCTCTTAACTAGGAAGGTATTTCTTGACACAGGTCTTCTAGCACAAGTCTTCTTCTCTAGATCATCGTCATCGAGTCATCATCATCGACACTGCTGCTGCTATCTCAATCAATCTCTGAATCTACAGATCCAGTCCTTTTTCATACTGGATGTAAGCCCACCACCTGTAGGTCTTCGTCATCACTGGCCATACTGTGGAAATCTCAGGACTTATTACATGCGTCACAAAACCTTAAAAGAGTCTCTTGACTAGCAAGAACTCTAAAGAGCATCTGAGGCCTTTTTCATCCTGTCTAGATCTCCAAGACTTATTACATGTGACCCCACCACAAAACCTCGAAAGAGAATCCCAGGGCTGATTACAAGCACAAGGATCAACCTATCGGATCTCCCAAGGCACAAATTACATGTGGTCACCACAAAACCTCGAAAGAGCATCCCATGACTGATTACGAGCACAAGGATCAACCTATTGGATCTCCTAGGGCACAAATTACATGTGGTCATGGCAAAACCTCAAAAGAGCATGCCAGGACCGATTACAAGCACATGGCTCAACCTATCGAATCTCCCAGGGCACAAATTACATGCCATAGAACAAAACCTCAAAAGAGCATCTGCCAGATATCCCAGGGCACAAATTACATGCCATAGGAAAAACCTCAAAAGACTATCTGCAGATCTTCTAGGGCACAAATTATATGTCCTCCCAAGCAAAACCTCGAAAGAGCATTTACCAGATATCCCAGGGTACAAATTACATGCCATAGGAAAAACCTCGAAAGACTATCTGCAAATCTCCCAGGGCACAAATTATATGCTTATCTACACAACCTGTTCCACAGCCACAGAGTATCAACCTGATACTCACCATACATCATCCTGATCATCATCATTGCAACATCCTGCTGCATGTCATCTAGAGCAACATCCTGAAGCTCGTCATCCATTGTCATCCTGATCATACAATGCATCTACCTGATGCATACCAAGTATCTACTTGATACATATCATCATACATGATCCACCTGATCATCCCTGATACATATCAACATACATGATCTACCTGATCATACAATGTATCCACCTGATACATATACAGATACATGGTCCAAGCATCCAACATGATGCATATACAAAATACATACAAATGATCCAACCGATCATATCCAGCATCACATATAAATGATCCAACTGATCATATCCAACATCCAACATGATGCGTACATACATATAAATATAAATGATCCAAACGATCATATCCAGCATCCAACATGATGCATATACAGAGCAATAACTGGAGCATCGTCCTGATGCTCATCATCCAGCGCTTACATCCACAGCCATTTGAAGGATCCTCCTTCCAACATGCTTGGAATGGCTTTAGCAAATGTGTCCATCACTTTTTCCTTGAAGTGTCATCAATTTGAAGAACACCAAGCCTCTCCCTGAAGTACTTGAACTTCACCCTGGCTAGTGGCTTCGTTAGCACATCTGCAATCTGCTCATCCGTTGCAATATACAGGAGCTTCACGGCTCCTCTCTGCACCATATCCCTGATATAGTGATATTTGATCTCTATGTGTTTCAACCTGTCATGAAACACTGGGTTCTCGGACAACTTCACACAACTCTTGTTATCACAAAAGATACCAGTAGCATCCAATGGGAGATCAAATAACTCAGACAGTAGCTTCTGTAGCCATACTGCCTCACAACTAGCTGAACAGGCTGCAACATACTCTACCTCAGCTATACTTAGTGCTACGCAAGAATGCTTCCTGCTAAACCAAGAGATCGCACCTGATCCCATACTGAAGCAACATCCAGATGTGCTCTTCCTATCTGCAGCACTGCCAGCCCAATCTGAATCAACATAACCCTGCAGGTTAAACTTTTGATTTGCTTCATACTTGAGCCCATAATCCACTATACCCTTCAGGTACCTCAGAACATGCTTTACAGCAACCAGGTGAACACTCCTCGGATCCGTTAGGAATTGGCTCAATGTATTCACCACAAAGCAAATATCTGGTCTCGTGTTTGTCAGGTACATCAAGGACCCAATCATCTGATGATACATAGAGACATCAACCAGCTCAGATGAAGCATCACAATGAAGCTTCAGATTCGATGCCATAGGTGTGGCCATGGCCTTTCAATCCATCATCCCGAACCTCTTCAGGATCTCTACTACATACTTCCCTTGTCCAAGGAAGATTCCATCTGCACTCTGCCACACCTCCATGCCAAACAACAAATAGTGCATCATCCCCAAGTTCTTCATCTTGAACTCGGCAGCAAGCTTCCACTGTGTGTCGGCAATCAATCTGTCATCTCCTGTTACAAACAGGTCATCCACATACAAGAGTAGAATCACAGTATTCCCTTCCTTAACCTTGTAGTAAAGGTTGGAATCCGCTTCACTATTGGTAAAGCCCAAACTGGATAGAAAGCTGTCTATCCTACCAAGTTCTGCACACATATATGACTACACCATTCAAGAAGGCTGTCTTGAAATCCATCTGGTGTATCTTCTATTTCATCACTTTTATATTTCTCTATGATGCCATCTGCAACATGCTTGATCTGATAGTTCCATTTGGAAGTCACAATAGACTTCCCTTCAGCTCTTGGGACCGCATCTCAAACATCGTTCTTCATGATTGACGGATCATGGCATTCTTCCTGTATCATGGGAACTTCAATATCTTCAATAGATAATTTTGTTGCTTGAACAAATGTTGTAGTCCTTCTTTTGTAGGTGAAGGTATATGGTCTTTTCTACAAAACAAGTTAAATTGCATGATTAGAAACATCTCATAATTTTCAAACAAATTCTTACACATAAAGAAATATGTCATACAGTCATGCAATTATCTTAGCCAATGCTTCAATACAACATTTATCCATGTTCCACAACTTTCTAGATGCCTTCCAATCTCTACCAGAACATTGTTAAGAGTTTGCACTACTCCCAACATGTCAGCAAAGAGGTTTCATTCTAGATAAGTAGCACTGGAATGTTGTACAGTGCCATAGGCCACTTACCCATCACATGCATATTAGTAGTATACTATTCATTAATGCAATCATTCTAATATGCACAATACATATCCTAAGTCTAGGAACATGAGCATATACATCATTGAACAATTTTATTTAAACAAACAAATATGCAAGAAATGATAATTAAAAATACTTATCTTTGTTTGGTTGCTGGGTGGACTCCCTCTAAGTCTTTGCTTCCTTGCAGGAGCTGCTGAAGTAGCTTCTTCTACACCTTTCTATTGTGGAATGTAGAAAGATGGTCAACTCCCTCTGAATATCTGCATCCTTGCAGAAACTACTGAAGTGTGCTCCTTTGCTTTCTTGCAGGAACAACTGGAGTGTGCTCCCTCTTGCTCTTTGCTTCCTGGATTACCTGTCCTTGAACTTACATCCATCCTTAATCACTATGCATGCTTATTAGTATCATCATTGTGTTATCCTTGAGGTCTCATACATAATCACACATTTATTAGTATAATCTTAATACTATCAAAACACAATAATCTTAAACATGTATAGTCACGATCATTCACAGATAATAAACATTTGTATTCAAGGTTTCAGGGAAGTCTTCTTTTACTCATGCATATTCTTATTTGATCATAGGACTCTTCTGATTATTTAAATCATCAATGCATAAACCCGTGATTACTCAAACCTATACCTTCATGATTCTTCTGGTTAGTCATATCATCAATTATGGTAAGAAACATAATATGTATACAACCATGGCTATTCAAACCTATGACTTCATGAATAATCATTATCAACAACACAACAATATAAGATCCTGACACAAGGTAGGATTCTAGCTTGATATAGGAAAAACATACCTAGATTAGCATGCTAGCTAGTTATGTCTAACATACCCGCATAATGTCTTCTGGTTCTCTTTAGTGACTTGTGCTAGTAACCTGCATGTCTCATAGGTTGACCATTGTAGGACCAAGTTATACATACCTCGAAAGTAGATCTTCTATGTGATCCATGACAATGGATGAATCTTTGTCTTCGTGTCACCATGATCATATTTTCTTGAAGTAGAACATGATTTGTCTTTCTTGGTGTACCTTTTAGGTTAGCGAACAACATAAACCTCATACAATATCACAATGCATTAGTACATTCATAAGTGTCAAAACCTTAATCAATGAATATCTTCTATTAAGGTGATACGACAAGTCTAGTAATTAATCAAGATTGTACTGTAATGATATGAAGACAAACATATGATAAAATTAACCATGAAACATACTTGTAAGCCATACCTGTCAAGATTTCTTGTAATCTTCTTATGGAAGGCCTTAGCCTCATCTCCCTCTGAGACAGGAACTTCTTCACTTATGCACGTGACCAATCCATCTTCTTCTAGGATTAACCCAATCCACTTGATTTGCAAGAACTGGACCTCGAGCTGGATTAGGGTTTGTCAAAGAAACCCCCAAAATTCAAACTTTGAATTTCAAACTTTCGAAAAGATAGAAATATGCGCTTTGATGAGCTGATCAAGTTGGTATATTCAAAATTTGAAAACTGCAAAGTTTCACCCCTCGAAATTGCCTTATAGATTTTCGGATTCACTAGGGAGGACCCTGAATTAGGGTTTGAGTTTCCCAGAGCTTCACCCAACCAAAACATTTGATTCAAATCTCTAAGCTTCGATTTTTCTGAGGAGCTTCCAGCCGTGGTCACAGATTTCCAAAATTCCAAGTTTTGCAGAAGCCCTAATTTTCCATCTTTCCGATCAAAGTCCCGAGCTGGGGTTTGATCAAGCCCGGCCTTCTGCCCAACCCAAAAATCTGATCTTGGTCTCTAAATTTTTATTTTGATGAGTAGCATCCAGACATGGTCTCCAATTACAAAAATTCCAACTTTCTTCAAAGCCCTAAATTCCAGAAGCCATGAATGAAGGTGCTCAAAAATAATTCTGTTTTGACATAAATATGTACCTGATTGTTTCTGGTGTAACTCCTAAATTTTCGATCCACAGGGTCTAAAATTTTTTCATGAGATAGCCCGGCCTGTTATCTTTCCATCCCGACAGGTCTGACCTCAATTGGATTCTCTGAGAGAGAGTTATGCCAAGTTTCGCAACGTGACCTGTTTATGGGATAATACAGGAGACCGAACCTGTACGGCGTACCACATGTCACTGGTTCAACTTTGGCCTCTGAAAACTTTTCCTGAGATAGCCCAACCTATTATATTTCCATCTCGACAGGTCTGACCTCAATTGCATTCTCTGAGGGAGAGTTATGACAAGTGTGACAACGTGACCATTTTATGGGATAATACAGGAGAGCGAACTTGTACGGCATGCCACGTGCCACTGGTTCAACTTCAGCCTCTAAAAACGTTTCCTGAGATAGTACAGTCTATGTACTACCTGTCACTTTTTATGAAATTTCATTTGGAGCTTCCTAGCCCATGTTATGACCTTTTTCCAAGGTCACCTGATTTTGACTCAAATCTGGAAGAGGCAGACACCCTATATTGTACAAATCATAAATCACAAAGTACAATGAATTAGAGGTTGTCCTTTGGACACAAGGTACATGGGGATCTGATCTTCGACCTGTAAATGTTTCAGATTCTAAAACTTCGCCAAAATGGATTTATAGCGAAAGTTCTACGATGATTGGTTTTTGCTATATCAAGCCCTAGCATCGTAAGTGCAACAAGTGTCATACATGCCATATCATGCCTTCTTTCAGGCTAGCTCTGATATCATGTTAAATTTTCAGAATTTACTTCAATCTAATCTAGGATCTTAACTGAGAGAACAACATGTCCAGCATATCTACAACATATCAATCATGGACACAATAATGCAAGCACACAAGAGACACAGATTTTACTTGGGGAAAACCATAAAGGTGAAAAACCCCAATAACTTCCTCAGAGATAAATAGAGCAATGATACAACCAGAATACAAGAGATAGTCGTCTCCTAGCAGCAGAGCCTCCTCCTCCACAAGTGCACCACTCTCCGAAGTGTGAGTGAGAGAATAGAATGTGTAAAATGAGAGAGACACACTCTCTATTTATACACTAACTTGGTTTGACCTTTACTCAACTAGGTCGGCCTCAATTTAACCACTTAACATAATGCTGAATGGACCGACCCCCACTAGGATGGTATAATAGCCCTTTGAACCACATGGCCGACCCCCAATAGGGTGGTCTAATTACCCTTTGACCCATATGACTTATATAAGGCCGAACCCAACAAGGTGGTCTAATAACCCATCAAGTATAAGTTACGATACTTACAATATAAATGACGACACTTTCGTATAGAGGAATAATAACATCTCTATAGGAATACAATATACATATATGTGAAATACATTCCGAAGTTACATATACATCAACATATATTGCATCCTCCATATTCCACATAAACTCTTATTTCAATGGAAACTCTTACATAAGGGCTTTCCATGTGTCAATACTTTATATAGATACATTATTTTCCAAATAGGTGGATAACCATCAACCTTATTTATCTTTAATCTCTTCTTCTTCCCTCTAAGTAGAGGTGGAGCTCCATCATAATGTGGAGTTCTTAATGGAGAATTCCAGTAAGTCCCTTACTTTACATGATCTCACCACAAGGATTTGTGGAGTGTTGAGTGCAAAGCACAGAGGTATCTAAGGAAATATGTGTTCCCCATGGAACTAGGATCATAGATTTGTCATCTTTTCAATTTAGGAATAGAAACTCATTTGAGTCTTCATCCTTCTACGTCAATGGCATTAGCTAAATTTATTTATTTTCACATTGTTTGTGTCCCTTGTATTGTGTCGTAATAAGCCTCTTTATTAATTCCCTCTATCAATTTCTCTTCACTCGAAAGGTTAATAGACTCTTCTCTAGATTGATTGACACCTTCCTTCATATTCCTCATAGACCCCAATATGATATGGATGGAACACCTAATATCACTACCTAACCAATTTTAGTTGGTACATTTCTTTTTATTGAAAGGTTACTTTTGTCAACACAAAATTTCCATTATCATTAGGCTTTGCATGATATCACCACTCTATGTAGTCATGTTATCTACCAAGTGGGTAGGTACTATTGGGGCTTTTCCCAAACTTGTAAGGTTATAACAAAGGGATTTCAACCTTTAAAACTCCAATGTATTTAACCTAAAGCATAAAAACATTTAAAATCAAACCATTTCTTTATTAATGATGCATTTGAGATTAATGAAGGGTTAAATAGATCTTTGATTAAAAAAATGTAAACTTTCATTTAATTACTAACCCGTCTTTGAAATATAATTCTAAATAGAAATCCTATGAATGTTTGACTCCATGCCCTGTGATATAACTATCCTCAACCCAACCAACTAAAAAGCATAAATACCCCTTATTTGAAGGTCTAGCCGCCACTATTAATACACAACCATCCAATTCAAGTGATATTTTGTATGCTGAAAGAGTTGTGAGAGAAGAGACTTGATCCTTTAGACCAATATATTGCATCCTCCATATTTTACATAAACTCTTATTTCATTGGAAACTCTAACATTTAAGGGCTCTCCATGTGTCAACACTTTATATGGATACATTATTTTTCCAATAGGTTGATAATCATCAACCTTCTTTATCTTTAATCTATTGTTCTTCCCTCTATGTGGAGGTGGAGCTCCATCATAATATGAATTTCTTAATGTAGAAGTCGAGCAAGTCCCTTACTTTACATGATCTCACCATAGCACTTAATTGTGGAGTGTTGAGTGCAAAGCACAAAGGTATCTAAGAAAATATGTGTTCCCCATCACTATGATCATATACTTGTCGTATTCTTGATTTAGGAATAGAAACTCAGTTGAGTCTTCATCATTCTACTTCTATGGCATTAGCTAAATTTAATTTTTTCTTGTTGTGTGTGTCCCAATAAGCCTCTTTATTAATTCCCTCTATCAATTTCTCTTCACTCGAAAGGTTAATAGACTCTTCTCTAGATTGATTGACTCCTTCCTTCATATTCTTCGTAGACCCAAATATGATATGAATGGAACACCTAATATCACTGCCTAACCAATTTTAGTTAGTACATTTCTTTTTATGAAATGTTACTTTTGTGAACACAAAATTTCCATTATCATTGGGCTTTGCATGATATCACCACTCTATGTAGTCATGTTATCTATGAAGTGGGTAGGTACTATTCGGGCTTTTTCCAAACTTATAAGAAGGTTATAACAAAGGGATTACAACCTTTAAAAGTTCAATGTATTTAACCTACCGTTCTTTATTAATGATGCATTTAAGATTAATGATGGGTTAAATAGATCCTTGATTAAAAATATTTAAATTTTCATTTAATTTTAACCCTTCCTTGAAATATAATTGTAAATAAAAGGTGTAAAATTTATAAATTATTAAATCCTTAAGACTTCTCAGACTTGATCTCAATGATCTCAAATTCATCGTTAAATTACATTTGAATATTAATAAATATATACCAATCAACTATATTTCCATTAGATAACAAAATTCTAAAACATTCAAAAACTTAAGATGGTTAATTTATATATATATATATATATATATATGCGCAATTTTTTTAAATAATGAAGATCGTGTCACCATGATGGAGACCTTGTTTTATTACACCAAAGTAAACAATGTATTAATAATATGTGCTTAAAGATCAATGCTGTGAAATTGAAGGAAAATATATTATTAAATGAAAAAAAAATTATAAAAGAAATTTTACATTTTTTAAATATTTAATTTTCATTATATTCAATTTCAAGCATTAAGTGCCAAATTGTCCTTTTGAGTTGCATTTATGTGTTTCTCATGTTTTCAAAACTGAAGCTTCCACCGTGGAATCCAAGGAAGTAAGGATGTGATAATGCGCTCATGGCATAAATTCGTTTTGAAGGATCCAATTGCAACATTTTCTGCGCATAGAAAACACCATTATATTAAAAACTATAATATTTATTTATTATAAAGAAACTACCTCTGAGCACAAAAGCTTACCCATAGCAAATCACAACCACAATCATCTAAACCTGGGACAGCATTACTCAAATCGCTTGGTCTAAACTTAGGAAATTCTATATTCCAGTGTGGCAATTTTGCCACGCCTGGCCATACATCGTCATTCGGAGTACCAAGTAACCTGCACATTATGGCCAAATTATCAGCGCTTGTTTTAAAAACCAGATTTAACAGTGTATATATAACATTTTCTATTTGTGGCATAGATGTATATACATGATAATTAACCGACGAGGATATATCTGAGAGCTGACCAAAAGGATAAGAAACTCACCGGAATATTAGTAGGAGCTGCTCCCAATCCGAACTTCCTCCGAAGAAAGGTTGCATTGTATGTAGTTGAGCTGCATCATTCATAAAACCAAAGCAGTTAAAATTAACATATTAGAACTTCTCAATTATAACCAAAACTCTGACATGCAGCTGAAAACATAAGCTCTGATTAAAATGAAATATATACCAAAAATGCACCCAATAGCCCACATATCAATTGCAAAAGAATAACTCGTATCTCCTAAGAGCAATTCAGGTGCCCTGTAATAAAGAGATACCACCTGCAAAGCAACCAAATGAATATTTTCATATTAATTTATTGAAAATATAGTTGAACTTAGGATATATTATATAAACAAACAGCATTCGAATCCGAAGAGAAATTTGCCACATAATTACCTCATTTGTGTAGGCTTTGAAATTTGGACGTAGAACTCGTCCAAGGCCCATATCTGCAACTTTCAGCAAATCCTCATCCAAATTTAACAACAAATTCTCGGGCTTCAGGTCTCTGGAAACCCAAATTGATATGCATGGCAACAAATACGTTACAAATATATATTTTATTTAAGATCTCAGATAGCTCACAAGAGAAGAGAAGTCATTGTAGACAAACCTGTGTATCACTCCGTTTCTATGGCAATATTCAATTCCCTGAAGCAGCTGAAACATTGCAGTCTGCAATGCAAACATGCAGACATGTATATTCAGTATTATAATAACATAATTCGAGTATGAATATGGATATAAATACAATTCAATACAGAAAAAATAAGTAATAAAAAAATCCAATACAGATAATCAAATATATAAACCAAATTAGCATAAATATACTTTAAAAACCATTAGTTTTTATAAAAATAATAAATTGAATAATATTTATATTTTATAGTTATTAAATAATTAAAATTTGGTTTTTTTAAATTTTATTAGTAAAAATCTATATTAGTATTATATCTATATCAAATATTTTACCAATTCGAATTGTTCCAAAATTTCCGTACTAAAAATACCAATACTACCATGCTACTATGCTCAGCATACACACCACCACCACAAGGTAGAAAAAAATTAAAAGTCAAAAAACATTACCTTGACGACTGTGGGAGGTATTGGTATACTGCGGGAGGCATATTTGGCCATGTACTTGAGAAGATCACAGTCCATCAATTCAAACACCATGAACACCGCCGTGTTTTTACCTTCTTCCTCATTGATCTCCACTGCCAACAATCTGCAGAATATAAGCAAACACGCGGAGCAATTAGTTTTCACAGCTGGTCGGCGAATACATGATATGATATGAAAAGATGACGCTGCCATTCGAAGGTTCGTACTTGACAATGTGTTGACAGCGAGACAGCTTCTTGAGACTGTCGATTTCTCTGAGAGTACTGGTAGGAATTCCTTCGCTGGGATCTTGAACCTCAGTTTTCTTGAGAGCCACCATCTGACCTGTTGCTCTGACTCTAGCCTTGAAAACTTTCCCATATGATCCTTCTCCAATTTGTTCTAACACGTCGTACTTCTCCATGGCCCTGCTAATTGCTTCTTGCTCTTCCCGGGTGACCAGAAGAGAAAGATAAATCGACCCAAAATATATTTTCCAAATGACAATCCCACCCAAAATATATGATCCTCCCTTCATTTATAATGTCCGTCTGATTCCGAAATGACAGACTCTTCCTCTTCCTCCGTTCTTTATTAAATTAAAAGTAACTTGATCTATTCCATACACACATCCATACACACATATTCCAAACATCATATACCATAATATGTCAAAACATCATACAAAATGATATATCCAAAGTAGGATATAAGACTTACTCATGCCTTGGATAGGCATAATACCATGTAAGACTTACTCATGCCTTGGATATTCATAACAAGATCATGGGAAAGGGCATTACATATTTCTTTTCTCGGAAGAAACGTAAGCTCTAAATTTATTCATTTAATATTTTAAAAATGCCGTTTAAAATGGATAATTTATTTTACCCTTTTGTTATATTAGTGTTTTTCTATTTATTTTTATTTGGTTTGTTTATTATACCTGCCGAAGGCAAGTATATAGCAATCAGTTTGGATTTTACCTTTTATTAATTTACAAATTTCTATTCTAAATTTTTATATAGTTGTCTATAGTTTTATGAATTTTAATTATTAAATTGATTTTAAAACAAATAAAAATTTATATTTTAAATTTTATAAATTATATAATCCTTATTTTTTATTGGCTATTCTTATTTATTCTTATTTTTGGTTGGCTAGCGGGCTTGATTTGACTAATAAGCCCTGCCTGAGATGTGACTTTTTTGAAATTAAAAATAAAATTAAAAAATTAAAATTTATAAAAAATCCAATTGAAACATTTGTATAGTATTGTGAAAAATGAAAAAAAAAGCCATAATGGTACGATGTGAAAGCCATAAGAACTTTACGGCAAACTAATCACAGTTGTGATTGTTGGTCGAGGTTTTGGCGAGGGTTTCTACAATGGCGATGGATGAGGGTTTTAAGCTGGAGTTTAAGGCAACAGGCTCGAACTAATACATTTTGCAGATCGTCGGATGTTGCTTGTGAACGGTAGTTATCATGAAGTTTGGTGGCCATTGATATTGAAATAGTATTCTTGAGGTTTTCTCATCTGTGGACGGGGCTCACTAAGCTTGCAAGGTGCCGAAACTTTCATTGAATGGTCGTTCTCACAAGACCATGGCCATAGGTGGCAAAACTCACTGTCAGGGTATTGTTTTTGTGAAAATGAGTTCGCTTTTGGCAGCCGAAAGGTGCCTCAAACGATTGTTCTCACGGGGCCGTTGAAGCCGCTTAGTATTGGAACTATGAATGCTTCCCTGTCAGGGTATCGTTTTTTAATAATTATTCTTCTATTGTCTCACTTGATATTTGAAGCTGGTGGCACATTCTAGGTGTGGTGCCCCCATTTCTCTGGACATACGTGGGTTTAGTGCCATATTTTCGGTTTTGAACAAACTGACAAGGGATATTGTCGGTTTCTTGAACATTAGTGCCTGTGTTTGCAAAAAACCCTATTTTGGGGATTTTAGGTTTGCCGGAATGGGGGATAATATGCCAAATATAGTTTTCCCGGCCAACAACAACATGAATATTTCAGATTACCAGATTGAGGAGGCTGGTTTGTTCAAACCAGAAGTTTACTCCAAAAACCAGCTGAAGGGGAAAAGGGCACATAGCTCAAACAATAGACATGTGGCACCACGTGCCAAGTCGACAAAGGGGCTTTTGGCACTGGGGGGGACACCTGTCGATGCTTAGGGTTCGGACCCATCTGTTGGCAGTGCTCGGGTAGCGCCTTGCTTGGGTTACATCAGTAAAACTGGGCCTTCCTCTCGCTCGGCTCAGCGTTTGAATGAGAAATATTTTTGTCGTCCTGGTGAAGTCTAGCTAATGAACGGTTGGTAGAGATGTTGGCTTGGAAGAAATCATGGATTTCAACATGATAGTGCTTGTGGGTAAGTTCTCATATCATGCTATGAACCGTAAGGACATTGTTAAATGGGTAATAGAAAAATAGAACCCCATTTTAAAATACACCCCTCAGGTTTTTGCTATGGCATGTGGCTGGTATGGCTTTAAGTTTGAACAAGAAGCAGGGTGAAAACGTGAAGGTGGGTAACACTTTCGTGAGAAACCATTGCAAAATCGTCTTAGCGGCAGTTATTCGGCCGAATAATAAATATTATTCGGCCGAATAATTTATATTCTTCGGCCGAATAATGCAGCGGTTATTCGGCCGAATAACCACAAACAGTTCTCCGTTTAGTTTAACGAGGATAGTTGAAATGTGTGCAAACAGCTCCTAGACGGAAAAAAAAATTCGGGCAATAGTTTATTCGGCCGAACACTTTTTCGGCCGAACAATTATTCGGCCGAACACTTTTTCGGGCCGAACAATTATTCGGCCGACAAATTGTTCGGCCGGACTATATTTCTGCATAAAAACCCATCATTGGCTGCCATTTGGCATTCCCTGCTGGAAATATTTGGACCCCGCAAGCGGGCCCGCAGTTGATTTGTCGCCACCCTGCTGCTGCTCCACGACCCGCTGCTGCTCCACGCTCGGCTGCTCTTACTTTCCGTTGCTCGTCGGCTCGTCGGCTGTTACTTTGTATAGTTCGTCGGCTCGTCGACTGTTACTTTCTGTTGCTCGTTGGCTGTTGCTCGTCGGCTGTTACTTTCTGTAGCTCGTCGGCTCGTCGGCTGTTACTTTCTGTTGCTCGTCGACTGTTGCTCGTCAGGTGTTGCTGTTGATACTTCCTGTTGCTCTTCCGCTTTCATTGCGTGCTTGTCCGGTGTTGTAACTTCTTGTGGCAGCTGTTGAAGCTGTGTTAGTCAACGAGGGTGACAGGCGAATGTGGTAGTTTGAAATTTTTATTTCGTTGCTGATCAGTGTTACGACGTGGAGTTAACCGCTTGAGGGTAAGTAACGTTGATTAGTTGGTTTTGGTTTTCGAATTTTAAGGTTGATGTATATACAGTCCTTCGTGTTGTAATGGTCTGCTGAAATCTGTTTGGTTGGCATGTGTGTTCGGTTGTATTGCTGCGTCGACGGTGTTGCGGTTTTGTGTGCAGGGTTGAAAGCTCGTCATTGGAAGGTGCGTTTTTCCGTCAGTTGTGACGTTTTTATTCTGTTTGTGTATGTTATAGGTTTTAGTTGATAACATTATTTGTTGCTTGGTGAAGGAACTAGTTGGTGTTTGGAGAGTTGGTGGACCGAAGCGTCGCGGCGTCGTGGATCGACGATCTCTTCACTGCTTGTTTGGATACAGGTATGTATCGTTGCTAACTCCTGCTTTGATAAAAAAAATGTAGTAATATGAATGAAATTAAAAAAATATTTGCCGAGGTTTAAGATTTGAATGTTTATCTTTTTATATTTATTTTTATGCTCTTGAGCAGAGGTCTGGAACTCTGCTCTTGAGTTGTTGGCAATAGAAGAAATTAAAAAAAATATCTGTTATGGGGGTTAAAATCAGAAGGTTTAATTTTTTTATATTAAATTTTAATTTAAGAGATGTCAGTTTTTATGCCCTTGAACAGAGTTCATGAACTCTGTTCATGAACAGAACATGTCCATGAACATTGTTCATGAACTCTGTTCATGAACAGAGTTCATGAACTCTGTTCATGAACGCTGTTCATGAACAGAGTTCATGAACAGAGTTCATGAACACTGTTCATGAACAGAACTCTGTTCATGTTATATGCCCTCCAAATATAGTCGGTAGTGGTTACTCCTTTTTTTTATATAAAAATGGTAAAGAGCAAGTATAAAGTAAGTATGGCTCTCAAATATATAAAATGAAAATCAAACAACATAACATGTATTTGTCTTATTCTTATGAAATGCAACCCCATGGCTTCTTTATATATATGGATAATTAAACCCTAATCCTGAATGAGTTTCATATTAAGTTTCCCTAATTCTTAATGAAGGTCCATAAGCTTTGTAGGCACTATGGAAGACTAAGTGATTGGCATTAATGGAAAAGGTGTTCAAAACATGTCCACATGTACCCACTACGTTGCCTTAATAAGCATGCACACATTTATGAGTCATGGACTATAACTTTTTTTAGTTTACAGAGGTAATGCAGTTCTCGGGGGATTTCAACCATGGGCCATGCAGATAATAAAGGGTATACTACACAACTTTATAAATGGTCAACCGGTGGTTTTACTAGGTTAAGTGAGGTACAAGAATGTCATATGAGTTCATGAACTCTGTTCATGAACAGAACATGTTCATGAACATAACATGTTCATGAACAGAGTTCATGTAGAAAGTCACTTAAAAATTCGATGTTTTAAGTTCTTAGGTATTTTTTTTATAAAAATTAAGGAATGTTTGTTTATTGAGATATAGAATGAAAACATAAGTGATCATTGAAAAATTTGGAAGGTTATTATACTATTACAATTAAATGATTATGAGATGATTATTAATGTTATGTTTATGGTGCAATAGTGTTCTTAGAGTTAGGAGAGGAACTTACGAAAGAAAATAAGTTATACTATTTTAGGTGGCTCTACATTTTGTAAGCAGATCTTTAAGAGATATGTTTTTAAGTTTGTAGAATGAACATGTACAACTTCAATGTGTGTAAATTGTTTTATCATAAATATAAACTAGAAATCTCTTAATAAGGGTATATATATGTTATACTATTTTAGGCAGCTCTACATTTCGTATGCAGATCTTTAAGAGATATGTTTTTAAGTTTGTAGAATTAACATGTACAACTTCAATGTGTGTAAATTGTATTATCATAAATATAAGCTAGAATTCTTTTAATAAGAGTATATATATATATTTAGTGAGATGTTTGTTCATTGACATATATAATTCAACCATATTTGTTGGATTAAAAGTTTTTAAGGTTACAATACTACTTCAATTAACCGTGTTATAACTTATATTTGATAATGAAATGATGATTAAGTATATCTTTATGTTGCAATATTAGTGATGGTAAGGAATTTTAGTTAATTAATTAGAGTTAGGAGAGGGACTTACATTTTGTTGTAGTTTTTTATCAAATATGGCTTGATGCTTGTAGAATAGTCATGTACAATTTCAATATGTTAACGTTTGTGTAAATTTAGAAGTTATATCAAATGGAAAGAGAGTCTTCGAAGGGAAAGCGTAGGAGGTCATCACATTCATCAGGAATTGGTGTTCCAATTGGTAGTCAAAGGTTGTCGAATTCACCGCGGGGTTCGAGTTTATTGTATGGGTCCCAGTCATTTGATCACCAACAAGTTCGAAGGGGTACAAATGATTCTCCTTTGTCTTCTGTGGGAGAGCGTCGATCTCAACTTTCTGTTGGTATGAACATTAATGTTTAATAATGTATAATTTGTATTTTTTTGTGTTTTGAATTTATGGACAAGGTTAAGTCTTGACTACGACTATATTTGAAGCAGAGCGAGGTTCAGAAGATGTGCGTAATTCGACAGAGTGAGAGGAAGATCAAGATAGGATTGTAGATGATGGAATAGGTGTGGGTGGAGAGCAGGGTCTTGAAGATCCTCCTAGAGCTAGGACGACATATGTTCCACTAGCCGAGGGGTGTACACCCATATCAACTTATCCATCTGATTTACCTGATGAGCTTCCATGGGAAGGTGTTGTGCAACAAACTATTCTTGAAAGTTGTAGATCCCACTATGACAGGTTGAACAATGATCTTTGTTCTTTGGATCTCCCTCCAGAGAGCCGACAAAGTCTAGAGATTGTTTTGGGGTCTTTGCAAAAATTCATTGATGCATACGAGGAACTTGGACCAACTACAAATGGTTTTGTTCATTTGATGCGGATGCGAAGGGACCAAGTTATGGGTCCAGACAAGTGGGAGGTTGTGAAGGAGAGAGTCACCAGAGAACAAGCCAATTCAATGTTCAATTTCAAAGAAGGCCTTAAGCGAAAAATGTTGAAAGTGCAATATTTCAAGCATCCTCAAATTGCACATTTAATATATGATCGATTTCTTGCAGCTTATGGTTGATTGCCCTGGAACGATGAGGTTCCTAATTATTTTGCTAGATTTTTTTATGCGGAGTTTTTTTTAGGTATGAAGCCTAACTATACTGATGTTCCTTCTGACTTTTATGGAGTTGGAAAGGGTAGAATATATAATCGAAAAGGTGCTCTCAGAGACCCTACCACTATACAACCTCCACCTGAGATACCTCGTCCACCGAGGGTTGTGGCTTTAAGATCAGAGATGGAGACCACATCCCAACTAGGGACAGTTGGAAGGGAATCGGTAGGTGATGGTTTAGCATCAGCTCTTGCTGGAGTAGAAGTTGGTTTGGGGCGAGAGAGGGCTCGTGCTATTGTTCGTCAAAGTTTTGTTTACAAGACGAATGACGAGGTAGATGCATTGACATCGATGATCTCAGGGCTTATGCTAAGTCTTGTCGAGATATAGCTTCAGATGTGTTATCCAATGACACATCGAGCATGGGAGAGGTTTGTTGATTATGCTATGACAATCTATTTGATTTTTTATTAATCATTTTGAATTGAATTTTTTGCTACATGGTAATAAATATATTAAGCAAATGTCTTTTGTTTGTAGTTTTCGAGAATGTTAAATGCACATAATTTTCGAGTCTCCAGTAGTCAAAACCAAGAGCATCCTAGTCAAAATGAAGAGCGCTTAGGAGAGGTATTTTAATTATAATATTTATGATTGAACTTGATATTTTTGTTTGTTTGTTTGAATTTTAATAAATATCAATGTATCTTATTGTTAATTTGACTTATCTATGCAGGTTTCTTTAGATTCCAACTTTTTAGATGATTTACCATCTCTTGTGAGCTAATGATTTTAATTTTTTTGTTTTGGTTTTAAGTTAATTGCTTAATTTATTATTTGTATCTATTATGTTTTATTCATTAACAAAATTTAAATTTTAGGGAAGAGACCATTTGGAAATTGGAGGTGAAGATGTGGGGTCTTTAATGAATGCAGATATTGGCACCGAGGTAATTTTGTTGAACTAGAAATTATCTCTGATATAAGTTTAATGTTTCATATTTTTTGGATTTATTTGAAAATTGTTTTTGTACATGTTGCAGCTTGGCTCTTTGAGATCCTTTGGAGCCAAAGGGAAGGCTCTAGTGGAAAAAAGTGGTGGACATGCATTCAAAGAATTTGATGTACGATTTTTTTAATAATTGAATTGTTTTGTAGATGAGTTTAATATGTTAATATCTTGAATTTAGTTTAAAATTGTTTAAATAATTTATGATCTAAATTTATAATTTGTTTTTTTGTGTATTGTAGGTTGAGTTGAGTCCCAGGGAAGGTCCTAGTGGAAAATAGTGGAAAGATATTGGTCTAGATGGATAGTGGTTCAGACTTTATTGTTTTTGTTGATATATATATTGTAGTTGTTTTGAACATGGAGGGTATTTATTTTTTGATTATATATATATGTACATTGAATTCACATGTTCATCAACTTTTTTTTGGATTATATACATGAGTACATGTTAATTATTTCTCATTTGGTAAATGTTTAGAATATGTTTTGCATGAATGTTTAAAATGTTTTGATAATATTTATAATATGTTTCGCATGAATGTTTAAAATGTCTTGATAGGTGCAATCCAAGGTTAGGAAATGTTGAATGATGAGAATGAATGTTATGAAGTTAGGAAATGTTGAATGATGAGAATGAATGTTATGGAAGAATGAATGTTGGGAAAGAATGAATGGGAAGTGTTAGGAATGTTTAAAATGTTATTCTAAGTTAGGAAATGTTCAATGTTGAGAATGAATGTTATGGTAAGAATCAATGTTGGGAAAAAATGAATGGGAGGTGTTAGAGAAAAAGGAATGTTGGGAAAGAATGAATGGGAGGTGTTATGGAAGAAGGAATGTTTTCAATTTGTTATGTTGAGAATAAATGTTATTATAATATGTTTTGCATGAATGTTTAAAATGTCTTGATAGGTGCAACCCAAGGGTAGGAAATGTTGAATGATGAGAATGAATGTTATGGAAGAATGACTGTTGGGAAAGAATGAATGGGAGGTGTTGGGAATGTTTAAAATGTTAATCTAAGTTAGGAAATGTTCAATGTTGAAAATGAATGTTATGGTAAGAATCAATGTTGGGAAAAAATGAATGGGAGGTGTTAGAGAAAAAGGAATGTTGGGAAAGAATGAATGTTGAGAAAGTATTGAACCATAAGAATGAAGGTTTAATTCATATGTAAATTTTAAATTTTAATTAATGTTGTTTATATGTTTATTGTTCGATATGCATATGTAAATTTCAAAATTTAACTAATGTTTTTCATATGTTCATTGTTCAGGTACTTTGTAGTTCGTGAATTTATAAATGTTGAAATCATGGCAAATGAGGATAATGATTTTTTGTTTTTTAATCACAAGTGAGGATTTCCGGATTGTGAAGCTTATGCTAAGTTAGAGCAATGAATTTTAGACGACAATTCGATGAATTTTTATCGATTTGTTGTAAATAATCATTGCTCTAATTTAGCATAAGCTTCGCAATCCAGGAATTCTTGTTTGTGATTAAAAATCAAATGATTGTTATCTTCATTTGCCATGATTTCAGTTATGTGAACTTACATGTGAGAGATATATTATTTTTCTGCAACAATCATATATCTAAAAATTATATTTAGATAAACAACTTGTTTTAAAAAATTCATTCAAATCATAGTTATGGTGAAGTATATTAAAGAAACATGTTTGATGGATTAAAAGAATAAAAAATTTAATAGGTTTTTTTGTGATTTTTTGTTGGCATCAATCAATCAAAAGTAAAAATTCGGGGTGGAGTGGGGATAGCCACATCCATTATCTCATCCCTTAGTGGTCTAATAGACATATGGGGACCCGAATAAAGTACTTTTGAATCCTCAAATTATATTTGAATTCATTTTTAAGCATGTTAAAGTACAACCATGTAAGCTCTTATATTCAAGAAAATATTCAAACTCAATGAAAAAATATACTGTGCACAACAATTTTGATACATGGACAAAAAATATATTGCACACGACAATTGACATGAACAAAAATATATTTGATCAATTTATTTTTGATATGTAGTTAAAAACATCGCAATGGAATGCCATCTTCAACTATCCGTTCATGGTCACATATGGATAGTTTCCATTTTTTGGTTTTTAACTGTTTTTTTGATGGAACTTGTACCAACTTTATTCGAGATGCACATACTAAATGACTATACTGACAACATATAACATCGGGCTCATAATCTTGGAAGTAGACATAATTTTTAGTCATATGCGTCTGCTGAAAAAAGTAGCCTTTTAAAATGATGGATCCTCTTTCGTATGTAAATCCGTTGTCGTTGTAATCCTCCAATAACTTCATTTTTTCTTCAGTGCATCGCATCAAATAATATTTGACATTTTCTTCGTTGTCTACAGGTGCAATCACAGCGAAAACATCTCCTGCGTGCAAGTTATAATTGGTGTTAGTGTATTTAAATGAATTAAATTGACTATACTTATGGCGATGGACTAGAATGAACAATTAACTTAAAAGTCAAGAACAAGTTTATTACCTTCTCTGACGAGATCTGAAATTCTATTGCCATCAGACGATATTGCTATTTCTTCTGATTCTAATTCTTCTACACTTGCCAGTGGCATTTTTCCTTTTGGATTAATCTCTGTGTGTCTCCAAGCTTTTACGTAGTTGTTTGTTATGTTTTCACAAACTTCTGTAGACTCAACATTTTCAATGCAAATATGACAAAAGCATGATTGCTTTCTATTGTCAAATGCAAACACGTTGTGAAATGATTTTGTTTGAATAGAGTGAAGATCTCTAGTCCCATGTATGGTGCTAGCGTCATATGGTATTGATCTATTTATATCTTGGATTCCAACAAGCCAAAAAAACCTACACAGTAAATGATGAATCATTTTCAAAGAACAACTTTTAATGTTAGTGTACGTGTACTTAAATGTTAGTACATACATTTTTTTAAATTTCAAGAAATAATATAAATTAAAAAAATAGTGGACATACCTGCGCACATCTTTTGATTGTTGATTATAATCATGGCTTAGATTTAATTGACACCATTGGACAACCTCTGCAACTGAATGAAATCGTGCAGAAGAATAGTTCATTTGCCATCTTCGAAGTGCTCTTTTCACGCATGCTCCTGCACCATCATGCTCACCTTTTCCATGCCCAGTTTCAAAGAAATTTCAGCGATGTTTAATGTTCAGCGCTTTGTGAAGTCGACATAACCAAAAAAATGATCGTGAATATTTAAATTGACCCGCACATCCATCAGACCATATCCAATGCTCATTGAATTTGACTTCGCGTTTTTTCAGTGAGTCATAGAAAATATTTTCTATACAATGTTGAACAAAATGTGTATCGTGTGTACGATCATCGCTGATATAGAAGTGATATTCTTTAATCACATCTCGATTGTCACATGTGCTTTCAATGCCATCAACATCCTGTTGAGAATGTCTATATACAACATGGACAAATATCGAAACTTGGTCAGAGTGATAGTATTCACTCTGTATCTCTTTTTGTGTAGCAAAAGTATAGTTTTCAGCAAAATCAACCACCGACAAAATTGTTCCGGGTGGAAAAATTTCACGAGACTGTTTGAATTGAAGATCTTGCCATCGTGCTCTATGTGAATGCTGGGTGTATTTATAAATTTCGCTTTCAAATTTTTTGAGAAAATCTGTGACGCATATCTTGTCTTCTAGCAAATCAATTCTTTTGGAATGTGAATCACTAGAACTTGTACTATAGTTGATGTATTCGTATCTCCTCCAATCAACATTTACATTTGACAATGATTGATCATTATCGATAGGATATTTATTGTGGAATAACACCAAATTTCCACAATGATGACAATGTTTTCCATTGACACATTTCTTTGAATAAAATACTTCATCGTGATTTCTCTCACATAAAATTTGAGATATGAATTCACGTATCGTCGGCGGAGGTGGTGAATTTGTCCAAAACATTTTACCAAATTCAAGAAACGTGTCATAATATAACTGAAATTGCACATGATAACGGCAACAACATGTATCACGTATAGTTATAGGTCGAACATACCATGGTTTTTGTTGCACAAATGTAGTGATTGATATATTAATTCCATGATGATCTTCCTTGAATTTATTGAACAATTGTACTTGTGTCATGTCCATTATATGTTTTGGTTGGATTTCATATACATTTCGTGATATTCTTTTGCGTATCACATCTCTTGAATTTGGTGAAATTCGAGCGTGTTCCAACCAATATTCTCGTACAATATCTTTAACACCTACTCCTAATCTATCTTTGTAAGGTTGTCTACAAATAATTGCCCAACAAGCAAGTTCATTATTTTCATCTATTTGCATTCTGAATTTGCTATGTTTGTATAATGTCTTTCTTGATGTTCCAACTGCTTTTGCTAGTTCTGTTGTCAAACGCTTTTGTTTAGTACTAGCTGAAAGAATTGCTGTATGAATTGCTTTACGTGCAGCACTGATATATTTCTTCCTGGATTTTCCAAATTTTTTTATTGCATCGCCTATATTTTCCATCACATTTTGTTTCAATTTAGACTCTTTTGTCGTTTTGTGAATACCCAATAATGATGTAGCACCTTCTAACTTCTTGGACACTAATAAACATCTCAAAATTTGTGCTTGTCCTGCTATTGAGTAATCCTTGAGAATTTCATCATAAATTTTTGTAGCACGATATCATGCAACATGTATTGGTAGTTTTTCTCCATATTTGTCGCAATCAATGTCTTCTAACATTTCATCATCAATAGTAAAAGTACCTATACATCAAGTTAAATTTAATTTAATATATATCAAAAAATAAAATTCATTATAAAAAAATGAATTTGGAAAATATATGATATATACATACCAGGTCCAATTTCTGGATCTTGAACTTGATCTTCAATATTGACTTCATCGACATTAGCATGTAAATCACTATTTACATCTTCTATAATGTTTTTTTCAACTTCAATTTGTTCTTCTTGTACTCTATTTTCAATTTCCATCTCTTCAACATTATCATGTAAATCTGTATTTATATCTTCAATAGTTCTCTCTTCCGTTTCGGAAACCCTTTGTTTTTTGGCAATATATCTGAGTTTTTGTTTCTCTCTATTATCATCATCATCACGTTTACGATCAGCTTTTCTTTGACGTTTTCTCTTATTGCCCATGGTTGTTTAATCTATAGATGATAAATTAAAGAATCATGTTACTTTATAGTAAAAATAAATAAATTAAGATTTAAAAACATTTACGGAATTTATAAAAACATGAACTGAAATTTACTTTACCTTATAAAAATTTTGTAAAAGTCTTTTGAAGAAGATTTATTTGGAATTAACTTTCTTTTGAAAAAACTCTTTGAACAAAAATCTTCTTTGAAAAAAACCTTCTTGAAAAGAAATAAAAAACTCCTCGACAATAAATTACCTACCCATTGAAAAATAATAAAAACACCTTGTAAATAAATCTTTGTTGTAAAAATCATTGCAAAAAAACCTCTTTGAAAAAATATCTACGAAAAAAGCCACTAGAAAAAAGTACTTTGAATAAAAATTTATTTGTGAACATATCTGGGAAAAAACCATTGTAAAGAAATAATTCTTTGAAAAAACCCATTTCAAAGAAATAAGAAGTATAAAACTACCTTGCAAAAAATCCTTTGCAAAATACCTTAGCAACATAACTATTTGAAAAAACTCTTTTCAAATAAATAAGAAGTGCAAAACTACTTTGGAAAAAATCCCTTTGCAAAATATCTTAGCAAAGCAACTATTTGAAAAAACCTCTTTCAATTAAATAAGAAGTGCAAAACTACTTTGGAAAAAAACCATTTGTAAATTATCTTACCAAAACAACTTTTTGAAAAAATCTCTTTCAAAGAAATAAGAAGGAAAAATACATTTTTTTTTCAAAAATACTTGAACGTATACACACTTTTTAAATACAATCCTTGCAAAGAACCTCCTTGCAAACATGTCTAAGAAAAGAAATATTTTGAAAAACTCCTTGCAAATATGCCCTAAAAAAAAAAAACTTTCAATGTGTCTTTTGGAAAAAAGAAGAAGAAACATACTTTGTAAAAACCTCTTTTTGCAAAAAATGTCTTCTTTGCAAATATGCAATAAGAAAAGAAATATTTTGGAAAAACTCCTTGCAATTATGCCTTAGAAAAAAATCACCTTCAATGTGCCTTTTGGAAAAAAGAAGAAGAAACATACCTTGTAAAAGTCTCCTTTTGTAAAAAATGTCTTCTTTGCAAATATGTAATAAGAAAATAAATATTTTGGAAAAACTCCTTGCAACTATGCCTTAGAAAAAAAAACTCCTTCAATGTGCCTTTTGTAAAAAAGAAGAAGAAACATACCTTGTAAAAACCTCATTTTGCAAAAAATATCTCCTCCTTTCAAAATTAGTTTGACAAAAAAATGCGAAGTTAAAACATGCGAAAATAATGAATTAATTTTAGGTGTATTTATATGAGTATAAAAAACTTCTTTTTTTTTTCCCGGCCGACGTGATTTTTTTTCCGTTTCATTATTCGGACGAATAACCTTCGCCATAATTCACGGCGCCGTTACGGAAAAAAGTTGTTCGGCCGAATAATTATTCGGCTGAACAATTATTCGGCCGAATAAGTATTTCGGCCGAATAATCTCTGAAACATGGAAGATTCAGATCTCTGCAGAATTTTTAGGTTTCTCCGTTTTCGGAAGGGAATAACTACCTCTTACACAACAAAACGAATGTCAGACTTCATACCAGTAGATTCATCATTGAATCTACTTTACAAGGGTATAAATTTTGTTGTATATAGATAAGAACTGATATTTTTTAAGTTTTATTTTCGTAACATGTGTCGAGTTGTGATTCAACTCTTAAAAAAAATGACGAAAAGAAAAATCCATAACTTTAAAAATACAATACCAAAAATATCGAAAAAAATGTGGGACTCTTCATTGGCGTGTCTACTTCAAAAGGGTATTCGTAGATTTTTTGTTTTTATAGCGGATTGAGAGAAAAGTGGTGCAACAAAAAAGTTGTTGAAAATCGACTGAGTTTCCCCATTGATCGACTTTAAAAAAATATAATAATTAGTATATAGATCCATTGGATGCAAACTTATAGTCAGGCACTAGTACATTGTGTGTAGATTGTCTTAACATTTTCTGTTTTTGCAAAACACAAGTCTAACAACGATTTTAGTGGTGCAACAAATCATAACTCTTTTGTAGTCTTTTCATTTTATAAGAACACACTGTCAGACATTTGCGAAATCGACATATCAAATCTTAATAAAAAAAATTGAAAAAATTATGAGTAGAAAGCTAACATAATTCTACAAAAGTTTTCTTTTTACGGCAAAGAGAAATTTTAAACAAAAATATCACTTTTGTTCGCCCGAAGTTGAAAAACATGAAAAAACCAGACTTATTTTCTCACTAGACCCCCCAAAATAGACACCCATCTTCATTTTTTCACTAAGTTTGAACAAGAAGCACATTGCTCCATCATTCTGGAGAAATTGTGGCTTTATGGTGCTGGCAGCTTAATGTTACAGAAGTGGCAAACAGACTTTGATCCAAAAACTGCGTCGGTTCGGCTACGGCACTTGTGGGTACTCCTCCGGGGTCTTCCACTGGCTCTTTGGAACCATGGGGCTTTTGAAGCCATCAGAAACTGTATTGGGCGTTTTCTTCATGTTGATGCGGATCACCTTACTGGTTTTGATCGTCGTATTGGTCGGGTTCTTGTTGAGGTGGATATTTCGTTGGGCCTTATTGATGTTCTTCACATCAACTGGCGTGGACGTAAGCTTTCACAGATTATTGACTATTGGGGCATCCCATTTTGCTGCTCAAATTGCAAAGGGGTGGGACATTTGTGGCATTAGTGTAAGGAAAATGCATCTTCCAGACATCTTAAGGAGGGGGGACCTTTCTGGTCTTCGGATGATAGCAGCGATAAGGAGTTGGATGCGTCGGGTATGCTGGATGGCTTCTCCAATAGAGCTCCTTTCCCCCATGCTCTGGACGCGGCATTGATCCGTAAGTTGGAATCTCAGGACCCAACTTTCTACCATTCATTAAATGATTTGGATATCTCATTTATAAATGCATTAGATTTAAACAATGGAAATAATGAAAATTATATGAGTCATTGTCATAACATTCCTATGCCTACATTCACCTTTGGGTCTGAGAAGGTAACAAACGATTCATCTGAGGATGATGTCCCTGTATTTGAGAATGAGCCGCTTGTGAGGTCTACACAGATTTATCAATCCGATTCCTCTCCAGTGCTATCTGTCTCTCCCGGAATCCCTACATCAGCTTCCCCGACTATTATTATATCCACTGATACGGAGGTTCCTATCTCTGGTCCAGAAATATTGATGTGTGGGGATTATGGTAATACGAATCCCAGTCTACTTGATCCTGTCTCTGACATAGGGATGGTGGGGACAATTGACGATATTCCTGTGAATCAGCCAGGCTTAGAATGTCTCCCTATGAAACCTGGGGGAGTCCTTGATTCGTTGGAAAAAATCATACATATTCCATCATATTCAGAAATGGTTAAAAAGACACCCATACCTACTTTTTACAAAAATCGGGTGGTGGTGATAAATGAATCGCCCATTGAGGATTTGGGGGTTACCACGGATCACAAGTCCATCGAACCGGTGGATGAAGCTCTTAAAAGGTCCTCTGTGAATCCACCTAGAACTACGGGTGATCAATGTGTACAAAAGGGGCACATAGGGGTGGATTGGCTCTTGAGTTCTCTCCATTAAAAACGAGAAGTGCTCCTAAAAACATGAAGGTCACTCTGGGGGGGATGGAGGTTGACTGCCGTATTGTGGATTCCCCCAACTCTTCTTATACCCGGGCTCTTAGAGGAATTAAAGCCCTTGCCAAGGTTTGAAAATGATATTTTTCTCACAAAATATCCGGGGTGTGGGGGGTCTGCCGAAACAATTGGCCCTCAAACATGTCCTACATATTATTAATCCTGATTTGCTCTTTCTACAGGAAACTATGGTTTGTGGGGAGAAGGCCCGTATATTTTTTAACAAAATAAATCCGGGTTGGATGATGTGCATTGTGGATGTCGTTGGTGTTTTTGGTGGTCTCTTAGCTGCTTGGAATCCTATGGTTTTGAGGCTAAATCCATCAATTATCTCTTTGGGCATTTTATTGTCTGGTAATTTCAGGGGTTCAAAAAAGAACATAAATATTATAAATTGCTATGGCCCTTACTGCGATAGGGTGGCTTTCTGGGACATGGCTGTCACGGGTCATTTACTAGAATTGGAGAATTTGGTACTTGCTGTGGATTTGAACTTCACCTGGGGGGATGAGAAAATCTGGGGAAATTCGGCTAGGACGAATCCCCCGGGTGACTATTTTAGAAATCTCTTCATAAAATTTTCCCTGATTGATGTTACCCCAAGGCCATTGGCCCCGACCTGGTCAAATGGTAGGAAGGATGAAAATTTGATCCAGAAATGCATTGATCGATTCTTAATCTCTAAACCTCTACTTGATTGCTTCCAGAATTACAGGTCTTGGATTCAGCAGATAAAAATCAGCGATCATCTTCCTATTATATTTCAATTTGATGTTGAGGCCACTCATCACTATTTCCCTTTCAAATTCAACTCCACTTGGCTTTCGGATGTTGATTACACTTCGGGTGTGAGAACAAATTGGCTACAGATAGATGTATCAGGGGAGAGATCTGCGATGGACAAGCTGGCGGTGAAACTAAAGGCCATTAAAGACTTTACTATACTGTGGGAAAAAAATAAGAAGGCATTGCTGGGAGTTGAACTTGCTGTGATTGAAAGGGATATTGAAACACTGATGCATTGATCTGTGAATCTTGGTCTCACACTTCTGGAATCTTCAAAACTCTCAACAATGGAGAGTTGGAAATTAAAGATTCTTCTCATTCAGGAGGAAACTTGGAGATTGAAGAGCCATGCTATCTGGCTCAAAGCCGAAGATATGAATACAAAGTTTTTTCATCATTTTGCAGATTCTAGGAGGATTCAAAATACAATTTGGGATCTTAATGATCACTCTGGTCGGCGGATCAGGGGATATGTGGAGTTGATGGAGGAGGCTGCTCGTCACTTTCAGGAGTACTATTGTGACCCCAAAAATACTACACTGGCGGAACAATTCAAGATTATTAAGGAATACCCTCGGATGTTTAATGAAATGGAGGGGGACAATATCTTTAGGGATATTACTATATTGGATGTGGAGAACACCTTGCGGGGTTTTGAAAGGATAAATCTCCTGGACTGGATGGGTGGACAGTGGAACTTTTCATCCATTTTTTTGATATTATGGGGGAAGATCTCTGGTTGGTCGTGGATGAATCACGGAGATTGGAATTGTCTCTGGGGCACTAAACTCTACTTATCTGGCTTTCATTCCGAAATCATCCCATCCAGATAATTATAATGAGTTCAGGCCTATTGCTCTTTGTAATCTAGTCTACAAGATAATTTCCAAGATTATTGCTGATCGGATCAAACCAATCCTTTCTAGGCACATCTCCATGGAACAGTATGGTTTCTTGCAGGGCCGTCAGATACATGATGCTGTGGGGGTGACTCAGGAAATTTTTCACAGTGTAAAACAAAAAAGGCTTGATGCACTCATTCTTCAATCGGACCTTGTGAAAGCTTATGATCGGGTTGACTGGAATCTATTGAGATTAATTCTGATCCAGATCGGTCTACCATGGAAGGTGATGAAATGGATAATGGCTTGTGTTTCTTCGGTAAATTTTGTTGTACTCATTAATGGACAACCATTGGAATACTTTAAAGCTTCCAGGGGTCTTCGTCAGGGTTTCCCCCTTTCTCCACTTCTTTTCCTGTTGGTCATTGAAGGACCGAGTCTCACTATTCATAAGGCAAAGAGGGAGGGGCGGATTGCTGGCATTAATATTACTAGAGATATTTCTATAACACATTCTCTGTTTGTGGATGATGTTATTCTATTTGGCTTGGGAATCCTTGCAGAGTGGGTTCAATATAAGAAGATACTGGATTTTTTCTGCTCAGTTTCTGGTATGATCGTCAGTTACATAAAGTCACATTTTATAAAACATTCCCTGTCGGCTGATGTGGAACAGTCGATTAGCTCGATTCTGCCCCTTGATTTCATGGAGATGGCTGAAGGTACAAAATATCTAGGTTTTTTCATTAAGCCCTCTAATTATCATACTAATGACTGGTCATGGCTTGTTAAATGATTTGAAAATCGTATTGGACATTGGTGCTTTCGACATTTATCCTTGGGTGGCAGACTTACGCTGGCAAAAGCTGTTCTACAGAATTTGGGTGTCTATTGGTTTTCACTTTGTAAGACTCCTAGATCCATCCTCGGTCTAATTCGAAGGAAGATGTTCAGCTTCTTGTGGTCGGGTGGTGGGGCGCCGAAAAAATATCACCTTATAAAATGGACTTTGTTAGCTTGACCCTGGAACTTGGGGTGTTGGAATATAAAGGACCTGGATCATTTTGTCTCGGCTCTCCATGCAAAAATTCTTTGGCGTGCACTTTTTGATAATTCTGTCTGGGGATTGATCATCAAAGAAAAGTACCTGAAAAATTCTTCTGTGGAAAATTGGTTCCGTATGGGTCGGCCTGCTACTACGAGTGTTTCAAGTTTCTGGAATGGTTTGATGGGTTCTTTCAATGTAATTGCTCATTGGATAACATGGATTCCTGGTAATGGATGTGACATTAAGCTGGGACTTGATCCGATTTTAGGGGGTCCACCTGTACACATCTTGTCTTCGGAATTAAGGACTCATCTTAGAGCAAATTGATTTTGCACCCTTGCTAATGCCGCTCGTCAATATAAGGATGGGCGTTCTGTGTGGATCCAAGCTCCACAGCTGGGATTGAATGGTATATTGGGGAATGAATGGGAAGACTATACCAGACCTTTTTATCAATCAAACATTCATTTATCTGAGACACCGAACAGATTAATTTGGTCATGGGATGTGGCCCGGGGCAATGCTACTGCAAAAATGGCATATGATGCTATGTTCGCAGATTGTCATCCTGACATAAGCTGGTGGCACAAATCTGTTTGGAAGCTGGCCCTTCCACTTAAGATAAAATGCTTTATTTGGCTGGCATTGTGTAACAAGATTCTTACATGGGATAATTTATGTCTTCGTGGCTTCAATGGTCCGGGTTGGTGTCCGCTTTGTTGTCTACAGGAGGAATTAATTATCAATCTCTTCTCCTCCTGTTCTTTTATTCGGGACCTTTGGAAGCAAATTGCATCTCTCTCTGGTATTCAGTTTCTCTGGAGTCATTCTTCTCTTAATGACTGCCTTGTTTCGTGGTCCCGTCATTCTAATATATGTGTTGAACTCCCTTATTTTATGATATGGGAGGTTTGGAAGGCTCATAAATCTTGAATATTCGAGAACTCTGTGCCACATCGAGATTGGATTTGCTGTAAGACCCTGGCTGCATACAAGGAATATACAACAATTCATGAAAATGATGCTGGTAGGAATGTTCTAGGCAACGGATGCAGGTTGGCTCCTCCAGTCCTGGTGTACCCATGTGGTTTCTTTGATGGGGCCGCTGGGGGTGGGCCTGGGGTGGGTGGGGCTGGTGCAATACTACACATTTCCAACACATGCTTTTTCCATATTTGGCTCAATTTGGGTATTGGATCCAACACACGCAGTGAATTATGCGCCCTATGGCTTTTGCTTTATTTTGCTCACTCCAGATAGATCGCCTCCTTAGTGATTATGGGTGACTCTTTATCAATTATTTCTTGGGAAAATGGAATTTCACCACTCAATGTTTTACTTCTCACACATTGGATGGATGCGGCCCAGAAATTACTTCTTGAATTTTAGCATACTCATATTGCTCATATTTTCAAAGAGGTGAATACGGACGCTGATATGCTCTCCAAGTGGGATCTTACCTCTCAGACGGGGGTCATTATGTGGCAGGAATGGCGGGAGGATTCACTCTTTTCACATGGTTCTCAACAGTTACATTGGTCTTGAAATTTTTGGCTTCTTTTTCAGTGGTTCATATTGTTAAACTTTCATTTTTTGGGGGTATCAACATATGTTTTTTGTGACTAATACTACTATGTGTAGATCTATAAAATGTCACAGATTCCAACTCCTCGTTGGGCTCCCGTCTATATGTACATTTTGCGGCTATTTTTATGCGGTTCTACTGTTGCTGGCAGTTTTATGTTTCGGATGTAAAAACTTTAACAAAAATTTCATATGTGCTATGTTGGCTTGCTCGTTAGAGAGATACTCTTCTGCTGATTTTGGTCGTTGGTTGGGCCATCGTATTTATCGGCCAACTGGATTTTTGACACATATGGTTTATGTTATATTTTCTATGGTTTATGCTGGTGCATATCTACTTTCCCTACAGGACGTCCTCCTGTTTGATCCCTGGATTTATGCGACATGTGACTCTGTTATTTAGTGACATATTTGGTCACAAGATGTTGATTTTGCTGTCTATGTGATGGTTGTCCCTGGTCTTTTCTCTAGACAGGGTGTTTTCCTATGTACTCTTTTGACAGTTGGACATATTTACTATTTCCCATATCAATAGTAAGTTTAATTTTTCTATGGAAAAAAAAACTAATCACGGTTGTCAACCTATAAAACTAATGGCAAGTGAATGGTAGACAGGGTATAAAATTTAAGGTTGATATACGGTCCGATTAAAATATTCGCAACCTATTAAAACACAACGCAGTGCAGTATCAAACTTCATGCCAAATGAAAATGGTCTGAATTAACCATCAAATTTATTTGATGCTCTAACGTTGTCTTTTTCACTAAAACAAAATTTGATTGCGCAATTTCTGCCTTTGAAATTATTAATAAATTCAATCAGATTAAAGAAAAGTCTTGATTTATAAATGAGATTTTTCTCTCTTTCCAATGGTTTTTGTCAATATCTGCATCATAAAGAAGCACGGCCTAAAAGAAAATCACAAGAATCTTAAAAATTTCTTTAAAACAAGTTGTCTCAATACACACACAACATAATTGGGAAATGACGTATTCGTTTTGACAAATCTAATGCAGGTTACGTGGTCTCTGTAGCAAGATGATATAGAAAGCTTCACTGACATCCATTACTACCTTTGAACAACAGCTAGCTCAAATATTTTACTAAATGTGTGGACATTAGGGATCATAGTTATAATGTTTGATTGATTTTTATTATTATTTATGCATCATACCCATTGTTTGAAATTGTGTATATGATCTATAAATTTTTGCGGTTGTTCACATTATTTCTAACTTTATAAAAAACTATTCACTGCATGGAGAGCTAATATATTTTTAAACTATTATATTAAAACATTTTTAAATTATTATTTTTATACTATTTCTATTTTTACTTTTAGATTATATATAATTATTAATTAAATTACTTATAAACTATTATCAAATGACAGGTATAAGCAGCTTTGCTGCTATTTTTACTTGTTTCTTATATTGATATTAAAAAAATTTCTCATTTTAATCAATTTAGTTATATTGATTTACACATCAATAATAAATTGTACAAATTATAGTTATAATTATTCCTTTTCTAAAAATTATTTCAAATATTCTAAAATAAAAAAATAAAAAAATAATAACATAAATTTATTTCGAATATTATAAAATGAAAAATATAAATATCATTTATGTATGGCACTATGTGTTCACTCAAGACCATTGATTTCAGTCAATAACATCTCATGTATTGCAATGAATTTATAAGCATTGTCTGAAAGTGTCACCCTTCTCTCCAAAAGAACGTAAATCCTTGAGTTTACAATTTGGTGCAATTTGAACATTTACAGTTTCTCTATTCTTTTGTTATGTTTGTAGTTCACAAATTCTTCATAACATGTATTAAAGGTGTTTTAATAAGGATATTTATGCCAACTATTCTTTAATTATTATATTATTTTTTCCTAATTACCTAGTGGACATAGTTTTTATTCGCCAATTTCTAAGTGGACCTATCCATATTACATTCATTATTCCTTTGGATATCTTCATAGGTAGCCCATATTATACTGACTATGTATGTTACACTTGTAAAAAATATCCATATCAACTACAAGAAACTTCTAGAAGCACGAGAAGCAATGGAGACATATAAGTTGCAATAACCAAAAATTCTTTTTAATTGAAAAAAAAAAAGATTCATATTGAATAAATCAAGTTAAAAAATTGTGTAAAAGTTTGAAAACATGGGAAAGTTGTTGGGCTCAATAGTTGGGGACACACTGGTCAAAACCATGAATCTCCACAAGTTAATTGTTAAAGAAATAAGTAGTTTTGACACAAACATTGATAATTTTTTCTTCATAAAACACTTGTATCTTCAACATTTGGGGTTCCAACTGGAAACCTATATGGATCCTAACCCCAAAGTCACCTAGTTCCAATTCAACCCACTACCTAAGACTCAAAGGCCAAACTCATGAGGTAGTTCTTTATGATTTCATTTAATACCTCAAATATTAGCTAATACCATAGATCTATTATAAATCTAGGATTTTAAATATTTCTCCTAGAAAGTTCATTGTGTCTGCATGGTGTTACTGTTGGGCCAGGTGAAGTTTTGAGGGAAAATTTTGTGAAGTTTTGATGTGAATTGGGCCAAGGTAAAGTGGTCCAATGAGGAGCAGTCAAATCCGATGAAGCGACCGAGAATCTAGGAAACTGGGCATTTTGACAATGTCAAGGGCAGAGTTATGTACACTAGTTAGAAATTTTTTTCCACTTACGTTTATGAGTGGAGTAGTTAGTTAGTGGAGTAGTGGGAGTGGGGCAGGCTGTGTGCACCCTATAAATATGTAAAGGGTTTGGAATTTTAGGGTTGTTAGTGAATTAGAGAGCTAGTTGAGCTATCATATTTTGAGAGCTATGTTTTGATGTCGAGAAGATCTGCATGGTCTATAGGGTGTGTGCACAGTTCTGTTGTAAGAAAAAGAGAAATTTGTAAGTTATTGCAGGCATCAAGTGCTTATTTTTTATTGCAACTCATGAATAATGAAAGTGCTTCCATGGTTTTCTCTCGTTTGGGTTTCCACGTTACATCTGGTGTCTAATGTGTATGTTCTGTGGTGATGTGTTATGTTTATTGTTATATGTTGCATATTGATGAATGATTGATGATTCAAATGTATGAATTGGGTGTGATGGAATATATGTTAATATAATTAATATGTTAAATGTATGCACTTTGGCAAAGTGTTAAGTAAAGCTATCTATGCAATAGAGTGGAAGCTATGTTGGATTTTTTATATGATTGGTTGATCAATCATATATACATAGTGCTAAATGTTGTAGCAAATGCTCTATCTAAGGAAGCTTTGGATGGGGAGGATGGATGGATTAATTTGGAAGAATGGACTGAAGGTTTCTTGTCGGATGTGGGGTCCTAATTGATGTTTGATGACTATAATTCATTATGTTCCCATTGTCTAATTTTTTGTCTTAGAACTCTGTTTTGAGGATTGTTATCATGTTTTCTTCCTGGCGTCTTTCTTTTGTCTCATGGGTTTGCCTAGCTTCTTTTGTCTCATGGGTAAAGTTTGGTATATGTGCACAGTATATGAAGTGTACTAGTATAGTGGATATGTACTTTTCGATTCTTAGTAATAGTAAAAGTACATTTTTATTCTTCTTGATATCTATATATATATATAGATATAGATATAGATATAGATATAGATATATTCAAAACATCATATAAGATAATATGTCAAAACACCATACACGATAATATAATATGTCCAAAACATTACGTAGGACTTCTTCATTTCCTCGATATGCATAACGAGATCAAGATCATGGGAAAAGGCATTACAAACCTCTTCGCTTGGAATAAAATTCAGCTCAAAGTTTATTCAGTGAAAAAAATGAATATATAAGAGGCATAGATGTTTCATCCTACCAAGTAGTATAATTAGGACTACAAAGATCCCATTAGACCTTTACTTAGTCCACTACTTGGTGTTTGATTTGTTGATTGTGATAGTCCAATATATATTGGGTTTTCCTTCAAAACCCATTTGTTTGTAACTTGAAACCCATTCAATTGTTTCCAATCCAAACTATGAGATGTATCTAGAATATAATGTCTCAAAACAAATACATGAAAAAAATTATGCATACCGGTGGCAGGGAAAGCCATATGTCACAAGTCCGATCTTCTCTGAGATCTAAAATGACCTTAAAAATGGAAGGGATAGTTTGGATCCTCTCCCAAAATTTATGGAACTCTTATTGGATTTAACTCAAGAAAAACTCTATCTTGCTCCTTGTAGTTGTTATTATATGTAAATTTCACCAATGGAATATATTCCTCCCATTTGGTTTGTTGGTCCATTACATACATGCAAAGCATGTCTTTTAAAACTTGATTCACCCTCTATGTTGGATTTTAGTCTCACTATGATATGACATACTAAAATTTAGTTTGAAGAGCAAGTTGGAGTCCATTGCAAAATATCCTGGTGAACACGAAATCTCTATCAGATATTATTTTCATTGGAAAACCATGGAGTCTCAGAGTTTCGTTAATAAACACTTGTGCTATCTCATGAGCTTTATAAGCATCTTTAACTGGAATGAAATGAGAACTTTTAGTGATTTAATATTTTATCCACCACTACATGGAGTTGTGCCTTCTTGCACGTATTGGTGACTCTACTATGAAATCGATATTATTTTCATTGGAAAACCATGGAGTCTCAGAGTTTCCTTAATAAACACTTGTGCTATCTCATGAGCTTTATAAGCATCTTTAACTAGAATGAAATGAGCTTTATAAGCATCTTTAACTGGAATGAAATGAGAACTTTTAGTGATTTAATATTTTATCCACCACTACATGGAGTTGTGCCTTCTTGCACGTATTGGTGACTCTACTATGAAATCCATTGATGTCGCTTCCCATTTAGACATGGGAATCTCATGAGGATTCAATAATCTGGCGTGCCAAATGATGATGCTTAGCCTTTATAACTTGGCATTCCAAACTTTTGGACACAGAAGGAGCTACATCATTTTTCATGCCTTGGGTTTCAAATCAACATAATTTTTTTCACCCCTAGATGGGTTGTATACAATGAACGACGAGCCTCATTCAAAATAAGGTCATGAAGATATTCCCCTTGTGAAAGATAGATTCTCTTCAAGAATCTTACAAATATGCATCATCACAAAAGTACCCTTCCAACATGGGTTTCCAATCCTATTGCATAAATTCATCTTCACAACATATTAATGAAAGTGAAGAATAAAAACAAATTAAAGTGCAATCAATTTATTGATGTTTAATAAATTTAATGATAAATTTGTAAATGCATTTAACTATTCTAAATGTACTATTTTTTAATTATAAATGAATTTTGTAATGAGGTATTTTAAAATTCTTAATTTGTGTATTGTAGTTATTTAAGTATTTTTTTTATCTAAATAAGTGTATAGAGGATCTTGGAGTAACACTAAAACTCCTTTTAAGTGGTTAATAATTTGAGAGTAGAAGTGTGTCTCCTTACACCACTACATCTTGGAGTAACACTAAAACTCCTTTTAATTGGTTAAGAGTTTGAGAGTAGAAGTGTGCCTCTTTACACCACTACACTTAGATTTTTCCTTGAATAATAGTGATGATTGAACTCACATTTACAATAGAAATAAGTGACGACATCCTCACTATGATTTTAACATGTAAGTTATAATAAGTTTTACTATCTAAAAAAATGTATTAAAAGTATAGAGAAAATAGAATGTTTACAAAATAAAAATTGATAACTATATAAAATATATAATACCTATATAACTAAAAAAAAATTCAATAGAAAAAAAAAAACATGTTTCTTGATATTCATTGAATCAAAGAAAACAAAAAAAAAAACTTTGCATCGTCATATTCACCATACATGCAAATTGCAGAAGGAGTCATTCAAACAGAACTAATCTGTGAGATCTATCATATAAACAGAATCAATGTTGCTCATCACTCAAATATCTTACGACAACATTCACCTATATATACTATCTTAATATGCCAATTAATACAGCCTATAATCTACAAATATATTAGACCTCCATGAAAAACATTCAACTAATAGTTGAATAAAGGAAGAGAATTTTCAAAAGAAAGAGTACCCTCCAAGTACTCATCCACATGTAATTGTCTTACAAATCCTTCAATAACTATCTTGGAAAGATCATCTGCAATGTTGGTATGTTCCCTATAAACATGATTGATGGCAATATCAAAAAAATAAGAAATAAGTAATACGATGCATTGTGCCCAGTGAATCAATGAAAACTTCTGCAAATTAGATCTATCATTTTCCCAATCTACTATAACCTTGGAGTCACCATATACATGCAAGGAATCAATTCTTCTAAGAGAAGCAAAGTGTAATAAATCGCATAGCACCAGTATTTCAGCTTTGGAGTTGGTACCTTGGCCACAATTTATCCAAAGCTTGAAGTGATGGTCTACATTAATCCTTAAAACCATTCCACACCCACACTTTCCCAGTTATGCAGCCCCATCAAAGAAACCAAAATCCTAATGGTCAACATTGGGAGGTATAGATGACTTCCAACCTTTATTATTCTTCTCCCAGACTGAAATACCTTGTATAAACCAAAAATGATCATGAGCCAGAGTTTTCTTGAGAGCCACTTTTCCATATGATCATTCTCCAATTTGATCGACTAGCATGTCGTACTTGTCCATGACCTTGTTAATTGCTTATTTCTATTCATCTCAGAAGAGAACGGGTGACCAGAAGAGAAATATACATCAACAAAATCCCACCCCAAAATATATTTTCCAAATGAAAGTACGAAGTGCATATGATCTTCCCTTCATTTATACTGTCGTCCTGAGCCCAAAATGACAGGATATGACTCCCTCTGTTCTTTATTAAAGTAAAAAGTAACTGTTAACACTAAAAAATCCCTCACCATGTTCATTCCCTAGTGACATCACCACGTTCCTTATTTTTCCCCATAAAAACCTTCACTTACCAATAAAGCCTAAGTCAAAAACTCGCAAATTGGCTCAAATTATTATTTCCCTCTCCAAAATAGGGGAAAATGGCTTAATTCCCTCCAAAAAAGAAAATAAATCCCCCAAAACAAGGAAAATTCCCCACAAAAAAGGAAAAAATGGGAAAATATTCAAAAAAGTAAAAAAAGGAGGGAAAACCCTAAAATTGCCTCCCAAAACCAAGAGCCAATACTATGGTTTTCTTATTGTCATGGGAAATAAACCTAGGGAAAATATTTCTATAAATACATGGTGAAGGACCACATTATAGACATTCACTTGTTACCTTACCGTCACTCTGCCAAAATTTCACTGGAAACCCTTGAAACCCCCATTTCACTTCTTATTTCACCCATTGTGAGTTTTGGCCACATTTAGTGACACCTATGTGGCGAACAAAACGAAGCTACTTACAGACCAAGGACTCATTGCCACAACCTTCTGCAAGGGCCGTCTACTCACTCTATTTGAGGTTAACCCATTGTTATATTCTTTTTCATTTATGCAATAAAATAAAAAATATTATTTCCCTACTCTCTCATATGTGTGAAAGAACAAAAAATATATAGTTTAGATTTTCTTCATGTATCATTTCCTTCATGTTACTCATAGAGTTTAGTTTTTATTTACTATTGTTTATCTTTTTTACTGCATGCTTGCACCACCATTTTCGAACTATTACTAAGATTTCCACAAGTCTTAGTAGGTGCAATTCTACACTAGCTAGTGTGCATAACCGAGCTACAATTTTGGCGACTCCAACTGGGTCAATCTCCATTCATCTGTGGTTTGGTTAGGTTGGAAGCTTTTCCAAGTTTTGCACTTTTTTTTCTTCACTTGCATGGCCATTTACTTCTGTTATTAGAGCCATATAACACTTTCTATCAACTCTGGTGGGAAACCAGCTGGTTCTTGCAATTTTATCCCCTACCAAAGCAGTACAATTTAAAAGAAAAAAATTTGGCCCAGGTCGCATCTGTTGGACCTTGTTATGTGACCTAGATCACAAATTTTCCTTCAAGAATTGCAACCTTCCTATTCCATGCCAGGTCACAACTTTCCCTCAATAAGGCATGCCACAGTTCATTCTTTTCTCCTTGAAAAGTGTTCCCCAAGTCACACTTTTTCCCTCAAAAAGCATGGATTGGGTTATGTTTTTTCCCCTGAAAAGTTCACCCCGGTCCTTGTTGCATTCTACAGCCCCCGTCACAAATTTTTTTTAGTCTACACCGCTCCAAGTCGCGACTATGCTCGTGACAGATGCGACATGCACTTGTTTTTTTCTTTTTCATCTCTTTTTCTACATCTTGACCCCCCCTACTCAGTTTCTTCCCTTTGCAGTCTTCTCTTTGACATCTAAAATCTTGTTTGCAGAACCATTTCCTTTCTATTTTCTTGTTGTAGCACTTGTTTGGATCTCTCCTTCATGACCACTATGTAGCCCTTTGTTTGACTCTGGTTGCTGCATGTTGTGAACAACCATATAGATCCTTTACATTTTCATTTTTCCATTTCAACAAGTTGTTTGGTTAAAGTTGTGCTTGAATACATTAGAATTTAGATGCTTTATTTTCATTTAAAATCAAAAGACAAAGTTTATTTATGTTATTCTATTTTTATTTTCAACATCTATTTTCTAGTCACTCACCACCTAAGCACACACAAGCACACCTTAAGTATCAATGTTTGGTCCATAAATCTAAGTTGAGCCTAAAATTTACATTAATTTAACGCACATTTCACCTCACTTAAGGATTAAAATAACTTGGTAGCTAGGTAGGGAATTGGGTTTAGGCATCCAAACACCAGCCCTTTTCCAGTTTCATCTAAGACACAGTTGTTGTCCTCTAGGGTACCAAAATCCTATGGTATTTATTATCATGGTTGACACCGATTTGTCAAGGGGGATTTCTTTTAGGAGGGAAAGTGGCAAGATTGGTTCCAGAAGTCTAGGTGAATTTTTTCTCTCCACTCTATACTAAAGGACACCAAACCGTTTTCCTCGTTGCGCATGATAGATACCATACCAAGTGTGCAATGGCTAAAGTATTGAAGCTGTAGGACACCTTTTCGAACGTTCTTTGAAGGAGGTAGCTTAGTTTCCAGTCTTTCCTAACAATATTTTACCTAGAATCCTTCTTAGTAGAGGGATATCCCTTAACCACTTTGATCTTCCATTTCGTATCGTCTTACTGTGAATTTCATCACCCTGCAAAGGATATAATTTGCATGGGATTCCATCTGTTAGCTAGGAGGCTGCTGGCACCCATACCCCTTAGGTTAGTGGATCATTTTATTTTTATAGGTAGTGTTGCTTATTGGTTTTTTGACCACTTTGTTGCTTCTCAATTGTTGTAGCACGTGGTTGTAGCAGGTTTTTTTAGCCTTCTTTTGGCTTGAGTGCCCCTTTTTCTTGTGAGATATCTCCTTACAAACATGGTTGCATTGGGATTTTAGAGCAGTTTTTTGAACATACCTATTGAGCACTCATATAACTGTCACCATTGATCCCCCGAGATACTCCCGTAGACTACAGGGGTAGTCACCACGGCACGGTCCGCTGGACCCTATTAGTCGTGCACCCCTCAATTGCACCTCATCATCTCTGGAATGTTTTCCCAAGGCCCCTGATTTCACTTATGACTCCTCCCAGTCAGAGTCACCGATACATTTTCCCCCACATATCCCTATGGATGCCCTGAATCTTGACCCATTCTATGGAGGGATTGTTGGTGGTTGTTGCGGTAGTGGACCTATAGCCACTATGACCTCCATTCCGGCCGTTAGTTCCGCGGGAACCACTATTCTCGAAAACCTTGGACCCCCACCACTACAGTACATACAATCATTGGGTCCAAACCCACGAGAAGCAAATCCAGTCCCATGACCACAGTCCATACCGCCACTAGATCCATTTGTAATATACCTAAAAGTATATGACTAATATTAGTTACTTACTATTTATTACGTTAATTAGTTAAATAGTATATGGCATGTCTCTTACTTAAAATACATGTCCATTCGTTATTGGGCAGATATATACTGGCCCTTATTATTGTATTTATCATCAATCAATTATTCAAAATATATTTATATCAATAAATATTTCAATATGTAAGCCCGATAGCTTGCAAGTGGTATCATGGCTTCTAGTTCTCAGGTTCTCTCATTTCTTCCTTGAGAAATCATCTCACATCTTCATTCGTTCACCATTCTCTTCATCCCCATGTACTCTCCATTCACATTCGGAATTCTTCTCCACGCTCCCTTTCTCTCCAATCCCCACACCCTCCATCTCGCTCCACTACTCCCCCCATTCCACTTCACTCACCAACCTCCATTGCACTCCCGTGTCCATTCCATACTCATCCTCCTTGCTTCCTCCATCCCTTCCCTCGCTCCTTGTGTGACACCCCAATAACCCTACTGCATACACTTCACAATTCCTTCTTGGTCCCTCGCGCATACTTCCTGCACCATTCCCATGTACCTTAATATCTACTCACCCAATATTCATTTCACCTGCACCCTAATCCCCACTCCATCTCCACTCTTCCTAGCTCTCCCCTCTCTCCACACCCTCAACACTTCGTTCTCCCTCCTCCCACATGTGCGCATTCCATATTCTCTCTTCTTCTGTTATCGCACTGCCATCCTCACTGCACTCCCCCACTCCCGAACCCTAATGGCTATTGATCCTCTCCTATTCCATAACCCTACTCCATGCATTCCCCACATTCCCTCCTAGCTCCTCGCTACACCATCTCTACAGTCCATCACCTGTCTCTCCATCCAATTCATACTACTCACTCCCTTATATTCCACCACCACACTGAACCTGCTCATTTACCACCCTTCTTGCATTCCTCATCTACCCTCAGCACTCTGTCCACTCCTTCATACTACATCTCCCTCCACCTTCCTGCTCCACTCCTTCCCCATTCACATACTCTCCCCACCTCACTCACATACTCCATCATCATCATGCACCCACTCCATCTATCATCCCTATTTGTATTCCTCCATCATGCCCTCCACATATCCCTTCACTTCCACACCTCCATGCTTACTCCCTTTTGTTGTTCCCCCCTCTTCCCACTCTACCGCTCCATCCCACACCTACTTGTGGCCACCTTGTGTCCTCACTCCTCTCTCTTGCCATCTATAGCCAACCCACACTCTAGCCCTCCCTCACCAACACAACTTCATTGCAATCCCTCCTACCTCCACCATTGCGAAGTTTTGATGTGAATCAGGCCAAGGTAAAGTGGTCCAATGAGGAGCAGTCAACTCCGACAAAGTGACTCAGAATCCAGGAAACTGGCCATTTTGACAATATCAAGGGTGTAGTTAAGTACATTAGTTAGAAATTTTTGTCCACTTACGTTTATGAATGGAGTAGTTAGTTAGTGGAGTAGTGGGAGCGGAGCAGGCTGTTTACACCCTATAAATATGTAAAGGGCTGGGAAGTTTGGGACTGTCACTAAATTAGAGAGCTAGTTGTTGTCATATTTTGAGAGCTCTGTTCTGTTGTCGAGAAGAGTTGCATGGTCTACAGGATGTGTGCACAGTTCTGTTGTAAGCAAAAGATAAATTTGTAAGTTATTGCAGACATCAAGTGCTTAGTTTGTACTGCGACTCATGAATAACTAAACTGCTTCCGTGGTTTTCTCTAGTTTGGGTTTCCACATTACATTTGGTGTCTAATGTGTATGTTATGTGGTGATGTGTTAAATTTTTATTGTTATATGTTGCATATTGATGAATGAATGATGATTCAAATGTATGAATTGGGCGTGATGGAATATATGTTAATATAATTAAGACATTAAATGTATGCACTTTGGCGAAGTGTTAAGTAAAGCTATCTATCAATGTTAGGAATGTTCGGTTTCTGTCGCACCCCTTCTCTACTGCAGAAAATTGGTTCCTACAACTCCCATAGATACTTCGGGCGAGACTTCATATGCTTCACAGGTGTTGTCGAAACGGGTTAAAACCTTTTAGGCCAATATCTTGGGGTTTTGTTGGTGTTTAGTTGTGTGAACCCTAGTCAAAGTAGAAGTGCGCCAACGAATGGTTTAGTTTCTAGGAATGGGACTTGTGTTGAGGGGATATGTGGCATATGTGGAATCCTACCAAGCCTGTGATCCAGGATTGGGTAGATGAGAAGTCGAGAGAGTTTGCTAAATAACAGAACAATCATCCCTGATTGGACGACGAAACATGGTTAGGTGAGTATGTTTTCTCAAATATTCATGAAGTATTTTTCAATGAATTTCATATTCTATGGCATGAATAAATAGCAAGGTTAACTAAGTAGAAGTTGAAATTCAAAGGAGGTAATCCTATGGTTTGGACAACTGAGCTAATCTGAACCCTTAAAGGTATTGATAACAAAATATCGCAAGTTGTTGATTTCGGGGTAGATAGTATATTGTAAGGGTATACTATTGAATTTGTTGTAGACACTGTAAAATCCTACAGTATTGTCGAAAGGGAGTTCTTACAAGGACCACGAGGTAAGTATTTGAAATATTTGAAGTTGTCGATTAAGATTCTACTTTGTGAAAATGGGGTTATGAGAATGGAGTCTGACGAGTAAACCACTAGTGCACAGAGGTTTGGGATATTGGTGGTGAATGGTATGGGAGTATGTTGTGAGAAGTGAGTTGATATGAAAAGGGAAGGAGATAGTGAAATAGATGAAGAGTGTCATCTACTGTGAAGTGGAATATTATTTCATTCAAGTAAGAGGAGGATAACTGCAACAAAAGGAAAGGGTCGTAGTGCGACTGAAATATGGGACTACAGACCAATACCACATCTTGAAGAGGAATCTTTTAATAGAGAATAAACTGAAGAAGAAGAAGATCATCCTTCTTCTGAGGACAATCCTGATGAAAAAGATAAAACCATACTGTGCGACATACCTATGATCCCACATGCATCTATAGAAACTAAGGTAATAAATACTAGTATGTCGCAGTTGATTCAAGCGAAAAATAGTAGTAGTCGTGAGAGTAATACTCCGACTAATAAGCCTGTTGTAAGTGTTGGTCCCATATTACAAAATCATTCAATCCCTCCAAGAGACAAAATGGTTGGGGATGATATGAAACTATTAGTATTTAATGGAAATGGGTCAGAGGACCTAGAATAACATTAGTTCTTATGTGATGTAGTCTGGACTATTAAACAAGTACAAGATAACAATGTAAAATTGGCGTAGCTGATTATGGCATTTTGAGGTTGTGCTTTGGATTGGTTTATGAAATTCTGAAAAGTATATAGTGGAAAACCACTGAATAATTTGGTAGAAGTTAGAGATGGTTTAAAAAGTGAATTTAAGAATCCAAAATCTGAGTCATAGTGTATCACTAAAATCAAAGAGATCAAGCAATCGGAAAATGATTATGTCTAGTACTTCGACTATAGATTCAAGACATTGATGGCTTGTGTAAGTCTTCAGATGACTGATGTCCAACATAAGGAGTGGTTTATAGCTTATTTACTACCACATATCAGGGTTCCTTTGATGCATCAACAGATTGTGTTGAAAACTAAGGCCCTTGAGTTGGAGATGAACTTGGTGGCATCACCCATTAGAGATACTAGAGCAGGTATGGCTCAAATCCAATCACAGCTGGTGAAATTGTCAATACAAATCCAAGATATTAAGAAAGGTGAGGACAAAAGAGAATATGTTTGGTGTACAAGATGTAAGGAGGAGGTCCACTCAAAAGATCAGTGCACGACTTTCCACACTATATTGCTGTCGGAGCTCCTAATCCATTGAACAGTGGGATTGGAATATGGTGTAGAATCTATCAAGCTAGAGGGCATTGACCAAAACAGTGTTACTTATTATAAAAAGTTGTAAGTACCCCACAAATCCTATTTTGCAAATTTTTTCTATTAGTCGGTCATGATGAGAAGGACTCTCTAGCATATCAACTGCTCATAGAAATAACTATAGACACTTATCGGATTAAAGGTGAGGAGTAAGGAGAAGGGAGTAGTAGGTAGTTTAATCAACCAAGAGGTGGTTTCCAAGGATGAGGAAGAGAAGGATTTGGTTATGGAAGAGACTAGGTAATATGTTACAATTTTGGTACACTAGGACATTTTTCTAGGGACTTTCCGAACCGTTGTTTGACATGTACATATTTTCGAGCATGAGATCATACTATTAAATATTTCCCACAAATCATAGTGAATTGGAAAGCTAAGGAAAATCAAAATCAAAATCAAAACTAGAACCAGAATGCAGAAAATATCAGTCGAACCTTGACAAGCACAGTCGATTGTTCCTATTGTGACACAAAGAGGAGCTGCAACAAGAACAAATAGAGAAATATGTATGGACCCACATGGTACTAAAATCGTACCAACAATACATCAGAAAGTACCATTTGATGTTCAGAAAGAAAAGAAAACATTTGAGGATGCAAGAAAGGAATTTACTATGATATGGAGGGGACATTCGACATCCTCTATGCCAGTCTTTGACGAAGTACTTCTATATGACATGCCGGTTTGCTTCGAATGATCATCTAGAAAGAGAAGCTCATGGAGGTAAGTACACTGAAGAAATTTTTAAGGAGATGTTTAGAATTAGTAAAAGCTCAAACTACTTTAAAAGAGTTGCATAATTTAGTTGATGAATCAGAGAGATATGTTTCAAGAAAAGGTCTTAAATAATTTGCGAAAGAGGACAAGAAATGGAAGGGAGTTGCGACTTAATTCCCAGGTCAGGGACTTTACCATGGATTTCATTATTTTGGATCTATGGTGAGATGTCAATGTCATACTAAACAAACATGGGAAGCTATGGGAAATCCTAATTAGTTGGTATGGTCATCTTTCCAGCTGTGTTTAGCTAATCAATAGAAAGTAATACCATTTGGAAGAATTGTGGGTGTCCCTGTTGACATTGATGGTCTATGAATCTATGCTGACTTTGAATTTATTGAAATTGTAGATGACACTAATCCATATTCGACATTGCTTGGTATTGATTGGGAAATTGAGAACCATACAATTATAAATCTCAAGAAAAGGTTGATAATGTTCGAAGGAGGGGATATGAGAGTTTTTTGTTCCATTAGATCCAATGGAGGGATCGAGGTATGTTGAACTTGTTCGAGAGGAATATACTACTGCAGACTTAGACAATCTCTATAAGGTTACTTCCAGAATGGGTGACTATTTTAATCCAACTACGGATGGTACATTGAGTTGGGGAAGTGTTAGCTCCTGTTCTTCAGACTCATTGGAAGCATCGGAGAATTGGTAGAAACGACTACATGAAGTATATACAAGAATATGTGCTTGCGTTACCAGATCACTTCGCTAGATTGGTAAAGAGGTATGTGATATGCTTACTTATGAGGGGATACCTAATTTAAACTTTTTTAAATTATGATTTTGAAGTAAGGGTACCTGGACAACAAATAATACTAGCTTTAGATGTAGCTTTTGAAATTTGCCCCATCAAGGTGGTGGTCTACCCATAAGTCGAAGATGCAGGGTTGGTCGTAGTGTAAAAAGTTGGTTGAAGTCCATTTTTGCGAAGGAATATACTATAAGGAAGAAAAGTATAATCAGTTAACCAGTCCAGTAGATCATATGGAATTATGTACAAGAGAATGGCAACATATACTGAAGCAAGAGTGGGTTCACATGTTCATTCATATTCTAGATACCATCCCCGACGTTGGTATACATCGTTGGAACTTCGACAAGGTACAACAAATTGGGAAAATGTGGCTATTAATTTCATAAACACATTCAACTATGAAGATGAGAATCCATTGATAGGTGACACTTTTCAAATAATTAAGGTGCATATTCATGAAGAGATACCGGTAAAGTTGTCCAACATGCCGCAATGGACTGTGACGCTCGAACAAGCAATGGAATGTTATAATATTTTTAGTGATCCAGATGATGATCCAAGGGATGTGAATATCCCAGAAATAGAGGGAAGTCGAAATTTGGAGGGCTCAAATATTAAGTATAATAAATTCTTGTAGCCACTAAAAACAAAGAAGATAAATATTGGGTCAAGAGAAAATCCTAAGTTTGCTAATATTGGGGATTACTAGAATGATGATACTGTAGGGAATCTTACTCACCTTTTAGATGAATATCAAGATCTGTTCCCTACAAAGTTTTCTACGATAAAGGGTATTGTTGGTGACCTAAGAGAAGTGAAAACCCCCTTAAAACCTTATGCAAATCCAGTTAACCAACGATCGTACAGATTGAATCCCAAATATAAGGAAAAGGTGAGAGCGGAGCTCGACGGAATGCTTGATACAGGAATCATTGAACCTATCAAAGAGAGTGAATGGATTAGCCCAATGGTCGTGCAAGATAGGAAGATGGGAGAAGTACGAATTTGTGAAGATTTAATAAATTTGAATGATGCTTGCTTGCATGATCCATTCCCAACACACTTTATATATGAACTACTAGAGAATAAGGGAGGACAGGAAACTTATTCATTCATAGATGGAATTTTGGGGTATCATCAAATTAAGATTGCTAAAGAGGATCGACACAAGACCACATTTGAAACTGAATGGGGTTATTATTAGTACACAGTGATTCCCTTTGGTCTTAAGAATGCACTGACTATATTTTCCATAGTTGTGATCGCAACTTTCAAAGAGTTCATCCATAAATTCCTAGAGTTTTATTTTGATGATTGGATAGTTTACGGATTACTGAAGAATCATATTGAAAATTTGAGATTGATGCTAGAACGTTGTAGACAATATCAGATATATTTGAATTTGAATAAATGTATTTTTTGTGCACCATTTGGCATATTTCCTGGCCATGTAGTCTGCAAATAGGGTCAGCTGGTAGATCCTGCAAAGGTAACCATTATTGTTGACTTACCACCACCAACATCAGTGTGAAAACTGAGAAAAAATTTGGGACATATGAAATACTACATGAAGTTTATTAAAGGATATGAACAGTTTACAACACCAATGGAGAATCTATTAAAGAAGGATACTAAATTTTAGTGGAATGAAAAATGCCAGCAAAGCCTCGACACATTGAAAGAAAAGATGGTGACTGCACCTATTCTAGTGTTCCCTGACAGAAAGAAGGAATTTCATGTCCATGTTGATGCATCATCCATTTCATTGGGTGCAGTTTTGGCTCAACCAGGAGAGGGTTCTATTGATCATTCGATTTCGTTTGCTAGTAGGAAGTTATCTATGGTAGAGCAGAATTACACTATAATAGAGTGAGAAGAGTTAGCCATGGTGTATGTGTTGAGAAATTTCAGGCACTACCTATTAGGGGGTCACTTTAAAATGTTAATTGATAATTCTGCATTAAGGTACTTAGTTAACAAGCCAGTGTTGGGGGGGAGAATTTGTATATGGCTACTACTATTTAAGGAGTATGAATTTGAAACCATAGTCAAACCACGAAGGTTAAATGCGGGAACTTTACATCTGTTGAGGTTGGAGACAGGGGAAGGATCAGTAATTTGGATGATAACCTCCCAGATACGTAGTTGTTCTTGTTCAACATGGTAGATGAATATTTTTAGGACAATATAACCTTTCTAGCAAAAGGATTGAAACCAATTGGTTTGTATGTCAATCAAAATAAACACTTGGTTGTAAAAGAAATAGATTACCAATTGATCGTAGTTCAGTTATATATGATGGGACCAAATGAAGTGGTAAGACATTGTGTTATGAAGCATGAGCGACCAATAGTATTGGACAAGACTCATGAATGGGTCGTAGGAGGCCATTATGCAGGAAAAGCCACTACCCATAATATATTGCGAGCAATACTTTGGTGGCCTACACTCCATAAAGACGCTAAGGAGTACTGTCGCTCTTATGATATTTTTCAAATAACAAGGAAACCATATAGAATGGATGAGATTCCATTAGTACCATAGTTTAATTTACATGCTTTTGAGAAATGGGATATTGACTTCATAGAACCAATTAATCCCCTTGCAAAGAGATGAGGCACGCACTATATTATTACAACGACCGACAACTTGACCAGGCGGGATGAAGTTGAACTAGTGAAGGATTGTAGTGCTACAACTGCTGCAAAGTTCTTATTTCAAAATGTAGTCACTATATTTGGCTATCCATGAGTTTTACTGAGAGATTAAGGATCTCATTTTGTCAACAAAATTATTGAGGCACTTACCCAGGAGTTTCAAATTTATCACATGAAAAGCACTACATATCATCCTCATGAAAATGGGACTGTTGAAGCATTCAACAAGATACTGGAACATGCTTTGATGAAGGTCTGCAATGTGAACCATGATGATTGGGATTTAAGGATCCTTGCAATTTTTGGGGCATATAGGACAATGTGTAAGAAGTTAATAGGCCAAACACCATTGAAACTGGTGTATGATTAGGAAGCTATTATGCTAGTGTAATACATTTTGCTAAGTTTAAGGGTTTTTTATTTCATGGTCATGTCAAACACTAGCGCTATCGAAGAGAGGCTGTCGCAGATACTACAGTTGGAGGAACATAAGTTTAAGGAAGGTTTTCAAATAAAAGGATTTATAAAAGGCATGGCATGATTGGAACATCACACGGAATCAATTTCAGAGAGGAGATCTAGTACTCTTGTATGTCAATAAGTTTCTCAAGAATTCAGGTAAGATGAGAACACATTGGTTAGGGCCATATGTCATTAGCGTTATCATAGAAGGAGGTGTTGTGCAATTATAGAATCTATAGTGAGAAATACTCAAGGTATTGGTAAATGGAAGCCGACTGAAACCTTATAGGGATAGTCGTTCCTTCTTGCACTGAAGGAATTTGTACAAATGTTTGTATATATATAAAAAAATGGAAACCCCAAGTTATTTTAGCGTTGAAGCTAGGTTAATGTCGAATCCATAGTTCAAAATTTTGTCGAAGCATAGTTTGTTGTAGTCAGGTTTGTCAAAGTTAGCTAAGTAGAAGTTTAAACTTGTCAAAGTTTGTGTAATCATAGAAGGAACGTGTACATAATTCATATCTCTGTTGAATTTGGGTTTATGTCACAGTTTCCTATGTGATCAATAAATGCTATATTAATTGGGAAAAAGGTGGCGGAATCGGTGGAGTGTCTTGCATTAAATGACGAAAAGACATGCTTGTGTGAACAAGATTTCCGCCGAAAAAAGGTAATCATTTCTAGGATTTGGTCTGATCTACTCAACTTCTTGGGAAACAACATTGAAAGGACAGATCGAAGGATAGAGTTAAAATCCATAAAGCATTGGAGTGATGCTCTATTGTTTCCAAAGTGATTGAGTGCATTGAGATAAGCTAATAACAAAGAGTCAAGAGCCTTAGATTGTTGAAGAAGTTGAATCCCACTTTGAACAAATGGAGGAATCCATGTCTGATGTAAGTGTCATGCAAATATTAGTGCCAGAAGTTTTTTCCCTCGCGGTTGCTCCAATCATTGAAGAGCAGTCAGAAATTGTCTCAACACATGTTCCAACAGAACCACCGAAGAAGAGATCATCTCCAAGGTACAAAGCCATTGATATGAGTTCGAATTGAAGAAATGATGAGGAGGCATCTGGGTCTGGACTTGGATCAATTTCGTTGTTGCCACTATATGTACCACTGAGAAAACCGGTTGCGAGGCTACTAAAGATTGGAAGGCATGCAAAGTACTATGTCATACTTCCTGATATTCCAAACGGTATTATCATCAAACGAGATATTATGGGGAAGATGGAAAAACTGTGATATGTAGACCATGATTTGAAGAAATTTCTAAATTTTTTGTCAACTAAGTATATGGAACCAGTGTTGGAACCTATAACCAAGACTAATTTTTTTGAAACTAAGCCATGGGCCCTTGGGTTATAGCGGGAAGCTATTTTGTCGTTGATTGATATACTACACTTTGAGCAATCGGTAGAGGTCAATGCGTGTGCCAAACAGTTACTCTTATGTGTGCATGGAGGGTTCTTATGGATCAACAAGAAGATATATCTAGATTCAAACTTAATAGTGGATATTATCGGACTACCGAAGGATGGGCTTAACCATGCCACATTTTTTGTTGGTGAAGAAAAAGATAGGGAGTTGGAGAATCAGATGACAATAAAATACAATCTGATGAAATACAAGTGGGTTTATGAAATTGCATCGATTAATGATCATGTAGTGCGCTTTGCAACAAAGGAAATAGAAAGTAAAATGCTAAGTAAGTGTCGACTGAATCAGGTCCCTACAATAGTGATTGCAGTCACATAGTAGTGTGTCCAAGGGGTGCAGATGAATTGGGCCACTTTCCTGCACAATAAATTTCTGAGTGATTACAAGGAAGCATTAGATAAAGGTAATTCGCTCCACTATTGTTCGTTGATTTTGTTGATTTGATTTGTGGCTTGGTTAGATCTAGAGGACTACCAAGCGATGTATTTTCAACCTGGTCAGTGCTTGGCCACATGATATGTGAACTTGTGGTTCAATCATTATTACAAGAGAAAGATTGAGAATAATGTGCAGTTTTACATGCACTTGGAAGCACTTTGTTATCATGTCCCTATGGTGTCATGGGTAGAAAATTCAACACTTATAAGGTTCAAAGGATTTATCAAGTTCATTGATGGACCCTTCCACATGTATATTCAAGCGCAACATGAGCCATACAATCAATGGTCGGTGACAACGTTTAAGTTGTTGGAGTTGGATATCCTAGAAATTACAGATGAATGGCCCATAGAATGTAAGAATGTTGTGGAACCTAAACAAATTTCGACGGGTGAGTCAAAGCAAGATCAACACAAAGAACATGGTGATGAAAAATACTCCCATCTTGCTTGGAGTGCCACGGGACATATCCATACATAGGAAAAATCATGGGAGGAAGGTCGGGATTTGAGTGCGACAAAATCGGATCCGGATCCAGGCGAGAAGAGAAAAGTGACAATAGCGACAGAAGGACCACATAATAAATTGAAGAAGGAAAAGGAAAAGGATGTCATGGCCTTGACCGAGGATGATATAAATATTTTGTATGACCACATGACAGAGGTTGCTGAAGAAACTTCTAAGATTTTTGAAGGAACATGCAGTTGTTTGGATGGGTAATGGATTAGCTCGAAGGAATTTGATGAGCTATCTAGGGACTTATCCTAGCTCTTGTTTAAGTGGGAGCCTTGCATCAGACCGAGGCAAGAGCGGAGTAGGAGGCGATGCCACAGGAATCTACTACATTGATGGGAAAGGAAGTCAATTTTCTACCAAGAGCATTAAGTTTCAAGGATTTGTGTCTGCAAGAACAAGCTCACAAATTAAGCTATGTTGATTTTCAATTGTCAATATTGCCCATGTTTATGCTACATAACCTTCAGAACGATATTGTTATGTAAATAAAGGTGAGAGAGGAGAATACATATGTGGAAATGATTAAGTATCAGATGCAACATACTACACTGTAGGAAGAATATGAGAAGTTGTGGAAGGAATGAGAAGAGGTTGCACAAGAGAAAGAGAAGCTACATAATGTTTTCGTGCTAGATTGTTGCACAATACTAGAATTTGAGGTACATGATGATATGGATCCTAAAGAGAAAATGCAAAGATTGACCGGAATCCTTTCGGGGTTCCGTGAAAGGATTGGCAATTTAGAAGCACAACTGGTACTAAGTACTCTGCTGGAGGTAACAACGTAGAGAAGTGAGGAGGTCACTAAGGTAGTCAAAACCATGAAGGGATGGAGAAGTGAATGTGGTTTACTACTTGAAGAGGAAACACAAGCATGGTTCTCCTTATTAGATGATGCAGAGTTGCAGAGTATTATCGCTAGGCTGGAGGAAACACAAACTAAGATGGCATATTTGAATAATCAATTGAATAATCTATCACCTACTGGGAAAATGATAAAGGTTTCCTAAAATAAGAAACTATAGAAGGAAATTAACCTTCTTAGAGTCGAGCAGCAGAGGTGAACATAATTGGTTGAAGAGTTGTAGGGTGAAGACGATAAAGTCTTGCAAATTATTAGTGGTGCGAGTAACAAAGTGTAGGAAGCAACTGAATGGGGTTAACAGCAGACAAATGTTCACCTTATACAGGATCTTCTATAATAAGTATGCCAACATCAGGATGAAGTTTAGCAAACTATCGAAGAACTAAAGAAAACTTTTGCAGAATTTCAGGTGAATTCCAAGACCCCATCGATACAATCTTGAAGTGGCTCGGGACGAGCCACATGTGAGACTTGGGGGCCTGTTAGGCCAGGTAAAGTTTAGAAGGAAATTTTTGTGAACTTTATATATGAGTCAAGCCAAGTTAAATTCATTCAATGAGGATCATTCAACTCCAACAAAGCGATCGGAAATCTAGGAAACTAGGCATTTTGACAATATCAAGGGCAGAGTTTAGTAAGTTAGTTAGAAAGTTTTTTCCGATTGCATTTATGAGTGGAGTAGTTAGTTAGTGGAGTAGTAGGAGTGGGGTAGGCTAAGTGTGCCCTATAAATATGTAAAGGGTTAGGAATTTTGGGAATGTTTGTGAATTAGAGAGCTGGTTGTTGTCATATTTTGAGAGCTCTATTCTGATGTCGAGACGAGTCGCATGGTCTACAAGCTGTGTGCACAGGTCTATTGTAAGAGAAACATAAATATGTAATTTATTGCAGACATGAAGTGCTTATTTTTTACTTTGAATCATCAATAAAGAAAGCACTTTTGTGGTTTTCTCCCATTTGGGTTTCCACATTACATCTGGTGTCTAATGTGTATGTTTTGTGGTGGTGTGTTATGTTTATTGCTATATGTTGCATGTTGATGAATGATTGATGATTCAAATGTATGAATGGGACATAATGGAATACATGTTAATATAATTAAGATGTTAAATGTATGCACTTTGGAGAAGTATTAAGTAAATCTATCTATTGATGTTAGGAATGTTGGATTTCTGCCGCACCCCTTCACTATTAATGAAACTTGGTTCATGCAGCTCGCACAGATACTTCAAGTGATACTTCATCTACTTCGCAAGTGTTGGTGAAAGGGGTTAAACCCTTTCAAGGCGGTATCTTAGGTTTTTGTTTGTGTTTAGTTCTATGAAACCCGGTCGAAGTAGAAGTGTGCCAATAGTTACTCCACTATGGTCAACAACTTTCCTTATCACCAAAAATTTCACCAAAATATCACAAACATTTTTCCACTACTAATGAGAATTCATAGCCCCAACGGAGACACCAATATTTCAAATTTTTACATAGATATCCTTTCTCATTTCCATTTTAGTTTATTTTATTTTTCTTTCAGCATTGGGTGATTAGGGGAAATCATCCTTGTAAAATTATTAGGAATGATGAAACAAGCCTCAATCATAAATAAATTATTTTTATATTCATTCTGGGTATATTGTTAGTCACCCTTAGTAGAATTTGACTATTATTTGTTAATGGGTGGAAACTTTCAGTCAACCACTAAGTAGTTCAACACTTAGGATCTTGATTTAGCAATCAATCACTTGATAGTTCTTGTGTTCCTCCACTATATTATGGATACCTTAGATGTTCATGCATGTCTAAGATCACCTTGATCTTTCCTAATGTAATGAAAAACCTTATAACATTTTCATAATTCCAACACAATTTTTCCCCTAGCATTACAAATTCAGATTAAGTTACGACATATTGGGAACAAAATTAAGGCACTAAAAAAGAATAACCATATAATTTCACACTTTGGCATATCCTAGTTAGTCTCTAACAATCTAAATCATTTCCAAAATAATATTTTCCAAGAGTTTTCCTTATTGTTAGGATTTACACATGATTTTTGACCTCCTACTATCCACAAGCTAGCAATCACATTGAGGCCATCAATAAATTCCTTAAGTCCTTGCTTCAATGGGAAGCCAACAAGAAAAATGCTAACTGGAATCGTATGCTATTCTCATCACTTTGGGCCTACAAAACATCTATTAATATTATTGCAAGTTTCACACCCTTTCATAGCATATATGGTATCGAGGCAGTGTTACCCATTGAATGAAAGATTCCCATCCTTCAAAAAGTCATTGAATTATTCCCTTACAATCCATCATTTGAGAAATCCCCCTTCACCTTGGATCATATTGAAGAGGAATGCCACACATCGTTGCAGCAAAATGATGCCATGAATAAATGTTCCAAATCCCACTATAACCTACAAGCTCACTCTTTCACCTTTTGTGAAGGTGATCTCATCCTCATTTTCAATGTCAAAAAAACACCAAACAAAGTCTTTGTAATTTCATTCCCTTTGGGGATTCCGATACATCATCAAAAAATGTCGCCCTAATTGTGCTTATATGTTCAGTTTCGCAAAAGGAGGTCTCTTTGAAAACCCAATTAATGAATTGTACTAGAATAAATTATATCCCTACCCCACACATCCACTTCCCAAATACCTTGTAGATAAAAGCATTTGTTTTCTCCACATTTTCTTTTTATCAACGAAATTCATCATTTTTTTTTATTTTTAAACCCTTTTTTTTATTTACACATGACTTCAAATATTAACTACTACATTCGCTTTTCCAACACTGCAAATCCTTATCCAAAGAACCTCGCTTCCATTGTTTGGGCTAATTATACCCTAGCACATAGGATTTTGACACTCTAGTGGCGTGTGCCTTAGATTAACCACCAAAAACAAACAAGAATAGGATGTCAACATTGGATTATTGATCAATCTAGTCCACTTCTATATTTACCATCTTACGTCCATTTGGATTCTCAACATCTTGTTTTGTAGTTCAATAACATATTCCATGTTTGTTATCCATGCCTCTTCTGAAAGTTCCTACAAGTGCAACTTTTGACTTGATAGTTTAAACAATCACATTCATCTATGTCCCTAAGTATTCTAATGCATTTGTAGACCACATTGCAAATGAATTTTTCAAATGGCATTTGTTCGATTAAAAAGACATATCACATCCTAGAAGAAATAATGTTGATGTTGTACCATTTATTGTGTCTATGAGATATATGCATAAATTCAAACTCGTAAATGCATCATCAAAATCACACCATAGATTACAAGTCATGAAAACCAAAAAAACATCACTATATATAATATAGGTCATGTACTATAAATATGCATCATGCACCTCACATTCTGCATCAAAAAATCACCTTTTGTGAGTGCAACAAAAAACTGCTTCCTATGGTCTACAACTAATAGATATGAAAGTTGTGGGTTCATGGCCCATACATAACTACATACCCTGCCCCACTGGATGAGGGGGAGGGGGCATCAAGGATGATGACACCACCACCTGAGCAAGTGGCATGACTGCTTCTCTCTAGACCGGTGGTGCAATTGTTGTTACTTCTACTAGTGGTGGTGTTTTTGTCACTATTGATGGTGTTGATAATGTGGTTGTTTTTGATACCTTCTATTGGGATAGCTACACTACTATGATTCTATTCCTGAAAGGTATTTCTAGATAGGACTAATACCCTTTGGCACATGTAAGAAGGTGGAAACTAACCTATCATCCATACCATCCCTACCCCGATCATTCATTCTATCCAAAATCACTACAATGTGTCACTCCATATATGCATACCAAACATTCGGGTCTCCCTCAGCTAGGATAGCCCCACCCACTACTAATATAGCCTTGGTCTATCCACCACTTGTAAAGGCTTGATGAGGCCTCGAGTGTGTAGGGTGCTGGAATGGGTTCCAAAGATCTCAACAGAGGAAGAAAACTTAGCCAAACGCTTCAGATAATCCTACGCAAGTATTACCCTATCCTCGATATGTTTGGGATAGTGATCTCCCACGGATACAAAGGCCTCCGCTGGCACTTTTGGTGTTGATCCTAAAAGGATCTGTCCTCCAATGAAGGAAAACTAAGTTGGTTCAGTTTGAAACAAATCTACCTGAGAAGGGAATCTAAACTAAGTTAGACCTACTTTAAAAGGTGTCTTGTTTGAGTGCAGATTAACTTGATGTGAAAATAGATAAGTATGTTCATCCACTTAACAAAAATGTGAAGGAGATCAATTCCTTATCTTCTTAATTTACAGCCAATCAATTAAAATTAACGGACTGAAATATTAAGTGTTTAAGCTCGTTCAAGATTAACTTGTAACCGATATGTCAATTGAAAAATTAACATTGATTATAATTTACTGTGAATCATTTGCAGAAATAGATAAATGTTTTAGTTGAAGAAATTCAATTAAAACATAATGTATACACAGATCAAATGTAAGGACAAATCCAGATCATAGATCCATGTATAAGATAATAATTGCAAAAGATTAAACAACATAGACAACAAGTTGAAGTAAAAATCAATATTTATCAAAGAAACTTGATCAATGGACAAAAGATGATGCAGGAGAATAACATTACTGTATTAATAAAAGTCTGTAAGAAATTACAAGCTCAGCATAAAATAGAGTATCTCCAGTCTTCTTTTGTCGATTTCTACCCCAAAATGATCATCCCTTTCCTAAGAGAGATCTACCCCTTAATAATTTACAAAATAATACAAAGGATAAACTCCCCTAAAACAGGGATTTCAAAATCGGACTATTCAATTAAGTGAGGAAATATTGCCACTTGGCCCAAACTTCCATCAGTTCATCTATATCTGGATAATTAGGAGATTCGAGCCCCAACCAATCCACGTCTTCAATTTGTATGTGCTCAATCTGCACAATCTTCTCTCTGACTTCATTACGACGAGCTTCGACCTGCTCTATCATCAATTTCAGTGGATATGCCTTCTCGATGAGCCCCATTGCATGGAATGCCAACATATCCATGAGATTGTCTGAGGCATACCATCTTCTCCTGCAATTTTCTTAAGCTTGATTGATGGAATCCTCTACCATCTCAATGACATTCTCCCAAGCCTGCAAAGCAGTCCCGATCCTTTTGAATTTGAGACTGTCCAATTCAAGGATATCAGCAAGCTTTTCTTCAATATATTTCTACCAATCCATGATGTCTTCTACAACCTTTGAAGCCTGTTTTGTTTTCTCTACTTGCTCATTCAAGGTACCAGACATCTTCTCAAAGGTGATGTAGGTCTCATGAATTTCACCCAAGGTGGTAAATATCTCAGCTATAAGCTTATGATGCTCCTGGTTAACATGATTAGCTAGGTACTTGAACTCTTGCTGTGAAAACCTAGAAAAAACAGAGGAGGCTGCACTTGTAGTTGCATCCTCCAGTTGTTTTGTAAGTTCAGCCATTCTATCCTTGTTGACGGCATTTTCTGCTTCTGCATCATGTAAATTAACCTGGAGAGAAGTATTCTGCAACTGCAGATCTTGCAACTTGTCTTCAAATATCTTTCTTAGATACTGAACATAAACTTCATGCTCTTCCTTGGTTGTTGCCAATTGATCTTGAAGCTTTTTCAGTTCTTCTTTTTTCAAGTCAATCTCCCTATTCAAGGTCTTGACTGAATCAAAATTTGCTCCTACAAATGCACCCAAGGCTGTAGCTGCATCCATTGCTTCTGCCTGGATATCATCAAACGGCTTTGTCCATATTATTTGATTAGGAATGGGTGCCTCCAATCCTCCTTGATCTTTGTTTCTCCTTTTTCCTTTCTTCATTACTGCCTTGGTTACCTGTTTGTAAAAATAGTCCCCCAAGGGAACAAATACATCACCTTCAAAAGTATCCACCATGTCATTGGATGATGTGGTCATATCTATTGTTGTAACCAAAGGGGGTGTCTAGGTGACAGAAGGACTAGGAATAGACATAACAACCTGAGATGGGATTTGGGAAGAAGGGTAAGGTTCACCAGTATATGGAATAGGGGTTGATGAAAGAATGGAATTAAAAACTTCATGCAGTGAATATTGAGTACCCAAAACTGATGGTAAAGAAGAGGTAAAGGGATCTGAAACATCAGTAGCTGGTGGTAATGAAAGAGATGGGGGTGATTGTAGGGGGATATTCGAAGATTGGACCTCTACAATGGTTGATGGGGGAGTAAGGAGTGGAATTGTCAAAGCTGGAGGTCTAGGAGCAGTAAAATTGAATGCATCAAACAACTGAGACAAGCTGGTTGGTGGTGTCACCTCAGAAGTTGTAACAAGAGAGATTTTTGTTGAGGGAAGTGATGTGGCTGAAGTTATTTCATCAAGAACAGTAGAAACCTGAGACATACTTTCACCTGAAGCAGGTTCATCCATAACAATGGTGTTCAGCAAATCTGAGACTGCCTGCGAGCCTTCAGTGTGTTCTTCTAGTACAGGTACAGAAGAAATTACTTCATCCTCCCCATCACTATCAATATTGAAAGTGCATATTTAAGAGGGAGCAGTTATGAGTTTCTATCTTTTTTCTGGATTGTTGACCACAATCACCTGCACATCACTTACTGAGCTGAATGGATTGACCTATTTGGTGTGCAGTACTAAGCTCATTTATACTAGTTCTTTCTGAACTTGCTGGGAAGTTTGCATTAATACGTTATATTGTTCAGCAGTGCTTAACTTAGGAGACTCCTCCATAGGTCCTTTGCCTTTATCACCATCAAGATAAGTCAGCAAGAGAGGGGTTTCAGCTTGTTGAGCCTCCTTTTCTTCTCTCTCCTTTCTTACATGCTCAATCAGATTAAGCTCCAATTTTCTGTAGCCAAGGACCTTATCTTTGAGCTCTTGCTGATATAGCAAAATCTGGTTATGTTCATCCCTTCTTTTAGCTCTAGCCAAGACTTCAGAAAAACGTTGACTCTTTGGTAGATAGAGTCATCAGGAACATCTTCATGTGAATATCCCATCTTCATGTGATTGTGATTGAAATGAGCCTCAAGGAATCCTTTAGGATCATATCTCCTTTTAGCAGCAAATCCTAGTTTCAAAGCAGCAATTTTGTTACCCATTACTTGAGCCCAAGTGGAAGTAGGGATAACCAAAGGTCCAAGGTTTAAGGGGAATTTGGGCCATCCTTTCCTCTTAAGACCTGAAAGTTTGGGATAAATCCCTTCTATTACAGTCTGATATGACACTTCTTCAATAAACAACTTATCTGGAACAATTATGGGCAGCATGTGAAAAACACTGCTTCCCCATATTTTGACATAGGATAAATATTCCCCTACATACCAAGCTCCAATTGTGGTAATGAAAATCTTGGCATCAGCTGAGAAAGCTAGTGCATCTTCCTTAAATATCTAGAGGTAAATAGAACCGAGGAAATGATCACAAATGTCATATAATAGAGGTACATAATTATCCTCCCACAGTGCAGAATGATATATGTGAATAGGAGGAGCAGTGGGAGTCCAATTCCATCCCATATTGGGACATTGAAATTTAGCACAGAAAAAATCCATCACATAGGCTGAAAGGAAGAAACAAGGTTTCTTTATGGAAGGATATTTTTGATACTTTTCAATTGTTGTTTTGAGCTCCAAAGATAAAAAAGAAGCCCAAGGAAAATATTCACCTGTAGTTAAGACATGATGAGCCACAGGAGCCCATTCAGCTTTAAAAATTGAGGAATTAGGAAGGCCATACCGTCGAGAAAGCATAGCTGCTAATAATGAGTAGGGTTCTTTAAACCATGATACTCGGTATAAGTTGTCAGGCCTGCGCATAAATCTGGCTGGTTTGTACATCCGGGATTTGAGCATTTCATTAAAATTGAACCTGGTGTTAGCAGAATCCAGGAATGCAGTATTAAGAATCTGCATAGGTGGTCTAAGGGAAAATGCCCTTGGAAATACCTCTGGACAGAACGTAGTTAATTGTGAACCCGCACTATCATTGAACTAGCAGTCTTTGGGGTTAGCATGCTGTACTATCCATTTAACTGCGTGAGTATAAGGCAAGATGGCAGGTCTGGCAACAATTGCATGGAGCTGAGAATCCCTAATTCTCTCATAATCTTGGTGGTCAATCTCGATGTCGGATAAGTCATCATTGTCAAATATCGAGTAGATTTTAGACCAGTCCACCTGGTAGGTATCAGTGATTTTCCCACTAGTGTCCGAGAAGACGCCAAAATTTGGGTCCTTGCTCAATTGGTCTTTCAGGGAAGTCTTAGAACATGTGTTGCACGACATGTTTGCAAACTGGAGAATTCTGACGAATGGATAAACAACAATAAAAAACAATCTCCAAATAATCAAAACTGTAAATAATTGAACAAAGGAATAGAGAAAACCAACCTGCTTCAGCTGAAAATGGCGGGCAAAGGACCCCTGGTAAAAAATCTCAGTAACTTCAAGTAGGAAGGTAATTTTCAAATTCGAAAATGATAGCGAAAAATAAGAAAAATGACCTATTTAATAATTTGAATGGGTAAAATCTGATCCCTTGGATCAAAACCTATCAATGGCTGAGATCAATTCTTAAGATGTGCGGGAGATAAATTGTGGAAGCCAGTTTCGCAGGTATGTACATCTTTTCGGCAATCCACAATCCGCAATTGCGGGTTGCAAGTTGCAGGATCGAAACCGTGTTTATTGAAGCAACAAATATTTCCGCAATCCACAATCTGCAAATTGCGGGTTGCGGGATTGCAAAGTTCGAAAATTTATTCAACAACTTCTTGCAATCCGCAATTACAGGTTGCGAGAACGCAAACAAACTTTGATATGAAATAACCTTTCTGCAATCAGCAATCTGCAAATTGCGAGTTGTGGGTTGCGGAAACACACAATGCATTTTATTATTCAAACCACTTTCCGCAATCCTCAATCCGCAATTTGCGGGTTACGGGTTGTGGAACAAAAATTTAAACAAACATATTTACACGGTCTTCCCGCAATCCGCAACTTGCGGGTTGCGGTTTGCGGAATGGGAAAAACTCAAAAAAGGAAAAACAATCTCCCGCAAGCCGCAATTGCGGGATTGCGGGTTGCGGGATGAAAAATGACCTTTCGAGAAGAATCAAAGCTTCCCACAACTTTCAGAAAAACAGTAAAAAAATAGAAATTTTCAAAGGGAAAATCTCTAATTAAATGAAAACAATGCAAAGGCATAAAATCATAATAAACATGATGAAAAACCTCACAATAACAAAGAAATATAAACCATTACCTTTGCAGTGAAAAATTTGGGGCTCCCGTGTTCCATTAGAACATGGGATCTGTTGTACCTACAACAAATGACGACTGCCTGGGACTAACCAGCTATCTCTGTGAATAAAACCTCAGTTAAAGAAAACACATCAGTCTACAAATATTCCAACCTAAAATTTAGAAGATGTTCATAAAGAAACACAAACAACAAGTAGAGTTAAGCATATGATTGATATACTCCCATCCCGTAATCATTAAAAATGATGCAAATTTGATAAGGAGATGTAAGAAATAAAAAGAACTCATTACCATTATGCAATCATGGGAAACCAGCTTGATTTGGACCTGGGGAAAAACTTAAAACCGCTCTAGATATCCAAATTAGAGGCCACCTTGATTTATTAATTGCTTTATTTATATACAAATAGTTTTTTGGCAATATATACACACCTTTTTTATATCCTCTCTTTTCTTCTTTTTTTAATTATATTTCTCTTTTCTTTTGGAACAAAATAGAAAATTGTACATAATACCTTGTTGATATGAGACGAATGCCCTGACTTGGTAATCAGATGTTAGCAATGCCATTCACAGACTTGATCTGGAAACTGAACAGGCTAGCTCGGTAAGGAGACTCCTTGTCTTCCAATTATGACACTGAAAGCAACTATCATGGCTTGGTGACCACTAATGATAATTTCAATCCAAAATCAAACCCATGATCATGGCAGGGATGGCTTGTGATAATACCCCCTGCCCTTATACAAAACAAGTTTCTTATAAAAAGAAACAAAGATTTATTAGGGTGTAAATTACAAGACACTATCATGGCTTGGTAACCACATAATAGTAATGTTACTCACCAATGCTTTGCAGATCATGAATGGACCGACCTGTAATAGGATCTTCCACCTTTCATCAAAAACTAAAAGTCATCTCCCAATTTTGGTGGCTTGATGTGAAGATGTCATTCCACTAAACACCTATGAACCTAATGGGTTGGCTTATGATAAGACCCCCCATCTTGTAATTCACAATTATCGAGAAAATTATTATCAAAGTGACTGTAATTGGATCCAAAGCAGATAAAGTTGACCAGGTTATTGAGATATGTTGCTTCACCAATGAAACATAAGATAAGAAACACCATTCATTCCCCATACCTCAATTAAACAAATAAACATGTGTAAAGATGGATCAAGGTGGAAAAGTATCAATCAAGGATCTGCAATTATTGATTGTAACTCCTGTACACAACAAGTTCTTTCATAGGCTAAGGACAGCTAAAACTGACCATGCATTCCAAAAACTTTTAGACTGTATCAATCTTGAGATAAATTGATCGATCAACCATTGCCAAATGTGTGTGTGGGTTATCCAGACACAAAAATAATATAAAAGGGAAAAACAATCAAATCAAAAGAAAAACAAGCACACAAAACTTATGTACAACATGCATCAAATTGTTTAGACAAAATACTTCTTGAGCAGAGAAACATTCGCTAGATAAGTGTCCATGACTCCCTCCAGTGTTTGCAACCGAACAGTACTAGGACCAATATTTTATGTAACAATGAAAGGTCCTAGCCAAAGGTGTTGAAATTTGGTGTATTCATTTTTTTCCTTATGTTGTTTATCCCATCTCAATACCAAATATCCTACTAAAAACTCTCTGTCAGAGGAGGATTTCTCATCAAACCATCTTTTAACCATCTATTGATGTTGATATAGTTTATTTTTGGCCTTTTCCCTGTCTTCCTCCAACTTAAGCAAGGTATCAATTCTCTGTTGAAGAGAGGAGGAATCATCTTCTTGAATGGATTGGGCTAGTTGTAAGGAGGGAATGTTAAGGTTAGATGGTAGGATGGCTTCCTTGCCATACACTAGACAGTAAGGATAGTTTCCAATAGCTGCCTTTGGGGTAGCTCGGTCTTCCCAAAGAGCATTGTAAAGTTGAGTGTGCCAATCTTTGTGATGGGAGGCTATTGTCTTTTTCAAAATGTTTATCAAGTTCTTGTTAGAAGATTCAACAAGCCCATTCCCCTGTGGATAATAATTGGTAGAAAATTTCAGTTTGATCCCTTTTTCAAGGGCATACTATGTAAGATCAATGGAGGAAAAGTAGGATGCATTGTCAAAGACAAGATATTTAGGGGCACCAAACCTTGTGACTATTTGGTTGTCCAGGAAGGATATCACTTGGTTTGTGTTACATTTCCTGAGAGGGACTGCCTCTACCCATCTCATAAAGGAGTCCGTTGCTGTCAGGATGTACTTATACTGCAGGGAGGAAACGGGATTGATTGGTCCAACAAAATCCAGTCCCCATTGCTGAAATGGAAACTGAACTGTTACTGGTTGCAATGGAAAAGCAGGTTTTTTGAATTTCCCCACACACTTCTGGCATGGTTCACACCTCCTGACATGAGCATAGGCATCTTTAAATAGATTAGGCCAGTAATATCCTGCTCTGAGAATCTTGTGGGCTGTGGTTTCACCTGAAAAATGCCCTCCCACAGGTCCTGCATGAAATTATAAAAGAATGTCATCAGTGTCATTTTTCTCCAAACATCTAAGGAAAAATCCATCGTAATTTTTCTTGAACAAAACGCCATTAATAAATTGATATGGAGCAGCCTTTAATCTTAAAGCTCTGCATTTTTTGAAGTCAAGGGATTTAGGAGAAAACCTATGGTTTAGAAAAAATTTAATATGGTCGTACCATTCAGATGTTGGAGTTTCTATGGCATTAACAAAACCTGTAGGAACATTTTCCTCTTGCTCCTATTCAGTCTGCTACTGTACAATATCGTTTGACTGAGCGGTGAGCAGGAACACACCTTGTCCTTTTACAATCTTCGTTGGTCGGATTTCCAGGTCGTATTCCTGCAAAGCTGTCATTCAATGGGCTCTTTTCTCGCCTAGTTCCTTCTAAACCAGAACATTTCTAATGGCTTTATAAGGCACAATAACCTTAGTTCGAGATTTCAATAGATACGGTTTGTAATGTTTTACTGCTTTGTATACTGCATAAGCCTGCTTGTCAATTTGAGAGTAGTTAAGTTATGCTCCCTTAAACATTGAGCTCATGAACGAAATCGTAATTTCAGCATCATTATCATGCTTCTTTGTCAAGACAGTTGCATAAGAAAAATCAGTAGCAAAGATATACAGAATCAAATCCCTGTTGAAATCTAGAGACATCAGAGCAGGGGCTTCTGCCATGGCTCTCCGAATTTCAACAAATGCATCCTTTTGTTCCTCAGACCACCTAAACTGTGCATCTTTCTTAACTAACTATTGCAATGGCTTAACAATTTGTGCAAAATTTGGAATAAACCTACGTACAAAATTAATCTTACCAAGGAATGATTGCATGGCTTTGCGTTAACTAGGAAAACCAATCTTTGAAATAGATTCAGGACATTCAAGATCGATAATCATACATTCCTTAGAAACAATGAAACCCAAGATCTTACCTTCTGTTACTACAAATATGGACTTCTTAGGGTTCAACGAAATTCCGTACTTCCTGTAGTGTTCAAACACATGTTTCAGGGCAAACAAATGTTCATGTCATTTTTTTGAATAAATAGTAATCTCATCTAAGTATACGACGACAAAATTGTGTAGCAAACCTATGAAAGCTATATCCATAGCTCTCTGGAATGTGGCTCCTGCATTTATCATCCCGAAAGGCATTTGCCTATATGCAAAGGTACCCAAAGGGGTTCTAAAGGTTGTTTTCAGTTGGTCATCAGGGGAAACCATGACTTGGTTATAGCCTGAAAAATCATCCAGGAGAGAGAACATCTTAGACCCTACTACCTTTTGTAGAATCTGTTCCATAGGAGGAGCAGGGAGTTATCTTTTTCGGAAGCTCTGTTCCAATTTCTGAAATCAACACAAAGTCTAATTTCCCCATTCTTCTTCCGAACAGGTACCAAGTTAGCTATCCATTGTGTATTTCTTATAGGGAATATGATTCGTGCTATCAGTATCTTTTCAAGCTCTTTCTTTACAGACGGTTCCAAACTGGGATGCATCTTTCTTAATTTCTGCTGGTAAGGTTTTACTTCTGGTTTCATCGGTATGTTATGATGCATGATGCTAGTGTCAAAGGTCTTTAGTTCACCGTAGGTCCATGCAAAAACATATTTGAACTGTCTACATAATCTGATAAAAGCTCTTCTTTATTCAATAGAGCAGTCAACCCCAAGGTTGATGAATCGAGGATTTTTTTCAGTACTTAGGTTGATTGGCTCATAGTTCAAAAATGAACTCTGGTTCTTACAGTTGGTCTTCTGTTTAAACTTATCTTGCAAGTAATAAAACTTCTCTAGGATGATGACTGATTTTGGGATAACGTTGGAAGGATCAGACAGAGATCTCTCATGCTCAGCCTCATCTATTGCCATGTCTTTAAAGGTATCCTAGGCTATGAGAAAATCTAGTATTTTTTGGTTGTCCTCAAACACTTTCCAGTTTGTTACATTATCAGGGATGGAAGGCATATACATAAGTTCTATTAAAAAGGTTTCAGGTGACAAGCCTTCTGGTGGAATCAGCCTAGATGTTGTATTTTCTAAGAGGTCAGCATCAAATTTTTGTGACCTGGGGACTGACTTGATGTTGACTATAGAGAAAGAGTTAGTAAGATCTCTTACCATTTTTTGATAATCAGTTAAACGTGGAGACAAACAATGTATCTTGTTTCTTACCTGTTTAACTATGATTTTGGAATCTCCAAAACATTATATTACTTGTGCACCCATATCAATAGCCTTCTTGAGTCCCTGAACCTGAGCCTCATATTCAGCTACGTTATTGGTACATTCAAACTCAAGTCTGCAAGCAATCATGGTTTTAGTCCCTTTTGGGTCAATAAGGACACAACCTGCACCAGCTCCATCTTTAGATATGGAGCCATCAAAGAATAAAGTCCATGCAATAGGATCTATCCTAAAATTTGTATTAACATTATAAACATTATGTACATCATTTCCATAGAATGGTACAGAAGTAACATTGGTAATTTGTGATTCATTCTGTACATTCTCATCTGGTGAAGAATCAGCTGGAAAATCCCCAAAGAAAGTATCAAATGTGAAATGCTCAATATGCGAACTGAAATAACAAGCAGGTTCACTTGAGTCATTAAGGTTAGTGACTGTTTGCTTCATAAATGGTTCCCTACTGATCTTAATCTTATTTGGTTGTCCATTGCAGGGTAGCCATAGGTGACACCAATCAGTGGCAAAGTATCCTTTAAGCTTCTCAGACCAATCTCTCCTCATCCACATTCCATAGGCTTCAGGGATGTCAGCTACAACAATATCTATGGTATGGTGGATCTGGGGATCAATAGATAATGTTAACAAAACATTTCTTAACCTCCCCACTACTCTTACTTTAGATCTGTCAAGCTAGACAATCTGAGTAGGTCAGGGTTCCCAATTGGCATTTAATTTTCTGCAGACATACAGGGGCATAACATTAGAGGAGGCACCTGATTCTATCATACAATTGTGTATGTTTCTGTTGAAGATTTCAAAGGTAAGCAAGAAAGGAGGTGTCCTCTTGCTTCCAGGTTTTTGATTGTCTATTTTGGTAAAAGAGTCTAAGTTATTGTTTTGTGATTCCCTTGGTTGTTTGATTATCATACTTTTAGGTAGAGAATCCCTCATAGAAGGGATTTTAAGAAGTTCAAACAAAGAAATATTTTCTTTGACTCTTTTCAAATCTTCAGCCAAACTGTACTCCATTTCAGGAATGATTGTATCTTTTTGAGGGATAGTTTTACCTTTGTTGGGAGCTGCTGTTGAAGATGAAGGTTCCTGAGAGGGTTGTCCTTTTGATCTAGTGTTGTAAGGATGTTGGACATTGAACACTGTCTCAGGTTCTTCTTCTTCATCATTCATTGGGAGTTCAGAAAAATAGCTTACAGTATTAATCTGTGGGTCCTCTTCTTCATCTCCTTCTTCTGGTAACTGTGGATCTCAGATTTTTTTGATCATCAAAGGGTTTAGGGACATTTTTTTATTCAGTGGCCAGAGCTTTGAAGATAGAATAAATTTCTTCAGAGGTTAGTCCTTCATTAGGATTAGGAGGTGGTGGACTTTGGGGAGGTTGATAAGGTCTCTTGAAAGGTGGCCTTGAAAAACCTCTATTATTAGTTTGATTTTCATTATTATTCTTTTTTAAATCAACCATCTCATTTGACATTTTCTGGAGAAACTTCTTGATATCAGTCATTTCAAAAGCATCTTTGTTTTGGGTAGTGGGTTTGGGAGAATTATCAGTTTTCTTTCTGGATGTGGAAGGTTGTTCTTCTGAAGCATTAGGATTATCTTTTAGACAGAACATATCCTTTTCAACCTGGATGGCTTCAGAATAAGCCTCAAACAACTAGTCTTTATGTTCTCTATTGAACCACATTGAAATGGGAACATATAGGCCTTTTTTATAATAAGCAACCAACAGTTCTGATGTAGGAAGAACAGTGGCATGGATTCTATTTTTTAGATAAGAAAATCTTTGATTATAGTCTTTGACCCTCTCTTTACCTCTCATCTTCATGGAAGACAATTCTAAGACTAGATCTTGTGGGGTTTTATCATCCCCAAACTTCTGGATAAACAGTTTTTCAAACTCATCCCAAGAAGTGATGGATCTGGCATCTAAGGAAAGGTACCATGTGGATGCCTTTCCTTCAAATGGGAATAGTCTGCAAACCACATCTTCATGGATAACACTCCTAAGTATAATGGCTTGCATAAAAGTTTTGATGTGATCTAATGCAAGTGATTTATTATCTGGGTTGAACTTAGGAAGCCATTTTTTAGGGTTTTTAGGCAGTCTATGTTGATCCCCAAGTATAAATACGGCATCTTGGTCAATCCAAGGTCTTTTCTGGACTTCTCCAGCCATAGGTTGTTCTTCCTCTTCTTCAGATGAAGAGCTAGAGGAGTGTTCACTTTCAGACGAGGATGATGATGATGAGGGAGGAGTTGGTGGTGGTCCACTAGTTGCAACTTTAGGTTGATCTTCTGTTGCTCCTTGAAAGAGAGAATCAAGGTTGTACTCAAGGGAACCTGGTTGATCAGTTGTATCTTTATTCTCAGTGTTTTGGTTAGTTGTCTATTGACCTTCTTGGTTATCGGTCTGCGAAATGGTATTCAATTGAATTGCTACTAGTCCTCTATTTCGTTGTTCAATAATTCTTCGTTCTATTCTAGCAACACTATCATTATAAATTTTCAGTATTTGTTCAAGTGAAAGGGGTCCTCTAGTAGGTGATATGATAAGGATGTCCCTTCTATTTTCCTGCTCAGCTGTAGGTGTAGCAGGAATTGCAGTTGGTTGTGGCACTATTTGATTGGCTACGAGTGACAACTGATGATGTTCTTTCTGGAGGAGGTTTATGAGTATTTTATTTAGGCATATTTTACTATTGGCCCTCCTTCTAGCGCCATTTGTTGAGGCCTTGGGTGTGTAGGGTGATGGACTAGTTCCAAATTTCTCAACAGAGGAAGAAAACCCAGCCAAAGCCTTAAGATAATCCTACACAAGTATTACCCTATCATCGAGATGTTTGGGATAGTGATCTCCCACATATACAAAGGCCTCCGCTAGCACTTGTGGTTTTGATCCTAAAAGGATCTGTCCTCCAATGAAGGAAAACAGATTTGGTTCAGTTTGAAACAAATCTACCTAAGAAGGGAATCTAAACTAAGTTAGACCTACTTTAAAAGGTGTCTTGTTTGAGTGCATATTAACTTGATGTGAAAATAGATAAGTATGTTCATCCACTTGACAGAAATGTGAAGGAGATCAATTCCTTATCTGCTTAAGTTACAACCAATCAATTAAAATTAACTGAATGCAATATTAAGTGTTTAATCTCATTCAAGATTAAACTGTAACCGATATGTCAATTGAAAAATTAACATTGATTATAATTTACTACAAATCATTTGCAGAAACAGATAGATATTTTAGTTGAAGAAATTCAATTGAAACATAATGTATACACAGATCAAATGTAAGGACAAATCCAGATCATAGATCCCTGTATAAGATAATAATTGCAAAAGATTAAACAACATAGACAAGAAGTTGAAGTAAAAATCAATATTTATCAAAGAAACCTGATCAATGGACAAAAGATGATGCAGGAGAATAACATTAATGTATTAATAAAATTCTATAAGAAATTACAAGCTCAGCATAAAACAGAGTATCTCCAGTCTTCTTCTGTAGATTTGTACCCCAAAATGATCATTCCCTGCCTAAGAGAGATCTACCCCTTAAATAATAATTTACAAAATAATACAAAGGATAAACTCCCCTAAAACAAGGATTACAAAATTGGATTATTCAATTTAGTGAGGAAATCTTGCCACTTGGCCCAAATTTCCATCAGTTCATCTATATCTGGATGAAGAGGAGATTCGAGCCCCAGCTGGGCATCACATGTGGATCCTTCAATCTCATTTTTGGCCAATTTATGCCACATGCAGTTAAAAACATAGATTTTCCCCTCCATGGAAACAAGTTGCTTGATCAACAAATCCACGTCTTCAATTTGGAGGTGCTCAATCTGCATGATCTTCTCTCTAACTTCATCACGATGAGCTTTGACTTGCTCTATCATCAATTTTGGTGGATCTTCCTTCTTGATGAGCCCCATTGCATGGAATGCCAACATCTCCATGAGATTGTCTAAGGCATACCATATCCTCCTGCAATTTGCTTGAGCCTGATTGATGGTATCCTCTACCATCTCAATGACATTCTCCCAAGCCCGCACAACAATCCTGATCCTTCTGAATTTGAGACTGTCCAATTCAGGGATATCAGCAGGATTTTCTTCAATATATTTTTGCCAATCCATGATGTCTTCTACATCCTTAGAAGCCTGTTTTGTTTTCTCTACTTGCTCGTTCAAGGTACCATACATCTTCTCAAAGGCGATGTAGGTCTCATGAATTTCACCCAAGGTGGTAAATAGCTCAGCTAGAAGCTTATGATGCTCTTGGTTAACATGATTAGCTAGCTCCTTGACCTCTTGCTGTGAAAACCTAGAAAAAAGCAGAGGAGGCTACACTTGCGGTTGCATCCTCTAGTTGGTTTGTAAGTGCAACCATTCTCTCCTTGTTGACAACATTTTCTGCTTCTGCATCATGTAAATTAACCTGGAGAGAAGTATTCTGCAACTGCATATCTTCCAACTTATCTTCAAATATCTTCCTTAGATCCTGAACATAAACTTCATGCTCTTCCTTGGTTGTTTCCAATTGCTCTTGAAGCTTTTTCAGTTCTTCTTTTTTCAAGTCAATCTCCCTATTCAAGGTCTTGACTGAATCAAAATTTGCTCCTACAAATGAACCCAAGGCTGCCACTGCATCATCTACTTCTTCCTGGATATCATCAAACTGCTTTGTCCAGATTATTTGATCAAGAATGGGTGCCTCCAATCCTCCTTGATATTTGTTTCTCCTTTTTCCTTTATTCATTACTGCCTTGGTTTCCTAATTGTAAAAATAGTCCCCCGGGGGAACAATTACATCATCTTCAAAAGTAGCCACCATGTCAGTGGATGATGTGGTCATATATGTTATTGTAACCAAAGGGGGTGTCTGGGTGACAGAAGGACTAGGAATAGATATAGAAACCTGAGATGAGATTTGGGAAGAAGGGGAAGGTTCACTAGTAGATGGAACAGGGGTTGATGAAGGAATGGAAGTAAAAAATTCATGCAGTGAATCTTCAGTACCCAAAATGATGGTAAAGAAGAGGGAAATGGATCTGAGACATCAGTAACTGGTGGTAATGAAAGAGATGGGGGTGGTTGTAGGGGGACAATCCAAGAATGGACCTCTGCAATGGTTGATGGGCGATTAAGGAGTGGAATTGTCAAAGCTGGAGGTGTAGGAGCGGTAAAATTGAATGCATCAAACAACTGAGACAAGATGGTTGGTGGTGTCACCTCAGAAGTTGTAACAAGTGAGAATTCTGCTGAGGGAAGTGATGTGGCTGAAGTTATTTCATCAAGAACAGGAGAAACCTGAGACATACTTTCACTTGAAGCAGTTTCATCCATAGCAATGGTGTTCAGCAGATCTAAGACTGCTTGTGAGCCTTCAGTGTGTTCTTCTAGTACAGGTATAGAAGAAATTACTTCATCCTCCCCATCACTATCAATATTGAAAGTGGGGATCTAAGAGGGAGCAGTTATGAGTTTCTATATTTTTGTTGGATTGCTGACCACAATAACCTGCACATCAATTACTGAGCTGAATGGATTGACCTCTTTGGTGTGTAGCACTGAGCTCATTTGTACTAGTTCTTTCTGACCTTGCTGGGAAGTTTGCATTAATACTTTATATTGTTCAGCGGTGCTTAACTTAGGAGACTCCTCCATAGGTCCTTTGCCTTTATCACCATCAGGATAAGTCAACAAGAGAGGGTTTTTAGCTTGCTAAGCCTCCTTCTCTTCTCTCACCTTTCTTACCTACTCAATCAGATTAAGCTCCAATTTTCTATAGCCAGAGACCTTATCTCTGAGCTCTTGCTGATATAGAAAAATCTGGTTCTGTTCATCCCTACTTTTAGCTCTAGCCAAGATTTCAGAAAAAGTATTGACTCCCTGGTAGATAGAGTCATCAGGAACATCTTCATGTGAATACCCCATCTTCATGTGATTGTGCTTGAAATGAGCCTCAAGTAATTCTTTAGGATCATGTCTCCTTTTAGTAGCAATTTTGTTACCCGTTACTTGAGCCCAGGTGGAAGTAGGGATAACCAAAGGTCCAAGGTTTAAGGGGAATTTGGGCCATCCTTTCCTCTTGGGACCTGAAATTTTGGGATAACCCCTTCTATTATAGTCTGATATGATACTTCTTCAATGAACAACTTACCTAGAACAATTCCGGGTAGCATGTGAACAACACTGCTTCCCCATATTCTGACATATGAGAAAGATTCCCCTACATACCAATCTCCAAGTGTGGCAATGAAAAGCTTGGCATCAGCTGAGAAAGATGGTGCATCTTCCTTAAATATCTGGAGGTAAATAGCACCGAGGAAATGATCACAAATGTCATATAATAGAGGTACATAATTATCCTCCCATACTGCATAATGATATATGTGTATAGGAGGAGCAGTGGGAGTCCAATTCCATCCCATATTGGGATATTGAAATTCAGCACAGAAAACATCCATCACATAGGCTGAAAGGAAAAAACAGGGTTTCTGTGTGGAAGGAGATTTTTTATACTTTTTAATTGTTTTTTTGAGCTCCAAAGACAAAATAGAAGCCCAATGAAAATATTCACCCGTAGTTAAGACATGATGAGCCACAGGAGCCCATTCAAGTTTAAAAATTGAGGAATTAGGAAGGCCATACAACCGAGAAAGCATAGCTTCCAATAATGAGTAGGGTTCTTTAAACCATGATACTAGGTATAAGTTGTCAGGCCTGTGCATAAAACGGGTTGGTTTGTGCATCCAGGATTTGAGCATTTCATTAAAATTGAACCTGGTGTTAGTAGAATCCAAGAATGCAGTATTAAGAATCTGCACAGGTGGTCTAAGGGAAAATGCCTTGGTAAATACCTCTGGACAGAACGTAGTTAATTGTGAACCCACGCTATCATTGAACGAGCGGTCTTTGGGGTTAGCATGTTGTACTATTCATTTAACTGCGTCGGTATAAGGAAAGATGGTAGGTATGGAAGCAATTGCATGGAGCTGAGAATCCCTAATTCTCTCATAAGCTTGGTGGTCATTCTCAATGTCGGATAGGTCACCACTGTCAAATATCGAGTAGATTTTAGACCAGTCCACGTGGTCGGTTTCAGTGATTTTCCCACTGGTGTCCGAGAAGATGCCAAAATTTGGGTCCTTGCTCAATTGGTATTTCAGAGAATGTGTGTTGCACGACATGTTTGCAAACTAGAGAAATCTGACGAATGGATAAACAACAATAAAAAAGCAATCTCCAAATAATCAAAACTGTAAATAATTGAACAAAGGAACAGAGAAAACCAACCTGCTTCAGCTAAAAATGACAAGCAAAGGACCCCTAGTAAAAACTCTCAGTAAACTTCAAGCAACAAGGTAATTTTCAAATTCGAAAATGATAGTGAAAAATAAGAAAAATGACCTATTTAATAATTTGAACAAGTAAAATCTGAGCCGTCGGATCAAAACCGATCAACGGCTGAGATCAATTCTTAAGATGTGCGGGAGATAAATTATAGATGCCAATTTTGCAGGTATGTACATCTTTCCCGCAATCTGCAATTGTGGGTTGCGGGTTGTGGGATCGAAACCGTGTTTATTTCAGCAACAAATATTTCCACAATCCGCAATCCGCAAATTGCGAGTTGCGGGATTGCAAAGTTCGAAAATTTATTCAACAACTTCACGCAATCCGCAATTGCGGGTTGCAGGAATGCAAACAACCTTTGATATGAAATAACCTTTCCGCAATCCGCAATCCGCAAATTGTGGGTTGCGAGTTGCGGAAACACACAATGCATTTTATTATTCAAACCACATTCCGCAATCCACAATCCACAAATTGCGGGTTGCGGGTTGCGGGTTGTGGAACAAAAAGTTTAACAAACATATTTACATGGTCTTCCCGCAAACCGCAACTTGCGGGTTGCAGGTTACGAAATGGGAAAAACTCAAAAAAGGAAAAACAATCTCCTGCAAGCCACAATTGCGGGATTGCGGGTTGCGGGATGAAAAATGACCTTTTGAGAAGAATCAAAGCTTCCCGCAACTTTCAGAAAAACAGTAAAAAACTGGAAATTTTCAAAGAGAAAATCTCTAATTAAATGAAAACAATGCAAAGGCATAAAATCATAATAAACATGATGAAAAACCTCACAATAACAAAGAAATATAAACCATTACCTTTGCAGTGAAAAATTTGGGGCTCATGTGTTCCATTAGAACATGGGATCTGTTGTACCTACAATAAGGCCTCATCTCGACAATGGAATAATTATTAAGATCCTCATATCCCATTCGTTATTGATGACATTGTTCCATTTGGTGGAGGTGTTAGACCCATATCTCCATCTAAGAAATAACATGACATATGTTAGTATGTCATATATATATCATAGTCAAAGGCATGATGTAAAGATACTAACCCATGGGTCCTCACTCATTTCTAACATGTCTTTATGAAAGATATGGATATCCCCTTAAATCCATCCCCTACCAGGGATATTACTCGATCGTCCCCACTCATTACCACCATCCATCTAGGTAGTTGGGAACAAACACCTGGACCACATCCCCCCTCTAGTTTGGGGTATCATTGTCCCCCAAAATACCATATGAGGATCCTTAGGCACCTGAGATGACACTACCACTAGTATTCCTAGTAAGGGAAACCAATCAAACACCTAGAAGTAAAGGACAAACACAAAAATAAATTTTCCATTTCTCTCCAGTTAGTAGCATTTCAATAGATGGACCCAAATGTTGACTAGAAACATGTGTTCATGGGCTACATCCATGCCTACGAAAACATTCTCCATTAGGATATTTTTTACTCTAGATATTCAGTGAGTGGTCATCACGCCAAAACCTTGACCACCATGGTAGCCACTACAAACACTGAAAGATCCTCAGTGATGGTGATCAAGATTCCCTCGTCCTTCTTATCCCCAAGGTCTCCCTTCTAGTACTATACAACCATCTATCCAACCATCCTTTATGAGCCACTCAAGGATGAGTGTGACTCCTCTCGAATCCTCCAAATCAATAAACTAGTCAAAAAATAAATGTCAAAGTTGTCGAGATGTAGCCACTTACCCCCATCACAAAGTAGCCCAGCTGATCACTCTAGAGGGTAGTCAACTTTGACAAGAGATGGTCATTCGAACTCAACATAGGGTAGTGCCAAAAATTTAGTAGTCCTACATCATGTAGGCATTGTTGAAAATCTACGTGCCCAACCAACTCCTGGCACATGGTGTTGAAATGGAACTCACACCAATCAACTACCATCTCAAATGTGTAATATGAAAAATAAACCAAGTAAAGGATATGTTAGTTCCTCACCATAACTCACACATCTCAAAAAACAAAGAAAATATAAAACTGTACAATTATTTCTTAAAAAATTGCACGATCATGCTATTCATTATACTCATAACTCACACAGTTATCCCATGGATGGACCAAACAAATCAACCCACACCATAGTGAAGATATCATAGGTAAATGGGCATGTTTATATTCTACATGTCCATAGTATCATCTAGATCGCACAATTGTGGAACTACTTAGACCATTAATAGAAAACCTTTATTGCATAGAGTGGATTTCCCACATCCCAAGCGATTACTAAATATAATCATGATTAGTTTCATAGACATTCAGTGTGGGAAATGTGCACTTCGATTGCACTACCATGTGACTATCCATACAAACAGTCACATGGGTTAACCATGAGGCACCCAAAAACAAAATCCTATGTCGATTGTGAATGTTGAGGAAATATTCATACAAATTCACATGGGAATTCCCTTGAAACCTACACAACCCGATGAAAACCCTTGTGGGTTTTGTACTACTCATTGGGGGCCCTAAGATAAATTTTAATCCATTGAAAATGAAAAATAAGGATCTGAAGACTAACTTGGAACTCGCAAAATTGAAATCCACCATTCCAATCACCCAAAATCAGTGTCATAAGGTATGGGGAATCAACACCACAAATAGTAACAATGAATGTTAAAATGTGAGCCCCACCCCTATTTATATCCTGATAACCCAATATTCAACTAGCTCATTAAGAAGTTCCATAGCTCCATTTGACATGCCATTAACACTATCGCGATCACAATAATGCACTCTTCAACATGGTGCAATTTGTTTTATTCTCATGGGAACTTCATCTCGACCCTATTTTTTCAACCATTTCCCCAAGTATAGCCACCCATTTTTTATACCATTTTCATCATTGGATTTATTCTCATGAGCACTATTACGATATCATATTTTTTATGTGTATAGGATTTTGGTTGGGTGGGTTCTTTCTCGCCCATAGGCCCACAATTTCCTCAATAGCTATACCTACTTAACCTTTCATATAAAATTTGTATTCCCTCCACGTACATTGCTTATATCCAATTATCCCCATGATATCCTTAAGGTCCTCCTCTCTTGAAAACATATATAATAGCTTTCATTACAACATGCTTTTGTGATGTAGTAGTATTCTATCATCATGAGTGTACACACCATTATAACTTATTGTATCATGGCACCCATGTCGCTTCACCTTGTTAATGCACAATTTAACACCCTCAATATTGTAGGCCAAAAGCATGATTTGATTTTTTCCCGCAACATGAAGACATATATGAAGAAATAAAAGAGTCACAATCTCTTAATCCAAACACTACTTTCTGAAAGGAAAACTGTGAATGAAGACCCATGTATGCCGCAATGGGAAACTTTAGTGATTGAATTTCCTACCAAAATCCAATATCAAGTCTCCAAAAGGTGAAAGTGGAGGGTAAATACATAGAATATGTGTTTTGTGCATTAAAATCCATTATTCATGAAAAAATCCCAAAACTATGGAAATGAGGGTAAATGGAGGAAACTAAGTTGGGATTCCCATCACACATTGAAAATTACCCTCTCAACACCCAAATACTAAATCTATATAAGAGGCATTTGGGGAGGATTGGGAGGAATAATTGAAGGAAAACTTTATTATAGTGAATTGGTGAGAGACTCTTTTGCTTCACACTTTTGGTGATGAAAGGCTTGGGAAGAGGAGGGAACCTGAGACAAATGAGGAAGAAAGCTTCTCAATGGAAAGGGTTGTAAATATTTAATTATTTGATATAATATGAATGTATTTAGTTTCCCCCCCAATTTATTGTGTTAATTAATTTGTAGGCAAGTAGATATAGATCTAATTCCTTTAAGTTTTTTTATTAGATGAGTAGGAAGGCATGTTGTTGTTTCATGTACAAATTTCATGGAGAACTTAAGGAGCTGCAAATAGAAAAGACTAGTAAAGGAAAGGCTTCACTAAACTACATGTTGTAACAAGTAATTCTCATTATTCCTACCTTGTCTCAAACTCTTAGGAAATTATGCTTTGATTTTAGGGAAATTGCAATTAATTAGTTCATATTGTTGACAACGTAATTCACCAAACCATTGGTAAATGAAAGAGATATCTTCCTAGCTTTCTAGCTCTTCTTTTGATTCTCCACCTGTCAAAATGGTGACTCTTTTAGGAAGAGTATTCTATTTCTATTGGAATATTTAACCCATCTAGACCTTAGTTTATGCCATTATTTGGTTTCCTAGGTGTTTATACCATGTTGGTTGTTCTACCTAGAGCATAAATTGACCACCTTTTGAAGTTTATCCACAAGTGTGCCCCAATCTACTTTATTCCATCTTTATCCTTCTTTACTCAGTTAAAGCTAGATTTTTACTACTTTTCTCATGGAAGAGGATGAGCTAGGTGCGCTAGGGTAACTTGGGAAAATTTTCCATCTTTTTCCTCAACTCCTTCCATCTTTTTCTCATGAAAAGCTACTCATTAGCTAATGTTTTATCACTCATTGAACAACTAGGCCCACTTAGCCAATTCATGATCTCTTTCTATGAGTTGGTGAATGTTTTTTCCATAGATGGGGTTTTATTACTAAATCTAATCCTTCCACTTGTGAGCTACTCTAATTTCCTCTAAGGGATTTGAATTTTTCATCGGGAATGTATTATATATTGTACTCTTATTATTCATTAATAGGATGATGGAATTTTATCCAAATGAGTTTTAATTCTCAAGTGATTCTGCTTAGTTTTTCTCTCTTCTACGCATTCTTGTGAAAATCATTGTGATGATTTTTTTGTGAACTAGATCCAGACTGTGATAAAAATTTCACATGGTACCATAGCTAGTTAAATTCAATCTTACTCAGATACTTCCATTGTAGCACGAGAGCAGTGGAGTTACCATATAAATCTTGGGGCAATTGCCTTGAGTCCTTTATCTTGTCATTGGGGTTTACCTAGGTGTAGGCACTCCTGAATGTGCTTAGTGTCGATGTAGAGTTTCATTGAGCTAATAGAATTTTCCTCCTAAGTGTTTTTACAAGTATTTTATGCAGGTACAACAAATTCTACATGTATTCAAAAGCAGTTCCTGCTCTATCTTCTTCAAACTATTCTATTTGGAAATTGAAGATGTCTAATCATCTTAAGAGACTAGATATTTTTAATCTCTTTATTGGAGTTTTTAGTATGCCTACATCCTATGCAAAGAAGCACAATTGGTTCAATTATTGTGCTAGAGCATTTCGAATTATGTGTCTGGCAATTCCTCCTTATATGCACTACCTCATTGATATTGTTGATCTCCTAAGTGAGCTAGTCTGGAGCATTCTAGACAGAGCATTTGGAAAGTAAAATGATGAGGAAGAGATAAGCTATATGGACAATGAGCCTATTAGAGGCACCTCCTCAAATTTGCTCACTACTGTATCAACCTCAAGCTTCTCAGATGAAGAAGAAGAAGTTGCAGAAGGTTCAACAAATACAGTTCACGTTGAATATATTCTCCTCAATTCGAATGCTTCATTTGTTTGTCATGGATCAGTAATTGAAGATATATCTTCTATGGCTCTAGAAGTGGGAAATAAGATCTCTCACCTTTGCATGTAGTTGATAATGATGAATAAGTTTCAACTAATGAAACTATAGTTGTTGAAGATGAATTGATCCATTCATCTCTCATGTTCTCCTATGAGTCTTATAATTTGAAATTTGATCAAGAAAAGATAGTTTATGCTCTAGAAGCTGAAGAGGAATTCGATTCATCTATTTCATGTGAGGCTACTAGTGTACATAATGGTGATCTACTGAATTTTTTGGAGGATAGATCAGAGTTTGTAGATGTTGCAGTTTCTCTCCTTTGTCACATTCTTCCTATGTATTCCTACCTGATTCCTAGCACATGTTCTCAGAGTTGCACTAAAGATGGAGGACACCACCATTTTCTTGGGATTGATTCTCAAGCTCATAAAGTCTTCTTTGGACCTGATATCATTAATTACAAGTCTAATGAGGACCTACATTTTATATCCTATGATAATTCTACTACTAAGGATCCAATATTAGTCATTTCGACTGATGTGCAAGTTTGTGGTTCACTGGATATTTTGGAAGCTAGATCAAGCTATGGAGTTCATCCATTCTCTCTCCTTGGTCCCATGCCTCATCCCTATTCCTACATGGTGACATGCACATTTCCTCAAGGTGATAATGAAGTTAAAGACATCATGCATTTGCTTGGACACCTTCTCCTCGCACTTGGAGTTGATCTCACTAAATTTGCTTCAATGTCCAAGCCACCATCATATCATGGTACATTTTGTTTTGATATAACCCCTGTGGAGATATCAAGGGACCATCTACACATTCCTTCATATGATCCTACCTCATTTTATTCAAAAATTCAAGTTCCAAGATGATCGCCATATTCTTGGAGTTGTTCTTACCATGTTTGGTTCAATGAGAAAGTCAAGGGAGCTTCTAGTTTCCCTTGCTTCGATTGGTGGAGAAATCAAGCACATGTTTTGGGAGCATGATCCTCTTATAACAAGGAGGAAGATACCTCTATGCATCTTCAGCTATGGAGAGCATCATTAAAATATTTGGTAGGTTTCAGGTCCATTTTGAGGGGAGGTTTTTCCCACGTGGTTTTCCTTTTTTACCTTGGTTGATTGGACATAATAATTTTTAAGGGATGACCATAATCCTTTGTTGCTTTGGCCCTATATATATTTCAGTCACATAATTCAAGATTAACGGGGGGTGTTAGAATAATTAACCCATGTAGACCTTAGTTTATGCCATTATTTGATTTCTTAGGTGTTTAGACCATCTTAGTTGTTCTACCTAGTGCATAAATTAAAAACATTTTGATGTTTATCCACAAGTGCACCCCACTAGATTATTTTAAAGAATATTTTACTATCCATAGTGCCTAATCTGATTTATTCCTGCTTTACTGAGTTTAAGCCATTTTTTTACTACTTTTCTCATGGATAAGGATGAGCTAGGTGTGCTAGGGTAACTTGGGCATCTTTGACAGCCTTTTGTGAGAATTATATATAGGTTGAATACCATGAAATAATTTTAATATCCAAGAATTTTGAAGCAAAGAAGTCCTCACAAGAATTATTCAAAGATATGCAAGAATAAGAAGAATAAATATTGAGACAGAAACATAAGAGAAGGAACTCAATTGATAGAAATATCATCTCATATCTTATTCCTAAATATGAATACAATATATAATACATCTCAAGAGAGAAAATAGAATTCCTTAAAGGCAAGTTGTAAAGCACAAAAAGTAAGGCTTACTAAAAACATAAAAACCCCCTAGGTGTCAAAAACTGTTTCCAAAACTGTCTAAAGGCTCACGAGTTGGATGAATATGGTATGGAATCTCATGAGTGAGGTAAATGGAATGTAATAATGAATTTAGGAGATAATAAATTGGTGGAGTTCGAATTGGTCAAGTGGAGAGAGTTTCCTAGTCAACTAGCTTTACTTTATCCACTAGAAAGTAGAAAAAACATGTTAAAGCTATCTAAATCAGACAAGTGTCTTTCTACTTCAGGAATAAAATAAAATCATACAAAATCCAAGGAAATTTTATCCAGAATTTGTCCAAATTCATTTTTTTGGCTTAGGATGGAAATTGGTCCACTAAAAGACAAAACGGGCCCTATTTACCTAGTCAAAACTTAGGAAATTAATCTACATGACTAGTAAAATATATCCCAAGTATGGATGGGATTTTTAAATGTTCCAACACCCCCCCTTAAGCCTAATTGTATGTCGTAAAATATGAGAAATATAGGGCCCAAGCAACAAGGCTTATGGTCACCCTAATAAAAAAAGTATTAGTCCATGTAGGTGAGTAAAGAAGGAAAACCACTTGAGAAGAAAACCTCACCTCAAGATCATGGAATACACCATAATAATTCTCTCCAAACTCCGAGCAAGTGAGAATTTGGTCAAATTTCTGGAGGAATATTCTTCTTTGGAAGAAGTGGAATGTGATCACTATACGTGAGCTTCTTGATATCAGATCCGAATGAGACTTGATGATGTCCTCCATCTTCTGTGCAATAGGTGCCAAAAATGATGCAGTGAATTAGAAGCATGACAGAGAGATCGAAACCAGTCACTCCAAAATGTAATTTTGCCTCCATATAATTCAATAACACACCAAAAACCAACCCAAGGAGAGGTTCTTATTATTTATGAGCTGCAACAACTGGCTGATGATTCGAATCAGAAGACATATGAGAGAACTGAGAGATGTCTCCAACTTCTTGAAAAACGTGTTGGCAATCATGTAGGAACTGGCAGGAGCACAGACAGAGGAATTGAAGGAGCAACCAACAACCTCAATTGTATACTATCTTCCAAATAACTATATATCACCTTCTTAGATACCATTGACCAACAAAGGATCCTAAATATCTGAAGTGTAAGAGGAGAATAATGATGCGAGATGGAAAGATCTGAGTTCTTCAAAAATAAATTTATGTTATTTGATCTTCAATACCTGCAAAACAAACTCTCTGAAATATATACTGAAAGACTAATTTAATTAATAAATCCAAAGGATCTATTACCATGCGATAATTCTATATAGGTTGAATACCATGCAATAATTCTAATAGCCAAGCATCTTGAAGCAAAGAAGTCCTCACAAGAATTATTCAAAGATATGCATGAATAAGAAAAAATATTGAGACAGAAACATAAGAGAAGGAACTCAATTGATGGAAATATCATCTCATATCTTACTCCTCAATATGAATAAAATATATAATACATCTCAAGAGAGAAATAGAATGCCTTAAAGGCAAGTTGTAAAGCACAAAAAGTAAGGCTTACTAAAAACATAAATACCACCCAGGTGTCAAAAAATGTTTCCAAAACTGTCTAAAGACTCACGAATTGGATGAATATGGTATGGAAGCTCATGAGTGAGTTAAATGGAATGGAATGATGACTTTAGAATAGAATAAATTGGTGGATTTCGAATTGGTCAAGTGGAGAGAGTTTCCAGGTCAACTAGCTTTACCTTATCCACCAGAAAGTAGAAAAAACAGGATAAAGTTGTCTAAATCAGGAAAGTGTCTTTCTAATTCAGGAATAGAATAAAATCAGACAGAATCCAAGGAAATCTTATCCATAATTTTTCCAAATTTTTTTTTGTGACTTAGGATGGAAATTGGTCCACTAAAAGACAAAACTGGCCCTATTTACCTAGTAAAAACTTAGGAAATTAATCTAGATGACTAGTAAAATATATCCTAAGTATTGATGGGGTTTTTAAATGTTCCAACACCTTTTCCTCAACTCCTTCCATATTTATATCCTCAAAAGCTTCTCATTAGCTAACTTTTTATCACTCATTGACTAGCTAGGCCCACTTAGCCAATTTGTGATCTCTTGCTATGAGTTGGAGAATGCTTTTCCCATAGATGGGGTTTTATTACTAAATCTAAGGCTACCATTTGTGAGCTACTTGAATTGCCTCTAAGGAATTCAAATTTTTCAAATTTTTCTTGAGGGATGTATTATATATTGTACTCTTATTATTCATTAATAGAATGATGGAAATTTATCCAATTGAGTTTTATTTCTCAAGTGATTCTGCTCAAATTTTCTCTCTTCTATGCATTCTTGTGAAAATCGTTATGAGTATTTTTATGTGAACTAGATCCAAACTATGATAAAATTTTCATATGGTATCAGAGCTAGCTGAATTTAATCTTACTCAGATACTTCCATTGTAGCACTAGAAGCAGTGGAGTGACCACAAAAATCCTGGGGCAATTGTGTTGAGCCATTTGGATTTCCATTGGGGTCTACCCAGGTGTGAGACACTCACGAATGTGCTTAGTGTTGAAGTATAGTTTGATTGAGCTAACAAAATTTTCTTCCTAAGTGTTTTTCAGGACTTTTGTGCAGGTACAACAACTTCTACATGGATTTGAAAGCAGTTCCTCCTCTATATTCTTCAAACTATTATGTTTGCCAATTGAATATGTCAAAGCATATGAAGATATTGTATCTCTTTGATATCTCTATTGGATCTATTAGTATTCCTACATCCTATGAGGATAAGCACAATTGGTTTAATGACTGTGATAGAGCATTTGGAATTATGCATCTGGAAATTCCTCCTTACATGCGCTACCTCATTGATACTGTTGATCTCCCAAGTACTCTCTAGAGAATTCTAGAAAGAGCATTTGGCTAGGAAAATGATGAGGAAGAGGTAATCCATATGGAAAACGAGACTATCAGAGACACCTCCTCAAATTTTCTCACTAATGTAATGGGCTCAAGATTCTCAGATGAATTTGTTCATGAAGAAGAAGAAGTTGTAGAAGATTCAACACATACAATTCACGTTGAATATATTCTCCTTGATTCGAATGCTTCCTTTGTTTTTCATGAAGCAATAATTGAAAAGACCTCTTCTTCCATGGCTCTAGAAGTTGAGAAATCAAATCTCTCTCCTTCACGTTTAGCTGATAATGATGAAGAAGGTTCAACTAATGGAACTACATTTGTTGAAGACGAATTCATCCATTCATCTCTCATCTTGTCCTATGAGTCTTCTTATTCGAATTCTGAGCAAGATAATCCCATTTATGCTCTAGAAGATAAAAAGGAATTTGATTCCTCTCTTTCACATGAGTCTATCGGTGTGTAGAATGGCAGTCTACTAAATGTTTTGGAGGATATATCAGAGTTCGGATATGTTTCATTTTCTCTCCTTGGTCACATGTTTCCTATGTATTCCTATAGGATTTCTAGCACCTGCTCTTAGAGTTGCACTGAATATGGAGGACACCACCATTTGTTTCAGATTGATTCTCAATATAATCAAGTCCCATTTGGACCCGATCTTAGTAAGTTCAGGTCTAATTTGAACAGACTGTTGATCTCCTATCATACTTCTACTACTGAGGATCTGATATTAGTCATTGCTATTTATCTATAAGTTTATGGTTCACTAGGTATTTTGGAAGCTAGATCAAGCTATGGAGTTCATCCATTCACTCTCCTTAGTCACATGCACATTTCCTCAAGGTGCTAATGAAGTTGGGGACATCATGCATTTGCTTGGACACATGCTCCTCACACTTGGAGTTGATATCACCACATTTGCTTCAATTTCCAAGCCACCATCATATCATGGTACATTTGGTTCTAATCTCACCCCTATTGGTTCAAAGGAGATCTAAAGGGACCATCTACACATTCTTATTGATGATTCTACCTCATTTTGTTGAAAATTTAAGTTCAAGGATGATCTTGATATTCTTGGAGGTTTTCTTACCATGCATGGTTCAATGATCAAGTCAAGGGGGATTCTAGATTCGCTTGCTTCCATTGTTGGAGAAATCAAGCACATGTTTTGGGAGCATGATCATTTTCTAACAAGGAGGAAGATATCTCTAGACATCTTCATCTCTAGAGAGAATCATTAAAAAATTTGGTAGGTTGCATGTGCATTTTGAGGGGAGGTTTTTCCCATGTGGTTTCCTCTTTTACCTTGGTTGAGTGGACATAATAATTTGTAATGGGTGACCATAAGTGTCACGTCCCCTCCCACAGAATCGACTGATAGAGGGAATATGATGGACCCACTAGTTTCTAAAGTCCCCCGTTGAGGTCATATCATCAATTTTTATTTTTATTTAAATGCAATAACATCTAAATGCAGGTGCAGGAGGATAATAACAAACACAACGAAGATTTAATCATTCACCCACACAACATGCATACACCATCATATTCAACACATGCATAACAATCAATCATGCATAGATATAAATTCATCTTATGCTATTCACATACATTCAATTGCATCAATTCAAATTGGCTCATTCATTCAATTTAACATAAGAAAGCAGTCACTCATCATACACTAAATTTGGCATAATAAAAAACAACATTGACCACTTATATTTTAATGGAAATTTTCCAAGCAACTAGCTATGGGAGAGAAACGTTCCACCCAACCATAGGTATATGTCCAACCTATATTATTTTAATTGAGAGACCACCCATGATTTGGGCCATGTATCCACTAAGGAGGAACTACTCAAGCTCACTCACATCCATAATCACAAACGCTCATGCTAATCCAACCTACAGCTGGGTTTTTTAATCATGTGGGGAGATAAGGAAGGATATTTATAAGCCAGTGATCCCAACCACAAGGCTACAGGAATCTCAACTAATCTTATAAAACCTTGGAACCCACAATACCTACCACACCCAACACAAGGAAGGTCCCCTTCTATGCTACACAGTCCCTTAGGCGCCCCTTCCCTCCTGTGCTCTTCAGGGTGGGCATAGAAAGGTCCAAGATTCTAGATCCACATAGATTCTGTCCTTCGATGGGATAATCAAGCAATTCCAAACTCCAATCTCTCTCCCAATTTGATCCACTCTTGGATTTTCCCCAATTCTGGTCAAGTGACTCCCAAAAACGTAATTGAATTTCCCAACTTCCAATTCTGAGTTTTCCAATGGATTTTTGGGCATTTGACAGTCTCTATTTCTCCCCGGGGTTTATGTCCATGGATCCCCCATTGGATTTTGCTGCTCACATCAAATTTTGGACGTTTTTGGCACTCAAAATCGTGGCTTCTTCTGTGGTTTCGATTTCTACAATTCTTCACTGTTGGGCATGCATAATGGCTAGGAAATGATGTTTGGATGGTCAAAAATCAAATGGGGATGAAGGAAAAGAAATTTCCATGATAAATTTAACTTCTAGGCCAAGTAAACTGATCCTATAACATGCAATACAAATTTTTGAGCTTTCCCATGCTCCATTAATTTCATGAGCTGATTTCTCAGCTACCTCTTCCTAACATAATTAAATGCCAGCACGCTAGTTAAGATGGGTTCTCAAAATGACACTTGGAAACAAATGAATGAATCCCCAACCCATCACCTCTCCCTAGTGGATACATTCATCCGCCTCATTTTTAGTTGCTTCGATAGTCAGTTCTTCAAATTTTATTTACATCATAAATATTTACATGATTTTACAATTCCCATGCTTTACTAACACATGGTTCACAAAATATAAACTACTTTCCTTTGAATCCGAGCATTCACTAGTGGTGCCTTGGACTTCAAATCCACGCTAGGAATTTATACATCGCGTATGCACAATAGTCACATATAAATCAAATGCATTCTAAGGGGGAAAATGGGGGTATTACATTCCCCTCCCTCTTAGAAGAACACCGTCCTCGATGTTCTCAAAACTGAACAAAAATTCATATGCCTCTTTCATGGCATGCTCAAGCTCCCATGTATCCTCATCGGGACCAATGTTCTTCCATTGCACCTTTACCTACCCGATGGCTCAGTTACGAAGCAATGCTACTTGCTTGTCGAGGATGTGCATGGGTTCCAATTGGAACTCTCCCTCGAGTTCCACCTATATCACATTCTAATCAATTATGTCATTAGGATAATGTGCATACTTCGTAAGCAAAGAAACATGAAAAAAACTATGATCTCTCATATTAGTAGGCAATGCAATCCTACATGCAACTTGTCCTATCCTATCAAGGACTTCAAAGGGCCCAGAGTATCTTGGTGCCACCTTGGAAAAACTTCCCAAATTTAGGGAACTTTTCCTTGGCTTCACTCTTAAATAAAAATGATCCCCAACTTTAAATTCCTTGTGCACTCTTTTCAAATATACATAACTCTTCTTCCTGTCCCAGGTTGCCTTTAAATTCTTCCTGATCTTAACAATTTATTGCTCCATTTCATTTAGCATTTATGGTCCAAGCACTACCCTGTTCATTGGGCTATCCCAATTCACCAGAGTTCTACAACATTTTCCATACAATGTCTCAAATGGCCTCATTCCTAATGAGGTTTGATGTCCATTATAGTATGCAAATTCTACCAAGTGTAGGTGATCCTCCCACTTGGATGGGTTTTCCATCACATACATCCTCAACATATCCTCAAGAACTTGATTCACCCTCTCAGTTTGACCATTTGTTTGAGGATGATATGATGTACTAAAATTGAATTGAGTTCCCAATTCTTGAAACAATTCTTTCCAAAAATTGGATGTGAATTTTGCATCTCGATCGGAAACAATTACTTTTGGTAATCCATGCAATATGAATACTTCCTTCATGAAGATGTTCGTTGTTTCACTTGATTCATGAGTGGACTTGACTAGAATAAAATGAGTTTCCTTAGAATTTTTTTCCACCACAACCATAAATGAGTCCTGCTTCCTCACTGTCATTAGAAAACCTATTATAAAGTACATGGGAAAAGGCTGCAACAATCCCGCTGGATGTTGATGTTATTCCTTGACTTGTTGACACTTTTGACACTGAGCAATGTACTCTTCTATATCCTTCTTCATTACATGCCAAAAGTATTGCTTTCTTGTTTCTATTATTGTCTTTTGATATCCTGGATGTTGTTGTAATCGACAAGATTACATGAACATTCAAACAGAGATTAAGCACACACAAAATACCATCAAGACAACAATTGGATCGAACATTCAATTTCTTTCATTGATCTTCAAATGGTTATTTTATACAAGAAATTGATGGTTGGACCGGTTGCACACCGACTCCAACCATTCTTAGTTAACTAAGTTAATGATGACAGTTAGGGCCCAAATGGTCCCACCAACATATCCCCCACCCAAAAAATGCTTCTTCGTCCCAAAGAGAGCAATTATGCAGAAAGCAGCCACCACTGGTGTCTCAGCAACATCCATCTTCAATCTGGAAACAGTCGATCAATGCCTCACCCTTTACTCAACTAGCTAGACTCATCCTCAATGGCTCAAAACTGAGGTCTTTTGGCTCCGCTTTCCATGTCATCGCTCTTCCTTCAACGTCTAAGGTCACACTCCAAAGAATGCTTCTGCATTTCTACATCAAGGGGACTCGATCAATTCAATTGTTCTGTGTGTCATCATTTTTTCGTTAAACTCATTTATGTGCAGTGTAAATTGTCTTCTGCTTGAATGTGGACTTCATCTATCGTGAAAAAAATATCATGGTTGGAACCGATTGCTTATGATTAAACTAACTTGACTTGACATATATGAGTCAACTAGAGACCAACTAAATTACATAAATTGAAGAGATTTCCCGCCTCTATTGAGACTCACGTTTAACCCCTTCGACGTGATAAATGAAGAGTTACTTTAATAACTAATGACACAATCGACTTACAATTATTACAACCAACACTTTTGATTTGTCGATTAGACGTCAATGACCATCGTTAATATATCGACCACATAATTATCGACTATACTATTAATATATGAGAATGACTCATTGACCAAATTGTATTCTCGACTGATGTGACCTCGACTTTAAAATTCAACAACTAAATATAGGTACCGAACATTTTTGCAACCGACTACTTTTGTAATAATCGACCAATCTTATATACAGACCATATTTGAAACTCATCGGAGGTACAGAAGTCAACTAAAGTTGATTCGACCATTTCTTACTCAGTTATGTGGGCGGCAGGATGTTATGTGGGGCAATATGTATTTGGCTGAGGGGGTGAGCGTCAATTTTTTAGTCAGATGGGACGTTCACTTTGGGTTCTTTCCCCGAATAGGAGTGTGTATTTGATTCTATCTAAGTATTATATTTGTTAATAAAGTATAGATATTTTTTTGATTGAAAAAAAAATGAGTTCGGCCATATTTACATCGACCAAATAATATCACTAACCAAAGCGAGCTTCGACCACATTTGTTAAATTATGAAGTCGCTTTAAAATATCTCGACTCAACCTCGGGTCAGCCAATGTTAGAGATAATGTTACATATTTTATCACTTACATATACTTGAATTAGTTCATGTAACTCTTCCTCAAAGATGATAAGGGAGTCATAATGATAAAAAAGAAATAAGACATACTGTATTCTGGTCGATGGATGATTTGGATAATAGTCTGAATGCTCTGGTCGACGGAGTCAATGCACACCATTGGTGGACTTACAAGTATGCTTCTCCCGAGATATAGACGATGCACAATCTTCTCAAACAGATGCAATAAAGTGGGTTACCATGGTCGATTAACAATATAATTTTCTTACCCAACTGGTCGACTGGTGGTCGGATGCTTTCTCGACTAGAGTGATTAACTCATTCCTCCTTTAAATCGATAGAATGGTTGATTCATTTTCTCGAGGAATTGGCATTCATTTGTCTTTATTACCTGTTGGTCAGTTCAGTCACCGAGCTTCTTGTGAACAACTAGAACTCCTATGAAGAAGAATTCATCACGACTGCTCCTACAAACTTGAACTCATCGACTACAAACTTTTGGCTAACGAGTTGTTTAATATATTTGAAACTCTACCAACTCCTGGAATAAGAAGTCGAGTAGCCACAATAATTGAAGGATTAACTACGCATGTCAGGTTCTCTTTTATAGTGGGTTCTTCCACATACACATCAGTCGACTATTGACTTGAACACAATTCTTTTATCCACTGATCTTGGAGGTCGATGTGTAAGACTAATTTTCTAAAATCAGTTTTAATGACCCACATGATGAGACGCATGTGCTAGCAACAGTTACGTTTTTCACGGAGTTCTTGGTAACAGATTCAGGGGAATGGTCTCGAATCTCCTACTATGATGGGCAGGTGGAGAATAACGGTCTTGGGGAAACCAGTCTTCTCTCCACCCATGAGTGTATTGGAAAAGGGTAAGAGAGAGAAATCGGATTTCTGTTCTGAAAACTGAAGCAGAGACTTTAACTGTTCTGGAGTCTGAAGCAGCCAGAGCTCTGCACTTATGGATCTAGGTATTGAATCAATTCCTGATTAAATTCCACTGTAATTTAATGCTGGTAAAGAAATTGAAAGTTCTAGGTCCTGTAATTACATAACAGAGATTAATATTTTGTATTAGAAAAGCAACATGTGGTATCAGAGCGAGTGTATAGAATTTTCTTTTCTCTTTCCATAAATTTTTTATCTGACAAATGCATTCTGAGAAATCATATGTAAGTTTCGTGAATGCACAGTGATAGACTAGTTTCCTGAATGCATAGTATTAGACCGGTTGAAAGCCACTGTATGAAATTAGGGTATATAGTGTGCAAATTATAGACAAAATTAACTGTTAATGAATCCAATTACGGAAAGGTGAGGTGTTGGAAACTTAACCAAGTTTTAGTTTCCCGTAAGATAATTGTTATAGTGAATGCTTTCCTTTTGTTATAGTTAATGATGACAGAATGTTTTATTTTTACTATGTTGAAACACATTCCTGTCAATATGCAAAGTCGTTACATTGATTTAAGGTCTATATTAAGATACGGTTTGGTAGCCACCAAAGTGGTCCAACCGGAAAGACACGTAGATATTAAGTCAAATTATCGAAATTTAATGGTTGTTTTCCCTGGTGTTAAAATAATGACTCTGCAAATCGCAATTATTTAGTCACAAGAATATTAGGTTGACCCAAAGGTGCACCAATTTTTGAAAGATTAATTAATTGGAGTAGGATGGTTGATGAGTATTCACGATTGAGGCTAGTACAGATACTCAAAGGTAACGTACTTACTTAGTTGTGAATATTTTATCAATTAGTCCTATTAGGTGAAAGGAAATCACCATAATTGTTAATAGTTTACCATAAGATTAGCCCAAAGGTAGGTCACGGTAATACTATTCTCTATTGTTTAACCATGATTTTCAAATTATTATAACTCTTAGCATTAATGTCACAAGCATGTATTTATGATTGCAGTATCAGTTCCTATTTCGCTACATTCGCATGCCTCTTCTGTCCCGATCTTGAATGGAATGAATTTCTCAAATTGGAAAGAATAGGTTCAGTTTCACCTCGGTGTTCTGGATCTGGATGTAGCACTTGAATCTGAAAAACTGGCTGCTATTGCTAATGACAACAGTGCAGAAGAAAAATCTACATTCAAAGCACGGGAAAGATCGAATAGACTGAGCCTTAAGTTTATGCGGATGACTGTAGCAAACAACATTAAGTCAACTCTTCCTAATACTGAAAATGCTAAAGAATTTCTGAAATCTATAGAAGAGCGTTTCAAAACTGTAGACAAGTCTCTTGCTGGGACACTGATGGCTAAGCTTACCACCATGAAGTTTGATGGTACGCGTGGAATGCATGAGCATGTCCTTGAAATGACAAACTTGGCTGCTCAATTAAAGACTCTTGAGATGAATGTGGATGAGTTCTTTCTTGTGCAATTCATTTTAAACTCCTTGCCTCCTCAGTATGGGCCATTTTAGATTCACTATAACACTATCAAGGATAAGTGGAATGTGAATGAGTTTGCCGGTATGCTCAATAGAGAAGAGGCAAGACTTAAGCAACATGGACAACATTCAGTTCATTTCACAACTCAAGGAGCCGAAAGGAAAGGGAAAAAGCCTAGAAAGGGCATGAAGTGAACACCATCCAAGGCAAATGAGCCTAATCAAGGTTCTCAGGCTTATCAAAAGGAAAGGAACAGTGATAAGTGGCACTTCTGTAAAAAGTCGGGACACTATCAGAAAAACTGTCCGAAACGTAAGGAATGGTTCGAAAAGAAAGGTATGAATTTCATTTCTGTTTGTTTCGAATCAAACCTAACTGAAGTTCTTTCTAATACTTGGTGGATTGACTCTGGGGCTACTACTCATGTTTCTAATACCTTGCAGGGATTCCTTACAACCCAGACCACAAATCCAAATGAGAATTTTCTACTCATGGGAAATCGGGTTAAACCTCAAGTTGAAGCCATTGGGACTTATCGTTTATTTCTAGATTCTGGTTATCATTTGGATTTGTTTCAGACTCTTTATGTTCCTTCTATTTCCATAAATTTAATTTCCTTGTCTAGACTTGATATTGATGGTTACTCCTGTAATTTTGGAAATAAAAGTTTCAGTTTGTTTAAGAGTACCTCTTTTGTTGGTTCGAGCATTCTTTCTGATGGTTTGTACAAATTAAAACTTGATAATCAATTTGCTGAAACTATTCTTACCCTGCATCATAATGTTGGTATTAAACGCAATCTCACGAATGAAAATTCCTCATACTTGTGGCATAAAAGGCTGGGACATATTTCCAGAGAAAGGTTACTTAGATTAGTAAAAGATGGGATTCTCTTGAACCTAGATTTTTATGATCTTGGAATATGTGTAGATTGTATTAAAGGAAAACAAATCAAACACACCAGAAAAAGTGCCACAAGAAGTACTAAGCTTCTTGAAATTATCCATACAGACATTTATGGGCCTTTTGACAATCCATCTTTTGGTGGAGAAAAGTATTTTATCACCTTTATTGACGATTTTTCACGCTATGGTTATGTCTATTTGCTGCATGAAAAATCTCAATCGGTGGATTCCCTTGAGGTATATATCACTGAGGTTGAAAGGCAATTAGATAGAAAGGTGAAAATCATTAGATCTGATAGAGGTGGTGAATACTATGGAAAGTATGATGAAACAAGGTAGTGCCCTGGCCCATTTGCTAAAATCCTTGAAAAGCATGGCATATGTGCACAGTATACTATGCCTGGAATGCCACAACAGAATGGTGTAGCTGAAAGGCATAATCGTACTTTAATGAATATGGTTAGAAGTATGTTAAGTAATTCCAATTTACCCACGTCATTGTGGATGTATGCTCTTAAGACCGTTGTATACTTATTAAATCGGGTTCCTAGTAAGTCAGTTCCAAAAACCCCTTTTGAACTGTGGACAGGAAGGAAACCGAGTTTAAGACACCTGCATGTTTGGGGTTGTCCAGCAGAGGTTAGATTGTACAATCCACATGAAAAGAAATTGTATTTTAGAACGATTAGTGGTTATTTTATTGGTTACCCTAAAAAATCCAAAGGGTATAGGTTTTATTGCTCTAATCATAGTACGAGAATTGTAGAGACCGGTCATGCCAGATTCATTGAAAATGGTGAAGTCAGTGGGAGTGATAAATTACAAAATGTGGTTATCCAAGAAGTTAGGGTACAAGTTCTTGTACCTATGCTTTCAAAGGAAATTGTTGTTCCTATCATTGATGAACAACCTGACAATATTGAACAACAAATTAATGAACCACCACTCCATAATGAGGCTGTCACCAATGAGCCGATAGTAGAAGGACCACAAGAAGTAGTATTAAGGAGATCTCAAAGGGAAAGGAGGTTTGCTATTTCAGATGATTATGTGGTTTATCTACAAGAATCTGATTTTGATGTAGGAATGTGTAAGGATCCGGTTTCATTTTCACAAGCCATAGAAAGTAATGATTTTGCTAAATGGATTAATGCCATGAATGATGAATTGAAATCAATGGACCAAAATGAAGTCTGGGATCTCGTTGAATTGCCCGAAGAATACAAGAAAGTTGGTTGCAAATGGGTCTTTAAGACCAAACACGACTCTAAGGGTAATATCGAACGACATAAAGCTAGACTTGTGGCCAAAGGTTTCACTCAGAAAGGAGGCATAGATTATAAAGAGACCTTCTCTCCTGTGTCCAAGAAGGACTCACTTAGAATCATTATGGCATTGGTAGCTCATTATGATTTAGAACTGCACCAAATGGATGTGAAAACGGCTTTTCTGAATGGGAGTTTAGAGGAAGAAGTCTATATGGATCAACCTGAAGGTTTCTCCATTAAAGGAAAAGAACACTTGGATTGCAAACTTAAGAAATCAATATATGGACTTAAACAAGCTTCCCGACAGTGGTATCTTAAGTTTCATAATACCATTACTTCTTTTGGATTTAAGGAAAACATTGTTGATTGGTGTATATATCTGAAGGTTAGTGGGAGTAAGTTTATATTTCTGATTTTGTATGTTGATGACATATTGCTTGCCACCAGTAATCTTGGTTTATTACATGAAACCAAAAAGTTTCTCTCTATGAATTTTGAAATGAAAGATATGGGTGAGGCATCTTACGTGATAGGAATTGAAATATTCCGGGATCGATCACATAGATTGTTAGGATTGTCTCAGAAGGCTTATATCGAAAGAGTTCTAGAGAGATTCATAATGAATAAATGTTCAGCTGGTGATGCCCCTATTCAGAAAGGGGATAAATTCAGCCTTATGCAATGTCCGCAGAATGAATGGGAACGAAAACAGATGGAAAGAATTCCTTATGCTTCTGCAGTAGGAAGTCTAATGTATGCACAGACTTGCACTAGACTAGACATCATTTTTGCAGTAGGTATGTTGGGAAGATACCAAATTAATCCTGGATTGGATCACTGGAAAGCTGCAAAGAAAGTGATGAGGTACTTGCAGGGAACGAAGGATTACATGCTCACATTTAGGAGGTCTGATAATCTAGAGGTGATTGGCTACTCAAATTCGGATTTTGCTGGATGTGTTGACAGTAGGAAGTCCACTTTTGGTTATTTGTTCCTACTAGCTGGAGGAGCAATATCATGGAAAAGTGCGAAGCAAACCATCACTGCTTCATCCACTATGGAATCTGAATTTGTGGCATGCTTTGAGGCCACGGTTCATGGATTGTGGTTGCGAAATTTTATCTCAGGACTTGGGGTTGTTGACTCTATTGCCAAGCCGCTGAGGATTTATTGTGATAACGCCGCAGCTGTATTTTTCTCTAAGAATGACAAGTATTCTAATGGTGCTAAACACATGGAACTGAAATACTTTGTTGTTAAAGAAGAAGTTCAGAAACAACGAGTGTCAATTGAACACATAAGCACACTGCTTATGGTTGCAGATCCATTGACAAAAGGATTGCCACCAAAGACATTTAAGGAACATGTTAATAGAATGGGTATTGAACGTAGCACATAACAGTTGCTACTTTTATGAAATGAATCGCATTATATTGTTTGTTTTATTTGACACTTTGAGATCTTAATAAAGGTGTTTCTGTTTAATAAATCCTGTTCTAAATGTGTATGTACATGTATGAGAATAAAATGTATGATGACAGGAATAGTCTCTGACAAGGGACATTATTATTGGACCTTATGAACACACTCCTTTCTTATAGACTAATTAAATAGGTTACTAATGTTGTGGTACATGAAAGGGACTATGTTGTCTTATTGACATGGAACCGTCATGACTCGCATTACTAGGTTGTTTAATTATAATATTATGATGACCAACTGAAAACCAAGATGAATATGACTTATGGCACACCTAATGTCTACTCTGTTAAAATCTAACGTTAAGTTATCATATGTGCCAAGTGGGAGAATGTAAGACTAATTTTCTAAAATCAGTTTTAATGACCCACATGATGAGACGCATGTGCTGGCAACAGTTACGTTTTTCACAGAGTTCTTGGTAACAGATTCAGGGGAATGGTCTCGAATCTCCTACTATGATGGGTAGGTGGAGAATAATGGTCTTGGGGAAACCGGTCCTCTCTCCACCCATAAAAGAACCTTCAGAATACCCATCTGATGAGTCTGAATGAGTGTATTGGAAAAGGGTAAGAGAGAGAAATCAGATTTCTGTTATGAAAACTGAAGCAGAGACTTTAACTGTTCTGGAGTCTAAAGCAGCCAAAGCTCTGCACTTATGGATCCAGGTATTGAATCAATTCCTAATTAAATTCCGCTGTAATTTAATGCTGGTAAAGAAATTGAAAGTTCTAGGTCCTGTAATTACATAACAGACATTAATATTTTGTATTAGAAAAGCAACACGATGCACTTATACTTGATCGACAAAAGACTAGTTGATGGCACGCGTTCTTGTCGGTTGAGAGTCGGATGGATGGTGATTTGTTCTTCATATGGTAAACTGTCAATCGATGGGAAATTGAAGCGTTTTCCCTTTTGCTGCTGCTGTCACCCAACCAAAACGGAATGGCAATGTCACCACTATTGTAATCGAAGAGATTACATAAACATTCAAATAGAGATTAAGCATACACAAAATACCATCAATACAACAATTGGATCGAAACATTCAACCACTTTCATTGATCTTCGAATGGTTATTTTATACAACAAAGAGATGGTTGGAGCGGTTGCACACCGAATACAACCGCTATTAGTTAAATATGTTAATGATTACAGCCAGGGCTTGAATGGTCCCACCTACAAATGTACATAGTATGGAATTTGATGAATTTCATCCATTACCACCTTCTTCAAATCTACACAATTTGGAATATACAGTCTTCCTTTATAAAGGAGAATATCATCTTCTCCAAGATGGTACCCTTTACACTTTTCATCTAATTTTCTTTGCTACAATTTTTCTTTTACTTGAAGGTAAGTTCCATCGTTGTTTTGGGATTCAAGAACTCTTGTCCTCTAATCTGATTTGCAAATGCTTAATGCTGCTACATGGAATTTTCTACTAAGAGCGTCTGCAACTTTATTCTATTTCACTTTTACATGTTTGATTTCAAAATCAAACTCACATAAGAATTCCATCCATCTAGATTGCTTGGCATTTAAGATTGGTTGATCAAACAAATATTTTAGGCTCATGTGATCGGTCCTAAGCTCAAGTATTCTTCCCAACAAATAATGTATCCACATTTTGAGAGCATGTACTATGGCTACTAATTCTAAATCATGAGTTGCATAATTCTTGTCATGTTTTTTTAATTTTCTTGACTCATAGAAAATCACAAAGCCTTCTTGCATAAGCACTCCACCCAATCCTTCAATGCAAACATCTGTGCACACTACAAATTATTTCTTTGGATCTGCAATCTTCAAAACAGGAGCACTAATAAGTAGCTTCTTCAATTTCTAAAAGCTTTCTTCACATTTTTCAGACCACACAAACTTTACATTCTTCCTCTACAGTGATGTGATTGGATGAGGAATTTCAGAGAATCCCTCAATGAACCTTCTATAGTATCCTGCAAGACACATAAAATATCTAACATCTGTAACATTCTTTGGAGGATACCAATTCATTATGTCTTCAATATTTTCTGGATCCACTGCAATTCCTTCCTCTGAAATAATATGACCCAAACACTGTACCTTTCTTTGATAGAATTCACACTTGCTAAGATTTGCGTACAATTTGAGCTCTCTAAGAACTTGCAACGCCATTCTTAAATGTTCCTCATGCTCTTCTTCATTCCTTGAATACACAATAATTTCATCAAATAACACTAACACAAAATTGTCTAAATATCTACTAAAGGCACTATTCATGAGGCACATGAATGTGGCAGTGCATTGGTAAGTCCAAATGGCACCACCGTGAACTCATAATGGGCATATCCTGTCCAGAAAGTTGTATTGTGAATGTCTTATTCTTTTATTCTCACTTGATGATATCCGGATCTCAAGTCAATTTTTTAAAACATTTTGGATTCTTTCATTTGATAAAAGAAAACATCAATTCTGGGAAATGGGTACTTATTCTTGACTATCACTTTGTTTAACTTCCTGTAATCAATACACAACCTTAAAGTATCATCTTTCTTCTTAACAAATAACACTGGTTCTCCCCAAGTAGACACACTTGGCCTTATATGATTCTTGTCCATTAATTCTTGTAGCTGCATATTTAATTCTACCAATTCTGCGTGCTCATTCTATAAGGAGCTTTGGAAACTGGTGTTGTCCCATGAACAAGATCAATTGTAAAATCAATGTCCCTTTCTTGTGGCAGTCTTGGCACTTCATCTAGAAACACATATTTGAATTCTGGTAGCAACTGATAATCTTCTATCGTTGTACCTTTTCTCTCTAAGGAATTTTATATATGGGCTGTGTATAATTGACAACCCTTCTTGTATAATTTCCTTAGTTGTAAGGTTGAAATATTCCTTATTGGAACTTGCTTGGGAATTCCTTTTATCAATCTCGTCCTTCCCTCTTCATCAATGCATTCAAGAACCTTTTCATAATAGACTACTTTGACTCTATGATTTTCCAACCAATCCATATCAACAATAGCATCATAAGATCCTAATGGTAGGACATTCAAATTTACTTTTTTGAGGATTCCATTCAACTCTATGGAACATTCCACCACTACTTCGCTCGCTTTTATTTTTGTTCCTATGTCTAATTGAACTAACCATGACTTATTATGCTTAATTTTTCCAAGAGAACAAATTTCAACCACTTTTGGAGAAACATAACTATGAGTAGATCATGGATCAATCAAAACATAAATAGATTGCTTAGAAATCTTACCTTCAACTTCCACCACTGTTGATTAATGGTCTGTCTAATTATTATCCAATGCTGCATAAATTTGGGGAGTTTCTCTTGCCATATCCTCCACTGTAAATGTTGCTTTTCATTTATGCAAGCTTTGATGGTTCTCTCTCCATTATGGACAATCCTTAAGCATGTGGTTCCCTCCACTTCCCCAACACTGAAGTGGTCCCTTTGGTCCTTTTCTCCTGCTACTGCTAGCTTAGTTCCACTTCGTGCTTGCTGACCTTGTTGGAAATCCCTTGGATGATTTTTAAATGGAGCTGTAAATCCACTTCTCCTTTGGTCAAATATTCCTTTTGGATTTCCTTTCCATGTTGGATGAACCTCTAATTTTGTCTTGCTCTACACATAGCAATGAATCACCATCCTAATGGCTTCATCAAGAGTTGGTGGATTAACAAACTCAATCCTATATATGAAATTTTGGGGAAGACTTCCAAGGAAGCATTGGACTTTTACCTTTTCATCTTTGATGTAATCTACATACCTCAACAATTCCAAAAATTTATGGACATGTTCTTCCATAGATTTCTTTCCCAACTTTAGTTCATTGAACTCTTTCCTCTTGTTATCATAATACCTAGTAGATAGGTATTTCTCCTTGAAATATTTCTTAAATCTCTCCCAGTTGATCCTTCTTTCTTTGATTAATTTCACTTGCATGAGGTGCTCCCACAAAATTGAAGCTCGACCATTTAGATTGTAGATAGCAATTATGGCCTTTCCTTCCTAAATTCACCTTATGGAATCCTTTTAGAATCCCTCCTTCTTTAAAACCTACTAGAAGTATGCCTCATAATGCTTTCGGAACTTTGAGAATCGCATGACTTGCTAGAAGAAGATCTTGGCGAAGATATCTGACATCCCCTTCTCAAGGAACAAGTCCTTGGACTTGGAGTCCTCTTTCTATTGCAAATTCTAGAGTGACAATTTGCACTTCTTCTTTCTTGACCAACATTGCTTGGATTGGATCCAAGATGATCTCTCGACTAAATATCAGTGAGGCTTTGAAGGATAGTAGCATTAATTTTTTTATTCTCTTCTTGAGCCTTCATCAATCTCTCATTGAAACTTTTCATTGTTTCAACCAAATTTTGTGGAGTGATATGCTCCCTTATCCCATTTGACTCTGTCTCAACATTTTCCTCTTGCATATTTTCTGATCCCAATAGATGCTCCTCATGCTCATATGGGTCCTGTGCATCATTCATGGTCACCATTTTTCTGTTGTCATTTTTGCTACAATTGTTCAAGGCTTATCAACTGCAAACAATGTGCATCATAGAGATATTTATTAGACATTTTAGCAATATATGAAATGAAACATAAAAATGTTATTTTGAACATAATCAGTCTTATGGAATTATTCACAGGTTTCTTAGGTCCTAATCCCCCTTGTTCCATTTATACATTTATGGAAATAGCCTTTTATTGGCATTTGTTTGTCAAAACAAGGTGATAGGCACTCTTTTTTTCTGATCCCTAAGACATTGGATTCCCTCATTCAAATTATTAATATGCACTACTGTTCTATTCTAGATAATATTTCCAATTCCTATCCTTCTACTCCATTCTGATTCCGGATATGGAATTTATTCTCTTTCCAAAGTGTCAAATTCTCCCAATTCTGCACTTTTTCCACAAGTGCAATTAGCCTTAGTGGCCAACTTCATCCACTTGTAGAAGTAAATCTAGAGAGAATTAGAAAAACATTTCTACTAGGAAAAGTTAGTCCATATAACAAGGATCACTCAACAACTTTCATATCTCTGAACTGATGTACCATTCAACTTATATAAATTTATGGGTTTGACTACTTTTTCCTTTTGCAATTTTTCAAAATCTTGGATTTTTTGGCAAAAATGGCTATCTCCCAAACTGAGCATTTCTGGAAAATCTTCGTCTAAGGGAAGTTTCTTGTTTTAATGAGTAGATAAAATGTCAAGTTCAGAAATTTTTCTGGTTTCGAAATCTAGTGTCACTTTTTCCTCTTGCAAGCTTTTCAAAATCCCCAAGAAGTGCTATGGAATAATGCATTTTGGCCTTCTTTCACACCCCGACGCCACAGTTTTTGGAATTTGGCTCCAAGATTCAAAATATAACTACGTTCATGGTCCATGAACACACCATAGAAATTTCGGCCTGAATTGAGCTTCCATGTGGTCTCTAAACACCGATCTTTGAAAGTCTCTAATTTGAAATTTCCACTAAATCGGAGCAAAAATTGCTCGGGCTTCTCAAATATGTTTTAGTGACCTTCTCAAATGGCATCCCAATGCCGCAGGTCTCATCCAATTCTGATTTGAATTTCTCCTACTATGCCCAAAACAAATTTTGGGATATATATATATATATATATAATCCCGACCTCCCAACACTGACTAGGGTCTTCCGCAAGTCGGGAGTTGGAAGTTAGCACTTCCAACCGATCTATGCATCCACCCCTGACCTCCCGACTCTGACTATGGCCTTACGCAAGTCGGGAGACGGAAGTTGGCACCACACAATGCAATTCAACAACTGCCCCGATGTTGGCATGAGTCTAAAGCGTATAAGTTTGGTACAATCAGCGACGAAAGGGTCATCAACATGGGAAAAGGACCGGTTGCGGAGTACAATAGAACCGATAATGTGGAACAATTGGTTAAGTAGTTACCTAGTTAATGTGTCATTAGACCAAGTTGTAACAACCAAGTGAGCCTATAAAAAGGAGTAGTATTGTACGCCTAAGGGAGGATCTTTATCCTTTATCTTGATTAGTATCTTTTCCTCATATCTTTTGATCTCTAATCATGTTGGCACCGATAATTCGATCTATCTATGAATCATTGTTCTGGATTGATTTTTTATTTGGTATCTGATCTGAGGTTTGCAGCTTCTGTATTGTTTTGACTTTTTGTTGGTTCTATGGATGGATTCTGTGATGTATAAGGCAAGATGATGAATAATGAGAAGAATTATGTTGTTTATGTCTTTGCCTATGTGTAAAATGTCTCTGTATGACTAAATTTGTGTTGCAGTAGGGTTCTATATGTTTTATGAATAAATACACGATATGTTTTATTGGTTAATAATTTGCCATTGAATAGATATGATTAATATGTCAAGAGTGTGATGATTATGTTATGATGGGAATGTTGATTATATCGATTTCTGAGTTACATTGTGATTGGATGTGAATGATGCATGTTAACTGTAATTTGCGGAAACGTGGTTCCTGCATCCCCCTTAGGTATCTTGGGTGAGACCTCACTCACTCTGTAGGTGTTTCTAGAAAGAATAAGACCTTTCCAGGCCGATATCTACGGGAGTAGTGTTGAGATTTGTTGACAATAATGCGAAGTGAGCCCTTGCCGATAGATTTGTGTCAACAAATGGTTCCGTTGTTGGGACCGTAGTGCGAAAAGGATAGGACATGTTGTGGAATCCAACAAAACCAAAGATTCAGGATTGGTTCGATAAGAATACACGAGAGTTTGCCGAAGAAGAAAACCAGAACCTTGTATGGTCGAAAACCAAGTGGTTGCATAAGTACATTTACTCTGATACCCAAGAAGTATTTTTCTGTGAATTTCCAATATTGTTGTATGAATGGTTGGCGCAACTAAATTTTAAGAAGAATAATTTGCAAGGAGGTGAGCCTGAATGTTGGACTTCAGAATTAATCCATCAGTTGAGTAGGGTTAACAATAAAGCTTCAAGAGCTCTCGACGTTTGGGTAGATAGCATCTTAGAGGGATATATTACTAAGTTCGATGTCGACACGGTTAAATCCTACAGTGACACAGAGAGGAAATTCTTCAAGGGGCCCAGAGGAAGGTATCTGTTGTTGTTGCAATTGTGGATCAAAATGATCACCTATGAAAAAGGGATATTGAAGATGAATTCGATGAGTAAATATCTAGGCTGCGAAGGATGTGGGTACTGCACGGATGCAGGTTTGATAGAATGATGCGGGGTAGATGGATATGAACTATGATGAATTGAGAGGGAAGCTACTGAAATTTGTGGTCGCCTGCGAAGTGGGGTGAGGTTTCGACCGGATAAAAAGAGGAGGACTGAGATAGAGAGAGAGATTTATAGTGTGAATGGAAGGGATAACTGTGAAATAGGACCACAAAAGACTAAGTGACCTTACATTGATGAAGTGAATGACTAGGATACCCCTAAACTTGAGGAAGGAAAAACCCAAAGCTACAAAGTACCCACAACTGCGTGCAATATACCAAACTTTGGAGGAAGAAATATAAGTTCTTCGTAGGAATGTCCTGCATGTCAAAATAGTGGTAATAGTAGTAGATCGACAAACACCGATAGAAAATCAAGGATGGAAGGCGACGACATGAAGCTTCCTTTGTTACAGGGTAATGGGACGAAGGATCCCGAGCAATACTAGTTCTCATGTGAACAAGTATGGGCTGTTAAACAAGTACAAGATGATTATATCAAGAAAGGAGAGTTGGCGACAACCTTTAGGGGTCATGCGTTGGATTGGTATACGAATTTTGTATAGGTACCTACAACGCTTCCATAGAATAATTTGGATGAAATCAGAGCTGGATTGATTGATGAGTTCAAGAAACCTAAATCTGAATCGCAGTATATCACAGAGCTAAAGGAGATAAAGCAATTCTCAAATATATCGGTGTGGGATTTTGATCAGAGATTTAAAACCCTAATGACTAAGGTTAGTTTCGGGATGAGTGATGTACATCATAAAGAGTGGTTCATCGCAGGATTGGTACCCCATATTAGAATGTCGTTGATGCAACAGAATATTGTATCTCTGGAAGAAGCTCTAGAAATTGCGATGAATCTCGAAGCTTCACCGATTGGTAAAACCGGGATTGGCATGAGCTAGATCCAGTCACATTTGGAGAACTTGACTATCCAACTACAGGATATTAATAAGGGGAAAGAAATCCACAAATAGGTTGTTGGACACAATGGCCACACTGAGAGGGGGGATGAATAAGTGTGACAACAATTTAAAATTTTTCACCTTCAATTAATCAATCAAAGTTTATCCAGCATTATATTATCAATCACGTTATCATATTCATAAGCTAAATCATAAGCACAATAACACATCAAAGAGAGACACAAAAATATATGTAAGGTGAGATTTATTTATGGCAATGGAAAACTTCAATCTTGGCAATTACAATCAGCACCAACCGGTGAAAAAAGCACCAACCCTTGTAACAGGACCCAGCTTGGTTTTCTTAGCTCCAACTAAGAAGGTTCTGAGGAGTCCAATCCTCAAGTGCAAGATTCCACTTGCAATATTGATGCCAATCTTTGATTTTCATCAATCTGCTGCTCATCACTTAATCTACTCATCGATGTTGTTGGTCATCTGCTCATCACTCTCATCAATATTGCCGCAACACTCTTCTCAATCTCTACTGAAATACCTCTATACTTCGATCTCTGCTGGTCAATCTTCTCTGCTCAATACACTTCTAAGTCATCAAGGTCTATTCAATGCACTACTGATGTCCTGAACTTGTCATGTCTTGGCTGAGATCATCATCATCATCATCAACAAGGTCTGTAAAACATCAAGGTCTGATCATCATCAAGGTCTGTAACATAGGGTGTACATCATCATAGGGTATCAAGATCACCATCAACAATCATCAATCATGGAGTATCAATTAGGCTACATCATCAAGGAGTTTGCGTTATCATAGTGTATACATCACTGTTATACACAATGTATTCTTCACCATTGTACATGCACTGCTGTATACATGCCACTGTATGTCCATATTCTTCATCACTATAGACATCACTGTAAACATGTAACTCTATATATGTCACTACACATACTCTAATGGATGTGTATCACTGTTCATCTACCATATCAACATCATCATCTTCATCAAGTTGTTCATCATAATATCATCATAAGGCATACAACATCATCAAAGTATGCTTCATCATAAATCATCATCATCATAGTGTGCATCTTCATTACTGTTCATACACCATTGTATGCATCACTGTTCACACATACTTGCACACTTCACTATATTCATTCACACACTTGTACACTACTTGTTCAACTTGTATACTTCAACATATGTACACCTCAATGTACATATAGACACATAACTCACTGTTCATATAAATACTGTACAATATTGTCATGCCAACATACCTTGACACTGTAGAAGATCAAACAAGATTTTGACTGTGCATTCAATTTCAAATTGTTCTTTGTTTTTCACCCTAAGAAAATCACGGTTTTATCACCAATCCCAGGTCTGTGCATGCTTAAAGTCAGAGATACTGCCATTAATACTTCTAAGCTTCCACTTCAACCTTCTTCTACTGTTATGAGCTTGTATACAGCGGCTACCTCGGTCCTTTTTGCATACCTTCGAAAAATTGCAGAGATATACCCCAGTACTTAGACAAAAATTTAGAGATTAAAAAAAAAAAAAAAAAAGCTCAGATTTATGTCCAAAAATCAGATGCCTGTGGCTGCCTCACAAGATCAGAGCATCATCACTTGCTACCACTGTCAATCAACTCAGAGATCTGTCTTCTTCCCATGAATTCAGAGCTTCATCTTTTCTTTTGTATCTGTTGCTATGCTCAGAATTTCAGAGGGATAGACTTTAAACTTTAACTGCTACAAAAAATCAGACTTCAACAAAGCACCAGAGAAAAAAATATTCCTTACTGCAGCTGCTACCGTGATCCGAAAATTTCAGAGCCAATCTCCAAGCTCCCTGTCTATCTATTTTGTGTGTAAATCACTTCTTATTTATACACAATTCGTGGTAAATTTACTGGGCCGACCTACTAATATATATATCATTTTTTTTTAATTAAAAAAATCTTTCAAGGCTGGCCGACTTCACAAGAAGGGTAAAAATACTTCAACTTCAAATTTTTTTATTTCTTCAACCGTGAGGAACCACGTGACATGCCACCTACCATTGGAAATGGCATGATGAGGGCTACTACCTTGTGGGGGTCTTACTTGCATTGTCAAGGTTCTTCACCGTTAAATTCTGTAATTTGTGTAGGACATCAGATTTGGCTTGAAATTATTTTGAAAGCTTCTCCAACAAATTTGTGGGCTTGAAGGGAAAGCGCAAGGGCTTCATTACCATATGACTTCATCATTATTGAGCAAGAGGGCTACTTTGAAGGCTATGTTGATTATCATATGCAAAGTTATGCTCCATTATACTATCAAGGGTGTATTACTCCATCAAGGGTGTCCAAAATCTCTTCCATATGTGTGGTTCCAAGCCACCGTATGCAAGGGTGTGTTTCTCCATCACATCATTTTCACCATTCCTACAAGTGTACAAGAGCCATTAAACCACGAAGTGTGTGGTTCAAATACTTTCTCATTCCTTAGGGCCATCTCCAAGGGTTCTAAGACCCCAACAACCCATAAATGACCATGCACACCACAAATGACCATAGAATGGATAATTTGGCTCATTTGGTGTTACAAAGGCTTCTTTAACGTGCCAAGGGGATTCATGGGATTCTTCATCATGCAAGAGGTATGTTCATGGGTTCCATAACCTGTCAAAGACCATATAAGGTCAGCATCATCATACAAGAGTTCCATGACCCCAACAAGGGTTGCAAGGTCATCAAACCACGAAGTGTGAGTCCAAGGACTTCTTCAAGGGATTCTTCATCAAGCAGGAGACTTCATGGGATTCTTCAACCACCTTAACCACGCAAGGGGACCTCCAAGGGTCAAGATCCATCATGACATCACCTGCGGGGTTGCCGAACCTTATCCTAGGGTACCTTGACCCCATTTGAGCATGAATGACCACAGAATGGGTCATTAATGGTTCTCCAACCCATTTAGGGATTCTCCATCATTTACAAGGGCTTCAACACTATCTCTAGGGTCTTCAGCATCACCAGCAGGGCCTTTAGCATCATCAACAAGGTGGTGTCTCCAAGATCCAATCTTGTGGGATCAAAGACCTTTTCAACTGGATACAAAGTGATCCAAGGCACAAGATCCAAATTCCCATCTCTGTAAGGGATCCAAGGCACTAGATTCATACCTGTGCACTACAAGGGACGTGGTGGCATCAACGACAATCTGTGGGGCCACTGCAAGTCCATGTTGGCTTCAATGACAATTTCATCAACAATCTCCCCCCTTTGTCATTGATGACAACAACTCATGCTCCCCCTGTGAGCATGCTCCCCTTTTGTCTTCATCTCTCCCCCTTTGGCATCAATGGCAAAGGGTGTCCACATATCTACATCTGGAATCACCGATCACTGCTCCCCCTGTCAATATGCACGATCCTAGAACCTATCTGTATGCTTGGAGTAATCATCCTTTTGAGTTCATCCTCCAGCCTCATGAACTCAAGATGTGATAAGGTCTTTGAGAGACCTTAAGCCTGGCTTGCCATATGGCAACCATCCTCCCTGCACTGATCAACCTCTCCTATCTATAACTGCTCGGTCTTCTTCATCCATACTTTCTTCTTGGAATTTGTTCTTTCAACATTTATTCCTTCATCTCTACTGGCTTTCCTTGATAAGCTGTATAAGGGACTTCTCATGGGTTGTTTCTGTGTACTCCAACAATCTTGAGATTTTTTCCCAAATCCACTACAACTATAACATCTCACCGTATGACAATATGTAGCAATGTGACCAACATGGTTGCATGTCCAGCACCTGACTAAGTTGTTGGAACTTCCAACACTTCTTTGATCAACTTCATGTCTCCATTCCTGAGAGTGTCCTTGACTGTAGGCCTTTGTCTTTTGATCTTCAAATCTTCCTGCATTGGTCTTCTTCCAAGGTTCACTGGCTCTTCTTGTTGATGTGTATGAAGGACTCCTCCTAGGTTGACTTCTTTGACTTGCACATTCTTAGTCTTTGTGACCAAACCCACTACAGGTGTAGCAACTCAATGTGTGACAAGTGGCAACAATATGTCTAGCTTGGTTACATGTCCATCATCTAACTTTGTCATTGGGGCTTCCGACACTTCTTCTTCCGTATAGTCTACAATCCATTGCCTTGTGACCAAAGTTAGAACAAAAATAACAATAACCATTAAATCCATTTTCATACCTAGGACTTTGGTTCCATCTTGGATTTGTTTCTTTCCTAAGCTTGCTTTGAGGAATAGACCTAACTCCTCGTTGCAATTTTGAACTTCCAAAGTCCTTGTTGTCATGTGCAGGTGTATGGGGAGCAACTTTGGAGGTTGATGGACCTTCTTCTGGAGTCTTGGGAGACCAAGTGCCATCTTCAAATTTTTCTCCTTCCTTCTTGTAACCAAGGCTAGACTTGTCAAATGGAGATGTTTGGAAATCCAAGATCTTATCTAGGACAACTGAATTGTCCTTGAACTTGACAAAGGCATTCGTCTTTTCACCTTTCTTCCTAAGACCAACTACCTCCATTTCCAGTTTTTGGATTGTCTGCTCCTTTTCTTCCAATTGATTCTTCAAGATTTCGTCCATCCTCTTGGATTCCTCCAGCTGAGTCTTCAAATCAAGATTAGCCTTTCTAGTTTCTTCAACCTCTTTTGAGTCTTCACCGGGCTCTTCTTGTTCTTCCTTTTGACTGATCAATTCAGTCTTTAGTTGTTCAACTTCAGCATTCTTGTCTTTTAGATGATCCTGCAACTCTTTATCCTTGTGTTTGAGCTTCACAAGCAATACTCTCATTGTCATGGTCTTCTGTTGATACTCATTCAAAGACTCCAAGATTCTCCTTTTGAACCTTGTGAATTCACTATGGTTCAGATTTACAGTGTTCAAGACCCAATTTGATCTAAAATCAATATTTATCAAAGTGAGATGTATCTCCTGTGCAGCCTTTGATAGATCTTCATCATCTTCTGCAAGAACCTTCTCAATTTCATCACACATGCTATCATTACAATCAAAATAATCCATACCTTTACTGGAGTCCACTTCTTGCTTTTCTTCCTCTTGATTGACCTCTTTCGAGGGCTTGTCTTCTGATTCTTGATCTGTCTTTTTAGTGTATGGTCTTCCCTTTTGATACTCGCTTTCCAATTTGAACCAAAGGTCTTTAGCCAAAGTGTAATCTCCTACACTTTATTTCACTGAGCTGGAAAGTCCATCCATGAGGAACTTCAAGGCTATAGTATTGTCCTTCTTTGCTTCTTTCTGTGCTGCTTCCTTTCCCTTCTTATTGGATGGAGTGGGTGGATTGATCACAATATCCCAAACACCAAACTTCTTCAGATATGCTTTCATATTGCTCCTCCAACTGAAATAGTCTATCACATCAAGTACGGGCACATCATTGCTTGATGACTCTGCTTTTGCTTCCATTGTGTGTCAACGGATCTCCTTCAAGCTTGCAAGGCTTGTGACAAAGGTCGGCTCTGATACCAATTGTTGGACACAATGGCCACACTGAGAGGGGGGGGTGAATAAGTGTGACAACAATTTAAACTTTTTCAACTTCAATTAATCAATCAGAGTTTATCCAGCATTATATTATCAATCATGTTATCATATTCATCAGCTAAATCATAAGCACAATAACACATCAAAGAGAGACACAACAATATATGTAAGGTCAGCTTTATTTATGGTAATGGAAGACTTCAATCTTTGCGATTACAATTAGCACCAACCGATGAAAAGAGCACCAACTCTTGTAACAGGACCCAGCCTGGTTTTATTAGCTCCAACTAAGAACGGTTTGAGGAGTCCAATCCTCAAGTGCAATATTCCACTTGCAAGCTTGATGCCAATCTTAGATTGTCATCAATCTGCTGCTCATCACTCAATCTTCTCATCGATGTTTTTGGTCATATGCTCATCACTCTCATCAATATTGATGCAACACTCTTCTCAATCTCTGCTCAAATACCTATGTACTTTGATCTCTGTTGGTCAATCTTCTCTCCTCAATACACTTCTAAGTCATCAAGGTCTATTCAATGCACTACTGCTATCCTCAACTTGTCATGTCTTGGCTGAGATCATCATCATCATCAACAAGTTCTGTCAAACATCAAGGTCTGATCATCATCATCAAGGTCTGATCATCATCATCATAGGGTATCAAGATCACCATCAACAATCATCAATCATGGAGTATCAATTAGGCTACATCATCAAGGAGTTTGCGTTATCATAGTGTATACATCACTGTTATACACAATGTATTCTTCACCATTGTACATGCACTGCTGTATACATGCCACTGTATGTGTCCATATTCTTCATCACTGTAAACATGTAACTCTATATATGTCACTGCACATACTCTAATGGGTGTGTATCACTGTTCATCTACCATAGCAACATCATCATCTTCATCAAGTTGTTCATCATAACATCATCATAAGGCATACAACATCATCAAATTATGCTTCATCATAAATCATCATCACCATAGTGTGCATCTTCATTACTGTTCATACACCATTGTATGCATCACTGTTCACACATACTTGCACACTTCACTATATTCATTCACACACTTGTACACTACTTGTTCAACTTGTATACTTCAACATATGTACACCTCACTATACATATAGACACATAACTCACTGTTCATATAAATACTGTACAATATTGTCATGCCAACATACCTTGACACTGTAGAAGATCAAACAAGATTTTGACTGTGCATTCAAGTTCAAATTGTTCTCTGTTTTTCACCCTAAGAAAATCACGGTTTTATCACCAATCCCAGGTTTGTGCGGGCTTAAAGTATGAAATATTGTCATTAATACTTTTGAGCTTCCACTTCAACCTTCTGCTACTGTTATGATCTTGTATACAGCGGTTACCTTGGTCCTTTTTGCATACCTTCGAAAAATTGTAGAGATATACCCCAGTACTCAGGAAAAAATTCAAAGATAAAAAAAAAACTCAGATTTATGTCCAAAAATCAGATGCCTGTGGCTGCCTCACAAGATCAGAGCATCATCACTTGCTACCATTGTCAATCAACTCAGAGATCTGTCTTCTTCCCATGAATTCAGAGCTTCATCTTTTCTTTTGTATCTGCTGCTATGATCAGAATTTCACAGGGATAGACTTTAAACTTTAACTACTGCCAAAAATCAGACTTCAACAAAACACTAGAGAAAACAATCTTCCTTACTGCAGCTGCTACCGTGATCCAAAAATTTCAGAGCTAATCTCCAAGCTCCTTGTCTATCTATTTTGTGTGTAAATCACTTCTTATTTATACACAATTCGTGGTAAATTTACTAGGCCAAACTGCTAATATATATATCATTTTTTATTAATTAAACAAAGCTTTCAAGGCTGGCCGACTTCACAAGAAGGGTAAAAATACTTCAACACCAAAAAATTGTATTTCTTCAACCGTGAGGAACCACGTGACATGCCACCTACCGTTGGAAATGGCATGACGAAGGATACTACCTTGTGAGGGTCTTACTTGCATTGGCAAGGCTCTTCACCCTTAAATTTTTAATTTGTGTAGGACATCAAATTTGGCTTGAAATTATTTTGAAAGCTTCTCCAACAAATTTGTGGGATTCAAGGGAAAGCACAAGGGTTTCATTACCATATGACTTCATCATTATTGAGCAAGAGGGATTCTTTGAATTCTATGTGGGTTATCATATGCAAAGGTATGCTCCATTATACTATCAAGGATGTATTACGCCATTAAGGGTGTCCAAAAGCTCTTCCATATGTGTGGGTCCAAGCCACCGCATGCAAGGCGTGTTTCTTCATCACATCATTTTCACCATTCCTACAAGTGTAAAAGAGCCATTAAACCACGAAGTGTGTGGGTAAAAGACTCTCTCATTCCTTAGGGCCATCTCCAAGGGTTCTAAGACCCCAACAACCCATAAATGACCATGCACACCACAAATGACCATAGAATGGGTCATTTCGCTCATTTGGTGTTCCAAAGGCTTCTTTAACGTGCCAAGGGGATTCATGGGCCTCTTCATCATGCAAGAGGTATGTTCATGGGTTCCATAACATTTCAAAGACCATATAAGGGCATCATCATCATACAAGAGTTCCATGACCCCAATAAGGGTTGCAAGGTCATCAAACCACCAAGTGTGGGTCCAAGGATTTCTTCAAGGGCTTCTTCATCAAGCAGGAGACTTCATGGGCTTCTTCAACCACCTTAACCACGCAAGGGGACCTCCAAGGGTCAAGATCCATCATGACATCACCTGTGGTGTTGCCAAACCTTCTCCTAGGGTACCTTGACCCCATATGATCATGAATGACCACATAATGAGTCATTAATGCTTCTCCAACCCATTTATGGATTCTCCATCATCTACAAGGGCCTCAGCACTATCTCCGGGGTCTTCAGCATCACAAGCAGAGCCTTTAGAAACATCAACAAGGTGGTGGCTCCAAGATCCAACCTTGTGGGCACAAAGACCTTGTCAACTGGATACAAGGTGCTCCAAGGCAGAAGATCCAAATTCCCATCTCTATAAGGGATCCAAGGCACTATATTCATACTTGTGCACTACAAGGGACTTGGTGGCATCAATGAAAATATGTGGGGCCACTGCAAGTCCATGTTGGCATCAATGAAAATTTCATCAACAGAGGTATTGTGCAGTCCATGGAAGTCATAAGGAAATCACAAAGATCAGTGTCCTGAATTCCGTGAATATTTATAGTTTGGCGCACCAAATCCAATCAATTAAGGAGGAATGCCTTGGTGTCGAATCTATCAAACAAGAGGACATCACTTAGAAGAATGTGTGTACTTACAGAAGGTTGTGTCGAATCTGGCTAAAATTTTCCATAACTTCTATCGATCGGTTGGACATGAGGAGAAATATTGCAGAGCATGTGATTTGCTCCAAGAAAGAACTGCGGATACATACTTCATGAAGGGAGAAGAGCAGCGATAGATAGATAGACCTCAAACACAGCTGAAGTTCAATCAACACCATCTGAAGTATAACCAACCACAATACAATCCACCATAACAACAATACAATCAACCGCAACCACATTACAATCAACCACAGTATAATCCACCACCATATCAATAGCAAGGAGGATTTCGTGTTGGTCGCAATGGAGGAACTTTTGGTTGAGGTCAAGGATTGGTTACCTGTTATAATTATGGAGTGGTCAGACACTATCGGAGGGATTATTCAAATCCAACACCTCAGTGTAATTATTGTAGTGTAGTCGATCACACTGTCGAAGAATGTCCGCAGTTAATCACGAAGTGCCAGGATAGAAATGCACTGCAACCACAGCCGAACCCCAACCAAAATCAGAACCATAATTCTAATACAAATGTGCATAATATATCAGCTAAGATAAGGAGTCAACCAGTCAATGTCGTAGTAGTAACGAGAGGAGGAACTGTGATAGGAGAATATAGGCCACTGCCAAATATATGCCCTATGTTAGGATATTTAGACACTTAGGAGTTAGTTAAGATCAACTTGTATAATATATCCGTTAGGGATAGTGTGTTTCTTTAGTATGCATTAGTATGCATTTGTAAATACTTAATCCGGCGGTCACGATATGTTCCCGACATAGAGTGATCCGACGACTCAACTTCTCTTAGATCAAACCTAACCTTGATCCGTGGCTTAACACCCGATTGGTCCATGATCTCTATTTAAAGAGCATGGAGGGTCATTGTTTAGTTGATCGATTATGAGAAGCTCATTTGTAACTTTCTTTCTTTGCATAATAAATTGTCCCGTAGAAGCTATTTGGTCGGGGCTGTGGAGTGTTTCTCTCAAGAGGGTTTAAACCACGTCAAAACATCGGTGTGTTGATCTGTGATCTGTTTGTGTGAAGTGGTTTCTCTTGGTGTTCGTTCCTTTGGTAGTACCCTGTGTACCCGAACATGGTATCAGAACTTTTATGAAGTGCCGCTTCCGGTTATGATCTAGATCTTGAACTGTTGTTGCCGAAACTCGAAAGGGTTTCTAGTTATGGTATTTTTGTGCATTTCTAGGCCATGGGAGGTGTTCCATTGCGTCCGGAGCGTCATTTCCATTGGTAAATAGTTTTCGTTTGTTCAAAAACGGTTCCCGGTTGCTCCAGAAACGCATATTTCATCAGATCTGAAGGTATAATGTTACAGTGACACATTTTTTTTATTTTCTGTTTTAAAAGAAAAAAATCTCATATTTTATCATTGTTTACTGTTAGATTTTTTTTGGGTTCGGATTGTTGCTTTCCCATCTGCGTATTCTCTTTGCTGTGCACCTTGAGCGATCTCGACAAATCAGAAACAGAAAGGGAAAGGGTCTTTCTCGGCTGCGTATGCTCTTTGCCGTGCACCTTGCGCGATCTCGACAAATCAGAAACAAAGAGAAAACGTAGACTTTCCGAACAATATAACAAGATCTAACTCCACAAGTGTGGAAAAGTTTTTTTGTTTCGATTTGTGGTGTGTTTTGCAGGAAAAAGGGAAACCACGCAAACCGAGCAAGAAGAGTTAAAAAAAAAAAAAAAAAAAAGAGCCCCCTTCTTCATTCCCATATTTTACATACCTTTTAATCTAGCTCACTTAGTTCAAAGTTGCTTTATTCCTTAATAGGTCTTGCGTTCAAGTCTTAGGAAGTTACTTTTAAAAGAAAAAGTGCATGCAATTTATATTTTCAAGTTAATCTATTGTAAAAGTGCATCTCACTTAAATAGTAAAAAATAAAAATACAAGTGAGTCACTTAAGTTTTTTTTATTGTTGCACTATTTAAAAGTAATATCATTGTAAAAGTGAAATCACTTATTTTACAAAAGTGGTTCACTTAAAGCAACTTTCTTGTAAAGTGATTGTCAAAAGGTTCATCTTGGGAAGAGGGGGGTTCTTTTTTTTGTTGGACATTCTTTAGCTACCACGTCACTATTGGGAACATCTTCAACAGTTTCTTTGTTCAAGCATAACTTCATCATACAAAGTCAGTTTTCAGTACCATTTTTTTTTAAACCGCCTATTTTTTTGAGCTCTTCACATCTAGACTATTGGTTTCTGCTTTTACAGCCATTAATTTACAAATATGGCTTTCCCTTGTGATATTCTACTTAACAGTTCCAACTATTTCTCATGGAAATCTCGTATGGAGGATGTTCTACAAAGTAGGGGACTTTTCAGAATTACCTCAGGGAAAGAAAAAGAACCCACTGATGATGATAAGAAAATAAAATGGGCAAATAGATGTGATGAAGCTCGTGGATTGATTGGGAGGTCAATCTCTACTGATTTGCGATTCCACATATCTGGAATTGATGAACCTAATGCTACTTGGGACAAGTTGGAATCTGTGTTTGGTAAACACAATGAATTCGAGGTCACCAACTCGAAAATGAGTTGATTTCTTTAAATCCAAGTGACTTTTCATGCATTCAAGATTATTTATCTAAGTACAAAACTCTTAAACTCTTATGTGCAGAATGTAAGATTGAGAGGGAAGACAAACAATGCATTTATCATATTCTTTCCAAACTTGGACCTGCATATTCTGTTTTTGTATCTACATTTTACTCCATGAAAGCATCCTTGAATGTAGCTAGCTATCAAGATCCTAGTCTTGAATCCTTTTGTGATTCCTTGATTAGAGAACAAGATAAACTCATTCATCTTGGAATAATCAACAATGCAGATACATCTGGGAAAGCCTTATTGTCCCAACAGAAAGAAAAGTCCAAGCCTCCCAAGAAACAAAATTTTCGCAATAATAAGTCAAACAAGGGTCCAAAACCCTCTCAGTCAGCTCCTTCTTTAAAACATGACAAAGGATCCAAGCCAAAAGGAAAAAAGACTGAGCGTCATTGCAACTATTGCGGGAAAGATAATCATGATGAATCTAAGTGTTTCAAGAAGATAGCAGCCTTGGAATCAGCAATGAAGAAGCACCACATCAGCCTAGATTCGCCTTCAGAATCTGCCTCTCATGGACATGCATTTTGTGCTTCTGGTTATTCTTATAATGCATCTTCTTCTTCTACTTCAAATGAATGGCTCATTGATTCTGGAGCATCTTATCATATGGCTAAGGATCAAGCCATCTTTTCTACTATGCATGAATGTAAGACCAAACAAATATTTGTTGGTGATGATAGATCTCTAAGTGTTGTAGGAGCTGGAAGAGTTCCAGTAGATAATGGTCATTTTAGTGATATACTACGTGTTCCAAGAATTTCCTGCAATTTGTTATCAGTCTATCAGATCACTCATTCTGGTGAAGGTAAAACTATGACCTTTACACCTCACCAAGTTGTAATCAAGGATTTTAAATATCCTCAACAGGTCCTAGCTACCGAAATTGTTGATGATATTACCAGGTTGTACAAGTTTAACAACTTTGGGTCATCACCTTTCCCTTCAGTTTTTGTTGCTCATAGTGATAACTTGAGCAAACTTTGGCATGAGCAATTTGGTCACTTAAATTATCGCTCATTGCAACAACTATGTAAAGAAAATATGGTGACAGGTCTTCCAATGGTATCTTGCAGAGATGGTGTTTGTTCCGGTTGTGTACTCGGAAAACATCATCGGGACAGTTTTGACAAACGTGCATCTTGGCACGCCTCGGTTCCCTTAGAGCTTATGCATAGTGACTTGTGTGGTCCTATTCCATCTGCTTCCTTTTCTGGTTTCAAATATTTCTTAACTTTCATTGATGATTACACCAGATGCACTTGGGTTTATTTCCTAAAAATTAAGAGCGAAGTATTTAACATGTTCTTGGCCTACAAGGCCCTTGTTGAAAAACAATCTGGTCATCAAATTATTAAGTTAAGATATGACAATGGAGGAGAATATGTTAACAAACAGTTCACTACTTTCTGCACTGAACAAGGCATCCAACAACAACACATTGTTCCATATACACCACAACAAAATAGTGTAGCTGAGCGGAAGAACCGCACTTTAAAAGAAATGGCTAATTGTATGATCCAATCTAAGGGACTAAGTCTTCAATTTTGGGCTGAAGCCATAAATTTTGCAAATTACATAGTTAATCGCACACCCACAAAATCATTACAAGGTATAGCACCAGAAGAAGCATGGAGTAAAACTAAACCTGATGTAAGTCACTTTCGTGTGTTTGGTAGTGAAGCATGGGCTCACATTCCGGATGAAAAACGGAAAGCATTGCAGCCTAAAAGTGAAAAGTGCATATTTGTTGGATATTCTGAAGATGTAAAAGGTTATAGACTTCTTCAACCACATTCTCATGATATAATCATGAGAAGAGATGTTAAATTTGATGAAAATATCTTGGCCTGCGAGCCTAACTCGACGATTGTGCCATCTTTGGCCTACGAGCCTGATTCGGCGTTTGTGCCTTCTTCTTCTTCTTCCAACTTCCTTGAAAGTTTTCCAACTCCAGTTTCTGATAATGACAGTGAGGATGAAAATCCACCTCTGCCTGCTCATGTTCCTCCAGTTGCACCAGCACAAGTGCTTCCTCGATGGGTCCGTTCAACATGTGAAGCAGCTGGTGATCTTGCCGGTGATCCTAGAGATCAACGTTGAACATGTTCTCAATTTCTGCGAGCCTCTTCTCTTTTGGCTCAAGTTTCCGAGAATCATGATCCAGAAACTTTTGCAGAAGCTTTAGGGAATCCAAATTGGGATGCAGCCATGGATGAAGAATATCATTCCTTAATGGCGAACAATACTTGGGATCTTGTACCTCTTCCAAAAGGAAGGAAACTTGTCAGATGTAAATGGGTCTACAGAACTAAGTATGCATCAGATGGAAGTTTTGAAAGACTTAAGGAAAGGTTAGTTGCCAAAGGTTTTTCCCAAACTGAAGGGATTGACTACAATGAAACCTTTGCTCCCATCACAAAAATGAACTCCATCCGCCTTGTTCTTTCCCTTGCAGCCTTACACAACTGGGAAGTCCATCAAATGGATGTTAAGTCTGCCTTCTTACATGGTGATTTACAGGAGGAAATTTAAATAGAACAACCTCCTGGCTATGTTCAGAATAACTCTAGCCTTGTCTACCGCCTTAAGAAATCCTTATATGGCCTTAAGCAAGCTCCTCGAGCTTGGTATGCCAAAATGGATAACTTTCTCCTTGACACTAGTTTTTCTAGATGCCATTTTGACCCCAATGTCTATAACAAGAAAGTAGGAAACCATCTCATCATACTTGTTCTATATGTTGATGACCTTATTCTTACTGGTAGTGACCCTAACCTTATAACCCATGTGAAATCCAGTCTTAAACAAAATTTTGAAATGTCAGACTTAGGACATTTGCATTATTTTCTTGGTCTCCAAGTCCTACAAACCCAAGAAGGAATCTTTCTTTCTCAGTCTAAGTATGCTTGTGACCTTCTTCGTCGCTTTCACATGGAAGATTGTACACCAGCCCCTTCTCCCTTCCAGTCTGGAGTCAAACTTTCTGCCACTTAGACTTCACCTGAAGTCGATGCCACCTTATATCGTCAGCTTGTTGGTAGTCTCTTATACTTGACTCATTCTCGTCCTGACCTTTCCTTTGCCGTTGGTCGTGTTTCCCGTTATATGCAGACACCTCATGAAAGTCATTGGAAAGCAGCTAAAAGAATACTTCGATATATTCGAGGTACAGTTCAGTTTGGGATTCATTACAGTATAGGGGGGAAACCTTTGTTGGTTGGTTTCACTGATTTAGATTGGGTCGGCGATCCTGATGATCGAAAGTCTACTGCAGGTTATGTTTTCAGTCTGGGATCTGGACCTATTACTTGGGCTTGTAGGAAACAACAAGCTCTTGCTCTTTCTTCAGCAGAGGCAGAATATCGAGTAGCAGTTAATTCCAGTCAGGAAGCTTTATGGCTTCGACAGATCCTTTCAGAGTTTGGATTCGAGCAACAGCAGCCTACTCCGCTTTGGTGTGACAATCAAAGTGCCATCAAGCTTTCCAAAGATCCAGTTCTACATCAACGCAGCAAACACATTGAGCTACATATGCACTTCATCAGAAATCTTGTTCATGATCGTGTTCTTGAAGTGCTCTTTTTCCCTACAGATGATCAAGTTGCAGACATCTTCACCAAGTCTCTTACAGAAGCGAAGTTTTCTAAACTTCGATCTATGTTAGGAGTTCAGGAACTTGTCATTAAGGGGGGATAGGCTCTAATGCCTCCTTCCTTCTCCTAATAGTGTCACTTTTGTAAATCCTTCAATCCTATCCCAAGTTGTTCTTAAGGGGGGATGTTAGGATATTTAGACACTTAGGAGTTAGTTAAGATCAACTTGTGTAATATATCCGTTAGGGATAGTGTGTTTCTTTAGTATGCATTAGTATGCATTTGTAAATACTTAATCCGACGGTCATGATATGTTCCCGACATAGAGTGATCCGATGGCTCAACTTCTCTTAGATCAAACCTAACCTTGATTAGTGGCTTAACACCCGATTGGTCCATGATCTCTATTTAAAGAGCATGGAGGGCCATTGTTTAGTTGATTGATTATGAGAAGCTCATTTGTAACTTTCTTTCTTTGCATAATAAATTGTCCCGTAGAAGCTATTTGGCTAGGGCCGTGGAGTGTTTCCCTCAAGGGAGTTTAAACCACGTCAAAACATCGGTGTGTTGATCTGTGATCTGTTTGTGTGAAGTGGTTGCTCTTGGTGTTCGGTCCTTTGGTAGTACCCTGTGTACCCGAACACCCTACAACTCAGAGTTAGGTAAGATTTGATGTATAAACAGAAAAAGAAACCTTTTTGGAAGAAAGAGATGCTCTGATCAAGAATAAGGGTAAGTCGCCTGTCTATGAGATGTTGATTTTTGATACAACAAAATCACAAAGGTCGAAGGGAAGGTCAACACTTTGAAATTTTTTCTCGAAAGTTTCATGACATTAGCGAAGGATCAAGATGCATTGGCAAAGATAGAGAACCTCTTGTATAGAGAAGAAGAAGGGTGACCAGAACGAATAGTCAACCAGTTGCATAAGAAGAAAACATGAAGGGAAATGAGAATGAATGCCCAGGTTGGCACATATGATGTAGATTCCATCATTCTAGATTTAGGATTGGATGTGAATATCCTAACCAATCAAACGTGGGAAATTATGGGGAAGTCAGAGTTGGTATGGTCTCCTATGCAGCTTCATCTGGAAAATCAAATCAAAGTTACACCAATCGGTCGATTGCCTCATCTACCTGTCAAAGTGGAGGGACTAATGTCATATGCATATTTTGATGTCATAGAGATATTCGACAATACTAGCCCATATCTTGTGTTCTTGGGGATAGAATGGGAAATGGAAAACTTGGAAGTCATTAATTTCAAAAAGCAAACAATGTCTTTTGAGAACTACGATAAGAGGGTCATTGCCCCACTAGATCCACACAAGGGGTAGAGATATGTTGAACCAATGAGGGATGATTTTGTGTAAGGATGGGACAATGTCTACAATGCTTTAGAAGACTATGTCAATCCCATTGCCGATGGAGAATTGGGGTAGCAAAGTATTAGTTCAGTATCATCAGAATTCGACAAGGCACTAAAGAACTGGCAGAATCTGTTGCATGAGGTATCATTCAGAAAGTGCACATGAGTCACTAAGATGGTGGGATGCACACAAGAAATCAATAGAAAGCTGGAAAATATGTCGACAATTGATGGAAGTCTGATTTGGGGAGGATGAATGCTACAAAGGGAAGAAATATGATGGAAGAAGTGATCCAAGGGATCATCAGGAAGAATGGAAAATCGCATGGGTAATGATACCAGAGCAGGAATGGGTTCATGCGTTCATCAATACACTAGATGAAGTACCGCGGAGATGGTACATCTCGGGGAACTACGACGAGGAATGACAACGTGGGAGGAATTGACTACTAGATTCAGTCATACTTTATTTTTCACAGATGAGAATCCTTTCATCCACAGTGTGCTACAGGAAATCCGCGAAAAGGTACTCGAGATAGTTCTGACCGAACGACCGATGGCACTATAGTGGACAGCAACACCACAAATGATGATGGAGTGTTACAATCTATCGGGAGGACCTAATGATGAGGAATATCCTAGAGCTATCTATGTCCCAGAATCATAAGGAAGCCGCGATGTTGAAGCACCAAAAATTCCATTTGACAAATTCAAGCAACCATTGAAGATAAAGGAGGGCAATATTGGGTCAGCGGAAAATCCCAAGTTTTTTAGTATTGGAGACTATTGGGATGATTCAACAATTGGAAATTTCATCGACCTACTGCATGGATTTCAAGTCTTGTTCCCAACGATTTTTTTTTAGATGAAGGGAATTTCCGGGGACATGGGTGAGATCAAGATCCCTCTAAAACCCGGTGCTAAGTTAGTGAAGCAGCGACCGTATAGGTTCAATCCTAGATACAAGGAAAGGGTGAAGGTGGAGATAGAGCAGATCCTGGATGCAGGGATCATCAAACCCGTCGAAGAATTAGAATGGATCAGCTCAATGGTTGTCCAAGATAAGAATACCGGTGAAATTCGAATTTGTGTCGACCTAAGCATTAGTACAAAATGAGAGATAAGTGACCAGGCGACCAAAAAAAGTGGTCACCACATTTTTTTCAAGGGATAAATGACCAAAATTGAGAAATTTTAAGTGAACTAACTAAAAATAACCAAGATAAATGACCAATTTGGTCACGGGATAAGAACTAAACTAAAAATGACCACATAACAATTGGTCATTTTTAGTTGTGTCACTCCGACAATGGAAAATTACAATTTTGACAATTAATTTGTACAATTTACTAAATTTTAACACTGCAGATGGAATTAGGGACCCCCTGATTCCATCTGCAGTGTTAAAATAAATTGTACACACCCTCATGTGTCACAACTCAACAAGGGACCCCCCTCCGCGCAATGATTTAACTACTAATGGTCAAAACAGTTATTTGTGTGAATCACATGTCTTCAAGATGACTCCAAATAAGCAATCCAAATACAAAGGGAAATCACCCTAGTTTGGGCGCAATCTCTTAGTAGTCTATTAAAGTTTCGGTAAGTTCATGTATTTTGCGTCATGTTAGCTAAAAATTGTCAATTTCACAACCTTCATTCGAAAGAAGTTATGCATGAGGATAAGAAAAAATGGGTTGAAGGAACAGTTTGAAGGAAATTCAAAGTCAACATAAAGGGGAAGAAGTATATACAAGAAAAAGGAAGGCGACTCAGAAGAATCTAAAGCAACAAAAATTAGAATTAATCTCTAGAAAAATGTTGGTTTCATAAATTGAATATACCACCATGCTTGGGTGAGACTTAGATCAACGAGATGGAGTTCTTAGTGATAAAACAAACGAAGGGTCCCAACATGTTGTAATTTTTCTTTTGAAAAAATATCTTTGAGGCTTGCACATTGAATTTGTAAATTTGACCTTAATGTAATAGAAGGCCAATTGAGCCTATAATCATTTAAAATTTAAGACTTTGGTGTCAAAGTGTGGTGTTTTAATTTGATGTATGTAATGGTCTATATTAGAACCTATTCCAATGGATATTTTTTCATTGTATGTGTGGTTTAAATTCCATATTTAAACTATTGCTTGTTGTTGTTGGAAATTGTTGGGCCCTCTTGCATCGCAATATGGGTTTAAATTGTTTGATTGCATCAATGAATCACTAATGCGTTTGTGGGCCAATGTTGTTTTTAGGACATGTTGTGTCCCAGCTATGATTGGTGGATGTTAGTGTGTTTGACTAAGAATTGCAAAGAGGGGTGAGGTCCCTACCCTACACCAAGGCCTCATACACCAATTTGGTGTCTCGCTTAGCGATGACTTTAAAAATAGATTATTATATGCTAATATATATAATGTTAATGTATTAATATGTTATATAATGTTAATATACTATATACATGTATATTAATGATATATAATTATTATATATAGATTTATATAGGTAATGTACTAACATTAGTATTGATATATTAAAAAAATAAGAATATAACCAAAACAAATATAATAATAAAGAGAGGGAAACGAAAGTAGAAAAAAATGGGGGGGGGGAACGATTTAGTTGAAAAAGTGTGTAAATTAAAAAAAAGTTAAGAGGGAAACGAAAGTAGAAAAATAAAGGGGGGGGGGGGGAACGATTTAGTTGAAAAAGTGTGTAAATTAAAAAAAAATTAGGAGGGAAAATATCAAGTTGCATAGGATAAATATCAAGCACTACTCCAAGATGGACTCGTTAAGATGGCGGATCTGGTATGTTATATGTAACTTTTTTCTTCTGAGGTGTGCCAGAAAATGTTGCATTTTCCAAATGATTGGGATCCACCAAAATCTTCTTCCATTTTATACGTAACATAGGTGGTTTTTATGCACTGAATTTATTCAACTTGCATATGAGGGAATTACTAAGCCAATGGGAATGCCTTTTCCTTCTTAGGTGTCTTTCCTTATCAGTGGAATTATGGATTTGCACATTCTCAGCTCTATTGGGGAATTGAACGATAGATCGATCCAAGCCATGTAGTTTCCCCACTACTACTTTTACTCAGACTTTACTCATGTTGGATAGATCGATGAACTCAGACTTTTACTATTAGCACAATCCATTAAAAGATTTGAATCCGTAAATACCTCTAGGGTATCAATACCTTTGTCTGATGCATATTTTTTAAGAATCCACAGAGCCAATCATTTAGCACTGTTGCTTGTACCTGCACGTCCTGCAAATTTCAAATAAATAAAATTATTTTCATATATGAATAATTTATCTCCAGAACTAGACTTCACTTTTTGATAGGCTCCATCAAAGAACCTGATACTCTTGAATAATCTATTTCAGGATTTCTGAGAGTTTTTGGAGACTTATCTCAATTTTTTTTATTTGTTTGCTATGATATTATTGAGGTGTAACCTGGATAAATGATAATAATTAAATTGTTAGTTTAGTTTTCTAGATGATCTTATCTGTAATTAATGGTGAAATCAGTACACATGCTAGTTAGATGATCTTGATATTATCAAGGTATAGAAAAAGGTAGGAGTAGATGATCTACATAAAGAATTGTTATTTTGCAGTGATAATCTTACAAAACGGTAAGATTAACTAGTTTTCCCAATCCATTTGGGATGCTCCTACTAAAATTACACCCCATCAAAATCTTGAGTATGCCATAAAATTATTGTTTAATCCCAGTCCGACTGAAGAGCTCATCATCTATCAATATTACACAGAATTCCAGTCCAATTTTGTGCCAGTGCTTTAGTACTTGGTGATGAATTGGGTTGGTGCACTCACAAGGATTGCAAGTTAGTCAAGATTTCTAAGGTATGTGGAAGTTGTCCATTCAACCGCGTGTTGTATGATAAAACCTTGAAGTGCCCAACAAAAGTATTCATGGATGAACTTATCAATATGTTAGTTGATAACAATCATTGCCAATACACATTCATATATCTATTCTATAAGAAATAAGCGACTTACAATGTTTGAAGTTCAGTAAGGTGACAGATATCGGATCGAAGATTTCCCTGAAGCCCCATGTCTGATAGTGTCCTGTACAGGATTATTAATTAAGTTGTTGTGCTACTTAACATAATATCTGTGTTATTGATAGAAACTCAACACATACAAGAAGATTGAAATTAAGATTATCACATAAATAACAATCATACATTGAAAAAGGGATGCTTACAGTGAATTGATTTGGTCGAATTTTGTGCATATGACCCCAACCCAATTAGAACAGTTAAGTGATTAGAGCCGCTCCAATTTTGTGGTGCCATGTTTCCCCAATTTGATTTGAGTGTATTGAGAATGTCAGCTACAACAAACAACCCAAATCAATATAAGACAATCTGGAACTCTCATAAAGTTGTATGATGTTATAGAACATTTTCAATTGTGAAAACTAAATATATGTGAGACTGCATGGACGGCTAAGTCGAATGGGGTGGTGAGATAACCATCACTGAGGTTTGTGAATCCTGAAACTCAATGAATATCAAATTTTGGATCCATATTCAGTACTAGATTTAGTCTCTCTACTATCAGCCAGGGCCAAGCCTGTTTCCGAAGATACGTTGTCCTGTCCTTCTTTCGGCCCGGTCGGATCAGAGAAGAGAGGAAACCCTATTTTCTTATCTATCTTAAAGCCAAGTAGAGAGATGGAAAACAAAAAGGAAGAGTAAGGAATTGTAGCAATTTTGTAAGATTATCACTGCAGAATAACAATTCTTAATCTTGATATTGTTAGTTTGTTAGATGATCTTGATATTATCAAGGTATAGAAAAAGGTAGGAGTAGAAAGCTCAAAGGCAGAAGTCACATGGGCTATAGGGAAAAAGGCAGAGGACACATAAAAACGGGCATAGTTTGTTGGCCGAGTGGAAGCACCACCACTATACAAGCTAGACTATTCAATGACCATTAAATCGTCAGTATTCCCACTAGTTTGAGTGCTAGTTGGTGAATCCAATATGATCACCTACACGCATTAGGTCTAGTCCACTTTTAAAGAGATTCAATCCTTACACTGAAATGGCATTCTGTCATTACTAAGATTACTAAGGAATGATTCAAATAGTCTTTCTTTTGTGTTGTCATCATATAATGTATAAGGACCATTTATTCCATGTTTTCAGGCCTTTATAACATTACTGATTCACTATTGCAATGTAAATCCCAGTCACAACAATTTCCTCCTATCGATATTCTCAAAATCCATTCATTATAAAGTTATATTTGGCATCCAACAAAACAACGATATATTGTTACAGGCCTTACACTATCATTATTTTCCTATTGTTTTCAAGCAATGCATTTGTGGCACTATTTGACTGTCAATCTGTTTATGTCTTGATATTTTGTGTTCTACTTTTAAGATCATGTCTATTGTTATGTTTTCCAGTATAATTTGTCGGTTGAATACTCCTCATTTAAAAGAGAGAATAAATAGGAGAGCCTTTCTATTATACATTCCATACTTCGATTTGTCATTCAGGAATTTCAAGATAACAAACATGTGTAAAATTCCTATCTTGCTTTCTGGTCAATATCCAAAAATTATCTTCTCTCGCTATTGCTAAACGGTTTCAATGCAATTATTTGTAACATAGTTAATTATGTTACCTGCTATTATTTTATTCTTATGCTAAAGCTCCTAGTAAACGGTTTCAATGCAATTATTTGTAACATAGTTAATTATGTTACATGCTATGATTTTATTCAGAAATAATGGAATCAGAATGCAGGTAAATGGAAGCATTATGATCTGTACTGCTTATCTTTCATTGTCCATATAACTTCATCTCTGCTCCCACTCCTATCACTTTGTTTATAGTATTATACCCAGTATTTGAACTTTGTTTTCAAATCAATAAAGCAGTTATGGCACTTATATTTCAACCGATGTTTAAATTAGTAAAACTTGCTAATAGGCACATGTAATACCTCTGAATGATCAAACCAATATTTAGGCAAAAATGAAAACATTATAAAGCTTCCGGAAGGACAGGTCTGAGCTCTAAATTCACAAAATTATCCGAGCTCAAGCCCTTTTCTGAACTCACGTTTGTAGTTGTAACTGTTGCAAACAAAACAACAGGCTACATTTCTGTAACATATCATATACAACAAAGTAGAACAATGTCATGGACATATGTTACTTCAATCCTTTATTCATTAAACTACTACCAAGATTGTGTTACTGAATTAACTTTGGCCAATAAAATAAACAAACTTCCTATTAACACAGAAAGCCCACTGGATTCTAAAACTTATCTAACCCTAAATCATATTGTGATTAGTTGATGCATTAACAATGCTCCTCATTTCCTCATCTATTGTCAACTTTTGGACCATCCTTTTATGTTCTCTGTCTTGACACTTGAGATTGACGGGTGTACCTTGAAATCTACATCATCCCCTTTTTCACATTTTCAGGCTTATAATTTAGACTTGATTCTAAAGTCTGCAGTGAAGGGGTCGTAATGATTGATGGCTCTGGCCTGGATAGGTGCATCCACCTTCTTCATGTTACATTTTCTATGAGCATCAACTTCATTCTCTTGCCAGAGACAAATAACACAGAACTTAGCAATCTGATCCGGCTGCACCTCATCAGGGCTCATTTGTAGCAGTTCTTGGTGACATAGACATTGTTATGAATAACATAAATAGACATTGTTATGAATAACATATAAAAGATGAAATTTGGATATTTTGAAGGAAACCTCTACTTACATGCATGTGCTTCATGACTGCATTCTTTATTTGTTTCGAAGCCTCAAATGGGTCCATATGCGCACCCCCAAGAGGTTCCTGTTCATATCAACATCCATGTTAGAGAATGGGCGAGTCTCAATATGCAGAATCGAGAATTTCAATGTATTGCTTTATAAGCATTTGAAGAAAATGGTAGAGAGATAAGTAGAGTAATTCGTACCGAACTTGAAGAGAAAATAGACATAAAATTAGATAGAATCACTCCTAGCAGATAACATCTTAGAATTCAAATAATGATGAGACTGGATTTTTAAAGCTACCTTGAGAAGCCCTACCACGCTATCCTATTTCACATTCATCATTCGTTCATCTATTAGATTATTATTTCACTATTAAATATTAATTATTTATGTATTATTGAATTGGGTTTACCACTTGTGTGTTCTGGGTTATATGTGTGAATCCAATTCGTTATTTACAAGTAACCCCATGGACAAAGAGAAGTAATTTCCTGCTTGCAACTGCCTTGTTGGCCCAGAAATTTGGCATGGCCATGATCCTTTCATGAGTTAAATAAATAAATAAAATCATAGATTCAGATTTGGTGCTGAGATGACAAATCTATAGACCAAACTCTTGGAATGACACTACCCTCATGAACTATAAGTAAGGGATTTTAAGACTGCAGTAGAGTTTTGTTTAAGTTCTACAATTTAAGAAACTAACTATTGGCCCCATTTTTTTCCTATACAACCCTTGGATTGAGCCCACTTTTCCTTTCAAGATAAATTTTTGCAAATCTATCAAACTTGGAAAAAATTACTTTTCGACACCTATTTAAATCCAAGTAACTCATTTATTTGGCCTGATCCTGCATGAATATTGTCCATTCTGAACATTGTAAGATCAAAGATGGGATGAAACAAAGAGCAAAACCAGGTATAACACAACAGGTACTTTGTACCCTTCCACTAAGTTAAGTTGATGAAATTAAGATTTTAACTTTTATAATCTTATTGGGTGGAGTTCATTTATTTTAGGGAATAAAATTACTTGTTACCTTAAAATAAATTTTGATTTTATTAGCCGTTTTGTAATAGACAAAATCAATGCTGATGGAAATTCTCCATTCAACTTTTTTCTAATATGGGTTGAAACTGAGATATATTGAAATCAATTACTTGCTTTGTATGTAGACTTACATCAATCACATAATAAAGATTACACAATAAAATTCAACATATATTACATGGTTCAAAATTCAATATATTTGCTAGATCCTCCTTTTTCATGCTTGCATTGATAGAAGCGAGGTGTAGTGCTGATGTCAGCATATATATATATATATATATATGCTCTTTAGAAACAAATGTTTAGCATCATAATAAAAACAACATGTTGTCTCCTCCTTGATGCACTTTCCTAAAATCCAAATAACAACTTATAAATTTAGAGGCCAATCATTCAAATCTTCAACTATTTACTATCTCTGTGTGCTAGCTTGAGTGATTGAGTTCTTTTGAGCTTCATGCAGGGAGTCTCAGAGTCAATCCCTTGGGTTGGATGGCTCTGTTTAATGCCTTGCTTAATGTCCTAACAATTCAAGTATTGTAATTAGCATTGATAGGGTTATACTGGGTACCATCTACAAAATTCACTAAGGATAATATGTTTATTGCATTGTTAGGGCCCTCTGCTTCTTCTGCACCTGCATGAACATCAAGATTATCTCCTACTCATCATTATTAAAGCATGGAAGGTGATATTCTTTTGTCTTTCATTGGAGGGAAGTACTTTTTTTTTGGCAATATTCTTGTCTTTAATTCAGTGAAGCTTGACAAGTGCTTAAAAATGTCTTATCAATGTTTATAGCATGAATCTGACACACTTTTTGATCACTGCTTATTCAGTGAAGCTAAGGTATATCTTGTTTAATAGTGTTTTTCAAACATTGGACTGCATTGTTTGACATATTGCTAATCTTCCACTTGTCACAAGATTACATTCTGAAATGCCTAGACTGTTCCTTCACTCAAAAAATATGACTTGTAAAATTTCAGTTATTCATAACTCTGTATTTACATGTAGACTCCGACTTGTTGTTTCCAATGTTAATATCCCACTTCTTACATTTTATTCTCATATCAATCCATAAGGAATTCTATTTAAGGGTGCTAGCTCAATGGTATAGCACCTGCCTTATAGGCAAGAGGTTGGTGGTTCAATTCCACCATGCCCTATTTATATTCTGAAACCACTAAAAAGAGATAAATGACTAAAAAAATGACCAAAATTTGCATATAAACGACCACCATTACAACATGAGAGATAAGTGACCAAAAAAAGACCAAAATATGCATATAAATGACCACTTCTGAGTTGGTGATCGCTGGTAGCAAATTAGCAGTCATTTTTCACGTGACAATTAATGACCAAATATATTACCAAATTAATGACCAAATATACAACCAAATATATGACCACAAGATAAGCTATAAATGACCAAGCTAAATATGACCACATTTTTGGTCGTGTGATATATGGCCACTAATTTGCTACCAGTGGTCACCAACTCAAAAGTGGTCATTTATATGTGGATTTTGGTCATTTTTTTGGTCACTTATCTCTCATTTTGTACTAGTGAAGGAAATTGAATGATGCATGCCTTCATGACCCATTTCCCACGCCATTCACCGACGAATTACTTGAAGGGGTTGGAGGACATGAGGTTTACTCATTCACATATGGATTCTCAGGATATCACCAGATAAATATTGTGAAGGAAGACCAACACAAAACCACACTCGTCAGGGAATGGGGCTGCTTTCAGTACACAGTAATGCATTTTGGTCTCAAGAATGCCCCTGCAATCTTTTCAAGATTAGTCATTGATTCATTTAAAGACTTCAACCATAAGTTTCTAGAGGTATTCATTGATGACTGGACTATGTACAGTTTAGTGAAAGACCATGTCACAAGCCTCAGGATGATGCTGGAAAGATGTCAACAACATCATATTTCACTGAATCTAAAGAAGTGTATATTTTGTGCACCATTTGGAATACTGTTCAGACACATTGTGTGCCAGGAGGGCATGTTGGTCGACCCAACTAAGATTGCAATCTTTGTAGCAATATTTATGTGGTTGTTGATTTCGGGAGGTCTCGAAGAATCCACAGTATCTATGTTTATTAATCGACGTTTCGAATCCATAACAGGATTCATCCTTGGGACATATTGTCAAGTTATGAAGAGCATAAGATCTAGGATATATAGTAATGAGATGCAGAGATAAGCACATGTCGGCCACGAGGAATTAGGGTTTTGGTGAGTTTGATACTAAAATGATAATTTACTAATTTCTTGGTGAGTTTTGATACTAAAACTACATTAGAAATTAGTAAATTATCATTTTAGTGTCAAACTCACCAAAAGCCTAATTCCCCGTGGTCGACCTGTGCTTACCTCTGCATCTCATTACTATATATCCTAGATCTTATGCTCTTCATAACTTGACAATATGTCCTGAGGATGAATCCTGTTATGGATTCGAAACATTGATTAATAAACATGGATATTGTGGATTCTCCGAGACCTCCCGAAAATATTGCAATCATTGTCGACCTACCACCACCAATGATAGTGAAGCAGCTGAGGGACACATTGGGCCATAAAGGATACTACATAAAGTTTATAAGGGGATATGCCGTGATCACTGCGCCAATGGAGAAGTTATTAAATAAATATGTGAAGTTCGAATGGAATGATGAATTCCAGAATATCCTTGATATACTGAAGCAAAATATGGTCGCAACACCAATATTAGTCTTCCCATACTAGAAAAAACAATTCCATGTCCATGTATATGCTTCAACAGTTGCTCTGGGGGTGATATTGGATCAACCAAGAGAAGGCTCAATCGACCATCCGATCACATTTCCAAGTCGGAAGGTGTCCACCGCGGAGAGGAATTATATGATGACAGAAAGAGAAGGCTTAGTAATGGTATATGCATTGCAAAAATTATGACACTACCTACTAGGAGGACACTTCAAAATGTTTACTGACCACTCAGTATTGAAGTATTTGGTCAAAAATCCTATGTTGGGGGGGAAGATCTGTCAATGGCTGCTACTATTCCAAGAATTTGATTTTGAAATAGTCATGAATCCTGGGAGATTGAATGCAGGACCTGATCATCTGTCAAGGATTGAATCAGACGAAGAACCAAGAAGCATCGATCAAGGCTTGCCCGATGTGCAACTATTTAAGATCGAGCATATGTTCATTTCTTAGAAATAGGGAAAGCGCTCGAGGAGTTCACCACCAGTCAGAAGAAACAATTATTCATCAGGGCCGCTAATCTCCAACTAATTGCAGGACAATTATACAAAATGGGACCAGATGAAGTTATTCATTGATGTGTCCTTCTACATGAACAAGAAAGAGTATTTGCGGAAGCTCACAATGGGATCACAGGAGGTCATTATGGAGGATGTGAAACCTCTAGGAAGATACTCAGAGCTGGTTTATGGTGGCCAACTTTGCATGGAGACGCAACATATTATGCTAAGAGTTGTGACGTATGTAAAAGAATGGAGAAACCGTCGCGAAGGGATGAGATGTCACTAGTGCCTCAATTGACATTGCAGACTTCCGACAAGTGAGCAGTAGACTTCGTGGGACCCATTAACCCACCAGGAAAAAGGACAGGTGCGAGATACATCATTACTATGACTGACTACTTGACAAGGTGGGATGAAGCAGCACCAGTGAAGGCTTTCATAGCGACGAAAGCAACAAGGTTTATTTTTGACAATGTGGTCTCCATATTTGGACGTCCAAAGATATTGATGAGTGACCAAGGCACGCATTTCGTCAATCAAACCATCAGAGCGATGATTGAGGAATTCTAGATTTAGCATAGAATAAGCACCCCATATCACCCATAGGCGAATGGAGCAGTTGAAGCGTTGAACAAAATATTGGAAAATGGGCTCACTAATGTATGCAACACAAACTGCGACGATTGGGATTTGAATATTCTTGCAATATTATGGGCCTACATAAAAACATGCAAAATATTGACAGGCCAGACTCCTTTCAAGTTGGTATATGGGAAAAAAGCGATTATGCCGATGGAGTACATCGTCCCCAGTCTGCACATAGCAGCAACGATAGGAATGAACGATGATAGAGCCATTGAAGAAAGATTGGTGCAGCTGCTACAGCTTGAAGAAGATTTTTTCATCGTGGGATTTTGTGAGCAGGTAGGAAAAGACCGGAATAAAGAATGGCATGATCGCCATGTAAAGGAAAAGCACTTTCAACGTAGAGGTCTGTCAATATATAGGCTTCCACCTTTACAATTCTTGTCCACTTAATAACAACTTCCTAACTGACTCCTGGACAAATCACCCAAAATCTAACTGACACGGTCCAAATGACCCAAAACCCGCCTATTGTGGTACAATTAGCTCAAAATTACATCTCATATGGTCCAATGACCCAAAAACCTGCATTCTGTGGTACAAACGACTCAAAAAATACATAAAATAATGCAACCTTCTTCCTTCCACGACCTCTTCTGACGTGTCGCAACATCGGCGATGATGTGATTCTTCCTTACCAAACCGCCTGCCAACAGGATCATGGAGCATCATCGTCACTGATGTTGTACTCATCATCTCGATCACTGGTTCTATCTCTCAATTCTTCTCGTCATAGGAAGTTCTATAGAGCCACCCCTTTTTCATGTTGGATGTAGGCCTAGCCTTATGTAGGTCTTCATCATCTCTGCGACCTGGCCATCCTGTGGAATCCTCAGGGTTGATTACGCGCATCAACAAAACCTCAAAAGAGCATCTTAGGACTGATTACGAGCTTAGTTCTCAACCTATCGAATCTCCCATGACTTTTACATCTGACCTCCACAAAACCTTAAAAGAGTGTCTTGTGACCTGTAAGATCTCTAAAGATCATCCCAAGACTACGAGCTTACTTCTCAACCTATCGGATCTCCAAGACTGATTGCATGTGTTCTCCACAAAACCTTAAAAGAGTGTCTTGTGACTTGCAAGATCTCTAAAGAGCATCCCAGGAATGATTGCGAGCTTACTGCTCAACCTATTGGATCTCTAAGACTGATTACATGTGGTCTAGAAAAACCTTAAAAGAGTGTCTTGCGATCTGCAATATCTCTAAAGAGCATCCCAAGACTTTTACATGACTAGCACAACCTATTGAATCTCCAGGACTGATTACATGCTTCTACACAACCTGTCCACAACCACGGAGTATCATCCTGATACTCATGATCACACTGATCATCTTCACACAGAGCATCATCCTGATGCTCATGATCATACTGAGCATCATACAATACATCATCCTAATGCACATCATCATCACATGATCATACTAATCATCATCATAGCATCGTTCTGATGCATATCATCATCACATGATCATCCTGATCATCATCATAGCATCATCCTAATGCATATCATCTAGAGCATCATCCCGATGCATATCATCTAGAGCATCATCCTGATGCTCATCACACATGATCATCCTTATCATCATCATACATAGCATCATCCGAAGCATCGTTCTGATGCTTATCACACAACACTTACATCCATAGCCATGGGAAGGATCCTCCTACCACCATGCTTGGAATGGCTCCTGCAAATGTGTCCCATCACTTCCTCATCGAAGTATCTTCTATCTGAAGAACACCAAGCCTCTCTCTGAAGTACTCGAACTTCACTTTGGATAGTGGTTTGGTCAACACATCTACAATCTTCTCATATGTAGCAACATACTAGAGCTTTACTGCTCCTCTCCGCACCATATCCCTGATATAGTGATATTTGGTCTCGATATGCTTCGACTTGTCATGGAATACTGGGTTCTCTGACAACTTCACACAAATATGGTTGTCACAATAGATACAAGTAGAATCCAACTGGAGATCAAAAAAATCAGACAGTAGCTTCCTTAGCCATACTGCCTTACAACTAGTCGAACAAGCTGCGACATACTCTGCTTTAGCTGTACTCAGTTCTAAACAGGATTGCTTTCTGCTAAACCAAGAGATCACACTTGATCCCATACTAAAGCAGCACCCCGAAGTGCTCTTCCTATCTGCAGCATTGTCTGCCCAATCTGAATCAACATAACCCTCCAAGTTAAACTTTTGATTCGCATCATACTTGAGCCCATAATCAACCGTACCCTTCAGGTACCTCAGAATATGCTTTACAACAATCAAGTGAACATGTCTAGGATCCGTCAGGAACTAGCTCAAGGTGTTCACAACAAAGCAAATATCTCGTCTTGTGTTCATCAGGTACATCAAGGACCCAATCATCTGACAATACATCGTGGCATCAACCGACTCTGATGAAGCATTACTCAATAGCTTCAGGTTCGATGCCATAGGTGTGACCATGGCCTTGCATTCCATCATCCTGAACCACTTCAGGATCTCTACTACATACTTCCCTTTTCCAAGGAAGATTCCATCTGCACTCTGCCACACCTCCATACCTAGAAAGTAATGCATCATACCCAAGTCCTTCATCTCGAACTAAGCAGCAAGCTTCCTCTTCGTGTCGACAATCAACCTATCCTCTCTTGCTACAAATAGGTCATCCACATATAGTAGGAGTATCACTGGATTTCCTTCCTCAACCTTGTAATAAAGGTTGGAATCCGCTTTACTCTTCGTAAAGCCTAAGCTGGATAGGAAGCTGTCTATCCTTCTATACCATGTCATGGGTTCTTGTTTCAAACCGTACAAGGCCTTCTTCAATTTGCACACATATGACTCACTATCTTGTGTTTGAAAACTGAGTGGATGTTCCAGATACACTTCCTCTTCGAATACACCATTCAAGAAAGTTTTCTTGACATCCATATGGTGTATCTTTCACTTCATCACTGCAACCATAGCAAGTATTGTTTTGATGAAAGTGTATCTGGCTACAGGTGCAAAAGTTCTTCATAATCAATCCCTTCTTTCTGAGAGAAGCCACGAGCCACAAACCGTGCCTTGTATTTTTCTATGCTACCATCTACAGCATGATTGATCTTGTAGATCCATTAGGAAGTCACAACAGACTTCCCTTCTAGTCTCGGGACCACAGCCCAGACATCATTCTTCATTATCGACTGGTATTCCTCGATCATGGCATCCTTCCATTACTGCATCCCAGATCGTGGGAAATTCAGATTCTTCAATAGGTAGTTTTCTTGAACTTCGTTGCTGGAACAAATGTCGTTGTTGAGTCTTCGTCGCTTGTTTTTCGAAACAAGTCTCTCTTGTAAGTGATGGTACACAGTCTTTCCTACAAGACAAGTTCAATTACATGATTAGAAACATCTCATAGATTTTAGAACAAATTCTTACACATAAAGATATATGTCATACAGTCATGCAATTATCTTAGTCAATACTTCAATACATCATTTATCCATATCCCGTAACTTTCTAGATGCCTTCCATCTCTACCAAAACATTGTTAAGAGTGTGCACAACTGCCAACATGTCAGCAAAGAGGTTTCATTCTAAATAAGTAGCAATGGAATGTTGTACAATACCATAGGCCACTTACCCATTACTTGCATATTAGTAGTATCTTGTTCATTAATGAAACTTTTCTAATTTGCATAATATACACCCTAAATCTAGGGACATAAGTATGTACATGACTGAACAACATCATAAATGATAATTCAAATACTTATCTTTGTTTAGTTGTTGGGTGGAATCCCTCTCAATCTTTGCTTCCTTGCAGGAACTACCAGAGTGTGCTCCCTCATGATCTTTGCTTCTTGTATTATCTGTCTTTGAACTTATATCCATCCTGGACCATTATGCATGCTTAAGTGTGCAATAGTGTCATCATTGTGTCATCCTCAAGATCTCATACATAATCATACATGCATTAGTATAATATCAATACTATCAAAACATTATGATTCTAAATATGTATGATCATTTCATACACAGGTAATTTATCACAAGCATTAGTATTCAAGGTTTCAGGTAGTACTTCTTTTACTCATGCATATTCTTATTTGACCATAGGACTCTTCTAGTTTGTCATATCATTAATCAAACTAAGATGCATAATAGGCATAAACCCATGATTACTCAAACTTATAACTTCATGAATAATCATTATCAATCATACAAAAAATATGCTTATATGAGATCCTAACACAAGGTAGGATTCTAAATTGATATAGGAAAAACATACCTGGATTCTCATGTTTGCTATTTATGTCTAACATACCCAAACAATGTCTTCTCTTCAATGATTTAGAGACCTTGTTCTAGTAACCTGCATATCTCATAAGTTAAGCATTGTAGAACCAAATTATACATACCTCATAAGTAGATCTTCTATGTGATCAATGGCTATGGATGAGTCTTTGTCTTCATGTCACCATGGTCATATGTTCTTGATCTAGAACTTGGTTTGTCGTTCTTGATGTACCTTCCATGTTAGCAGACAACATCATCCTCATATAACACCACAGTGCATTAGTACAATCATAAGTGTCATAACCCCAATCAATGAATGTCTTCTATCATTCACATGCATTCATACTTTTACTAAGGTGATAAGACAAGTCTAAAAGTTAATCAAGATTCTATTAACCTCAATAATATGAAGACAAACATATCATAAACTTAATCATGAACAGATTTCAAAACATACCTGTATCTCCTCAAGTCATACCTGTCGGGATTACTTGTAGTCTTCTTATGTAAGGCTTTAACCTCATCTCCTTCTGGAACTGGAACTTCTTCAATTATGCAGGTGTCCAATTCTCTTCTAGGATTAACCCAATCCTATATACTTTGATTTGTTGAGACTGGATTTGGAGCTGGCTAGGGTTTGATAGAGAAACCCTACAAATCCAAACTTGGAATTTCAACCTTTTGTCTGGACATGGAGATGCAATTGACTGAGGCGAGCAAGCTGGTGTGCTCAAATTTTGAAAACTCCAAAAAATTGACCCCTCAAAAGTGACTTACGAATTTCGGATCTACGACTTCTGTCAAATTCTGGTTTTCTGGACAAAATCCCAAACTAGGGTTTGATAGAGCCCGAGGTTCTACACAACCAAAAACTTCAATCTTGGTCTCTAAATTTTGATTTTTATGACGATCATCCAGCCGTGGTCTTAGATTCCAAAAATCCAACTTTTGCAGAAACCCTAATTTCCCACAGCAATGACAAGCCAAAAAATGAAAGTGCTCAGAATCCGATTCTGTTTGAACAGAAATATATGCCATATTGTTTCTGATGTAACTATGAAATTTCGAATCATCTGGGTCTAAAAATTCAGCTTGTGGTAGATTGACCTGTCATCTTTCCAACCCCATAGATATGAGATTCAATGGATTCTCTATGAGAGAGATATGCAAAGTGTCGCAACATGACCTATTTATGAGATGAAACAGTATAGAGAACTTGTAATGAGTGCCACGTGTCACTGTTTCAACTTCAACCTCTGAAACCTGTACCTTTGAAACTAAAGTATGTGCCCTAACTGTCACTTTTTACGTAATTCCATTTGGAGATTCCTAGCCTGAGATATGACCTTTGTTCCTAGGTCACCTATTTAGGGCTGCATTCTGGAAGAGGCAGAAACCCTAACTTGTACGGATCATATCTCACAAAGTACAAAGAATATGAGGTTGATCTTTGGGCACAAGGTACATGAACATTTCATCTTCAACCTGTAAAAGTTTCAGATCTTGAACCTTCGCCAAAATAATTTATAGTGAAAGTTCCACGATAACTAGTTTTTACTATACCAAGCCCTAGCTTCCAATTTGTTGCAAGTGCAACAAGTGTCGTAAATGCCATACAATACCTATCAGAAAAAAGGATCGCAGATCAATAACAATAAACAGAAATGCAAATATAATCACACATACACATTACAAGAGAGACACAGATATATTGTGGTTCACCCAAGATGGGCTACGTCCACACTGAAGTTGCTAGTCCTTATTATTATACCGTCTAGCAAAGTGAAGGAATACAACTTGCAGCACAACCGCTGCACTTCCTCTTCAATGTCTCACAGTCTCTCTTTTGATCTCAGAGATCTTTACAATGCATAAAACCTAATACATCAACCCTAGCCATGTTACAATGTATTTCTTTTATAAGGGAAATACAATGGGAAAATACCATGGGATACCCAAAACCATGGGCTCGAAAACTGTTAGCGAAAACAACCCCAAAATTTTTTCTCGGGGGCATTTCCCCCGTACCCCCTTATCGAGGTCTCGCTGGACCCCTAGTCGGGGGAGTGTCAACACTCCCACGAACCCCCTGGGGATCGTGCCTGGATCATAACCAAACCTGGGGTTCAAACAAGGTAGAATCATCATCTATGAGACTGGAAGATCATGCTCCAGAACCAACAATCTCCAACTTGGAGACTGATCACAACAACTCCACCGCTGCTGCACTTGCTGGAATTGGACTTGGCAAATTTCTCCTCTTCACCTTCATGCTAGAAGGCAAACTGAAATAGAGCAAGAACTCAATTTCTCTCTAGTCACTACCTTTGTGAACATGTCTGCGGGATTTTGGCTAGTGTGTATCTTTTCCAGCTTCAACAGTTCATCTTCCAAAACAAAGCGTATGAAATGGTACTTGAGATGTATATGTTTAGTCCTGGAATGGAATGCTGAGTTATTTGCAAGATGAATGGAACTTTGGCTGTCACTATACAACCTTCTATCCTTCTGCTTCTTATCCAATTCCTCCATAAACCTCTGCAACCAAATCATATCTTTACTAGCCTCTGTAACAGCAACATACTATGCTTTCGTTGTTGAAAGTACAACAACCTTTTGCTATTTCAAAATCCAACTTACTGTTGTTCCACCTACAGTAAACACATACCCTGTGGTGCTCCTCCTGCTATCCTTATCACCTGCCATATCTGCAACAACATATCCCTATAGAACAGTGTCTAAACCTATAAAACATAATGCCTGAGTGGTAGTACCTCTCAAATACCTGAGAATCCACTGTACTTCCTTCCAATGTTCTTTACCCAGATTGTTCATATATGTGCTCACAACTCCCACTGCCTGTGCAATATCTGGTCTTGTGCACACCATGGTGTACCTCTCAAATACCTGAGAATCCACTGTACTTCCTTCCAATGTTCTTTACCCGGATTGTTCATATATGTGCTCACAACTCCCACTGCCTGTGCAATATCTGGTCTTGTGCACACCATGCCATACATCAAGCTTCCAACTGTTGATTGATAGGGAATCTTGGACATGTAATCTGTCTCTTCCTGTGTCTTAGGACACATTTCCTTACTTAGACTAAAATGGCTGGCCAAAGGTGTACTAACTGGTTTTGCATTCTGCATTCTGAACCTCTCCAACACCTTTTGTATCTACTCACTCTAAGACAATGTCAATTTGCGATTTTTCCTGTCTCTCATTATTTTCATACCAAGTATTTGCTTTGCAGCACCCAAATCCTTCGTCACAAATGAATTAGCTAGCTTCCTTTTGAGTACATTTATGTCCTGCATGTTAGACCCTGCAACAAGCATGTCATCCACATACAATAACAATATAATATATCTTTCATTGTCTAGCTTCTTGAAATAAACACAGTGGTCAGAATGACATCTACTATAACCTTGTTCTATCATAAACCTGTCAAATTTTAAATACCACTACCTTGGAGCTTGCTGCAATCCATACAAGCTTTTTTTCAACCTGCATACCAAATCCTCCTTCCCTTTGACCTCATACCCTTGTGGTTGCTGCATATATATCTCTTCCTCCAAATCCCCATGGAGAAAGGTTGTTTTTACATCTAACTATTCAAGATGCAAATCTTATACCACCACTAGACTTAATATAGTCCTAATTGAAGTCATCTTAACAACAGGAGAAAATATTTCATCAAAATCTATACCTTTCTTTTGTGCAAACCCCTTTACAACAAGTCTCGCCTTGTACCGCTTATTACCTCCTTCTTCTTCCTTCAAACTATAAATCCATTAGTTCTGCAATGCTCTTTTAACAACAGGAAAATGAACCAAATCCCAAGTCTGGTTTCCTACCAATGATTCCATCTCCGCATTCATGCCTTGCTCCCACTTCTTTCTATTTTCCACCTGCATTTCTTCTTCATAACATTCTGGTTCACCAACATTAGTCATCAATAAATAATACATTGAAGGAGAGTATCATTCAAGGAGTCTACTTAACCTAGTAGATCTTCTTGCAGTTGCAGGAGTTTCAGGCACTTGTTGCTATTTTTGATTTTATGGCACCTTTGGAACTTCATTTTCTTCAATTTCATCAAGTACTGTGTACTATGTGGTTTCCTTTTCCTGTTTCTTTCCCTGCAACTGATCTTTATACATGACCTTTTGATTGAATATCACATCTCTACTCCTAATGATTTTGTTATTTGCATAATACCATAAGCGATATCCAGAATCATCAATCCCATATCCAATAAAGGTACATTTCTTGGATTTAGCTTCAAGCTTTGTTCTATTTTCTTTATCAATATGGACAAATGCTTCACAACCAAATGTTCTTATAAATGAGTAGTTTACCTTTTTACCTGTCCATGCCTCCTCTGGAATGCCACCATCCAAAGCACTTGAAGGCCCTCTGTTTATTAAATAAACAATAGTATTTACATCATCTACCCAAAAACTGTAAGGGAAACCCTGCATGCAATCTCATACACCTTGCACTCTCCATGATTATTATGTTCATCCTTTCAGACACACAATTTTCTTGTGGTGTTGCTGAGACTGTCTTCTCTCTATGAATCCCATGGTATGAACAGTAACTATCAAACTCCTTGCCACAGTACTCACCTCCATTATCAAATCTGAGACATTTCAACATTTTTCCTGTCTCATTCTCAACCAAATCTTTCCACTTCTTAAAAGTAGCAAACACATCAGATTTATGTCTAATGCAATAAACCCAAGTTTTCCTAGTTGCATCATCAATAAATGTAACATAATAATGAAATCCACCAAGAGACTGTACTTGAGTTGGTCCCCATACATCTGTATGCACAAGCTCTAACTTTTCATTCTTCTTTTGTTTCCCAACCCTGAGAAATCTTACTCTCTTCTGTTTTCCATAAACATAGTTTTCACAAAATTCCAAACTTACCTGCTTCAAATCTGGCAGCAACTTCCTTGAGTGGAGAATCTGCATCCCCTTCCCACTCATGTGGCCAAGCCTATGATGCCACAATGTTGTATCTGTTCCTGTGGAAGATAACGAGATAGAATGGTCAGTATTATGAGGACATAAATACAACGTACCTACCATGTCTCATTTTTCTATCACCATTGATCCTTTAGTGATCTTCCACCACTTTTCTCCAAATGTAGATAGACAACCATCATCTCCCAACTGCTATGTTGATATTAGATTTCTTTTCATACCAGGAATATGCCTTACATCTTTCAACAGCTAATCAATTCCATTCTTAACTTTTATCCATACCTTACCCATTCCAACAATTTTACATGGCTCTGTTGTGGCCACAACAGATCCCATGCTTATTTAAGCATGGGAGCCCCGATCTTAATAAACACTAAGGTGTTTGGGTGAGTCATTTTGTAAATATTAGATTTTTGTCACCCATGCCTTTGATTTGCTTGTTTGCAACTGTTGTTCATTTTTTCCAAGGTATTTCGGTCTGAAAGGAAAGGAAAGCTAAAATTTTTCTTATTTTGTTGATTGTTATCATCACTCTGAAAATCAGCATTTGAAGTCTTTGAAACCCACAACCCGACATTTGCGGGTTGTGGCATTGTTATTTTAAATTTTGGAGTTTGGTGATCCCGCAATCCACAACCCGACATTGCGGGTTACAAAATTGATCGATAATAAGATCAAGGAATAAGTATCCCGAAATTTGAACTCCGCAATGGCGGCATTCGGCTTTCGGGATGGTCGTTTTCATTTATTTGCTATGCGCTCCCGAAATCCGCAATTCGTGAATTTTGGAATGCGGCTTCTAGGATGTTTATACCACTTCACAGTGTGAAGTTCCCAACACCCGTTACCTGCATGGTCGGTTTTTGGCTTTCGGGAATCCTTTTCTATTTTCATTTTTTGCTACCCACAACCCGCAAACCCGGACTTTCAGATTTCAACTTGCGGAATCCTTGAATAAAACTTCATGAACGTGATTGAATTCGATTTCGCATCCCGCTCCAGCTGATCTCAGTTGTCCATTTCTATCAACTTGCGATTATGTTGATTTTGGATAATCAGTTATGTCAGGATGCGTTATTTTGTCTGTTGAAAACTGGTTCTCCCAAATCATCATTTGTTCTGTAACAGTGGATACTACTACAAGATTATCAATTGCTTCATGATGGATGGACACCATTGCTCTTCCTTAAGTTCGTCGTGTCTGATCTCGAGTCTTGACAATTTGTCGTTATTCTTCCACTTCTTAATGATCATGTCTTATCACTTAAATTCCGACTTCAAAGCTTCTTTTCCTTCTCATGAGAGTTGGGTCAGATTAATCCGATTTGATACGTGTGAAGAACTGATCACTAGTGTACCGAGACTTCTAATTGATATTTTTCACAGGTCATTTCTATCACCACATCCTCCATTTCCATTGTTAATTATCAGTTATAATTATTGATCGGGGATTGCTTATAACGATGTGATCGTAAAGGCAATTAAACATCATGCAAACAGTAATCGAGCCTGTACTTCGCACAAGCTTAAACTCAAATCTTCGCATTTTTCATAACAGTTGAAGTAATTATAATGGGTTCGCTGCGTAAGTTCAATCATTGCAAATCACCTCGCTCAATCGATATCACCCTGCCTGTTGGTCTTAAAGTAGCAATTAACGTGAAGATCCTACATTGTTCATTGCTTTCTGTAATAGGAAAAATTATGTTTAGCGTTCTGGACATCTTGTTATCTAACGTTTTCCCAGGATGAGTGATTTTCATGCAGGAGGTGAACCTTCTAATATTCTTGTTGATGATGAAGAACTTTGCCCTTTTTTGTTATATCAAGAAACGTGGTCACCACTATTTGATGCAGGTGTTCCTGATTTTAGCAGCGGCAGTAGTGAAGAGGACTTTGAAGCATTATCTTCCTATGTGCAAAATTCCATGGGGCAGAACAAGGAAATTCTGGAAGAACCAGCTGACCTTGATGACGATGTCATACAAGACTTTATAATCAATGGAGAACCTGATGTACCGGCCATTGTTTCTGAAGTAAATCCTTTAATGGATTTCTCTGTTTTTGGCCATGAATTATCTGACCCCGAATTTCTTACAACAGATGTCCCACAAACCATGCCATTCATCAAAGATAATGAGCGATCGGTTATTGAATCTCTATGGTGCCACGAGACCTTACCTGACTAAAGAATAATTCTTTGTAAGATCTTAAGGAGATAAGGTGGCGGAAAATCCTTCAAGCTGGAAAATAGCAAGTTTTATTGGATCGACGGTTGGAGCCGATTTTGTAATTTCTATTTTGTATAATTTCTCCCTTTGGGATTTTGGGAAAATTTGAGTATTTAAGGAGGAATGTTACCCTCAGCAAAGGGTTGGGAATTTTGGAATTTTGATTCAGCAGGAGTACGGACTGAAGATGCTCTGTCTATTCGAGCCATTGTAATTTTTGTTCAATACTTTTATATGCAGTAAAGTTATCTTTTCTCCACCTTCTTGAGTTCTTCAAAATTCTTTGAGAATCATTGAGTTAAATGTTTCAAATTGTCATCAGTTATGCTTTTAATCTATTGCAGGTCATCTATTGGTGTACATGGTCTTTCATATTGATTTTTCTGTATGTTTTGACTCATGTTCTGAATTGTCCTATTAAATTTCATTAATTGAACAGTTCTCATATTTATATTTCTGCAAATGATTCGATGCAATTGAATATGTATAATCAATTGTTAATTTTTCAATTAACACAATGATTACAAATCAGTTGTTTGAATAAGCTCAAAGCACGTAGAAGAGTTGTCTCTTAATTTTTTGATTGATGATCCTTCAAGCTATAAGTGGAAGAACCCGAAGACATTTCTGTTTAAGGTATCTAATACTTATTAATCACATTTTAAACCTGATCTACACAATATCAACTTTCCCTCTTTAGGTCAGATTTGACTTAGGATAGATTCTTTCTTTAGGTAGGTTAGGTTAGGTTTGTTAACCAATTATCACACTATTTTTTCCTTAAACAGGAAAACTAATCTTTGGAAGATCAAACCTTTTACTCTTAGAGTGCCAGCGGAAGCCAAATATCCGTGGGTGATTACCATACCAAACAACTCGAGGATAGGGTAACTCTTGCATAGGGTTAACTGAATCCTTTGGCTGGGTTTTCATCCCCTGTTGTGTGCCTTGGAACCCATTCCAGCACTTTTCACTTACCCTGCACACCCGAGGCATCAACAAATGGCGCTAGAAGGAGGGCCAATAGTAAAACATGTCTAAGCAAACTACTGATAAGCCTCCTCCAGCAAGTACTTCAATGGTTCAAACTCGAAGCCAGACTAGGGATTCAACATCAGAACAACCAACTGATTCGCAACCTACAATTCTCCCTGTTACATCTACGCAACCTACAGTTATACACATTACACCGGTGGTACGACAGGAGAACAGAGGAGAAATCATCTTCACGTCGCCCTCAAGGGGACCCATTTTGTTAGAACAGTTATTGAAAACATCCATCGATAGGGTTTTAAGAGTAGAACAACAACATCTTTCCGATCAAAGAAGATGCGGTCTGGCAGCTCTAAACTTAGAAGGTGTTTTGTAGGCTAGCGATCGGGAAGAACACCAAGTTCCCACTTCACACCCCTCTGATCCATTGGTTCAAAATACTGATAGTTTGAATGCACGGGATCAACATTCAACTGATCATCAATTTGAAAATCATGACCAAATTAATCAACCAGATTCTCCTAAATATAATCATGAGACCACTCACACGGCAACACAAGGTCAACCAAATCTTGGAGCAGGCGATCCACCACCGTCCCCCCCTTCATCTTCATCATCTTCCTCAGATGAAGAAAATTCCTCTAGTTCATCATCTGAAGAAGAAGAAGAAGAACCTCCAATGGCTGGAGAAGGTCAAAACAGACCTTGGCTTGACCAACGTGCAGTTTTCATACTAGGTGATCAACACAGATTACCAAAGAATCCTGAGAAATGGCTTCCTAAATACAACCTTGATGACAAGATACCTGCGTTGGACCACATAAAAAATTTCATGCAAGCAATTAGGCTTATAAGTGTGGTATATGAGGATGTAGTATGTAGACTCTTTCCATACACTTTTGAGGGTAGAGCGGCCACTTGGTATTTTGCTTTACCATCCCAATCCATAACGTCCTGGGATGAATTCGAGAAACATTTTATCCAGAAGTTCGGGGATGAAAAAACACCGCAAGATCTTGTCTTAGAGTTGTCCTCCATGAAATCCAAAGGAAAAGAAAGGGTAAAAGACTTTAACCAAAGGTTTTCATATCTCAAAAATAGAATTCCTGCCAATCTTCTTCCTGCTGAAGAATTATTGGTGGCTTATTATGAAAAGGGTCTGCCTCCCCCTATTGCAATATGGGTCAAAAGGGCACAAAAGGGTACTTGACTGGAACCTTTTGATGAAGCAATCCAAGTTGAGAAAGACATCTTTTGTCTGGAAGACAACCCTGAAACTTCAGAAAGGAAACCTTCTACTTCTAGGAAGAAAACTGATAATGTCCCTAAACCCACAGTTCAGAATAAGGATACATTTGATATGACTGAGATCAAAAAATTCCTTCAGAGGATGTCAAATGAGATGGTAGATTTGAAGAAGAACACTAATGATAATCAGAATCAGAACAAAGGTTTTGTAAGGCCACCATTCATGAGACCTTACCCGCCTCCACAAAATCCACCACCACCAAATCCAGCGGATGCACTCACAAACGACAAACTCTTTTCTATTTTTAGAGCATTGGTAGCAGAATCCCAAGTCACCCCTAACACTTCTAACGATCAGACTACCCCGGATCCTCCACTACCTGAAGAAGAAGCAGAAGATGATCCACAAGTCGATGTTGTGGGTTTCTTTTCGAAACTTCCTAGGTGTGAAGAAGAAGAAGAACCTGAGGCAGTGTTTAACACACAACATCCTTATAATACAAGGTCAAGACTGCAGCCACCTCAAGAACCTTCATCTTCTTCCCCGGTTCCTACAAGTAACAAGACTGTCCCACAGAAGGATACAGCCCTCCCTCAAATGGAGTACAACCTAGTTGAAGACCTAAAAAGAGTCAAATCAAACATATCTCTATTTGAGCTACTCAAGATTCCTACTATGAGAGACTCCTTACCTCAAAGCATGATAGTCAAACAACCTAGAGAGTTATAGAATAATAATCTAGACTCTATCACTAAAACTAATGATCAAAAAACAACAAGTAAGAGAACTCCTCCTTTCTTGCTTACTTTTGAGATTTTCAACCATAATGTACACAAATGCATGATAGATTCGGGAGCATCATCAAATGTGATGCCCCTCTCTGTTTGCAGAAAATTGAATGCAACGTGGGAACCTTGTCCAACCCAGATTGTGCAACTTGACAGATCCAAATTCAAAGTGGTTGGAAAATTGAGAAACGTTCTGCTCACGGTGTCAGTTGATCCCAGGATCCATCAGACAGTTGACATTGTGATAGCTGACATCCCAAAAGCCTATGGTATGTGGTTAAGCAGGGACTGGTCAGAGAAACTTAAGGGTTACTTTTCAACCGACTAGTCCCACTTATGGTTGCCATTCAATGGTCAACCAAATAAAATTAAGATCAGTAGAGAACCTTTTATGAAACAGATAGTTATTGACCTTAATGATTCAATTGAACCTGCTGGTTATCTCACCTCTCATACAGAGCACTTTACATTCGATACCTTTTTCGATGAGTTCTCAGCTAATGCCTCACCAGAAGAAAGCATTCATAACGAATCACATATCACTTAGGTTACTTCTGTACCTTTTTCTGGTGAAATTGTGCATAATGTATATAATGTGAATACAAATTTTAGATTAGACCCTGTCTCCTAGACTTTATTTTTTGATGGCTCCAAGTCCAAGGAGGGAGCTGGAGCGGGTTGTGTTCTTATCAATCCTAAAGGAATGAAAATCATGATTGCTTGAAGATTAGAATTTGATTGTACTAATAATGTAGCCGAATATGAAGCTCTTGTGCAGGGGATCAGGAAGGCCATTCATTTGGGTGTTCAAGTAATAGAGTGCTATGGGGACTCCGAAATTATAGTCAAGCAAGTTAGAAATAAGATACACTGCTTGTCTCTACGTTTGGCTAATTATCAAAAGCTGGTAAGGGAGCTAACCAATTCATTTTCAGCATTCAATATTAAATCAGTTCCTCGATCACAAAATTTTGATGCAGATATGTTAGCAAACATAGCTTCTAGACTGATTCCGCCGGAAGGTCTGTCTCCTCAAACTTTTTCAATTGAATTGATGTAAAGACCATCTATTCTAGATAATGTGACTAATTGGAAAGTATTTGATGATGACCGGCAGATAATTGACTTCCTCACTGCTCAGGATACGTTTCAAGACATGGCCATCGATGAAACAGAACATGAAAAGTCTCTCACTGATTCCTCAAACGTCATCCCGAAGTCGGTGATCAATCTAGAAAAGTTTTACGATTTATAGGACAAATTCAAATCTCATACTAATTGTAAAACTCAAAGTTCATCTTTAAATTATGAACGGGTCAACCTAGGCACCGAACAGGAACCTCGTTTCATCAATTTAGGAATTGATTGCACCCCTGAAGAACGCAGAGCCATTATTGCATTGTGTAAAGAGTATAAAGATGTATTTGCCTGGACTTATGACAAATTAAGAACGTTTGACACTAGCGTCATGTTCCACAACATACCCATGAAACCAAAGGTTAAGCCATTTCAACAAAAGCTACGGAATATGCACCCCAGTTTAGAGTCTTCTTTTAAAAAGGAACTGGAGAAGTTACTCAATGCTTGGATTATATTTTCGGTCAGGCACACTCAGTGGATCGTTGTTGATGTATATGTAACTTCGGAATGTATTTCACATATATGTATATTGTATTCCTATAGAGATTTTATTATTCCTCTATACGGAAGTGGTTGTATTCCTATAGAGATGTTATTATTCCTCTATACGAAAGTGTCGTCATTTATATTGTAAGTGTCATAACTTATACTTGATGGGTTATTAGACCACCTTGTTGGGGTCGGCCCTGTATAAGTCATGTGGTTCAAATGGTTATTAGACCACCCTATTGGGGGTCGGCCATGTGGGTCAAAGGGTTATTAGACAACCCTAGTGGGGGTCGGCCTAGTCAGCATTATGTTAAGTGGTTAAGTTGAGGCTGACCTAATTGAGTAAAGGTCAAGTCAAGTTAGTGTATAAATAGAGAGTGTGTCTCTCTCATTTTACACATTCTATTCTCTCACTCACACTTGGGAGAGTGGCGCACTTGTGGAGGAGGAGGCTCTGCTGCTAGGGGAAGACTATCTCTTGTATTCTGGTTGTATCATTGCTCTATCTATCTCTGAGGAAGTTATTGGGTTTTTTCACCTTTATGGTTTTCCCCAAGTAAACTCTGTGTCTCTTGTGTGCTTGCATTATTGTGTCCATGATTGATATGCTGTAGATTTGATGTACATGTTTTTCTCTCAGTTAAGATCCTAGATCAGATTGAAGTAAATTCTGAAAATTTAATATGGTATCAAAGCTAGCCTGAAAGAAGGCATGATATGGCATATATGACACTTGTTGCACTTAAAATGCTAGGGCTTGATATAGCAAAAACTAGTCATCGTAGAAATTTCGCTATAAATCCATTTTGGAAAAGTTTTCGGATCTTAAACTTTTGCAGGTTGAAGATTAGATCCCCGTGTACCTTTTTTCCAAAGGACAACTTCTAATTCGTTTTACTTTGTGATTTATAATCTGTACAATATAGAGTTTCTGCCTCTTCCAGATCTCGGTCATAAACAGGTGACCTTGGAAAAAAGGTCATAACTTGGGATAGGAAGATCCAAATGCAATTTCGTAAAATGTGACAGGTAGTACACAGATGGTACTATCTCAGAAAAAACATTTCAGAGGCTGAAGTTGAACCAGTGACATGTGGCACGCCGTACAAGTTTGCTCTCCTATTTTATCCCATAAACAGGTCACGTTGCGACACTTGGCATAACTCTCTCTCAGAGAATCCAATTGAGGTCAGACATGTTGGGATGGAAATATGACAGGTCGGGCTATCTCAAGAAAAAATTTCAGACCCTTTGGATAGAAAAGTTCGGAGTTACACCAGAAACAATCAGGTACATATTTCTGTCATAACATAATTATTTTTTAGCACCTTCATTCATGGCTTCCGGAATTTAGGGTTTCGGATAAAGTTGGATTTTTTGTAATCGGAGACCACGGCTAAATGCTACTCATAAAAATTGAAATTTAGAGACCAAGATAAGAATTTTTGGTTGGGCAGAAGGCCGGGCTTGATCAGACCCTAGTTCGGGACTTTGATCAGAAAAGTGGAAAATTATGGCTTCTGTAAAAATGAGAATTTTTGAAATCTGTGACCACGGCTGGAAGCTCCTCAGAAAAATAGAAGATTAGAGCTTTGGATCAAACCTTTTGATTGGGCAGAAGAGTGAGCTTCATCAAACCCCAGTTCAGGGTCACGTCCAGTGAATCCGAAAGTTTCAAAGGCAAAATTGAGGAGTGAAACTTTGCAGGTTTCAAATTATGAATATACCAGCTTGATTAGCTCATCAAGGCACATATTTCTATCCTTTCGGAAGTTTGATATTCAAAGTTTGAATTTTGGGGTTTCTTTGACAAACCCTATTACAACTCCAGATCTAGTTCCTGCAAATCAAGTGGATTGGGTTAATCCTAGAAGAGGATGGATTGGTCACCTGCATAAGTGAAGAAGTTCATGTTTCAGAGGGAGATGAGGCTAAGGCCTTCCATAAGAAGATCTTGACAGGTATGGCTTACAGGTATATTTTGAATTCTATTCATGGTTAAGTTTATGATATGTTTGTCTTCATATCATTACAGTACAATCTTGATTAATTACTAGACTTGTCATATTACCTTAATAGAAGATATTCATTGATTAAGGTTTTGACACTTATGATTGTACTAATGCATTTTGATGTTGTATGAGGTTTATGTTGTTCACTAACGTAAAAGGTACACCAAGAAAGACAAATCATGTTCTACTTCAAGAACATATGATCATGGTGACATGAAGACAAAGATTCATCCATTGTCATGGATCACATAGAAGATCTACTTACGAGGTATGTATAACTTGGTTCTACAAAGGTTAACTTATGAGACATGCAGGTTACTAGCACAAGTCATTGAAGAGAAGCAGAAGACATTATGTGGATATGTTAGACATAACTAGCTAGCATACTAATGCAAGTATGTTTTTCCTATATCAAGCTAGAATGCTACCTTGTGTTAGGATCTTATAATGTTGTGTTGTTGAAAATGATTATTCATGAAGTCATAGGTTTGAATAGTCATGGCTGTATGCATATTATGTTTCTTACCATAATTGATGATATGACTAACTAGAAGAATCATGAAGGTATAGGTTTGAGTAATCACAGGTTTTATGCATATTATATCTCTTATCTTGATTGATGGTTCAACTAACCAGAAGAGTCCTATGATCAAGTAAAAGAAGACTTCCCTGAAACCTTGAATACTAATGCTTATTATTTCTGTTTGAAATGATCATGACTATACATGCTTAAGATTATTGTGTTTTGATAGTATTAAGATTATACTAATAAATGTGTGATTATGTATGAGACCTCAAGGATAACACAATGATGATACTAATAAGCATGCATAGTGATTAAGGATGGATGTAATTTCAAGGACAGGTAATCCAGGAAGAAAAGATCAAGAGGGAGCACACTCCAGTTGTTCCTGCAAGAAAGCAAAGGAGCACACTTCAGTAGTTTCTGCAAGGATGCAGATATTCAGAGGGAGTTGACCACTTCTCACAATACACATCAGAATGGAGTTGCAAAGATTCAGAGGGAGTCCACCCAGCAACCAAGCAAAGATAAGTATTTGAATTGTCATTTCTTACATAATGTTATTCAATGATGTATATGCTTATGTTCCTAGAATTAGGTTGTGTATTATGCATATTAGAATAGTTACATTGATGAACAGTATACTACTAACATATGATGGGTAAGTGGCCTATGGCACTGTACAAAATTCCATTGCTACTTATCTAGAATGAAACCTCTTTGCTGACATGTTGGGAGTTGTGCACACTCTTAACAATGTTCTGGTAGAGACTGGAAGGCATCTAGAAAGTTATGGAACATGGATAAATGTTCTATTGATGCATTGGCTAAGATAATTGCATGACTGTATGACATATTTCTTTATGTGTAAGAATTTGTCTGAAAATTATGAGATGTTTCTAATCATGCAATTTAACTTGTTTTGTAGGAAAGACCGTATACCTTCACCTACAAAAGAAGGACTACAACATTTGTTCAAGCAACAAAATTATCTATTGAAGATATTGAAGTTCCCAGGATATGGGAAGAATGCCATGATCCGTCGATCATGAAGAACGATGTTTGGGATGTGGTCCCAAGAGCTGAAGGGAAGTCTATTGTGACTTCCAAATGGAACTATCAGATCAAGCATGTTGCAGGTGGCAGCATAGAGAAATATAAAAGTGATGAAATAGAAGATACACCAGATGGATTTCAAGACAGCTTTCTTGAATGGTGTAGTCATATATGTGTGTAGAACTTGGTAGGATAGACAACTTTCTATCCAGTTTGGGCTTTACCAAGAGTAAAGCGGATTCCAACCTTTACTACAAGGTTGAGGAAGGGAATCCCGTGATTCTACTCCTGTATGTGGATGACTTATTTGTAACAGGAGATGACAGATTGATTGCAGATACTAAGAGGAAGCTTGCTACCAAGGTTGAGATGAAGAACTTGGGGATGACTCATTATTTGTTTTTGGCATGGAGGTGTGACAGAGTGCTGATGGAATCTACCTTGGACAAGGGAAGTATGCAGTAGAAATCCTGAAGAGGTTCGGGATGATGGACTGCAAGGATATGGCCACACCTATGGCATCAAACCTGAAGCTTCTGTGTGATGCTTCATCTGATCCGGTTGATGTCACAATGTATCGTCAGATGATTGCATCCTCTATGTACCTGACGAACACGAGACTAGATATTTGCTTTGCGGTGAACACATTGAGCCAATTCCTGACGGATCCGAGAGATGTTCACCTGGTTGCTGTAAAGCATATTCTGAGGTACCTGAAGGGTACGGTTGATTATGGGCTCAAGTATGATGCGAATCAAAATTTTAACCTGTAGGAATCTGTTGATTCAGATTGGGCAGGCAGTGTTGTAGATAGGAAGAGGACATCTGGGTGTTTCTTCAGTATGGGATTAGGTGTGATCTCTTGGTTTAACAGGAAGCAGTCCTGCATAGCACTGAGTACAGCTAAAGCAGAGCATGTTGCGACGGATGAGCAGGTTACAGATGTATTGACCAAGCCGTTGGCTAGAGTGCAGTTTGAGTACTTCAGAGAGAGGCTTGGTGCACTTCAAATCGAGGTTCCTTCCAAAGGGAAGTGATGAGTCCGGAAGATGCAAATGCACATGAGCTTTTCTGACATGGTTGATGTGTTCTCCCTTGGTCACGATGTAATTGATGAGCCATTTTTCACATGGTGGTAGATGTGTTCTCCCATGGTGAAAAAGTAAGGGTTGGAGCCTTCCCCGAATGGTGGTAGATGTGTTCTCCCATGTCGGTGGTGTAAGTGCTGGATGATGTGCATCTGGGCTGTGCTTCGTGGACGATGAGATGATCTGAAGAGGACGATGCTATGATGATCAGGAGGATCATGGATGATGAGCATCAGGACAATGCTCCAGTTACTACTGTGTATATGTATATGCATCATGTTGGATGCTTGTTATGATCAGTTGGATCATTTATGTATATATGCATCATGTTGGATGCTGGATATGATCAGTTGGATCATTTGTATGTATTTTGTATATGCATCATGTTGGATGCTTGGACCATGTATCTATATATGTATCAAGTGGATACATTGTATGATCAAGTAGATCATGTATGTTGATATGTATCAGGTATGATCAGGTGGATCATGTATTTGTATTTGTATCAGGTGGATACATTGTATGATCAGGTGGATCATGTATGATGATATGTATCCGGTAGATACTTGGTATGCATCAGGTAGATGCATTATATGATCAGGATTATCATGGATGACGAGCTTCAGGATGTTGCTCTAGATGACATGCAGCAGGATGTTGCAGTGATGATGATCAGGATTATCATGTGTACATCAGATGATGTATGGTGAGTATCAGGTTGATACTTTGTGGCCGTGGAACAGGTTGTGCAGATGAGCATGTCTGGGAGATCTTATAGGTCGGAGTTGTGTACCCGTAAGAGCCTGGGATGCTCTTTCTAGACATTGCTCTGGGAGGACATGTAATTTATGCCTTGGGAGATCTTCAGGTCGGAGTTGTGTACCCATAACATCCTGAGATGCTCTTGCGAGGTTTTGTCCTATGGCATGTAATTTGCTCCTGGGAGATCTGGACAGGATGAAAAAGGCCTCAGATGCTTGAGCCAGGTTTTGTCATGACCACATGTAATTTGCTCCAGGGAGATCTGGACAGGATGAAAAAAGCCTCAGATGCTTCAGCTAGGTTTTGTGGTGGACCACATGTAATGTGCTCCTGGGAGATCCGACAGGTAGAGCTATGTGCTCGTAACATCCTAGGATGCTTCAGCCAGGTTTTGTGGTGAGATCACATGTAATGTGCTCCTGGGAGATTCGACAGGTACAGCTGCATGCTCATAACAGCCTGGGATGTTTCAGCCAAGTTTTGTGATGGGTCACATGTAATGTGCTCCTGGGAGATTCGACAGGTAGAGCTATGTACTCGTAATAGCCTGGGATGCTGCAACCAGGTTTTGTGATGCACGTAATAAGTCCTGAGGATTCCACAGTATGGTCAGTGATGATGAAGACCTGCAAGTGGTGGGCCTACATCCAGTATGAAAAAGGATTAGCACTCTAGAACTTCCTATGATGAGTAGATTCAGAGATTGATTGAGATAGAAACAACAGTGACGATGATGATGACTCGATGATGATTATCCAGTGACGATGATCCAGAGAAGAAGACTTGTGCTAGAAGACCTGTGTCGAGAAATACCTTCCTAGTTAAGAGGGAGTGTTGATGTATATGTAACTTCGGAATGTATTTCACATATATGTATATTGTATTCCTATAGAGATGTTATTATTCCTCTATACGGAAGTGGTTGTATTTCTATAGAGATGTTATTATTCCTCTATACGGAAGTGTCGTCATTTATATTGTAAGTGTCGTAACTTATACTTGATGGGTTATTAGACCACCTTGTTGGGGTCGGCCCTATATAAGTCATGTGGGTCAAAGGGTTATTAAACCACCCTATTGGGGGTCGGCCATGTGGGTCAAAGGGTTATTAGACCACCCTAGTGGGGGTCGGCCCAGTCAACATTATGTTAAGTGGTTAAGTTGAGGCTGACCTAGTTGAGTAAAGGTCAAGTCAAGTTAGTGTATAAATAGAGAATGTGTCTCTCTCATTTTACACATTCTATTCTCTCACTCACACTTGGGAGAGTGGCGCACTTGTGGAGGAGGAGGCTCTGCTGCTAGGGGAAGACTATCTCTTGTATTCTGGTTGTATCATTGCTCTATCTATCTCTGAGGAAGTTATTGGGGTTTTTCACCTTTATGGTTTTCCCCAAGTAAACTTTGTGTCTCTTGTGTGCTTGCATTATTGTGTCCATGATTGATATGATGTAGATTTGCTGTACATGTTGTTCTCTCAGTTAAGATCCTAGATCAGATTGAAGTAAATTCTGAAAATTTAACAATCACCAACTTAGTACCTGTCCATAAGAAAAATGGAGAAATTCGACTCTGTGTTGATTTCAAGAACTTAAATCGGGCTTCTGAGAAAGACAACTATTCCACCTATGGAGCAGATTCTTCAGAAGGTAGCCGGGTCAGAGATTTTTTCCCTCCTGGATGGTTTTTCTGGGTATAACCAGGTTATGGTTGCCCCGAACGATCAATTGAAAATAGCCTTCAGAACCCCATGGGGTACTTTTGCTTACAAACAGATGCCTTTCGGGTTGATCAATGCTAGAGCTACTTTTCAAAGAGCTATGGATATAGCTTTCCGAGGACTAATGCATAATTTTGTCGTGGTTTACCTTGACGATATCACTATTTACTCTAAAAAACGACATGAACATGTGTTCGCTTTAAAACAAGTTTTTGATCGCTACAAGAAATTCAGTATTTCTCTCAACCCGAAGAAATCTATTTTCGCAGTAACTGAAGGAAAAATTTTGGGCTTCATTGTTTCAAAAGAAGGTATGGTTATTAACCCTGAACGCACAGAGGCCATTTCAAAAATTGGTTTACCTAGTTCACGTAAAGCAATGCAATCCTTCCTAGGTAAGATCAATTTTGTACGGAGATTTGTGCCAAATTTTGCCCAAATAGTCAAACCATTGCAACTTTTGGTCAAGAAAGACGTGCAATTTACTTGGTCATAGGAACAAAGAGACGCGTTTATCAGAATTCGAAAGGCCATTGCAGAAGCTCCTGCCCTCATGTCCCCAGATTTTGATAAGGATTTCATTCTTTATACTTTTGCCACTAATTTTTCTTATGCAGCTGTGCTAACGCAAAAGCATGATAATGATGCAGAAATCCCCATCTCTTTCATGAGCTCAACATTCAAAGGTGCAGAGCTTAAATATTCACAGATTGATAAGCAAGCCTATGCAGTGTATAAATCTGTCAAACATTACAGACCCTACTTGCTGAAGTCCCGAACCAAAGTCATTATTCCATATTCTGCTATCAGGAATGTCCTCATTTAGAAAGAGTTAGGGGAAAAGAGGGCCCATTGGATGACTGCCCTACAAGAATATGATCTTGAGATCAGACCGGCGAAAATTGTAAAAGGGCAGGGCCTTTGTCTTCTTGCTGTACAATCCAATGACCCCACACAGCAACAGTCTGAATGGGATCATGAGGAATAAATTCCCTCAGGTGTTGTTAACGTTATCAATGCCCCGACATTAGAATGGTACGACGATATTAAATTTTTTCTGAACCATGGGTTTGCTCTTGAAACTCTCAACTTTAAGAAAACAAGAGCTTTAAGATTAAAGTCTACTCCTTATCAATTAATTGATCAAGTTCTTTTTAGAAAAAATTATGATGGAGTATTTCTCAGATGCTTGGAAAAACATGAAATTGATGATATTTTGTTTCAATTTCATGCAGGTCCAGCTAGGGGCCATTTTTCAGGAGAAACGACAGCACACAAGATTCTCAAGGCAGGTTATTATTGGCCCACACTGTTTAAAGATGCTTATGCTTATGAGAGAAAATGTGAGCCATGCCAGAAATGCACAGGAAAGTTTAGGAAACCTGCATTTCCTTTACAACCAGTTATGATTTAGTTTCCATTTCAACAATGGGGACTGGATTTTGTTGGGCCTATAAACCCTCCTTCATCTCTCCAACATAAGTATATTATCACAGCCACAAACTATTTCACTAGATGGGTTGAAGCAACTCCTCTTAAACAATGCAATGCCACTCAAGTAATCTATTTCCTTAACAACCAGATTGTCACACGCTTTGGTGCTCCAGAGTATTTAGTTTTCGATAAGGCATCCTACTTCTCTTCAATCGATATAACTGAATATTCCTTTGAGATGGGAATTAAGCTTAAATTTTCTGCCAATTATTACCCTCAGGGTAATGGCTTGGCTGAATCATCAAATAAAAACCTAATTAATATTCTCAAGAAAACTGTAGCCTCTCATCACAGAGATTGGCATACACAGTTGTATAATGCATTATGGGCAGATCGAATTACCCCAAAAGTAGCAATTGCAAACTCCCCATACTGTTTGGTTTATGGAAAAGAAGCCATTCTCCCCGCTAATCTCACCATTCCTTCGTTACAATTGGCCCAGACTGTTCAAGAAGATGATTCTTCTCCCCTCCAGCAAAGAATTGACACCCTCTTGAAGCTAGAGGAGGACAGGGAAATAGCCAAGAACAAGTTGTATCATCATCAGCAGATGGTGAAGAGATGGTTTGATGAAAAATCTTCTTCTGATAGGGAGTTTTCTATTGGTGACCTGGTTTTGAGGTGGGACAAGCAACATCAAGATAAAAATCTGTACACCAAATTCCAACGTCTTTGGCTTGGACTTTTCATTATTACAGAAAAGATTGGTCCCAGCACAATTCGATTGCAAACATTGGAGGGAGTTGTAGACACCTACCTAGTGAATATATCTCTTCTCAAAAATTATTTCGTCTGAGCAATCTGATGCACTTGTACATAGGTGTGATTTTTTTTTCAATCATTTGTTTTATTGTGTTCATATTTTGATTGGTTTTCTTTTTTTGTTATTGGTTTTCATTAATAAGGCTTCATACTTGTGGTAATGGCTTATGATCACTTTTCTAAGCAACAATTGCTTCTGTAGTTTCAACATCGTTATCAATCTTACTTTCTGGCTTTTTATTAGAATTTGCTCTGAAGATAGACAGACAATAAGTGCAGTATTTATGGATCATTTTCACCCTGATCGCTATCTTTTACAATGCTTTATTTGTGTAATTGAGGTATATAGGATGGTTATCATGTTTCTATCTGATGTTTCATGGTCGAACGACATATCATAATAGCCTGATCAGCTTCGATTGCTCATGGATCCTTTTACAATCACTTTGAATATAAATTTTGTTAAAAATTATAAGTTACAAGGTGGGTGGTCTTGTTATCAAGCTAGCCCATTAGGTTCATAGGTGCTTAAAGTGGAATGACATCTTCACATCAAGCAACCACACTTGGAAGGTGACTTTCAGTTATCCTAAAAGATGGAAGATCCTATTACAGGTCGGTCCATTCATGATCCGCAAAGCACTGGTGAGTAACATTATCACTAAATGGTCACCAAGCCATGGTAATGCCTTGTAGCTTATGCCATAATAAAAATTTTCCTTCTGATAAGTTTTTGTTGTATACAAGAATAGGGGGGTCTTATTAAAAGCCATCCCTGCTATGATCATGGGTTTGACCTTGGACTGGGATTATCACTATGTGGTTACCAAGCCATGATAATTTCTTTTGGTCTTACAACCAGAAGACAAGGAGTCTCGTTATCGAGCTGGCTTGACCAGTTTCCGGATTAGGCCTGTGAATGGAACTGTTTCATCTGATCACCAAGTCAGTACAGTGGTCTTGTATCGACGAAGTCTTATGTATAGTCTGTATTTATCTCTTCTCAAAAAAAAAAATATTAAAAAGATATATATATATATGAAATGAAGAAGTATACTTAGCCCGAGAAAATTACTCAATTAATAAACCAAAGAGATCTGTAATTAGGATATCCATGAGCATTTCTAAAGCTGCTCTCAAGTTCAACTCAAGCTGGTTTTTCAATGACTACATCATGATAAAGATTCGGTATCACTCTCTAAATCTCCTTATCAGATGAGTGTTATTTTTACAATGATCATGGATTGAGATTTATCCATTTTTATGTTCACTATTTGTTGGCTGTTATATTTTCAGTATCTTCTATGACTTGGGTTTCAAGAAATCGGTTGATCAACATGTTGTCTTTAGTTGGATTTGATTGCAGAGATAACTGGTTCTTCCCAGCCAGTTGCCATTTGTGTGGCCACAACAGATCCCATGCTTATTTAAGCATGGGAGCCCCGATCTTAATAAACACTAAGGTGTTTGGGTGAGTCATTTTGTAAATATTAGAGTTTTGTCGCCTATGCCTTTGATTTGCTTGTTTGCAACTGTTGTTCATTTTTTCCAAGGTATTTCGGTCTGAAAGGAAAGGAAAGCTAAACTTTTGCTTATTTTGTTGATTGTTATCATCACTCCGAAAATCAGCATTTGAACTCTTTGAAACCCGCAACCCGACATTTGTAGGTTGCGGCATTGTTATTTTAAATTTTGGAGTTTGGTGATCCCACAATCCGCAACCCGACATTGCGGGTTGCGAAATTGAGCGATAATAAGATCAAGGAATAAGTATCCTGCAATTCGAACTCCGCAATGGCGGCATTCGGCTTTCGAGATGGTCGTTTTCGTTTATTTGCTATGCGCTCCCGAAACCCGCAATTCGTGAATTTCAGAATGCGGCTTTCAGGATGGTTATACCACTTCACATTGTGACGTTCCCGAGACCCGTTACCCGCATGGTCGGTTTTCGGCTTTCAGGAATCCTTTTCTATTTTCATTTTTTGCTACCTGCAAACCCGCACTTTCGGATTTCGGCTTGCGGAATCCTTGAATAAAACTTCAAAAACGTGATTGAATTCGATTTCGCATCCCACTCCAGCTGATCTCAGCCATCCATTGCTATGAACTTGCGTTTACGTTGATTTTGGGTAATCAATTATGTCAGGATCCGTTATTTTGTCTGTTGAAAACTGGTTCTCTTAAATCATCATTTTTTCTGTAACAGTGGATACTACTACAAGATTATCAATTGCTTCATGTTGGATGGACACCATTGCTCTTCCTTAAGTTCGTCGTGTCTGATCTCGATTCTTGACAATTTGTCGTTATTCTTCCGCTTCTTAATGATCATGTCTTATGACTTAAATTATAACTTCAAAGCTTCTTTTCCTTCTCATGAGAGTTGGGTCAGATTAATCCGATTTGATACGTGTGAAGAACTGATCACTAGTGTACCAAGACTTCTAATCGAGATTTTTCACAGGTCATTTCTGTCACCGCAGCCTCCGTTTCCATTGTTAATTATCAGTTATAATTATTGATTGGGGATTGCTTATAACGATGTGATCGTAAAGGCAATTAAACATCATGCAAGTAGTAATCGAGCTTGTACTTCGCACAAGCTTAAACTCAAATCTTTGCCTTTTTCATAACAGTTGAAGTAATTATAATGGGTTCGTTGCATAAGTTCAATCATTGCAAATCACCCCACTCAATCGATATCACCCTGCCTTTTGGTCTTAAAGTAGCAATTAACGTGAAGATCCTACATTGTTCATTGCTTTCTGTAATAGGAAAAATTATGTTTAGCATTCTGGACATCTTGTTATCTAACGTTTTCCTAGGATGAGTGATTTTCATGCAGGAGGTGAACCTTCTAATATTCTTGTTGATGATGAAGAACTTTCCCCTTTTTTGTTATATCAAGAAACATTGTCACCGTTATTTGATGCAGGTGTTCCTGATTTTAGTAGTGCCAGTAGTGAAGAGGACTTTGAAGCATTATCTTCCTATGTGCAAAATTCCATGGGGCAGAACAAGGCAATTCTGGAAGAACTAGCTGACCTTGATGACGATGTCATACAAGACTTTATAATCAATGGAGAACCTAACGTACCGGCCACTGTTTCTGAAGTAAATCCTTTAATGGATTTCTCTATTTTTAGCCATGAATTATCTGACCCTGAATTTCTTACACCAGATGTCCCACAAACCATGCCATTCGTCAAAGATAATGAGAAATCGGTTATTGAATCTCTATGGTGCCACGAGACCTTACCTAACTAAAGAATAATTCTTTGTAAGATCTTAAGGAGATAAGGTGGTGGAAAATCCTTCAAGCTGGAAAATAGCAATTTTTATTGGATCGACGGTTGGAGCCGATTTTGTAATTTTTATTTTGTATAATTTCTCCCTTTGGGATTTTGGGAAAATTTGAGTATTTAAGGAGGAATGTTACCCTCAGCAAAGGGTTGGGAATTTTGGAATTTTGATTCAGCAGGAGTATGGACTGAAGATGATCTGTCTATTCGAGCCATTGTAATTTTGGACAAGACTTTTATATGCAGTAAAGTTATCTTTTCTCCACCTTCTTGAGTTCTTCAAATTTCTTTGAGAATCGCTGAGTTAAATGTTTCAAATTGTCATCAGTTATGCGTTTAATCTATTGCAGGTAATCTATTGGTGTACATGGTCTTTCATATTGATTTTTCTGTATGTTTTGACTCATGTTCTGAATTGTCCTATTAAATTTCTTTAATTGAACAGTTCTCATATTTATATTTCTGCAAATTATTCGATGCAATTGAATATGTATAATCAATTGTTAATTTTTCAATTAACACAATGATTATAGATCAGTTGTTTGAATAAGCTCAAAGCACGTAGAAGAGTTGTCTCTTAATTTTTTGATTGATGATCCTTCAAGCTATAAGTGGAAGAACCCGAAGACATTTCTGTTTAAGGTATCTAATACTTATTAATCACATTTTAAACCTGATCTGCACAATATCAACTTTCCCTCTTTAGGTCAGATCTAACTTAGGATAGATTATTTCTTTAGGTATGTTAGGTTAGGTTTGTTAACCAGTTATCACGCTCTGTTTTCCTTAAACAAGAAAACTGATCTTTGGAAGATCAAACCTTTTACTCTTAGAGTGCCAGCGGAGGCCAAATATTCGTGGGTGATTACCATACCAAATAGCTCGAGGATAGGGTAACTCTTGCATAGGGTTAACTGAATCCTTTGGTTGGGTTTTCATCCCCTGTTGTGTGCCTTGGAACCCATTCCAGCACTTTGCACTTACCCTGCACACCCGAGGCATCAACAGGCTCATCATCACCCAATAAAACATGTCCAAAATCACCTGGAACATAATCATGAAAGTATTTCCTATGGGGTGTAGCATGACATGAAGCCCCTAAATCTACTACCCAATAATCACTAGTATTATCTAATGAAAGCATCAAAGCATCTTGTAACACATCACCTGCTATATTTGCTTCCTGGGTAATTTCCTACTGTGCATCTCCTTTCTTCTTTAGAGATCTACAGTCTTTCTTTAGATGTCCTTTATTTCCACAGTTCCAGCACTCTATCTTTCCCAGTCTGGACTTGGATCTGCCCGTTTTAGACTTTCCACGTTTGCCTTGGCTCTTTCCTCTCTCCTTTCATCTTCCCCTACTCTCCATGGACAACGCATTACCTGATGTCTCACCTGTGCTTTTTCTTCGCATTTCCTCACTAAGAATAACACCAATAACATCATCAAATTTCAAGGGGTTTGAACCAGAGACATAGTTACTTATAGCCATAACCAAGATATTCCAGCTTTCTGGCAATGAACACAAGATTAGAAGATCCCTAACCTCATCATCAAAGTTCACACTTACATAAATTAGTTGATTTGTAACCGTATTAAACTCATTTAAATGATCAATAACAGATCCACCTTAAAACATCTTCATATTAAATAAACGCTTCATTAGAAATACCTTGTTGGAGGCCAAGGGTTTTTCATACATCTTACCCAGTGCACTCATAAAACCCTCCATTTCCGTTTCTTTTGAGATATTGAAATCCACCGATGAAGCCAGGCTCGATCGTATTGTTCCCAGATCCTTTCTCTCAGGAACCTCCCATTCTTTGTCCTTCATGGATGTCGACTGCTTTGCTCTTTCTCCCAACGGTAGGAATAGATCCTTCTGGTACAAATAGTCCTCCATTTTCATCTTCCATAACTTGAATTTTTTGCCTTTAAACTTCTCAACCTTAAACTTTCCTTCTTCTTCCATTGTTCCCACTCGAACCAGAAACCCTAGTTTACTGTGGGTTTATCTGCCAAATAGACCTTCGGCTCTGATACCAATTGTTAGAAAAACAAGATCGCAGAGCAATAACAATAAACATAAATGCAAATATAATCACACATACACATTACAAGAGAGACACAGGTATATCATGGTTCACCCAAGATGGGCTACGTCGACACTGAAGTTTCCAGTCCTTATTATTATACCGTCCAACAAAGTGAAGGGATACAACCTGCAGCACAACCCCTACACTTCCTCTTCATTGTCTCACCGTCTCTCTTCTGATCTCAGATATCTTTACAATGCATAAAACCTAATACATCAACCCTAGCTGTGTTAGATTGTCTTTCTTTTATAAGGGAAATACAATGGTAAAATACCACGGGATACCCAAAACCATGGGCCCAAAAACTGTTGGCGAAAATAGCCCCAAAAAATTTTCTCGGGGGCATTTCCCCTGAACAACCTTTCTCGGGGGCCCGCTGGCCCCTGCACCCCCCAGCTAGGGGAGTGTCAACACTCCCCCGAACCCCTGGGATCGTGCTGGGAACATAACCAAACCTGCGGTTCAAACACGGCTGAATCATCATCTATGAGACTAGAATATTAGGCTCCACAACCAACAATGCCTTCCTTCAGGCTAGCTCTGATACCATGTTAGTTTTTCATCATTTAATTCAATATGATATAAGATATTAAATAAGAGAACAACATGTACAACATATCAAACATAAGAGACAAGAGACACAAAGCATTTCACTGGGGAAAACCAAGAAGGTGAAAAACCCTGCAACTTCCACAGAGATAGAATGAGCACCAATACAAATATCACAAAGATCAAACCCAAAAACAAGATATATTCTCCTAGCAGCATCTCCTCCTCCACTTGTGCGCACTCCTCTCTCTCACTAATGCGAAGTGAGTGAGTGTGTGAATGAATAAATAGAGAGGTGCTCCTCTCTATTTATACTTTACCTTTACTTGTATTTTACTCTAACTGGGCCGAACTCCCTTAGGAGAGTCTAATAACCCATTACCACTTGTCACTAGGCCAACCCCACTAGGGTGGTGTTGGAGGGTCCTAGGTCGGCCTGTCGACTAGGCCCTTCGCCCGACCACTCTGAAGCATATGTTGACATGTTGTGTCAACTAGTATAGGTCGAGTCGGTTGGATAGACTGACAGATGGTTATGTAACTGTATTTGCATAGATATATATATATAGGATGTTGAGCCGATGTACTGGTTAAGATTGGTTCTATATTGTATTATTCTCTTATTGGTTAATACAAAGGCTTATACTTCTCTCTATCTGTCTCGTCTCTTGTATCTATATTATTGTGTATGCTTGCTTATAATATATAATGTATTCACGGTAACCACATGAACCTTCGGGACTACAACATCTGGTTCTATTGCTGTTTGATGCATGAAAAACAAATAGAAGCATGACCTATGATTTCATAATAGGAGATTAGAGATTGGTGGGAGAAGAAAATTGCAAACTATCTGCAGAACTATGCACGACGTAACAAGTTGACGATTAGCCAAGCAAGAGATCGATTCTTCTCCGAGACCCATGAGAGATTTGTAGAGTCTGTACCGACCGCCTTGAAGAAGCTTTTGGATGAAAAGACCAGTTGATGAAGCAGAGAGGAAGCTGTTGTCGAAGCTGATCAATGGAGGACGCATGAATCTGTCAGAGCGGTGCAAAAATATTGCAAACGATTTTTGTGAAGAACAAGCAATTGAATACCGCATCTTGGTTGACGAAATAAGAAGAAAGTTCTTCACCGAATTAGTTGATCAATTTTTGTGTTCTCTGCCGACCTTATTGTTCAAATTTCAGATCGACAAAGGCATTGCGCATATTGTCGAGACACGACCGTCGCTGCTCCTGCCCCTTCTGAACTCTAATTGGAAGGAGAAAGAACGTAAGTGGGAAATATTTGTAAAGGAGCACAAATGGGAATTTTTCTTGAACAAATGATGGTCTGTACTTCCCTAGTGATCTAGAAAACTTCGGGCCGACATTGGGGGGTGAAGAAGCATGCTCTGATTTACCTAGTTTGATGAAAATCGACATATGACAAGATGACATGGCCAACAATGGAAGAAAACCCGACAAAGACAGACTTTTGAGTCATAAAAGCACCCCATATATCCAAAAAATTGAAAGAGAAAAGAGGAGGTAGCAGCGTGAAGAGCTGCGGGAGCAAGCAGTTGGGCTCCGAAGGATGCGAGGATAAAATGTTGTGACAGATGTAGAGGGAAATCTGCCAGATTCAAGCCGAGCGCACGATGATCGGGGTGTCAAAGAAGACATGTCTCCAATGGATGAAGACTTGTGGATAGAGCGTGGTAGAGCTCTCCAAGTTCATATACCTGAAATGATAACACCTACTTCTCCATTTCATTTGACACAAAGCATTCGGGTGCAAGAAATTGTCGAGGAAAATATGGGTCTCCATGCTGGTCAGTCGGGAATTTGGAGTCGTCGAAGCATAGAAGGCGATGATATTAATAGACTATTGATTCATCGGCTAGAGGAAGGAAATTGGGTGTCTTTTCAACCCAAATTTTTGAATAGAATCTTTCATCTAGTGTACTTAGAGCATGAGGAAGCGCCCCCCTTCCAATACCAAATTTGAGCAACTCGTCAAGTACATTGGAAAGCCCGAGATTCAGTGAAATCCCATTCGAACAGAACTTTAACTGGATTTCGACAGAAGTGGTAGAAGAAGGCAGACCTGGCGATATAGAATAACTTATAGTTATTGGTTCAGAAGACAGAGAACCAAGTTCGGAGAGATAACTAATTCAAATTAACAAAGCACCAAGTTCTGATTGCGGAAATAATCCACCCACACCACCATCAAATTCTCAAAATAATACACCAGCAGACATGGCACACTCAACAACACACCTTCCATTCTATGAATGTGATGAAGACCTGATAAGACACTGGTTTATGTGCGAAGCGATATGGACAGCCAATCAAATCACCAGCGAAGAAAGATAGGTTGCTCAGTTTGTTGGTTTGTTAAGGAAAAGAGCACTGACATGGTACATGGGGTACATAGCAAAATCACCAAATGCAACCAAGGCACAAATCAAACAAAGATTTTTGGCCTTTTTCATGATCGAAGATGCGACATACCTGGAAGCAGAACAACTGAAGACGACAGTCCAAAATCCGACAGAAACTGTCAAGGAGTATGACAAGAGGTTTAAATACCTCCTAAGAAAATTAGACTATGAGATCGAAGAAAAAATATTAATCAAATGGTTTATTTCCGGTCTAATAAATAAAATCAGAATACATGTCCGTCGACAAAGTGTTAATACTTATGCAGAGGCATTAAAAGTAGCACTAGAAATAGAAATGGATGATGAATACCCTCTAGTATCCATGGATGGACATGTCGATGAACGCCTTGAAAGTATGGAGCAGACTATCCGAAATATGACTCTAAAAGGGCCAGAATTATGGTGTACAACATGTCAAACTTCAGGACATACCAAAGATTCTTGTCGAATTGAGGATCGGCGACAAGAAGTTAAACTCATTCAATCCGGATGCTTTTGCAATCTATGCAAAGAGTATGACTCGCATACCGCAAACGATTGTCCATACAATCTGAAAAACAAGAAGGAAAAATGGTGTCAAATTTGTGAAGTCAATACACATGCAATTGAAGAATGTCATATGAACTTGAAAAATCGGAAAAACTATCATGCAGTGTACTAGACAAACTCTGTCAAGCAGCATCACGATAGAAATATAGCAAGCGACAAATTTGAGAGAAATGATGGAAGAAATAACCGGTACAATCAAAACAGGAACGATAGATACCCAAGGTATAATGAACGTCGGTATGATCAGCGATATGATGGCTACAATAGATGCGAAGGATACCAAAGTCGTGGTCATGACAGTGGAGGTCTCAATGTTCGACCTAATCAACCTGGTGCCTGTTTCACATGTATCAGCGAGGATCATTGGCATGCAGAATGCCCTTATAAGGAAAGAACTGATCTTAAATTTTGTACAAAGTGTGGGGTAGGAAATCACTATTTAGAGAATTTCCCTACCATGATTGAGAAAATAAATAATAAAAAGAATGTTCATGTCTTATCTTGTATTTCAAAAAATGATGTGCTTCGTACAAAAAACTTGCAAATTGTAACTAGGAAAGGCACTCACATTGGTCAAGATAAGCCATAGATAAGTAGAATTGTCAATAAAGAGGATTACCCAAATCCTACAAAACAAAAACATGTGTACAAAGATGCATCTGACATATTTCATGACTTAGCAGCACATGAAGACATTGAAGAAAACTGATAGGAAGTTCTCAATGAATTACTCAAATTAATTTCAAACGAGGACGCTGTAGGAGAAATGATTGACCTGTTGCATAAATTGAAATATAAACACGTCGAGCAAAGACAAACTAAAAAAAAATTCTGACTAAAGAAAAAAGAGAAAAATGATGCTGACCCATTAGTCGAGCTCGACATAAATGGATATCATGTACGACAAGTCGTACTAGATTTTGGATCTGAAGTGAATATCATGACTCGTGATACTTGGGATCAACTCAGTCGACCACAACTGCAAGAATCGGGAATCTATCTAAAGCTCACAGATCAAGGACTAATTGAGCCAATAGGAGTATGGAAAGGAGTCAAAAATTCCATCAAAGGCATCACGACAAAAGTAGATTTCAAGATCATTACTCCCAAGGATTATGCGAGTTCTTTCCCTACCTTGGTCGGTTGAACTTGGGGACGAAAGATGAAGGCCTCAATTTCCTTAGACAAAATTCGTATCAAGTTGAAAGGAAACGGGCAAAAGGTTATTGTACCAATCTTCCCATCTCAGGGAGAACCATGGTCGGAACCTACAGAAATCGATAATGATATTTGACACCTTTATCGCATAGACAATAATGAAGATCGCATTGAACCAAATACCCAAGGAGAACTTCACCTTGGAGATCCTATCTCGCTCGGATATAATTCCGATGCAAAACTCTATGACTGAAAAATAGAAAACTATGATTTACATGCGAAAGAATTTTGGACTATGGAATCCATCTCAAAGAAGTAAATAAAGAAGTGTCTCTTAGTATCATACACACCAAAGATATTCGAACGGAAAATGCAAGCATATCCAACACTTGTTCCAGACAAAAATGCACAATCAGGTAATTCGACATTAAGGTATAAAGAACGTGATTCACCTGCTGTACATGTCGAACAGGTATCAAAACATGTCGAAGAGCAAGGCCGACTACAAATTTTTGTAGAGACATTTACTGGTCAATCTATGAGATGGTGGGACACCCATCAGTCGAAACTCCAAAACTGGAATACTGCATCAACATTTTTCATAGAAAGGTTTAGAGGTAGAAAATTAATGATTCAGGTTGATATCCCTCTGTTTACACAAGGACAAAATCCTAAAATCCACATCGACTGTTGCGAAAGAGAATGGAGAAAATTGGGCTATAAAGATGAAAGAGCATGGCCTCACCTCTTCCCCAGAACACTTGATGATCTACCTAATAAATGGTACAAGATGGAAGAAGCAAGAGGAGAAACTTTCTTTTGGAAAGACTTAAAAGAAAATTTTATTAAGGATTTCCAGTTTTCTCTGCAGGACGAGAAGTTGGTCGAAGCAAGTAAAAGCATCAAAGAATTTATGCAACCAACAAAAAATTTAACACTTGCAGAAAAGTAGAAGATTATGCACCCACCTACTACCTGCTATAACATAAAATCAACAGACAACCAGCATTCGACAAGACTAATCCTAGAAATGGAGATATCAGTCGGATGAGTCGAAGAGAACAATCAGGCATGACAGAAAAACTGGAGTATAGACCGACAGAATTTTAGAGAAGGTCGTCGACATAACACATCAAATGAGGTATCATGATATCATGATGACAATGAAATAAAGGCTAAAAGCACCCACAACGCCATAAGTATGCACCTGATAGGGCGTTGATCTCCTATCAGTCCAATTTAATAATCCAGTCAAATCAACCATCAATACAGGCCTCTACGTCCTGTTCAACCGAGCATTTCCACCATAAATCCGGAGCTCGAGGATTCTTGGGCACTCTTTTGCTGAGAACTTGAACTTCAAGAAACAGAGCTTCCGGACCCAACTAAAGAAAATTCCTCCTTCCTAAGCCCTGAATCCGTCATGGCCCCAAGGAAAACCTTAACAACATCTAGGGCCGCTGCGACGACAATTAGAGAACTAGAAAAGGAACAATCACCATTAGAAACAAGACTGCAGATGATTCGGAATGCAAAGGCAATAGAACCCACTTGGAAGAGAGCTTGGAAGGACATTGAAGATTGGGGGAAGGAGCCAGATGGTCACTAGAGGGAGGAAGCACAATGATTACAGATAGCCACAATTCTGCATTATATGAAGGAACCCTTGTTGGATATCTTTGGAGGACTTAAAGAAGTCATTGCACAATTTATTGTTAGCAGGTATCACAATGGAAAACTTTATTTCGATGTCCCAGTCGACATCAATGGAGAAGTTATCCACAAGATAACTGGCTTATCAGATAAGGGAGACGTTGTACCAACAAGCTCAAGAGCAGACTTGATTGACAAATTTATCAATACTCCTGCTGGAAAAAACTCACGAGGCATAGTCGTGAGCCAGATTGAATATGGGAATTATAGAACTGCTGCCAAGATTGTATCCCATGCACTATCACGGACAGGAAGGGGATCAGATTTGAAGACTGACATGTTGGAAGCTGTCAAGAATATGGCTATGAACGACAAATTATACAAATGGGTAGACTTCTTGGCCTATATTCTCAAATACACATGCCATAAGTTCCAAGAGGAGGGAACTAGCATCCATTACCCATCTATACTCATATGGATTGCTATGACCCATCTTCGACTGAAAGGAAACAAGGATTTCTCGCAAGAACAACTTGTCCATATGGAGAATTTCCGTTGTTTTGCACCAGGAGCAAGTCGACATGGGCTTACAACAGTTAAAATTTGGCTAGAAGCATGGTTTATAGACCTTAAAATAATGGCGATAAGATGGAGAGTACCACAGAACGTTCCTCGAAGTATACCTCCGACAGCACACATACAACTATCTTTGGATGATACAGTGGTTTGGTACATGGAAGGAGCAGCAGGTCCAGCAAGGCGCCTCAACTATTACCCTTCGGTAAGTGAAATTTTCACGAAGTTAAGTCGACATCTAACGAAGTATTAGCTATTCCGACCCAATCAAGGAAAATCAACTTCAATTATGTCAAGCCTCTCAGCGATACACAACAAGAATAAGCATACAAAATCCGATTGTATATGAACACCTTCACTTATCAACCGGAGCTGATACCTAACCCTAAGGTGTTAGCAGTTACCCAGACTCCGCACATAGAATCAGCAGAAGCCAGGGAATAGTCGAACAGTAGTACAGAATCCGACAACCTGGAGCATCTTTTGACGGATGACAATATACAAAAAGTAGCATCTAAACTACTTACAGCCCGACAGAACAAGGTACTACTGACCCAGGGGAAAGGGAAAATAAAAGTCACATTTCAAGAACCTACGGAAGAAGACGAGATTGAGTTATACGACACTACCACTCAGATTCTGGAGATGTAGCCAAGAACAAATTACCTGTTGAAGACCAGTTCGGAAAATTTTTAGAAACAAATAAGTATCCGTCTTCTAGAATTCTTGTTAAAAAACCCAAAATTCCGGTCGAACCCCATCTCAACCTCATCATTCTTACTCCCCCTTCTTCCCCGACTACAATAGAGGAAGAAAATACCTCTCTAGCATTACCTGCTCCCCTCAACCCAGCAGACGCCGCATTGAGTCACTTTATCTCAAACCTTCCAACGCTATGTCCAAACTGGCGTGACATGGTCATTCAGCAACCAATCCTTGCAAGTACAGATACCACTCTGCATAACTTAGCTTCCCCCCGACATGATTGAAACCGACAGTTTAGCTTTACCATCAACAATCCCAGAAGTCGTCGGCCATAAAAAGACCCATATCATCAGAAATCCCGACCCGTCAGGCCTGATTTATTCCCAGGAAACAACTGTCTAGACCCCTATTCCAGTTGTACCGTTGCAACAAAAAGTGAGTTCACCCCGACTTGTAGATGATTTTAGTGAAAATTCTCCCCAAGTCGTCACTCCCCATGTCAAATCTGCGGGTCAAGAAATTTTGTCAAGTCTAGTCGGTCTGGGTCCGTTCGGCAGTACCACTCCATTGAGTCCACATTCGATTTCAGTCAACCCTTCATCCACCCCGACAAGTCAGTCGAGTCTCCCTGCTGACGGATCCAAGTCTAGTCCAATGATACAACAACAAGACAAGGAAGCAAAAACGACAGAAGCAGTCGAAGCCATCATAGATCAAGCTAAGGAACCAACCACAACTCAAGAAATTGTAGCTAACACAATAGAACCACCAGAACAACCCAGCATCAAAGACATTAATGTAAGCAAGATGGATACATCCAGCGTACCAGTAAATATTCCACCAAGTACTAGAATTATTGAGCATGAAAATTCAGCTACCACAGAAGCAGCGCAAAGTCTACAAGTCCAGGCAGAACAAGTTGTTGTTCGCACACAAGCAGCCATTGACACACCTCCGACAACAACCGACAAAGAAAAGGGACAAAACAACAAAGCATCAACAAAGACAAGGAAAAAGAGAAAAGCAGCCGAAAAAAACACAAAGAAAAGAAGTGTAAAGAGAGAGAACTATAGCAGCAATTGCAGGGGCAACGAATGCCACAAAATCCATCAGAAAATACTCTCTTTGTATACTTAGCTTAGTTGGGAGGCACTACCAGCTATCAGCCACAGTTGGCATCACAAGAAGAGCTTAATCTACTTCAAGATGCAGTCCTTAGAGCTCAAAGATGTCGCAGACAGGACATGGAAGGCCAATTACTCCAGCTATAGGAAGAAAGGACTACATTTCTTGTTAAGTGTGAAGACTTATCTCAGCAAGTCATTCCACTTCCATCAAATTCTGACACGACATCACCTCTCGACAAAGCAAATCAATTATTCGAGTCTGTCGTGTCGATGCTACAATCCTAGATTCTCAAGAAACAACAGGATCAGGCTATCGAGGTAGCTTCCCTCAGTACAAATCAGTTTGCAGCCTTCACATAAGCTCTCAAATTACTCAAGCAGTATGATATTCAAGCAAAAAAACTTACCGAAGTTCTGAACAATTGGTATGTATATTATGGCGACATCTACAAAGATCTTCAGAAAACAAGAAAACTACTAATCAAACTTCAACACCAACGCTTGACTGTAGAGGAAGCCCTTATTGAAAAACTTGACAGTCAGATTATCATGGAAAATAAGAAATTGGACAAACTAGAAAAACAAGAAGTTCAGTGGATGTCTCAAGCACGATGTGGCCTCAACAAACTTGGAGAAATTCAGCCCCGATTCCGCCAGTTACTTGCTGCTGCTGAAAGAACAATTATCATATTCGGTCCCGACGTGATCCATTTACAGGCTACATCCACCCACGACAAGATGGAAAACTTGTCGAAACTCACAACTTTGACTGTCGACATCCAAAATCTGCTGCGCACCTAGGAAGAGTTCCAGCACCATCTCTCTGTTTCCGCCGAAGTTATTCTTGAAGCCTGTCTACAGATACCTGATGTTATCAATTCCAGATCACCTTCATCATAACCGTCTTAATGACTCTTTTTTCTCTCTCCATTTCTTCGAGACGACGAAAGATTTTGAGGTGGGGGAGATGTTGGAGGGGCCTAGGTCGGCTTGTCGACTAGGCCCTCCGCCCGACCACTCTGAAGCATATGTCGACAGGTCGCGTCGACTAGTATAGGTTGGGTCGGTTGGATAGACCGACAGACGGTTATGTAACTGTATTTTCATATATATATATATATAGGCTATTGAGCCGATGTACTTGTTAAGGTTGGTTCTATATTGTATTCTGCTCTTGCTGGTTAATACAAAGGCTTATACTTCTCTCTATCCATATCATCTCTTGTATCTATATTATTGTGTATGATTTCTTATAATATATAATGTATTCAGGGTAACCACATGAACCTTCGGGACTACAACAAGTGGTCTAATAACCCTTTAACTCATACAGGGCCGACCCCACCAAGATGGTCTAATAACCCATCAAGTATAAGTTACGACACTTACAATGTAACTTGCGACACTTGCAAATACAAATGGCGACACTTCCAATCGGAGGAATAATATATCTCTGTTGGGGATACAATAAAGTACAAATGTAATACATACAATATACAATTGAATATCTTCTGAAGTTACAAATACATCAACATAGGGATGCAAGACCCATACCTAGTTCTCAAAAACTTCTAATGTTCCCATATTGTCACTAGAATACCAAAGAAACCCTCAAAACGTCATATTTGGTGGTTGGAGGCATCATTCATGGACCCTTATTCCTAGAATATGCCTTTATATCCCAATTCCTCAGCTTTCTCCATTGACCATGTTTAATACCTCAACACTGAAACCTAATGCTCAAAACATCCTAATGGTGCCCATATCTCCACTTGGAGGCTAGGGATGCCCTCAAGAGATCCTACGTGATGGTTCAAGGTGAATTTTTTATCCCTAGATGCCCATATCATTACCCATAGGAAAATTATACTCTCAAGGGATCGACTATGGTGGTTAAGGTTTTTTTCTTAAAGTAGGTTTCCTAAAATATTGCTTTAGATCATAAGGATTAGGCTCATCTCTTGAACATGTCAAGCTCCCCATGACCCATCCTTAGTTCTCATAACCTTCTAATAGTGAGATATCACCACTCATAGGCCAAATGTCCTACATAGAGGTCATGTGTGGTAGTTCAAGGTATTATTGGTTTCCCTTGAGCTTCAAAATTTATATTTTAGGCCTAATTTCAATGTCTCATTCATTTACCTTGGTTTATGGCTCAAGACCTATACACAGTTCTCAAGCAATTATGATCATTTGAAGGTGAAGTATATGCTTGCAATGTCATATGTGTTTACTGCACCGAGAGTAGCGAGGTGCTTACAAATTAGTATGAGGGAGATGTGTAATGTAATGTAGTGTAACGATGTCATGTCATGTACCCAAAAGAAAAAGTAATTAAAACAATTTATGTCGGATCATAAAATAAAAAGTGAAAACCAATTAAAAAAATCCATACCGCTCATAAAACAAAAATTTAAAACCAAATAAAAACTCATTAAAAAAATAACACCTCGAGAAATTGGATGTCTCTCAGTGCTTGATAGATACACATTTAGGATGGATCTATGATGGTTCAAGAAAACAATCATATGTTAATGATACCATAATGGAATAGTCATCCTCAATAGGCCAATGATACCCTCAAAATGGTATATTTTCTTGGTGGAGGAAACCTTGTTATCCCTAAATGGATGTAACATTCCTTTCAGTCCCGAGCTTCAAGTCTCCTCCCATGACCATGTCCAAAACCCCAATTCCAAATATTTGGATACATAGTTCCATGGAATCATGGATATCCTTGCAAATTCATACATGGTGCTTTGAGACATTTTGCATGGCTTTGGATGCCTCAATGGCTTCTTTAGGGCCAAATGCATGGTATATTCCCCTCAAATGCCATTCCCAAGGCCTTGAAACACATACATATTTCTCCAAACCACCTAATTTCACCAACATCCCTAATCATAATCCATTGTCACACTTAAGAGGCCATGTGGTTGGTTAAGGAAACCTTCTTAGTATTTGATGTCTAGAAGACTTCTTCAGGGCCCAAGGTTTTGGTATCCTCCACTAAGCATGTCCAAGGCCCCAAGGCCCCAAGACATAAATATATAGCATCATGAATTCCATTGAAAAATTCATGTGTTGTGCTTTGAAGCATTTTTCATGGATCTAGAAGCCTCAATGCTTTCTTTAAGGATAAATTCATAGTATTCTTCTCTAGAGCATCATACTAAAGGCCCCGAGACATGTACATACTACTTAAAATTACCGAATGGCACTAATATCCTCAAACATAGAGTAATGATACCCTCAAGAGGTCACGCGTGGTTGTTGGATGAAATATTCTTATCCTTGGATGGCTAGAAGATTCATTTAGGTCCATAGGATCAACTCTCCTCCCTTGACTATGTCCAAGGTCCTAAGGCCCTAAGACATAGATACATATTTCCACATATATCCCTATGAAGTAATGCATGGTTCCTCGAGGAATTTCTCATGGATTTGGATGCCTCAATTGTTTATTTAGGGCCAAATGCATGGTATTCTTCCCTGGAAAACCATTTTCAAGGCCCTAAGACATGTAGACACTACTCAAAACCATATAATGGCACTTCCATCCTCAATCACGGGACAATGATACCTCAAGAGGCCATGTGTATTTGGTGGAGGTAACCTTCAAAGCCCTAGATGGATATAATATTCCTTTAAGGCCCAAGTCTTAGATCTCCTCCCTTGACCATGTCTAATTCCCTAAGTCCCCAAGACTTGGATACATAGCACAATGGATACCCCTGTAAAGTCTTGTTTGGTGTTTTTAGACATTGTTCATGGCCTTGGATGTCTAAATGGTTTCTTTATGGCCAAAGGCATGGTATTCTTCCATAAAAAATCATTCCCAAAGCCTTGATCAGGCGCATACATATTGCTCAAAACCACTTCATGGTATCGACATCCTTAATCATAGGCCAATCATACCATTAACAGGTCATGTGTGGTTAGTGCAGGCAATCATCATAGCTCTTTCTGGATAGAATATTCCTCTAGATCCCAAGGTTCATATCTCTCTCTCTCTCTGAGTATATCTCTAAACTGGTTATGGGTTATAGGTTTTAAGGGTTGGTTGTTTGATGATAGAGTTTAGGGTTGATGAGAATTAGAGGTTATAAGGGTTAGGGGTTAATTTTTATTTGACTAGAAACTTTGGAGGTTAGGATTAGGTGGTTAGGATTATAGGGGTTAAGGGATATATATCATTATGTGTTGGTATTTAGGATTTTTAGGGGCTATACTAGTTTAGGATTATAGCGGGCCAAGATTTATAATGGTTAGTTGTACTAGGGACTAGGGATTGCAATGGCTGGGAACTAATGGTCAAGGGTTTGGAGATTGAGATATAGGGGTCATGGATTTATGGTTATAAGGATGAATATTTATATGTACATGAGGATAATGCGAGTTAGTGATTTTGTGTAATAATATATCTCCTAACCCTTGTGGTGAAGGAGAGAAGAGAGGGGAGAGGGAGGGAGGAGGGATTGGGCAGAGTGGAAGAGAGGGGGGGGGAGGATTGGGTGGATAGGAAGAGAGTGGGGTGGGTTATAGAGAGGGAGGTGGGGCTTAGGGAGAGATAGAAAAAAATGAATGTGTCAAAACAAATGCGTTCACACATCTACAATTTTTTGTGCACGCATCTACACATGTGCGCATTTACGCGTGCGCAAATTTCTACGCACGTGTGTTTGGATTCAAATTTTTTTGGCGCCCTTGCAGGTTTGGCACTACCTTCGGATTTCCAAACCTTGAGGCTCGGTCTGAGTTATGGCAGAACACGCCAACTTCTGTAACTTCATGTTTTTCACGCTTAGTTCTGCATATGCTTCATGTGTGCACTAGTGATGAAATTGTACACACTTGTCGAGCTCTGTGTTCAAATTCGAACTATATATTTTTTGAATAGATCTATTATTGTTTTATATTCTTAATTCATTTTTAACTGCACTCATGTCAAATTTGTAAAAAACATAGGTCGTTTATTTGGGCTATAACTTTTGATTGGCTTACATATTTCGAAAACAGAAAAGAACCCACACAAGAGTACAAGAATACCTACAATCTATAATAATAATAAAAGTTGATTCATTATGTTCACACCATGATATGGTGGACCAACAATTGACCATGTCGTTTTAAGGCTTCATTGGCTTTCGTAATTTAAAAAATATATAAAATTAACTTATAAAATTTGGGAAAAATAGCCCTTGACACGATCCATCTATTGCCTATGCCTCTACATATTTTTTTCCTCATAATTTGACAATTTACATAACAAACCGGTGGACCAATGCGAACATATGCATTATGTTTTAGAGAAAAAATAACATACCAATCTTAAAATAATGACATTTTGGGGTGGTTATACCACTTTTCCATAAATAAAAGTTATATATTCCGAAAGGTGATCCGATTTTCTACGTTTCATTTTTTTACACATAATTCTAAAAAAATTTGTCGGTACCTATATTAATTCATTTTAATGATAATATTTTTTTTTTCCAGCATGCCATTTCAACTAACGTGTCATAAGTGGGTATCATTACCTTGCACCATCCCTAATATTATTATTTCTATTGTTATTAATATTATCTAATATTTATATACTTTATTTATATTATTTTTTATTAATATTTATTATTTATATAATATTATGGATATTCCTGTTATTTTTGTTCATAACATTGCCTTCCTCTTTATAAATACTTTGTCCTCAAAGCACATGGATGAAAAGGATTTATATCTTTACTCTTTCTTGTAATGTCATCCAATGATCTTTTGTGCTGGTAGTTGCGACACTTGACGAAATGAGTGGATATGTTCTTTTAAATATTGAGTAAAATTGTTGCATCACTTGCGAAGTGGTCCACCCCAACTTATCTTCATTGGGACCTTTTGTTGATCGATTTGTTAGATGGAAATTCTTTTTTTTTGCTTCCACGTAGTCTGTTGATTTAGTCTCCATTCTTTCTTGAAATCATAACTGATCTATTTATGTTCCTTTGGACCTTGTCATTGATCATAACAAATTTTGTATCAATGAGATGAACAAGATTCGTTTCATCTTAGTGTTGAGAAAAAATTTCGAACCATAAAAGGACCGGACCATATGAATTCAATTCTTTGCAGAGCGTTGCACTTCCATGATAAACTATTATCATGAGACTTAATTGCACTAGTATAAATATTTTTCGGATGATAATTTAGTTGTTCTCGACATAAGGGATATTGGTACTTTGATTGTTTAAGATATCAACTTTTATGATTTGGATGTCGTTAAGGGGTTCTTATAAAATTATTTTCCCTTATCATGCTTCTTGTGTTTTCTTGGTTTAACTCCAATATATGATTTTTTTCACGCTTTGATGTTTCTTGGTTAATTGGTGAACTTCTATTAGTATGTACAGTTGGAGTTCCGATCGTTTGTATTCCAAAATCCCTATATGTTTATTCTTCAATTGGATTGGCATATTCTTTAGCTGTGATGTGGATTGGATCTATATTTGTTCATTTTTCCACAACTTGGATTTTTACTCCTGAGGACTTTGATGCCTCCTTTTGGATTTTCTCTATCTTGTTTTCCAACAACCTCTTATAATTCTTAAGTTTCTTAATTTGCATCAGTAGGTTTTGATGATTATTCTTTACACGCGTTTTTTTTTCAATATTTGATCTGTTAGGATCTTTAATGTATCGATTTTCAAATTTCTCTTCTTTCAACTTTCTGATTTGTTCTAGTATCCCTTGATTAAGCTTTTTCAAATGATGTTTTTCTTCATTTTTTTCCGATAGGTTGTTCTCGAGATCTTGATTCTCTTGTTCCAACTTTTAAATGCTTTGTTTTCTATATTTTGACTTCTTGATATGCACACATAGTTTTTTACTGTGATCTTTTAAGCGAGAAATTTCTTCATTTTTATCCGTGATAACTGTGTCAAATTCTTTCTACATCTTTTGTATTGAATTCTAATTTTCCTACGAAATCACCCTTGAAATATCTTTGAATTCTTCAGATGTTGGAGCTTCTAAATATGACTTCATTGTAATTCCCTACAATGTCATCATCTTCTTTTTGTAGGGAAACATCACAATTTTTTTCTCCATGTTTAAAATGAAGGTACCTAGAGTTTGTACCCAAGGTGAACCTACAATTATATCAACTTCATTTTCATAAATTGATATGACATTGAATTGAGTTGTGAGGCTGTAATCTTCAAATGATGGCTATCGGTTCTTGATTTCATTTTTCTCGTCAAAGAAATATGTGTCATTTTCAATTATATTTGATTCCAACACTATTAATGTGTTCGCTAAGTCAATGCTAATGTAATTTTTCTTAATGGATGGGAAAATATGGTGATATTATTTCCTTAAATAATCTCATTAAATTTAAATAAGGCATAGATATTTTCATGTGTTGTAAGAGTACGAGGGAATATTCCTTCCTTCTTATCGTTAAACTCCATTTTATTTTCGTAAAAAAAAAAATCTTTTAAAAATGTCTTGGTAGATTAAAACTTCAACCCACTTCTTCAATGTGACTATGAACAAAATACCCATATAACTCCTTTATATAATTTGTTAAGATCCAATATCCTTTTGAAACTTCAATAATATTTGTAATGACTATCCTTTCCCCCTTTTTGAAAACACTTTATAAAAAATATATAACAAGATATATTTTTCTAATATACCTTTTTAAAAATACTCCACAAAATACCTTTTTAATACCTTCGCTTTAGTAAATGTGCTCCCTTCTTATATATGTTTATAACCTTTGGACAAACTAATTACCTTGCCCAAGTTATATTATAACTTATACCCTGGATAATTAAGCCATTAATAATTAACGGCGTGATTTGTAATGTTACTTCCCCAATACGATTATTCCAAGCGAGCACGATGCTTGTTATATCACGATTTGTTTATATTTTATCAAATTGAAAATGTTGTGTGACTTCAAAGACTGATCTTCGTTGAGGTTCTATAACTGCCCATGAGTTGGTGGCTACAACTCTCCAATTTGCAACGGACAGAAGGGTAATTCCTTTGTGATGTTCATGGCAATCCCATGTTGAGTATTAATACTCCAACGAAAGAAAATCCAGCGTTTGATAATGGAAAGGCATACTCCATCCAAGATTAAATTTCTGCATGTTTTGTCTTTATTGAGGGAGAAGTTAACTCTATTCTTCCTTTTTCTCTCATTGTGGACTCACAGATACCTATGTGTATTTCTTGCAGTGGAATAATCTTCTATGTTTTTTAGGTTTTCTCAACAACTTCACAAACAAAGAACTTGATTACAACTATCGTGGTATATTTCCTTCTACTTTCCGTTTTGTTTGGCAGCGGATTGTTCTTCAACAAATTTTTGAACCAAAACTCCAAATTCTTAGTGTCCAAAGGCTAGGATCAGCTTGCTCTGATGCAAAATGCGAAATGAGATGAAAAAGTTCACTCACACTTAAATTATCCAAAATATATGGAATATATAGTAATTCATTTAAAATAATAATATATTGAGTTAAAATGTATATGAATATGAATCTAAAATATGAATACAATGAGTTGCATATATATATAGAAAACCTAGGGGCACTTATAGTGACCATTAACGAAGGAATGCATATTTTAGAACAATTAATAATTATTTATTATTTCTATGCTTATTAATATTATTTAATATGTATATACTTTCTTTATATTATTTTTTATTAATATTTTTGATTTATATTATCTTATGTATATTCATGGTATTTTTGTTCATAACAAAGCATTCATTTTGGAGAGACACACATGTGGCCTTAGAGCAGATTTGACTCATTCATAGCCCTGATTGATGGAACGCTCCACGATAAGAGGGTTGTTTCACAATTTCTATGCTTATATTTTTGGAGCATTCACCTTCAAGGGAATCTATTGCATTTACAATGTAGGTCATTTGGTTTTGGAGGAGATATAGGTAGTGACACCCCAAATCTAGGATCATTCATTTCTTATTACACATTAACTCTTGGAGTGCTTGACTTGGTGAGACTTGGAAGGCTATGTATTGGGATTTTACTTGTCATATTCCCTCTCTTGATGGAGGCACCCCTTTCATTCATCTTGGAGACGTGTACATGTGTCTTTGACCACCTCATTTATTGTATTTGGTTGAATAGTTAAAGTTTTTGTTTTTTTTAATCCTCCCTAGGATAGGCCTGGGAGTTTATTATTATTTTATAGTAGAGGGAAGATGCTCTATAAAAGCTATATAAGGCTTTTCTCTCTCCTTCATTTCTCATGGTTGGATTTGGGGAGAAATCCCATTGAGATTTGTTGAATATCTATCGGTCTCCATTTAATGGTGAATGAAAGTGCATTATGTTGATGGTGTGTTTCTCATGTTTTTTCTCATAGATGGAATCTTCAAATGAAAATGGTTTTGGTTTAGTGAAATAAGTAGTGTCTCTCTTCTTCTATCTAATGGTTATTAATTGGAAGTGGTAGGTGTAGTATGTCTCTCATCTTATAGTTATATACTCTCTTTCCCTTTCATAATAATTATCTTCCTAAAATCATTTGAAAGTATCGACAACTGCGCTCTCCCTTTGTAGATTACTTAACTTTCTGAAGCAATTAGAAGTGGATAGGGTATGTGGCCTTGTTGCCCTAATCCTTCTAATCATTTATTTTAAAATCCTTTGTTAACCCCATATTACCTAATGGATAATACACTAGTCCATTATCCTTCCATCCACTTATTTTCTCATTTACTATCATAAACAATTTTACCAAAGTTATCTCTTCATTTCTCCTTGAACCTAGTTGCAAGCTTTAGTAATCCTATCCCAGGGAATCCTCCCATGAGTTGAACAAGAGCCAACCAAAAGAGTAGAAGAGGGATTGGTGTGGTTGCACTGGCCTCCTTCTTAGTTACACCAAGACCATACCTAGATATTTAGGACTTTATCTTATGGGTGTGATTTTGGGTGATAACAAGGCCCATTTTAGACCCCAAATTTCCCCTAATGCATCTTCCCTCTACTAGAATCATAGTCCCTCTCACTTTGTTGAGTCTTCACAACCATCTTGGACTATTCCATATTATATTCTAGCATTAATGTTTGCATAGCCTGACTTTACTATGGAAAGCCTACCATGAATTGCATCGAGGTATGTTTGCATCATCGAAATGTATAGCCATTCAATTGTTAGTCCTTGGCCTTGAATTCACACTTGGAATCCATACAAACATATTTGCATCATGTATACATGGTGTCATTTATTTAAGCTCACATGGCTCCACTCTAGTCTTTATAACCACACATTTGCAAATTATGCATAGTCTAATCCAATACATTCCAATGATCAAAACTAGGGTATTAAAAATATAATATCAAAATATTCCTCCAATCTGCACTAATTCACATGTCTTCAAGTATGTGTGAATGTTCTTCCCCAAAAAGATAATATTTTCTTTTCTTGGAAAATATAAGAGGAGAAAAGCATCTTCAAATTCAAAAATATCCTTTCTAAGTTGAGTGCTTAACTCCGAGTAACAAAAAATAACCTTGATTTCTAAAAATGTCTTCCTCAACTCATGCATATTATCCTAGGCCATAATTAACATGTGGCTTCAACAAAAATAAATCTCCTATGAATAACATGCTTGTGATCTCAAAATATAAGGGATATTTAAGAAATATTTTACATGTCAAGCACTCAAGTAAAGGTGTTTCCAAAAATAATAAGCCTAGAATCTTCTCTCTCTCGTGTGGCCAAATTCTATATAGAGTTACTTCTCCATGAAGAAATATTTCCACATAAAACTTGCCTTTTATAAACTAGTCCAAGTAGAGCACATGACCATCTATGGAAAGAAAAGTCAACGCATGCACATGAAAATGATTAGGAAGCTTTCAAAGAGTGTGTGCTTGGTGTCCAAAAATATAAAGTGCATCTCAACTAGGGCCCACCAAGAACCTCCTAGAATGCTCCAAAATTATTAGAACCCCATAAAATTGACAAAAAACAAACTCCTTGGAACAATGTGAAATTTGACCCTCATGTTATATGCAATACTAGGTCTCCAAAAATATGACCAAATCTTGACAAATCCCATGGATAAAATAGACCAAATATCCATAGTCCCTATCGCCACCAAATTCACCCTATGTTGTACTTGATACTAGGTATCTAAAACAATGATTATCTATGAAAACTCAACATTTTTGTTTTTAGAGATTAGGTTAACCAAACATACTTATCTTTCACATAGGCCCAAAACATCTTGAAACTTCACAAAAATGGAACCCCTTGTTCATTTCCCCAAATGGCATCAAAATCTACTTTCAATTTCTAAAAAGGGAAAAATTTCAAGATTGTGAATATTGAAATTTGAAAGTTCCTATTTGGAAGAACTCAATACTGGGTCCACAAAAATTATTGTTACACAAGGATGCATTCCCAAGGGTAGGTGATGCACTCTCCAAGGTCCCAAGATGTGGATACTTCAAGGGGCACATTTCTCCACATCCCCTTTTGGGGGGGATACAAGAGGTTGTAGTAGAGAACATCCCCCTCAAAAAATGAGGCACTCTCATGCTTCCTTCTCACCAAATTTCATTGTGATGATGAAAAAAAAAATTACAAATAAAACATCAAATGAATGTAAACCTAATGTGTCGAGGAAGGACCTAGTGAGGTTCAACTCAGGTTCCTTGGTGTGCCATTGAGTGATTTGGAGAATGCAAATTAGTTTGATTCGAATAGTGGCAATCCCATGGTTGGTCATTATTATTGCAAGCAATAGCTAGACGTAGAGACTAGTGGGCCATTGCCTTGAACAATGATGCTCATTTCGGATTGGGCATGTTTTTAGATCAGTGATATTAAGACATTCCATATCTTTTGAATTTTTGAAATATAATGAGAAATACAATATTCATAGATGAATTTTGAATAGTTCCCATTATGTTATGTATAATTCTTACATGTATTGTTTATGATTTATTATGCTACACGTATGATGACTGTTGCATTGGTATGTATAAAATTCAATGAATTATGTTTCAATTTTCATATATTTTAAAATAGATTCTTAGTATTATGATTCGAATCCCCTATGTTGGAGACCCCAAAATCTCATATGGAATTTTCTATAATTTCCACATGTTCCCCAAATGCATTTCCCCACTTTCACATCTCCGTGTATCGAAAACTTGGTCAAACATTGTCAAAATTGACATCTAGTACTAAAAAAGATTAAGTATCTAAAAATATAAATTCTTAATAATAGCTAAACCAATATTTTGAAAGTTTCCATATAACTCTCCTCATCCTTCCATGCATCATCCAAAATATGAATGTCAATCCCATGCATATGGAAATCCTGCTAGAAATAGATTTTGAAGTATAAATTAGAAACTAGCTAAAATAGATCTTCAGAAGCATGAACAAGAAACCTACTAAAAATAGATCTAGACGCATGAATTGGAAACATGGAAAAATATAGCACAAGATGTGATGTCCCATTGTATTACTAATCTATGGATAATATCCAAACACTCATAACCTATCTAAAATCAAGAAAACTCTAGAAACAAACTAGCTAAAACAAGTGTCTACAATAATGTACCCATATGGGAAAGTTATTCACAGTTTGTCAATGTTGAATGGTGAATTCTATAATGTTGAGTACACCACATATGATGTCCACAAACCATTGATACCAAATAGTGAACTCTATAATGGTGATCCCACCTCGACATATGTTGGAATTTAACACACAAAATGTGTGTAACCAAATATGGGGTTAACAAAGTTTAAGAGAAGGAAAGGTAAACCAATTGAAAAAAACAATGATTCAAATGAAAATATTGCAAGGAAATATAATGAAAATAGATTGTTTAATCATAAGTAATGCCTTCTTAATGAAATTAAAGGTGAAAGAGGCATCTACATGAAGTATAATCAAATATCATAGATGAAGCGATGACAAAGAAAACAAATACAATGGAAGAACAAGTGCGAATACCATAAAATTGTATTGTATCAAAATAAAAGATTGAAGATCATTTCAAGGGTAATGAAGAAGAATAATCCAAAAGTGGAACTATATCACTACTCTCATTACTAGGAAAGTCTACAAGAAAGACGAGAAACTATAGAACTACATACCCATTTCCAGAGAAGCAAATGGTGTAATTTACATTCATGGAATAAGAGATCGAGGAACAATTATGAAATAGGATTTTATGAAAGACCAACATCTAGTACAAAATGGAAAAAAAAACAATATTAAATTATCAAGGATCACGGCCAATAAGATGGTTGGATAATCAAGAGTAAGATTAAGTTAGAAAAAACTATGAGGAAACCCGTTATGTAAAACACTCAATTACAATTTTTTGAGGGAAAATATTTATAAAGGGGCTACTATGTCATAGCACTATAGCCAATATAATGAGTTACACATATAAGTAAATTGTAGGTTGGACTAGCACTAAGCTGACACAAGTAATGAGTGAGAATTATAAAATATATGAGGTTAGTGTTACACTTCAGTTTGCACAAGGATTACTTTGAGGATTGAAGATGATGATGTTCCAAATATTTGTAGTTGCAAGGATTCTACACAAAAAAATTCAAATTCTTCTAATCACTATTGTATAAGTTTGTCCATGGTAATATTGTAAAATCATTGTAAGTGAGACAACACATGTAATTGTATGTAAAGGGGAGGACTATAATGTATAAATCTCACCTATAATATTTGTACTAGGCAAGTGACTTGTGAGAGTTTTTTTACTGAGAAAGTTTTAGATCATTGTAGTCTAAATCTTTCAATTTTTTTTCACTCAAAAAAATCCTTTGAAACCGTGAGCACGTTCTAGTACACCTTCTCTATTCAATGTGCTTCCTAAGCTCTTGGACTATTACATCTCACCTTGAGTCACCATGGACATGTCTCAAGGTGGTATTAGCTAGGATAGAGTCTTTTAGGAGTCCTTATTGCACTTGGTCATGATATTAAGGTGTGTATGTGGTTAAACATAAGTTGGATGGCTAGCGGTGCCTTTTCCTAGCTCAAACTTTGGGATTAATAAAAAAAAAATCAATTACCTTTTAAAACCCAAGTTCCCCTTTCATAATGTGGTCCATAAGCTAGCATGGATCTTCCAGTAGAACAATTTGTATGTCACAATAGATCTTACAACTTAGTTCTTTTTATCAGCTTATTTCCACTAGATGCTAAATAATTGGAACTATAAGAAAGATAACTAGAGCAAAGAAATACACAATCCACATAAATAACACAAGATTTATCTCGAGAAAACCCACTATGGGGAAAACCCTAGCCGGAAATGAGGACTCTTCCTTGCTCTTCATATAAAATGCAAATACATAGGAAACAATACTTTCTATGGAATTACCTATGACCTTGTGGCCAGAATGGCTATAGCTAGTGTTTTCACACTAGCTAGTGCAAAAGGACACCTACTAAGAGTTATGGTACTCTTAGTAGAAGTTCATGAAAGGGTAGTGTGTGAGTGCTAATAAAATTAAAACCAACTAAACTAAGTGCTTACTGCAGTAAAATAAGAAATAAATTGGAACCGATGAATCAAATGTTGATTTTGTATTATACTATAAAAAGGGATTTACAATGGATGTTTACCTCAAAATGTGAGTGGATGGTGGCCCTCACAACCATACGAAGGGTGGTGCTTTGGGTATCCAAGGTTCCTTGCTCTTGTAAAAATTCTCTAGTGATGGCTAGAACTCAACCAAAAAGGGTTAAACACAAGCTCAAAGGGAAGCTAGGATTTCAATGGGAATTTCGGGAGCATAAAGGTAGGGAAGAGTGAATGTTGTACTTGCGACAACGCAAAAAGACTTGCCGGAGATCATCCAGGTGGTCTGAATGTTTCTTGGATCGAGCGGTGAGGTCGTCCAAGTAGACAAGGATAATACGAACCAAGTCATGAAATCAAAAGGTCATGGCCCGCTGGAATGTGACTCCAATAGCTACTACAAGATCTCATATTTCCTCTATTATGCTCTAAGATCAACACCCATGTTGTTGCTCAGCTATGGAACAATACAATAACATCATAATATTGGAACGCCTTCTTTTCCTAATGGAATGGTATTTAACATAGCCCGATAGTCGTCTAAGGTTAGTTCTAGGGTTTTACATGGCCCAACTCCCTATTAGGGTTAGGGTTTTGTACCTCTTACAATGTTCTAGAAATCCAAAACATGGCTATAACAACATGTGTGAGAAATGAGAGATGATGTCGTTACACCTAAAATCTTACCATCTTGAGATTCAGTGTATACATCCCTAAAGTTTCCTTGACTGAGTTATTGACCTGGAAGAGATATAACCCATCTATATTAGGTTTTGAGAGGTCATCACAGACTGCACTCATGCAACTTGCGACGTCACATCTTGCTCTTTTGTAGGGTGCGACGATGTTAGTTAATAGACAAAAATATCTCCTTCGAGCCCATTCTCGAAGCTAGCTTACATGGATCCCTATCCCTACCTCTTAGGACAGTTAGCACTCGGTTCCTAACCTCTTGGAAGGATCCCCCATCTCTCTCCTACCATATCTCAACCTACCCTATCCGCTTAGTCCTATATAAATGAAGCTCATTCCCATTCCAAAGGGAGGAAGTCTATAGTGTCTACATGCTGGTGAAATCATCCTAAGAGAGATCTCTACTCATCCATTGAGAGACTCCCACTTCCTTGAAGAGGTTATGGCATTGGATTGGATGGATAAGGATTGCTATGTTAAGCCTCGGTTGTAATCATTATTTTCTATGTACTTTCCCTATATTTACAGTAATATAAACCCTTTCCACCAATATTGTTGTGTTGATGATATTATGTAGTTTACCTGCTTAACTGTTTACTTAGATCTGTTATCGTTTGGACGTTTTTACTTGTTTGTCTTGTTTTGTGCATCTTAGCAGGTCTTGCAACTTGGATCTCACGACTGCGAGGTGTGGAACAACATCATAGAGAAAGGGCTACAAACTTAAGGTAAGACATCCGATAACTTGATCCTTAACTAGATCTAGGAAAGTGGTTTATAGTTTGTTCTATTTGTTCTAGACTCACATTGAGCTAGGGAGATTCGGCTCGCGTCCGCTCGAGTGGATTGTCCGTCAAACAAATCTGGCGACCATACTGGGGAAGATACATTGTTTTGTAGTTGTCAATTTGACTATCATTTTCGATTGATTTCTTGATTACAAACCATTTTATTTGCCATTTGTCTCTTAAACTGGTTTCACCATCAGATCTTCACTTTGAAGAGTTTGATTACCTTCCTTTGAGTTTGTCATTTTCAAACCTTTTCATGCTCACTGTTTGGAGAATTGGTTCATTTTTTAACTTAGATCTCTCCTATCGCACCTGGTCAGTGGACTCAGAGCGACACTGTGTCATTTTGATCTCTGTTCTTTGCTTGTTAGTCTGACGTCGCAACCCTTCCATTGGTGTTTTGTGACACCGTCGTACCTCCCGCATTGGTGAACTGCGACGTCGCACTGGGTACAAGCATAGAGTGCACCGATTTTCCATTTTTTCCATACAGGCACCCCTTCTCCATTTCTGATTTGAGTTATGGTTTGTGTGCAAACTCCCTCTGTACTGTAAGATCCAGTCAGAGACCCTATTTTTATTTATGTGATTGAGTTGTTTGGTTTTATTTGGATTTGTTTTGGGTTCCATATTGGACAAGTCTGAGATTTGATAGTGGTGGACACTCTTGTCTCCCTCGCCTACATCCACTCACCCTTTCATTCCCTCCTTTCCTTACCAGATCTGGTCATTGTATTGGATTGGTTTCCAGACCTCATTTGCATTCATTATTGGGCTGTGATTGCTTTACTGTTGCTTGTTACTGATTGATTTTTGAGTGTTTGTGTGTACTTTCAGTCCATTGAGTGCTCATCTTTTCTTGGAGATTTTCTGAGTTATTGAAGTGCTGCAAGCAATCTTTTCATTTCAGTATTTGTGTTTAAAAAGCATCGTTGTTATCAAGTTACTGTTTTGATACATCCATTGAAAGATCAAAAGTGCTTCATTTCCATCATTTCTCAGGCTCATTTGAAGAATTGCATATGCATTGGAATGTCTCATTTGTATCTCTTTTGGAAAAGTTGAAAGAAAATTGCATTATTTGTGTTTTTCACAAATTATGAGTTGCTCATTTTCTTGAAAAATTCGAATAGATATCAAATTTTGCAAAAGTAGTTCCATGCTTGGAAACTTAAATGCATCTTTTGGTTTTTATGTTTTAGGGCCATTGTAGTAAAAGTGAAAAGCTTGCATACTCTACTTAAAAAGTCTCTCTTTTCAATCTCTTAACATCATTTTTGTTTTGAAAATATAAAAGAAAAAGAAAAACATGCTTTGATTTGGCTTAGTAGTGTTGTGTTATTTTTTGTGTTTCACTTAAAAAGGAAAAGAACACTTCATCGCCATTTTTTGGTAGAATTGGGATTGCATTGCATTGTGTTGCTTTGGTAAAATTGGAAAGAAAAAGAAGCTTCTCCCTTCCATACATAGATTTCATCAAAAGAAAAGTGTATTTTTTGCATGTAGTTAGGGCATGCATTATGTTTACAATTATGTACTCACCTCATGCATTCACCTAACCATCCAGATAAAATTAACAGTAGAACTAGGGTAAAATGTTAGAAAAACGAGATCACGGAGCAATAACAACAAATAGAAATGCAAATATAATCACACATACACATTACAAGAGAGACACAGATATATCGTGATTCACCCAACTTGGGCTACGTCCAAACTAAAGTTGTGAATCCTTATTATTATTCCGTCTAGCAAAATGAAGAGATACAACCTGCAGCACAACCGCTGCACTTCCTCTTCACTGTCTCACAGTCTCTCTTCTTTGATCTCAAAGATCTTTACAATGCATAAAACCTAATACATCATTAACTCTAGCTGTATTACAATTTCTTTCTTTTTTAAGGTAAATACAATGGGAAAATACCATGGGTTACCCAAAACTATGGGCCCGAAAACTGGTGGCAAAAACAGCCCCAAAAATTTTCCTTGGGGGCTACGCCCCCGAACCCCCGTAACTTGGGGACATTGCCCCCAAACACCCTTTCTTGGGGACCCACTGGCCCCCAGACCCCCCTAGGGTTGTGCCAGGATGATAACCAAACCTGGGGTACGGACACAGCTGAATAATAATATCTCTGAATCTAGAGATCAAGCTCTACAACCAACAATCTCCCACTTGGAGACTGATCACAACAACTCCACCACTGCTGCACTTGCTGGACTTGGACTTGGCAACTTTCTCCTCTTCACCTTCATGGTAGAAGGCCAATTGAAACCGAGCAGCAACTCAGTTTCTCTCTGGTCACTACCTTTGTGAAGATATCTGTAGGATTCTGGCTAGTGTGTATCTTTTCCAACTTCAATAGTTCATCTTCCAGAACAGAGCGTATGAAATGGTACTTGATCTGTATATGTTTAGTCCTGGATTGGAATGTTGAGTTCTTTGCAAGATGAATGGCACTCTGGTTGTCACTGTACAACCTGTTATCCTTCTGCTTCTTACCCAATTCCTCCATAAACCTCTGCAACCAAATCATCTCTTTACTAGCCTCTGTAACAACAACATACTCTGCTTTTGTTGTTGAAAGTGCAACAACCTTCTGCAGTTTTGAAATCCAACTTACTGTTGTTCCACCTACAGTAAACACATGCCCTGTGGTGCTCCTCCTACTATCCTTATCACTTTCCATATCTGCATCAACATATCCCTGTAGAACAGTGTCTGAACCTCCAAAACATAATGCCTGAGTGGTAGTACCTCTCAAATACCTGAGAATCCACTATACTTCCTTCCAATGTTCTTTACCTGGATTGTTCATATATATGCTCACAACTCCCACTGCTTGTGCAATATCTGGTCTTGTGCACACCATGGTATACATCAAGCTTCCAACTGTTGATTGATAGGGAATCTTGTACATGTAATCTGTCTCTTCCTGTGTCTTGGGACACATTTCCTTACTTAGATTGAAATGGCTAGCCAAAGGTGTACTTACTAGTTTTGCATTCTGCATTCTGAACCTCTCCAACACCTTTTGTATGTACTCAGTCTGAGACAATGTCAATTTGCGATTTTTCCTATCTCTCATTATTCTCATACCAAGGATTTGCTTTGCAGCACCCAAATCCTTCATCGCAAATGAATTAGCTAGCTTCCTTTTGAGTACATTTATATCTTGCATGTTAGACCCTGCAACAAGCATGTCATCCACATACAATAACAAGATAATATATCTTTCATTGTCTAGCTTCTTGAAATAAACATAGTGCTCAGAATGACATCTACTATAACCTTGTTCTGTCATAAACCTGTCAAATTTTAAATACCACTGCCTTGGAGCTTGCTTCAAGCCATACAAACTCTTTTTCAACCTGCATACCAAGTTCTCTTTACCTTTGACCTCATACCCTTGTGGCTACTGCATATATATCTCTTCCTCCAAATCCCCATGGAGAAAGATTGTTTTTACATGTAATTGTTCAAGATGCAAATCTTCTACCACCACTAGACTTAAGATAGTCCTAATTGAAGTCATCTTAACAATGGGAGAAAATATTTCATCAAAATCTATACCTTTCTTTTGTGCAAACCCCTTTACAAAAAGTCTGGCCTTGTACTGCTTCTTTCTTCCTTCTTCTTCCTTCAACCTGTAAATCCATTTGTTCTGCAATGCTCTTTTACCAACAAGCAACTGAACCAAATCCCAAGTCTAGTTTCCTACCAATGAGTCCATCTCCTCATTCATGCCGTGCTCCCACTTCTTTCTAGTTTCCACCTGCATTGCTTCTTCATAACATTCTGGTTCACCAGCATCAGTCATCAACAAATAATACATTGAAGGAGAGTATCGTTCAGGGAGTCTACTTAACCTGGTAGATCTTCTTGCAGTTGCAGGAGTTTCAGGCACTTGCTGCTCTTCTTGATTTTATGGCACCTTTGGAACTTCATTTTTTGTAATTTCATCAAGTATTGTGTACTCTGTGTTTTCCTTTTCCTGTTTCTTTCCTTGCAACTGATCTTTATACATGACCTTTTCATTGAATATGACATCTCTACTTCTAATGATTTTTTGATTTTCATAATCCCATAAACGATAAGCAAAATCATCAACCCCATATCCAATAAAGGTACATTTCTTGGATTTAGCTTCAAGCTTTGTTCTATTTTCTTTATCAATATGGACAAATGCTTCACAAACAAACATTCTCAGAAATGAGTAGTTTACCTTTTTATCTGTCCATGCCTCCTCTGGAATACCACCATCCAAAACACTTGAAGGTCCTCTGTTTATTAAATAAAAAACAATATTTACAGCATCCACCCAAAAATGTAAGGGCAACCCTGCATGCAGTCTCATACACCTTGCACGCTCCATGATTGTTTTGTTCATCCTTTCTGACACACCATTTTCTTGTGGTGTTCCTGGGACTGTCTTTTCTCTACGAATCCCATGGTATGAACAGTAACTATCAAACTCCTTGCCGCAGTACTCACCTCCATTATCAGATCTAAGACACTTCAACCTTTTACCTGTCTCATTCTCAAATAAAGCTTTCCACTTCTTAAAAGTAGCAAACACATCAGATTTCTGTCTAATGTAATAAACCCAAGTTTTCCTAGTTGCATCATCAATAAATGTAACATAATAATGAGAGCCACCAAGATATTGTACCTGAGCCGGTCCCCATACATCTGTATGCACTAGCTCTAACTTTTCATTCTTCTTCTATTTCCCAACCCTGAGAAATATGACTCTCTTCTATTTTCCATAAACACAGTTCTCACATAGTTCAAAAGTTTCTAAAGGGAAAACCCACACCTGCAGTTCTCAACGATCCCTTCCCTGCTCAAAATCAGCAGTCGACCACTCACACTTCTTCTTCCCAAGGAGAAGCATCCACCACAACACATGTTCTCATGATGCGTAGCAAGACTATCAACTTGCACACTTGTTCTCGTTCATATGAATCTGTTCCGGCCAAAGAACCTGTTCGAAGTAATACTGAAAAAGCTTCCACCTCGATGCATGATGTCACCATACTAGCTGGTCCTCTCACTATTGAGAAGCCCTCGTTCGAGTCAGTGTTGTATCCACCCAAGAGCATGATTAGAAAATCGGTTTTCAATCCTAATGCTCGGGCTACTCAAAGCTACAACATTGTAGAGGATCTAGCACAAGCTCCTTGTGCTATGTTGACTCTCGATGTCTTGCAAAACTGTCCTAATCAGTGCAAGACTCTCCTCACCGCCATCGGTGCAGTTGACCCGGATTCATCGAACACTATCATGTTCCGGCTGGAGTACTTCAAATTGAGTCTCTCCCATCAATTGGAATTTCGGGTTGCCACAAACATTGCTGGGAAGATAATCCATCATACCATTTTGGACGAAGGAGCCTCTACATCAGTCATGTCGATGGCATGTTAGAGAGCCATTGGCTCTCCCGAATTGAACCGTTCTCCTACTACTTTGAGAGCATTCGACGGACGTGGCTTCCAACCTCATGGGTTGTTACAAGCTTTACCAATCGAGCTAGGGGTAAAGACCGCAACCATCAACGGGAAGTGGTCACTACCCCATTAGATTACAACATTCTGCTTGGTCGTAATTGGTTTTATGCCATGAATTTGGTCGCATCATCTGTCTTCCACATAGTGGAATTCCCCCATCAAGGTTGAATTGTCACAGTCGACCAACTGGACTTCTGCACACCTAACACCGCTTCTCACCCAGGCGATAACGTTCCTTCAATCAGACAATATTCGCAAAATTATGAGAGCATAGGGGTCGGCCTCATTAAGGACTCATCCCTTATGGGCGTTTTTCCTATTTCGAATCCCCCAAATCATGTTGCCACAGTGAATATGATCTCCTCGCAGATTTCATCTATCTCCAACTCCACTAATTCATGGCTTGTACCTAACGAAGCCACCACCCACCTGATTGGAGACACCATGCCACTGTCACCTGCTAAACTCACATACGAGGCTATCTAGTCAGCTCCAGAGAACCACTTAACTGTGGCCTCCACCTCTTATTCTCCACAGTGGACATCATCCAACCCCCTACTACGGACTTTTCATTCTAACGAGTCCATTATGGAAATCATGAGCGTGGATGATCCTCCGTGGGAAGACCTCCATCATCGTTCATCTTTCCTTCCTCTTTTTGATACTGTCCAGAATAACATTAGCACCATCTTTACACCGGACGTCTACCCTAGCTCTCAGTCCTCGATACTCAAAATGGACTCCGAAGGAAACTTAGCCAACATTGAGCCTACCACTTTGATAGACATTTCGGTTAATCCTAATGTAGTGGAACACATTCAGTTAGGCCAGAAGTGTTCCCCTTAAGAAGTCATCACTGCCACGACCTTATTCAAGCGATTCCGAGACGTGTTCGCTTGGACCTACGAGGAGATGCCTGGGATAGACCCCTCCATTGTTTTACACGAGATTAAAACCTATCCCGATGTCAAACCCATCCGCCAAAATTTTTGACCGGTACACCCTCGGAAGACTACAACAATCAAGGCAAAGATTGAGAAACTCTTGAAGGCTGGCTTCATTTACCCTGTCCCGTTGACAGAATGAGTCTCAAACGTCGTCCTTATTACCAAAAAATAGGTTACCATTCGTGTCTGCGTCGATTATCAGGATCTCAACAAAGCTTATCCAAAAGACAACTACCCGACTCCCTTCATTGACCAGATTATTGATAATTGTGACGGAAGCATCATTTTTTCATTCATGATGGATTTTCCGGATACAACCAGATTGAGATCCACCCCGCTAACCAACACAAGACTACATTCATCTGCCCTTGGGGAATGTTTGCATATCGTAAACTTCCGTTTGGTCTTAAAAACACTGGTGCCACATTCCAGCGGGCCATGTCATATGCCTTCCATGATGTGAAGGACTTTGTGGAACCCTACTTGGATGATCTCCCTGCCCACTCAAAGCAACGCGAGTTCCACTTAGATCATCTGACGGCCATTTTCCTCAGATGCAGACAGTACAATATCCATTTGAATCCTCATAAGTGTATTTTCTGTGTCGATTCAGGACGCCTCTTAGGGTTTATCGTCTCGAAAGATGGGATCTGCATTGATCCCTTCAAGGTGGAAGCCATTGTCGCTGTTCCACCTCCAACTAATATTACGAAACTTCAATGTCTACATGGACGAGCAACCTATTTACAACGCTTCGTTTGTAATTTCGCACAAAAGATGCAGGGTTACATGAGATTGATGAAAAAAGACATCCCATTCATTTGGGATGACCAAGATCAACAGTCTTTTGATAGTTTGAAACATGCCATCATGCATGCCCCTGTGATCCAACCACTGAATTACTATCAAGATTACATCCTATATCTCACTGCTTTTGACACAACCATCACTATGGTTTTGGTGCAGGAAGACCAGAACACCCAAGAACATGTGATATACTACACCAGTAAAGGTCTTATTGACGTTGAAACTCGATATTCACATGTTGAGAAGCTCACTCTCGCGGCAGTTATTGCCGTGCAAAAGTTCCGACATTACATTTTTCTTTGCACCACCACCATCATCGCCTATTCGAACCCCATGTACCACGTTCTGAATCGTCAAGTGCTTGGAGGAAAGTATTCATGCTAGATCATGATACTGCAAGAATTTGATATTCTTTTCGAAAAATCCAAGTCGAAAAAATCTTTGGTGTTTGCTAAGCTCATTTGTGACCTCCCCCGTACCAATGTTGAATCTGAGCCCAATGACTCTTTTCCGGATGAGTCATTGTTTCTTATCAATACGTCTGATCCATGGCATGGAGATATCTCATTCTATCTTCAGACCCAACGTTTCAACCCTGAATTGTCTCGTGACGCCCTTCGTCGCTTATGCCACCATGCAAAGTATTACCTGATTATCAGTGATACCTTGTACCGTTGTGGTATCGACTCTATTCTTCAACGTTGTTTGACTCATGATGAAGCTGAACACGTTCTGAATGATTGTCACGCTGGGGCATGTGGTGGTCATCTCTCTAGGATGGCTACAACCCAGAATATTCTTCGCACAGAATATTATTGGCCGACTATCTTTAAAGATTGTATAGAGGCCATAAAAAAATGTCCTCCATGTCAACATTTTCATACGAAAAAGCGCACCCATCCCACCCCGCTACACCCGATTATTTCCGTTGGCCCCTTCGCTAAATGGGGCATCGATTTCATGCATTGTAAGCCTACCTCGACCGGGGGGCATAGTTACATCATTGTAGCTGTGAACTACTTTACAAAGTGGGCCGAGGAAATGCCTACATACACGAATGAGGACAAGACCGCCACACTCTTCATGTTTAATCATGTAATAGTGCGGTTTGGAGTTCCTCAAGCAATAGTTACCGACCATGGTTCTCAATTTATGAACCACATGGTTGATGAGTTGAGCGATAGATTGGGTTTTCACCATGAAAATTAAACACCATACTACCCATAGTCAAATGCACAGGTCGAGGCCATAAACAAGGTCTTGAAAACTATGGTTCAACGTATGGTGGGTACGCACAAGTCCAATTGGCATAATATACTCTTCTTCGCATTATTGGCTTATCGAACTTCCGTTAAAACCGCCACTGGATTTACTCCCTTCCAACTAGTGTATGGATTGGAGGCGATCCTTCCTATTGAGTGCGAGATTCCCTCCCTCAAGCTTGCCATCGAACTTCTCCCCAACACTACTACCGAGGAAGAACGTTTCCTCTACCTAGATAAACTCAACGAGACTCGCCGAGATGTCGTTCTTGCCAACAAGGCTCATAAGAGATGCATCAAAGCGCAGTACGACAAGTCGGTAGAACCTTGCGCCTACAGCGAAGGAGATTTGGTCCTCACATATGACCAAAAGCATGATAAGATGGGGGCAGGAAAGTTTGAGTCCATGTGGCATGGACCTTACGTAGTGAAACGCGTCTTAGAGAAAGGAGCTTATGAGCTTGAAGACTACAACGGGATATTTCCTTAGGTGAGCCTCGCAATGGGATCTACCTGAAGAGGTACTATGCCTGAGTCTTCCATGTATAAGTGCTTTTGTATATACTATACATGGCGTGTGTGTGTTTTTGTGTGGTGTGATGCTTTGATTTTTTGCATGCTTAGATCTTGTTTTGTTTCTTATATCATGTTCTTTCTGCATGTGCAAATGGCAACTTGATACAAATTTGCGGACGGTGCTAGCTGGCACACCCGCAACCTTGCTTCGGCAGCCTAGGTACTCTATTCACCTACCGGCGAGCTTATCAGCTCAGTAGGAATGTGTCTAGGTTTCACGACCAACAATGCTGCAGAATATCAAGCAGTCATTAGAACCCTAATCGACACCATTTCTTTGGGTATGGACCACGTTGTCATCCACTTGGATTCTCAACTAGTAGTCTCTCATCTTAACCGAGTCTACGCCATCCGTGATCCTGTCTTACTCCGTCTCTATAGACGATTCCGTCTTTTGGAAAGGTCCTTTGAGTCCATTCAGTACCTGCACATTCCAAGAGACGTGAATACATTTGTCGACTCCATGGCTGACTTCATCTTAGATTGGTACATTGCACACACATGAGCATATTCATGAACTGTTAAAGTAGACATAACATGTAAATAACTCATTTTATAAGCAAAACACATAAACAAGATTGCATCATTCATCCATTTTAAACACATATATGTATAAAATCGCCAAAATGTTCGTTATATATATCATCATAAAAGTAGTGCTGGTACAAAATCTGAAGCATGACGACTTTCAGTGAGTCTCTACAAAATCTGAAGCCTCGTAGCTTTCAGTAGTACAAAATCTGAGGCTTCTAAGCTCTTAGTACATGCATAATAACAGTATAAGGCCTAGCGCTTGGCCCGTACACCCCTAGGTCTAACTGCTCTAGCCTGCTGAGTATGAAAGCAATCAACTGCTCTCGTGACCCTGCGAAGCAGCGCGCAGATGTTCCCACCGTATATCCTTGCATAGGCCGCGGTAACTCATCTACTATCAACTTTGGAACATCTAACTTCAACCCACTCAGGTTGGCATAGACATCTTCCATCTCGGCAATGGAAGCATGTACGGCTGGAGCCATGACTGCTCCCTCTCCTCTCTCTCTCCTCGCAAGAAGAGAGACTCCTATCGGTCGTACAGGGCCCACATCTTCACACACATGTTGTTAACTTGTCAGCACTATAACAAAAAAAATCATAAATATACAAAACTAAAAAGTACAAGGGTTATTTTTTCTTACCTATATCTCCCCATGCTGCCCCCTCAGGTAGTACCAGGTCTGGGTCATCTCTGTAGTCCGTACCACCATACGGGTAATCCTCTACCATAAGTAATTGGCCTTCTAGCCAGGTGAAGAACTCAAGACCATATCCGACAATGGAACCCCCACCATGTCGGGCCATCACCTCTTTCCATCTAATCATGTGAGGATCCTTCGGATCCCTGTCATCTAGTGGTACCTATGGGCACAAAAGAGGAACCCATTCCAGTAAGAACGAGATCACTATCGAACCATAGCCGAACTGCTTGAGCTCTCCCCGCCGACACTTGGTCAGCTGAGCTCAGATGTTCGCGAGGAGTCCCTTGCACCAGTTGAAGATATTCGGAGACATGCAGTCCTCCGCATATAACATTTATGACCTAGTGGCTAAATGCAGTGAATGTATCTGTTCACTAAGTTAACCGTGTCCGGTTAAGGGTTAATAGTCGAATCCGACTCTCATATTGATTAATAGATAAGAATAATATATTTGATGGTGATTATAAAAGTACAATAAGATCGCCTTTATAGGGCTTGAGGAAGCATAGTGAAGGGTTACGCCCTTTCACTTAGTAACCTAATATTCTATTAATTATATAAATAATAACATTAATTAAATATTCACAGCATTGCCTTCCCCTTTTGGAAAGCTTTGTCCTCAAAGCTTGAGTATTTTCCTAATGTCGTCCTTCATTCAGATTCAGTGTTGGTATTAGAATCGGACATGATTTCTTGTGTAGAGACTTGCACTTCCTTTCCATTGATGATTTTGCACTGTATTGTCTGATTGTTCCTACATTTATGGCCCGGGATCCAATCATCACCGCATTGACGACATATGTTTTTCTTCTTTTTTCTATTATCAAAGTAACTGTTAGATGACTTTGATATATTTTCCATTTCATAGGCATATGATTGAGGTTTGTGGCATTGATGGCCGGGTGACCAAGTATCTACACAGTACCTACATTGTGTCTCTTTTTCTTGTCGATAATGGTTATCACCTCTTGTTTTTATTCCTTCCAATTTGCGTTCTGCGGCTTTGCTTTATGTCTTGCTACCTCTACGTTAGGTATGTCATGTAACTTTAACTCTTTTTGGAGGTACGATTTTAGACCTCCTAAATAGATTTCGAGTCTTTGTTTGTTAGACAACCCAAATACTCGTGTCGATAAGGATTCCTAATGATGTGTGAATTCCTCAACGCTTCCAACCTGTTGTAATCAGGTAAGTTTACTGAAAAATTCATTTTCTTTGATACCTTGAAACCTATTAAAAAAATCATTTTTGAACAAGTTCCAGGTGTAGGCAAAATTGTCTCTCTTCCACCATAAGTACCAATTATAGGCGTACCCTTCCATATGCATTGACGCATATTTCACCTTCTCCTCATCAGATTGAATATTGTAAATGTCGAAGTATTCTTCTGCTTTGTTTAGCCAAGCAACGCATTGGTCTTCACTTCCATTGTATTTCATCAACTCTATTTTTGCCTTAGGTGGGTACACTATGTAAGGGTGATATTGATTCCCTTTTGCTTTATGGTTTGATGGTGGATCGGAACTACTGGATGACGTAAGTGACATATTTGAACTGCTTTGTTGTTGGCAGTGATTTTTATCTTTTTTATTCTCTACTATCTTACTGATAGCTTCTATTTGGCTGTTTAATCGTGCCTCCATATCTGGCAGTACTTTTGTTTCTATCTCTTGCTTAAGCGTCGCATTGTTAATATTTATTTCTTTTTGCAATTCTTCTTGATTCTTGGCAAGTGCTTCCTGTGTGAAAATATGAAATGAGGCATCTAGCATGTCTGGACTGCCGACTTGGTCTTTTTTTTGCATTAGTCTTTGTAACACCTCCATTAATGTATTATGGTTCTGCGTCATTTTTTGGTCTAACATTTTTTGTTCCTTGCTCATAATGTTGAACTTGTCGTCCATTTTCTGCTCCATTACTTGAATGACTTCCTCTTTAATTTCTTTCTTAAGTGCTTCTTGGCTCTTGGTGGTCATTTCCTTGAAAGTTTGGAAATCCTTCTCTATTTTCGCAATTTGAGCTTTTAACTCCGTCGTCATGCTTCTTAAGTGTGGTGGTGAATAATTGGAATCGATTTTGGCTTATGTGGTTAAGGACAAATAAAAATAAAAATTATTATTATTTGGGAATAATAATATTATATATATTATAAAGTTTAGAATAAATATTATTAATAATAAGTTTATTATATAATATTTATTTAACTTTTATATATATTTTTTTGAATTTTTGTTGATGTAGGGTTTCGTGGAGATGGCGGCTGGAAGATCGCTTGGAGGTATGACAGCGCTACAATGGTGGCAGGCAGCGTTGGAGAGGCAGGCGAGGTGGTGCGTGAGCGTGATGGGAGGTCGAGGATGGAGATGGTGGAGTGGAGAGGAGGGCGAGGTGAAGATCGCTGGTGTGGAATGGAGAATCCTGGAATAGATTTTCGCTGAGAGAACTTCATGCATTGAGTACTGGAGCGAAAAAGTGTTGAGAGCCGAAACCGAGCTCAGAGGAGCAAGACTGCCGCAACCGTATCTGGTTGGATTTGAAGGGAGAGCCGAAACCGAGCTCTGATACCAAATGCAGTGAACGTATCCGTTCACTAAGTTAACCGTGTCCGGTTAAGGGTTAACAGTCGAATCCGACTCTCATATTGATTAATAGATAAGAATAATATATTTGATGGTGATTATAAAAGTACAATAAGATCGCCTTTATAGGGCTTGAGGAAGCATAGTGAAGAGTTACGCCCTTTCACTTAGTAACCTAATAATCTATTAAATATATAAATAATAACATTAATTAAATATTCACAGCACTAAATGTGGAGCTTGGCTCCCTGCTATCCTCGTGATGGTAAAGAGTATGGCACGCAGAGGAGATTCCCGTACTTCTTTAATGGGAATCTTCCCACTAGAAGCACAGGTGTTAGGAGTACAAAGTTGTAAGATCATGGCATCCACATTCTGATCACTTCCCCATGATCCAGTAAGAGTCACATTGTCCCCTCTTCGGGACAATCCAGTCAGAAAATAGATGTCCTCGACATCTATGGTGAGTATGTGCTCACTGATCACAAAATACTGTTGAGCCGCATCCCAACATGTAAGCATATGTGTCAATAGTGGGATTTGGGCCCTCATGCACTGGATCTGGAAGAACTTAAGGAGACCACAGTTCCTCAGTGCTTCCACACATTGTGGATCGCTTGCAGCTTGTATGTCATCAACCTCGTGTTCTCGTTCATGCCACTCTAAGACCATTTTTGCTGCTACTAACCTGCCAAAAGGGGCATTTAAACATTGTTAGGACTCACTTCAACCACTGGAAGTTCTTCTGTTGGGTTTAATTTTTTTTTTTGGGTTGGACGTTTCCATCGTTGCACTCCATTAATACGGACAGTGCGACATCGTCACAACCCGACTTTGCGAAATTTGCGACGACCCGGGTTCATCGGAGTTCTCGTAAGGGAAAACTACGACTACCCGAGGACGCAATAGCCCTCCACAAATCAATGAAAAAACCCAAAAAAATGAACCAAAATAAAAAATGTAAACTACTAAGATTATGTTGGATGAAGTTTAGAGTTACCTGTTCTGGACGGCTAGTGAACTGGTTGCTCGTAGCTCTCGAAATCAACAAGTGAACTTTTGGCTCCAAATGACACTTCTTCTCCTCAAATTGGCAAATGAACAATGGTGACTATATTTGGTTTTTTGTTTCTATTTATAAACAAAATGGAATATTCTTTTTCAAATATTTGATGCTTTTAGGTCATTTACTATAGTTTGGATCATTTTTATCGCATTTGAACACTTGGTTGACTATTTGACCTAGTTTTCGAGTGTGTGGGAGTTGTTAAGTGGATCTTGCATGTCATTCTCGCAATATAACGGTCACTTCAGGTATGAAAAACCCCTTGAATGTTTTGTCATTATTTTTATATCCGTTAGATTGTAATTATTTTATGATGATGAGCTTACTCTTAGTTCTTTCTCGTACTCTTGAAACTATGAGAATAAGTTTTCGAGTTACGATTTATCACTTTTTCGGGCTCATTAAACTCCTATGGAAAAGGAACCCCCTGGAGTCTATCTTTAAGCTCTTTTAGGCTCTCGAAATACGAAAAGATTGCCAAGCAAACTTATCGCGTTCACGTTTGTTAAAGTATTTGAATGGTCGTCTTCCCGGTGATAGTTTACCCTCTTTTCGGACTAGGGGGCACTACTTACGAAAAAGGTATACTCCAGTCAATCATGACTAGAAGAGTCCTCTCCCGCGTTGTTTTACCCTTTTTCGAGCGATGAGGCTAACTTTATGAAAAATGACCATTGGAGTCTTCTTTAGTCCTTTTCAGACTCTCTAAACATGAAATGATGATCGAGTTTACCTTCTATGGACTCGTTAAACTTCCACATTGAAGGGCCCGTCATGGGACGAAACCCTCCTATCCCAGGTTCGGAAAACATTTGGGATTGGACTCGTTTATGAGATGAGCTACACCGAGCATCTGGTTACCCTCATCAAGCTTGTAAAAACACATGAGGCACTCATCATTCATGATGGGGAAAAATGAAAGCTTTTATGTTACACCCTTTTGTGGTAGTACCTAGTCGTTCTTGAACATGGCTCTCGTTTGCATTTGCATACTACACTTGGATCATCGATTTTTCCTCGAGTTTTACCTATTTCCTGAGTCTTGTCACTCCTTTGAGTCATTCAAAGAAAGCTTCCATCATCAGTTGCATTAGGATTTGGTATCATGCTCGTTACATCAATACTGCCAAGTCATGCCATGCCCATGTTGAAGAATACCCTCACTATTCATTATCTACAGTCAATATACTTTCCATCATGTCGGTCTACTCTGAGTCAGTCTTGCATGTTACTATATCATCCGATCTGCTCTACACATCCTTTGTCGTGTTTCATGTCGATGATGGGGGATACATCATGGCCCTCCTTCGACGGATTCATCCTTTTCGACTTCAACACATCATCCTGGGATTGAACCTAGAAACCAACCAAGTACCTTGGCCCTACATGCCTCAATGGCAGGTTACCTCACTTTCAACATGAGTTTACATCATTGACTCTTGATTGAAAGATTTCATCTTGCGTTCAACTTCAACTCATTAATTCACACTTGATGATATGTACTGTGATACCTTGGGAATCATTGAAATTAATGGTGGTTTCCCTCGCGCTTGTTAACGATATACAGCAATGACCGGTAATCAAGTGGTTTCTACCATGTTCGATGTCAAGACATTTGTAATCACATGGATAGATTCGTATCATTACGGGTTAAGCTTGAAGACCCTGGGGAGTCATGCTTTACCCAGGTTGCGATGGAGATTGTATTAAGTCATATCACACGGATCCACATTTGTATTGGTCATGGCTGTGTTATCGTCTCATCATGGATCTACGCTTGTGTCTAGTAGCCATGATTATGTTCAGTCGATCATTACTTCCATGGATCTGCATTGTATTGGTCGACAGCCATGTTTTACATCATATGAGACTGTGTACTCAAAGTCAATTATACTGCAGCGACATTCTTTCGTCCGACAAGCCATTGCCATTTCCTTCTATCAAAGCATTTCACTTGTCCAAATTTCAACAGCTTCATGCTTTGGGGGGCATTTTGTTACACCTAAAATCTTACCATCTTGAGATTCAGTGTATACATCCCTAAAGTTTCCTTGACTGAGTTATTGACCTAGAAGAGATATAACCCATCTATACTAGGTTTTGAGAGGTTGTTGCACGCTGCAGTCATGCAACTTGCGACGTCGCATCTTTCTCTTTTACAAGGTGCGACGATGTCAGTTAATAGACAAAAATAGCTCCTTCGAGCCCATTCTCGAAGCTAACTGACATGGATCCCTATCCCTACCTCTTAGGAGAGCTGGAACTTGGTTCCTAACCTCTTGGAAGGATCCCCCATCTCTCTCCTACCATATCTCAACCCACCCTATCCACTTAGTCCTATATAAATGAATCTCATTCCCATTCCAAAGGGAGGAATTCTATAGTGTCTACATGCTGGTGAAATCATCCTAAGAGAGATCTCTACTCATCCATTGAGAGACTCCCACTTCCTTGAAGAGGTTATGGCATTGGCTTGGATGGAGAAGGATTGCTACGTTGAGCCTCAGTTGTAATCATTCTTTTCTATGTACTTTCCCTATATTTACAGTAATATATATGCTTTCCACCAATATTGTTGTGTTGATGATATTGTGTAGGTTACCTGCTTAACTGTTTACTTAGATCTGTTATCGTTTGGACGTTTTTACTTGTTTGTCTTGTTTTGTGCATCTTAGCAGGTCTTGCAACTTAGATCTGATGACCGTGAGGCGTGGAACAACATCCTGGAGAAAGGGCTACAAACTTAAGGTAAGACATCCGATAACTTGATCCTTAACTAGATCTAGGAAAGTGGTTTATAGTTTGTTCTGTTTGTTCTAGACTCACATTGAGCTAGGGAGATCTGGCTCGCTTCCGCTCGAGTGGATTGTCCGTCAAACAGATGTGGAATCCAATCAGTACCATGGTGGTCAACTGGATAGGTCAACATGTAGGTGGCATAACTTCTTCATACAGACTCTAATTGGGGTGATTCTTAGATTGTTGCAAAGGTCTTGGGGTGTAAAATAGCATCAAGGGGCATGTTGTAAACGATGAAATTTTAACCCAAAAAAACATCGTTTAATCCCTCAAACAGGCCTCTAAAGGTTCTAGGCTCCAAATCCACAAAGTGAGATCTACCCCTAAAATGGGCCTTACAAGCCAATTCATCCAAACTTTCCACCCATAAAGTACCAAAATAGATAATAAAAAAAATTGTATATTGATACATTTCGAATCACACCTCCCCATTTTGGGAGGATTTTGGTCCCCAAAATATTTTAGTAAATGAGGTGAGGAAATTTTTCCTCTACCTTCTCCTTGGAGTACCATTTAGTCTTATCTGGAAGTTGTCCTTTCAACCCCACCTGCAATAGTTCCTATTGTCCTCAATTGGTTTTCCTAGACTTATTCTACAAAAATGTGTCTTCTTCTAACTCTACCTGAGCCTCTAGTGCTAAGTCCTCTATAGAAGGTAAGACCTACTCAAGTTCTTGGTCCAACATGGAAGGTTCATAGAGTTTCATATTTTCCACATTCATTATTAAGTGAATGCACATATATGGGGGTAGACCAAGTCTATATGCATTATCTCCTATCTTCTCCAACACTTCGAAAGAACCATACTGTAATTCCTTGATATTCTTAATAGGACCTTGTAGGATTTCCCTATTCAAGTGCAACCAAACTCTATATCCCACCTTGATTTTTTTCTCAACCCCGTGTTGGTCATGTCTTGCTTTATACTTTTCATGTGACTTTCAATGCCTTTGGTACTTGTAAATGGATTTGCCTAATCTTATCAATGAATTTTTCATATCTTAATTCTTCACCTATCATGTCTTCCCTCACTCCCCCTTTTTTTCCATAAACAACATCTAAAGATCAAGGTGGAAGATAGCCAAAACAAGTTTCAAAAGGCGACTTTTCAATGGAAGTGTGGACTGCTCTGTTATAAGAGTGTTAGATGTAGATCAGATTGTCATCCCAAGTCTTCAGATGCTTCTAATTGTAACCCCTCAAAAGATACACCAAATTCTTGTTGACTACTTATATATGCTCATTTCTTTGTGGATGTAATGCTATAAATATATTCAACTTAGTGTCCATCTTCTCCCAAAGTGTAGTCCAAAAGGCACTAAAAAATATGGTATCCCTGTCTGAGATGATACTCTTGATATTCCAAATTGCAACCAAACTTTCTCAAAGAACATGTTTGTTGCTTCTTGTCCTTTGAAGCAACATGTTTGTTTTTTCTTGTCCTTTGATGGAACAATACAATAACATCATAAGAATGGAACCCTTTTTTTCCTAACGACTCGGTATTTAACATAGAATGATAGTCGTCTAGGGTTAGTTCTAAGGTTTTTGCATGCCCCAACTCAAATTAGGGTTATGTTTTTGGACCTTCTATAATTTTCTTGAAATCCCACACATGACTGGCTTTGCATGTGTGATAAATGAGAGCTAACATGGAATCCACTCAGTACCATGGTGATCAACCATGGTCAACTAGATATGTCAACTTGTAGGAGGCATAACTTCTTCATACAAACTCTAATTGAGGTGATTCTTAGACCATTGGAAAGGTATCGAAGTGAAGAATAGTGTCAAGGGAATGACAAATAATTCATTAACCTAAGAGATAAATAATTTATTTTTTTTCAAATTGGGCAAGTTGCATGGATTATAGAAAATCAACCTCTGGATATGTATTCAACCTTGGCACAAGTGCAGTTACATGGACCAACAAGAAGAAGCAAGCAATATCCCTTTCATCAACAAAAACAAAATATCAAAGAGAAATGAAGGAGCATGTGAGGTAGTTTGGCTCAAGGGGGTGCTTTCAAATATGAAGATGTAGCATATAGAGTCAACGCCCCTACTCTACAATAATTAAGGGGTGCTCAAACTAGCCAAGAATCCAATATTCCACAAGCATACCAAGCACATTGAGATACATTGCCGCATCATCAAATAAGTTGTATAAAATGGAGTTATTAAGTTGCAATACTCTCCCACAAAAAACCAAATTGTAGACATTTTCACCAAGTCTTTGGGCACTGAAAGGCATGTAAACTTTTGAGATAAATTCGGTGTAGTTAGTAGATTGACCATCAAGGGAGGGTGTTAAAATAAAACTTAGTTTAAAATGGTAAATTAGATATTAGACTTGGACACTAAAAAAGTCACTTTTGATCTTATGTTATTTTGTGCTCTGTTTCATTTTATTATGTTTCTTTTATTAGTCTATCCCACTTTCATAATGTGCATTGACTCAACCTAATTATAAACCCTTTATAAGAAAGCTTTCACTTGCTCATATATGCAATAAATTACAATAACTTTTCTGAGTTATTCTTAGTTTCTTTATGTGCTCGATTTTTTTGATAAAAAGAAGAAAAGATGTTTGTTGCAAATTATTATGTGCTCACTATTGTTGGTAGTGATAGGGTTGAATGTGAACATGGCATGATTATTGATGTTTACCATGTACCCCAACTAAATCAAAATGTGTTTTATGTACAACTCACTCAAGTTGAAAATAAGGTATGAATTTTGACCTAATAAGCTTGTTGTAAAATATATCTACAATGATTTTGTTATTGTTGTTGAAGTTATTATTGATCCCAAAGACAAATTTTATTAGTTTTGTGAATTTCCAAAGAAGGATACATGATCAACCACACTCATAGCTAAGACTGATGATAAAAGAAAGATTTGGCATGAAAGGCTCACATAGTGTCCTTTGCGCAAAGAATAAACCTTCCCTAGATAGTGCAAGATACGTTTTAAGCTTCATTGATGATATTTCAAGATTTACTTGGGTATATTTCTTGAAGGACAAAGACATGGATTTTGAGAAGTTCAAAGAATTTAGGAAATTCACTAAAAAACAATGTAGCCATCCTATGAAATGGTTGTGGGAAAGGCATTTGAACGGTACTTGTTACAAAATGGCATCTAAGAGAAGAGATATCTACCTTACTCCCCAACAAAATGGAATTGTTGAGAGGAAGAATAGGACTTTGATTGATATGGCTAAATGTTTGCTTTAAGAAAAAGAATGTTGCTTAGTTTTTGGGAAAATATTTTTTTATACTTAAATTATATTTTAAATGCAATCTCAACAAAAAACAGTGTGGGATGTGACTCCTCTTAAAAATTGGAATGGAATGGAACCTTTGATCAAACATCCAAGAGCCTTTGGATGTGTGTCTTGAGCTCATATTTGTAATGAGAAATAGAAGATGTTGGATCCAAGAGTCATGCTTGTATCATAGTGCTACTCTAAACAATAGAAAAACCTATAAACTATTCAATCCAGTCAAACATGAAGTGATTTGTCAGAAAGATGTCATGTTTGATGAGAAAGCCTTGCGTATTTCATTGTTGACATCTTCTTTGAATATCTTGACCTGAAATTCAATTGACATCTTGGGGAATTTTGAATCCACTAAGTTGACTAGTCTATTTTTGGAAAATACTATAACCATTGAACTAACTTATATTGAGATTTCTACTACATAATTAACTACTAGTTAGAAATGTTGAAATGATTCCCTAGATAGTGATGAAGTCACACTATGCTTCCTCTTATAGAGGAAGCTCATTATCCTATGTGGGTAACTCAAACAATTGAAGTTAATGGTGCTCATGTAAGTAATGTGTGTAATTCAAGAAAGACTCGAGGTTTGAAACAAAAGGGAAATGCTACACTAATGGCATGTGTGCTAGAGGCATGTAACCCTAAGACACATGCAAGTGCACATGATTGACCAAAATGGGAAAGCGTTGTGGATGAAGAGTATGGTTCCTTGATGAAAAATCAAACAAGGGACCTATTTAATTGACCACAAAGAAAGAATACTATCAAATGCACATGAATATGCTAGACTAAGTTCACATCGAACAAGGTTTTTTAGACATCAAGCTCGATTGGTAGCAAAAAGTATTTTCTCAACAAGAAGGTATTTAGTATGCTAAGACCTTTTATGTTGTAACTAAATTAGATATGTCCTAGTCATTATTTCTATAGTTAATTATTTTGGTTGGGAGGTACATTAGATGGATGTGAAGAGTGCCTTCCTACATAGGGATCTCATTGAGATTTTGTTGGTACCCCCAACAAGTCCCCTTGATTTTGTCAAAATAAAGGGGTCCCCATGTAAATTTTGTATATAAGGTTGTTTTCAATTTCTTTTGCTTGGTTGTAGAGTGGAATCAATTGATTTTCTTTATTAAATCCTTTTTGCATTTCCATTTATTTGACTTGGCTTATGCGTGTTGTTTAGGTTTTCTCACTCCTTGAATGCTCTTTAACATATCCTTCATGGCTTTAAAAATTGATGATGAATTTGGTCATTCTTCTTCTTAATTAAAGAGACAAATTTTAAAAAATTTAACTTGAAAAGAATATTGATTTATTATATTTTAAGTATATTTATAAGATTATAAACCAAATTTCTATATCTTATAAAAATTAACTTTGACACATTTAATATTTTAATTGGTTATTTTATCATTAAAATCTTAATTCACTTTTAAAAGAAATCACTTATCATTATGCATAAGTTTAAAGCACCAACTTTATCATTACTCATTTTTAAAAAGAAAATATGAATGATGGTAAAATGACGTGCTAAGTATTATAAATACTAAACAAATAAAAACCATTTATTTTGTTCAAGATATTATTCAAAGTCTTTATTTATTTTCCACATATGGTTTTGTAAATATGATTTTACACTTTTTACATTTACAACCTCCTCAAAATCATTATTTATTTACTCCACTTGAGGTTGGAATGAGAATCTAATTTGTTTATAAAGTGCTAAATCTGGAAATAACCTCACGGAGATATAAACTTTGCAGTGCTTACGTTGGGATTAAAATAAACAAAATTTTAAATATCATAGCTTTTGTTTCATTTCATTTTTTGCAGCTATATTGAATAATGGGAAAAGTTGATTGACTCAATAAGGACGAAGACTTTTGTTGATATTAAATTCGCTCATTCATTAGTTGTTTATGCGACATCTCTCTATGTATTCACTGGCACAATATTTTGAGTTGCCAAGAGACTTGGTATTGACAATTGCCAGATAATTACGACGAAGACATTTCAAAGGTAAAGTAAGCATGCAAAGTCTGTTGAACGTCGGGCCCATGCATGAAAGGAGTTTCCGTTAAAGGAAATAAGAAACCGCATTAGAGAGTGAATCTCGCCATCCAATTTCGGCGTGTGATAACTGACATTCAAATCGCCGGTATTCTGGCGATTGGCGATGGAAATTTTTTTGGCCAGGTATAGTTTTATTTTTTTTATTATTTTTTTGGAATTTCGAGGATCTAAGTGTCTTAAAATGGGCCAAAAACTCTAGAGACACCATTCCATGACATAGTTCCACAGTAAATGAGGTGAAACTACGATTCTACCAATTTTTATAACCAAATCTAGGAAACAAATCACCAAAAAAGCGAAACGATTTGAGTGCCAGTTATCGCACGCCTCCAATTTCAGTGAAGACTGTTTCATCTAACAAATCATAAAGACCAAAGATCATATCGTTCGGATAATTATCATACGGTTAGCGATGAGATGTTTTGGCCACGTTTTTCTCTTTCTAGAAACTGCGACCTCACAAATGAGTTTCCTGCAAAATGATGGTCATGAATAAAAGATCGTTCCAAGTGAGATGATCTTTGTGTTAATGGCATGCAACGGCCAGCTCACTAAGTAGTTACATTGGTGAGCATATGGAGGGTCGAATTAAAGTACCACGTAGCCATGAAGTTTAATCACAAGATAGCGACCAATAAATCTGCTTCTAGAAAATCATTTGAAACTGCCACGCATGAGTTCATTGAAGAAATTTCTCTGAGTTTGTTTTTCCTATTCTCTAGAAAAGAGGAGGACAATCCCACCTTCCTTATCTCTGTATGTAATTGATCGATTAACTGCCAAATCATCAAAGTGATTCTTAATGGAGAAAATGCTCGACCCAAGTCAGAAGATTGAATCATGTTTACTGGACGTGATAATACAATATATTGGTAAAAGGCATGGTCATCCATTACCGCAGGTGCCTCGGTTGAAAGTATTTATGATCACCCATCCGATCAACATTACACATGCTGTGAATTGATGAAGTTATAAGAAGAATATTTTATTTTCACTTGTCAATTTATCTTAGCAACAATTCTTTTGTTCCATTCTTTATTAAATTTTTATTTATCTTTTATTCAACAATATTTATTGACATATGCAGGTTTCATGGAAAAAAAAATAATGAAGGATTGATGAATTGGACGTGAGAATGAAGTTTGGAAAAAGAACGGGTAAAAGTGAATATCATCTTATGAAACTCAATCAAATCAAAGAGAAATCGAACAGAATAAAAGATAAATGAACCAACATTTAATAAAGTTTGGAAAAAGATCATAGAAAAAGATTCATGCTTCTGAACTATGGAGAGGAGAATATAAAAGGGAGTTTTTTTTTATCTATCTATTTTTCATTATTCCTCTTATTTATTATTTTAATGCACGAGTTTGAAGTAAACAGAAACATTATTATTTTGTTTCTGCTCGTATCTTTTTACGAGAATTATTGCCAGAAGAACAACCTTCTTATTATCTTTTGCGATAATTTTGTGTTAATTCTCATTATGTTCGTGGTCATGATACGTTGCTGTGCAGATTACAGTAAACAGGCTACTTTTAAAATGATGAGGATAAATATTAATTCGCAGAACTACGGAATCGAATGGTTCAACTCGTCAGCTCGAGGGAGGAATTGATTGTTGTTTACTCCACGGAAACAACGCCTCCATAGTTGCTGCACGCGCCAGAAATGAAACATCTGGAAACCATAGATCATTAAGAGAAAGATGCAAGCTGGTATGAAATTAATGAAAGGCACGTTTATTTCTAGAAGTTGAATCGCGCACCAGAACTGAGACATGAATTTCGGGTTCAGTTTGCGAACAAACCAGGACGGATTTGGAAGAACCGTTGAAAACCCACTTCACAAATGGGTTCCTTTACCCCTAACCGCGGACCGTTTTGGAAATCTCCCAACAGGTTAGGAGAAATTCGTGCCCGAACAGAGGCCAACTTTCCAGAATTTAGTTGCGACCAGCAAGGAGATTCAGTTCGGCTTCTGTTTGTTTTCATTGTCTATTTAAACAATAGAAGCACCCTACAGGAGAGTGGGGGGCTCTCCATAGAACTGGAGATGAATTTTTTCTCTTCTGTAATCATTTTTTCCTCTGTAAACTTCGTTTAAAAAGAGAAGATTTGAGGAGACGCTACCTGGGGGGAAACCATCAGAAATTTGTGAAATTCTTTTCTAAATTCTCTTTGGTTTTTCTCCTGTGTGGATTCGAGCATGTAAAAGAGAAACTGTGTATTTTGGAGTCAAGACATCAAATGTGCAGAGAGGTTGTGATATTTTTATCTCTGTGATACTGGTAAGCGCTTGTTCACAAATTGGTATCATTTTAGAACCTTTTTTTTTTAATACTTATACACACTCCATATGGTTTTCTGCTATCATTACTATTTGTAATTATACTTTGTTATAATTATGTAGATTGTTAACGTATTGGTCGAAGCACAATTCATTTTGATATTTGATTTTAATATTGTATGAATAAGTTTTAGTTAATTTTTTATAATTGAATCTGGTTATATAATATTATGTTATATTGATTTACTTAATGATATATCTGTGTTTCTAACAGATACTTAATTAAATAATTAATCATTTTTAAATTTCAAATGTTAAAGTGTTATCTGTTAATTGTTCTATGATATTTTATGTTTTTGAATGATAAATGATTATTTGTCTCTTATTCTTGAAATGTGAATGTTATTTTTGAAACAAAAGTTATGTGATATTAACTGTTAACATTTGATACATTTGATAGCTAGGTGCAGGGTCCAATAACTTGGAGTCTCATTTATATTCTTAAAGTGACTTTATTAATGTGTTTTTATTAAAGTATCTTTTTGATGTGACTTTATGATTTAAAAGTGAGTCACACTTTATTATGTTTCTAAAGTGACTTTAAGTCATAAAGTGTACTTTTTTTTAATTAAGGTAATGTGACTTTTCAAAAATAAAATTTATTGTAAAGTTCACTTAGGAGATTTAAGTGAGTGAGAGATTAGATCCCAGCCATAGATCTCTTGGTCAGGATCTAATCTCGTCCATTGAAGTTGAAAAGTCATGAGAGTAACCCTAATAGAGTAAATAAAAGATGAAAGAGACTTCATTTTGCATAATCTGAAGGAGAGGAGCAACACGCATCTCTAGAGGAGAGAAAAAAAGGCACGGGCTCCAAGAGAGTTGGAGTTGGCTCGAATCCCAAGAGAGCTGGGTGAGAAGAGCATGATTTTCTAGAAAAATATGAGCAGCAGAATACAGGAGAGGAGCAACAGCTGAAGTGGGCACTTTTCCCTAGGTGAGGGCACAGTTCCCAAGACATTTCTTCAGCATTTAAGAGGGCCATACAGCACAGACTGAGGAGGGCCGTACTGCTGAGTTGGTGTGCATAGGAAACAAAGCAGAGTGGGCACATTTTTGAGGCAACCAACAGCATCAACTTCTAAAGAGTTCCGTACAGTACTGAAGGGAAGATCTATTGCTGGTTCCTTGCATAGAAATCAAGGTAAACAGAAATGCAAGTGACTGTCTTGGGCTACACTTCTTTGCATGTTTTTCCAGGCTGTATATTGCACTATTTTGAGAAAACTTTGTGCTCAGATTTCTGGATCTTATTGTACTGTACTGAAGTGTATTGCTGATGTAATGCTCTAATATTTTGCTGCTAGCTAATATATTTTTCTAGAACTGGTTTTCCCCAGGGGTTGGGGGGTTTTTCCAGGGTCTTATTTGACCGAACATACTGTGTTTATGTATTTTACAGTCTGCTGTAAATGTGTTTATTTCCGCTGCTACAGATGCTTCATGAGTAGTATATTCACCTACAGTGTTTTGAAATTTAAGCTTGATATACGTGTAATTATTTTTTACTGTTGAGGTCAATATCAGAGTATTTCCTGAAGCATTCGACATTAAACTCAGTTGGCTGTTAAGTGGGCAGAATTTTGAGTTTTCTAGGTGTTCTGCATTTTTTGAGTTTTCTGTCATTTTTCAACATGGTATCAGAGCTGGAGCTCTGAGGTTTCAATGGACTGTTGGGCAGCAGAGAAGCGCTGATATTTTTTTTGCAGATGATGTGCATGTGAAGTAACAACTATCTGTTAATTTTTTATAGAGTGAGCAGAAAGGTGTTGGTTCAGTACAGCTGAGTATTTTTGGTCAAAAAGGCAGAGTGTGCCTTGTTGGAAAAAGAGCAGAAGTAGATGATGGCTTGCATCCGGTATGAAGATCGGTTGGAAGGGATTTCCAACTACTTACAGTGGAAAGCCCGGATGACAGTTGTTCTCAAGGAAAACAAGTTATTGGCCTTTGTTAGTACCACAGTGGTTCCTCCCGTAGCTGATCCTATAGCCCTTAACATACATGAGGTGAAGGAGGCCAAAACGCAGAGACTGCTTCTGGATGGTGTTCAAGATCACCTCATCCCATATTTGGCAGAGAAACTAACTGCTAAGGTGATGTGGGATACTTTAAAAAGTTTGTATGAGACCAAGAATGAAAATTGTAAAATGGCCCTAAAAGATAAGCTTCAAGGCACTAAGATGACAAGAGGTGAGAATGTAGCCTCTTACCTCACTAGACTCAGACAAATAAAAGATGAATTGAGTTCAGTTGGTGAGATGATTCTTGATCCCGAGCTAGTGCGGATAGCCCTGAAGGGCTTCACTAAAGAGTGGGATGTGTTCGTGAAGTGTGTAGTTGGCAGAGAGAACTTTCCCTCTTGGGAAAGACTATGGGATGATTTTACTCAGGAGGAGATCTGAGAAGGGAAGACTGAGCAGGTTGCTGATGAAGAGAATGTGGCCCTTTCAGCTAAGGGTAGAAAGAAAAACGGTGGCTCGAACAGTGGAGCCAAAGACTTGAGCAAAGTAAAATGCTTTGCTTGCCAGAGTTATGGTCACTATGCTGGGCAGTGTCCCAACAAGAAGAAGAACAAGAAGAAAGAAGAGCCTAAGGCAGCCTCTCCAGCTGAAGTGGGAGATTTTGCGACGAAATTCGAGAGGGAATTCTCGCTCGTCTCAATTCTTTCAGATAGTACTGTAGCAAAGAGTTTGGATACTGGAGCATGGTACATAGATAGTGGAGCAACACACCATATGACGAGGATACGAGCAGTGTTCCGAGAGTTGACAGGTATTGACAGAGTTATACTGACTGAGGATGGGTATGTCGGCACCCATGCAGTAGGAGTTGGAAAATTCCTATTCCAACTCGAGTCTGGTGGTTATCTGGAGGTTGGCGATGTGTTGTTTGTTCCAGAGCTGAAGAGGAACTTGGTCTCAGTTTCAGCTTTGGAGGATGACGGATATGCGGTTCTTCATGTGAGTGGACGTGTTTATATATATCCGGTGAGTGGGGGCTTGGGTGCAGCGAGTCTGCTTGGCATCCATGATGATCGGATATACCGAGTTTTGGGGCATCCGGTGGATGGTGAGCCTGGTGAGAGATCAGACTCAGTGGCAGCAGCAGTGGCTGTCAGTGTGGAGGATTCATCCAACTCTGTGAGGAAACAGAGTTGGTATGATATGGTTCTTCAGGATGAGCAGGAGAGTGAGGAGAACTCTCAGTTCAGAGTTGTCAGACGGAGACCTTCAGCAGTTGATCCAGTGTAGGTATCTGAGAGGCATTCAGATTCAGAGGGAGCTTCAGTTATTGGAGGGAGAGATCCAGGTGGAGCTGATGACAATAGTACCTCCCTCACTAAGAGGGAGTGTTAGCATTTGATAGCTCGGTGGCACTCCTGCATCAGGTGCCTAGGTGCAGGGGTCAATAACTTGGAGTCTCATTTATATTCTTAAAGTGACTTTATTAATGTGTTTTTATTAAAGTACCTTTTTGATGTGACTTTATGATTTAAAAGTGAGTCGCACTTTATTATGTTTCTAAAGTGACTTTAAGTCATAAAGTGTACTTTTTTTTTAATTAGGGTAATGTGACTTTTCAAAAAGAAAATTTATTGTAAAGTTCACTTAGGAGATTTAAGTGAGTGAGAGATTAGATCCCAGCCATAGATCTCTTGGCCAAGATCTAATCTCGTCCATTGAAGTTGAAAAGTCATGAGAGTAGCCCTAATAGGGTAAATAAAAGATGAAAGAGACTTCATTTTGCATAATCTGAAGGAGAGGAGCAGCACGCATCTCTAGAGGAGAGAAAGAAAGGCACGGACTCCAAGAGAGCTGGAGTTGGCTCGAATCCCAAGAGAGTTGGGTGAGAAGAGCACGATTTTCTAGAAAAATATGAGCAGCAGAATACAGGAGAGGAGCAACAGCTGAAGTGGGCACTTTTCCCTAGGTGAGGGCACAATTCCCAAGACATTTCTTCAGCATTTAAGAGGGCCGTACAACACAGACTAAGGTGGGCAGTACTGCTGAGTTGGTGTGCACATGAAACAAGGCAAAATGGGCACGTTTTTTAGGCAACCAACAGCATCAACTTCTGAAGAGTTCTGTACAGTACTGAAGGGGAGATCTATTGCTGGTTCCTTGCACAGAAATCGAGGTAAACAGAAATGCAAGTGATTGTCCTGGGCTGCACTTCTTTGCACGTTTTTCCAGGCTGTATATTGCACTGTTTTGAGAAAAATTTGTGCTCAGATTTCTGGATCTTAATGTACTGTACTGAAGTGTATTGCTAATGTAATGCTCTGATATTTTGCTGCTAGCTAATATATTTTTCTAGAATTGGTTTTCCCCAGGGGTTGGGGGGTTTTTCCAGGGTCTTATTTGACCGAACATGCTGTGTTTATGTATTTTACAATTTGTTGTAAATGTGTTTATTTCTGCTGCTAGAGATGCTTCATGAGTAGTATATTCACCTACAGTGTTTTGAAATTTAAGCTTGATATAAGTGTGTAATTATTTTTTACTGTTGAGGTCAATATCAGAGTATTTCCTGAAGCATTCGACATTAAACTCAGTTGGCTGTTAAGTGCGTAGAATTCTGAGTTTTCTGGGTGTTCTGCGTTTTCTAAGTTTTCTGTCATTTTTCAACATTAACTTTGGTGATTTTTCTCATGGTTATACCATTTAGCTTTTGTTATATGTATTTTCATAGAACACTGGCATAATTTATAATCAGCTCTTGGCCAAGATAGGATAGGTTAAATCAGATTAATCTTCAATTTTCAGATTAGTTTCTTCTACCTTTTAATTAGTAGTTGTTAAATAGATTATACATTTAGTTAGTTGTTCACATTCTTGAATAGTTTCTTTTTCGAAAATTCAAAACAAAACCAAAACTGAGACTCTCCTTAAGAGAGCAGCACATAAATTAGATATGAACAGTTAGGTTTCAGTCAGTAGTTTTCTATAGGAAATTTTTATAGTTTGTAGATGAATAGGTTAGTTTAAATTTTAAATAGGATTTAGTCTAGGATATACTTTCTCTGAGTTTAAGTGGTTGTACTCTTCCTAAAAGAGTAAAAACTTAGATGGTAGAGGACCACCACCTGCGAGAATCAACTAACCCAAACACACCGGAAGCTGCAGTAAGCGACTTGTGTGGGTTGATTTTCCTTAAGTTGGCCTTGGTCATAAAATCAGGCCAACAGATTTATATGGGATTGTAGTCAAGCGTGTCAACTAAAGAAATTCATGTATGCTTTGAAACAAACCCCTAGGGCATGATATGAGGAAGCCAATAAGCTCTTTCCCATTGTTTTTGTCAAACATTGTGAATCAAATTACATATTTACATGTCGCATACAATGATGAAGTTTTAATTGTGGATTTTTATGTAGATGATTTAATTCTCAAAGGGAGTAGTGGTGAGTTAATTATATATTTGCAGAAGTTGAAGAAGACATTTGAAATGACAGACTTGGATGATGATATCTTCATTTCTCAAACAAAGTATGCATTAAATCTTTTGAAGAGATTCAAGATGGAAGACTACAAGTCTTGTTATACTCTATTTTAGTTGAGAGTAAGGTTGAGTAAGAATTCTGATTATTTGAGAGTCAATGCTACCATGTATATAAAAAAATTTGGTCGTCTTATCTATTTGCCTCAGTCACATTGAGATCACCTTCGCCGTCAGTTTGGTCACTTAGTTCATGCAAAATCAGGAGATTCATTTGAAGGTTACAAAGCGAATTGCTCAATATATCAATGGTAGAAATCAACTTGCTATTAACTATTACAACAAGAACTTCACTCAATTGGGAGGCAACTTTGGGCAATGTGTTTCATATTAGATCTAGTTCAATTATTTGGTCATGTAAGAAACAAAAGGTTATTCCCATGTTGTGTATTGATGTTGAATAAAGAGAGGCAATGAATATTGGTACTGAGGTTGCATGGATTTGTACCTTGATGGGTGAGCATGTATTTCCTTCTAAGGAAAAAAATTGACTATAGTCTTTTGTGGCAATCAAAGTGAAATGAGTTATTATGTGTTTCAAATTGAGATGAATCATATGGGGTTTCATGCACACTAAATTAGACAATTGATCCAAGTGAATTTGGCATCCCTTGCCTAACATGGATCAAAGGATCATACTATTGACAGTTTTACAAATCCATTCATTGAATCTAAGTTTGTGAAACTTCAAATGTTGCTTGGACTTCAAGAATTTATCATCACGAGGGTGGGGGTGGGGGGGCAAGCGCGAACAGCAATGTTGTCACCTCTTTAATCTCCAAAGACTTGCATTGACAAAGGATGTTAGAACCTAAGGTTAAACCCAACTTTGGAGTCGACGGGAATGCTTTAGGTAGTCAACAGTGTGGTCAACTTGTTAACCAAGTTGGATATCCATTGGTTAGATTGGACCAACTAAGATGGTCTCCACCAGGTAGAAAATGATTAACTGTGCACAAAGAAGTTCAAAATGGTGGATTGTCTAACCACTTTGGGGCTAATTTGAGTGATCAAATTTGACTAATAGTGTTGGTTAACACTGCCAACACTTGTATTCTCAATTATGTACTTTTGCAATACACCTGTTTTTCAATAGATTTATCTAGATTTCATCAACAACCATGTAAAAATGATATAGTCTAGATGCAGTAAACTCCATTTGGGGAAGAGAAAAAGTAAACTGACTTCTTTCATTAAAAACACTTCTAAGAAATATAAGATACAATTTGAAATGAACAAAAAAATGTTCAAAGATTTGAACTATATCAGGGATCACTCAACTTGAATATTAAAATAGCTAATTTCCAAAAAAAATGAATTGAACAAAAAAATGTTCAATGATTTGAAACATATAGGGGAGTACTCAATTAGAAAACTAGAATAACTCATTTCCGAACTTCCTAAACATGTTGGAGAAGTTGAACATGTTGTGTAATGATACAAATAGAGAACTTGAACATGTTGTGTAATGATACAAACAAATATTTTTACACTATGATGAGCATTGGACTTTTAATCCTTAAAATTAAGCCATTTACTCATCTTCATCTTCTTCTTCTTCTTCCAACATATATACCATCGCATGACGTTGATATGTAAAAACACATGCTAAACCTCTAGACCCTGCACAGCGAAAATGAAAAAATTAGATCATTGCTTCATCTGTAAATGAATTAAAAGCATTATACCAAAATGTAATACAAAAACTACACAAAAATTCAAAAACAACATTTAATTTATCATTTACAGCACTTAGAACAGCCATTACAACATTCTTTAATTGTTGTTTTTGCAATTTGGTTTAGGTATCTTCGAGCTTAGCTTTGCATTGGGTTGCATGCCCAAGCATATTAATAAATTCTGAATCGTTTTCCATCCATATTTTTCAGTTTTTAAGCAATTTCAAGCTTGCTGTTTTTAAAATTTAATTGCAGATTTCAAACAGAACACAAACTTTATTTCGATTTGAGATGTTATCTGGGAATAACCTTTCTAGTGTAACAAATGTGTAACTTAGTTACCATCCTACACTTAGTTACCATCCCACTCTGTCTTGATTTCTAGTGTTATCTGGACTCCCTTGAGCTTTTGCAAGGTGGGAATTTCAGGGTGATAACAGATCCCACAAAAAGCATGCATTTGCACTGCTCCACTAGTGCGCCCTCCTGCTGCTAATAATAGCATCCCCATGTTGTCAAAACACTCCAAATGCCAAAATATAAGGGGGTCCACTAGGGAACCTCTCTATGCATGGAAAAGTCAACTCTAGTATGTAAATGCCATATGTATGACCATCATAACTGGAGCACACTCTTTTAGATGAAATATAGGGTGTGCATATGCTAAAATAATCATGCGGTGCCCCCCTCAAGTGGTGTACATTACTCCAAGGTTCTTGGATGATGCCACGTGTCTCCAATCAAGGCACACTCCATTGATTCCTCACATAGGATAGAACCTTGAAAAACACATGTTGGAGCTGAATTAGGGTGCACATCTGGGCCATAGATAAAAATGCACTGCACTCTCAAAATACCAAAGTGCTCAGAATCTGCTTAGAAATGAAAACCCATCTTCACTATTTTTAGTAAAAGCAAAAAGCTCAAAAGAAAATGTTCTTTGATCTCCACCAAAAATGACATGCATGTCCGCCATAAAAGGTATATAGAACAAGGATGACAAATCTAAAAAATTGCAAAATGCAGAAAAAACACAAAAGCACATTTTCTATGATCATTATCACAATTGGTACACATGAGGTCCTCCATAAATGGTATCCAAAATAGTGTGATCAGTTTCAAAAAGCAAAAAAACACATTTTCTCCAATCATCACCAAATTAAAGCCCAATCTCCCAAATGGATATCTAAATATGTGATCAATGTCCAACATAATAAAATTTTCTAAAAATAGAAAGTTACCCAAAAAGGAAGCCTCGACAAACTGAAAGTAACCATTGAGAGTCTTCAACCTCCCATTGCTTGTGCTAAGCATGGGACACATTTTATACTTGTAACCTGTCCAACCATGTACAAGGCGGCATGTAATCTTGTCCTTTGAATGTATGCCCTGGAACTACCTCGAAAAAACTCACATCCCATCCTCAACTCTTCTTAACAAATATCTGCAACCATGCACTAAGTAATGTCTCTCCTGATCCTAAATCATTGATGGCAAATAATCAAGATGGACTATGTAATGCCTCTCCTGATCTTGAATGTACTCACAAATGTGTTGGAACTTAACACTTGAATATGCCATGGTATGTGATGGAAAACTCAATGCTAACAAAACTTATTCCCACAAGCTTGGAGTGTCCTTCTCTTACATTCAAAGCTCTAAGGGCCATGCTACAATAGGGTTCCTCCCACCCCTCAAGGACCATCCAAATGAGTAGTACTACGACAAAGACTGGATCTATGCGTTTAGTCTCTATTTATCTCATACAAAAATCTTGCACAATGTTACCCCTTGAAAATGCAGTGGTCCTCTCACATTTCCATGGGATTTCCTCTCTCACCAAGCACAATAGAAGATACTTGGAGTTCAGTGCGGATTACAAGTTGCAGGAAGAAATTTGGAAGCCACCTTGTTCTATCTTGCCCAAGCACTCTTCATCATCCAAAGAAGAACAAGGGTGTAGGAGTATGGTTGGCTTGAAGGAGGCTTTTCTGGAGGCACAATTCACCATGAGATAGCATTTGGGCGCACTTAGACACATTTGATGCACGCTTACATGGATTACATTACCTTTTGTTGCATCATTGATGGACATCTTTGGTCTTAGGTTGAAGCCAAGGCTCAAGACCACATGGATGATATGAGCAAGAACTTAGATGATGAACATACTTCCACAGGAGGTGTTTGAAGTCAACTTATGACAAGGTAGCGATCAAACACAACCCAAGGGTGAATGCACCCTATATATTGGAGGTCCAAAGCATCACATGTTGGCAAGCAAAGGAGTTAATGAGCACAAAAGGAGAAATTCCCTCTTCAAGGATCTTGATGTTGTCATTTCAATTGCTCAAAGGGGCTATTGTTGACTTCTTTATTCAATGGTTGCACATTATTCTTGGCTGCAATTTCATGCTTGTGAGGATGCATCTTGTTTAAAGCAGTGTTGCATGTATAGGCGATATATCGTAAATATAGGATATATCACCGAGTTAAACCCCTACCCTATATATTGGATTGAAAAAATCATGAGAAATCCAATATTTTGAAATTCTAATGACAGAATGAATATATCACAATAAATTAGGTATATATTGCGAGTATAAGGAAAATATCGCCCTGCTGAGTGAAAAATCGAAAAGGCTGATCGGAACCGTCTTTTTAATCCATGGGTTTGCTTTTTTGTTTTCATTCTTTGTTTCCAAAAGTGTGAGAGCGCTAGAGAGGTGTGGGAGAACATTGTGCATCCATCCAAGAAGGAGAAAGACAAATATCTTGTTGTCATTGTTGAAATATTGTAACTTCTAAGAATATTCTATTTGTACTTTATCCGGAGATATTTCATTCCTCCGTCGGAACTTTATTGTATATCCGGAGATGTTTATTCCTCCATCGGGAGCTCCCACATGGCATTATGTGGATGTTGCAAACCATCACTGACCCTAATGAAAGTGGGTCCTAAATATGGCTTGGCTAGGGTAGGCACATATAAATAAATAAATAGCTATTTTCCAAATGGTGCAAAAGAAGTGTGAAGAATATCCAAAGGGATTAGTTGAAGATCTAGCTAGACTAAAGAAGTTAAGGGGATGTGAGGTTCATTATCTTCTTTTGTATTTTCATGGATGACTGCTTAAATAATCTTGTAAATCTGTTGTAATAATCATTGAAGAGGGAAAATCTGCTCCAATGAAAAGAAATAAGGTTGAGACGAAACCCTCCTTATAGCCAATTGTTATCACTGTTCAGTACTTAGATCCTGTTGCTGTCATTTCTGTATGTTGAAGGGTTGTTGCTATCTTTTATTGGTCATGGTTGCACATTATCTACTAGACTACTACTAATTTGTAAATGTTGAGAGGAGCACCTTTGAAAGGGCCTTCCTTTTAATTTCAATATGTTTAGGGGAAATCCATATGGTTAGTTAGAGCACGCTAAAAATGACCTAACTACACCTCCCTCCATCATGTTTGAACCCTCTTGATTGTTGATCCTAACTATATAGCCCAATTAGGTTGGCACTGTTCCATTATTTCACCCATATTACCTCAAATGAAATCTTCAAAAAATATTTCCTAGCGTTTCCCCCCTTGTAGCAAAATAAGACCGGCCTAAAGTGAAAGGAAGCATTGTTGTGACAACATTGAGCAATCTTCCTAAATGTAACACTTCATCCCATAGCCTAATTGACCTCATGGACTATCTATACACACACAGTCACACACATACATGTATGAATACAACTCAATGCACAGTCACTAGTGTAGGATGGTAACTAAGTTACACATTTGTTTGCATCATAAGTCATTGTACACTAAGACAAAAGGCATACAAAATCAAATTTATATGAATTGCATGCATCAACACGTTTTGATAAATAACCTATCTAAATGACATGTATAATAAAATAAAACAAATAAGTAATTACTCTCTCAAATATTTTGATTTATGGACATGAGCTTGTGGTTTAAAACTTTAATGACAAAGTGGAGAATTCTCAGTCATAAGTCTCATGTTCCATCCTTGTTGATGATGATGACACTTGCAATAGTCATTAACTGCGTCATCTATCATTTTGAGCTCATACTTAAAAGGCAATGTTAATTATCCAAGCTAGCTATTATTGGATGCTCGTGCTTGCGTACCTATTTTCAACTATGTTCTCAACTTTTGATCAAATTGCAACTACTTGTGCCAAGAGATAAATAAAACTCAACCTCACAATAGAAATGATTTCTTTGTCAATCACTTGAAAATACTCATATTCCTCTGAATGTCAAGATATACAGATGAATAGTTTATTATTCTTGAGAATCGTGTCAGCTTCTAGAATCCTATATTCATTAAAAGGAGAAATTCCCTCTTCAAGGATCTTGATGTTGTCATTTCAATTGCTCAAAGGGGCTATTGTTGACTTCTTTATTCAATGGTTGCACATTATTCTTGGCTGCAATTTCATGCTTGTGAGGATGCATCTTGTTTAAACCAGTGTTGCATGTATCAGCGATATATCGTAAATATAGGATATATCACCGAGTTAAACCCCTACCCTATATATCGGATTGAAAAAATCATGAGAAATCCAATATTCCTCTGAATGTCAAGATATACAGATGAATAGTTTATTATTCTTGAGAATCGTGTCAGCTTCTAGAATCCTATATTCATTTAAATCTAACTTTATCTTTTATCGCTAGTATTCATTCATCCTGTTTCACTACCTTCATGTCCTACATATCTAATATGCATTTGCCAATTTGGGTTGTCAAATGTTGGTCTTATTTCTATTTCTATTATTAAAGAGAGCAAAATTTCATTTTGTATTTCCTTGCAATTTTTTTGAACCCTACAAATCATTTTTGATGTGTGGCATTCAATAATTATTTCTTCATAATTCTAACTTAACTTTGCAGCTCAAAAGCATGTTCCTTGTGTAAAACATGAGGTTGTATTGTACACATGAAAATCTTGTAGCAACTAATGAGTTAATTTGGACATTCAAATATCCCTTTAAAAAAAAAACATGGCTTTTAAAATGTTGGTTAAAACCCAAGAGGATAGACTATAAATAATCATCATACATGCAAATCCATAACCTACCCTTCACGAGTAAAATCAATAAGAAAACAAGTCAAAATATGTTCTTACATGGGACCATTAATCTTGTTGAACATACGATTTCAATGTGCGGAAAATAAAAACAAATTTCGTCAGAGAGAAATCAAAATGTTAACTGCCAATTGATACATAAAAGGTTATCCAAATACATACCACTAACAAGCAAGGGTGCAACCACGGAGTGTGAAATGTGACGAACTCTCCCATCCCTTATGCCTATGTTGGTATCACAAGACTGAAAATACAAAAATGACATAAACATTAGAACCTCAATTACCACAAGAAATTTATATTGTTTCTATGTTGGTTACGGCTTTCCAGTAGCATGTACATGCGCATATGCATCTTTGCATAGTGTAGATTCTTGGCAACAAAAATAAAAAATCATTATAAAGGATAAAAAATATGCTATGCTTAGAATGGTTGAAAAATAAGTCTAAGCATACTGTGAAGATTAATTCTTCCATGGACCTAAAACATGATATTACTTTATTATCTGATATGCTTACTTCAGAACATTTTGATGTTGTAGTCACTTACAACTAAGTACTTATCTCTGTTAACAAGTATTCACCTCAAAATCCCAATTCAAGTGGAACTATTAGTTTGAATATTTTTCTCTGAACTATTAATGCCAAACACTTCAAAGAAAACATATTAGTTGAGACTTTTAGTTGTTGTAAAGTCTAATTATAATAAGAAGAAAGTCGATAAATGTCTTGAGTTACTTAGTCATGTATGGTGCAATTAACTTGTCAACAAGTAGGGCTTGTGTAGATCGTAGTATCTACCAACTTCCCAATTTTCTTTGGTCAGTCAATATACAGAGAGAAGAGAGAAGTGGAAGATGCAAACATTGGTCATTCTCTACTAGTCTTATCGTGGATATGTATCCCCTTATGGAGTCCACAGCACATGATCCTTTGCACTTATTTAATTAGTAATCATGATGGAAAACTTTACTTTTGCTACTAATTGTGGTTATGTCCATGCAAGTTAACATCTACACATAACTCTGCATTCTATGTCTATTCCCTGAATGTCATTCAAAAACAAGTAACGAGAAGTCTATTAACGACTATCTAAAATCATTATGGTTGTCTGAGTTATCTGACTATAGCATCGGTTAGACTCCAACATACTCGATCCATACAATTCTTGCAGTTCTTCTCTATGACTATACTAGGGAAAATCATAAGCCAACCACATTCATATTAGATCCATTTGTTAATGATTGCAACCTTGGAAATAACTTGTATATGAATTTTATTGATTTTCACTTGGTTAGAGAAACAAAACTAGACTCCTTAACTAAAACAAAAGGATAAAGGATTACCATGACTCATTCCACATGAAGATTATTTTTGTCGAAATCAACATTAATTTTTATACACTACTCTAACGCAATAAGATAAGTACCAAAGTTACAAATATTGTGTTATTATCATTGGTATTGCAATATATGGCCATCTTTCCAAGCCGACGATAATATCGCCTTCATAGATTGCAATGCATTCGAAATTATGATATTATATGGATATTTTCCAAAATTTTCTGATATCTTGTAATGAGCCTAGCTAGAAGAGTACTGAAAATTTAGTTGACTATTAGAATACTCAGGTTTAAGACTTCTTCAAACACTTGGTTTAGAATGGTACTAGAGCTGATTTGGTCTAACTGATTGATGAAGTTTGCTTGAAGACCTTTTTCAAACACAATGCACATATCCAGACATCCCTGTATTATTCTCACAACTCGGATCTGCCTTTTAAAGCTAACTGTTGGAATTGTTTAGGTGGCCACTTTCGTCAAGCGCTTATCCAGATCCTGTGACTTTCAATTGAATTTTTGGACTGATTCACTGTTTTATACTGATGAGTGTATGGTTCAAGCTTCTTGTATAGACATATTGTTCTCAAGCATTATACATATATATTATATAATGATTTCTCAAGCATGAAAGATCAAGGAAATTCACCACACAAATAAAGAGTAGACTGTATATTGCATTGGCATTTCACCACAATAGTCAAGTTTCTTAAGCCTGATTTTTATTTAGAATTTAACAGATCTAAAATTTCTCAAAGATAATAGTCACTTACAGGTAGGCATAATCACCAATTGATAGGGGATTTCATATGACAGGAAGCTGGTACAAAGCAGTGAAAATGACCTCAATAACATGCAATCCTTCTTTCTTATCCACGTTACAGGCTGTATATGCTTCTCTTGAGTGTCCACACTGATCTGAGAGTTGACTGTAGATGAATAGAGGCCAATGATACCCCCAGGTAGCTACAACAGTGGGATCTTCAACATAATAGTCAAGATAATGAAATTTATAACCTTCAGATGCACTTCCAAACTTGTAACCAGACTTAGGCTCAGTATCCAAGAGAATACGCCCTCCTGAAGGTAAGAACAGACCACACTTACAAAGAAATGATAACCATCAATGGAATGATATATCTCTGATAGTAACTGGGCTGCTGTAGGTTAAGAAGTAAACACAATTCTGAGAGTGATGACTGGTGCGTGCCCCTATACAACATTGACAACAGGGATAGTAAGTGCGCCCTCCCTCAATTGCCAACCAGACCATCTACATGAAGCTTCACTCTTGATATATGCAGTAGAACAAGACATGCACCAGCCTCCACGATTTGGATGATCAACAATGGATACGCCCTTCTCTGTGCTCAGATTTCATTTAATGAAGAAGATATGCTTCCCAAAATTATGCCCTCCAACAAGATCCAGACAAAGCCACAAATGCACCCTTCAATTTGTGTCACTGCTGCTCTAAACAAGTGCACCATCCTGGTAATGGTGACAATCTCTCCCACAATGGAATTCAAATGGAAAACTTGTGTAGTTTCCCCTCTCTAGACTAGGTAGGGTGGGTATCTCACCAAAGCTAGTGCAACCATGGAGTTTCAGTCTGAAACCCTTGTTCTCAAGCCACAGCTTTCTCCAAGTCAAATCGATTTCTCCAATTGAAAGTGTAGAATCAACAACAATGCCCCATTGTACCATTCTCTCCCTTTTATAATTATTTTTTACCCTTTTGGCCACCCTTTTACCTTTTAATCTTTTAATTCATTATGATAACCTTGACTTAAAGCTTGTTTAATTATTGTGTTGGGAATGGTTTTTTCCTTTGATTTATTTCGGCTGATTGCTATAGGACTAGATAATTAGAGTCGCAGCCCTTCTCCAATCTTCAACAATAATGGATGTGTGTACTCTTTATAGATTGTGAGGGCATTGATATGGTTTTCTACAATATTGTGGATATGGTGTGCAACATCAATAAGACTTCCCATCCAGATTACATCAGAAGCAATAGATGTAAATGCTAAATTCAAAGAATGAACAATGCGAGGTGCCCAAAATATCTATGGATATTTAGCTTCCACAAGCCCAACAACCTTGCAAACAAGTGCATTAACTATGATAATTTTCTCTCAAGAATCAACACCTACATCTTCAATAACTTCAATGAACTACTCATCCAGATATTGTGTATCCTTGTATTTTCCAAGAAAATCCACCACTTTGAAAAAGACCGGTTCATTTAGGGAATACACCTTGAAATTGATGAGTAGATGGTGTGTTGCATTTGTCCATCCACCAGAAACAATACTGACACCAGATGAATGCCATGATGATTTAACAGGTTATAGGATTTTATCCACCTCCTTCTCTGCCTTACAAACAATGTGGTTCTAAGTTTCTCTGAACTAGGAGGCACATACCCTGTTGCAGCTTGTTCAACTAGAGCTTGACACATCTCAATAAACAAACGCAACCGTGCAACATTAAAAGAAATAAAGTTGAGCTAAAAAAAAAAACCCAATGGTAAGATCAATCTCCACTTGCCTCTCTTGTTGAAAGATGTTGTCCACTGGATCGCCACTTGGAGATGACTTCTCTCTTGGTGGTTGGAGATGACCTCTGTCTTGGTGGTTGACTTGCAATCCCACTACCAAATCTACTAATAGGTTTTCTCAAGAATGAAAGAGGATCCTCAGTTTTTTGTTTCCTACTTGTTGTTGCCACTTTCCCTAAGCCAATTTTATCCTCTCTTTCCATTTCTCTTTATTGGTAGCACTCACCTCTTTCCATGGTAGTCCACAATCAGTGGCCAACAGATGGCCCTTAATTCAGAAGTCGGTCCTCTTGTATATATTGTTGTAGAAACTACATGTCCAAAGAACATCCCCTTCCCCAACATGCTTTTCCCCAAGTAATTGTTGTCTTGTCATATACTTCCACAATGGATATTCCTTTTCTTGAACCTGATGTCTTGCTACAATAGGCTCTCTTTCAAAATTGGAAGCAGCTCCTCTTGCAGCAGATGGAGCACTAGCAATAGAAAAGGTAGATGAGCTTGGAAGAGGGGACACACCAACAGGGACATTCCTCCCATTCCTTTGATCTTTATTAGCTGCCTTTGATGATTGAGCCATGAAAACTGTGGGATAAATGAAGAAAACAGTAACCTAGAAATTTTTCCTACAAATCGTTTCACCAGCACTGTGCAAACTTGTTACAGCTCTGTTCCTCAGCTTAAAATGTGAAAATAGAGGGTGAAAATGTTTTTTAAGAGAGCCCACGGATCCCTTTTCAATTGCACGTGTTGGAAATGTTTAGGACACTATTGGACACATTTAGGACACATATATGACACAAATTTGGCACATGTCCTACCAAAAGAAATGTGCCAAACCCGTGTTGAACATGTGTCCTTACATATCCATGTCCGACACATGGGATACAAACATACAAGGCTAGGAGGATGTGTCCTATTTCTTAATTGATAAGTCATGTCTTTTGGTTAGGACGTGTCACTATATTTTTTATTGTTACTAATATTTTTTGATATATTTATGTTCATTACAGATTCTAGATGAATAATTTCCTAATTTCGATTTACAAAACAATATCTTGCATTTGATATGTAGTTTCCATCTATCTTGAAGAGAAGCTATGTAGATTCCATGCAGTATGTCAAGGATTATATATATTTATAAATCATTCTTGACTTCTAAATGCATAACTATAGTCATGCCAGTTTTAAGTTTTACCAAAATCCCCAACTGTAGAACTTGAGCAAATACTAAAGAATGTTTTTTTCATATAGTCTTTAATGTGGTTATGATATAAGCATCAATTAGTTATTATATTTTATCATTCCTCGCAAGACATTGTCTTTTGAACATAAAAATAGAACAAGTCTAAGAATATTTAGATCAATTTTACTAGAATCGAAATCAGCAATAAGTCGACAAGGCAAAAGAGTCAAATTTTGAATAGGATCGGGAAAAATCGGCAAATACGAAGAATTAAATATATAAACATATTTTGAATTTAAATAAAAAACAATTTTCATTGATATTCAAAGTAGCCATGTCCATATACTACAAGCTATGTTGCACTGACTTTGGGGACGGGGGGATGAGTCCCTGGGACGGCTAGAGCGCACCCCCCATTTTTCAAGGGACAGCGGGTTGGGGACGGCAATTTCATATATATATATATATATAAACTTTAATAAGTTAGAATTCACCATATACAGTTGCTTGTAAGCACAATAGTCTATACTATATAGTATTATCAATTATGCACCTCCTACACTTGCTAGTTTTGAAAAAGCTTAGGAAAATAAGAAAAGGGTTGAGTGACATTCCATTATTAGCACTTGAACATGAACAAAATGCAGTTTAACTTTAAGAAATTTAAGTTTAACTATTTTCAATTTGCATTAAGGTACATGAAGGGCTTAAGAGAAGAATGCTTGTCTCTATAACAACTTTTCTTCCTTATGTTTCTTGTTTATGATGATTAGGTTAAAAAACATTCCCTTCTCAACAGGTTCGCGTTGAAAACCACTACAAAATACTTTGGGATATTCATGCTTGCATTCTGTAAAAAGATTAGATTCATATTTTAGATTAAGAAGGATATTGAATATGAATTTATTCAAATGTTTAGTACCCAAGCTAAGTCTTTACTATCCAATCATTTTCACAATGCTTGAGGTTAGGATGGTGGAAGAGTTGGACTTGAATAACTATTGTACACCTATGTAGAATATGTGCCTATGTACAATATGTAAAAGCTAAGATGACCCAAAAAAATGAGAAGAACAAGAACAATACCCAGAAGGATCAGACCTTTGAGTTGTTGCATTTCTTAGTTTGTTGACATGGAGGCTTTGCTGCTTGTAATGATGTTGATAAAAAAACAATAGTTAAATCACCAGAAACCCAAATCAAAATCCATCATACACAACAAATTTTGAGCTGCAACTTGTATAAATTCAAATTTAGATTTAGAATAATATGAAAAATATGGATGGGATAAATGATCATATTGTCTAATCATCAATCTCCATTTTCAAAATTGAAGATACATGTCCAGAACATCTCCAAAATCTGCCCAGGACATCTCTGAAATCTACTTAGAATGTCTCCAAAATCTGCCCAGGACATCTCTGAAATCTACTTAGAATGTCTCCAAAATCTTCCCAGAAGTCCCCAAAATCTGCTGGGGACATTTTGGGTACGACCAACAAGTCCCCAAGCCCCTAATAAAGTCCCCAACAAATTGGGGAAGTTTCCTAGGGGTCCCCAAGTCCCCAAAACGCGGGGACGACGGGTATGGGGCTTTTTTGGGTGGGGACGGGTCCCCGTGCAACATAGACTGCAAGATATCAATAGATGTCCAAAAGATATCAATAGATGTCCAAAATTTATCAATTCTCGTCTATAAGATGAGCCCAGATAGATAAATCATTGCCTATATTGGGATCCTATTCATCAATAGCACCTTGTGCCCCCCTCCTCCTTTAGGCTCTAGCCCTTGCCTCTACCTCAAATCTCAAAGTCGATCCTCCAAGGACATTAGTCAACACCCTACAATTTTGATGAAACTTCCTAATTGAAGCGTTAAAATAAGGTAGAATTAAAAAAAATTCCTTGATTAACGAGTGATTTTGCTTGACTGAAGGGTACATTTTGATTAAGGTCATGACAGAGGAGTCCAACAATCAGCACCAGAAACATCAAGGTAAATAGAGAGGTTGATGTGCTTGATTAAATGCCAATCCCTTACCCTCTTACATGATAAAATCTAGTGGAAACGTTGCAATCCTAAAATCCTAAAAATTGTTAAGTCTGTTGAATTCTGAATGGGTTCTAAAATTCTACATTTTGCGTATGAACTCTGATGAGGTTGGAACCACCCTCAAACATCCTGAAACAATTAATGGTAATGTTAAAAATTTAAGTAAAACTGGTATTCTCCTTTAGTTTAAGAATTTAATATTACCATTACTATTGAACACCTCCAACAAGCAAAATAATGAACAAACACAATCAAACTCGGACTTAAAAACTTTTCCTAGGTGCGTGGTTATAAAAATTGGAGTTTAAATCACGAGTTACAGAAAAAATCGCAAGTTTGACTCGCGTTGACCGATTCAACCCAAGTTTGACTCGGCTCGATCTGAATCTGCTCGTTTTGAGGGTGATCCGAGTCAAACTCACGATGTTCCGAGTTTTACTTGCAATTCATGTTACATTGATTTAGATGCCACAAAGTTTTTTTTACCATAAAAATAAATAAATAAATGATTGAAATAAACTGCACACTTTCCACTCAAATAAATAAAATGGTCGAGTCATACTTGATATTCACGATAGCTTCATATCTACTAATGGGAACAATATTATTTCCTAGAGGGAAATTCCGTATTTTTTTGTTTCTTAAAAAGAAAGTCATAAAAATATAAAAATGGCTTTTCATATAACCACGATTCGAAGCATCATTAATGCATGGACTTTTTAGCAGGGTATCTTTTAAGGATTATAAAAGTATACTTAAGTATGGTGTTCTAGGGGATTATTTTGGATTGAAAAAAAATATATAGATAGATAGATAGATAGATAGGCGAATATTAAATATGAAACATACAATTTACTACTGAAACTTGTAAATTTTGGTGAATATTATGATTAAAAAACATATTTTATGTAAATATAGGCGATATTAAAGTCTAAAAATGACCAAATAGTGAATTTATTTTTTGAAAAAAAAGCCCAAAAAATAGCCAATTGACAAGATTTCGTCCTTAAAAAATTTCCTGTCTTTTAGAAAACATTCACCTACATTATCAAGTTCATTTTTCTAGTTACAACAAATGATGTAATACATAGAGTAAAAGGAATCTGTCTGTTACAAAATTTGTTTAAATCTAAATACTTCTATAAAGGAGTTCGGTCATACCAGAGATAATTCAACAAAAATTAAACATTCAAAGGGAAAAATGTAGTAAAATATCGTACCCCTCCATGAAATAATTCCATGCAACAAAAATTAAACATTCAAAGGGAAAAATGTAGTAAAATATCGTACCCCTCCATGAAATAATTCCAAAACGGGAACATCTAATGGAACAGCTGAAAGCGGGACAAATGGAAGATTGCTCATTGGAAGAAGCATCAACCATGAATTTCCAGCTGCGGCATCAGTTGACCATGTTTCTTCTAGTAGTAAGACTATTTGATCCTCCTATTTAAAGAAGAAACAGCGGATGATAAACAATACGAAGGCATATTAAAATATATTAGGGAGCAGGAATAAAAAAAGGGATTTATCTTACACGAGTAATTGTAGTATCGTTCAGTTACCTTATATAGAGCTAGATCAGTGCAGTGAAACCTGTTCTCAAAAGACAACGCAATTACTTCAATTTCATTTTTCATTGATTCGGTCCGCTGAAAATTTCTAGCTCTTCGAAACCCGCGCACAATCACTAAAACACTGGATTCATTTGAAGTGGTCTCACTAGGCATCCGAAAGCAAATATAATCCTGAATGAAACTTTCTAATTTTTTATCCATCGATCGCCCATCTTCACCTTTCTGCCAAGATTGGAAAATGTATGGCATATAAGAAAGTAACGATAAAGGTGCTGTGAAAAAACAATATAGTTTAAAAGATATAGACTTTTTCAGAAGGAAAACAAGCTTTATGTATAAATGCTCTAAACGTAGACAATGAAAATTCATTGATAAACTTCCCCAGTCAATTGACAAGTCCAGTACTCAAGACACGAATATAAGCAGCATAATGCCATAAATAAGGGGGCAAATAACCTGGTCAAGATGATATGTTGTGGATTAAAAGGAAAACCCAAATGTCCAAAGAACTACAGACTGGCCATATGAAACACGAAGCATTGTTCAAACTAGAATCGAGATGGCAGATCTATTTGAGACCAAGGGATTGACAGAGGATAAACAGTAGAATATTTAAGAAACGATAGTGTTAACATGTTTAAATCTAAAGTTGCAAGTAATCAGGAAGTTACTTTATGGTATTACCAAAAGCAATTTGGCATGGACTTTTGATATCCAGCAATACAATATTAAGGAACAAAATCAAAAGGTTTCCGTTTTACAACACAACTTTGTTAACTGTGGATTTTTAAATGACTTGTTGCAGGAAGAACTTTGATTACTTTACTAATTTATTTCTTCAGTATGCCAGGTTCTCATCCCAGTGTACTTTACAGATGTATTTTTGCAATGCTATCAAACTCATCAAGTCAACTAGACTCAACTGAGTTAGCAAGCTTGGGAATGCCAACTCAGATGCCTACTTGCAGCCTAAGTCAACAGCTTCGTATTCAGGATCTAATTTGGAGACAATAAAATTCGAAAAAACATTTACCAGTGCAAAAAAAATGATAAAATTCAACATCAAGTCCAATAAAGACAATTAAGTGAATTGCATTATAACTTCATTTATTCAAGCAAAAGAACAAATATAAATGTTTTTTTTTAATTTAACTTGGACCTAAAAATATGTCAAATTAAATGTCAAGACTGTATATATACATACATACATACATACATACATGTCAATTCGGTCTAGGTCGAGTGGTTGTGGGATGGATGTTATTCTCGCTACCCAGGGTCTATTCCCTTAAGTTATATGTTGAGTTCATAATGAGTATATTGTTGTAACGGTTTCAAGCCCTGTTGCTTACCTGGACTTGTGCGCTAAAGAATCTAGGGTTTGCACTAAAGTATCTAGGGTTTACCCTGGGTACAATTCTCAAAATCAGGGGGAGTGCCCGGGGGTTTGCTCGGGATAATTACTTGGAAAAAACATACATACATATGTGTGTGTGGGAGGGTGATTTAGTTTTTATGGTTTTTAATTTCAACAAAAAAATGAATCTTAAACATTTATTTTGAAACTTATAAAAAAAATGGCATCGTGTCTTAAGCTTGCGGGGCCAAGTACGAATAAAAACAAAAAAGGAACCCTAAGCCCCCTAAACCTTACGCCTACATTTGTAAAGACACCCCCACCTTTCTTTCTTCATCCACTTCTCATTGTGCTAATTGTCAGGCACCCTTCCTTCTACAAGAGGCGGGTGACTTAGATCTTGGACATTTAGATCTTGGACCTTCAAGGGAATACCCTAAAGAGGGGAATACAGCAGATGCAGAGGCTGATCCAAAGGACGCTACTAAGGGTCCAACCTATGTAGATGATCCTGATGAGTCATGAGAGTCATGACATATGAAGTACTCATTAGATTATAGTTTGATGACTTTTGAACTCTGGACGCCATTTAAAGTCTCATTGTTTATATTTTTGCCTCAAATCTTTGATTTTATGTATCTCAAAACTTATAGTTTATCTTAATATAATTTACCCTATTCGCAACATTACAATGCAAAAAAAATCAGCAAACTTGCATATTTGGAGTGAAATTGTTTTATTTAAAGTAATGTAGATGAATATATATATTTTTAATTAAATTTTGAATATTTTACTTGTTTTTATTCCACGAAGTCGTTCACAGAGTGAAAGGTCAAGTCCAAGCTAAAAGTCATAATTCAAGTCCTCATTGAGTTCAAGTATGATAAATTTGTATTTTTGAATGTCCTATTATCAAGCATGTGCCTAATTATACAAGATCCATCTTAACTTTGGATCTAACAAGCGTCGAGAGGGATCAAATCCCTTGAGGTGCTAACCTTATTTAAAATGCAAAATTTGAGGACAAGCTTGCACCTCAAGAGATTTGATCCCTCTCATCTCTTGGTAGATCCGGAGATAAGATGGATCTATATTGGTTTAATATGTAAATCTCTCGTATGCACTCAAATCCCTCATATGTAAATCTTGGTTTAATCATGACTCAACTCTTACATCACATATATCCAAGTTTAACTTTTTTTAGTTTTAATTAATTGGAATATATATCTTTTTGGTTTTGAACTTTAGGTTAGAGCCAACATTGTAAAAATTTCATTTACTTAATATTTTATTAAAGTGCCATGTGTCAGTTCCATGTTGAACACAAAATTACACTTCTCCCTCATACTAGTCTTGAACTTTACATTAGGGCTAACATTGCAAAAATTTTATATACTTGAAATTTTATTATTTTATTAAAGTGCCACATGTCAACTCCACATTGAGCACATAATTACACTTCTCCCTCATGATACGCTGTAGAAAGCACTTCTAGACGCAATCATTTTATGACAAGGGGTTGTATACAATTAGATGTAAAGTCATAAGTGTAACTTCTTGACAATCCAATGGGCTAGCTCAAGTGGTTGAAAGTTGTGAATAGCAAACAGGAGGTCTCAGATTCATGTTCTTGAGCCGATTGCCTCTGCATATGTGGGCTTCACTCAATGTCCTTGTCAAGTAAGCAAGTTAAGTGCCATTCAAGGTTTCTCATCTTGCTCCATATCAACTATTACCAAAGCTCAAGATCATACCTATTATTCTGAGAACCAATAAACAAGAAACTCTAGATAGGGTTACATCATTGAACCCATGAAAGCTTGATATCACACAACACAATATTATTATGAGATGGTACAACATTACATTAAGGGTACTCGCTCTTATAAAGAGTTTGAATGACCAAAACGCTCACCCTAATATGTCTAAAACACTAAGATGCCTAAAAGCTTAACTTTTGACCTAAGTCACTTAGTGAATTTATTACATGTGTAGTCTTATATCTTAGCAACCCCCCCATAAGGCATATATTGTTGAAAGATAACAAATTGAAATCAAATACATATACTTGAACGAAAACACATAAATTGAAAGCTAAAAATAAAAAACCATTTGTTGGAAGATTCTTCTTTGAATATAGTTCTTGGACCAGGTTGAGCTCCATCAAGTTGCCTCATAACCCTTGGAAAGGTGTAGTTCCTGAGTTCAATTTCCGAGTTCCCGAACTCCACTTACCCAAATTCCCAAATCACGAATCTCCCGAAGTCATTTACTAGACATCAAACCACAATTGCATGTCACATAACCTCACTAGTAAACTGCAATCCACATGCGTGTCTCTACAACTAATGAGGGATCATTCACTAGATTCACAACTGTTGAACTCTCTGGGAAACCATCCAATTCAAAAGCTTTTAATTGATCTCTTCTTGTCTTCAAAGTATGGGCCTCTTAAAACATGAAAGATTCATCTGTGTATTGTCCTACAACATAAACAAATTTTGTTGCACTACTCTGATATTAACCTCAAATTTGTTGTTAATGGGCATGGAAGGCATAATGCTTTCCCTAGATAGCTAGATTTGTTCATACATGATTCATTTTTACCACAAATTGATAGAACACGGCGAGAATAGCCAAGAAATGCACAGTTATGCCACTAATCTGTCAAAAATACTGCCGACAAAATAGTATTCTAACCTAAGAAGTCAAAAATAACTAATGGATGTCGAAATCTGTGTAGCGAGTAATTTCACACTAAAGAAAAACTAAAACTTCTAGGAAAACACACGTTATAAATCCCTACTGGCAATATTTGTTTATTCTTCAATAAAGACCGTACAACTGGCAGTGTCTAATGGTTCTTCCTTGACAAACCCGATAGCACGGGCTGTGTGACCCATCATCATAGATCTCAAAATTCCCTTGCTATTAAAAAGTCCAAGATGATATTCGAGCGCAACGAGAATGGCGTTTTTGTTGTTTCAATTTGGCAATGGTTGGGACTGTGCAACAACTCACTCTTAGTGATCAACAAGCAGACAAACAAAAAATAATGGGCGGCCCTTAAACTATGTTGGCAGCCGCCTTCAAAAACAACGACATCTTTGGAAATGGCGACTACATAAAAAAATCGATGAGCGGTTGCATTAAGAATCAACGAGAGGCATAAAAAAATGACGATTACATAAAAATCAACGACTACGAGACGTTATCAACAAATGGCAGCTTCCTTCTTGACAGCGGCAGAGGTTCTCTCAACGACAGTTGAATCAAATCGATGGTTGTATGGAAATTTTAGTGATGTGCTCTCTTCAACGGCTATACAAAATGAGTCGTACAGCAACTGCAAATTTCAGTTGTTTTAAAAAAAATCATAGCGATATGTTGATTGATCGTACACTTAATTAAATTATATGAGTTGTTGAATTGAACTGTACGAAAACTACATTAATTTGCATGGATCGTGTGGATGCTAGAATCGAGAAATATATACACTAGTTGCTCCATTGTTGTGTACAATGGCTGAGATCATATGGCTACTCCTTTGTGAGTTTCTTTCAATAAAAAAAATTTTATTTTTCATTTAGCTAAATCATGCTTTTTTTATTCTCTAGGTCATCGTGCGATGCAAGAGAAGAGCATACGTAGTAAACTAGATAGAATCGCATTCTCGCTCTAATACCATATTTGGAGAACTAATAAACAAGAAACCCAAGATAGCTCAATATTATGAGACGATACAACATTACGTTGACGGTCCTCACTCTTATAAAGAGTCTATGTGACCAAAACCCTAGCCCTAATACATCTAAAACCTAAGACACCTAAAACCCTAACTTTTGACCTAAGTCACTTTAGTGACTATATTACATGTGTAGCCTTATATCTTAACACTTATTTTCTTCTTTTCATTTCTATTGTTTTCCAATTCCTTGGACCCACATCTAGGATCCACCGAATTCACAAAATAAGTGCTCTATTCCAACTCTCACATTGTTGTCCAGAATTGCACTTCCCCACCCTCACAACACTGTCCTCATCCTCCCATGCATCATCCAAAATTTGAATGTCAATCCAACATTAGGAAATCCTGCTAAAAATACATCTTCAAGTCTAAACTAGAAACTTGCTAAAATAGATCTTTGGAAGCTTGAATGAGAAACCTACTAAAACTAAATATAGAAACTTGAACTAGAAACCTACAAAAAATAGCATAAGATTTGATGTTCCCCTAGATTACTAATCTCTGGATAATCTTCAAACATTCATACAAGGAAACTCTAGAAAAGACCTGCCTAGAACAAGGTTTCGCAACAATGTACCCATATGACCAAAGTATTACAAATTGTCAATGTCAAATGGTGAATTCTATAATGTTGGGTACACCACGTATGATGTCCCCAATCGTGGATGCCAAATGGTGAACTCTATAATGGTGATCCCACCTCATATAATATCCACGAACATATCTTCGAACTTAACACTGAAATTTATGTAACCAAATATGGGGTTAACAAAGCTTAAGAGAAGGAAAGGTAAACCAATTGGAAAAAAACATGGACAATTCAAATGAAAATATTGCAAGGAAAGATAATGAAAAAAAAAACGTTGTCTAATTATAATAAATCCCTTCTAAAATTAAATTAAAGGTGCAAGAGGCGTTCACATGAAGCAAAATTGAAGATCATAGATGAAGAGATTACCAGGAAGACAAATACAATGGAATAACAAGTACAAAGACTAAAACATCTTATTGTTAGAGATATGTGTATCTCGAGATGTCCTTCATGTGGCGATTCCTAACATGAGGGTACATTATCAATATAAGCATCAGGGTAGGGTAGAGGGTGAGAAACACTCTACCAGGTGTCATGAATCCAGTGGTGGAGACATGTGGAGATTTCAATGACTTTTCCTTGCGCATATAAGATTGTTTTAATGCACAATGTTATTTTCCATGCAAAATCGGGATTTTTGCATGCAATCATATTAGGATTTTGGAAACCCTAATCAGATTGTGAGTTAATAAAAGGAGGCAAGGGGCAAAGGGAAAAGGTTACTCAAGTATTTTCTTCAGAGATTAAAGAGAGAGAGTGAGGGAGAATCAATGCATGCAAAGGGGCGCATTCTTGAGAGGAGGGCGCATTTTCTAGGGAGTCGGTAGATTTGAGAGAGATCAAGGCACACTTGATTTGAGGCATTGTGGAGCATCATTACTATGCAGTGAGCTCATCTACACACAGAGAGCTCAGTGCATGAGCTAGGGTGCATTTCCAAAGGGAGAGAGGGGCACAGATCTGAGCAGAGATCTAGCACTATTCATCTGGAGCAAAGGTTGGATCCATTGGAGGAAGAGTCAGCATCAGAGAAAAATTGGATTCATCAATAGTCAGATCAAAGATTAATTAGACAGAGAGGGGGAACATTCCTTGAGCAAAGGGGCACACTTTCACCATAGAGGGTATTACCGAGACAGTGATCCAGAGTCAGAGGGGCGAGAGGCCCTAATCAGATACAGTTCATAGACAGATACAGTCAAAGCAAAGGGGCGCATTCAGTTGAGGGGTGCATTCATTTAGAGTGAAGGGCATAGTCAACAAAAGGGGCGCATCACCAGCCTTCTATCAAATCATACTTGATCTTCAAAGCCTTTGAGGCTCAGAGATAAGTCCATGTTGGATTACTCTATTGTATTGATTGTAATTGCTTAAGATTATAAAAGCTACTTCCATCTCTCACTGGTTTTCCTACAAGGGTTTTTTCCAGGGTCATTGACCGAAAACATCGTGTCAATTTCATGTGTGATTGTTATATTTGTTAAGTTATAGATAGATCCCATGTGCTTCAAGTTATAAGTAATTGTGTTATTGATACTTTCTCTAGGATTGAGAAGTTGGGTTTTGGTATATGCATGTGTCTTATTGAGACTTAAGGCCGAGTTGGGATCTGTGATTTTCAGAGTGAGTAGTGATCTCTGAAAAATCTACACTTATTGTATCAAAAGAGAAGACTAATGATATCTTCAAGGATAATGAAGAAGAAGAATCCAAAAGTCGAACCGTATCACCATCCTCATTTATAGGAAAGTCTACAAGAAAGACCGAAACTATAGAACTACATCCTCATTTTCAGCGAAGCAAATGGTAGAATTTACATTCATGAAATTAGAGATTGAGGAACAATTACACAATAGGATTTTATCAAAGACCAACATCTAGAACAAAATGAAAAAATTATGACTAGACATGGAATTAAGAAAAATTAAAATATCAAATTATTAATGATCAACACCAATACGATGGATGGATAATCAAGAGTCGGATCAAATGAGCAAATATATGAGCTAACCCGTTATGTAAAACCCTCAACTACAAACCTTTGAGGGCAAAGCTTTTCGAAGGGGGTACTCTGTTATAGCACTGTAGCCAATAACAAGTCACATGTATAAGTAAATTGTAGGTTGGACTAGCACTAAGAAGACACGAGTAATGAGTCAGAACTAGAAAATATAGGAGGTTAGTGTTACCCCTATGTTTGCATGAAGATTAATTTGAGGATTGAAGACGATGATGTGCCAAAGATCTGGAGTTGCAAGGCTTCTACACACAAAAAAATCAATGTCTTTTGGTCACTATAGTATCAATTTGCAATGTTCCCCCAAGTTTTCGAGATGGGGGGACGCGGGATGGGGAAACACACATTTGGGATGCATGGAGACCTCCCCCAAGTATTAGGGAAATTTGGGGGGGGAAGGGGGACATATCTAAAATTATAAAAATAAAATAAAATACCAAAAATAATAATTCGTTTGATGTATATTCATGATTGTGCAATGCAAATACTAAATAGTACCAAGTAGTACCAAGTAGGGTTGTAAAAAGTGAAAAGAATGGGAAAACATAAAAGAAATATTCTCAGGGGCACGGGGGGAAACGTTTCACTAGATTCCCCATGTCCTCGGGACACAAGAAACACGGAAAACGCACCCTCGGCCCTGCGGGACGCATCCCCGTGGAACACTATCAATTTGTCCATGGTCATATTGTAAAATGATTGTAAGTGAGATAGCACTTGTAATTGTATGTAAAGGGCCAAATTATAATGTATAACAAGCCCGCCTATGAAAGTTGTACTAGGCAAGTCACTCATGAGAGTTTTTTTTACTGGGAAAGGTTAAATCATTGTAGTCTAAATCTTTCAAAGCCTTTTCACTCGACAAAATCCTCCAAATCCATGAGCACATTCTAGTACACCTGCCCTAGTCGTTGAGCTTGCTAGGCTCTTAGTCTATTACATCTCACTTTAAGTCACCATGGACATGTGTCAAGTCAATCCTAGTTAGGATAGAGTCTTTTAGGAGTCCCTATTGCATTTGGTCATGATTATTAAGGTGTATTGGTTGTTAAACATAAGTTGGATGGTTAGAGGTGCCTTTCACTAGCTCAAACTTTGGGTTTAATAATATTTTTTCTATTACCTTTTAAAACCTAAGTTACCCTTTCCACATTTTAAACCCTCAATATATTTTTATGCATCACACATTCCCATGCAATCTATCCACATGGACTCCCCTAGGCCCTAGCCCTCTCTTGGTTTGACCTTCCATTTACCACATGGGGGCCCATCCTTTCATGTTCTAGCCACGAAAGGTCAAATTCCATCCTAATTGAGGCGCACCCTCCTATCCTCTCCCACGTGTGAGTCGTACCATCTTTATTCTTTCTTTTCTCCCACATGTGATCCTCTGGTCCCCCTTCATACATCCTTGCACATTGTTTGAGGAGTTAGATGCATGTTTTAACCTCCTTTGACCTCACATGTGCCTCCTCTAAAAGATTACCTTCTAACTAATTTGTTGCCCTTCCAACTGAGGCGCCCTCTCTCTCAATTACTTGTCAAGTGTTTGTTGAAACCACCTCTTTACTTTATTAATTTTTTGACCTTGTCAGGAGCAAAAAAGTCTAGTTTACTTGGTTCTAGAATAGATCTAGGGTTTTAGTCAAAGAATTAATTATTTATTGGGAAGGAAGTTGAGTCTCAAGTCCTACATAAAGAGTCTTCCTCTCTCCTTTTTCTTGTTGGTTGTTGGTTGTTGTTGATTTATCTTGTACTATTTGGAGAGCTCTAATGAATATCAATTTAAAGGCTTTGGAGGAAAATATCTTGAGATCTACTTGTGTACGTGTTATTTGGAGAGCTCTATTGAATATCAATTTAACGGCTTTGGAGGAAAATATCTTAGGATCCGCTAATGCTCTTTGATGGAAATCACTCCTTGGCCTTGTGCCTCGACAATTGTCTTCCATTTATCAAGTTTGCTTAAACAATGTGACATTTCATCAACTCTTTAACCTCAACAATTGATGTAGGCGATGAAATGTTCCTCTTCATTGTTTTTGAACTTGATCGTTGCAACATTCTAAAAGGTAGTGTCCACTCTGTAGCATGAGTTCTTGTATCCTACACTTCCTCAACAATTGGGACCCCAAACCTTGGTGGAACACCATATTCCTTGATATCAATGAATTCCATAGCCTACATTGGAGAACCCTCCTCAATAACTTTAGGAATTTTCATTTTAGTTTCTCCAACAAGCTAGGCCTCCCTATGCTTGCTTCTTTGTGAGTGATTGTTGGGCTTTGTGACTACTATAGTAGTGTTCATAGGCTCATTAACTTCCTCAACAAGTAAAATATAGTTGATTAACTTGATTCTCTCTAGGGCATCTAGGACTAATAACTTGATCAATCCATGCTACACAAGGGCACCCTCTTTACTATTATATACATCTACAAACATCTCTCATGCTGCAAATGCTTAGGTGGCTTGAACTGGTAGGAAAGAAGAATGTTGTGTCTGCCTTCACATGCAATGTAGCATATAATGTGCAATGCAACTCCATCCCAATGTGCAGACAATGTTTCTCTTTTAACTCCTTTTGTTTGTGTCTAGGTCTTTCCAACATGTAGGAAGCTTTTCTTGGCTTCATGAGCCTCAATCTTACTCTTATATCAATGCTCACCAATGGGTGGCAAACCACTCACCCAAGAGATGAGCTCCTCAATAACTTCATATTCTATACCTCGTTGTAGCAGCATTACCTCGGACCTAATGAGCGAATTCTAGGGCAATGGCCTCACTATACCTCGAGAATCTTATATCCAACACACACTCACCATTTTCCACAATTTTTAGGGACAATGACCAGTGGGGAAACCCACTCACTATCTAAGATTGGATATATAAAACCAGCATCTAGCAACTTTTGCATCTTTGTTTTGACAATGTCTCTAAAGGTAGGACTCATTCAACATTGTGGTTTTCAAATTGAGTAAGAGTTGTCTATGATATAAATATGATATCTGCAAACGATGGGGTAAATTCCTATCATGTCCTAGTATTCCCAAGAACAAACAGTGTTATGAACTTGAAGCAAGTCAATTAATTGTTGTTGTGAAAGAGAATTCAATTGGTTGTTGATGTTTAATGCTTTATCTAGATGTTTATAGGGTTTGAGATTTCAATAATGAAGACATCATCCCAGTATGTAATGCTAGTAAATCCACTTGTAGTTCTAGACTCATCTTGAAACGAACAAAATTCGTTTATCAATTACGAACATAGTTCAGTTATGGAATATCCATTAAAAAGGACAATAGGTCAATATCCATAAAGGAAGAGTATACGTAATAAATTGTATATTGAATAAGAAAATGTGAGATAATGCAATGACATGGGACGATGTGCTTTAAATAAGCATTGACTAGTCACCATGGGTTAATAGACATACATTTTCATTAGGTCATGTCTTTTCATTAACTAATTAATTATTTATTTATTGACAATATTATCACTATTACTTATTATTGATTGATGCTTATTAATATCTATTAACGTCTATTGCATTGCCTTCCCCTTTAAAAATGCTTTGTCCTCAAAGCATAAAAAAGTTATGTCTTCGTTCTGGCTTATAACGCCTTCTCAGGATTCTTCATTCTGAAGCTCGTCATTGTTAAGGACCTAAGGTGATATGACTTCCTAAGTATAGAATAGAGTTGTGGAATTGTGTAAGAGTCAAACCACCCTAATTCAATCTTCTCTGGTTTTGAGTGACAATGACTTCTATGATTTGGAGGATGACAAGACTCCATACTTGAGCTTTTCATCGATATAGTAGGAACTGTACCTAACATGGTATATTGATTTTGACTTTGGTTAGTTCTTTGATGACCTGTATAATTGGAATCACGATAAGGTATCCTTGTATTCAGTGTTATATTTTCAAAACTTGTCTTTGGATACTTTTAATGATTTATCGTTTGGTAAAATTTTGATTAGATATGTATTGGTTGCCCTCTCCAACGTCTCGATTTTTACACGCGATGACTTCTTTATTTCAATGAGATCGATCATTGTTTTTTTATTGATTAAGGATTCATTGCTGATAGATTTCTCTAACTTATTATGCAACAACTTCTTGTCATTCTTTAGCTTATTAATTTGGGTAATTAAACTTTGATTATGAACTTTTATGTGTAAAAGTTCTTCAATGTTCTCGGGCCTTTCAAATTTGTCCTTAAGGTCGTGGTTTTTTTACTGCTCCTGTTTTAATCTTTTTATTTGCTTAAGCAACCTTTGATTAAGGTTCCCTTAGTTGGAAGCTTCTTCATCCTTTTCTAATCACTGATTCTCAAGATCTTGATTCTTTTGTTCCAACTTTTGAATACATGGCTTCTTATCCTTGGACTTCATGATATTTGCAAGTAGTTTTTAATTATCATTTTTTAAGTGAGTAATTTCTTCATCCTATTTAGTGATAACTTTGTCAGATTCTTTTTGTTAATCCTGCAACTTTTGTATTGATTTTTTGTTATCTTTAAAGATCACTTCAAATCAGTGTTGCAAACATCGTTGATGTCCAGATAAATTGCAGGCTTCAAACTGATTTTTTGTCAAAAATCACTGAGATTTTGAGTCCATTTTTTCTCGATATATTGTCGATTTTTTTGCGATAAATCATCAATAACTCACGAGTCGATGGGCAGACTGCGGCCGACCGAAAACAAGGTTTTCTAAAACAATTGACTTAGGTTTTTTGTCATTGGCACACCACGGCAAGGAAGGGGAGAGCCAAGGAGATTAGCATCATCTGACATTTTCCCAAGGAGGATTCTGGATTTTCCACTTGATTTCATTCGCCATCAAGGATCAGCTTTGTAGATTGGACATTCCCATTTGGGGTTTCTTCAGCAGTTATCACATTTGAAGGTATGTAAAAAAAATTGCCCATCATTTCTCATTTTTCCAACATGGATTGTTATTGTTTTGCATTGTCAATGAGTTTTCCATCTTCATAATTGAATTTGAATGGATCATAAACCATTTTGCACCTGTCATGTTAAGTTGTAGTAGTTATGCATGTCAAAAAACGTTTTTTGATTTTTTCTTGCCATAGGTCCATAGAAATCCTCACAAAGATGTCCATTTATTTTCCCTCTTCAAAACCAAGTTTGAATGCTAAATGTATCATTGATTTCTAGTTGTTTTATAAATTTCCATCCATCACATTTGCTAAAAAAACATTTTTTTCTTGCCTTAGGTTCAAACTTCATTTTTTCCATATAAAAGATGTCGAAGGCTTTGGATCCATTCTAGGAGTGTGGCACACCTGTTGACCGAATCAATTGACAGGTTCTTACTTGCAATCTATGTGGGAAGAAAATGACGGGTTGGATAAGCAGGCTGAAATACCACCTTGCACAAACAGCAGGGCATGATGTGGGTCGTTGCAGCCAGACAACCCCAGATTTCAATGTTAAGGCCACACAAGCAAATGAAGGAATTGGGCAAAAGAAACAATTCAAGGAGACCTTGAGAAAAGAACTGGTTTCAAGATCTGAGTCTGTAGTGGGAGTGGGGACTAGTGGGATGGGTCCAGATACCCACTCCACATAGTCCACAATGCCTTCGGCAACATCGCCCTTCTTTGTGCCAAGATCCACACCTGGTGCAAAACCTTCCCTAAGGTCCATGGTGAAAGTAAAGGAGAAAGAAGAAGCAAACATACTTGTGGGTGGATGCCTACTACGGAGTGATATCCCATTCAACTTTGACAAGAACATGTTCTATGTGTCCATGTTTAAGGCGACTACTATTGTTGGACCAAGGTATAAGCCCCCCACTTATGAGTTAAGAGGGCCAATCCTTCAGAATGAAAAGGTCGATGGCACTCGCAAGTTGCCGGAGCTTCAGGAATCATGGGAGTTCACACAATGCACTGTGATGACAGATGGTTGGACCGATGGGAAGGGTGGGACCCTTCTCAATTTTTTGGTTCATTGTACTAGGGGGACTATGTTTTTGAAATCCCTGGATGCATCCGCACATGTCAAGGATGCGGCATTACTCTGTCACTTGTTGGAAGAGTTCATCGAAGAGATAGGACTGTAACATGTTTATCTAAGTCATAAGGAACAATACTGCGAATTATGTGGTTGTTGTTAGGATGTTTATGTCCAGGTATCCTACACTATTCTGGACTCCTTGTGTCACTCATTACCTTGATTTGATATTAAAGGATATAGGAAAGATTGATTGGATCAGGGATACCATTGATTTAGCGAAGAGCATCACAAAATTTATATAATCATGCAACGATGCTTAGCTTGATAAGACAGTAAATAGGTGATAGAATTGGTGCATCTTGCCATCACACGCTTTGCCACTAGCTTTATTTCTCTTCAATCTCTCTTGAGTTCTATGTGGGACTTGCAAGCGATGTTCCTTTCACCTAAGTGGCATGCTTTATCATTTAGCACTAAACCAAAGGGACAAGCCACATTCAGGCTAGTTACATACCAAGAGAGCTTTTGGGATACGGTGAAGGAATTGTCCACCATCACCAAACCTTTGGTAAAGGTTCTTCACTTGGTTGATGGAGAAAAGCCCACAATGGGCTACCTATACTAGGCCATGGATAGGGCCAAAGAATCCATCCTCCTCAAATCTCACCTCCCACCTCACAACAACTCTCCTCAGGGAAGGAAGGTATATGCGAAATGCCTTCGTCAGTTTAGATCTAGTGATAGAGGAAGCTTCTTGGCGCCGTTGCTGGGGATAAATCTTCTATCCCTAGGTGCGACTTTTTAACTTCTTTTTGCTTTTTACCTTTTGGCGTGTCTAGTTGAACAAATCTGAGATTCACTCGATCCACCTGGCAACTCCACTGTCTAATAACACAATCAGGTATTCTACAAGAAGAACCTCTGACGATTTAGTCAACTTCATTCCTGAGCCTGAAAGGGTTTACCGAAGGAGGCAAGCGAGACTTACTTCTCGTAGGGTCCTTGAGCATTTAGGATCCAAGTCCCTCTTAGACATCCAGTTTTTGTTTAGTAACTCTAATTCAAATAAAGAATTGTCTCCGATGGATAAAATTTTCAAACCCCTTAACCTCACTCAGATTGCAGAATATCCACATGGTCTCTCTGAAAGAGCTATTGAAAAGTTACCCTCTTTTCAAGGAAACAATGCCATCTCGAAAGCAGTTCACCTTCAAAACTTTGCTAGGAACCTAATCTGGTGCCGAACCCGTGCCCAACAACATGATGATGTCTACATGAGGCTTTTAGCCTTATCATTAGAAGATGATGCAGCTGAGTGGTTCGTAGGATTGGCTGACAATACCTATGATTCTTATGATGCCTTGACCAAAGGTTTCATGGAAAGGTGGGGAGAAAAGAAAGAACCATGCCACCTGTTGAATGCCCTCCATTCCATCCAAAGAAATGAGAATGAAACAATGGAGGAATTCAATAAGAAATTCAGAGATTTGGTTGCCAGTTTTCATGCCGACTTCAAGCCCACTAATAAATCTATTAAGTTTACTAATAATTCGTGGTTGCACCTTTTGAGTTGCCCTTCCCTATTGCCATCCATTAATGGATACATCCATAGGGGTAACTACAGTTTAGGTGATAACATTTTGGCACCGTTGCCGGGGAAGGCATAGGCTTACCCTGGTTTGACATATAATTTTTCAAGCCTTACTCCCGTTCTCTTTGCCAACATTTTGGCGCCGTTGCCGGGGAGGGCATAGGCTTACTATGGTTTGACATATATTTCTCAAGCCCTACTCCCGTTCTTTTTTCCTAACATTTTGGTGCCGTTGCCGGGGAGGGCATAGGCTTAACTTGGATAAATATAGTAGTCATTACTCACTCTCTCCTGCATATACAACGACATATATCTTGGTAGAAGAGTTTAAGAAATCTACCTGGCGACTCCCAACTGTGACTCCGCTGAGAAGCGAGCTCATTTACATCCTTACAACACTAGAATTAAGACAAATCTTATCATTATCTAGAACCCATGGGGTGCATCATTTTGTTTTCGAGCTCTTGATTTTAAAAATAAATATTAAAATATTAAAAATATAAAATATTAAAAATATAAAATAAAAATAAAAAAAATTATCCATGGCTACTTCTGAGCGACCTAGAACTTTCGGTCATTTAAAAGTTTTTGATTTTTCAAAAATTGTTGGGTATCCTCATCATATTCCTCATCAAGCATGTGCAAGGTTGCCTATTTTCGATGGAAGTTATGAAATCTCTACTAGAAGGCACTTTCAACTTTTTAGGGAAATTATTAAAGAGTTATCCATAACCCATGAGGATGCGTGTATGAGACTATTGGTTTCATCTTTCAAAGAAAGAGCTGGTCTCTGGCTTTTGAATTTGAAACCCAATAGCATTTATGGTTATGACATGTTTGAAAATAAATTCCTAGAAGAATGGGGAAGTGAATTCGATGATATGTATCTTTCAAATCAAATCCAAGATCAAAACCTTCCCCTTTCCGATCTTATTGTGAAATCATTTAACAATCAAATATCAAGTGATTTGTCAACATCTGGAGATGACCTTTCCTGCCCAATTTCTTCTGATGATAAGTCTTCTACTTTTGAGTCAATCGAAAGTCAAATCTTTAATCATTGTACAAACCATAAATTTTCAAATTGCCTTTTAGGTAGCCCTAGCCCTGATCCTAAGGGAATTTCTGAGGATGAGCTTTTAGTTAACAGGTCTACTGAAGTTCCTCCCTCAGAGAAACTCATTAGTCATTCTGTCTTTAGTGATCATTCAATTCCTTATCAACTTACTGAAGAAGAAGAACGTAGGGACATAGATCAAGATCCTCTAGTGGTGATTTCAGGTGATCATTGTGCAAATAATCAGGATATGTTAAATGAAATTATTAATTTCACCCCTGATCAATTAAATGAAAATGATCACTTATCCTCTTATAATTTTAATGATGAATTAATAAAAGATCAATATCAAGATGAGGAAGAGTTAATAAATCATACTAGGTGTTCTAATCTTTGTTCCACTTCTTACAATGAATCTTTAAATTTTCATTTTTTCATCTTTAATCAAGATAACTTAGAGTTAGATAGTTATGGTCAATCTTGTCCTCAGGTTGTAAATATTAAATTTGATCAAAAGCTTGCAATTATTCCTAGAATAAAGAATGTTTTCTATTATCAAAATCCAAGGTCAAACTTGTTTATCCATTTGGGAGAATTTTCATATTTGCAATCCACCCTCCTTTCCCAACTCTTTCAATCATCTTTGGGTTGGTGCTCAAGTCAATCTTTTGCCTTGGAAATTTTTAATAGGAAGTATAAGTGTGATTACATGTTTGGAGAAAAGGTACTTTATGTCCCTTTTCAGTCACTTTGGAACCAAACTGCTTGTTGTCAAGTTATCAATCATTCTTGGTGGCTAGAAAAGGCATTTAAAGATCAATTTTATCTTTTCTCCATTTTTGAGCATCAAGTGGGTTTGATCTTAATTTTTCGTCTTCTAAGTTTTAAATTATCCCCACTTGGTTTTTTGATAATTAGTCCCAAGGAGAATCAAATTGAATATGTAAGAGAAGTAAATGAGGAAGCTATGTTTTGTGAAAAGGAATTGAGTTGCAAGCCTTATATTTTTTTTCCATCAACTTTAAACAATCATCTTCATGAACTTTATGATCCTATCAATTCTTGGATGGAGGATGTTTGCAGTAATCAGTCTTTCCTTTGGCATGATTTCATTTTGCACCATTCAACTCCTTTCTCAATTTTTGAACAAGTCAGGAAAGTTGTGCTATCAATTTCATTAATCCTTGATCTAGTCCTGACTCGTTTTCTAAGCAAAATCAAAGAAGAATCATTAACTTGTTCGATGAATGGTTGCACTGGATCTATAATTTTACCTAGCATTTGGTTTGACCGGTTAGAATAGAGTAGGTAGGAAACTGAATAAGCCTACTTGGGCAGTAGTTAGTCTTTTCGGCCATTGAGTCTGGCACTTTTTGTTTTTCTTTTCCTAAGCTCCTTTGTAAGCTCCTAGTTTAACTGAGTACCTGTCATTTTTCTTTTTCCTGCACAATAAATTTCAAAGTTTGCAAGTTATGTTAGTGGTTTTTAATTTACTTTCTGCATTTATATTTCTGTCATAGAATAGATTTTATTTCAGTTGGATTTTATATTTTTCCCATACATGCTGCATGAGGTATTTTTGATGTTTGTGAATGCAGAAATAGGTGCAAAATAAAATTAAAGCTGGATGCAAAATGGTAGAGTGTTGGATCGAGGATTCCAGTAGCAGAGTTCAAGGACCGGAGATTCTGAGGTTCTCAAGTGCTTTTTTCAGCAGAGCACTTGTCCCAGCAGGAGCCAGATGTTATCACATATCACATATATAGTAGCCGGGCTACCATACATTATTTTTCTGATTCCAGTACACTATTCAGCCAGTTCCCTTGCATTGAGACGCTGAGATGAGCATCTATATTGGATCACTATTAGATTTTGGACAGCAGTTGTATTCCCCATTGCCATGACTGAGTCTCAGGACACTCAGAGAGAGGACCGATATAGCCATTATACCATTTGTACAGAGCAGTCAGTAGTGCCTAAAGTTACAGCAGCAGTTTCAGAGGACAGATGATGGTTCAGATGATGAGCATTCAGGTATATGACTCAGCAGGTATATCATAGTGTTGTGGTTATATTGCTTTTATATTTATTCTTATAGCATGTCTTAGCACTTAGTGTCATGATCTGGCGATCATATAGATATATGGACCTGGTTGATCTTATTATATATATTATATTGTCCCTACTCAGACTTAGAAGTTCACTAGTCATACTCATTGGTTTTACCCTCCCTAGGGAGAATAGAGGTGATCATTCCACCATACCTTGGCTTGCTAGTGTTGGCTCCATTGTTCATTGTCTTCATCCATCCATTACCTACCTTTTAGTTTATCACCCTGACTTACTACTTGACTAGCGACATGGAGGATCTTTTCCCCACTATAGCCTCTGTATTAGATGAGCTTCCCTGTTTATTGTGTCTCAGCTCTGAGTTGGTGACAAAACTTACCTATGGTGAGTTGGAGTTCCTTGTGAATTCCCCCTAGTCACTAAAGTTGTGTTGGCTAAACCTGAAACTTTTAGTGCTTCCATGAATACAAAATATGGAAAATGAAATGCTATATCTTGTATGAAAAGCCCGTTCACGCAATGTGTTTTCCAACACACATGAATGAAAGGCATGCCAAATGAAAATGGCCATGAAAATAAAATGTTATATTTTTTGGAAATGTAAATACCTAGGTAAACAAGCTGTCTGTGACACACCTAGAAGTGCTCAGGTAAACAAGTGCCTTAAAAACACACCTGCAGCAGAAAGCCTCAAATAAATGTAAATCTATGCAATGTGTTTATAAACACACATAGATCAAAGGCTATGGAAACTTCAAGCCCAAAAAGCAATGGAACTTAAATGCGATATCTAAATTATTGCTGGCCTCATTTGTATTATGGATTGTGCGCATCTGTTAAAGGTGAATAAACCTTCTTTGAACAACTCATCCATTTGTGAGACACCGACATTCCCTGTGTCTTTGCTCATTCAATATATACTATGGTGTGTATTCCCTTTCCCTTTTCCAAAGTGTCACAATGTTAAGTCAGTCAAGTCATCCCTTAGCCTAGCCAGTTATTTTAGCCTTCACCCTTCACTAGCAAATTGATCACAGCTATGAAGTGAGTATGGTCTTGAAAGTCTAGTCTGAGTAATAATAATAATTAATGACATTGTATATTTGGATTTAGATTGCCAGTAATGATTACTCTGTGTTATAATTGTTATTTGAATAAGTTGTAGAGCATGCATTAACCTTTGACACTTTGCAGCAGCTTCTGATGATGGTCTGAGTTATATTTGGTCATGTTGACTTGGTCAAACTTAGTTTGACCAAGGTCAACCATAGGACATGAGATGGTTGGACCTTGTGATGATATGGATAGATGATATATGGTCTATGTACATGTACATGATGATTCTATGCATCAGATACAGGTTTATGATGATGATTCATGGTTTACAGCATTATTTGATCATTTACAGATTATTATTATTTCACCTGTTTCGGTATATTGGATTTACTATATGATCATGCAGAGACTCATATGGTGTATGAGTACACATCTTGGATGGATTTGGACCTTCTGAGTCGAACGAGACAGTCTGTTTTCAGTTCCGGGCACTTACAGTGATGATTGAGCCTCAGTAGGCTAACCCAGTGCAGTTTTGGTCCATCGGAGACCCTGTCAAAGCAGAGAGGATTTTTATTTGGTTGACCTAGGGCGCTATGCTTGGAGGGGGTGGTCCAGCCACTTGTTTTTACCATATTACCCCCCTCCCGGACACACTAATGCCCTCACCTTGACAACGCAGGAACTCCAGGAGGCAGTTTGGGGCAGTTTCACTCTTCCCGAGGCATTTCAGGATTAGTAGAAATGGCTATTGAGGAATTCGATTTGGGCTACTGAGGCAATGTCTTGGCATGGGATGATCAGTGATGATGGGTGGATGTCTTCCGCACCTTCTCCAGCAGTTTCAGCTTCATCGGGACCTGCATCCATCACTTATGGCACTTTCTGATGATTTTTGAGGCCTTTTGAGGCCCACGATTTGTCCATAGAGGCACGATTTGGTATATTGATGACTATTTTATTATTATTGTGCTATGGGGATTGACCAAGGGTGGCTAAAATTACTCCTTGGACCCACCATAAGCTTCTTATTATATTTTGTCATCATGATATGGTGGGATTCCCCTCTCCTAGGGCGATTTTGTCCACTTATGTTATATTTTATTAGTGATCCATGTATTTTATTGTTGAGCTCATCTCAACCATTGATTAGACATTTGTATCTTTTAATCTTAGCCACTCATTCAAAAAGTGGTTAGGATTTTGATGCCTCTCCTTCCTATTTAAAGGAGAGAGCTTCTCATTGTAAGGGGACTTGTGGCTCTGGATTATTGGAATAGAAAATTATTATTGCATCTATCTCCAGTGTTGTGGTGAATGTTTTTGGTGTTCATTCGTTGGTTCTTCCTTTGCACTAAGTTATTGGAGATCTTGTTTTGCCATATCTTTTGTACCACGTTTTTGCATCTACAGGTGGAGGCCGATTTGCTTTGAGGAGGAAGTATTGGTAGGGGAAGACTCTCCCTACTTCTTCTTTGGATCTCTTCGTTGGTAACAGGGAGTATTACTATCCCAGGACCTTCTTTTTCATGTTACTATTGCATTTCGCTTGTATTTCCTCCATATTTGGTCTTACTGATTGAATCGTTATTCCTTGGTTTGACATGTAGAGGAGGTCGCACTTGTGGGCTAGGGCATCAATTTGGCAAGCAAAATCAACCATCTCTCATTTGATCTCTGCGGGAATCTTCCTCAACATCAAGGCATCTCTCTTCATCACTCAGGTATGATCTCAAGGTAATTTCTATCTCCATGATCTATCCACTTGTCTTAAATATTTCAAACCCTAATTAATCAAAACCCCCATTGTCACATTTTCTTAGATCTACTGAGATCTAGTGGGTTGTTGGGTATAATATTGAAAACCCACCTCTATAGTATCCACGGCATCCTGGATCTATAGTTTGGTAAGGATTGGCCTTCATTCGATCCCCTTCCCAAGCCAACTTGGCTTCCCCAAGTGAGGGCACACTTCTTGGAGAGTTGAGTTGACCTAGATCTAGTTGATGGGTAGTTGAGATTTTATTTGTTTCATGATCTACACATCCTAAAACCTACCCCTAGACTCTTACTTTGACAATTTCTACCTTGTGGGCCCTATTCCACATTTTAAGGGATTTAATCCCCATTTTGGACCACTTGGTATCTTCAAACTCAGATCTAGTAAGATCTAGCCATTGGATTGCCTTGAAATTGTAGATCCACACTCTCACTTGATCAACCTACTTAGATCTAAAATTTGGATGTCATTGAACTTGTCTTGATCCCATTTATCCCACATTTTACCCTCCTTGGGCAAAGTCGCACTTCCTTGGAGATTGGAGTTGGTCCACCTCTAGAACGTGGGTACATGAGATTTTAGTAGATTTGGAACGAGCATAATTCAAAACCTAGGTCTAGTTGGTCACTTCATCAAATCTTGCCTTGGGAATAGCATTCCTTGTTTTAAGGGATTTGTTATCACATATATAGTAGCCGGGCTACCATATATTATTTTTCTGATGCCAGTACACTATTCAGCCAGTTCCCTTACATTTGAGATGCCGAGATGAGTATCTTTATTGGATCACTATCAGATTGTGGACAGCAGTTGCACTCCCCATGCCATTACTGAGTTTCAGGACACTCAGAGAGATGACCGATGTAGCCATTATATCATTGGTACAGAGCAGACAGTAGTGCCCAGAGTTACAGCAGCAGTCTCAGAGGACAGATGATGGTACAGGTTTATGAGCTTTCAGGTATATGACTCAGCAGGTATATCATGGTACTATGGTTAGATTGCTTTTATACTTATTCTTATAGCATGTCTTAGCACTTAGTGTCATGATCTGGCGATCATATAGATATTTGGACCTGGCTGACCTATTATATATATATTACTGTCCCTACTCAGACTTAGAAGTTCACTATTCATACTCATTGGTACATACCCTCCTTAGGGAGAATAGAGGTGATCATTACACCATACTATGGCTTGCTAGTGTTGGCTCCATCATTTCATTGTCTTCATCCATCCGTGGCCTACCTTTTAGATTACTACCCTGATTTGCTACTTGATTAGTGACATGGAGGACCTTTCCCCACTGTAGCCTCTGTATTGGATGAGCTTCCCTGTTTATTGTGTCTCGGCTCTGAGTTGGTGACAAAACTTACCTATGGTGAGTTGGAGTTCCTTGAGAATTCCCCCTAGTCACTAAAGTTGTGTTGGCTAAACCTGAAACTTTTAGTGCTGCCATCAATACAAAATCTGGAAAAATCAAATGCTATATCTTGTATATGAAAGAAATGCCAAATGAAAATGGCCGTGAAAAATAAAATGTTATATCTTTTGGAAAAATAAATACCTAGGTAAACAAGTTGTCCATGACACACCTAGAAGTGCTCAGGTAAACAAGTGCCTTAAAAACACACCTGCAGCAGAAAGCCTAAAAATAAATGTAAATCTATGCAATGTGTTTGTAAACACACATAGATCAAGGCTATGGAAACTTCAGGCCCAAAAAGAAATGGAACTTAAATGTTATATCTAAACAATTGCTGGCCTTGTTTGTATTATGGATTGTGCGCATCTGTGAAGGTGAGTAAACCCTCTTTAAACAACTCATCCATTTGTGAGACACCGCCATTTCCTGTGTTATTGCTCATTCAGTATATACTATGGTGTATTCCCTTTCCCTTGCCAAAGTGTCACAAAGTCAAGTGAGTCAAGTCATCCCTTAGCCTAGCCAGTTATTTCAGCCTTCACCCTTCACTAGCAAATTGATCACAACTATGAAGTGAGTATGGTCCTGAAAGTCTAGTCTGAGTAATAATAATAATTAACGACACTATATATTTGGATTTAGATCGCCAGTCATGATTACTCTGTGTTATAATTGTTATTCGAATAAGTTGTAGAGCATGTATTAACCTTGACACCTTGCAGCAGCTATGGATGATGGTCTGAGTTGTATTTGGTCTTGGTTAGACCTAGTTTGACCATGGAGGACCATGGGACATGAGATGTTGGACCTTATGATGATATGGATAGATGATATATGGTCTATGTACACATACAGGATGATTCTATGCAGCAGCTACAGGGTTATGATGATGATTCTTGGGATACAGCAGTGTTTGGTCATTTACAGATCATTATTATTGGCCTTGTTCCGGTACATTGGATATTTATTTTGATCATGCAGAGATTCATATGGTGTATGAGTACACATCTTGGATGGATTTGGACCTTCTGAGTCCAATGGGACAGTTTGTTTTCAGTTCCGGGCACTTACAGTGATGATTTAGCCTCAGTAGGCTGTCCTAGTGCAGTTTTGGTCTGTTGGAGGCCCTGTCGGAGCAGAGATGACTTTTATCCGGTTGACCTAGGGCGCTGATGATGGAGGGGGTGGTCCAGCCACTTGTTTTTACCATATTACCCCCTTCCCGGACACATTGGTGCCCTCACCTTGACAGCGCCATCACTCCAGGAGGCTGTTTGGGCAGTTTCACGCTTCCCGAGGCATTTCAGGATTGGTAGAAATGGCTATTGAGGAAATCGATTTGGGCTACTGAGGCAAAGTTATGGCATGGGATGATCAGTGATGATAGATCGGGACCTTCCACACCTTCTCCAGCAGTTTCAGCTTCATCGGGGCCCGCATCCATCACTTATGGCACTTTATGTGGGTTTTTGAGGTCTTTTGAGGACCACGACTTCACTAGGGAGGCACGATTTGGTACTTTCATGATTATTTATTGGTTATTGTGCCATGGGGATTGACCAAGGAGGGATAAAATTACCCCTTGGACCCACCATGAGCCTCTTATGATATTTTGTCATCATGATTTGGTGGGATTCCCCTCTCCTAGGGCGACTTTGTCCACTTATGTTATATTTTATGTGTGATCCATGTATTATGTTGTTGAGCTCATCTCAACCATTGATTAGACATTTGTATCTTTTAATCTTAGCCACTCATTCAAAAAGTGGTTAGGGTTTTGGTGCCTCTCCTTCCTATTTAAAGGAGAGAGCCTCTCATTGTAAAGGGTCTTTGGCTCTTGGATTATTGGTATAGAAAAATATTCTTGTGGAAATTCTTGTGGTCTCCTTTGCATCTGGTGTTCTTAGATGGTGATTGGAAAGTCTATTGCAACCTAGCATTTGGAAATTGTGGTAAGATCTATCTTTTTTTTGGAAATCATTGTTTGTCTACAGGAGGGCGACTTCAACAAGGGCGATTTTGCAAGGCTTCTTCAAATCGACTTTCTTGGCATTCGCTTGTATCAGGGGGTTATCATTAGTATCATTGTGATCTATGCTATCTTTCTGTTACTTCTTTTGTGGCATTAGTCTTATCTCTTGATGCATCAAATCTGATATTGTTGACGTTTGTTGTGCAGGAGAGAGGGCGCATTGGCTTCTTGGACAAAATCGATTTGCATAGAAACTACCTCAAAGCTTCCAAATTGATCGGGATTGCATAGATCATCATCATCAAGGCATCTACAAGGTTATCCAGGTAAGATCCACAGGTTTGTTTCTCTTTCCTTTATCCAATCCATTGATATAACTCATAAATTGTTAAAACCCTAAATATTTCAAAACCCCATTTTACATTTTCTTAGATCTACTTAGATCTAGTGGGTTGTTGGGCGTGATATTGAAAACCCACCTCTATAGCATCCACGGCATCCCGGATCTATAGTTTGGTGAGGATTGGCTTCCATTTAACCCCTCTCCCAAGCCAACTTAGCTTCTCCCAAGGAAGGCGCACTTCACCATTTGAGCAAGTTGACCTAGATCCAAGTGATGGGTGTTTGAGATTCCACTTGATTTGACATCTACACATCAAATAACATACACCCAGGTTGTCCCTTTCTTGAAATTCACCTTGTGGGCCCCATTCCACATTTTAAGGGATTTAATCCCCATTTTGGACCACTTGGAACACTTAAACTCAGATCTACTAAGATCTAACCGGTGGATTGCCACGAAATTATAGATCCATACTCCTACCTGACCGATCTACTAGGATCTAAAGTTTGGATGCCATCCGACATGATTTGACCCACCTAAACCCCAATTTAAGCCTCCTTGGGTAAAGTCGCACCACCTTGGAGAAGTGAGTTCACTCACTTCTAGGAACTGGGTACTTGAGATTATTGCAGATCTGAAACCGGAATAATTCAAAACCTAGGTCTAGACTGTCACTTTGTCAAATATTGCCTTGGGGACTGCATTCCTTGTTTTAAGGGATTGTGGTCCACTTGGGTTAAACCTAGATCTAGACACATTCAACCATCAAGACCTATACTGTCCACTTATCTCATGTTGTAGGAGTCCAAAACCATAAGTCAACCCCACTTTGACTCCACTTCCCAATTCCCAAGGCACTGGTTTATCTTCAAGACAACCCAACTTTCCTAGATTGTTGGATTGACTTGTGGTTTGACTTTTGCACGGTGAACTATACCCTTAAAGCTATCATGAATCATGGTCAAGCTTGTCTCATGTACTAGTTAGCCCCAATACATCCCTCAAAACTATCCTGCATTGGACACGGTTCCCAAGGCAGTGGACCTTTTGACATTGACCTAGTACACTCATCCTAGATCTCACTTCAAAACATTATAAGTCACTCTCACATCAACTATGAACCAAAGCTATACCTATTGAACCCCTCACTTGGCTTGTGACTTCATCCTTAGGTCTAGGATAAACCATACACCTAACTTCACTTAGAAATACCCTGATTTGGTGTCTTGGTTTTGATCTCTCCTATCGGGAGTAGATCGGGTCTCCCCCTTTGTTGTCTGGGCTAGATAACATAAAGCGAAGGTTGCCTCGACTGGCGTGACAACCATATACATATTGGAGGTCGAGGTGATCGTGGTTGCACCTTTCAAGTTGCCCTTCCCTATTGCCATCCATGACTGGATCCATCCATAGGGGTAACTACAGTTTAGGTGATAACAGGATTGTGGTCCACTTAGGTCAAACCTTGAATCTCTAGATCTAGACCTATTCATCCATCAAACCTTTAGTTGCCCACTTGTCTCATGCAATAGGAGTCATCAACCACAAGTTAATTTCATTTGACTCCAGTATCCCAATTCCCAAGGCACTGATCTCTCTCCAAGTCAATTCAACTTTCCTAAATTGTTGGATTAACTTGTGGTTTGATCCTTGTTTGGTGGACTAAACCCTTTGATGTCATCATACTTCATGATCAAGCTTGTCACTTGTACTAGTTAGCCCCAATTCAACCCCTAAACTACCCTACATTGGACATGATTCCTAAGGCAGTGGATTTTCTCACATTAACTAGTACTATAATCCTGGATCTTATTTTCAAATACTATAAGTTACTCACACATCAACAATGAACCAAAGCTAAACTCATTGAACCCCTCACTTATCTTGTGACTTCATCCTTAGGTCTAGGTTAAACCATACACCTTCTTTCACTTAGTCTTAACTTGATTTGGTGTCTTGGTTTGATCTCTCTTGTCGGGAGTAGATCGAGTCTCCCCCTTTTTTGTTTGGGCTAGATAACATAAAGCGAAGGTTGCCTCGACTGGCGTGACAACCATCTATTGGAGGTCGAGGTGATCATGGTTGCACCTTTTGAGTTGCCCTTCCCTATTGCCATCCATTAATGGATACATCCATAGGGGTAACTACAGTTTAGGTGATAACAAGACCTTTCCTCAAAAGAGTAAGTGTCAGAAGAAAGGACCTCCTCAAGATGATGGAATGCATCATCATCTTGAAACCGCCAATATGGTTGAAGAAGTTCCTCCATATTGTAGACCTTGTGATGCATTACATGAAGAGTCCTCATGCTATGTAGCCTGTCGAGCCTTAGAACAAGAGTATCTGGGAAGTAGCAGTAGTGATGTTTTTGCAAGCGAGCCTGAGTTCATCAACACAGAAGGACATGTTCACCCCCTCTCTAAAGAAACATGGAAACAAGCTAGAGAGCATAGTCAAGAAAAAGATAAGTTAACTAATGCTTATGGTGAAATGCCTACTTCGGAGAAGATTAAAGAAATGCCTAAATACAAAGGACTTACCTATTAGAGGCGGGATTATGCTGGAACCCCTAAATCCAAACAACAATATGTACCAAAGGTAATAACTCCACATAAGCCTAACTTTGTTCCTGTTGATATTGATTTAGGTAAATGGTTTGAATCTGCCAAAGTCTTGATCCCTGCCACAAAAGCCATTAAGATCCCTTGTCAAAGGGAAAATTTAATGAATGTCATTGATCCTCCTAAAGAGATAAATCATGAACAACCTAAAGTAAGAGCCCCTTTTCAAAAGAAAGCTGATGAGGAAGACCCCCCAGTTGTTCTACATACTATGGACTCAAGTAAAGAAGATCACCCGCCCTTTTATGTATCATTGATGATAAATGGTCTTCTTCTACACAACTCTATGTTGGACTCTGGGGCCTCATCAAATATCATGACCAGAAAGGTTATGGAAAAACTGAATCTGAAGATCACTAGACCGTATTCGAATGTTTGTGCCATGGATTCCATACAAGTTGATGTGATTGGCATCATTTTGAATATACCTGTAAAATTGGCTAAGTACCCTGATATCCACATCACCATGGATATCCTAGTGATCGATGTACCTGACAAGTGGAGCATGCTCCTTTCGAGAAAGTGGGCTTCTGATCTAGGGGGCTCCATCCAAATGGATTGGAGTTATGCCACGGTACCTGCATCAGAAGATTCTTTTGTTAAATTGCATACTGAAAGAGCTAAGAAGTATCATGTTGAAGATCCTAAGAATTTGTCAAATGAATATGTATACAACACTGATAATAATGGAAACTATGCAATTTACTCCAACTTTCTAGCCCCTGTAAAAGAAAAAATCAAAGATGAGAAAGTTGATGAGATATGGAGAATGAACTTTGATGGAGCACATTCTAGAGCGGGAAAAGGGGCAAGTGTTGTCATCACTTCACCAAGTGGGAAAACTTTCAACTTTGTTTACAGGTTAGAATTTGAAGCAACTAATAATGTGGTTGAGTATGAGGCATTACTTGTAGGATTGGAAATTGCTAAGGACATGGGTATCAAACTGCCAAGTATAAAAGGAAACTCAGACTTAATAATTCTCCAAGTAAAGAATAATATGCATGCAAATGTGAAAGATTAAAAAGATATAGGAATGCATTATGGGATACAATGGAATTCTTTGATGCATTAAACCTTATTAAGACTCCTCGAGATCAGAATTGCATGGAAGATGGACTAGCAGTAGCGACATCAACACTTCAGCCATCTGAAGAACTGTTAAATGGAAATGGTACACTAGAGATTAATTTTATACCATCTATTCTGGATAATGTACACCATTGGTAGGTTTTTCAGAGTGATGAACAGATCTTGAGATTCATCCACAATGTGGAGGAATTTTCAAATTTTCAGGTCAACTTCCAAGAGGAACGCAAAGAGTATTAGGAAAAAGAAGATCAGTTCAATCCTATCCCTAGGGGCTTTGTGGCATTAGAGACTGATTTTGATCGGTAGGATAGATGTAAGAATAAAAAGGAAACGATCAAACCTGGGGAATATATAGAAATAAACATCGGAACAAACAAAGATCCAAAATTAATAAAAATTGGAAAAGGAACTTCAGAAAAAGAACAAAATGAGTTAATTAACTTGGTAAGGGAGTATAGGGATGTTTTGCATTCACATATGATGAACTTAAGGCCTATCAGGATGATGTATTCCATCATACCATCCCATTAAAGCAGGAATTAAAAGAAGTTAAGCCATTTTGGCAAAAACTGAGGCAGATAAATCCAAAGATGGCACCAATAGTAAAGAAGGAATTAGAGAAGATGTTGGCAGCAGGAATCATCCAACCAACAAGACATTCGACTTGGTGCTCAAATTTGGTGGTAGTTAGAAAGAAGAATAGATCAATAAGGATCTGCATTGATTTCAGAAATCTAAATACATCCTGCCTAAAAGATAACTACCCATTGCCGAACATGGAAACTCTTCTCCAAAGAGTAACAGGTTCTGGCATTATGTCCATGTTGGATGGATTCTCTGGATACAACAAAGTAATAATTAATAAGGAGGATCGACATAAGACTACCTGTTATCACACAACTTGTAGTTGTCCCTAGTGGTATCCCATCCGGGATGGTAGAGGAGACAGACAACTAAAGAGGTGACCCAAGAAATGCCATGGTTCCCAATGCAATCTGGGAGTCACGTCAACCGAGGCACTCTTCACTTTAGATCAAGACAAATCAAGACCTAGGGGGGAGACCCTATAACCAATCAAAGATGATTGGACCCAAACAAAGGTTCCTAGGGATATGTAAAAGACAAGTTACAGAAACCAATGCAAGGTTAGGTTGACCTAGAAGTTAAAGTATGGTTGAAGGAGGCTTAGGAAATGATTAGTGTTTCAACCAATGTATGATTTAAGCCACATGATAAGATGAGATGACAAGATCTAGTACCATGAAATACACATGTGGGACCCACTTCCTTAGGATATGGAAATGGCTCAAATGGGACCCACAAGGTGGAATTAAGGGGTGCAAATGGTACCAAGGGGTATGCAAAGAGTAGATCTAAGGATCTAAAGTAAAATTAGAGATACCCACATATGGGATCTAAGACTTGACACAACTCCCAAGGAGTGCGAATTGCCCTAGGTGGACTAGTGCCTTGATGGATGGGTTAATGGAGTCAAAAGAGATGTCAACTTGTAGATTGGGACACCTAGGATGCAAATCAAGTGGGCTAATTAAGGTGTGATGGTTGGATCTTACTAGATCTAATGTCTCATGATGTGACCCAAGTGGACAACAATCCCTTAAAACAAGGAATGCTACCCCCAAGGCAGATCTTCACAAAATGAAACACTAGATATAGGTTTCAAGGTATGCTCTTTCCAAATCCAATGGAATCTCAACTACCCAGGTTCTAGAAGTGGGCAAACTAAATCACCCAAGGAGTGCGACTTTGCCCAAGGAGGGCTAAAAGCATGGTGAAGTGTGTCAAATCAAGTCCAATAGCCACCAAATTGTAAATCCAAGTAGTTTAGGCAAGTATCAATGTGGATCTTGAAAATCAAGGGCATCCGATGGCTAGATCTCCATAGATCTGAGATTGAAAATGCATCACCAAGTTGACCCAAGTGGGGCACAACCCTCAAAATGAGGAATGGGGTTCTCAAGGCAAAAATCAACAAGGTGAAGCACTATGGGTAGGTTATCAAGTGAGGAGAGTGTGAATCAAGTGGGATCTCACCTACCCATGTGTTGGATCTAATCAAAATAACTTCTCCCAAGGGGTGCGATTTGCCTCAAGAGGGCTATTATGCCTTCAAAAGTGTGTCAAATGGAACCCAATCACCAAAAAACTATAGATCCGGATTGCCGTGGATACTATAGAGGTGGGTTTCAATATCTTTTCAAAAGCAAGGCTAGATCCAAGTAGATCTAAGAAAAACAAAAAATGAGGGTTTTGATTTTAATTTTGACCAATGGGATAGATAGCAAGCGAAATCAATACATACCTTGTAGATCTTACCTCAAAAGCTTGTGGCCTCTTAGCATATGGAGAATTCTTTGCCCTAGTTACAATTCCAAGCTTGATCCAAGTGTCTTCAACCAATAACATCCAAACTCTAGGAGGAAATATGTCTCATGAAAACCTACAAATCAAACTACATCAAGTTAGATTTGATCTACAAATCCATAAGATCTAAGCATGTCATATCAAGAATGCAATCAATGGACAAAGCACAATTGAAAAACTCCCTCTCTATGAAGTCGATTTGCCCATAGGGGATGTGAGCAACCCCTACAATCTTCCCACAAAGCAATTCGATGAGCTAGCTTGAGCAATTCGGCCTCCCTCTCTTGAAGTCGATTTCACCTGAAAAGCAAACAATGTCTAGAAGCAAGATAACCAAGAACATATGCAAGAGCAACCCAATCAAAGCCAAGAAGTAGATCTCCAAAATATTCTTTTCATTCCAAGTTTTCCAAAGCCCAAAGGTGAGCTATACAATAGGGGGTATCCTCCTTATATAGGATAATAAAGACCAAAACCCTATACCACTTTACAATACAACATGAAAATGAGTGGTTGAGATTAAAAGATCCCAATACATAATCAATGGCTAAGATGAACCATAATAACATAACACATGGATCACTCAAATAATGATGACGTCATAGCTAGAAGGTACTCATGGAGGGTGATGTCATCCACTAGAGGGGGTAAAAGTACAAAAGCCCACCTCATATGACTAGGACATGACACATGGAGCTCATGGTGGGGCCAGGAGGCATCAATCCTTACTAGCTCATCCCCATGGCACAATAAAATAATATAATATGTCCAAAATAAATATAAATGATCAAATCTGTCCTCAAAATCTGTGAGAGACAAGCAATAAAAGGCCTCCTGTGGCCTCTATGGACCCACCCAAGTGATGAAAACTGGCTAGAAGATGGGAGGTTCACCCTAGAAGACCTCTGTGAGAACCAAGTGCCAAAACCTTGCCTCAATTGCCCAAATTGAATTCCTTAGTGACCCTTTTATCCCATTTCTGGACTGCCTCGGTAACTGTGAAAGTGTTGAAACTGCCTCTTAGGGCACCTGCGTTGTCAAACTGAGCCCACCATGCTCTCCAGAAGGGGAGATAAATGGTAATAACAAGTGGCTGGATGACCCCCTCCTAATACAGTGCCCTAGGTGAACTGGCCTCTCATGTCCCCTGCTGCTCAGGCTAGAAAATCAGCCCCAAATCTGGTCAACAAGAGTAAAACTGCATCTATCACTGTCAGAAGTGCCCGGAACTGAAAGATAAGTGTCTCATTGGATCCAGAAGACCCAAATCCACTAAGAATGTGTACTCATACACCATGGGTTGCCCTAATGGGCCAGCTGTAGGGTCCACCATATATGGACAGTGTATAATCTGATGATCTGAAGTAATAATAAAACCTGCTGAACTGCATCAATCATCATATGAATCATATGTCCATCATATAGCATCATCATCAAGAGTATGTGGGACCATCCATCATCATCAATAGGTATATATGGCCCACATCATCACGGATCCCAAGAAATGACCATAGTCAAACTGGGATTGACTAGGTCAATATACAACCAAAGGATAAATCATCTCAATAGACTAAGACATATTCCTCTAACCATACTCACAACTTAACTTAAAGTATAACATCCATTCAGTGGAATTAATCATGTTAGCATATTCCTTTGTTATTTGTAATTACTTACACATAGTTTAAATGACAAACTCACCCATTGGGCATGGTCAAACTGCTAGAGAAGGATGAAGGCTAGGAACAAGGTTGGGCAAAGGGGGTGACTTGTCTAAACTCAACTAAAAGATACTTTCGACTGGGTGAGAGGGGAAACTACAAACTCTGTGCTAGACAAAATAACCTGGGGGATGGTTGTGTCTCACAAATAGGTAAGTTGTTTAGAGAGTGCTTATTCAACTTAGGCATCATGTCTACATCAAGTTGATCCAAGTTCATTAGGATCATTCAATTTCATTTCATGGCCTTTTTGGCCTACATAACCCTTCGGATCTCAGGTGTGCTGATAAGCACAACTAATTGCAGCTTGCATCCAGGGCATGTTTACATATACATATAAGGTTAGCAATTGTTTAGATATAGCATTTAAGAACCATTGCTTTTTGGACCTTTCTTATACTCTTCGAGGAGTAATTTTAGCAGTTCATCGCTCTTGCCCTTTTTAGTTTCCATGGGCGAATTTATATAAGTTTCCATAAGTAGTACATGAGCTTTCAGTTTTAGCCAACAACATCTCAAGTGACTAGGGGGAGTTTGAGCCAGTGCCAAACATCGGGACAACCGACCAGAATGATTTAGGCCTACAATCCAACTTACCAAAGGCAAGTTTTGTCACCAACTCAGAGCCGAGACACTAAACATACAGGGATGAGGTCCAAACACAGAGGTAGAAAAAGGGGAAGTCCTCAATACCAGAAAGTCAAGTAAGACAAGTCAAGGGTTAAAGCCAAATAAGGAAAGTCATGGATGGATGGAGTCAAGTGAAGGTGGAGCCTAAGCTAGCAGACAACTGGTGTCAAGAAAGACCATATCTATGTAAGGTGGTAAACCAGTGAGTTTTGTCAAACAACCTAAATGTGCAAGTAAATGTCCATTTTATAGTTCATCCTCAAGATAGTCCATTTTAAGTTTTACACATTTTGCCACATCATGAATCATATACCAAGCTAATGCTGTGAACATGACTAAAGCAACAAGATAATAATCCACAGTCAATGATCAGAAATCCATAGGTCATACAACATCATCATAAGAATAATCATCATATATCATCTAAAACACTGCTGCAATACATCTCTAGGCACTGAACTGAAACTGTATGGGATAAAGGGTCACATCAGTCATCAAATCTGAACTCTCAAGGCTCAGCCTTGACACAAGGTCTAACATAAGTCTGAATAATACACTGCTCTGATCATGAGTGATCAATAAATATACAATCATCATAGCCAAGCTCTGAATAATGGAAGCTCTGGAATGTGCAGATATCTACTAAGCAAGAATAGTAGCCCTGCTACTATGGTGTGATAACACTACCTTCATGACCCCATGGGGTACTTTTGAGTATATCAGAATGCCTTTTGGTTTAACAAATGCAGGAGCTACTTTTCAGTGTGCTATGAATTACGCTTTTAAAAAGCTGGTTGGGAAAATAATTGAAATCTATCAGGATGACTTGACTATCTTTTCCAAGGAAAGGAAAGATCATGTTAAACACTTAAAACAAGTTTTTGAGAAGTGTCGAAAATTTGGCATATCACTCAACCCGGCTAAATCAGTTCTAGGTATTGATGAAGGAAAACTGTTAGGTCACATAATAACTAAAGATGGAGTAAAAGTGGATCCTGAAAGAGTAGAGGCCATAAAGAAAGTACCTTTGCCTAAAGATCTAAGAGCCCTCCAGTCATTCAACGGTCAGATTAATTTCATATGGAGGTTCATCCCAAACTTAGCAGGATTAATGAAACCATTACAGAAACTCTTAAACAAAGATGCTAAGTTTATTTGGACAGATGAAGGTAGAAGTGCATTTAAGTGCATTAAGGACAGCATAGCAAAAGCAACGGTTTTGGTCAGCCCTTATTATACAAAGGATTTCCATATTTTCTCATTTGCGTCAGAGGACACGATTGCGGGGGTGTTGCTGCAAAAGAACAATGATGGTTTCGATCAACCTATTGCATTCATGAGTAGAGCATTACAACACTCTGAGTTAAAATATACCTTAATGGAAAAGCAAGCCTATGCAATAGTAAAATCCCTTAAACATTTCAGAACGTATGTCGGTTATTCCAAGATAATTGGTTATGTGCCACATGCAGCAATAAAAGACATATTGTCCCAGTAAGATTGCTTAAGGATAAGAGGGAAGTAGGTGTCAACAATCCAGGAATATGACTTGGAAATTAGACCCACCAAACTCATTCAGGGACAAGGCCTTGCAAAGATGTTAACTCAGGGGAATGAGGAAGCCTTGGGAATGGTGTGTCAGAACAGTTTGTCAGAACAGGTCAAGTCAGCAGAGCTTCAACGATTAGAACAATGTGAATGGTACACAGATATCATTTTCTTCCTAAACAACCTCACATGCCCAAATCACCTAATAGGACATAAAAGACGAGCATTGAGGTTGAGGGCCACTAAGTATTGCATCACCCAAGATGGATTGGACTGGAGAAACCCAGACGGATTGATACTTAGGTGTGTTGATGAATCAGAGTCCAAAAAACTCTTGGTTGATTTTCACTCGGGATTTTGTGGTGGTCACTATGCAACTAGAACTACAACCAACAAGATCCTCCGAGAAGGCTATTACTAGCCAAGTATTTTTTCAGATGTGCATAAGTATGTTAGGAATTGTCAAGAATGTCATTTTTTTGTCGGAAAACAAAACCTCGCAACCTGACCCTTAAAACCAATAATAGTCCAAGCCCCTTTCCAGCAATGGGGGCTTGATTTCATTGGGCAGTTTAAGGATAACTCAAGCAATGGTTATTCATGGATCCTTACTACTCTCGATTACTTCACAAAGTGGGTGGAAGCAATTCCCACCAAAGCGGCAACCGAAACTGTGATCATGGCCTTTCTAGAAGTTAAGATTATCACAAGGTTTGGTGTGCCCACGAAAATAACAACTAATAATGCAGAAGCATTCAGCTCAGCAGAATTCTGTTTTAAGTACGGCATTATCTATCCCATTCATCAAACAATTATCCCCAAGGTAATGGCCTTGCTGAATCCAACAATAAGAACTTAATGACAATAATTAAGAAAACTGTTAGGGATAACAAAAAGTCATGGGATAGCAAAATAAAATTTGCATTTTGGGTTGACCGCATTACCAAGAAGAGTTCTACCGGGAAGTCTCCCTTTGAGTTGGTATATGGCACGGATGTTCAATTACCTATTCATCTTAAGTTGCATGCATATCAGTTACTTCAACCTTTCATTTCAGATCAGGACGCCATTCAGAACAGAATCAATCAGATTGTTGAGTTGGATGAGAGCAGAAGGAAGGTTGTTGATAAAAGCATCAGAAATCAGGATAAGATAAAGAAATATTTCAATAAATCTTCCAGACCGAGAGCTTTTCAGAAGGGTGACATGGAGTTACTTTGGGATAAGAGAAGAGAGAAACCAGGCTTGCATGGGAAGTTTGGCAACCTCTGGACAGGCCCTTTTATCATATATGACTTGGTTGGTGCCAATTCTTTCCTTCTCAACAATATGGACGGAGAACAGCTCAACTTGCCAGTTAATGGGCAGTTCTTGAAACTTTTCTTCAAAGATAATATCTGATGCCTAAAAGGGCATCCATGTATCAGGGCTTTTCTAAACACTATACCTTTTCTTTTTGTACATTATTTTTGTATAGAATTTTTTGTATACTAGTTTTGTATCATAGCATGTATATTATCATGCAATTTAATGCTTCATTTGGCTTATTTTTATATATACATGTGAAGCATGGCACTTTTGGTGTCATGCAGAAAACGGAAAATTCTAGATTCTCGCATGATTTCCAGCTCTAAAGATCATATCAATCACCCGTCCCACAGTTGGAGCCAAATGTTGTCCACTAAGTTGCACTTAAGTGGACTCCTTGTGAGCCACAGAAGACTTGAAAAACTTACATTGTTCATTGCCAGAGTTTAGAAGTTCATCAGGCCAAATTTTTGGCCCTTTGTAAAATTTGCATGTCCAAACCCCCATGAGGGAATTGTAATAAGTTGGTCTACGAATGATACTTTTGTAAAAGTCTTCGCCTACCTTAGGTTTTTCCATCAAGGGGATACTCTTAAGTGTTTTTTCCTTAGGAATTATGCGTTGCGATTTAGTAGCGTATAATTCCTGAATTTTCACTCATACCTCCAAAGTTGGAGTATTTTCCATGGTGGTCGAGCCTAGGGAGGTTATTAAATCCTATGTGTCTATGTTTTTTAAACATGCTAGCCATCAATAATGAGTCATATGGACATGCACTAGGTCCCCTAGGATTTTCAAGTCATTCGAAGAAAAATAATTTTTCCCGTTTAATGGGATTTTTAATATTTTAATTAAAAAATCAAAAAAGTGATAAAAGTGTGGTTAGGAGGTGAATTTTGGCATGGGGGTGCTCGTTTTCTAACCCAGAGCACCCATAAAACCCCTAAACCCACTTTTCCTAAGTTCTAAGTGATTATTTTTCACTTAAATATTAATTCTCTCAAAATTATTTTTGAGGAATTATTTAATTAAAAAATAATAAATATGAGAGAAAATCAAATTCCTAAATCGGTGGAATTTGGTCCAATGAAGGCCCAGTTGAGTTGGCATGGGTATTTAATGACTATTCCAATCAATTTTGAGATGAATCAATCCAAGATTGGACTCGAGTGAGGTGGCCTCTCTTGGGAAATGTGCCTTCCCTCTCTTGGGCGTCAATCCTTGAGGTGGCACGCTTTCATTGCTTGGGAGTCAATCCCAAGGTTTGGATGAGGGCGCCTCCCTTAGGTGGCAGCCCAATCATCCCCAATCTTGCTCCAAGCTAAATCAATCAAGGATTTGATTGATACTTGATCCCTCTTCTCAAGGAATGCGCCCCCTTCTCCATGGATGTGCCCTTTCTCTCTCTCACTCTATAAAAGTGAGGTCTCATGCTCCCATTTGTTCATAGATGCATTGAACCTCTGCTCAATTTGTAATTTGTTGCTCTTTGAATATATTTGAACGACTTTGGAGGTCCATCTCTTGCATTGTTATTGGATTATGAGCTTATGAGGCGATATTGTGTATTATTTTGCATTTCTTGCTTTCATTTACATGTATGGTCTAGTTTATGTGCTATAGAAATAAACATTTACAATTGATAATTTGCTTATTTGTGTTTAGATGCAAAGAGATTTAAAAGTAACCAACAGTATTCGGATATACTTAGGTTATTTTGCTTTCTTTCTATTCTAACACGCTAGATCTCACAGTTTTTTGTTGCAAGTCTTGTGTCTTAAGCTGCAGATCACAGGCTACAAGGAGGATTGGAACTCGGTTCTTCTTCTTCTCTTTGGGCATTCTTTTTCTCTAATATATTTTGCTTACAGATGCTTCTCAAGAACATTGCAAGAACAAGAGCTTGAGGCCAAGATCTTCATCCATCTCTGTCAAAACAAAACTTCTTCTTTCCCTTTAAATTTTGTTAAATAGCTTAAGAAATAGATCTAGGTATTTTATGCATAATTATTTCAGATCAATTCATCATTAAGCATATTTAAAAAGTTAGATCTTAGCATTCTCAAGAAGCTTCCTCTATCACTAGATCTAAACTGAATATTGTACTTGCATTAAAAAAAATTAAATATTTTTCCAAGTACAAAAAATTTTCAAATTTTTTATTTTTGTTTCTTGTTTCCCATCATATTCTAATCATATTAGCTTGTTGGTTTTTAGCAGGTCCAAGGAAATACAGAAGGAAGTTATGGCCGTTTTCCGCCAAAAAGTGTCAAAAAGACATTCCGTGGACCCCCTTTCTTCAAGCTTTTATTTCTAGAATTTTGTAAGCCCTTAGATCCAAGTAAAATGGACTAAAGTGGAATTTATTTGAGCAAGTATTGTAATATCATTAAACGAGAGCAGTGGGATACTCAGCGCCCACACCCCATCCCCCCTGGAGGAATTTGCTTTTTGTCAATTTTTTGTGAATAAATTTTTCTAACACACACACACTTTTAATTTGCAGGGTGTGTATACTTTAATTCAGTTTAATTTTACTTTTAATTCATTTTTCATTTTTGCAACCGTAGATTATAAATAACACAAAAACCTCGTTGCCACGAAGCATGTTCTCACCACCACACAAAGGCTTTGTCGATTAGTGGTGGATGATCAAAAAAGTGACACATAGGTTTTGTGCTGCTTTACTTCTGTTTTAAGCTTTAAGTTTTCCTTTCTACAATCATTAACCGGAAGTAACATTCGGCTTACATATCAAAGTCTGCTCTTTCCCCTTACGGGCATCTTGCCTGGGCCTGTGGGAAATCAGAAACGATTGTAGCCACTTCTTTAATTTTTCACATTTAAGTTAAACACTCACATAATAAAATTAACTACCCATCACATAGTGGAAATCTGGCACTTCATAACACGAATCTTGTGTGGGGAAATTTCTTAGAGGAAGCGGGAACAACTGAGAGGCGACCTCAGAGCATAGTTAGACAACACCCTAGTTGGTGTAGTGTTGAACACCGCCCTAGAGACTCCATTCCAGCCCACACGTCCTCGTGAGGAGCCACCATCTTTCAGTTTCCGAACATTTCTCCCTGTACCTCACGGTATCTCGGGAGCTCCCCTTTTCCCTAAATAACTTCGAATCACTAATTATCTAAAAATAACCAAGAGACAATCGCAAAACATTTCCCTTTCAGCAGAGTTTTTATATCTTGTATTGACTCCATAAGGCACTGGTCCACAACAAATTGTTCATTTACTTTTGCTTAATATCATATTTTTGTTGTGCTATCTGTATTGATTGTCATTTCATTTCGTTGGTGAAAGCGTTTATTTAAACTATTTTGCAAAGTAATCTTGGAAACCATTTTTAATCATAAACTTCCTTAAACTCCTAACAAAAACATCCTTAACTAATTCACCGAAAAAATGTTAAGAGGACATAGTCTCTCTCAACGCCACTGGAACAACTCCATCGCCCAAGTTCAAAAGGGTGTTTAGTGAAATAGATAATTTTCAATGACGGTGAGTGACAGGACACACCAAAAAAATTGTTTTCCTGATTGTGATAAGGTTGAAAGCCAATACATAACACCCTATATCATTTAAACCGATGTACAAACTAGTACAATGGCTAAGATCCACTGCAGTTGTCGATCATTTGTATACAATGAAATAAAATTAATATGATAGTGTTTCTTATCATTCCAAGCTATAACCACTCAATATAAATTATGCATTTCCATTTCAGACACATAATATCTTCAAAATACAATTCACCAATTATTATTGTGATTTCAAATTAAAAGTGTTAAGAATGCATACCTCATAATATGAAACAGATACAGGCTCCTTAAATTGGATTGTTCTAGTTAGAGTCGAAACATAAGAAAGCAACATTATGCCTTCGCAACACAGCTTTTGAGAAACCACTTTAAAAGGCATAAAGAAAGCCTCCTTACAACTGCAACAAAATAAAGGTGGTCATAAGAAAACTAAAACGAATCAATAATGCATAAATTTAAAGCTAGTAATAAAGCAAAAAGTCACCCTACAATAACAAAATCCAAGCACACAAAAGGACAGAAACATGTAAAGGGAAAGGCACAAACACAACGATGCAAAATATCAACTGACTATAGTAAAATTAACTAATCCCAAAGGATTGGAATTGGTCTTGTTATCACCTGGAAATTACCAACAGAAAAGCTTAGAAGAGGCTGAATAACTGTAGGATTATGAACCAATGTCACCTTGCTCAAGTCCTTTCTCACTTTGGATTGGTGCTTTTCCAACCACAAGGGGCTTCCTAAAGTGATCTAAGGTTTGACAGTGAAATGTAAGGGGATTTTTTAACCCTAAATCTAGATTCATTAGTTGTTGTTCAGTACAATTTTAATTTAAAAACAGAAAAATCAGCAAGCCTAATTGTTTCGACAGCAAGCTAAAAACATTAATTAATGATAATAAATGCAATAGACACTAGAACTTTCAATTATTGATGACTAGTTACCCCTACCCACAAGTTGAATCAGCAGAAAAGACTTAGGAAACAATTGCAATCAACTTTTGATAATTGATAACAAGCAACCCCTTCACTTCCTAGCTAATTTACTTGCTGGTTGCAAAAATATTAGTTAAGTTTTCTTTGATTTATGCTTTTAATTAATAAAATAGAGTGACTGGTGACTTATCCTTTATATGGAGTTCATGAAATTAATTGAAAGAAACCAAAAAAAGCAAACAAAATTGTATGAATCCTATCCACCTAAACTTGAAAGCAAATACAAATAAGAGCAAGTAAAAGTCCTAGACAAATTTGAAATAAATTCTTCTAAGCACTAGAAGACATCAATTTGCTGCCAAAAGGATCACCATTTGAACTTTATTACTCGAAGTCTATGGATAGTACAAAAGTTCCAAGAATGCAGGAACAACTCCACATGCCAAAAGGTCTTTGAGTTTCAATCACACTGCTCCAAATGGGATGAATACAATCACAATATAGGATGAAAAGATTCGGCCAGTAAAATGGTCTCAAGCACCTGCTCTGAACAACTAGATCTCTTAAGGGAATATTGCAAGCATTGTTGAGTGTATCCTTTATTGACCTATTTATAACCAAGAGAAAATGAGAAGAGTGGAGAATAAAGAATAATGTTGTGCTTTTCTTTAGAAAGCATCTTAGAAAAGGAAACAAAAAGGAAAAGCATGCCAAGCATAGAAAAGGGGAATCTCCATGTTTATTTTTGTAGCATCGGATAGGTACTTCTGCATAGGTACTCTTGGACTTGGGAGTTTAACTATTAAAGTGAATGTACTTTTGTTACTTTATGTAAAGAAGAGGGCCCATGGTATTTCATGGTCCATGGTATTGGCATATTGTAATGTTATAAAAGTCACCCTAAGTGAGAGGACGAGCTATCAAGTCATTATCAGTGTGTGTGAGATCATTGATGGTGAGTGATCAGATCTAAGAGAGGGATTCTCTTAGAGGTTTTGGAGAAAGGGATTTACTCAAGCTAAGATCAATGAGTGATCATATCTGAGAGAGGCAGTCCCTCAGAGGCTTTGGAGAGAGGGATTCTCTCAAGTTAAGATGAGCAAGTGATCAGATCCTAGAGAGGGAGTCTCTCAGAGGCTTTGGAGTGATGGATACACTCAAGCTAGGGTTTGTCATATTGTTGAGGGTTTGGGCATAGATTGCAATGGGAGTGAGTCAATAAGGTCTCTGGAGCTCTATAAACTATAAGTGTTGTTTTAAATCTGCAATAAGAAGACAAATTGTTTGCTTGTTTTCCCCAGGGATTGGGGTTTCCAGGGTAAATCCAACGTGTCAAATGTGTGAATGGTTTCCTAGGTTTTCCACTACATAATTTGTTAGAGTTCAGTGTGTTTCCAGTTAATAATTTTAAGTAAATTATTCGAACTTGAGATCGGATTTGAGCTCGGAAAACTAACATGGTATCAGAGTCAGTGACGAGGCCGATTTAGCTATGACGGTAATCTGGTTTGACTAGAATATTTATAGTTAATATAAAAAACTAGTGAAGTACCGTAAGGCCACGGTACGGGTCGTACGGACTTCATACAGTGTATGGGCCAGTGGACTATGAGCCAAGCTTCGAATGTAAACGTAGGAGCTGCAGTAGGAGAGGTAGTGGTAGTAGAGGAGCCTATGTACCGGCAAAGAGGATCAGATCACGGGTAAGCCTAGAGTAGGCCATGCAGCCCCGAGCAAAGGGCAGAGGTTTCTAGTAAATTTTTGGGCAACTGCAGAAGCAGTCAAGCAGCTCTAGGCAGGGGCATATTTTCCCAAAAAGGTTGTGGGCAAGCCCAGTGAAGTCAGGGAAGCCTTGGGCATCCCAAAACAAACCTCAGGCAATGAGAAGAAAAGGTCCAGGCAGCAACAGGACGCTGCAGGAAGCCTTGGGTAGCAGGTCTGGACAGTCATCATAGAGATCTCAGATGGGTGGAAAAGGACTTTCATCCGGTATAAAGGGATGACAGGAAGACAGCGATGCATCTAGCCATATGACGGGAATGAGGTTGGTGTTCCTTAGTGTTTCAGAGATAGACTTAGACTGCCATGTGGGATGTGGGACTAGTACCATGCATGCGATGAAGGGGGTTGGATATGTGAGATTCTAGCTAGAGTCAATAGGATCTCTGAAGGTGGTAGAGATGTTGTTTGTTCCGAGGCTGGGTGTTAGTCTGCTCTCAGTATCAACCTTGGCAAACATGGGGTATGTTGTGTTGTTTTGGGAAGGACAAGTCTTCATACTTTCAGAGGGAGTAGGTACCTATTATCACATCCATAGTAGACGGGCTGTCATGATTGTAGAGCAATTCATTGTATATTTTTTAGCTTGGCCTTTACACAGTTCTAGTGAGATCATCTATGATGAGCAGTATTATTTATGATCACTCACACATCAAAGCAGCCCCAGATCAGACATGCAGTAGACCTTATGCCAAGGCTGAGGCTCATGACCTCAGATTTGATGACCGAGGTGACCTTTTATCTCATATAGATGCAGTGCAGTGCTTAGAGCTTTAGCAGCAGTGTTTTCAGTGGTTACAGTTGATGTGGGTAGCACGTACAGGTATATGGCCCAGCAGGTATATGATGTGCATTGGTTTTATTATCTTGCTCTTTTGGTCATTTTGATAGCTTGACTTAGGATCTAGTGATCATGATCTAGCAGTATATATATATGAAATGAATATGGTTGTTATTGATTATCTAAATGGTTTTATTACTTACATTTAGAAGCTCTTATTCTATACTCGTTGGTTTTACCCTTCTAGGAGTGTGGACATGATCATTCCCACCTTTATGGCTTGCTAGTTTAGGCATCACCTACACCTTCCCCATCCATCCGTTAACTTTCCCTTTATTGGTTTTTTCCCTGACTTCACCTCAACCTGTGATATGGAGGACCTCCCCACTTTTGCCTCTATGTTGGATAGAATCCATGTTAGTTTGTGTCTCGGCTCTAAGTTGGCGACAAAACTTACCTTTGGTGAGTTGGATTTGATACCTTGATCACTCTAGTCGGTTGCCCTGATGTTTGGTCTTGATTGTGGAAAGTCCCCATAGTTGCCTGAGTTGTGTTGGCTAAAACCTGAAGCAAATTGTACTACCATCATTACATATGGAAATTATTGTTATATCTTTTATGAAAGCCCATGAGAATACTTTAAAAACTGTGCTTCTCAGCACAATGAAAGAGGGTTGTGAAATTAAATGGAAACTTAAATGAAAAACACCTTGGATGAAAGTTTGAGTAGTTGTGCTTCTAAGCACATGCAAAATCCCCAAAAGGGTTATTGAATGAAATGAAATGGAAACAGAAAGCACCCTAGATGAAAGCTTTAGTAGTTGTGCTTATAAGCACATGCAAAATCCCCAAAAGGGTTATATAGGCCTAAACAAAGCAGTAGTTAAACAAATGCTAAATCTAAAGACTGTTGGCCAAGGAAATGAAATGTAATGATTAATTCCTCACGGAGCCCACAGGTTATGATGTGAGATGGGGTAAGGGACAGCTAATTCTAAGTGTCCCCTAGAACCTCAAGTTACGGTTAGCTGGGCACCCAATCCATGGTGGTTCTAGAAAAGATCCTCACGGAGCTGATGCAGCGTGGATGTGAGTTGTAGACATTTGCCAAGTTTGAATAAACACTTCTCTAAACAACTTATTCCATTTGTGAGACACTGCCATTCCTTGTGTATTCTTTATCCGACATATGCTTAAGTGTGTATTACCTTGTTCCCTTATCCAAAGTATCACAATGTTGAGTCAGTTAAGTCATCCCCTTGTCCTAGCCTTGCATTCTTTACCCTCAGCCTTTGCTAGCAAAATGATCATGTCTACAGAATGAGTATATCCTTGAGGTTCTTTTGTAAGTAAATGATTATTTAAACTTATGCTTAATATAATTATCTATTAACTGCCAATGAAATGATGCTTCATACTTTAAGTCTTGCTATGAGAATGATTAAAAGAGCATGCCTTAACCATTTCACTTGCAGCAGCAGGCTTTTCTAGCCTGGGTCATATTTTGATCAGTTTTGACCTGGTCAAACCTAGTTTGACCAAGTAAACCTTGGGATATATGATGAGTTGGACCAGTGATGTTGTATGATGATGATTTATGATCCTTTGATACACCTTTGATGGTTCCATACAGTGGACACAGGTTTCAGATGATGGTTGATGCACTTTTTTGTTGATTATTGTTATTTCCAGACCATTATATTATTATTGTCCAGGTATGGCTGAGGCTACAGATAATCTTACAGGTTGCCACAGGGTGTATGGGTACGCATCTCTAGTAGATTTGGACCTTCTGATTCCATTGGGACACTCAGTTATTAGTTTCAGGCACTCTCAGTGATGATATGGTCATATTTCCACCTTTTGCCAGTTTTGCCATGCAGAAATGGCTTGTCCAGCAGTAGCATTGAGCTAGCACGTTTACGTAGGGCACTACAGAGGAGAGGGGTGGTCCAGCCACTTGTTATGGTAATGAACACAAATATGATAATTATAATTTTATGTGTTCTAATATTTCAATAGAATAGGTTGGAAAATATGACATGAATCTTAATCACTTGACTAGATGTTGTTCAAGAAAAGAGATTGATCTTTTCAAGAGAATGTTAATAAAAGTTTTGATTTACATGAAGGATTATCAATTGATCTTGATCTCAAATCAATTTCTTATGAAATGCTTAAAGGTACATCACCAAACTATATTGAAAATGATCAGGTAATAAAAGAGAAATCGTTTGGAAATTTAAATATTAATGATCTTTCTAAGTTGAGAGACTCTTTTAATTTCCTCACTTCTAATTCTTACTTTTCTATTTATCCTGATTTGTTTTCTGATTTTGATATGCATAAGATTCCATCCAAATTACCTAACTATGTGCCTTCAAATTCACATTTTTATGAGATATCTAATATTGGTGATGCACTTATTAAGCATGAAGTTGAGGGATTGAGACATATTTCATTATTAGATCGTCATCTGATACAATCTTTTAAAGAGAAAGAGGGTTCATCGCAAGATAGTTATAGTCAACCAATTTTTGATGAGATCAACACACCAATTTTTGTTGAAACTAAAAATGCTTGTTCTCATCAGAATCACTTATAAGTTATATGGGAGATCTCATTTTAGTAGTGATAATAAATCTTTGTCGAAGAGTTTCCTATAACTTGTAATCACCAAAAACTTGCATCTTTTTCAATTGATTCACCTTTAGTTGTTGACTCTTTTAACGAGATTACTTCTTTTGATATTAGGCCACTACCGATTCATTCACCTATTACATCATTTCATGATCCTACTCTGTATTTGAAACCAATTCTTCGAGTTGTTAGTATGACTAGTGCTAGTAATTTGATTCTTCGACTTGATTCTCCTAAGATATGTTTGCCACATGTGGATTTCATGTTGTTAGGCCATATTTTGCATTATGATTTCCATGATAGGATTGCGGAATGGCTTGAAGATTCTTATCTTAAAAGAATTTCTGAAGTTGGTAAATTTGTCTTATCATTACATGTAAATAGAATTTCAAATGGTAAGGATGATAGATTTCTTTTTAGTTTTCTCTTATTGACATATCATTTATGGTTGCTAATTCGAAATCTTGTCATTTTTGCAGGATTACAATTGCTTCGATGGTTCCACTGGATATTTCATTTTACTTGATTGTGTTGTATATTTGATTTCATTGTACATATGTATAGATTTAGTTTTAGAGGTAATTTTAGATTTAACTTAATTTGTTCATCTGGTACAAGTAGGTTGTTTTATTTTCAATAATGTGCAGTTAATAAGCAATATGTCAATTTTGGGATGAAGACAAAAGGACAAACTATTGTTTGGGGAAGTACACATGACTTTACTCCTTTTTTCAATTGTTTTATTATCTTGCTTATTCTTTTATATGATTAGTCATATCATTTTTAGTCTTATTTTCCATTAAGAATTAACGACAAAATGTTTACATATGATCATTTGAAGCAAGAAGATTTGAAAAGGGTAAATTATAAAGAATGTGTTCATAATTTTTAATCTCTTTTCACACAAAGAACTTTATGAACATAACTCACTCATGTTGTAATTATCACCATAAATTGCACACTCTAGCATTTGTCTTTCTTATTTTGGTTTTCGTGTTGTAATTAAGACTCAATAAAAGGATATATTTTATCCAAATATATCTTCCATTGATTTGACAAATGTTATCACGATCTTAATGAAAGATGGACTCTTTATATCGACAATTAAACGATTTTTCCGTAACCTGATGACGAACTCATTTTGTCATACTGACATGCATATTATATTCACATCTCTTGTTCCTATTTGTGTTTATATTTGACCCTTTTGATGTAATTGCTAAAGGCTTAATCCTTAGTATTACCATATCATGGTCAAATTAAATATTGGGAGATTTGTCGTCATTCATTATGCATGTCATGATTTTGTGATTTCTACATTATTTTGTATAGCTCGTCTTATCGAATATGACCGTATATCGATTTTCGAACTTTGAGTTCATTTACCTTCTTCGACGGTCAGTTTAATTTTCGGAAAAGTACCAATCTTTTTGCTTATCATTCAAGATTTAACATCTTTGTGAATACTTAATTCTTCTTTTGTTTCGATTTGTGATAAATACTTTTTGGTTGAAATTTTGATTTGATCAGATCCTATCCTGTATATAAGTTTTAGGTCTTTTGGTTAAATTAGTGATTTTTATTGATTTCAAGATAGCTTGGTTTTCAATAATAGTTTTGATATTTGTGCGTCTTTTGAATTTTCATTTTTGTTTTTCTTAGTTTGCTTAAAATTTTGGGGTTGTAAATAAATAACATTATGTTGGCACACTACCTTGTTTTTACATGCTTCTTTGTTTATAAACTTGACAAGTTTAAAAGGGCGATCCTTACAAAGACTCTGTTCTTTTATCAAAATTTTGACCATGGCAAGATTAGCCTTGGCTTTGAAAAATCTATTGTGGACCATACTGATGGATTGGTTGAGTCACCCGACTATTATCTAGAATCTTCATCTTTCAAAATGATGCTATAATGTAGATGAGTTTACTTTCAAAGGAATCATTTTCCCTATATTGAAGTAAGTCAAGAATCGTAAGTTATTTTTAGACTTTTTACGCCATCCTTTGCTCTTAGTGGGCCATTTGGATTTGCTTCCCCATCCACTAAGTAATCTCTGTTGAGATTAACAATAACCCTAGTATTATTCATTTTACATAACATTAATAAAACCTAAGGGATTAACTAAGGAGCAGAAGGTCTCGTTATGAGCCGATCTGCTCATGATCATGGGTCCTATTGGATTGACATTGACAATATACTGTCACCAAGCCGGGGTAGTGGCTCTTGGTTTCAAAAATCAAGAGACAGGGTGTCTCATCACGATCCAGCCTACTCAATTTCTGATAGTGCTTGTGAATGACATTGTCGTCATCTAGTTACCATGCTAGGACAATGGTCCTTAGTTAATGTCTTTATTTATTAATTTAAAAAAAATGAAATCTGAGAAAAATAAAAGTTTACTTTTAATTATCTATATCTAGTGGATGGGATACAAGCATCTAAGTGAGGTTAAAAGGTTTATCCTATGGTATTGAGGTCATACCTATATACTACGTGTTATGTGACTTTTTTTGGTTAAGAGAAACTGATTCCTTGGAAAAATTTCTTCCTGCATTTTTAGAATAATCATTTATCTTTATAAGCTTTTGTATAATGGTCGGGATAGTTTGATTGATTTTGAAAGTTTTGGTTCAATCTTTCCCATATAAGCTAATGGAGGGATTAAGTTATGTGATTGGGAGTTTGACATTTGAAGAGACCTGTTATCACACAACTTGTAGTTGCCCCTAGTGGTATCCCATCCGGGACGGTAGAGGACATAGGCAACTAAAGAGGTGACCCAAGAGATGCCACGGTTCCCAATGCAAGGTGGGAGTCACGTCAACTGAGGCACTTTTCGCTTTAGATCAAGGTGAAACAAGACCTAGGGGGAGACCCTATAACCAATCACAAATGATTGGACCCAAACAAAGGTTCCTAAGGATAAGTAAATGATGAGTTACGAAAACCAATGCAAGGTTGAGTGGAGCTAGAAGTTAAAGTATGGTTGAAGGTGGTTTGAGAGATGGTTAGAGTTTCAACCAATGTATGATTTAGGCCACATAATTAGGTATAATGACAAAGTATAGTACCATGTGCTGCACAAGTGGGTCCTACTTTCTTGGGATATGTGAAATGGCTTAAAGTGGACCCACAAGGTGAAGTTAAGGGATGCAATTGGCACTAGAGGATATGTAATGAGTAGATCTATGGATCTAAGTTGAGTTTAGGAGTACCCATGTACTGGATCTAAGGTTTGACACAATTCCCAAGGAGTGCGACTTGCTTTGAGGAGGACTAGTGCCTTGTTGGATGGGCTAATGGAGTCAAAAGGTATGTCAAAGTGTAGATCGGGACACCTAGAGGTCAAGACAAGTGGGCTAATTGAGATAGTGTGGTTGGATCTTGCTAGATCTAGGTTTTCATAAGATAGTGTGGTTGGATCTTGCTAGATCTAGGTTTTCATGAAATGACCCAAGTGGACCACAATCCCTTAAAACAAGGAATGCTACCCCCAGGGCAGATCGTCACAAAATGATACTCTAGACCTAGGTTTCGAGGTATGCCCGTTCCAAATCCACAAAAATCTCAACCACCCACGTCCTCAAAGTGGGCAAACTCAGTCACCCAAGGGAGTGCGACCTTGCTCAAGGAGGGCTAAAAGGTGGAAAAGGTATGTCAAATCAAGTCCAATGGCCACCGAATTGTAGATCCAAGTAGCTTAGGCACCGATCTATGTGGATCTATAAAATCAAGTCAATCCAAGGGTTAGATCTTACTAGATCTAAGTTTTAAGATGCCAGGTAGTTCAAAAGGGGGTTTTAATCCCTTAAAATGTGGAATGATGCCCACAAGGTAGAAATCACCCAAGTAAAAGTTTGGGGGTAGGTTATCAAGTGTGTAGATTGCAAATCAAGTGGGATCTCACCTACCCATGTGCTAGATCTAACCAAACAAGCCTCTCCAAGGAAGTGCGATTTGGCTCAAGAGGGCTTTATTGCCTTGAAAAGTGTATCAATTTTAACCCAATCACCACCAAACTATAGATCCCACTAGGGGTGGATGCTATAGAGGTGGGTGTTTAATATCTCTTCAAAAGCAAGGCTAGAGCTAAGTAGATCTAAGAAAAAACAAAAATGAGGGTTTTGAATAATTAGGGTTTTTATGATCTAGAAATTATGGATGGTTCAAAGAAGAAGAAGATCATACCTTTGGAGCATACCTAGATGAAGAGATGAATGCTAGTTGAGATGAGGATTACTTTTGCCAAAAATCAAATGGAGAATTTTTTAAGCCCTCTTGCCAAATCGATTTTTCCAAGCCACATATGTGTCCCTCTAACTTGTCAAAACCAAGGAGCAAAGCATCAATCAGTTTAACATGTTGAAGGTAGATACAAGCAAGAAAGAGATAAGCAAAGAATAGTTGGTGCAAAGACAAAACCACTCCCTGTTTAACCCAAAACGTCCTCCTCCAAGCTTGAAGGGCAAGCCTCCCCACCAATTCGCACTTGTTGAAGAAGTCTTCTCAACCTGTAAAAAGATATGGCAAATATGCAAGATAGCTACAATAGATCCTCTAGTGCAATGGACAAAAGCATTTACAATCAAAACAACCAACATCCACTCCAACCCAAGCATGTACTCCAAAAGATAGAAATTTTATTCCAAGAGCCAAGAGCCAAAATCTCTAGATGATTTTACAATGAGAGGCTCCCTCCTTAAATAGGATGGGGAGAGAGCATAATCCTAACCACTTTTTACATGAGTGGCTAAGATTAAAAGATCAAAAGATCTAATCAATGGTTGAGATGAGCTCAACAATAAAATACATGGATCAACCATAAAATATAACAATAAGTGGACAAAATCGCCCTAGGAGAGGGGATCCCACCAAATCATGATGACAAAATATAAAAATAAGCTTATGGTGGATCCAAGGGGTAATTTTAGCCACCCTTGGTCAATCCCCATAGCACAATAATAATAGAATAGTCATCAATATACCAAATCGTGCCTCTATGGACAAATCGTAGGCCTCAAAAGACCTCAGAAATCATCAGAAAGTGCCATAAGTGATGGATGTGGGCCCCGATGAAGCTGAAACTGTTGGAGAAGGTGTGGAAGACATCCCACTCATCATCACTGATCATCCCATGCCAAAACTTTGCCTCAGTAGCCCAAATCGAATTCCTCTGTAGCCATTTCTACCAATCCAAAACTTCCTCGGGAAGCGTTGTACCTGCCCCAAACTGCCTCCTGGAGTGCCTGCGCTGTCAAGGTGAGGGCACCAGTGTGTCCGGAAGGGGGGTAATATGGTAAAAACAAGTGGCTGGATCACCCCCTCCATCATCAGCGCCCTAGGTGAACCAAATAAAAATCATCTCTGCTCTGACAGGGTCTCCGACAGACCAAAACTGCACTAGGATAGCCTACTGAGGCAAAATCATCACTGTAACTGCCCGGAATTGAAAATAGACTGTCTCATTGGACTCAGAAGGTCCAAAACTATCCAAGATGTGCACTCATACACCATATAGCTCTCTACATGATCATATAATATACCCAATATACCGGAACAGGTGAAATAATAATAATCTGTAAATGATCAAATAATGCTGAAAACCATAGATCATCATCATAAACCTGTATCTGATGCATAGAACCATCATGTACATGTACATGGACCATATATCATCTACCTGTGTCATCATAAGGTCCAATAATCTCATGTCCTGTGATTGACCTTGGTCAAACTAGGTTTGACCAGGTCAATATTGACCCAATATAACTCAGACTACCATCTGAAGCTGCTGCAAAGTGTCAAAGGTTAATGCATGCTCTACAACTCATTCAAATAGCAATTATAACACAAAGTAGTCATTACTGGCGATCTAAATCCAAATATATATTGTCATTAATTATTTATATGACTCAAACTAGACTTTCAAGACCATACTCACTTCATAGTTGTGATCAATTTGCTAGTGAAGGATGAAGGCTTAGAATAAAATGGCTAGGCTAAAGGGTGACTGACTGACTTAACATTGTGACACTTTGGATGTGGGAAATGGAATACACGCCATAGTATATACTGAATGAGCAATAACACAGGGAATGGCAGTGTCTCACAAATGGATAAATTGTTTAGAGAGTGCTTATTCAACTTAGGCTTCATGTCTACATCAAGTTGATCCAGGTTCATTAGGATCATTCAATTTCATTTCATGGCCTTTTTGGCCTACATAACCCTTCGGATCTCAGGTGTGCTGATAAGCACAACTAGTTGCAGCTTGCATCCAGGGCATGTTTTTCATACATATATAAGGTCAGCAATTGTTTAGATATAGCTTTTAAGAATCATTGCTTTTTGGACCTTTCTTATATTCTTCGAGGAGTATTTTTCAGCAATTCATCGCTCTTGCCCTTTTTAGTTTCCATGGGCGAATTTAAAAGTTTCCATAAGTAGTACATGAGCTTTCAGTTTTAGCCAACAACATCTCAAGTGACTAGGGGGAGTTCGAGCCAATGCCAAACATCGTAACAACCGACCAGAATGATTTAGGCCTACAATCCAACTCACCAGAGGTAAGTTTTGTCACCAACTCAGAGCCGAGACACAATAAACAGGGAAGCTCATCCAATACGGAGGCTACAGTGGGGAAAAGATCCTCCATGCCACTAGTCAAGTAGTAAGTCAAGGTGATAAACTAAAAGGTAGGCAATGGATGGATGAAGACAATGAGTAATGGAGCCAACACTAGCAAGCCAAGGTATGGTGGAATGATCACCTCTATTCTCCCTAGGGAGGGTGAAACCAATGAGTATGAGTAGTGAACTTCTAAGTCTGAGTAAGGACATTAGAATATATATATATAATAAGATCAACCAGGTCCACATATCTATATGATCGCCAGATCATGACACTAAGTGCTAAGACATGCCATAAGAATGAATATAAAAGCAATATAACCATAACACCATGATATACCTGCTGAGTCATATACCTGAATGCTCATCCTCTGAACCATCATCTGTCCTCTGAAACTGCTACTGTAACTCTGGGCACTACTAACTGCTCTGCATAAATGGTATAATGGCTACATCAGTCATCTCTCTAAGTGTCCTGAGACTCAGTCATGGCATGGGGAATACATATATTGTCCAACATCTGATAGTGATCCATAGGTAGATGCTCATCTCATCATCTCAATGTAAAGGAACAGGCTGAAAAAGTGCTTTGGAATCTGAAAAATAATGTATGGTAGCCCGGCTATATATGTGATAACAAGACCTTTATCATTATTTCTCTTAGATAATATATAATCTTCAAGCAAATTAGCAGAGATAACTGGTTCGCCCAGCATGTCGCCATTTGTTGGCTCGCCAACAAATCCCCCTTTATTTTCCAAATGAAAGGGGCCCCTATTAGAAATCTTGTAAATATTTAGCTATGGTTTTCTTTACTTGAGTTTATTCAATGATTTAATAGTCTCATTCTCGGACATTTGATTTTCTTCCCGTTTTATTACTCGATTATTCCTGATGAAAATGATGGTATTTCTGCATATTGGTTATGCTATGATGACTTTGCGACTTTATGATCATTTCTTTTTCATCACATCTTTTTACTGATTGTTTTTGTCGACAAGTTACCATTTTATCGTTTGAATCGTTTTGCCTCCTATTGGTTAGAGAACACTCACATGCTCTTATTTGACCTTGGTCGATTTGATTATACACCTTACTTTGAAAGAATTCAATTATCTTAGCCTTACGATAGCCTTGCCAAATTTTAGTCTTTACATTATTAATGATTTAATGAACACTTTAGCGGATCGAAATGAATTGAGCAGACATTTATCTTTATTGATTTCTATCTACGTCTTGAAAGATCGCATATCAAAGAATGGAACCATATCTTTGGTTTCGGTTTTTGATTGATTGATCAATTTTTCTTGCCTCTAAAATGTCTACTAAATAATGTTTTGTTTTTGGGCAAATTTAGATAATTCAAATAAAGCTTATTAGACTCATTTGCATCTTTTAAGAGCACATATATTCTCCTATTGGTTTGATTAGAACTTACTATATTGAAGTTGGAAAATATGATTAGTGAATAATAGGATTCGTTTCACTTTATATCTTTAAACCAATAAAGTGGATTACCCTATTAAAAATGATGAATTAATAATCATAAAAAAGAAAAAGAAAAAAAATATATTTTGAGATCATTTATACATCTTTATTTTTTCAAAATTAATTCATCTTTGTTATTTTCAGCTTTACTTAAAATCTTATTCAAAATTTGCAAACCACATGGATGGCCACTCTCATTATGATATCTTATTTATCATTGACATATTTTAATAAAGTTTGAGATCAGATTTCATCTATATCCTTAATATCTCATAATGCATAAAAGTTGATGATCAATATTTTTATCATTCACTGAAATATGTGTGTAAGTGTAATCTTCGTTGACATTTAAATTGCGCTAAAAGGAAATCAATAAGCTCTAAAGGGGTGTCTTTTTGTTTGAATTCACATTCCTGCAACTTTATCAAATTGACTTATCATTGCTTTGGAATTAACTAAAGTTTAAATTTTATAAATTGTTAACAATAACTTTTGTTCATTTCATTTTTGCTAGAGGTCTTTTGAAACTATGAAATCTTTGCTCATATTGCAGGACTAAATATTGGTTGTCTCATTAACGTTTTTCTTTTCTCACAGGTGTTATATATTTAAGTATCCAATGCACTTGGAAAAGACCAAACACATTAATGTGGGGAAAGGCTACAACCAGTTTGCGAGAAAGGAATAAAAAAAAATATGTGTTGGTATTAATATAGAAGACGCTAAAGGATAAGTGGAAAAGATAATGCTCCAGGAAATAAGTGAACAGCTATTGGAAGTAGCATCAAGTTGCTCTTGAATAGTGTTATCACTTATTATTTACCTTCCAGGATCATAACTTGCTCCTAAAACTTTATACTGATAATATCTTTCAATCCTAGTCTGGGTATCCACATTTCTACTAGATCGAGATGCTTTTTACTTGTCGTCATCAGTTGACCATTCATATTTAATCAATGAAATGAAGGGAGCATTTCTTTGCCTTCTTGTTATTTACCATTTAGCATATTTCTTTGGTCACTATTTAGTATTTATGTTGCATTAAATCTCTTAATTATTTTTACCATCATGATAATCTTTTACATTAATTCTTTTTCTCTTATTTTGAAGATTCAGCAATGAAGATTCGATGAAGCTGATTCCTAAAAGATAGCATAGAGAAGAGGGCCAGTTCATCAAACTAACCAAACTACGAAAATGGAGAATCGCGCACTAGTAGGAGACGTGTTTTTGCATGGATGATTGTGGGCAAACCGTGAGGAATTATCTCAAACAGTTGAAAACCCACTTCACAAATGGGCCTATTTACCTTTCATCACGGATTGTTGGCCAAACAAATGCACGAGCTGTGAGATATTCGAGCCTGTTTGAGCTGGATTTTTCCAGAATTTTCTGTTGCGTCCAGCTGTAAGATTCCTTTTCTGGAGTTTGTTATGATCCCTTCTCTCTATTTAAACAGAGATAATTTGACTCCCATGGGGGTGGGGGGTCTCCATAGATCTAAAGATGAATTTATTCTCTTCTGTAGTTATTTTCCTTTCTGTAAACTTTTCTCTGAAAGGGAGAATTGAGAAGACGCTGCAAGAGGGAAGGAATGCAATGGGAGGACTAGAAACTGTGTTTTCCTTGTTTTCTATTTTGTTTCTTTTGTATGTTTGAAGAGAAGCACGAGAAGATCAACAGGAGTGATATGCTGCCTCTATGCATATTCCAGTTTTGTTTTGGTTTTAATTCAAATACAGTCTGGTTATGTTACAGTGTCTCCATATTTGGTAATATTGTAAATTTTATTTCAATACTACATATTTCTGCTAATATTTTCATGCTTATACATTTATATTATTGATGGAATACTTTGGTGATTGATATCATTTTTGTACATGTTCTCTTCAGCTACTTGTCATTGTATTCTGGGTTAATAATAATATCTTTGTTTTCTGTGATAATGATATAATTTAACTTTTAAGTTACATGTGATTTAAATTCTACTTTGTCGAAGTTTAATCATATAGTTATGTAATCATGTTTTCCAGGATCATATGCCAGTCTCTTAATTTATAGCTTGCTTTTGGCCAAGATAGGATCCATTAGATTAGATTAATTTTCAATTCATAGTTTAGTTTTTCTATGTTTTATTTAGCAGGTGCTAAGTTAGTTAGTTTACTTTTCATCTATTAAACAATCTTTAATAAAATCTTTGAAAAACCTAAAACAGAGACTCTCCTTAAGAGAGCATAACATAGCTTAGATATAGACCACAAGCTTCAATCTAGTAGTTGTTAAATAGATGTTTCATTTTAAATAGATTAGTATAACCTGTAGATTAATAGTTAATTTTAACTTAGTAATTTTCATTAGAAGTTAGTTTAACTTTTAAATTTGTTAATTAGTTTAGGACACACTTTTCCTAAGTTTAAGTAGTAGGATTCTGCTTAAAATAGTGAAACTTAGATGGTAGCAAGACCATAACCTGCGGGAATTAGCCATACCAAACATACCAGAGGATGCTTTAAGCGCCTTGTGTGGGTTAGTTCTCCTTAGTTGGCCATAGACAGAAAATCCGACCAACAGGATGTAAAGCCTCATCTATAAAGGTTGTTTTTGATGTAAGGCCTCATCTATAAGTGCTCAGTTAATAATAAATAAAGATGTGATTTTCCTTCTAAAATATTGTTTATTTCAATTTGTCTCATTTTTATTTTTTTACAAAACAACAAGTTATTTAAAATATATATATATACAACGTTTCCCCCGGCGTACCCATTTTAGGAGGGTCACATTTCTAGGCGTCCCCATTTCGAAAACTCGGAAACTTTTCCACGTTTCGTGCAACTTAGGTCAAGTTGTGTTAGGAAGCCCTAAACTTGTTAGATCTACTACTTGGGACCATTTTCCCTATCTTAAGTACACATTTCCCAAGGCTACTTTGATTTTGATCATTTACCCTAGCACCTACATCCTAGATCCATTCTTAATCCTTAAGTCATCGTGTCTAATAAAATTAATTCAATATCTCATCTTCCATAAGCCTCCACAGTGACTTTATTCCTCAGATCTAGGATTTATTGTCCCTAACTTTGCATACCTTGTTGAATAACTTGATCTGTTGATTGGGTTAGATCTCTCTTATGAGGAGTAGATCATGGTCTCTGTAATGTCCCCTCCCGTGGACCCAATTCGAAGAAGGGAACATGATACCAAAATCTGGGATTTTACATAAACTCAACCCATTCATTAGATTCATACAAATAAAATCAAAAGTGTGCAGATGCAAATTAAGCAAATATGCACAGCGGAATAAAACATCATCCACACACATTTCATACTCATCCAGCATATCAAAATAATCATCAAATTAGTCATTGCATAAGTAAATACACATAGAGAATACTTATCTTCATATAATGTTGTCCCAACAACTAGCTATGTCGCTGCAACGTTCCACCCAACCATAGGTCTCTGCCCAGCCTGTATTCTTTCAGCACTCAGAGACCACCCCTGAGCTGGGCATGATTTCTACAAGGAAAAGGGGACATTCAAGCTCAGGAATAGCCAAACAAACATTGCATCTAATCCAAGCCAGTCCACAACTGGGTTTATCAAGCTAAATCTGAACCCTTTTCATCTCTGGATACTTGCATTCAAGCTCAAGCCAAAGCAATGGATACCCATAACCCATACCCCAACATACTCTCTTCTCACACAGCAAGCACGATGGGATTTACACATTTTTAACATTTTTAACAATGGGATTTACAAACAAGATGGCCATGGGTTTTCCCCAAATCGTTTCTAGCCAAAAACAGAATGTGGGATGGGGAAAAACATTCACAGGGAGGAAAACGATTTCTCCCCCAACTATCTCAGCATTCAACAGCCAAAACGTTCTCTATGAAACCCCAAATCGATTCCCCTTCTTCCCCACTAGTATATAACACAAAAACGCCCTTCTCCTAACTGAGAATGAAGGAAAACAAAGAATTTCAATGGGGAAAAACGCTCAGCTAGCTCCCAACTCATGAGACAGCCAAACTGGTTGATGGATAAGGGCATGGGGAGCAATTTCATGGCTCATTTCTTGCCAAGGAAGCCAAACACGATTTTCCATGCAGGGTGGCTTGCCCATACCCGAATTTGGACAGCCATACCTCTCCATTCCCAAAGGCATTAACTACTTCACCCAACTCTTGGGAGAAATAAATGATTGGGTACAAAAGTCAACATGGGTAGTTGAGGGTTTTGTGGTTCTCTCATTGACACTTGGCTTGACTTGATTGGCTCCAAGGGTTTGAATATTTCCCTCCCAATTCCTTGTAAAATCATGCCCCCATTTCTTGTTGCATTGCATAGCTAGTTGTGGGTATTTTATTAAAATGCATATTTACATGATATTCGCAATTCCATTGTGCCTGGCTAGCATGTAAACCATATGCATCAATAAATCGATGGCGGGGCCTTGGCCTTGAACTCCTCACCACGATTTTATAATAATATTACATCATTTACGATTTTAATGCCATAGGGTCAAAATGGGGACATTACAATCTCCCCATTTGCTATCTAAGGCTTCGATAGCAAGAACGAAGAGTGCCTCGTTGGCGTGTCAACCAATCCATCTTGGGACTTGAGGCCTCTTGGGTCACCTCCTTAGTTGCCCATCCCCTCTACCATCCTGGATAGGATCACTATTGGGGGCAACTACAACTTGTGTGATAACAAGCCCAAGGAGGATTTATCACCTCATTCCATTTGCCACTAAGCATCGAATTCATGGAGTGTAGATTGATATTTAGAGTGCAATCACAGTCAACCTCATTCCAAGGTATGTAGATCATCCTCGCTATCAATTTTAATTATTCCAAGGCGAAGATTGATAGTTTAGAAATGTAAATAAGTTTTCTCTCTTCAAAAACACAATTAATTGGATCATTTACCAAGGACTCTCTGTTGTTTTTCCAATTTGAAGAAATCAATTTGCTCAAAAAACGTTTTTATCTTGCCCTAGGGCCATTCCTTTGCCCATAATTTTTCCCTCTTCAAAACTAAATTTGCAATAATATTTGTATGGATGAAATCTCATTCATTTGCCCCTATTTGTTTGATTTGCATTCTTTTGCAATGCAATATGCTAAAAAATGTTTGTTATAAGTTCAAAGTTTCAAACTAGTTTCCATATTACAAACATGTCGAAGACTTTGGATTCATTTTGGGAGTATGAAGAGCCTGTTGATCCACATAATCAGCAAAAGGTTTCTTGTAATTTATGTGGGAAGGAGATGACGAGGGGAATAAGTAGGTTCAAATACCACCTTGCACAAATTACAAGGCATGAGGTGGATATTTGTAGAAGCTCCATTCCAAAATTATTCATAGGGACAAACTCACAATTTAAGGTATTGGCAAGAGGAAAGATGAAAGGAAAGCTTTGAGGCATGAACAGTAAGAGTGGCATTAGGATCTGAGATGGCCAGATACACTTCAGGGGGAGGGGGGAGAGAGTTTATCCTCACCTTCCACAGTTCCTTCAACTACATCTCCTTCTTTGTTCCAAGATCCTCGACCGGTGGACAACCAATTATAAGGTCAATGGTTAAGACAAAGGAGAAAAAGGAAGTAGACAAGCATGTGGGTCGATGCCTTCTATGGAGTGATATTCCATTCAACTTTGCGAGGAACCCATTCTATGTGCCTATGTTTGAGGTTGTTTTTCTTGTCGAGTCAGGGTATAATCGCCCCACTTAAGAGTTGAGAGGGCCCATCCTTGAAAATGAAAAGGCTGATTGTACTTCTAGGTTGTAGGAGCTTCGAGATTCATGGGAGGTCACAAGATGCACTGTGATGTCAGATGGTTGGACTAATGGGAAGGGTAGGACCCTTCTCAATTTTTTGGTTCATTGTCCCATCGGGACAATGTTTATGAAATCCGTGGACGCGTCTGCACAAGTCAAAGATACAACATTACTATGTCAGTTGTTGGATGGGTTCATCCAAGAGATAGGTCCGCAGCATGTGGTCCAAGTCATAACGGACAATGGTGTGTATTATGTGGCCGCTGGCAGGATGCTTTGGACTCCTTGTGCAACGCATTGTATTGACTTGATCTTAGAGGATATGGAAAAGATTGATTTTATCAGGGATGCCATTGATTTAGCAAGAAGCATCACCAAATTTATATATAATCATGCTTATGTGCTTAGTTAGATGAGATACTTCACTGGTGACAAGGATTTGGTGTGTCTTGCCATCACTCACTTTGCCACTAGTTTCATCTCTCTTCAGTCTCTCCTTACTTTTATGTGGGACTTGTAGACTATGTTCCTTTCAGCTGAGTGGCGTGCTTTATCAATTAGCACTAAACCAGAGGGACAGGCCATATTCAAAGTAGTGTCATACCAAGAGAATTTTGGGGATGTGGTGAAGGAGGTGTTTACCATCAGCAAACCTTTGGTAAAGGTTCTTCGCTTGGCTAATGGAGACAAGCCCACAATGGGCTACCTATATGAGGCCATGGATAGGGCCAAAGAGGCCATCCGTGCCTATTATGAGGACAAGGGGGATGAGGGGAATGAGAGACAACAATTGATATGGGGGGTGATTGATCAACAATGGAACAATACACATCATCGCCCCATTCATGTTGTAGGGCTATACCTCAACCCTGTGTTCCCTTACTCCTATCGTTTCAGGTTTGATGTAGAGGTAAAGGATGGGTTCTTGGAGTGTGTCCACAAGATGGTTCCAAGTGCAGCTAATCGTTCATATATTTCCAAAGAGTTGGAAATCTATAGGAGGGCCATGGGAACATTTGGGTGTGAGATGGCTATTAATGACAGGAAGAAATAATGCCATTTAAGCTTCACCTTGTTTCAAAATTCAATTTCTTTACTTTCTTTGTTTTAAATTTCAAATTTTCAATGTTTTCTCTTATGTTTCTCCAATTTATTGTAGATACTTGGTGGGAAAACTATGGCTAACAAGTACCTCATCTCCAAAATTTTATTGTTTGGGTGATTAGCCAGACATGTAGCTCTTCTGTTTGTGAGTGCAGTTGGAATGTATTTAAAAAAATACACACCAAAAAGTGCAACAGGTTAGAGAATTTCAAATTAAATTCTAAATTCATTATAAATTGCAATGTGTCCCCTGGGTAATTTATGTATTCTAATTGAATAAATTTATGATCGTCATACAGGTTGGATACCCAACGCCTGAATGGTCTAGTCTACATCTACTATAACCGCAAGTTGTGGTGAAGGAGACTAAGAAAAAACCTTACATGAAGGCCGTTTCATTGGATGGGATTGACACCACTGCTGCATGGAGAATGGAGACTAAGGAACCTATTATGGAGGCAGCCCCTGATTGGTTAGAGGATGATACAAAGTACATGGGGACATGGGAGGATGAGGACTTTGATAGTGTGCCACCACCGGAACCACCAGTTTCACAGCCACGGTCTCAGTCAAAGGGAGCCAAATAGATAGGTAGTGGTATAGGACTTGATGAGCATCAACTACCTCATCATTCTTCTAGTTCTTCTAGAGTACATTAGTTTCCAAGCACTTCTAGAGCATGACATAGTCCACGACGAACCCCATGACCACCAAAGCCTTCTAGCTCTAGAGACAAAGCCATTACCAGAGCGATTACATTTTCCCGTAAAAGGGGTAGAGGGAATCAATAGTTTACTTTATTTACTTGATTTCATTGTATATGAGATACATTGATTGTATTTTTTTGGTGATTCATGAGTCAGGGACTCGAGATCTAGGACACGATTCATTTTTTATGTGTGATGTATCACTAGACGTCTTATACATCTTATATATTGGTTTTCTTTCCATATTCATGTGGCAGTGTGTTTAATTCATGTTCTTGTTGCTTTAGAAGTTTAAAAAATTGAAAAAAATGAATAATTTTGTATTTTTTAAGTTTGTCAATGTTTGTCGACATTTTTAACTATAAATCCGATAATTTCTTTTTAGACCCTCAGCGATATATTCGTCGACACAATATTTGTAACAATAGTGCAAACCTAAGGGTAACTCAAGGGGGCTATCACCGTCACCACAATACCATTTCTTCTCTCTTTAAGTCGGCTCTCCTCTAAAACAAGGGGGGTATCCAAATCACAAGACAAGCCACAAAGCTAAAATATAAAATAAGCATGAAAAAATTCATTACTTAATTCACATGAGCAAAATTACTTTCATAGTGAACTAGGATAATAAACCTTACAATGGGTAAAGAAAATATGTTACCTCAATATTTAGCCATCAAGTTGTGCCACAAAGTGAAAAAAAATACAAGAGACAAGAACCTTTAGATGCAAAGTGACAGTATTATTCTTCAACCACAACAACAAGATAAAATGAGGAGTGAGCTCTCTTATATAGGAGAAAAGCTCAACTTTCTTTACAACAAAATAATATTAAATGTAGCAAAGCCCTAGATCTATCCTAGGGAATCTTCAAGATAGAGTCCAAAATAATAAACAATGCTCAACAACTAACTAAATCCCCAAGAGAGGGGGGCACACCACCTAGCCATGGTTAAAGATACACGGAAATGGTACAATACATCCTCAAAGAGAGGGGGCACTCCTCTAGAATGGTCTAAGAATTGATCATGCATAACCAACAAGGCCCAAAACCTAGGGCACTCTCCTCAAAAAGGTGAACTCACTTCATGAAAGGGTCCAAAAAAGTACACACAACAAAATTATGGTGCGGCGCTTTAAATGGTAGTTCTAGATTTCCTAATTTTCTCAATATTTATCAAACTTTCAATTATAACCACTTTTTGGAAATCTCGTGGCCATTCTACATCCAACGGTGTTGAGATGGCACCATTCTAAGCACTTTTCCAAAAGATAACTACTCCTGAAGTTAGGATGCCCCTCAAAAAATTGTCCTATCAAAAATTACCTCCACATGTGTGCCAAGGGTAGCGCTCTATAGGAAATATGCCTAATAACCATCAAACATACCTACTCAAGTTGCATATCATGTGTATAAGATAAATCACTCTAGTGCATAAGGTTAACCCATCATTTAACTTAGGCAATGTCATCAAACATGAAAATAATACATGAAATAAAGTTACAATCATACCTTTCTAACAATTAAATGACCTATTTAACCTTTAGTCATCCAGTGACCCAATCTAACCTTGGTGTGACCCTATTAAACCCTTATTAGATGTGACACCCCTAAGTTAAGATGCATAGCCTAGCTATCTATGTCAAGTGAGGTTGCATGAAATGAATTATATACTAGAGAAGAAAGGGGGTCTTTATGAAATAATCATCATAGTAATATAAGAGTGACAGGTCCATCCTTAACTTTCAAGAGTTGGGATTTAAGATGTTTCTTACACATGTGTGCCTAAGGAAGTGTTTTATGGGGCTTGGGTCATCCATCCTTGCACCTTCATATTGCGATCCCTTTTATTTTATTTTTTCTTTGATATTTCATTTATTTAAATTTCATAGCTCTTTTATTGCTTTAGTCCCTTTTGTTTTAGGTTTGGCTTTGATAACCTGGGACAAGGGAACTCGGATTTTTTGCAAGGGGAGTATCTCCCATAAATTTCCATTTGCATTTACATGTAATTACTTAGCATCATCCTTGAGAGCACTAGACTCTTTTGACTTTATTTGAGGCATTCATATATCGGAATAGTAAAGAGAGCTTACATTATCACTAGTGACTAATCACTCATAAAGGAGAAAATGAAGGGGAAAGATGAATTGGATAACGAAAATGAAAATGGCTAATTAAATTGTTATGAAATAGAGGAAAACACTTTAACTTAGTTGACTAAGGTACAAATTAACCTTTGGACTAACACACTTCTAAGGGAGAGCACACTAAAGAAAGACTATGACATGAGTAATTGTATTAAGCACTTTGTTGCAAGGAGAATTCAACCAAGGAGCACAAGTTAACAAAAATACCTTCACATGTTGGAATGGTAGCATATGACAAATCCATTTGAAGGCTACCTCCCAAATTAGCAGCCGGTTTCCTAGATAACAACATCCCCCACGCACTTGGGACATCAATGACCACAACATCCATAAGGAAAGTAATGTCCAGATGGCCATCCATTTTAACTTGAAGATCCTTGATTAAACCACACACCTTGATTTCCCTTGAATCCATTGCACACGCATTTTTGTAAGGGCTAGTGGTCTTGAGGCCTAATTGAATCATAACCTTGAGTGCCAATATTTGTTGAAGCTCTTGAATCTAACATGCAATTGGATAACAACAAATCAATAATCATTATCATCAAGTTGATAAAGAAAGAACTATGGTTGCCATTTTCCCTTCCCATATTCATTGTTTGGAATACTATTGCTTTGTCTTTATTAACTGGTTTTACATCTTCAAATCGCATAAACTTCTTTACCTTTTCTCAATATGAAGGATTTTTTACTAATTCAAATAGAGAGGTAGCTACCTTCACCATAGCTAGCTCATTTGATACATCAATATTTAAATCAATATCCTTACTTTAATGCATCATCTAAGAGGAAGATACATTGGTGGCTCCAATTGTGGGACTGCCATTCTCTCGACTTTGGGGATTTTGGAACACCAACTGCCTATTTACCTTACTATTATGTTGGTTTCTTCATCTCTGCACTCATATACCTACCAACCTTTATCCAAAATCTCCTTGCAAGTGGATTTCCTTCCAAAAATCTTAGTGATCTTCTTTGATTCACACTATTCTTCGTAATCTGATGGATGTCCTCATTTCAAACATTATAAGCCTTTCCTTCTATTGTGCAGGTGAAAGGATCATCATCATCAAAGTTCAAATCATTAGGCTCATTGAGCTTTCATGCATGCCTTGCTCAATGCATCTTTGGTACTCTAGACATGTGCTTTCCTCATGAAAATCCAAACAACATCTACACCAAGGATAATCCTCTTGATTTACCATGTTTGTAGGATTCATGGGTACAAGGAGTCTCAATTCATTTGGACCTCTATTTCTTTCTAAATTTCTCTTGGGTTGAAACTTATTTTGATGTGTCCTTTCCATCCAAACAATCCCATTTTGCATCCCAAATACAAAAGCTTGAACATTTGAGAATGGTGTCTATAGCTTTTTTATTGCTTCTATTAATTGTGTCATTGCATCTGAGGCAAGGTTAGCCATATCCATGTCTCTTTTTTTTTGTTCTTTCCTAGAAGAGCTTGCTCTTACTAAAACATGCAAGTCCTCCTTTGGCAAAACAAAAATTATAGTATAGGAAAATAAAGTGGATGGAGGACCAAGAATATTGCCTTATCCAACTTGGCCAAATGGAGTCAATAAAGGAAACAAAGAGGGCTGAAAATAGATGAATGAGGGCGGTGATAAGTAACGTTTACAACATGCAAAATCACATCTATGAAGGACAAATAAGAATGCTAGAAATGAAAGTTTGTTGGCTGTTACAAAGGTGCTCTAGATATACACATGTAATGACAATAAAGGGTGATCTTATTTCAAGTTGAAAACATTATGCAACCATTCAAAGAAATGGCCTAACATAGAGGATTCAACTAGAGTTAAAACATCAAGAGGGTTGGATAGGAAACACCTCATTCAACCCCCTCCTCCAATGACATAGTTTCTCTATTATGCAGCCCTTATTGCAGCAGACTCATTGATGTATTTTTCAGTAATATATATTCATCAATATGGGAGAAAATGGAAGCCACGCTTACATGGAAACCCTTGCAACAACATTTACGTACATAAGATGTTCAATTAGGCTCAAGAAAAAGGTGTTCTTCATTAATCCAATCACCCATAACAATGGAGGGATCAAATCCTTATATAGCTTTAAGCTCCATCTTCTTTACAATAAAATATTATTTACTGGAATCTAAATCCACTAATTCCTCCTAGGAATAACACTAGAAAAGCACTAAAATACTAATAAAATAACCTCACAAACTAATAAAATAAGGTAGCCACAATGAATGGATTGCCACAAGTCTCTCCGTGAATGAGGCATCTTTGACCAAGAAATGCCACTTGTCCTCTTCTCCTTTTGAACATCCTTCAAAGATGTGATGCTCAACAACTACATCCAATAAAATATTAGTAAATGCCGAGTCAAAGGATGGGGAGCACTTTCCAAGAGAAATTCTTCCCCCCCTTGAGATGTTGAAATCATACCAAGTGAAATTAACCAACTATATAATATAAAATATTCAAAGAAGAGATGCGCCCTTGAGATGTGTGACAGTGGTAGTTATGGCCTCCCTTCAATCTAGGGCCACAAACACTAAAATAATGCTCAAAAATGTTGCACAATAGATAGATGTGCAAGGGAAGTTCTGCCTACGTTAACAAGTGTGCCAAGATGTCATGAACGGGAGCATTCCATAAGATAAGGGAGTTAGCAACCTTGAGAAGCCAACCTCATGCTAAAAATAGCTCCAATAGCTATGGAACTCCTCAAACCAAGGGGTTAATCCACCTAGAGATGCCATATATATGCCCAAAATAGTAGTTAGGTCTCTTTCTCCAATAAGCCAACTCCCCAAAGAATGGATCTCATAAATAAATGTGCGAAGGAGGTCCACTTGGTTGTTATAATAACCTCCATAGGTGGGGCGACCTCAAATAATGTGCCAAGACATAGATCCATGTGCAAACAACCAACCCTCCTCAATCCAAGGGCCCAAAAGAGTCGACAACCTAGGACAATACGCATTGGGAGTGGCGCGCTTTCCAAAAATAAGTAAAACACTAAAACCATGTCCCATATTGTGAAACCATCACATGCCAATACACTCAACACCTCCCAACCCAAGGGAAAAAGAAAGAGGCCACTCTAGAAGAATGTGCACAAGTGGATTGTTCCTCAAGAAAGCATTTAATCATCCTCAACCAACCATCAAGGATCCCATGGAAAGCACTCTAGAGTGGAGCTCTCCTCAAGAACAGATCTCAATCATCTAATGTAAAACCATTTTCCCAAGGCATACAACTTATTACCACCCAAACCCTCACTCTTTGTGCTAAATCCCTAAACACAAGTGAGACCCAAGGGGAACTTGGAGGGGTTGTCCAATGTCACCACAACAACACCTTTCAATTCTTTAGGTCGGCTCTCCTCCAACACAACGGACAAAACCCTAAAGAATCCTAAGCCAACTTACAAGGAATGAAAGAGGAGGCTTAGGATAGCAAATCTAGAATCCAGGTTTTACAACTATAATTTCCAGAATTGTGGACAAAAAAAAGGAATGTTAAATCTATGATTTCTAGGTGGTTAAGAAGTGAGATCAATGCCTAATACAAATCTAGGCATATGGAGTCTTTAGGGCAGCAACTATATGATTATTTCTAATAAGAAAAAGGGTGCAAGTAGCTAGAATTAACCACCTATGGAAGCTTCTTCTTTATTGTCCTCTAGTGTAGAAAATTTACTTGTGAAAACCTTGATCAAGGTGATGTTCCAAACATGCATGGAGGTGTGTTCATTGATAGATATGCAAATCTGTAACTAACGAGTGGTAGCGACTACTAGCTTGGAAACTACGAAAGACAACTCCATCAACTTGGTGGCGATAAGTTAAACCGTAGGTAGCTATAGTATGGCCGCTGATCATTGATGCCTCAAGATCTCGAACTTCATTAATTGTGTTAACCGCTAACTTGATCCCTTGGCAATGCTTTCTCCCTTGAATCGATGGCTAGGCCAAGATGCTCATATGTCGAGAACCAAAGAAGCAAGAAACCCTAGAGCAAGTTACGTTGCTGAACACATGATCTTAATAACACATGAAACAATATTAATATGAGAAGGTACGATCCAATGATGCATTGTGGATCCTCGGTCTTATAAAGAGTCGTAGTGACCAAAACCCTAAGACACCTAAAACCCTAACTTTTAACCTAAGTCACTTAAGTGTAGCCTTATATCTTAACACACATGTGTAGTCTTATATCAACACACATATGTGCACAAAGGTTAGTGCTCCAATATAAACATAGTGCTTTAGAAAGCCATTGAATGATTAAATCAACATGAACATGTGTGCCACAAACGTTAGAGCTCTAATACAACCATAGTCCACCTCAAAATAACCACTGAATGATTAAATCAACATGAACATGTGTGCCACTAAATGGGTGTGCTCCCTCAAAGCCCCACCATGGTACCAAGATAAGAATAAAACATTAGGGTCAACCTAGGCACACCACAACCAACACCACAAGGGACCATGTGAAACACCCCCTCCTAGTGACAAACCAATAACATAACATTACCATACACAATCACTAGGATGCTCCAAGAATAATATGATGCCACTATCTCACATCACCATTATCCAACCACTTGGGGGACTTGAACCATCATACATGAACCAAGTGTAGCATTCCCTACATGAACAAGTATACCAAAGCAACACCATGATGAAGTAGCATCACAATCAAATATGTTTTAGGAGAGTGATCCTACAAGCAAAGGCATGAAATATGAAGAGTACCACTAGAGGAACCATCAAACATGACAATCCACCAAGAAGAAGTGAGTCTCCTCCACCAAAATACCAACCCAATCAGCTGGTGATACCATGTCCAAGCATACGGTGTTACTAAAGAAAGAAAATCCATAGGTACCAAATTGCAAACATCATCCATTGTAATGAAAATCGCAAGTTTAACCCTCATACAATATGAGGGGAACGCCCTCGGGATGTGCCCTAGAGTGAGGGAGCACCATCTCAAGGAATATCAAATCAGGTAATGAGTAATAATATGCCATGAAACCTAGGAAAACCATGTAAACACACCAAGCCTTCAATTCACAACATCAAGGAGGAACAAATATCCATTATTACATACGAAAACCCTTAGTTGATGGGTATTCCTTCCATGGATGTGTAAGGTTTAATCAAGAGTGCATTATACTAATTAAAGCCCCATGAAGGCACCAAATACTCCATATGTGCAAAATGCAAACTTCCAACAAAAGGTGATAATCCATAAGAAAATATGCATCAAAGTGCCAACACCTTGGCTCCAAAGCCAAACATCCTCCAAACGCCAAACGCAACTTGCTTGGGTACGGTCTTCAACCTGACATAATCATCATGCTACATGAGTAATAGGTTCCATGAAGCATCCCTTCATTGGGTAGAATGTACACATTGCTAAACTTTGGGTTTTACTATGAAAGCGTTTACACCTTGTTTCTGGGTGCTCCATGAGATTTGGGGGTACATGGTGTATGACTAGACCCTAGATGGTTCAAGATAGATTTTTGCATGAGTGATGGGCTGTGATGGATATGCACAGTTGAGATAGCTTGCTCAGGGGATAATTGACCTCAAGATGGTCTTGGCTCGACTTTTTTCCCTCAGGCATTGAAGATCCTCTAGTAGTTTGGTGGACACACTACATTGAGAGCCACTTACTTGGAGAGTGCCCTTCAAGGGATGTGGAGCATTTTGCATCATGGAGAGTGCTTCAAGCCCTACTTGGCATCGATTGATTGGTTTCATGTTCAAAGGATTAGAGATGCCTCAAGGACACCTGGGGATTCAACAGTGTCTTTGCAAGGGTAGCTGACCCAATGGAGTACTTCTCTTTGGAGGATAGATGGAGTCTGTGGAGACTCGTGATGGAGTGGTGTGGACTTGCGTTGCATAGCTACATCACATTGGAGTCATTATTGTGCATGACATCACCATTGGAGCATGACACTTGTCCTCTTGAGTGGATGTCTCATGTGTGTGGCCTACAAGGGCTCATGTAGGTTGCTTATAAGGGCTTAGGCCCACATAGTATTGTTGGCCTCCCTTACCTCTCATCAATAAAGGAAGGAGATAGTCCTTTTATACACAATCATCACATCGTCATTTGTACACTTCTCTTTGCACTTGTCTTCTAGGAGAGATTCGCTAGGGTTTCCTCATGAACCCTAGGAGAAGTTAATAGAACGGAAGGAGGATGTCATGGTTGGTGTTTGCTCTTGTGACTAGGGTTTTCTCTTGTAGAGGAGACGTTGGTGATGATCTTGGCTCTCTCTCTCTCTCTCTCTCTCTCTCTCTCTCTCTCTCTTGGATCTCCACTTGTACTTGTTTATCTCTCTCCTCTCAAGGCACTAGGGTTTCTTGGTCTTTGTGTGCATCTTGGAGTTCTAGTGTTGGGGTTTTACCCTTGGAGATTGGAGATTAGGGTTTTGAGAGAAAACCCTAGGGCAGATTTGTGAAGAAGAAGAGGAGGATGTCTTTCCTTAGAGATAAAGTTGGCGAGATTCTTGCACTTGGATCTTCTTGGTTGAGCAAGGGTTTGAAGATTTACCCTAGCTAGGGCCTTTTTGATGGTTGGATTTTTGTACTAGCCTTGAGAAGCCTATGGTATGTACTTATACTTCATCTTCAGCTTATATATGAAATTTCCAACTGTCCATATCTTGTGCCATTTGCAGATATGAATTTCTAGCTATATGTTCTTTATGCTTTTCTATTTATAGTGATTTATGTCTTGCAGATTTGACATAAGTAAAAGAGCAAATTGTTAAATGATTTGACATCTAAGGAAGAATAAAAGGGGCTACATTTACTGCTGTCATACTAATGTATTTGCTGTTGTTAAAGCACATTTTTATATCTGATTGTTGGCTGATAAGTTTCTCTACAAGCACTGAACTTATGTCTTGGTTTGGCATCTTTTACAGCAGTCCTAAAGGCTGAAAATTCTAGGACTAAGATCTGAGACATATTCTAGGAAGACGGTGAAATTTCAGTTTTGCATTAATTGCCCAAGTTCATGAAATTTCCACAGTTCACCATATTGCTTAGCCACGTCATCTACCAGGTTAGGCATCGACCTTCTTCATCTTGGGGCTCTTCTTCCTTATCATAACGCTGAGGGAAAAATGACTTGCAACTTTAGTACCAAGCTTATTATGTCTTAGCTTGTTGCAAAGCGTAGAGGTAGCCCTCCTTCCAACGACTCCTATCCTCCACATGCACAAAGCCCTATGTCACCCTTTGTCACATCGTCAATTGTGCATCCTTCCCAACTCCACGTGCCTTTTCCCTTACAGAGTGCAGAGCTTTGAGACAACTTCAGCGTGTTCAAACCTCCAAATGCAAATGTTTTGCATGCACAAATCTCTAAATGCTAGAAGCAATGCTTGCCAGCAATACTGCATGGCTTAGGTCTTCTTTGTCTTAGCCATTTTCTTCGTTACCTTAGCCTATCCTTGTTGCAGGGTTCGGAGTACAAAGTTAACCTTCTCTCTAATTCCTCCAATGCTCTGTATGTCAAAGCTCCACATGACTAAAACTCCACATTCACTTGCCTTAGCCATTTTTCACAAGCAATCAAGAACTTCTTCAAGGCATGAATAAAGTGTTTCAAGCACAGAAATTATGTCTTTAAGAACAAAATTTTAACCAGAGGAATAACCTTTTCCATTTCAAGTCTTTGAGGATCCATTCAAATGAACTTCCAAGAGAGACAATTGTCAACAAAAAACAATGGTTTGAGAACAAGGAATTTCCAATGAGGGTTTAAAACATTTCACTTACATTATTCACCATGAGCAAATTAACCAACAATTAGATCTGATCAACACAAATGGGATGGGAAGATTGATTAGGGGTCTATCCCTATAGCTGTAAACTCCAATAGGCAGACCTCGAGAGCCATTAGGTATAAAAAAACAGACCTGATTAACTAAGCAAGGATGTTCCAAGTAGACAAGTCAGCTAGGAGCTAAATTTTACCACCATTTGTATAAACATACAACTAGACAAAAAAATGTGGAATTTGTTAATGTGAGAGAGCACTACAAACAGTCAACAATGAAAAATCAAACTAATGCTAAATTAGGAAATATCAATTTAATCATTCTATAAGCTTACTAAATGAGCATATTTATATATATGACTAACAAGTGTCAAAGACCACAAAACCATTGATTTAGATCTGAATGAAATACACGGCCCAAGCAAATTGCACTAGAAATTGAAATGTACCTGTGTTTCAATTGATCGAATTGTTGGTAAAGAGTCCTCTCCAAAAATTTAGTATCTTTAAACCCTCCAAAAATTACCAATTCTTCCAATCTCCTTGTTGCTTCCCTGTATAATCACATCATAGCAAACATAATAAACAAGGAACTTGCATGAACCATTTCAATCTAGAATAAAAAATATTGTCATTGAACAAAGAGCTTTGTTGAGTTTACACTATATACTACTTGAAAGTAATTGTTAATTATGTTACAAGATTAGCCTAGAGGATATATTTATAAAGGAGCATGGTTACATTAACTATTGCAAAAGAAAGCACAACACAATAGAACAATGATTATGTTAAAAACAATGATTGCTCTTATGAAATAAAATACAAGAATACCTACAAAGAAGACTAAATATGATAAATGTGTCAAGGTGATGATTTACAAGTGTATGCGACTTTGCACAAATATACATCGAATGGTCAAGTGTGGACTCCTCAAAACGTCAAATTAGTTATTATTTATTATTTATATTTATATAGTAGTGTGTTTATTATTATTATTATTATAATATTTGTGACATACTTTATGTACGTTACATGTCCTACCTCTTAGAGGATGCTCTATCCTCAATGCATGATTTAGAGAGATTACTTATTGCTCTAGTCGGTGGTGACAATTTCCATGGTTCTAATGATGATAAGGTTCAAAACTTTGGACTTCCATCACATTTTGCTTACTAATATTTTCAATGTATATTGCAATCAATTTGTCAATTAATACGTGTTCTTCAATAGTGATTGTGTGACCGTTCAATATAGTTGGGTCCAAGGCAAAAATACTCATGCTAACTCTAGTTGATGGCCGCACAAAGGGGATGCCATTAATGGTTGATGAAAAGAACCAAACCCCAACCAGTCCAACATGTGAAGAATAAAGTCCCGTTCAATTGTGTCATACACTTTACCAAAGTCGATTTTCCTTCGGAAACATGGGATTTGGCATGAGGTTGATTTGGATGTTCCCATTTCTTAGTGATCATTTTCGTCTCTTGTCTAGGTTTGTCAGTAAAATAATGGTTAGGAAAGTGATTCTTTGTGGAAGAATTCATAGAACCATGATCACAATAGTACACCTAGCATGTCCTTAACTAGGCCTAAAATCTCATAAGTTGGGATAAATTTGTGTTAGAGGGCATTTATTGAAAGATTCCTCAATAGTGCCTTTCTAAAATGTAGTTACATGGTCAAGCCCGTTCTACAAGGATTAATCCTTCTAAATCTTGAGTACGAATATTTATGATATACTTAGAGTCTTTAGAAACATCGCTAACATTGCCCCTCACTTGAACAAACAATGGGTGTTGAAGGGTTCTATGGCCCACTAGTTGAAGTGTCAATCCAACTAAATATCATGTTCTTCTTAAAGCACGAGGTTTGGGGGGAGCTTCTACTCCAACAATGGTTAGATGTCAAGAGTAGGCTCCATAAAGTAGGTGTGCCGTGTGAGAGATGTTGCTTGTGCTTTTTATGGAAAAAATGAAATAGTTGTGCATATTTTTTGGTGATATTGAATTGTGAAAATACTTTGGACATGGTTCCAAGTTAATTTTGACTTCTTCTACACCATCCCGCTTTCATGGAATAGTCCTCTTTTGAGCGACACATGGATGGTTCAAGATAGTTGCAAATCCTTGTGGCATTCAACACAATTGATTTTTATTTGCTTTTTGTGGAAGCATTATTGTACAATTACTTTTCAAGAGGACCCCTCTCCTTTTAGCCTAGGGGATTTGAGGAGCTTTAAGCATGAGTTGAATCTACTTGTGAGAGTCAAGATTGGTGTTGTACATTGTGATGTTGGGTCCCTTTCTTTTGGTGTGCAGGTTCATATGTTGGCCTTTTTGGCATTTTTAGGGCAGGATTTTCCTAGGATCTCTATTGTTCATGTGATGTAATTTTTCCATTCCATGATGTACTAATTTGATTTTTGAAGTAATATATACATCATTTCAATACACACACACACACACACAAACTTGGGTCTATGGATATTGATTTATCAATACTTTGCATTCCAACCTTTCACTATGTACACACACACGCACGCGTTCACACACACACACACACACACACAAAATTGGGTCTATGGATATTCATTTATCAATACTTTGCATTCCAACCTTTCACTATAGCCTTATTTTACTTTCTAACTATTTGATTTATGTATGTAACATTTGATTGCATGTTCATGTAACATTTGATTGCATGTTCTTAATCATGAGATTTGTCATCTTTTTCAAGCAAATTGTTGTTCATGGTGGAGTTGGTGTTTTCTTTTCTATAAGGAAGTAAGGTTATGTAGATCAATGGTCCCTTACAATTTATTTTCTCATTAGTACCGTTTGCTTTGGTAAATGGAGTTTCACATCCATATAGTTCCCAAGTCTCTCATTTCTATATGAATTTCTTGAATTGTTCCTTAAGATTGGTATAAGTGCCTAGCTTAATGAAATGAAAAAAGTTCATTTAATGAATATCTAATGTAAAATACTAAAAAGGACAATAGGTTAAAACCCATATAGGAAAAATATATATACTAATTGTATAAGAATATGATAGATAATAGAATAGATTTACAATGACCTCTGTGATGGTATATATACACATTGACCAGTCACATTGGTTGAATGATTGTATCCCTTAGTTAAGTCATGTGTCACTTCATCAATCATTGTTTATTATTATTATTATTATTATTTTATATATATTTATGCTCATTACATTGCTTTCCCCTTTAGAAATGCTTTGTCCTTAAAGCATATTTATGCAAAAGATTTTATCTCTTGTTTTGGCTCGTAATGCCTTCTCATGATCCTTTGTTCTTGTAGTTGTGATAGTTGAAGATACAAGATAATATGCATCATAAAGCATTGAGCAAAATTGTCTTACTATGAATGGGTCAAACTTGAAGATTCTCTTTCTGTGGGACGACGAGTGAAAATGCATCAAACAACTCTATCATGCCCCATATTGTATGTTTGTATTTCTTCAACCTCTCATTCTTTGAGGTAAATTGGATTCTTACTTGCATTACTACTAATTCAGAATCTCCAATGACTTTCAACGCCTTTATACCCATTTCTCTTGCTAAATCCAAGCCCAACAATGATGATTCATAGTAACCAATATTATTAGTGAAATTAAATTCTAACCCATAAGAGAAAGATGGGATCTCACCTTGAGATGTAAAAGTGATCCCAACTCATACACTTGTCCTAGATCAAGCCCCGCCAAAATGCATCTTCCATATAGCTCCCTTCCCTCCATGAGGTGTATCCTCCAATGGTGGAATTATAGAAGAAGGCTCAGCTAAGAAAGAAGGAATTGTGGATTGAGCCATGATAGCATAGTTTCCAAAGTCGTCCTCTGTGCACATGAGCTCATTCATTGGCTCCTTTGGGTCTTCAACATGGTACTTCATCATTGGCTCTCTATACAGTTTGACATGTGTGTTTTTCAAAAGTGGGTATGGTGGCATAAGATAAATCCATTTGAATGCTCCCACTAAGTTAGTTGCGCATTTTCTAGACAATAGCATACCCCATGCACTTGGTACATCAATAACCATTATATCCATTAAGAGAGTAATGTTTGGAAAAGCGGACAATTTAACTTGGTGATCTTTAATCAACCCATACACCTTGATCTATCTTAATCCCATGGCACATCCATTCCTGTAAGTTCGTATAGGTTGGACACCCAATTGATTCATGACCTTTAAATACATGACAATGGTTGATGGCCCTGAGTTGAGCATACAATTATGAAGCAAGATATCATTCACAATCAGTGTGATATAAAAGGGTGAGTGATTGCCATTTCTTCTTCCTTGATTCATGCCTTGAAACACTACAAGGTAATCCTCATTTGTGCCATCAAAACCCAAAAACTTCAACTTCTCCTTTTTTGTTTGGATCTTTATCAATTCAATTAAGGGAACCACTATTTTAACATTAGACAACTCATTAGGCAAATCCACGTTTGACATATTTAAAATTTCCATACCTTCTTGTGACTATTCCAATGGTGGCCTTTAGGGAGATACATTTTGGGGCAAGAATTTTCATTGCTGTGACCTCTTAGAGTAAATTGTCTTCCAACTCTAAGCTTCTATGAGGATTCTTTATTATTGTTTTGATTCCTTCAAATATAAGTCCTCCATGTCATGTCCCTGATTTCTTTGGAGGAAGATTTTTCACCTAATAGCTCTCGTACCTTGTCATCACTTACGCTCTTCTTTTCTATTTCATCCATATCATCTTTAGAAATAGTATAAGACTTTCCCCCTAAAGTGCAAATGAAATTGTCTGCCTTAACAAATTTCAAATCAACTGGTTCATTAGTATCTTCAAACATACTTTGTATGATCCATCTTCTGAATTTTGGGCATGTATCCTTAGCATGGAAATCCAGACAGCGTCTACACCATAAGTCTTCATCTTTATCCACCATATTAGTGGGATTCATATGGATGGGAAGTCTTGAATCTTTGTACCTCTATTATTTTCAAAGCTAAAAAATTTCGACTGATATTGACCTTGTGCTCTTTCCATTTAGATCACCCTGTTTTGGAGATGTTTGGAGTTTCTCCACAACTTCTGTCAATTTTGTTATTGCATCTACAACTAGATCAGTGGTGTTTATTGCCATTGATTTTATTTCCACTCTGAAACTTGATGCTCTTGATGAACCGAGCTAGTCACCCTTTCCTTAGGCTGCCAAGTTCTTTTCTATCTTTATTTCCATTTCCTTAGCCTTCTTCAAATTCTTTGGATTTTCTCACATAGCCAGAAACCAAATTGTCTATCAAATACATCTATGTAATAAATAAGAATGCTCACTGTTACCAACTGAGTTGCACTACAGTTGGACTTCAGTGAGCCGCCAGTATTGCACATTTACTTGTGCCTTTTTCAGAGTTCAAAAGTTCCAAGTTTGGCCTTTTCAGGGCCCATTTGTCAGTTTTTGTAGTACATGACTGTGCCCCACGAGGTTTGTAATAAGCGTACTAGCATGGTGGTCTTTGAGTGACTCGGTTCCCTAGGACTTGACAACCAAAGAAGGTATTCCAAGGAGTTTTTTCCCTTGTCGATTATGCCTTGCCTTTAGCCGAGAATAATCGACGAGGTTTTCTCCTGCTCCTCCAAAGCTGGAATGCCCAAAGTGGGGGTTAGGCCTTAGGGGATTATTAGAGCCCATTTTGTAACATGTATAAATGTGCTAGGCGCTAGAATTTGATCATTTTGTCATGTACTAGGTTCCCCTGAAATTTCAGTCGATTTCGAGAAAAAATATTTTTCGCATTTTTTAAGCGCGAAATATTGATCATTTTGTCATGTATAAATGTGCTAGGCGCTAGAATTTGATCATTTTGTCATGTACTAGGTTCCCCTGAAATTTCAGTCGATTTCGAGAAAATATATTTTTCGCATTTTTTAAGCCATTTTTTAATGGTTTAATTAAAAAATTTCAAAAGGTGATAAAAGTCTTATCCGGAGTCAGAATTTGGCGTAGGGATGCTCGTTTTCAAGCTCAGAGCATCCTCTTTACCCCGGGTACCCAGTTTTTCCTGTGTTTCAGGTGACCAAAACACCCCGTGGAGCAGTTTTTCCTATCAGAGCCTCAGATTGGCACTTTAATGCTAAAAAATGCATCAAAATGCACTATGGTCAAAAGTCAAAGTTCTAAAAAAATTGAATAATGCACATGCCAATTAAGGTGGCATGACATCACATAAGGTGAGTGACTTTACTAAAGTACCAAGGCTTTTAATTTTTGGCAAATTTAAGATTATGACATTAAATTATCATAACCGTACGGATTCCTCACGTGGGGCCTTCTCCACTTGGCCGTGAGCAATTTGTTGGAGGAGAGGTGTGGTATATGGTTGGTTTTTAAATCATGACTCAAAACCTTTGTTATAAATTAAAAGGTTGAATATTATTGCCAAAACCATATGAAGTGGAGCTCACGTGGGCCATGCTTTCCTTACTCGGCCGTACGAATTGGCTCTTGGGCGATTTTCAAGTAGTGATGAGGCCCACAAGTGACATGGCATATTATTTATCTATGGTTGAATTATTCCAAGGTGTAAAGCACATAATATAAATCAAAGGTGTGAGCAAATATCAAGTCCGTACGAAAGTTCACGTGGGCCAACTTTCACAAGTGACATGGCCATGAGGATGAGTAAGCATGTAGTGGGTGTTTAAAAATTATACCTCAAACCTTATGTTACAAATTACTAAAGTTGGAGTGAATATTTCATACCACGAAATTAAAGTTCACGTGGGCCATATTCCACGCAGCCGTACAGATTTGAGTGGCTGTGAAGTTATTCGGTGGGGCAGCAGTGGTGATATGGCACCATCCACATGGATTGCCTTCTAATTACAACAACCAATCAGACTCTTCAGCATAAAGCTTCCCAATATGGAAACTCACTCATCCTCATCCTCACGCGTGAGGTGCTTGTTATCACACCATAGTAGCGGGGCTACTATTCTTGTACAGCAGATATCTGCACATTCCAGAGCCTACATTTTTCCAGAGCATGGCTATACATGTTGGATCACTCATGATCAGAGCAGTACATTATTCAGATTTTGTATATGACCTTGTGTCAAGGATGAGCCTTGAGAGTTCAGATTTGATGACTGATGTGACCACTTATCCCATTACAGTTTCAGTTCAGTGCCTAGAGATGTATTACAGCAGTGTTTCAGATGATACTTGATGACTATTATTATGATGATGTTGTGTGATCTATGGATATGTTCTCACTAACTGTGGATTATTATCTTGTTGATTTAGTCGTAATCATAGCATGTGCTTGGTATATTATTCCTGATGTGGCAAACTATTTAAAATGAACTGTAAATCATAAATGGACAATTACTTGCACTTTTAGGTCATTTAACAAACTTACTGGTTTTTCACCTTAGATAGACATGGTCTTTCCCCGACACCAGTTGTCTGCTAGTGTAGGCTCCACATTCACTTGTCTCCATCCATACATGACCTTCCTGTTTGACTTTAAACCCTGACTTGTCTCATTGGACTTTCTGATACTGAGGACTTCCCCATTTTTCTACCTCTGTGTTTGGACCACATCCCTGTTATTCAGTGTCTCGGCTCTGAGTTGGTGACAGAACTTGCCTTTGGTGAGTTGGATTGTAGGCCTAAATCATTCTGGTCGGTTGTCCCGATGTTTGGCATTGGCTCGAACTCCCCCTAGTCACTTGAGATGTTGTTGGCTAAAACTGAAAGCTCATGTTCTACCTATGGAAACTTAAAAAATTCGCCCATGGAAACAAAAAAAAGGGCAAGAGCAATGAAAAGCTAAAAATACTCCTCGAAGAGTATAAGAAAGGTCCAAAAAGCAATAGTTCTTAAAAGCTATATCTAAACAATTGCTGACCTTATAAATATGTGAAAAACATGCCCTGGATGCAAGCTGCAACTAGTTGTGCTTCTCAGCACATCTGAAATCCGAAGGGTTATGTAGGCCAAAAAGGCCATGGAATAAAATTGAATGATCCTAATGAACCTGGATCAACTTGATGTAGACATGATGCCTAAGTTGAATAAGCACTCTCTAAACAACTTATCCATTTGTGAGACACAGCCATCCCCCGTGTTCTTTTGTCCAGCACAGAGTTTGTAGCTTCCCCCTTCTCCCAGTCCAAAGTATTTTTGAGTTAATTTAGACAAGTCAAACCCTTGGCCCAACCTTGCTCCTAGCCTTCATCCTTCACTAGCAGTTTGACCATGTCCAATGGGTGAGTTTGTCATTTGAACTATTGTGCAAGTAATTTTATATAACAACGGAATGTGTTAACTTGATTAATGCCACTGAATGGAATGTATACTTTGAGCTTAGCTATGGGAATGATTAGAGAAGCATTGTCTTAGTCTACTGATGTGATTTATCCTTGATTATATATTCTTGGGATCCGTGATGATGTGGACCATGTATGGATGATTATTGATGATGATTTATGGGCCCACATGTTTGATGATGATATCATATGATGGACATATGATGCAGATGATGTTTGATCCAATTCAGCAGGTTTATTATTACTTCAGATCAGCAGACTATACATTGTCCATATATGGTGGACCCTACAGCAGGCCCATTAGGGCAACCCAGGGTGTATGAGTACTCATTCCTAGTGGATTTGGGTCTTCTGGATCCATTGAGACACTTATCTTTCAGTTCCGGGCACTTCTGACAGTGATTGATGCAGTTTTACACTTGTTGACCAGATTAGGGGGCTGATTTCCCAGCCTGAGCAGCAGGGGCCCCGAGAGGCCAGTTCACCTAGGGCGTTGATGATGAAGGGGGTGGTCCAGCCACTTGTTATTACCATTTATCCCCCCTTCCGGAGAGCCTGGAGGGCTCAGATGGACAGCGCTAGCACCCTAGGAGGCATTTTTGGCACTTTCACAGTTCCCGAGGCAGTTAAAAAATGGGAAAAAGTGGTCACTGAGGAAATCGATTTGGGCAATTGAGGCAAGGTTTTGGCATTTGGTCTTCACAGAGGTCTTCCAGGGCGGCATCACTACCTTCCAGCCAGTTTTCACCATGTGGGTATGTCCAGATTGATCACAGGAGGACATTTACTGCTTGACTGTCATGGATTCTGAGGACAGTTTTGGTCATTTTTATTATATTGGACATATTTTATTATTTTTATTGTGCCTTGGGGATGAGCTAGTAAGGATTAAAACCTCCTAGCCCCACCATGAGCTTATATTGTTATGTCCTAGTCACCATGAGGTGGATTTTGATGCTTATATTTTCTCTTGTGGATGACGTCACCCCTTATTGTACCTTTTTAGTGGGGGCGCTATCATTATGTGGGTGATCCATGTGATATATTGTTATGATTTATTGTTAGCCATTGATTAGATCTTGAGATCTTTTAATCTTAGCCACTCATGTAAAAAGTGGTTAGGATTGTACTCTCTCCCCATCCTATTTAAGGAGGGAGCCTCTCATTGTAAAATTCATCTAGAGATTTTTGGCTCTTGGCTCTTGGAATAAAATTTCTATCTTTTGGAGTACATGCTTGGATTGGAGTGAATGTTGGTTGTTTCGATTGTAAATGCTATTGTCCATTGCACTGGAGGATCTATTGTAGCTATCTTGCTTATTTGCCATACTTTATTTGCAGGTGAAGAGGACGATTTTGACAAGTGCGAATTGGTGGGGAGGCTTGCCCTTCAAGCTTGGAAGAAGTCGTTTTGGGTTTGATAGGGAGTAGTTTTGCCTTTGTGTCAACTATTCTATGTTTCTCTCTCTCTTGCTTGTATCTACCTTCAATTTGTTAAAGTAATTGATGCTTTGCTCCTTGGCTTGACAGGTTAGAAGGAATTACATGTGGCTTGGAAAATCGATTTGGCAAGAGGGCTTCAACAATTCTCCATTTGATCTTTGGCAAAGTAATCCTCGTCTCAACTAGCATTCATCTCTTCATCCAGGTATGTTCCAAGAGGTATGATCTTCTCTTCCTTGAATCTTCCATAATTTCTAGATCACAAAAACTCTAATCAAATTAAAACCCTTGTTTTTTGGTATTTTTCAGATCTACTTAGATCTAGCATTGTTCTTGAAGAGATATTGAAAACCCACCTCTATAGCATCCACCCCTAGTTGGATCTATAGTTTGGTGGTGATTGGCTAAGAATTGACCCACTTTTCAAGGCAAAAAGCCCTCCTTGACCCAAATCGCACTTCCTAAAGAGAGGCTTGTTGGGCTAGATCCAACACATGGGTAGGTGAGATCTCACTTGATTTGCATTCTAGACACTTGATAACCTAAACCCATATCCTTACTTTGGTGAAAACTACCTTGTGGACATCTTTCCATGTTTTAAGGGGTTGAAACCCCCTTTTGATTTTCTTGGTACCTTAAAACTTAGATCTACTAAGATCTAGCCATTTGATTCACTTGAAATTTTGAAGATACATAGATCGGGGTACAAGCCACTTGGATCTACAGTTTGCTGGCCATTGGACTTGATTTGGTCCACCAAACCCATCTTTTGCCCTTCCTTGAGCAAGTCGCACCCCCTGAAGTTTTGAGTTGGTCCACTTCTAGGAAGTGGGTGTTGGAGATTTTCGTGGATTTGGAATGCCCATGCCTTGAAACCTAGGTCTATACTGTCCTTTCGTCAAGATCCGCCTTGGGGATTGCATTCCTTGTTTTAAGGGATTGTGGTCCACTTTTGGTCATCACTTAAAAAGCTAGATCTAGTAAGATCCAACCATTGGATCTCATTCAACCCACTTGACTTGGCTTCTAGGTGTCCCGATCTATACTTTGACATACTTTTTGACCCCATTAGCCCATCCAACAAGGCACTAGTCCTTCTCCAAGCAAGGCGCACTCCTTGGGATTAGTGTCAAACCCTAGATCTAGTACATGGGTAATCCTAGAACCAACTCCAACTTATAGATCTAGCCTAGATCTAACCTATAGTACCAACCTCACACCTAACTTCACCTTTTGGGTCCATCTAGAATCACTTCACACTTCCCAAGAAAACTAGACCCACTTGTGTAAACACATGGTACTATACCTTGTCATCATACCCCATTATGTGGCCTAAACCATACGTAGGTTGAAACACCAACAATCTCTTACACCACCTTCAACCATATCTCAACTCTTAGGTCCACTTAGCCTTGCATTGGTTTTCGTAACTCATCATTTATTCATCCTTAGAAACCTTTGTGTAGGACCAATCAACTGTGATTGGGTATAGGGTCTCCCCCTAGGTCTTGATACACCTTGACCTAAAGCGAAGAGTGCCTCAGTTGACGTGACTCCCACCTTGCCTTGGGAACTGTGGCACCTCTGGGGTCACCTCTTTAGTTGCCTGTCTCCTCTACCGTCCCGGATGGGATACCTCTTGGGGCAACTACAAGTTGTGTGATCACAGTGCTTTCTTCATCAATTCGGCAGCTTCCATTTCGAAGAGCTTTTGTCCAAGTTTGATGGTGCATTTCCATTGGCCATTAAGTTTGCTTGCTCTACAAACTAGGAGCTTTGTCTCCTTAGGGTTTTGCACCCTAGCTCACTTACCATTTGCTATAAATTGAGGAGCTTGGCTCCATTGTAAGGATCTGAAGGTGGAACCTCTGCACTTATATTGTTGTATTATCTCTGTGTTATTGAGAATAAAGTTAAGGCTTTGGAGGCTACCCTAGTGTACTTGTTGTGTTGGATCTCAGTTATGTTGCATCTTATGAGGTAAATTTGTATCGTACATTATGCTAGTGTATGTTGGATTAATCTGTCTTCAAAGAGAAATTATTTTCATTAAGAATGGTAAGTAGTGCTTTATAGTCTATCTTATCCATTGTAAACGTCATTGAGATACTAGAGGTAGAGAAAATTCTTGTTTGAATCCATCATCTCTATTTTTCTTTTGGTTATTTACACAGATTATTTTTATCCCTTTGCTAGTCTCTTTGTGATTTTACAGGTGGCTTCAAGTTGGATGAACAGATGAACATGTTAGATCTACTGTTCTTTCAACAAACTTAGGCAGATTGGTAGATCCCACCGGTACACCAAGAAGTTGACTCCAAGGCCCATTCTTCACTTACTCAAACCCCCCAGGGTTCAGTCTTCAAGATCCAAAATTCTCCATCTAAATCGGTTACTCTTTCCTTATATCTTTTTAGATCTTGAATTATAAAGTTTCATTGATAGATAGATCTAAAGTTGAATTTGCAACCTAATAATTTTAATACATTTGATAATCTAGATCTTGGTTGTTTAAGTTCTCTATTTTGCAATTTCGAAGTAGATCCAAAGCATAGTAGAGTATTTCATTTTACAACGTCCTTTACCAAGCAGTTTAAGTGCCTAAATCATTTACTCGTTATCTCTTAAAGAGACAAGTAAAGACCCTAAGAAGACAAGTTTTATAGCTTGCCTCACTTAGTTGTTTATTTCATTTTAGTTTAGCTAGTTTGCATCAATCTTTTAGGCATATTTTACATAAGTGGTCAAATCACTTTCTTAGTGTTTTTGGCCATTTTATGATAAAAAGAGCTCGCTGGTTTTTGGTTCTGCACATAAAAAGTCAATTGAAAGTTAGTTTAAAAACTCAATAAGTTGCCCACAAACATGTTTTTTGCATACTAGTTGCATTGGTTTTGATTTTGACAGTTTGTAGCATTGTCAGAACACTCTTAAAGTGTTCTGATTATCATTTTCTAACCAACATACTTCGCTGATCTGTTTTGATTTCATAACAGGTTGGAGTAAGAAAATTAAATAAAACTTGCATTTGGAGCTTCCTGAACCACCCAGAGAGAACCAGTTTCAAGCACCATCGTTATTTCTCTCAAACATTGTAAACTGACTTGTTCCCTAATGATAAAGGGCAAGCAGTATTTCTCTTAAGTTTCCAAGTTGTAATCAAAAAATAAAAAGAGCACAGCAGGCAATTCCAACGCCTGAACCCAATCCCCCCAGGGGGGATTCGCACCCTTTTTTTATTTTTTTTATTTTTTCGTTTTAGATTAGTTTTCATTCAAGCAGTAGTAATTAAATAACTCACTCAAGCACACGTCGTCCTTCGAGGACCTGTTTATCATTTTATATGCTTCTGTGTTTATTTCAAATTATTTTTCTGTTCTTAAAATTTAATCCTAAAATTAACCCCCCTTGCTTTACGCTTGGGGTTTAGTGTAGAATAATCATCCACTCACACATCTTAATAAAACGAACAACGCCCCAAACCCGAAGTATGCTCTTGACTACTACAGCTTAGTCGGAACAGTTGGCTCAATCAGAAACGGGTGCAAGGTAATTAGTGTTAATAGGACAATCCATTAGAATCCAATCCTAAGAACTCGGGAGGTTGCATGGACTGAATCCACAGAGTCAGCAGGTTCTTAAGCGGGTTCATCCTCGCCTGGTTGGACACTTGGTAAGGTTGCTAGAGCACTCAATTCGAAGTTTAGTTTTCTTTTGGGCCAAACCAAGAATTAACCCACTCCTTAACCACTCATTTAATAATCATAAAAATTACCAACCGAGCCACTGCAATACTTTCACTGAGACTACACAAGCAACCCTACACAACAGCAATTGCAAGCATTTTTACTTTCTCGGCACTGGTCTTTAATTTTCTATGTTTAAGTTTCAATCACAAATGTCGTGAATGCTTATCTATCTTGTGTTGGGTTAATCAATTGATTTAATTTGCAAGCAGTGGTTAGTTAATTTTTCATTTCATCATCTTTTTAACTCCTAGAATAGACTTTTATCCTTTGTTGTAAATTAAAAGCCTTAGATTTTTTTTTCATAGGGACCACCCCCCTTGGCTTCGCTAGGAGTAAGCCTAGACGGAGGAGTCAAGTAATCAGGTGACAGCACTTGACTCTCTCTTGCCCCCAAGGACACACCGAGCGGCTTGAAGGTTTCCTGCCGTGTCCCCCCCAGGTGTGTATTAGCCGGCAACACTCACAACTGGAGGCTTGATGTCTTTATACAGCTTTTGAACTATCTAATCAAATGTCTTTATGTAGCTTCTAAAATATCTGATCAAATCTCCTCTTGAACTCTTCAACTATTCCATTCTCATTTCATTTCAACCCATTCAAAACAACCAATAGAAACCTAATGTCCTTCAGTTACTCCTATAGCTCGAGGACAACCCTTTGGCATTCTTCTCATGTGCTGATGTTGTTGTCTGCTATGCTTGTAAACCAATCAATAGCATGATATTCTAGAAACAAGACAGATAACTTCATAACAGCATCAAGAGGATTGATTTGTGATGACTAAAGCACTCTCCTAAATGCTTTTAGATGGTCTTGTGTTGTGATTGCATTGTTTCTGTGGAACACAAGAAGCTTCTCTATGGCGGCATGGCCTCATCTGGTATATCATGAGGAGCTCCAACAATAGAAGAAAGATCCAATGGCTTATCATCCAACCAAGGTGCAGCCATATTGCTTGTTGAAAAAGAATACCCTGGATTAGTAGAAAACAAGTACCTTGTATCTTCAAAAGGATCAACTGTTTTCATAACTGAGCCTTCTTCTATAATATCTCTTTGGTTCAGCCAGCAATGGAACAATATTTTGTAATGAACTTCTTGTCAAGAATCTCTGTCTCGAACTTCTTTCAAATTGAGTGGCCAAATGAGACTTCAGATTTTTCTTTATCTCTTCTCATCAACTATCTTGAAGCATAATCTTCAATTATCTGGGAAATGGACTTAATCCCCAGCAAAAGTGCCAATTTGTTACCTCCCAAAATTGCACTTTATAGTTATGACGTCATGAAAACAAGTGCAACTCCTGGGGAACTTAGGAAGGTTGCCCAATGTCACCTCAACAAAACTTTCTCTCAATTTAGGCCGGTCCTTTTCCAGCACAAGGAGGGAAAACCTAGGAGAGATTTATGATTTTCTTTGAAATAAATGGGTGAAAGAATAGACCAGTGTCAACCTAGTTGGCCATGGAGTGAAGATAAAATTCAAAAGGATTTAAATAGAATGGATGGAGGCGTAATTAGGCTGTCATTAACATGCTCTAATCAACCACATGGACATCTTTAATATGCCGAAATTAAAGAGGGCCATTCTAAAGGTGTGCCTCTTTTACTATTAAAAATCAGCAGTAAAAATTGCAACCATGAACAATAAAAAGACAGCAGTAGCCTCTCGTAATATAGAAATGACAGCAGAAAACCAAATATTGACTCATGATAACAAGTCATAATGGATTTCACCTCAACCTTATCCCTTCCTCTTGGAGCAGATTTTCCCTTTTTCAAAAGATATTTACAGCAGATTTATAAAGGTACCTTCAGCAATCAAATTCACCCATGAAAAATAAAGAAGATAATGAACCTCACATAGAAAATGCCATTAAAGTTCCCTTGTTTCAGTTAGATCTTCAACTATGCCCTTGAAATTTCCTCACACTTCTTTCGCATCTTTGGCCCATGAACCTTCGACTATTTATATCCTTCTACCCTAGATAAAACCCTAATTAGGACACTCCTTCAAACAGCACCTTAATTGCCTTGACAAGTCTTCAAAGGATACTTGGCAACTTCCCAAGCCTTCTGTTTCAGCAATTTTCCTCCATGCAAGCACTTCATTAATTAGGTCAGGGCCAACCTCTTTACAACTTAAAGTTATGGTTGCTAATCAACTTTTTCTCACTCTGGAGGCACTCCTACTAGGGTCAGCCCTACCATCATTAAATCCAAGCTTCAAAACATGCTTCACCTCAAACCATAATTCCTTGATCACTTCCTTCGTAGAGATCGTTTAATGCCTCTTCCCTGTATCTATCATGTCGTGAAGTGAGATTTGACCATGTCAACGATCCTTGTGCTCACCCCAGCAAGGGTATTCTCCACATATGTCCATCAAAAAGCCACAAACAGTAACAGACCACAAAACAAAACAGCTAGAATAGTAAGTTAAAAACTCTTTTGATGTCATTGCAATGTAAATTAACATATATTAATAATACAAAATTGTTTCAAAATTGATCACTGAAGATAAATGACAGATCTTCACCTCAGATCAAGGCTAAAAAGAATATCCTATCTTAAAATAGACTTTATGTCCTTACAGCTTTCTTGCACGATGAGCATAATCTTAGCACAGAATAGAATTTAACCAAGAATCCTTTTTAAAAGCTATCTGACTAAGAAACCTTGTTCGCTGAAAATATGATAGTGTTTGGTAGACACTTACGGGCCAATTTTTACTTTTACATCCTTTTGAAGAGTATCCAAATGTGGTATAACAGGATCCTGGCTGAAGATAGTCATCAAAAAGACCATAACCAGCTCACTGCTCAACACAACAAAGTGTAAAACACAAATAAAGTCATCAAAAAGCATCCTGGCAGAAATGTAAATTCTTTATACACCTATTATGCAAGACTACAAATTGAACAGCTAAAAGTTTTCTATTGAGCAAACACAGGTACAAGGCATGAACATATCTCAATTTGAAGCAGTATTGAAAGTGAAAAGGGAATACTAGTAATACCTGTTAATAACAGGTAATGCATCACTTTGTGAAGGTGGCTCATTGTTGAGTTGTCTAAGTGACTTAATCAGCCAAGTAAAGAAATTCTGAAACTGCAAAAACAAGTTACTGTAAATAAGATTGAAAACTATGGATGCTAAGTGTTCCTGTGGAATATAAACAAGACTTGAAATATAACAAAGCATAAATTGCATAAGAAACTAAATCAGAAAATATCAGCCAATATGATGACAGCTGATAATTTCTAGGGAGATGGACTTGATCCCCTTGAGGGTATCTTTATGGCCCTCCATAGTGAAGCTCTTGTATAACTCCTTGAGAAATTGTAACTGAACCCAATGTTCGTAACCATTATGTTCCAACAACTACATCACAGCCGCCCATTTCAATAGCAAACATGTGGGATTTAATCTGACAGTCCCTCATTTGAAGTTTCACATTCTCACACTTGTGACCACATTTCATGATACCACCACTGACTGTCATGATTTGAAAATTGTGCACCATGTGGACATAACAATGGGTTTCCTTTGCAACACATTGATGAATAAAATTGTGGGTGTTGCTGCTGTCTATTAAAAGAATCACCTTTCAGTTCTTGATGTAGCCAATCAACTTCAAGGTCCGCTGAGATGAAATTCCTGATTAAACATGAAGAGAAATTTGGGGCTCCTCACAAGGAGACTCCAAGGTGGTTTCTATCTAAGGAGGATCTGTAGTTTCCACTAAATCCAGATCGGTAGTGGCTTCCTCAGAAATTTTCTCAAGCTGGTCAGATTGGACCACATCAATTTGAAATAATTTATGTTCCTTACATTATGCCCCTCGAAATATTTCTCATCACAATTATAACAAAGTTTGAGGCATTGACATTCAACTACTCCTTCCTTCGTCAACTTCTGGACCCTCAAGTCAATTCCCGCTAGCTCACTTGGTTAAGGTGTGGGTCTCATCAGCAAGGCGACCCGAGTTCAATTACTGAGACGAACAAAGTTCGCTCTAAAGAAATATCCACTGTAGATAAGACAGAGAACAGAAATCCATATAGGAAATATATTTATTAAAAGTAATATGATGAGATGATTACAATGCAAGGAAAGGGCCTGTTATCACACTATAGTAGCAGGGCTACTATCCTTATTCAGCAGATATCTGCACATTCCAGAGCTTCCATTATTCCAGAGCATGGCTATATATTTTGGATCACTCATGATCAGAGCAGTATATTATTTAGACCTTGTGTCAAGGCTGAGCCTTGAGAGTTCAGATTTGATGACCGATGTGACCCTTTATCCCATACAGTTTCAGTTCAGTGCTTAGAGATGTATTGCAGCAGTGTTTCAGATGGTACATGATGATTATTATTATGATGATGTTGTATGATCTATGGATATGTTATCACTGAATGTGGATTATTATCTTGTTGATTTAGTCACGTTCACAGCATTTTCTTGGTATATTATTCCTAATGTGGCAAACTATTTAAAATGAACTGTAAATCATAAAATGGACAATTGCTTGCACATTTAGGTCATTTAACAAAACCCACTGGTTTTCCACCTTACATAGATATGGTCTTTCCTAACACCAGTTGTCTGCTAGTGTAGGCTCCATATTCACTTGACTCCATCCATACATGACCTTCCTGTTTGACTTTAAACCTTGACTTGTCTCATTTGACTTTCTGATACCGAGGACTTCCCCATTTTTCTACCTCTGTGTTTAGGACCGCATCCCTGTATATTCAGTGTCTCGGCTCTAAGTTGGTGACAAAACTTGCCTTTGGTGAGTTGGATTGTAGGCCTAAATCATTCTGGTCGGTTGTCCCGATGTTTGGCATTGGCTCGAACTCCCCCTAGTCACTTGAGATGTTGTTGGCTAAAACTGAAAGCTCATGTTCTACCTATGGAAACTTATAAATTCGCCCATGGAAACAAAAAAAAGGGGCAAGAGCGATGAACAGCTAAAAATACTCCTCGAAGAGTATAAGAAAGGTCCAAAAAGCAATGGTTCTTAAAAGCTATATCTAAACAATTGCTGACCTTATAAATATTTGAAAAACATGCCCTGGAGGCAAGCTGCAACTAGTTGTGCTTCTTAGCACATCTGAAATCCGAAGGGTTATGTAGGCCAAAAGGCCATGGAATAAAATTGAATGATCCTAATGAACCTGGATCAACTTGATGTAGACATGATGCCTAAGTTGAATAAGCACTCTCTGAACAACTTATCCATTTGTGAGGCACAGCCATTCCCCGTGTTATTTTGTCCAGCACAGAGTTTGTAGCTTCCCCCCTTCTCCGAGTCCAAAGTATTTTTGAGTTAAGTTAGACAAGTCAAACCCGTGGCCCAACCTTGTTCCTAGCCTTCATCCTTCACTAGCAGTTTGACCATGTCCAATGGGTGAGTTTGTCATTTGAACTATTGTGCAAGTAATTTTTTCTAATAACCAAGGAATGTGCTAACTTGATTAATGCCATTGAATGGAATTTATACTTTGAGCTTAGCTGTGAAAATGATTAGAGAAGCATGTCTTAGTCTACTGATGTGATTTATCCTTGGTTGTATATTATTGGGATCTATGATGATGTAGGCCATGTATAGATGCCTATTGATGATGATTGATGGTCCCACATGCTTGATGATGATATCATATGATGGACATATGATGCAGATGATGATTGATCTAGTTCAGCAGGTTTTATTACTACTTCAGATCAGCAGATTATACATTGACCATATATGGTAGACCCTACAGCTGGCCCATTAGGGCAACCCATGGTGTATGAGTACACATTTCTAGTGGATTTGGGTCTTCTGGATCCAATGAGACACTTATCTTTCAGTTCCGAGCACTTCTAACAGTGATTGATGCAGTTTTACACTTGTTGACCAGATTTGGGGCTGATTTCCCAGCCTGAGCAGCAGGGGCCATGATTGGCCAGTTCACCTAGGGCGCTAATGATGGAGGGGGTGGTCCAGCCACTTGTTTTTACCATTTGCCCCCCCTTCTGGAGAGCCTGGTGGGCTCAGATGGACAGCGCAGGTGCCCTAGGAGGCAGTTTTGGCACTTTCACAGTTCCCGAGGCAGTTAAAATGGGATAAAGTGGTCACTGAGGAAATCGATTTGGGCAATTGAGGCAAGGTTTTGGCATTTGGTCTTCACAGAGGTTTTCCAGGGTGGCATCACTATCTTCCAGTCAGTTTTCACCATGTGGGTATGCCCACATTGATCACAGGAGGTCATTTACTGCTTGACTGTCATGGATTCGGAGGACAGTTTTGGTCATTTATATTATCTTGGACATATTTTATTATTTTATTGTGCCTTGGGGATGAGCTAGTAAGGATTGATGCCTCCTAGCCCCACCATGTGCTTATGTTGTCATGTCCTAGTCATCATGAGGTGGATTTTGGCACCTGTATTTCTTTAGTGGATGATGTCACCCCCTTTTTGTACCATTTAGTGGGGGCGCTATCATTATGTTGGGTGATCCATGTGATATATTGTTATGATTTATTGTTAGCCGTTGATTAGATCTTATGATCTTTTAATCTTAGCCACTCATGTAAAAAGTGGTTATGATTGTACTCTCTCCCCATCCTATTTAAGGAGGGAGCCTCTCATTGTAAAAGTCATCTAGAGATTTTTGGCTCTTGGCTCTTGGAATAAAATTTCTATCTTTTGGAGTACATGCTTGGATTGGAGTGGATGTTGGTTGTTTCGATTGTAAATGCTTTTGTCCATTGCATTGGAGGATCTATTGTAGCTATCTTGCATATTTTCCATATCTTATTTACAGGTCAAGAGGACGATTTTGGACAAGTGCGAATTGGTGGGGAGGCTTGCCCTTCAAGCTTGGAAGAAGTCGTTTTGGTTTGATAGGGAGTAGTTTTGCCTTTGTGTCAACTATTCTATGTTTCTCTCTCTCTTACTTGTATCTACCTTCAACATGTTAAACTAATTGATGCTTTGCTCCTTGGTTTTGACAGGTTAGAGGGAATCACATGTGGCTTGGGAAAATTGATTTGGCAAGAGGGCTCCAAGAATTCTCCATTTGATCTTTGGCAAAGTAATCCTCGTCTCAACTAGCATTCATCTCTTCATCCAGGTATGCTCCAAGAGGTATGATCTTCTTCTCCCTTGAATCATCCATAATTTCTAGATCACAAAAACCCTAATTGATTAAAACCCTTGTTTTTGGTTTTTCTTAGATCTACTTAGATCTAGCCTTGCTTTTGAAGAGATTTTGAAAACCCACCTCTATAGCATCCACCCCTAGTTGGATCTATAGTTTGGTGGTGATTGGCTTAAAATTGACACACTTTTCAAAGCAAAAAGCCCTCTTGAACCCAAATCGCACTTCCTAGTGAGAGGCTTGTTTGGTTAGATCTAGCACTTGGGTAGGTGAGATCCCACTTGAATTGCAATTTAGACACTTGATAACCTACCCCCAGATTGTTACTTTGGTGAATTCTACCTTGTGGACACCATTCCATGTTTTAAGGGGTCAAAAACCCCCTTTTGAATTTCTTGGCACCTCAAAACTCAGATCTACAAAGATCTAACCCTTGGATTGACTTGATTTTTGGGATCTACATAGATCGGGGTACTAGCTACTTGGATCTATAGTTTGGTGGCCATTGGACTTGATTTGGTCCACCAAACCCTCATTTTAGCCCTCCTTGAGCAAGTCGCACTCCCTTGTGAAGGTGAGTTTGCCCACTTCAAAGAGGTGGGTGGTTGAGATTTTTGGGGATTCGGAACGGCCATACCTTGAAACCTAGGTCTAGAGTATCTTTTTGTCACGATCCGCCTTGGGGGTAGCATTCCTTGTTTCAAGGGATTGTGGTCCACTTAGGGTCATTACTTGAAAACCTAGATCTAGCAATATCCAACCATTACATCTCATTTAGCCCACTTGACTTGGCTTCTAGGTGTCCCGATCTACACTTTGACACACTTTTTGACCCCATTAGCCCATCCAACAAGGCACTAGTCCTCCTCAAAGCAAGTCGCACTCCTTGGGAATTGTGTCAAACCCTAGATCTAGTACATGGGTACTCCTGAAAACAACTTAGATCCATAGATCTAATCATTACCTAGCCTCTAGTACCAATTTCGCACCCTAGCTTCACCTTGTGGGCCCACTTAAAGCCATTTCACGCATCCCAAGAAAGTAGGACCCACTTGTGTAAACATATGGTACTACACCTTGTCATCATACCCAATCATGTGGCCTAAACCATACGTAGGTTGAAACACTAACAATCTCTTACACCACCTTCAACCATACCTCAACTCCTAGGTCCACTTAGCCTTGCATTGGTTTCCGTAACTCATCATTTACTCATCCTTAGAAACCTTTGTTTGGGTCCAATCAACTGTGATTGGTTATAGGGTCTCCCCCTAGGTCTTGTTACACCTTGACCTAAAGCGAAGAGTGCCTCGGTTGACGTGACTCCCACCTTGCATTGGGAACCGTGGCATCTCTTGGGTCACCTCTTTAGTTGCCTGTCTCCTCTACCGTCCCGGATGGGATACCACTAGGGGCAACTACAAGTTGTGTGATAACAGGGCCCGTATAAATACAATCCTAAAGGGCACCTTTGATGACTGTTCACAAGGGTTATGTCCCTTGGATAATTATTGTTAATTATTATTAATATTATTATTTTATATTTTATATATTTTAGGTGTGTTACATTGCCTTCTCCTTAAGAATGCTTTGTCTTCAAAGCATAATTTGGAAAAGACTTCTCTTTAACTCTTATTCTCGTTCATAATGTCTTCTCAAGATCTTTCGTGCTTGTAACTACGACACTTGGCGAAACAAGACGATACAACTTTTGAATTCCTGAACTTATGTGTTGCATCTTTTGGGAAGTGATCCACCCCAAATCTACCTTTATTGGAACTATTTGATGATCGACTATTTGGATAGAACTTCTCATTTTAGGCTTCCATGCAAGTTGTCTATTTTGTATGTGTTCTTTCTCAATGTTGTAGTCGGGTTATCTGTAAATAGAGTAGTGTTTAATTTTCTCTTGACGTTGTTGTTGGTCGTTACAACTCCTATGATTTGGATGACAATAAGGCATCTTAATCTTTTGTGATTGTTCTTCGGAACTATTTTCTTCTGATGTTGGTGATTTGTCAATACAAGCATTCTTCTGAATTTGAGCATTGATTGACTCTATATTGGTTCCTTTTTTTGGTGTTTGAATTTGTGCGTCTGATGACTTCTCTATTGGGCCGGTCATCTTTTCTTTGTCGATTAATGATCCTTTGCGATTTAACTCTTGGTGTAAAGATTTCTTATCATGTTTTAGCTTTCTAACTTGTATCAGTAAGTCTTGATTATGTCTCCTTAAGCATAAGAGTTCTTCCTTATAGTTTGACTTGTCGACTTCATTTTGATTGTCTTGATTTTTGTGCTTTCTTTTTTTAAGCTTTTTATTTGCTCTAGCAATTCTTGATTAACCTTCTTCAAGGAGAAATTTTCTTCGTCTTTTCTTGATAATTTTTGTTGGAGATCTTAAATATTCTCTTCTAACTTTCGATTATATTGTGTTTTATCCTTCATCTTCTTGATTTGAAGTAGCAACTTCTGATTATCATCTCGTAGACAAGAGATCTCTTCATATTTTTCTAGTAAACTTTTCTCAACTTTCTTCTTGAAATTTTCAGTTTCCCTTTGTAATTTCTAATTGCAATAATTCTCATTTTTTAATTCCATGATTGGAGTGAGCAACTCCTTATTCTTCTTTTATAGATAAGAATTTTGTTTCTTTTCTATCTTACATAGTATAGATTGACATTGTGTGGATTCCATTTTCTTTTAAATAACTTATTCATTTTCCATGTAATTAGTGTTGGAACATTTAAAAACCCATTCCATACTTGGGATATATTTTACTAGTCATCTAGATTAATTTCCTAAGTTTTGACTAGATAAATAGGGCCAGTTTTGTCTTTTAGTGGACCACTTGCCATCCTAAGTGACAAAAACGAATTTGGACAAATTCTGGATAACATTTCCTTGGATTCTATCTGTTTTTATTCTATTCCTGAATTAGAAAGGCAGTTACCTAATTTAGACAGCTTTATCCTGTTTTTTTCTACTTTCTAGTGGGGTAAGGTAAAGCTAGTTGACTTGGAAACTCTTGCCACTTGACCAATTCGACCTCCACATCATATATTATCTCCTAAAGTCATCATTACATTCTATTTACATTACTCATGAGCTTCCATACCATATTTAGCAAATTCATGAGCCTCTTGGATAGTTTTGGAAACTATTTTTGCCACCTAGGAGATTTTTATGCTTTTAGTAGGCCTTACTTTTTTTTGCTTTACAAATTGTCTTTAAGGCATTCTATTTTCTCTCTTGAGATGTATTATATATTGTATTTATATTGAAGAATAAGATATGAGATGATATTTCCATCAATTGAGTTTATTCTCTTATGTTTCTGTCTCAATATTTCTTCTTATTCTTGCATATCTTTGAATAATTCTTGTGAGGACTTCTTTGCTTCAAGATCCGTGACTTTTAGAATTCTTTCATGGTATTCAACTTATATATAATTCTCACAATTAGCAAGCACAAAAATAACTTATTCTTTTTCTGTGAATATATATATATATATATATATATATATATGAGTTTGCTTATATTCTTCTTTTTCTTTTTTTTTAAATCTTTAAATGTATTTTCCCTTGTGAAAGGAAAACCTTTTTATAACTTTGAGAATATCTTCTTTTTTATTAAACTAAACTTTTCTTAAATAGTGATAATTTTTCTTTTTATTAAATAACCTTTTATATAAGAAATTTAATATTCTTAATTTATTGGCTTTATTTTGTTGGTTTTTAATTAAATTTCCTCTTTTATAAAAATATTGTCTCACTTTATAGATGCCCTCGAGCATCACTTTATAAACCTTTGGTCAATTCAAACTTGGCCTTTAAACTCCTTTTAACCCTTTTGTTTTTTTTTATAACGCGTCCTTTGGTTTTCTGGTCGTATTGGATTAATTTTGGGCAAATTCCGGTATGTGAAAGAAAAAATGGAATGAATGGCAAGGAGGATGAAGGTTGGAGGGTGGCGCTTGGAAGGGAAGAGGACTATGGAATGATGCGCTTGGGAAGAGGCATGGCAGCAAGGAGGAGGTGCAACTATTGAGGGAAGAGGAGTGTGTGTAGGGCAGGACCGATGGTAAGCTACGCGGTGCAGGCTGGTTGCGGAAGTATGCCGGCGTGGAGCAAAAGGATGGCCTCCAGGAGGGGAGCTTGGGTGGTCGTGTGGATGTGCGAAGAGGGCGTGTGGCTGAGGGGTATGGTGGGATCGTTGCGAAGTATAGTGCGTTGAGGGAAAAGCGTGCTGCAATGTACAGTTGGAGGGCACATGCCTGCAGCGAAGAGGATGCAGGAGAAGGGTTTGCCGGGATGTGTGGGCAGATTGTGGAAGTGGAAAGGAGCTGGCGCGACAGGCTAGTGAGGAGAACAAGTGGGAGTAAGATACGATGAGGGAGGAGGGTGATGTGCAGAGGAGAATGTTAATGCGTAGATGTCGCAGGCTGCAGGAGAGAGGGCGTAAAGAAGAGGAGGGCCGAATGGGGACACGTAAGGTAGATGGGAGCAGATAGGAGAGAATGGAATGGTGTGGGTTGTTCATGTGTTGGAGGTGTAGAGGGAGAGCAACAGGATTTTAGTAGAAGGGTGCGGAAAGAGAATGCAGAATGGTGAGAAAGAAGGAAAGGCATGGCAATGGTGGAACCAGGTGTGTGACGTCGATTGAGGAGGAACGTGCAGAAGAATTGGGGAAAATGCGGATGAGACAGGTGGAAATGGAGGAGAAATGGAACTTCGAGCAGAAAATGGCCAAGGGCCTATTGTGGTTAAGGACCTTATAGATAATAGGAACTCTAAGAAGGGATTGTGGCCAGGATTGTCGCCAAAATCCTGGGATCAGAAAAACGACGCTCTGATACCAAATGAGATGAGACGAACAAAGTTGGCCCTAAAGAAATATCCTTGTAGATAAGACAAGACAGAGAACAGAAATCCATATAGGAAATATATTTATTAAAAGTAATATGATGAGATTATTACAATGCAAGGAAAAGGCCTATATAAGTACAATCCTAAAAGGCACCTTTAATGACTGTTCACAAGGGTTATGTCCATTGGATAATTATTGTTAATTATTAATATTAATATCATTATTTAATATTTTATATATTTTAGGTTTGTTACAATTACCCTTAGGGGTGACTTAGTTGAGAGGCGACACCCAAAAGGCACCTTTAATAACTGTTCACAAGGGTTATGTCCACTGGATAATTATTGTTAATTATTAATATTAATATCATTATTTAATATTTTATATATTTTAGGTTTGTTACAATTACCCTTAGGGGTGACTTAGTTGAGAGGCGACACCCAAAAACTTAGTCAAGTTAAGGTTGTTGCGATCCAGGCCGGGTGCGATCCCTAGGTGATTTTGATGGCTTAGATGCCCTGGGTCGTGGTTTCTCAAACCACAGGCCACTCCCACAAGTTAGGAAGATTTGAGCAAACAAAAAAAAATACTTGTGGACCCTCAAGGGATGAGAGAGGGAAGGATTGGTTGTAACTATTGAAGGGAAGCATGGGCAGGGAATAAATGGGGGTCTTTTGTTCTATGCATTTACCACACACCACTCGTGCTTCTCTAGCTCGTTAAGAGGGGTCCAAACATGTATTTGGGTGAGCCATCAAAAATTTTGCTCTAATCTCCTCCTTTAGACCATAGATAAAACATTCTTTGAAGAAAAAATCAGTCATGCCCTTAGTGCAGATTGCTAGTTGCTTGAAGGCTGCTATAAAGTCTTCAACTATGCATATTTGGCACAACTTGGTCAACCGTCTGAAAAAACGAGTGGATATTTCAAAACAAGCATAAATGGCTTTTGTAAAATGGCTCCAAGCAATGTACCCCCCCCAGGATTTCTTATGCCATTGCCAACATTCCCTATACAAGTATAACACACCGCCTTGAAGTTTCATAAGATCATCTCCAATATCATGGAGGAAGCAATAGTGTTCCATCTAGGTAATACAATCTATGGGTTCAAAACAAACTCGTTCAAATATACTTTGGGAAATTTATGCCACATAATGGACTCATGCAATGCTCTCCATCTATATAGAATTCCCCATTTGGTGGATCTACTTGACGCTTCTGCCAATTGGTCATGTTTGGTATGAGGGCTAAAATTTACGAGTTGGATTTTCATGTCATCTAGGGAGGCATCCTCTGCAAATATTTCAAGGGGTCTACTTTCAATAAAGGATACCGAGTTTTCCAATATGGTGACCATGTTTTCCATGGTCATGCTTCTAGCGGAAAGCATGGTGCACTTAGGTCCACCAAAAGGAGTACGAGAGAGTTATACCAAAGCAATCAACAATGCACAAGGAGACTCTTAAGATAGGTCACCCACAATAGTATGGTTGGGTCAACCCAAAAATTTTACTTGAGAGCTATAAAAATGCAATCAATTCTAGGGAATCTTTTTAGATAGGTCTCCCACAATGGTACGAGATAACCCTAGACATTTCTTAAACTCTGGTAGGATTATTGCTCATGTCTAGGTATTACTACACTGATGGAATTTACAAATTGTTAATATCCCAAGAGAATGTTTTTTCAATTGCCTCTTCTGCAAAATCCAGGGTTTGCAAGGTCCTAAGGAAAAACAAGTGTCGAGTACTATAGCTCTCTAATATACTTGAGAGTTTCCAATAATAGTACTCTGGCAAATCCTTCATGATGCTAACTAAGGAGGATAGACCGTAACCTTAGTTATACTATCTGATTCCCTAGTACATGAGAGTGAACTCCCTGAGTGTTGTTCTTGGTATACTATAGCAACAAGAAGTTCAAGATGCTTATGTAAAGCTAGTTTTAGGTGCACCTAGGGGGCTCCAATATACTCGAAGGTACATGGAAGATTGAATTGATTCTATCTAATGTGGTATTATTCATCAAGTACAAATAAAGGTGTACAACAATGTCCAACCATCTGACTCCACTTGTATTCCCTGCATGTATGCTTCCCAACCATAGTTTTACCCATTGAACAACAAATATGAGATTAAAGACGTTGGAACATGTCTTTAGACTAAAAAAAAAAAAAAATTAGGTGTGTATTGTCATAGGAAAGAGCATTGATACTACTTGTAATGTATTATAGGATATCACCCTTGTTTTAATCATACAAGCCTCTTCAAGAAGGCAACCTCCTATTGAGCAAAGCTCAAATATAATAACAACACTTGACAAAACATTACATAGCCAACTAGCTCTATATAGTATAAATAATTTCTCTCTAGCAAAACCCTGATTACTTGTGGCCCCATTACTAATGAGTACCAACCACTTAAGGGCCTTATTTAATAAAGATGCCCCTTTGCATTGAGTAACTACCCACTAACTACCTAATGGGCCTTATTCAAAGAAGATGGCCTCTTAAGCATTAAGTGACTAACTCCTAAGTACCCCAAAGTAGGGAGGTTAGGATAGGGCCCTAACAAGGCCCATTTGCACGTAATTTCACAATCTGACCAAATAAAGTACGAGAGCTCCAAAAGAGGCTACTAACGAAAATGGAACTAACAAAAATTAATTCCAAGCACAAATGTATGAACATGCAGTTTAAAAAAACTCTCGTTAATGAGATATTTTCCACTTCATGCTCAAAGGAAAGGCACCAAGGGAGTGGCAGAATATGTAGTCTAACCAAGCATTAGAAAGCTCTTGATATCCCCTACACTGTACTTCAAACAAGATGCATTCTCGAGGTCGTATGTGGGTGTTACGCATTTATGATGCTAAAAACCCACAGGGACCATTTTTAATTGCAGGGAATTGTTTTGGCTAATGAATTTCTCAATGGATTTCTTGGCAATCAGCTTTGTCTATAGATTGTAACTTCTTCAATGTCTTCGCTTCCAGGGATTGCAATGGGGCTCATTAACTCAACAATTTGATGGTCCAGACGCTTAGCATTCTTGACCAGTGAGTTTTTAAGTGTCCCATCAAATGTGGCTCTTGATTTCTGTTTGAATCACTTATAAACCCACTCACTAAAGACAAATCACTCACCTAGGGGGGCAAGCAAATTGGAAAACCTAGCAAAGAGACAAATCACTCACATGGAGGTGTAAGTTGCCCCCTTAACTTAGCAAATCACCTACAAGAAATAAATGACTCACCTAGGAGACCAATGAACTTCCTGACTCATCAAATCACTCACTAAAGGACCAGTCACTCACATGGGAGGCCAGCAAACTCTCCCACTGTTAACCAATCAAAACTAGAGGGTTAATATCCAACAAGATTACATCAGGTTGGTTTCATTTTACATTGATCCAAACATACACAATGATCAGACTTCCTTCCAGAGCTGGCAGAGTCCAATATTGCTATTCTTAGAAATTGATTTTTTTGGCAACGCAAGATCAAGGGGCCCACATGACAGTGATATTTATACATTCATGCTTCTTGTTAAAAAGCAAGTCCAATGAGACTGCTTTTTGTTTTTTGCTTTTTTCGATTGAAAGAATCCTGATGCTATTTCCATTCAGAATCAGACTTCCTTCCAGAGCTAGCAGAGTCCGAGATTGCTATTCTTAGAAATTGATTTTTTGGGAACGCAAGATCAAGGGGCCCACATGACAGTGATATTTATACATTCATGCTTCTTTTTAAAAAGCAAATCCAACGAGACTGCTTTTTGTTTTTTTCTTTTTTCGATTGAAAGAATCCTGATGCTATTTCCATTCAGAATCAGTCTTTCCCACTTTTGCTTTTTGCTTTTTCAGGGAAAACTGCTTTTTTAGTATGTCTATAATTAGTAGTTCCTATGTATGGCAGGTACAAGTTGAATGCCACAGTTCCAAGCAAGCACCGGGGATGCAGTCAAGGTCTTGGTGGGTGAAAGAGTGTTAAGGACAATGTTCGAGTAGGTGGATTGTTTCCCAGTGTGACACATGGTAGTCAGTTGGAGGATGTCCCCTTTATGAGATTCCAAGTGGCCTAAATCTTTAAACCCTAACTAAGTTTATCATCAGGTCAAAACTCTGTTCTTTTTTGCTACGTGTAGCTGTCATTTTTCCGAAAATCTGATAAGTCCAAGATCCTCATCCTCATTTGTAAATTCATTTAAGAAAAAGCATTGGGAAAGGTTGCTTATCCTAAACTTCTCAAACAAGATGCTAGTTCGACCTCATCTACCCAAAATTAGAATTGGAATTAAGTCACAAAAAAGCCTAATCTGATTTATTTTTGCCCTGCATGAAAAGAAGAGCTTCAAGTCATCTCATTCAATGTGCTTTCATTCCCAATTTGGAAAGTATGCTAGTCTTACCAAAACCCAAACATCAGTTTGCTTTTCCATTCAAGAGAGCATAACTTTATAAGCAGTCTTGCATCATCCTTTGAAGGGTTTCCTTGATGCAGTTCATTTTCCCTCGTGAGTAGACATGCAGTTCTGGGAAGGGTTACTTCAGAAGAGCAAAATGGTGATTACAGGGGTATTGTGCAGGTGCAAAAATATATTTTTTGGATGTGATCGGCAGTAGATGATGGCTCATATACACACTTGCATGGGTAAACAGCAATCTGGGCGCAAATGCTGTGATAAAACAGCAAAAGGTTGAAAATGGAGACGCTGTACAGGATGAATGCAGCAAAATATTTGACAGAAAGAATCTCTGCTGTTAAGAATTTTTAAAGAAAGAATTTGTTGGAATGAGAGATTACTGTTGCTGATTTGAAATATAGCAAGCCTTGGGCAGGGGTTGGGTTTAATTTGGCATCACCTTCAGATATTCAAGTGTGTTTAAAAAGCACCTAACTCGATCAGCCTAATATACCAAGTCTCCAAAGCAGAAAATGATCCTTCATAATTAGCGATAGCTGATCTTAACAAAGTCCAGGAGTGTCATATAACTTTGATTGTTTAGTATTTGTCATGCTGGAAGATTCGCTGTTGTAGGATTTTGCCTCTCATCACAGTTAAATCTGATTGGAATCTATTTTAAAATAGTGAATTCCATCAAAGAACAATGTGTTAAATCTAGCAAGGTAAGAACAGTTGACTAAGTTGTTGGAAACATGAAGGACTAGTCTCCTGCAGCTGCCACCTCTCCTTAGAAGTAACAGTAATGAAACCAGCAATGGGCTAATAAGAAGATATCAGCCAGAGGGAGAAGTCGCTGTTTTGGGCAATGAAGAAACTGCAGATACACATCCTCTAAACAGCAGTTTTTTCACACATAAAAGGCTGGTCAATAAAAACAATTTTGGGCTGCTCAAATGGCATGTTGGAGATCAAAGGAGGTCACCCTAGTAGACAGCTCGAAAGGCATTGAAAGCAGAAGAAACATTCTTAAAATAGCACTCCCCTTTAATCACATTAAAAGGGTTTGTAAAGGGGATTTAGGCATGAGAAAGTTGACCTGGTTAAAGGAGGAAAAGCACGATAAAAAGGGCAAGTTTATCATTTAAAGCTCAGTCAAAGCAGTGAGTGGGAACATGTGATAATCAAAATAAGAAACTCAGAACCAGCAGTTTTAAAATGCATCCAATAAGATCGACTTGGAAGGATAACTTGGCCTTGTCCATGATTTAATGCAAACAGCAGTAAGCCATCCAAGATTCCAAACAGCAGTAACCATCTAGGGCAGTTTGCATGAGGATTTTGAGTTTTTATGATTTTGTTGCCTTTTCTAAACAGCAGCCAAGGCGACCTAATTCTATATACACACACTTGAGGGATGCTTGAAGGGTTGGACAGCTCATTCTTGGAGCATTATTGTAGCAGTGGAAAACTTTTTATTCTCTCACCAACCAGACCTTGACCACTACCTTTATTGCAAGCAAAGAGATCTATGGCAGACTGTCCAGATGACTCATTTATGATGCAGACGATCTCATGGGTAACAAGTGATTTGATACATTTATGCTTTATTCTATCTCTTTGAATCTTTGGTTGCCATTGATTAAATTGTTTGTAATGTTATGGTAATTATATGCATATGGACTTGAGACTGAAAAAGTACCAGTCCAAACAGATAGGCTCACCACCATTACAAGGGTTTGTTTGCCTATAATTATTGTGTGAGTTTGCTGATGTAGATTTATGTCATAACAATCACCCAGTAAAGAGACAAATTGCTCACTTAGAATGCACATTCCCCCCTTAACCCAGCAAATGGCTCACAAAAGACAGATCACTCACCTATCCAAGCAGATTGCCTTCAAACTCAAGGATTTGGTAGCTTGGCACTCTACTTCAACGAATATGCCTTTCACAACTCTCTCTTGCTGCCTGTGTTCATCACCATTCTGTCATGTGGCTTTTCATTTTCCCTATGCATGCTCATTTACCATCTTTTGGTGGTGGGTGAGTGTTTCTTGTATGCTTGCAAGATTCTCCTAAGGCTATACGTCACGAGTTCCCAAAGGTGTGTGTGTTTGCAGGTAGGCAATTTTCTTCTCTCATACTAGTCAGCAATGCATTTGAATGTACAAGCATCTTTCCTTTTGTTGAATTTCGCTTTGTTTTCGTGCTATACCTTTCAAACACTTCCAAGCTGCTCAAGTTGAAATCCCACTCCCCATTTGCAGATTGATTCCATGCCTAGGACAAGTCTACATTGCACTCTGGTAGTCAGGCATCCTATAGTTCATTAAAAGCCTAGTTGAAGTGGTGGCTATCTTGACCAAGCATACGAAACAAGCACAAAGTTTGCTTCCTCAAGGAACAGCAATGTGTTCCAGTCGTGGTATATCTAACAAAGAGGGACAGCCTGGTTTTCAAAATGTTCATACAAAGGAAACCATTATTTGGGGGTTCTGGGAATAATATTTTCAGTCAACAAGAAGATGCTAATAAACACGCCAAGGTTTGAGGATGGCAATGTGTGCTGGATGAAGATCGCAGCTAAATTTGAAAGAGTGGATGATTATTTTAAGGTAATAGTGGCAGCGTATAAGGGGTTGAACTTTGAAGGAGATGAGTGATAGAATGAAAGCAAATAGGGTGGAATAGGGTTTTTATCCATCCACAAAACCTAGCCATGAGTTGTGGGGTCTATTGGGGCCGTCCATTGGGCCATATGCAAAAAAAAACAAAAACAAAAAGCCAACAAAATTCGTGGGACCATTTTGGGAGCACTCTGGGAGCACTTCCCACAGAGGCAGAGAGGGAAATTTTAAGCCCTAGAGCACACTCCCAGAAAACACTCCTAGGCGGGAATGACCCAGAAGTGCACTGCCAAAGGTGCTTCAAAGTTGCTCCCGCCCCCTGTGTGCTTTGGGAGTAAAGAGGAGGGACTAGGGGGGTGCTCCCATACAGCATAGCTTTGGTCCAGAGGACATCATGCCTCTCTGAAACTGATGGACTTTAGAAGATTTAAAATATGCAAGCCCCTCTCATGTTCATTCAGAGAGAAAGGCAAGTCACAAAACTATTGCCTTGAGATCAAATTGCTGTTGAAGAGCTAGATATACTTGACACCCACTCATTGCTGCTTTTTAGAAGATGATAGTCAGATAGTAACTTTGTGTAAGTATGATTTCAATTTATACTTGTGCGTAAATTTTAACATCATGTATGATTCAACTGGATGCATTGGTCTGTTATCAATTATCACAAGCTCAGATGAAGTTATGAGATCAAGTATTTTAATAATAGTTCCGTGCATTTACTTGATTTTATATGTCGAGAAAGGATTAACCGATTAACTGCTCTGCAGTTAAAGGCTCACATCCAGTCATTAGATCAACTACTCTAAGCAATGCAATTTCAAGGTATGCAACAGAGGTAATTGTCTGCATAGAAGAATTGTAGCAGAAAAAAACTGTACTTAATGATCCAGATGATTGTATTTATCATCAAATACCAACATCTCAAACCCATGCCATGGTATTCATCCACTGTGAGATTAGCCAGCTTACTGCCTGTGAATCTCATAAAGCACTGCAAACAACAAAAGGACATATTTTGGCTGGTTCATGCATGCAACTATTGCAAAAGACAAAATCAAAAGTGGACAAACCTGATAAATAGTTTCAGAGAGAATCCTAAGCAGCCGCTCAATCTGCACTACCAGCATTCCAGCATCTTCCATGGCTTGATCAACCAGATTTTCATCCAGCCCAATGCTTTGCAAACGTAAATGCCACCGAGAAAGTCCCTTCAGCTCCCCAACTCTAAATGACAGTACTTCAGCTGCCGGCTAACAAAGAAGGGAAAGTAAGCACAAACACTGTTTTTCGGAATTGAAATCTTTCTCAAACAGATCATCACACATTAGTGAATCAAAAGAAATTGGCAACATTCATAGTTAAAAGTAAATCAACAAGATCCAACCCCTTCATTATTAACCACTTTAAAGACCAGCACCAGATCATCAAATTTGGGTAAAATAAAAAAATACAGTATCTTATTCTTTCTAGATTGCCACTCCAGAATACAAGGAAAACAATTTGGAGAAACAAGTAACGAGTCAAATGAAGAATGTACTGCTCCAGAGAATATAATTGATGTTGAAGGTCAATAGAAAACCAAATGATGAATGAAGCAGTTCAAAGAATATCACTGATATTGAACTTCAACAATAAATAAACGACTGGTCAATTTAAGAGATGGCTTCAGTTTGACTGAAAACAAATAACCAATATCAACTCAAACATATTCATATTTATATCTCAGAATCAATCCTACAATTCAACCCAACTTCTTTGGCATGGTTAGGAGTCTGAGAATGTCCTTGATGTGGCCCTTTAGTAAGCTACTAATGCAGGACCTGAGAGCTCATTGCACTGGGAGGAATATTTTCATTCTTGCTTGGAGATTAAAGAGATGGTGAGAATCTGGTAGGATAGGATGGAATGGGTATGACACGATGTATATATGCAAATGGGGATGACATGATCTATATATACAGCTTAAGAAATAACAATTTCAAGCAATTTCCAGATACTAACCTTGCTTGTTGTGTACAGGATCTGTTTTCAGAGGCTATATATAGTAACACAGAGACTGAAATCTGGCATCAAATTTAGAACCAAGTACAGATCCACATGCCTATGGAATGGCCGATAAAGAAATCCCTCGTGCTTTAAGAAAAACAAAGGGAAAAAAAAGTCTAGTGACCAAATTTAGATTTTTATTCAAGAAGCCTTCTTACTTGGAGATCATAGATGAGCCAGCAGAAGGGATCTTTCTCTCTAGGAAGAAATTAAAAATGGCATAGTCAACTGTCAGGATAGACTAGATCAATTACACTTAAAGTGGGGTTTCTTTCCCTTTTTTGAATATTTTTTCTAAATCTGGTACTAACATTAAATTTGTTTGGGATTAGCTGTCACATCCATTTCCAGATGACCACCATCGAGACGACTTATTAACCTATCCAGTTCCCGTAGGCTATAGTCGAGAAAGAAGGGAATTAATTAATTATTAAATGTCAGCTAGGCTTAAAAGTGTTTTATAAAGTAACAATTAATAATTAATTCCTAAAGTGACTTTATAAAAGTCACTTGAGTTAAAAAGTGATGGAAAGCTGTAAAAGGGGGTTCAAAATGAAATTAAAAGACAAAAGGGTCATTTTCTCCATAAAGACATTTTAAATATTTTAATGAGAGAATTGGTCAAGGGGAAGTTGAAGAGTCACAAGGGGGTCAATGAGAAAATATAAAAACCAAAAGGGCATGAGAGCTCATTCTCTCCATTCTTGTCATTTGCATTTTTTGAAAACTAGAGAGCTCTTGAGCTTGGCTTTCTCTTGGACGAAGCCTGAAGGGAGAGGAAATGATTTCAGTAGTGAAACTATCTACCCTAGTCATCTTGGAGGAGAGATCAACCAGATTTCTCACTTGTGCTTCATCGCCGTGGATCAAGATTTTATCATCACTCTCAGATTTGTGAAATAACAGTGGTTGTGGTGGATTCTAGAGTGGGGCACACTCATTGGGGAAGTCTTGCTGCTAGATAAAGGGGCACACTTGTACCACTACTTTCATCACTGCTGGAAGATGCACCAGTGAAAGGAAACACTTCTGCAAACTTCATCAAGTCTGAGTAAGCATGAATGAAATAGCAACTATATGCTGGTCAAATTCGTGGGTCTGAGGATTACCTTGCTTTCGTTGTTTATATTTGTTGAGGGCATCTTCATTGTGTTGCTTGGTGAATATACTGTGGAAGAGGGTGACTTTGGCAGCTTCAGGAGGGCGCACCACCTGTTATGAAACCCAAGCTTGTGGGCTGACTGTTGTAACTGCTATTGAGGACGTTATCTCTTTGAAAGGAGTCCCACAGTGAGTACATTGGGGTTGTTCACTTCCTCAAGCAAAATCGTGGTACGTTCCAGTCAGTTCAGGAGGGTGTGGTCTGCATTTTAGTTGCCTTGACACTGAACTTCCATTTATGAACCATATATACAGTAGTTTGGGGCACAAATAAATGGGGTCTGCTTCATATATCACTTCCAGAATTGCTTTTACAGTGAAACCAGCTGTTATAAGCCTGTAAACTTTGTAAATCAGAGTGCCGGTATTGATCTCTGCATTTGGGCGTGAAAATACCCTGTGGGCAGCAAGTTAATGTTACTGGGCGACTCCTACAGCCACGGAGAATCATCATATATCATATATATGGTTGAAGAGGTTCTTACATCAAATTTGCAAAAGAACACTTCCAGGCCTACAATACAATGAGTTTATTAATTTATATCAATCTTGTTTGCTGCTTATGCATTCATTGTATCGCCTTTCATGTATGTGAATCGTTGTTATATTATAAACATCCATATGGTTTGAAGGTTGCATATGATCACAACCTTGAAATTGCAAGTAACCATATTTGAAACACTTCAAACACAAACTGAAACAGAACTGAATTCACAAAGTGGAATGGTAAGTAAAGTACAAGATTGAGATTGTGATTCACTAACACTCTCACAGTAAGTCTAAAATATCAGCACTTGTTAAGAGGGAACCTACAGGAGATAAACAAGGCAGAGGTTGTGCTAGGACTCGGTCCGTACCTAACAGCAGTGAGGGAAAAAAAATCAGTGTAGGATTGGCCTGGAATACTACAGTGGTATCAGAGCGTGCCATCCTCCCAGCCTATGAGGTGCATGCTATTTTATGAATCCAGAAGACGGTAATCCATTCACCTATAGAAGACGGAGAGGGCAACCTAGAAGGATCTTCTTATCTGAGTTTAGAGAAGGGCCAGTTGAAGAAGAATAAGAGTTCTTTGAGGAGGAAGAAGAGCAATTCATATCAGAGGAAGGAGAGATGGGTGCTAGGAACAATACATTGGGGGGTAATGGGAATGAATCAAGCAGAGATTCAGGTAGAGAAGACATCCCAACAAGCAGCACGATGAACATCTTGAATGATTTGGCTAGAGGGAAACAGCAGTTAATCAACCTCCTAACTAACAATGTGGCAAGAAGACAGGAACAATTTGTTGACATCATGACCCAGTTACTCATGTACAACAGGACAGATCATAATGATGGGGGATGCAATGACACTAAAGGCACCGATGGTCGAAATGGGAACCATGGGGAAGGTAGCAACACCAATATTCTCATTCAACCAAACACATGAGCATCTAGCTCAAGGATACCCAGACCTCTCATGCCCAAATTCACTAATGAGCAGCCGGTGGGTCAACCAGGACAGCCAATGCCTAGAGATAGCTTCACTGGTTATTTGAGAGAGTATCAGGACCTTGGGGATGAGTTCCATGCAGCCATGTCATTCCAAGACTTCTGCAATATCAAGTACAGAAACAAGCCCAGAGATTTCAATAGGGGACCTCAAAATTATGATTTGCAGTGGAAGATGGGGAAGCTCACTCTTCCTTCCTTCGACAAGTCCAACAAATCCACAGCCAGGGCTTGGGTTCAAAAGTTGGACACTTATTTTCAGCTCAACCCCATGAAGGAAGTCGAAGCCATTAAATACGCCACCTTGCATCTAGAGGGAGAGGCCCGTGAATGGTGCTATCATGGTTTGGTTACGTTGGGGCATGCCAGCATCACATCATACATGGAGTTCACACAGAGGTTGATGGACAAATTCGACAAGAAGGACCCGGAGCTGCACTTCCGAGAGCTGGCACAAGTTAGGCAGACAGGTACTGCAGATGCTTATATTATAGAGTTCCAGAGGTTGGCAGTGATGGTGACAGATATATCAGAGACCAGGCTTATCATGCTATTCACAGAGGGGTTGTCTGATCCTCTACGAGGTTGGATCAAGGCTTTCAAGCCTGCTACTTTACAAAAAGCCATTTCAAGAGTACAGGACATGGAGGGTGCCACATCAAATAACAAACCCTCGTCCAAACCTTTCATTCCCCAGAAAGGCAAGGACAAGAAGTCTGTCTAGAAAAGCGGACCTTGGAAGAACAAATTGGATGAGAAGACCAGGAATGAATTAAGAAGAAAGAAGTTGTGTTTCAGTTGCAAGGAACCATGGGAGTCGGGGCATAGGTGCATGGGAAAAGGCAAGGTTCATTATATCGAGGTAGTATCTGATAGCAATGAGGAGGATGGTGATGTGGATGAGCAGGTGCAGGATGATGTGCAAGACAGTGGGACAAAGCGGCAGCCACAGGTATAGGGGCCACGCTGACCATAGACACTGATACAAGGACCACAGGCATAGTAGCCATAGGTACAGCCGCAGAGAGGGGCTATTGCCACTTTATCAACTACTCCCAAGTTCAACACCTTCTGGGTTAAGGATATTGTACAAGGCCAAAGAGTCACGATCCTAATAGATGGTGGGGCAACCCACAACTTCATAGACTCTGCCTTGGAAGCCAAAAGAGGCATCCACATTGAGTAGTTTGAGGGTTTTGGTGTGGAGGTGGTCGGCGATCAAGTGATGCCTTGTCTATTCAAGGCTCCCCACTTGACAATGACAATGGGGAATTACAATTTGACAGATGACTTCTATATTGTTGATTTGGAAAACACCAATATGGTCCTCGAAGTTCAGTGGCTCAGCACTTTGGGACCTATCATGACGAACTACTAAACCATGGAGATGGGGTTCAATGCACCGAATGGCACCAGGGTAGTTCTGTGGGGCATGTCCAATGGGGCCCCAACAGTTGTCTTGGCCAAACGGATGGAGGCACTATTCAGACATGGGGATATAGCTTACACAGCGGAGTGCCTGATCACCACCCAGAAGGCATCTCATGACAACCAGCAGTACCATGTTGACATACAAGACTTATTAGGGAAGCATGGCAAGGTGTTCGGAGAGATTCCACCAGGAAAGCCACTAGACAGAGGCTTCAAACACACTATAGAGATGGAAGAGGGGGCAAAGCCAGGAATCACCACCCCCTATCGGCACCCAAAGAAATTTAAAGATGAGATCGAGAAATCGATCAAGGAGTTGCTTGCTGTGGGACATATCAGACCTAGGTCCAGTCCATTCACGTCTTCGGTTGTGCTGGTCCTAGAAGAGAATGAATTGGACACCTATGTGAATGAAGAGGTTCCAATTCCAGAGGGAGATGAGGCTAAAACCTTACACAAGAAGAATCCATTTAAGGCTAAGAGAATCATTGCAGATTCTATCAAGGACAATCTCATACCACGTGCCATCACTGAAGACACCTAAAGAGATGTTTGATGCCTTGATCACCTTATTTGAAGGGAGGTGTTATCACATATATAGTAGTCGGGCTACCATACCTTTTTTGTCAGATTCCAGTACACTATTCAACCAGTTCCCTTACATTGAGATGCTAAGATGAGCACCTATTATGGATCACTATCAGATTATGGATAGCAGTTATATTCCCCATGCCATGACTGAGTTTCAGGACACTCAGAGAGGACACCGATGTAGCCATTTAGCCATTTGTACAGAGCAGTCAGTATTGCCCAGAGCTACAGCAGCAATTTCAGAGGTCAGATGTTGGTTCAGATGATGAGCATTCAGGTATATGACTCAGCAGGTATACTTTAGTGTTGTGGTTATACTGCTTTTGTATTCATTCTTATAGCATGTCTTAGCATTTAGTATCATGATATGGCGATCATATAGATATGTGGACCTGGTTGTACTTATATATATCATATTGTCCCTACTCAGACTTAGAAGTTCTTGACCTATACTCATCGGTTTTGCATTCCCTAGGGAGATTAGAGGTGATCATTCCCACCATATTTTGGCTTGCTAGTGTTGGTTTCATTATTCACTATCTTCATCCATCCATGACTTACCCAATTTGTTCATTACCTTGACTTACTACTTGACTAGTGGCATGGAGGACATTTCCCCACTGTAGCCTCTGTATTGGATGAGCTTCCTTGTTTATTGTGTCTCAGCTTTGAGTTGGTGACAAAACTTACCTTTGGTGAGTTGGATTTCCTCATGAAATCCCCCTAGTCACTAAAGATGTTGTTGGCTAAACCATAAACTTTTAGTGCTGTCATGAATACAAAGTATGGAAATAAAATGTTGTATCTTGTATGAAAGCCCATTCATGCAATGTGTTTCTCAACACACATGAATGAAAGGCAAGCCAAATGAAAATGGCTATGAAATATCAAATGTTATCTCTATTGTGAAATGTAAAGTACCTAGGTAAACAAGCTGTCTAAAGACACACCTAGAAGTGCTCAGGTAAACAAGTGCCTTAAAAACACACCTACAGCAAGAAGCCTTATGAAATGTAAATCTATGCAATGTGTTTGTAAACACACATAGATCAAAGGCTGTGGAAACTATAGGCCCAAAAAGCAATGGAACTTAAACTCTATATCAACAAGATTGCTGGCCTCATTTGTATTATGGATTGTGCTCATCTGTCAAGGTGAATAAACACTCTTTGAACAACTTACCCATTTGTGAGACACCGCCATTCCCTGTGCTGTTGCTTGTCCACTATATGCTATGGTGTGTATTCCCTTCTCCATATCCAAAGTGTCACAGTGTTAAGTCAGTAAGTCATCCTTTGACCTAGCCATGTTATTCTTAGCCTTCACCCTTCACTAGCAAACTGATCACAACTATGAAGTGAGTATGGTCTTGAAAGTTTGGTCTGAGTGATAATAATAATTAATGACCTATTATATTTGGATTTAGATCGCCAGTAATGATTACTTTTTGTTATAATTGCTATTTGAATGGATTATAAAGCATGTTTTAATCTTTGACACCTTGCAGCAGCTTGATGACAGTTTGAGTTATATTTTGGTCATGTTCACTTGGTCAAACCCAGTTTGACCAAAAGTCAATCACAGGACATGAGGTGGCAGGCCTCAAATGTTACATATAGATGATATATGGTCTGGTATAGGTCACCATGGTGGGCTTATGCAGTGGTTTCAGGCTTATGATGATGATTTGTGCTTTTCAGCACTTTTACAGATTATTATTATTTGGTCTGTCGGATATGATGAGTATTTATTTTTGGCCATGCAGAGGTCTATATGGTGTATGAGTACACAACTTAGATGGATTTGGACCTTCTGAGTCCAATGAGACAGACTGTTTTCAGTTCCGGGCAGTTACAGTGATTTTTAGCCTCAGTTGGCTATCCTAGTGGAGTTTTGGCCTGTCAGAGCAGTGATGAGATTTGATTGGTTCACCTAGAGCTCTGTACATGGAAGGGGTGGTCCAACCACTTGTTATTACCATATTACCCCCCTCCCAGACACATTGGTGAACTTACCTTGACAGCGCAGGAACTGCAGGAGGCAGTTTGGGCAGTTTCACACTTCCTGAGGCAATCCAAAAATGGTGAAAATGGCTACTGAAGAATTCGATTTGGGCTACTGAGGCAAATTTTTGGCATGGGATGATTTGTGATGATGAGTGGGATGTCTTCCACACCTCCTCCAGCAGTTTCAGCTTCATCAGGACCCACGTCCATCACTTATGGCATTTTATATGATTTTCTGGAGCCTTCTAAGGCTCACGACTTTCCCAGAGAGGCACGATTTGGTGTCTAGATCATTTATTTTTGGATATTGTGCCATGGGGATTGACCAAGGGTGTTAGAAATAACCCCTTGAACCCACCATGAGCTAGATCTATTGTTTTATCATTTGATTTTGGTGGGACCCCCTCTCTTAGGGCAATTTGGTCCATGTGATGTATTATTTTATTAGTGATCCATGTATTGTATTATTGAGCTCATCTCAACCATTGATTAGATCTTTAGATCTTTTAATCTTAGCCACTCATTCAAAAAGTGGTTAGGGTTTTGGTGCCTCTCCATCCTATTTAAAGGAGAGAGCTTCTCATTGTAATGGGGTCTTTGGCTCTTGGAATCTTGATATAGAAAAAAAATTCTGTGGAAATTCTTGTGGTCTCCTTTGAATCTGGTGTTCTTCGATGGTGATTGTAAAGTCTATTGCATCCTAGCATTTGGGTATTTGTGGTAAGATCTATCTTTTTTCGAAACTTTTGTCTTGTCTACAGGAGGGCGACTTCACTTGGGCGTTTTTCCAAGGCTTCTTCAACTCGCTCCACTTGGCATTCGCTTGTATCAGGGGGTTATCATTAGTATCATTGTGATCTATGCTATCTTTCTGTTATTTCTCTTGTGGCAATAGTCTTATCTCTTGTTCGCAGTAAATCTGATATTGTTGACGTTTATTGTGCAGGAGAGAGGGCGCATTGGCTTCCTTGGGCAAATCGACTTCATAGAAAACTACCTCAAATTGCTTCAAATTGATCGGGTTTGCATAGATCATCATCATCAAAGCATCTACAAGGTTATCCAAGCAAGATCCACAGGTTTGTTCTTCTTGTCTTGGTTCCAATCCATTGGCATAGCTACTTCATTGATAAAACCCTCACATTTCAAACCCTCATTTTACAATTTTTCAGATCTAGTAAGATCCACTTGGCTTTTAGGTATAAAATTTAAAACCCACCTCTATAGCATCCACGGCGATCCGGATCTATAGTTTGGTGAGGATTGGCCCTCATTTGACCCATTTCCCAAGGCAAAGAAGCTTCTCCAAGGGAGGTCGCACTTCCTAGGAGGGGTGAGTTTGCAAGGATCTAGCACTTGGGTAGGTGAGATCCCACTTGATCCTTCATCTCCATAATTGATAACCTACCCCTAGTGTGTCACTTCAGTGATTTTCACCTTGTGGGCCCCATTCCTCATTTTGAGGGTTGAGCCCCACTTGGGTCACTTTGTGATACATTTAAATCTCAGATCTACTGAGATCTAGCCATTGGATGATCCTAATTTTAAAGATCCACCTACCTCAACACCTCAACATTCTTGATCTACAACTTGGTGGACATCCGACTCCATTTGGCCCACTTCCCAAGGCACTGATCTTTCTCCAAGCCAATTCGACTTTCTTGGACTATTGAGTTTGCTTATGGTTTGATCCCTATTTTGGTTGCTTGAGTACCTTAATACTGTCATCCTTCAAGCTCACCTTTGGTACTGGTTAGCCCCAATTTGGCCCCTAACTACCCTGCATCCGACACGGTTCCCAAGGTAGTGGATTTTCTCATAATTGACTAGTACCTTAAATCCTGGATCATATATTTAATATCATAAGTCACTCTCACATACATAACGGACCAAAGCTATACTGTCTAAACCCCTTGATCCAACTCATTACTCATCTTGTGACTTCATCCATAGAATCTAGCATTCACCATACACCTTACGTACTTCACCCATCCCTGATTTGATCTGGTGTTTTGGTTTGATCTCTCCTATCAAGAGTAGATCTGGGTCTCCCCCTTTGTTGTCTTGGGCTAGATAACATAAAGTGAAGATTGCCTCGATTGGCGTGACAACCATCCATTGGGGGTCAAGGCTATCTTGGTTGCACCTCTTTGGTTACCCATCCCTTCTGCCATCCATCTTGGATTCATCTCTAGGGGCAACTACAAGCTAGGTGATAACAGGAGGAATATAAATAGGAAGATGACATTAAGGAACCAATTGAAGAATGTCAAAATACAAAATGCAGAGACCATGTAGTCCTACTTTACAAGGGTCTCTCAGATAAAAGAACAACTTGAAGCTGTGGGAGAAGATATAGAGAATGGAGAAATAGTGATGACCACCTTGAATGGTCTTCCTAGATCATCGGATTCCTTTATTCAAGGAATCTGTGCAAGAAGAAAGTTGATCACCTTCAGTAGACTATGGAAAGAGTGCTCACGGGAAGAAGCCCGAATTGTAGCTCGAGAAGAAAAGATGGGTAATGAAGACCAGGCTCTCACGACACACACCAGGAAGAACAACAACAAGAGGAAGCATCCTCATCACAAGAAGGGTAAACACCACCACCAAAATCAGAGGGAGAACCTCAGAAGTTACAAGAAAGATCTATCTCACATTCAATGCTTTACTTGTGATGAGAAGGGACACTACTCCAGAGATTGTCCCAGGAACATAGGTAGCTCCCACAAGAAGAAGAACAACAAGAAAAGACATCATGCTCACACTGCAGAGGATGATGAACCTTCGAGGAAGAGAACCAGAGAAGACAGTGAAGATTCTTCAAGTGATGAAGAATATGTTTTGATTTCAGCTCTCACAGGCACTGTCACACACGGAAGCAATGGTTGGCTTATAGATAGTGGGGCTTCCAAGCATATGATAGGATTCAAGGAATCCTTTGTGAACCTATCTGAACATGAGTCACCCCACAAGGTGAAACTTGGGTATGACTACCAGTATCCCATAAAAGGAAGTGTTGAAGCCTCTTATAAGTTAGACTCTAGAAAGTCTATGAAGATGAAAGATGTCCTGTATGTACCAGGACTAAAGAAGAATCTTCTCTCCATATCAACTTTAGATGCTAAAGGTATGAGGGTTGCATTTGTAGATGGCCAAGTTCTTATGTGGGTAAAGGGAAAGACCATAGATGATGTTGTGGTGATTGGAGAGCAAGAGGGAGGCTTATACAAACTAAAGGGCCAACCTGAACAAGCCCTAGTCCATGACTCAATAGAGCCAAGTGAACTATGGCATAGAAGGCTTCCACATGTGCACTATAGAGCACTTTCACTTGCAAGCAAAGCAGTTGAAGGTCTTCCAAAAATCCAGGCAAAGCATGAAGGCATTTGCAAAGGATGTGCGGAAGGAAAGAACATAAAGAAGTCATTTCCAAGTAGCGAGAGCAAGGGAAAAGGAATCTTGGAAAGCGGTCCAATGTCATCTAGTTCATTGAATGGGTATGTATATTATGTTTCTTTCATTGATGATTTTTCTAGGAAAACATGGATATATTTCTTGAAGAACAAGAATGAAGTATTCAACAAGTTCAAAGAATTCAAAGCCTTGATCGAGAACCACACAGAGAAGAAAATAAAGACTTTTCGGTCAGACAATGGCGGAGAGTTCACATCAGAAGACCTCAAGAAATTATGCAGAGATTTAGGGATTAAGAGGGAGTTGACCACTCCATATAATCCGCTGCAGAATGGAGTTGCAGAAAGGAAGAATAGAACAATCATGGAAGCAGCAAGAGCAATGCTTCAGGACCAGGATCTTCCAATGCATCTATGGGCAGAAGCTGCGAGAACAGTTGTGTATGTACAGAATCGTACTCCACATAGAGTACTTGACAACAAGACACCAGAAGAAGCTTTCTCCAGCAAGAAACCAAAGGTCAACCATCTCAGGATATTTGGTTTCCTAGTATACATACTTATCCCAAAGGAGAAAAGGACGAAGTTAGATCCTTCAGGAAAGAAAGGCATATTCGTGGGATATAGTGAAAGCTCGAAGGCTTACAAAATATATTTTCCAGGGTTCAAGAAGATTGACATCAGCAGGGACGTAACATTCGACGAAGACTTAGCATATCACAAATCCAGAAAGATACCTGTTGAAGACATTGAAGAACCATAAGCACCCAAGATCTGAGATATAACAATGAATGAAGCAAATCCAGAAGATCATGAAGAACACAAGATGGAAGACCCATAGGAACCTGTAGATCCACCATGTGAGAAGAATTCTCACAAGAGCAAACCAGCATGGGTACGAGAAGCAATTCAAGATGCAAAGAGATATGGTGCTCCAAAAGGAATGCATAGAGAAAGCAAGAGACCAAGGCCATTCTCCAGTTATGTAGCCCTGTTGTGCAACATCATTGTCAAGGAACCTGCCAACTATGAAGAAGCGGCAAAAAGGAAGGAATGGAAGGATGCCATGATCAAGGAGTACCAGTCGATCATGAAAAATGATGTCTAGGATGTGGTCGCGAGACCAATAGGGAAGTTTGTTGTGACTTCCAAATGGATCTACAAGATCAAGCATGCTGCAGATGGCAGCATAGAGAAACACAAGGCGAGATTTGTGGCACGTGGCTTCTCCCAGAAGGAAGGGATAGACTATGAGGAGACATTTGCACTTGTAGCCAGATACACTTCCATCAGATCAGTACTTGCTCTGGCTGCAGTGATGAAGTGGAAGGTACACCAGATGGATGTCAAGACAACATTCTTGAATGGTTTAGTAGAGGAGGAAGTGTATGTGGAGCAGCCACTCGGATTTGAGACACATGTCAGGGAGACTCATGTGTGCAAATTGAAGAATGCCTTGTATTGATTGAAACAGGCACCCAGGACGAGGTACGACAGAATAGACAGCTTCCTGACTAGTTCGGGATTTACCAAGAGTAAAGTGGATTCCAACCTTTACTACAAGGTTGAAGAAGGGAACCCAGTGATACTTCTACTTTATGTAGTTGACCTATTTGTGACAGGTGAGGATGGGTTGATTGCTAACATGAAGAGGAAGCTTGCTGCCGAGTTCGAGATGAAGGACCTGGGCATGATGCATTATTTTCTAGGTATGGAGGTGTGGCAGAGTGTGGATGGAATCTTCCTTGGACAATGGAAGTATGCAGTAGAGATCCTGAAGAGGTTCGAGATGATGGACTGCAAGGCCATGGCCACACCTACGGCATCGAACCTGAGGCTATTGAGTGATGCTTCATTAGAATCGGTTGATGCCACGACGTATCATCAGATGATTGGATCTTTGATGTACCTGACGAATACGAGACCAGATATTTGCTTTGTTGTGAACACATTGAGCCAGTTCCTGACGGATCCAAGACATGTTCACTTGATTGCTGCAAAGCACATTCTGAGGTAACTAAAGGGTACGGTTGATTATGGGCTCAAATATGATGCGAATCAGAAGATTAACCTGGAGGGTTATGTTGATTCGGATTGGGCAAGCAGTGCCACTGATAGGAAGAGCACTTCAGGGTGTTGCGTCAGTTTGGGATCAGGTGTGATCTCTTGGTTTTGCAGGAAGCAGTTCTGCGTGGCACTGAGTACAGCTGAAGCAGAGTATGTCGCAGCTTGTTCGGCTAGTTGTGAGGCAGTATGGCTGAGGAAGCTACTATCTAATTTGTTTGATCTCTAGTTGGATGCGACTTGTATATATTGCGACAACCAGAGTTGTGTGAAGTTGTATGAGAACCCAGTGTTCCATGACAAGTCGAAGCACATCGAGATCAAGTATCACTATATCAGGGATATGGTGCAGAGAGGAGCAGTGAAGCTCCAGTATGTTGCGACAGACGAGCAGATAGCCGATGTATTGACCAAGCCGCTGGCCAGAGTGAAGTTCAAGTACTTCAGAGAGAAGCTTGGTGTATTCCAGATCGAGGTTCCTTCCAAGGGGAAGTGATGAGTCTGGAAGACGCAGATGCACATGAGTCCCGGAAGACGCAGATGCACGTGAGCCATTCTCACATGGTGGTAGGTGTATTCTCACATGGTGCAGATGTAAGGGTTGGGGCTATTCCAGCATGGTTGAGGCCTGTCTTCCCATGATCGTGATGATGTGTGCATCTGGGCTATGCTCCGTGTGACTGAGATGATCTAAAGATGATGAGGTGATAGTAGGAGATTCAAGTTTTGCATAGGGATGTAATCAATCCTGGGATGCTATTTCAGGTTTTGTAGAGGCATATAATCAATCCTGGGAGCTCCTGCAAGTTTTGCATAGGCATGTAATCAGTCCTGCGAGATCCTGCAGGTTTTGCATAGGCATGTAATCAGTCCTGGGATGCTCTTTCAGGTTTTGCAGAGGCATATAATCAGTCCTGGGAGATCCGGCAGGTTTTGCAAGGCAATGTAATCAGTCCTGCAATGTACACAGGTCTTCCAAGGCAATGTAATCAGTCCTGCGATGTACACAGGTTTTGCAAGGCAATGTAATCAATCATGCAATGTACACAGGTTTTGCAAGGCAATGTAATCAGTCCTGCGATGTACACAGTTTTTGCAGAGGCCATGTAATAAGTCCTAAGATGTACCTACTTGATGGCTTGCTCACAGAGATGGTGAAGACCTACATGGAGGCTAGGCCTACATCCAGCATGAAAAAGGGCTGGCTCTGTAGAAATTTCTATGACGAGTAGATTGGAGATTGATGGAGGAGATGAGGAGGATAGCAGCAACAGTGACGATGATGATCCAGCTTTGATGATGATCCAGCTTTGATGTTGATCCAGCAACGAAGACTTGTGCTGATGACTGTGTCAAGAATACCTTCCTAGTTAAGAGGGAGTGTTAATGTAATTGTAACTTCGGAAGATATTGACTTGTATATTTTATGTTGTATTTGTATTTTATTATTGTACCTCCAACGGAGATGTTTATTCCTCCGGTCGGGAGAGTCATTATTGTACTTGAGTCATGTAAAGTCATTGAGGTTAACCCTCCATTGTATGTCGGGGCATTAGACCCCAGAGTTGAGTCATCATTGGGTTATTAGACTCTCCTAGAGAAGTCAGCCCAGTTAGTTACACCTAGGGGCCGATCTGTTTGGGGTTAAGGTCAAGTGAAAGTAAAAGTATAAATACAGAGGGTGCTCCTCTCTTTTTGTTCATTCACTCACTCATCAAGTTCGCATTAGTGACGAGAAGGACAAGTTCACACAAGTGGAGAAGAGAGAAGCTGTTGAAGACCATTTCTACTTTTGAGGTTTATATTTTTGCTATTGTATTGTTGCTCATTCTATCTTTGAGGAAGTTGCGGGGTTTTCTCCTTTATGGTTTCCCGAGGAAAAATTTTGTGTCTCTTGTCTCTTGTGTTTAAATGTTGTGCATGTTATTCTCTCAGATAAGATCCTAGATAATCTTGAATTAAATTGTGAAAAAATAACACCATTATGGCCATTATGAGTTTTTGGTTATGTCGTTTGGGCTAACCAACGCACCAACCACCTTCCAGTCTTGCATGAACCATATCTTCCTGAAGCATCTGAGAAAACTTTTGTTGGTGTTCTTTGATGATCTCCTCATATACAGTCAAACATGGGAGGAGCACATGAGGCATCTAGACGAGATACTAGGCATTATGGAGGAACAGTCCTTGTACGTAAAGGCCCCCAAATGTGAGTTTGGACTCGCAGAGATCTTCTACTTGGGCCACGTGATCAGTGCACAGGGTGTGCAGGTTCATCAGGAGAAGATCCAGGATATCTTGGATTGGCCTACACCGAGATCCCTCACTGAGCTGCAAGGATTCTTCGGATTGTGCCAATATTACAGACGATTTGTGAAAGAGTTTTCACAGTTGACTGCAACCCTCACTGATCTTACAAAAAAGGGGGCTTTCAGATTGACAGATGATTCGCAGCGAGCGTTTGACAGGCTTAAGGAGGTGATGAGCATCTGCCCGATATTAGCACTACCAGATTTCATCCAGACTTCCGTCTTGGAATGTGATGCTTTACGCATCGGCATTGGGGCAGTATTAATGCAGAACAGACACCCCATAGCTTTCGAAAGCAGGAAACTCAGAGAGCCAGAGAGGCTCTACTCTATATATGACAAAGAGATTCTCGCCATCATGCATGCATTGGCGAAGTTCAAACAATACTTGGTGGGCAACAGGTTTGTGGTGAGGATGGACCACAACAGTTTGAAATATTTTCTGGAGCAAAAAGACTTGAATGAGAGGCAACAAAAGTGGGTCAGCAAGATACAGGCATATGATTTTGATATAGAACATGTAAAGGGAAAGAAAAACATTGTTGTTGATGCACTTTCCAAGAACCCGGCTGCTTGTTCTTTGATGGAGATTTCAGCTAACTGGAAGGCTCATCTTTTGGTGGAGTACTCTAAAAATAAATTTGCTTGCAAAATAATGGATGGCCTCATACAGGATGATAGATACGGGGTGGTTGAAATGCTCCCTTTGTTTCTATGCCTAGAAGTAAACAACTTTCCTTTATTCTGTGAAAACATATAAAGAAGAGAAAAATCTGCCTGACAGAAATAAAAAATTGTATCAATGTCTGCTGAAGACCAAAATATGTCAAAGGGACAAGAATATATTGACAGCAAAAATAGCCAAGTGGAAGGAGGTGGTGCAATAAGCCTCCCCTGAGAGGAAAAATAAGTACAAAAATGCAGCATGAAATGACATAAATATCCAAGAGGATTACCAAAACGGTAAACCCTGAAAAGCAAAGAAGAAACAACATTGAACAAAGAAACATAGCCTCAAAGTAAAGTGCAGTTGCCAAGAGGGGAGGAGGGAAGCCTGAAAACAGAGAAGATGAACGATTTTGGTTTGCAAGAACAATGTTCATAGAGAAACGTTGAGTTTACACCTATAGTAGAGAAACCTAATGCAATCTTTCTTTTTCAATTGAAAATGCCAACGGAGAAGATTAACTTCACTATTCAAAAGAATCATCATTTAAATCACTTTAATTTGAAAGAAGTTGTAAATATGAGAAACTCACCTGCAGATGACCCCCTATGATACTATGCATCTCCTTACCAGTAGAATCGATGTTCTTTGCTAATCGTTTTAATCCCTGCAGGCATCCATTCATGCATTTTCTGAGAAAAAACCACAAGCAAGGCACAACATGTGACTCCACTGAGACATTTCAAAAAGCAATATAAAAATTAAGAAACTCCATACCCCTTCACTTAGAGAATTTTCTAAAAACTGACGCAGTGCATCACTCACTGGAACACCACACAAAAGATTCACTAATTCATCTTGTGGGCTTGAATCTAATCCTGCAATGAATTTGTCAATTGAAAACGAGTACATCTGAAGATTAAATCAAAGAGTAATAGAAAAGTATATACAAACAGAAATATAATACAAGTATTTTAGGGAATGTCTAAAACATGGAATTTTCAAACTTGACAAAATATTAAAAATCCATATCTGTATTATAAATAACAGGACTGAATTTCTATACCATGGTCAACAAGTAAGGATGAAAGGAGACGGAATTTCTCTCTAAATGTATTCATGGAATCTGACCACTGTTTGTGCAACGCTTTTAAGGAATTAAGGATAACATCTTGAAGTTCTTCAATATTCGACACCTGCAATGCCACCTGATAGAGCTCCTTGTGCCTGAGTAAAAGAAAATACAGAATGGAATAAGACCACATCCTTTTAGCAACACCAATAATTAATTTGACCAAAATACTGACTTCAATCCTGGAGGCCAAATGTCTAGGAAATTGCCACATAGTGGTATCATCATGCAAACATATGTCTAGGAAATTGCTACATAGTGGTATCATCATGCAAACATATAGCTACCAGCATAGATCCATCTTAAATCTGTATCTATTAAGCACCGAGAGGGATCCAATTTCTTGAGGTGTATTTCTTTTTTTTTAAATTTAAACTCAAGAAATTTAATCTCTCTTGATTGATAGATCCCCGTTTAAGTTTTAAGTTTTTATTTTATAAACGAACATCTATTTTTTAATTACTTTTCATAATATTTTATTTTATGAACCAACATGGATTTTTTTTAAATACTTATCATAATTTTTTTTTGAGCGGACATGAATTTTTTTAATTATTTTGTTAATAGCAAACATTACATCACAAACATTACAACATCTCCCCCATACTTACTTTCCTTTACTTTACTTTACTTTACTTTACTTTACATCTTTTTACGCGCACTCACTTTTTACATTTTATTAGATGTAACACTACATTTTTATGTTTTATTAGATGTAACGGTACATGGCATTAGAAGATCTCCCCCATACTGGGCTGTAGAGCACCTCATTTTACTCGGTGCAATCAAAAAACATATTTAAAGATTGTACCAGGTAAATTGGAGATTATAGATCAAAAATGCATTTCCAAATAGGACAACAACCTAATTACTAAAACCAATGGAATCTCTTTCAAGCCATTGTGGATGGTATATAATGAAATAGGCAAAAAATTTCAATGGCTGATATGGATATGGAAATGAAGCCTCTGTACTGCCTAGCAATTTTTTGGTCTCTAAATGCACTCGAAATCATTTGAAAGCTGAAAACCCTTGCTCATAGTTGAAAACAATGCACAAAAACACTAAAAATAACAAAAAAAACAGTTATGTTCTATTTATAATGCCATTCACCGAGTTCGGTATACAGAATTGTGGAGTTTTTTGAAACTTGGCAAGTTCCAATGCAAGTCAGTGAGCCTCATCAAACTCATTGAGCTTGAACAAAACTTGGTGGATTTGGCTGGAAGTTTCAATTCAGCTCGCCAAACTGGCAAGCCCAGGTGACCAGCGAAAATTCATTGAATTTCAACAAGTATTGTGACTATGGTGCTATTGCCTTTCTGCAACTCAGTGAGTTCAGCAAGTCTGCGACCATGGTCTTATTTTCTCTGTGCAATCTGTCATCAAGCTAATCAAAACATAGTGGAATTGATCATGAGGATGCTTGCAGCAATAGAGTCTCCCAAATGAAGGCAGATGCCAGAAACATGTGAGAGATAGTTACAAGATGCACAGGTAGAACCTCTGTTGAGCAAGCTCTCAATATTAAGAGAACTCCCAAATGAAGACAGCCAGGCATCTCTCACTGTCATACTGTTATCAATGATGATATTATGGATCTATCTCCCTGTCCCTAAAAACACATATCCTCAAACACAGTTGCTAAGAGGGTTAGAATGCAAATGCATTGATTCACCATTTGGATAGTGATCATCAACCATCCTGTTGAAACCATAGGTGAGGTATAAAACAAACCTCCTATGCAGGGCAATGATATGGACCTCTGTTACCAGGCTATCTTTTCCCAAGGAAGCATTCCCAAAATGTACTTATTTTCAAAATACCCCAAGAAACTCCTGGGAAACAGAATTTCCCGAAAGGGAAAACTTCTCACTGATGTTTCTGAGGCATTTCCTAGGTGTTCCATGACATCAACTCCGTTTCCTCTTTCTCTTTCTTTTCTTTCCCGCGATAAGTGTCAAAGGGAACCACTAGAAATGTAAAGATTAAAAGAAAAGAGATGAAATAATGTATTTACTTTGTATTATCTAGTTAATGCATCTACATTCCATTATCTAGTTGTCCGTCCTATTCATTATTTCAAACATATCTTTTATTGTCTTCTTATACGATAGTCTTGTACTCAACATTCAACTCTATAAGAAATATTAAGTTTCATTTCCTGCACCCTTATTCACTGTTATGCTTATAACCAATCCCATGACTTCAAAGATAGTTTGTAACTCATGATAAGGTAATAAAAATATTGGGAACTGCATGGAAAAAAATATAGTATTAAATTAGAAAAGAACCTTCTGCAGCCATTGCTTTAGTTTTCATTTACCACTGCAATAATGGATCACATCCCATGTTAGTAACTATACCCATCATTCTATGTGAACTACCGTGGTATTAATCTTATATATATATATATATATATTCAAAGGAAAATTTTGCTGAGAACCCTCTTGGCACTGTGCTGCATTCCATGGATGGTATTCAGTGTAAACTGGAATCAACCCATAGACTTCCTACATCAACCTCAAAGCACACACACACACGGATGGTATTCAATGTAAACCGGAATCAACCCCGGGACTTCTTGCATGAAGCTCAAAGAGCGTGCGTGCACGTGCACACACACACACAGATATATATATATATTCTTTTAAAATTTTGAGAAACACTGTAAATATTATTAATTTGAGCAATGTTTTTAATCTTCCCAAGAAAAATACCCATATACGGTGTTAGGGACGAGAGAGGGAACATCAACCCCGTGTCCAATCCAAGATCGGGTGCCAACATTAGCCTTAAATTTTAACTCCGTGTGTGTGAAGATGACAGAATTTTTGTGGGAGGCTGCCTCAAGCGAGTCAAGCCATTATGGCCTAACACCCCTACCCTGAAATCAACCTTGCACTTCCCATTGCATTTATGTTGAATATGCTGAGAATCATGTGGAGAAGAGGACATGTGATGACCTGATCTTGAAGGTTATTTCTACAAGCATAATGTTGAGCATGGAGGTTTATTTCTACAGGCACAGAGAGTGCTCCATCAGTTGAAGGAGCTTTGTCCCTAGAGGACGACACCATTATGGGAGGAGTAGCTCCGTTCAAAGCCTCTGCAAGGAAGAAAGAATGGCAGGTAAGGAAAGAGGAGAGCAGGGGAATATAAGAGAAACCTCAGCTCTTGGCACTCGGCTCCAAGAGTGAGACAAGGTAGATCCAAGTTACAATGACCTCCAATTCACCAGAACAAAAACTGTATTCATCTTGGGGCAAGGGCAGAAGCCATGGCAATAGCAGAAGGATACCATAGGTGTTTTTCAAGCTTTCTCAAGTAAGACATTGACAGAATTGAAAACCTAGTTAGAGAAGAATGAGGGAGGACTTCTTCTGAACAAATTTATGAGGAACTTCTGCAATGGATTCCAGATAAGGAGTTCTCCAGAAGTAGAGAGACTAAGTATCTAAAATGGTAGAGCTTTACTGGCATAACAGAACCTTCATAGCAAAGGTGGTTGTGGAGAAAGGCACCCAACACCAAGAAATCCTAAATGAACTTGACCAGTTGGAGCAAAAGTATGAAGCGCTAATAAATTCCATCTGGGGCTGAAAGACAGTGATTGAGGATCAGAAGAAGACAGGGCAGGCAGTCAAAGGGGAAGAGAATTCAACTAAAGCTCCACAAGAAAGACCTACCCGGCCAATGCTCATTCATGTGGACTCTAATTCTGAAGCAGATGCCTACCCACAGACATACTAGGCCCCAAAGTTTAGACATGTTTTCTATTGTTTCTATAACATGTTGGTATCAGCAGAAAGATAATCATAGTATACTATATACTTTGTTTATGCTTTCTAGTCAAGATGTTTATGTTAAAGTTAGTGCAACTGCGAGACCCATTCTCAGAGAGGATGGTACCCTAGTCAGTTAACTAGGGTTTCTAGTCAAATTAACCAGGCAGAGTAAAGAGTAAGTCCCTAGAAGGTACCCTAGGGCCCCCAGCTGTCTCCTAGGGTTCTTGGTTGGGGACCAAGCAGGTTGATGCCATGGCAAAGTCTCTAGCATGTGGCTAGGGCCCCTATTTCTCTCTAGGGTATACTGGTCTAGGACCAAATAATTTCTTGGTCACGAGGACCAAGCAAGTCCTACAGGTTGAGACAGAGACCTCCTGGTCTGGGACCAAGTAGATTCTTGGTCACGAGGACCAAGTAATTCCTGCAGGTACATATCTGGTCAGTTAACCAGGTAGATCTTGGTCAGTGGACCAAGATGATGATGTGTGATGACCTCCTCTCCTAGGTCTTCGAGATGGTTGAGCTAGATGGTCTTCTCAAGGGACTGACCACCCCTTGATGGAGTCACTAGCAATTGACCTAAGGAGCAGTATGGAGGACTACAGGATCACATCATCCAGTGTGGACCTTCCTTATACAGTGATGATGAACTTTCAGGTTGTATGGAACATTTGTACATTTGAGAGAGAGATGATTGGTTGTACCCCACCTTGGTTGCTCATCCTTGGTCTTTACACCATGTTGTTCTTGGTCTTGTGGTACCTTGTTTTATTCACCACTTTGACTTGTGGTTAGAAGGGTTGTCTACCCACCTTGAGTTGTTTTGATTTGTACCACCTTGATGTTTTGGTCGCATGGGTACTATTATCACACAAAGTGTAGTCGTCAACTGAAAGATCCTATCCAAGATGGTAGAGGAGGACAACTAACAGGTGACACCTAAGAGGGCCTCAATTTCCAAGATAGATTGGTTGTCACGCCAATCGAGGCACTCTTCACTTCTTGCTATCCAAACCACAGATAACAAAAGGGAATTCAATGTATCCCCAAAAGGGAATTCAATGTATTCCCCTCATTGTAAGCTCTTCTTTAAGCAGCGCTTCTCTATTGGCTACTCTAGCCTCCTCTTGGATGCAATCTTCCCATACAATGTCGAACTTCATGCTTTCCTTTCTGGCACACATAGTCTGGATGAATGAATCCCAAGGTCTAGAGAGACCATTGAGAGCAGTCGTAACTAGCTCATCTTCATCAAGGGAGTCTCCAATGGCTTCTAGTTGCTCCTTGAACTGGGAGACCCTTGTGAAGTAGTCTTGGATGGATTCTCCTTGGCTCATCTTGGTACTCTTTAAGTGAGCTCTCAAATTCATCTTCCTGGTGATGTTCCTTCCTTCATACATTCTAGCTAGGGCATCACACATCTCCTTTGCGGTCTTCTTGGATGACACTTGAGGAATCAAGTGGTCTTTGATAGAATCAGCAATGATTCTCTTTGCCCTCATTAGGTCCTTCTTGTGCTTCTCCTTAGCTTCATCTTCTACAGGTTCTACACCTTCATCCTTGATGTATTTGGCAAGATCATTCTCTTCAAGAATGAGGCCAATCCTATATTTCCATGCTCGGAAATTCTCTATGCCTTCTAGCTTATCCTCAAGCTTAGTGCTTGGGGCCATCTTATCTAGGAGGTCACCAAAAAATGAAATTTCTCAAAATGCAAAACTGACCTTACCAGGAGATGCGCTTGACTGAGGCGAGTTGACTGGTACACTTGGTTTCTGGAGATTCCAAATTTTCACCTCTCAAACTTGACTTGCGAATTTCAGACCTGCGGCAGTTTTCTGGTTCACTGGTTTTCTGGTTTTTCTAGTCCAGACTCAAACTAGGGTTTGACTTTCCCGGAGATCTACCCACTCAAAAACTTGGATCTAGGGCTCAAAATTTCGCTCTTGGAGAGGCGCACCTTTCTATGCAATCAGATTTCCAAAATTCCAACTTTGACAAAAACCCTAATTTCTTGCCGGAGGAAGAAGAGAGAGAGTTTCACCTTGTGAAAGTTGTCCTATTCAGGCTAGCTCTGAAAACCATGTTAAGTTTTAATCAAATTCACAATAAGAGCATAAACAAGATCACTGAAAGAAACACAATCACAAGATAGACACAAATTTATCCTGGGAAACCCTCTAGGGAAAGAAAACCCAGCAAAACTTCCTCAATATAGATGATCAAAAGTACAAAGATAAAATCCCCAAACAAGTGCTCCTTCTCCTTGCAAATATTTCTCTCTCTCCTATGCAAATTACACAAGTGAGTGTGTGTGTCCAAATGAGGAGCACATCACTCCTATTTATACTTTAACTTTCACTTGAGCTTTTCACTCAACAAGCCGGCCCCAACTAAACTTGACTGGGTTGACTTCCCTAGGAAGACTCAAAACAATATAATATTACATTCTGGAGGGTTCTATCGACCCGACTTACAAAGGAGGTTTTACCTCATGACTCTATGATGACCAAATACAATAATAACATCCCGGCGGAGGAATAAGACATCTCCAAATAAATTACAATAATAAAATACAATAGATTATTCTTCGAAGTTACAATATTTCAACAGGTTTTGATTCACATGAGGTTCATGGCTCTAGAATCTGTGACGAACAGTGTTCGTTACTGAATAAATATCCAAAATAAATATGCAAGTATAAAAGAATCCATGTGGATAAATATATAATATGAGAAAAGTAAGAGATGACTGAAGATACAATGATGGTGCCGTATAAATAAAAATCCTAAAGGCACTTATAGCAACTGTTCATGAAGGGTTGTGTCCCTTAGTTAACTATTATTTATTATTAATATTATTTTTTAATATATATATATATATATATATTACAGAATCTCCCACTGAGACTGAAATGCCTTGTGCTGAAAGAACCACAACCATAATGGTTGAATATGTGAGGAATACACAACCAGGCAGAACAATAGAATGAATCAAGACGGAAAGAAAATGCTCACATCCAAAACCCTAAAAGCATGGCATCAGATACTCAGAAATAGAAATAACAATTGCAGATTTCAGTACTAAAAATACAGAGATTTTAACCAGAAATCCTTCCTAAAATGGGACTGCACCTGCCTAGTATCATGTCAGAGTTAGCATGGCAAGTAGATAAGATAAAATAGTAAATACGATCAGATAATTTTATTTATGTCGACAAGTAACCAAAATAAATCAATGGGACTAAAGAGTACAACAAGCTGTGATAGTAATGTGAAAGATATTAGAAAGATGAATTAAAGCGCACAAAGGCAAAAGTAAAGCAAAAAGGAAATAAAAACTTGCAATAATGCGAAGAATTTGAATTCCCATTGGGGATTCATTGAAATATCTAAAACCACACCCTATAACTATCTGTTTCCAGTTACTTGTAAAACCTCACCTACCTACGTCACATCATTACACACTATTTACAAAGATGACCATGATAACATTAAAGTTGGATCACTTAAAATTTATTTTCATGTTGTTACTCTCACACTTCAAAATAGAATGCCATCAAAAGACCTATAAAATGAAACCATAAACATTTCAAATATTATATGCATGATGAGTGGTTTTGTTATTTAGTTTAATAGTTAAAACATGTATAATTCCACAAGGTTGTCAAGTAGGTCTAGCTTGGGTGGTTAAGAGGAGATGTTATCCTCCCCAACCAAGTTTAAATCCTGCTTTTGACTTGTTTTCCCCTCCTCGGCAGATTGGGCGTAGCAAGGTACCAGCAATCTCACTCTCACTTAAGTGTGGGACTGGACGTTTCCAAATATTTTACAGCTATAGGGGTTAGCTCAACCAGTTGTCCGCAATGTTATTGGGCATTGGGCTAGTTCTGTGCCAGCAGGTACCATGCTCGAGTCCCCCTGAGTTAGGTGCACTAGTCTACACTGACAGGTTTACGGTTTACCAGGGATGACAAACGAATGTGCAAAAACATCCCTTAGGTTTCCCCGCAAGGTTTTCTTTGGAAAAATAGGTATAATTCCACAAGGAAACAAAAAATATCTATAACGATCACAACTTTTAAAGTTTCATCTAACACTCCATAATGGATGGAAGATATAATTCCATAATGCCTAGTATTATGCAGTGGTATTCAAACAATTTTAGGTTTCAAATAAAGGTGAACAGTCACGAACATATTACTACAAGAACACAGTGCATCTCTAAGAGCACTATAATATCTCTTATAACTCATGAATTGTGACAAATAATATGCCATCAAAAATTCATATTTTATTGAAAATTAGTATCTATAGAGAATCTGCCGATTTTCCATTGCTTTTAAATGTCATCTATCACATTATTTCAGAGAGCTTTCTTATATAAAAGAACCACAATCACTGATCACTAAATATATAGACGGAGAAATCTAACCTCTTCTGGAACACAGATGTGTTTATAAGAAGGGTGTATAATCCATGTTTAGAATCTGGTGTTCCCTCAGTCAGTGCTCCGTAGCACAACACAATTAATTGTCGAAGATCCTTCGAAAGTGTGACCTGTGTAGCAATTAATACAAATGAGAAATAGACCACATTGAATAAAGCTTCTTGCTCATGTCAAGGTGACAAATGTACCAATCAAGAAAACAAATTACTTTCCTCTCGATTCTGAGATTCAGAGACAAACCTTCCAAGAAGTTCAAATTAAATTTAAAATTTTATAATACTGAAATAAAATTATAAATGAACATATAGAAACAATCGTTGAAGCAAACAGGATTAAGCCTACACTATCTTATAGGATGAAGGAACCATATTGCCTCACACTGACGTCAGGAATAAATAATGACTAGCCTTTATTGTGATCTAATTGATCCCAAAAACAGAATCCATTTAGCCCTTTTATTTCAGCAACGACTGCTTTCAACCATGTTGCTAAAAACAAAAAGTGACAAGAATAGGATATGCCTCTTCGCTGAGGAATACAACAGGCATTAAGCATTCCCTTCAGATGTTATTGATGTATGTATTTAGCAATCATTTACTACTTTTATGTGCTTTGTGAATACAAAATAGTTTCTTTATTCAAGACCCAATCCAATAATTCCTTGGTAGATAAGATAAGACAAGATTATTTTTACCAATGTGTTCCATTGGTCTATTAATCAGAAAGCCGCAGATTTTCCTATTCAAACAGAAATTAATTTGGTGTTTGCATATATATTTAACTGTATTTATATTTGCTCAATAGAGATCAATACATATTACATTTTTTTTCGTATTTTATGATAGCCATCCCGTGTTGCCCATTTCTGTCAATCTCTTGAAAAGGCCCCAATTCCTATTTTTCCAAAAATTTGTCCCCAATTCCCACATCCCCAAAACTTGGTGAAACATAGCAACTCTTATCCTATATCTCCAACCAAGAGCTTTAGCCTTTACTATAGCTTGCTTTTTACTTCTTTTGTTCTTCTTGCAAATTTAAACTCATGTAATCGATAGTGTTCTATGTTAGAAATTTGGAGCCATTTGGTTGTTCTTCCTCGTTTTGCCAACGTAATCCTCCTGTACAGATGCACATGCACTTTGTAGACCATCCCTTCAATATTGAGAAATTATATTAATTAGCCAATTACAGAGAACATGGCCAATTTGCAAAAAATATTCCATAAAGATTCTCAATAATTAAAAATCTATCAACATTTCCTATTGTGAAAGTCGTATTACGAAGGATGACAAGAAAATTCAGGAAAATATTATTTAAAGCTTATAGCTAAAAGAAATATATAATAAGAAATTATGTATTATGTACTATTAAATGGCCATTGGACCATGTCCAACTCAATGAGATCAAATTGGATCATTCCATCATCGTTGGAAAGCTAGGTATGAATCAACAAACAAAAGTCTCATATTTAGTGGACAATGATTCCATTTTCATGAGACAAGAAGCTAGCACTGTAGTTTTTTGTGGAACAAAATCTACATGCACAGAACGATGCTTGAAACCAATTAACAAAAAGCATTGATTTTATTGCACTTATGGGAAGTAAGGGTGTATGGGTCTGGGTTTGTGTGTGTGGAGAGAGAGAAAGAGAGAGAAAGATTACCTTGAACAAAGAAGCATCACGAAGTGTATATGAAATCCCAGTCTCTTTTGAACAACTAATTGGGAGCTCTCCAATGTTCTGTTACCTCAACAACAGATGTGAAATAATTAAAATTTAACATCATACATGTAGCCATAAAAATCCTTTAAACCTTTCTAAAGTACAATAAAAACTACAATCAAGAAAGATGTATCAAGAAAATATATTTTAAAAAGATCACAACACAATTGTACAATATCATGTAAAACACTATTTAAACTTAAAGCTTGCAAGAACAATAATCGTGTTCTTTTTCATTGTTGATACAAGTTTGAAAATGTATCTTATTGAAATTTAATAGATATAAATTGGCAAATCTATACAGATTAGGTTGAAAATGTATTTCAAATGTAACTTGTAAAATTTAATAGATAATTCATAATGTAAAAATCAATACCTGAAAATAATATCAAAAACTAAGCTGTAAGATTGTGAAAGCCAAATATGGTAGGAAAAGAAAGAATTGTTTAATAATAGCAAGATATCAGAATTTATCAAAAACTCAGGTCAAGCTAAGAAATAGGATTCATAAGTTAGGGCCTGCATGTTCCCAATCCATGTGCCAAACATGTAGATTCATGGACACGCAGATCCTATTTCTGACACATTGGGACATGTGTCTTGTGTTAGACGCATGTTCGGCATGTATCTTGTGTCTAATGTATGTTAAACACACGACAGAATTCATGCCCACACATGACCAATCTTGTCCTTCACTCAGGATGACAAAAAAAATGGAAAAAAAAATCAAAAAAAGTGTGGAGATATGTCCTGACGTGTCAAAAAACATGTTTCCACATGTCACAAAATGTGTCTTGATGTGTTTAATGTAATTATAATTCTAAATGTTCAAAACTTTACATCATTATGTCCAAATTTTGTTTCTGTAATGTGTGTGTGTGTGTGCCCTGTGTCTTGTTTTGAAGTGTCTACGTGTCTGTCATAAACCGAATCCCTGTGCCCCCTTGTCCCCATGTCTGGTGACTTAGAGCTCGAGAGATGTAGCCATTAGTGATGCAAGTGGACACTAAGGAAATAGAATATTCATTCTTTTGTTTAATTTGTAATATTTTATAATGTGTTACATTGCCTTGCAACAAGTGCTATGAAAAAGAGTGCTAAATTTTAACATACCTATTCATATAACTGAATCAACTTAAAAGACTTGCCAACATCTTAAAAGAAATGGTTGAAAGGTCTTTTTCTTTATGCAATCTATGAATTAATATTTTCATTTACAACACTAGCAATTGTTGAAACTTTGAAAAGTATAAAAACAAGTTTCAAGAGTTTAATTGTTGAAAACTTGAATCTTCCCAATAAGATTTCATCCATCCAACCATTGAGAAAATTAACAAATCCATTAAGGATTGGGTGAATGAAAGCTCAATAATATCCAGAGTTACCTTTTTCTACATGTTTTGTAAAAATAACCTAAATACGACGTCGAATGACAAATTTAGCACTAGTGTACTTACCTGACATGCAAGAACAATAGAAGATTCCAATGAAACATCCTATAAGATCCATTCAATATTTTATCCAGTTGGAACAAATCAAAGACATACACGTACTAAACCAAAAAGTCCAACAAAAAATATCAAAAAATCTCATAAATGGAAAGTGGTTGTAATACATCTTTTAGATAGCTTTCAGCTTTTCTTTTTATACTTATCCTATTTTCCTTATTTGTGTTAAATTTTAAGTGCAATAACAATATGGATCACTGAAAGATAAACAAGCATAGCATAGACAACAGTACACAACAAATTTATCCTAGGAAAACCCTCTCACAGTAGAAAAACCCAGCAAACTTCTTCTATATAGATTCGTCAAAATATACAATAGTATCCCTCGTGCAAAGACCCAAAACAAGAAGACTTCCAAAAGCAACTATTCACTTGACTCTATCTCTCCTAGTGATGCGAACTCAATGAGTGAGAGTGGTGACCAAATGAGGAGGTCGAACTCCTCATTTATACTAATCAATTGACTTGACCTTTTTACCAAACAGGGCCGACTTGACTCTCCTAACTGGGCGGACCTGTACAATTTACAATAAAATATTATTTTCTAGATCTTTCCAGGATGACCTAACAGTTAGGGTTTACATTGACTCTTTCAATGACTTTTACATGATCAATTACATCAATAATAATCCCCGTAGGGTGTACTGAAGCTAACAATCCGTTCCTTCACACAAATAATTCACCAAAACACTTGGTAAATAAGATAAGCCATTAATGGGCCAAAATATATAATAATATTGAATAGATAAAAGATAATAAGATGATAGGATATTACAACATAGCTCGCCTTTAATATGGCTTGAGCGTTCCTAATGAAGGGTTATGTCCTTTCACATTAAAAGCTAACTACTCTAATGATTAACAATTATTATTTATTTAATATGCCATTTATATTCGTAGCATTGCCACTCTCTTAGAAAGGCTTTGTCCTCAAAGCCTTATAATTTTGTCGCATTGTTCTTTGCGATGTCATGGCTGACGAAACATGTCGATACGAACTGCTAAGTGTAGAGCATAACTTCCGGTATGTGGATGGGTCAATCCATCCCAAATTGATTTGTTGCTGACTGTTGGGATTCCCCACTGATCTGTTGTCAAGAGCTTTGATCATATTAGTACCATCGTCTTTCGACATTTCCCACTTTTCAGAATATCGGTTTTAATGGTTGGGGTGTCGATAGGGAATTTTCACAATGTCATTTTCTTTTACGAGTGTCGTCCTTTGAAAATTGATCTGAGTTGGAACTTGTATTTTTGTCCCTTGAGGTTTTAAGGTTTCGTTCTGTATTTTTTCCAACTTGTTTTCTAACTGCATGTTATCATTTTGAAACTTCTTAATCACTTCTACTTGCGATTTTCTGTCATTTTCAGACTTCTTAAGTTGTTCCTTAAGATCTTCATTATGACTTCTGATGCAACTATTTTCTTCTTGCTTCTCTAGAAGTTTCCCTTCAATGTCGTCCATAGATTGTTCTATCTTTCGGCTATTTTTCAACTTCTTAATTTTTGTGACTAGTATCTTAATATGATTTCTTAGTCTGAAAATTTCTTCAGCATTGTTGCATAATGCTTTATTACTCTTTGCGATCTCTGACTTATGTATCTTTTTAGAGTCGTCATTTTGTTGTTGAAGAACTTTTATCTGTTGTTGACAATGGCCGACCTCTGATTCTTGACTTTCTAATTTATGTCGTATCTGCGTTAGTTCTTCATCTTTGTCGCTAACGATTTTGTTCAAGCGAATTATTTCTGCTTCGTAATTATTTATTTCCTTCTTTATATCTTGATTTCCTAACCTCTGATTGAATTCATTTTCGGCTTTTAATTCACCAATTTGCGCATATAATTTTTCTATACGCCTTTCCTGGTTAGAGATTTTTATTTCATGGTACCTTTCTTGTAATTCAATTCTTATTTCTGAACTGTTATTTATGTCGCACAATTCTTCATTGTCTTTTCGATAACGTTTTAACTTGGCTTCTAATTTCTCTATTTGTAGTCGCAAACCAACTTCCATGGTCTTGACTTGTTCGGTGATAGATGGTCTTTCTTTGATTTCTTCAACGATAGATAGTCCTCGACTTTTTCGATGATAGAGGGTCTTGACGTTTTTAACTAGTCTTCCTTTGACTTTTTCTTGATTTGTCTTCTTCAATGATTCTTCCTTTGATTTTAACTTTTTTTTGGACTTCTTCCGGTCTTCTTTTCGGTATTTCTTATCTTTCTTTTTTTGTAATTAATAATTGTGAAACTATTATTAAATAATTATTATTATTATTATTTGTAATAATAATATCACTATGAAGTTTTTGCATAGGTAAGGGTGAATGAAGTAAAAAATATATATAATATAATAATATGATTATTATTATAATTATATAATTTTAATTTTATGGTAAACTTTTGATAATAATTTTTTTAATAAAAACAAAATGGTAATAATATTAAATATTATATAATAATATTTAATTTATTATAATAATTTTTTTTAATTAAAATTTGTATATTTTTTGAATTAGGGTTGAAGGAGGGAATGGCGGCCTGGAAGGAGAGGCGGCGATGGAGAGGAGGGCTCGTGGCAGGCTTTAAGGAGGAGGCGTGGGGGAGACGTGGTGGATGGGACAAGGGCAGCAACGGGAGGGAGAAGGGCAGCGACGGGAGGGAGAGGCGCTGGCAGTGGAGGAGGGCGCTGGTATAGTGTGGGATTTTCAGGCGTTGAAAGGGTGTCTGTAGGCGCGGGCGTGACAGTGGGAGTTGGCAGGCGCGAGCGGAGAGGTGAGAGCAGGAGCAGGAGTCGGGGCCGTGGACGCCGGAGTGGAGGCGAAGAGCAGTGCAGCGAGGGAAGGGAGGGAGCTGTACGCAGGGGGAGCAAGTTGGGGAGGACGCGGGGGCGTGCAGCCGACAGGAGGTGGACGTAGCAGGGGTTGGAGGCAAGGCGCATGGGGAGAAAGCGAGCAAATGGGAGCTAGGAGCTGTGCTTGTAGGAAGGGCATGGAAGGAGGCACGTAGAGAGGGGTGGGGTCTGCAGGTACAGGAAGGGAGTACGTAGGATATGAAGTTTTGTGGAGGATGTAGCAAGGAATATGGCAAGAGGAGGAAGAATGGAGTGGGGGGGATGAGAGCACGGGAGGAAGTGGAGCAGGGACAAGAGTTGTGATGCGCAGGTGGATAGATCCGCCAAGGTGGTGAGGAGTAGCAGTCGAATCCTCTTTTTTCTTTTCTTTTCTTTTTTCTTTTTTTTTCTTCTCGATAAATTCAAATTTTTTGGGATTTAATGGCCAATGGCCAGTTCTGGATCAAGGATCCTTTTAAATCAGAGAAACTCTGAGGAGTATGGCCAACGACCTAAATCGGATATTTTCCCAAGGAGGGGCTTTGATACCAAATGAAGCTAACAATCCGTTCCTTCACACAAATAATTCACCAAAACACTTGGTAAATAAGATAAGCCATTAATGGGCCAAAATACATAATAATATTGAATAGATAAAAGATAATAAGATGATAGGATATTACAAAATAGCTCGCCTTTAATATGGCTTGAGCGTTCCTAATGAAGGGTTATGTCCTTTCACATTAAAAGCTAACTACTTTAATGATTAACAATTATTATTTATTTAATATGCCATTTATATTCGTAGCATGTACAATACAAATGATACAAATGACACAAATAATACAAATAAGAATATCTTTCGAAGTTACATTCTTTAACACTCCCTGTTAACAAGGAAGGTATTCTTCTGACACCGTCACCATCATCTTCTAGTTGCTACACTTCTTGTACACGGACTATTGACATCTCCCGAATCTATATATCATAAGAAGTTTAAGAGAGCCATCCCTTTTTCATGCTGGATGTGCCTTGCAATGCCAGCCCTTTTTCATGCTGGATGCAACTCTCCACAAAGCCAGCCCTTTTTCATGCTGGATGTGGCCTAGATCTAATCTAGGACTTTCATGTTAGGATCTCCCCTTGGTGATCGACCAGTCATACTGGGATCCAACCCCTGGAGATACAACCAACCACACTAGAGTCCACCAATCAACATGCACTCACTCAATCCAGTCCGTCGGAGAGCCTACTGCACCCTACTGCACCCCTAGTTTTAAAAATTGGTGAAATCGGTTTGCTAATCGGCCGATTCACCAATTTACTAGTATTCCGGTTCAAACCGGTATCCAAGCCGAATCGGGGGACCGGTTTAACCGATTCAAGTAAAAAATTGATCCGGCCAGCTACCTCCCACCGGTTTGACCGATTTAAGTAAAAAATCGGTCCGGTTTTATGCGTGCCAGCCCGTGTTAAAACAGGGTTTTTTTTTATAATTTAAATTTTAAACCTAAACTACTACTAACCTACCCAACCCGACCCCTATTGCACTTAGAAGTTAGCAGCGGCCGTGTGGAGTCTTCGGAGCAGCGTGGAGTGGACGCCGTGGGCATCGTGGTCGTGGTCTATGCAGTGTACAGCGACCAGGACGGTGGAGTAGTGGGCTCAGGGCTGGACTAGTGTGCAGTGGGACGGTGCCAGTGTGCAGTGAGAGCGTTGTGTGCACTGTGGGCACCGACAGACTCGGGAGAGTGGGAGTGTGGCCCTGTGGGGACTTGGGCGACTCGAGACTGGGAGTGTGGTGACTGTGGAACAAGCTACAGCAGCACATTGGATATTTTGTTTCTAATGCTATGGAATCATGAATTAGAATCTTGAAAATGTTGTTTTTCTTAAAAAAAAAATATTTTATGTATTTTTTAGCAAACCGATTCATTAAATTCAAATCGACCGATTCATTATCGATTCCGATTCCGATTCCGATTCCGAGTTGACCCTCAACCGATTCTGAGTCCGATTTCGATTTTTCAAACTTTGACTCCACCAATTCAACCCAGTACATCGGGGAACCTACACTGGCATCTCCCCTAGTGATACCACCCCTAGAGATACGACCAGTAACCAGTACAGAGCCAGTCCTTTTTCATACTGGATGTAGATATCCTACAAAGCCAGTCCTTTTTCATACTAGATGCACACCACTACAGAGCCAGTCCTGTTTCATACTGGATGTAGATATCCCGTAGAGCCAATCATGTTTCATACTAGATGCTCACCACTACAGATCCAGTCTTGTTTCATACTGGATGTAGATATCCTGCAAAGCCAGTCCTGTTTCATACTGGATGCTCACCACTACAAAGCCAATTCTGTTTCATACTAGATGTAGATATCCCACAGAGCCAGTCATGTTTCATACTGGATGCTCACCACTACAGAGCCGGTCCTGTTTCATACTGGATGTAGATATCCCGTAGAGCTGTTTCATACTAGATGGTCACCACTACAGAGCCAGTCCTGTTTCATACTAGATGTATATATCCCGTAGCGCCAGTCCTGTTTCATACTGGATGTAGATATCCCGTAGAGCCAGTCATGTTTCATACTAGATGGTCACCACTACAGAGCCAGTCTTGTTTCATACTGGATGTATATATCACGCAGAGCCAATCCTGTTTCATATTGGATGCAACTGTCCTGCAAAGCTGGTCCTTTTTCATACCAGACGCAATTGTCCTCTTCCACGAACCAAGCAAGCCACCTGGTGGGTCCAGCGCAGGATCTCCATTACGTTACACACTACAACTACCTGTGTTACCTCACCGCTCGTCCAGATCCTCTCGTAGCCTAGGAGACTTAATTGTGTCACATGACCCATGACTACCTGCTACATCATCCAAGCTCATCACTCCCTCTTGATCTTGACCACTCCAAGCTTGTCCCTAAAGTACTCGAACTTCACTCTCGACAGAGGCTTAGTCAACACATCAGCTATCTGCTCCTCTATTGCTATATACTGGAGTCTCACTACTCCCTTCTACACCATATCCCGGATATAGTGATACCTGATCTCTGTTAGATTTTATGGTAACTTCAGGATGTCCTCCATGATTCAGATGCCTTGCATGGAGGTACATCAGCTGTATAGGCATCAGTATGGAATAGAGGGTGAGATACACTCTACTCAGTCACATGAGTCCATTGGTGGATGCATGCGGACCTTCCGAGGTGTTTTTCCCTTTGCATGCATGAGATTTGCATGACCTATCAGTGATTAAAAGTTGCATGCACCGAGAATTAGGGTTTTGGTAAACATAATTCATCGATGAGATTATATATAGAGGCAGGGGGTTCCCAAATGAGGTTGCTCAGTTGCTTTATCAGAGAGTGATAGATCAGGAGTGAGGAGGGCGCACTTGTGCATGCAGAGCGACTTTCTGAGAGAGAGAGGAGCTGTTGCAGGAGGGAAAGTGGTCAGATCTGAGTTGGATCAGTGACCACTAGCTCCAGAGGCAATAGGCGCCCAGTACTGTGGGCTGAGAGAACTCATCAATGTGGTTTCTGCTCAATTTAGAGGAGGACGTGTTCCAGCAGAGGAGGGGCGCATTTCCTGAGGAGAAAGGAGCTCATTTGGAGCCCGATTGACCGATTCAGAGTCTGAGACATTCAGGATAGTCTTGCCTCAGTGTTTGAGGAAGGTTCGTGGTTCAGAGCTAAGATATGTTGAGCTCTGGTTCAGTACGAGCATCAGACATCCAAAGGGGAGGGCGCATTTCTCCATGCAGAGGAGGGCACATTTTTTAGGGAGAGCAGTTGGTTGTCTTCAGAGCAGAGCAAATCAGAGCAGTGTGATAGAGAGAGGCAGTACAGTCAGGGGCACCTGCAGAGATTCTCAGATCCAGTTTGGCAGTTAGGGCACATTCTTCCAGTGAATGCATCAGCTGATGCATGCAAATCTAGACTTTGTCCTATTCATGGATTGAGTTACTGTTGAGGTAACACTGTATTGTATTTGCTTGTTTATATATATGCTCTGGGCTCAAGAGAGAAGATAGCCCCACAGATTGTTGGTTTTCCCCGTTTGGGGTTTCCAGGGTATATGCAGTGTTTATGTGTGATTGCATGTGTTTAAATGTTGTAAAGAGATCTAGTTGTTGAGTTTGCATGCATCAGCTGATGCATGCAAATCTAGAGTTTGTCCTGTTCAGGGATTGAGTTACTGCTGAGGTAACACTGTATTGTATTTGCTTGTTTATATATATGCTATGGGCTCAAGAGAGAAGATAGCCCCACAAATTGTTGGTTTTCCCCGTTTGGGGTTTCCAGGGTATATGCAGTGTTTATGTGTGATTGCATGTGTTTAAATGTTGTAAAGAGATCTAGTTGTTGAGTTTATATCTTTATGAGTATACATTGATATACGAGACTCAAACCGCTTGAGATCTCAGGGTGATTCAGAGGGAGTAGTGATCTGTGGATCTAATATTTACATGGTATCAGAGACATGGTAAGGGTCAGGAAGGGCAATCACACAAAGATCAGTGAAGATAGAGACCAGATCTGAAGAGCACAGTTCAGATCTAAGGTTGAAGATGTCAGATCTATCAGATCTGTGAGTTCAGTGGTTAGATATGAGATAGATCTGCCAGATCTGTGATCAGGAGAGATTCTTGTTCACTGTGGGTTACAGTATTTCAGTTCATAGAGTATGGCCACTAGCTTGAGAGTGGAGGACCGGTTGGATGGGGGCTCCAAATATAGTGCATGGAGGGCACATATTACACTCTTGCTGAAAGAGTGCGAATTGTGGGATGTTGTGAACAGCACAGTTGCAAATCCAGTTACAGTTCCTTCAGATGTTACTACCAAAGTAGTATATGATAAAAAGAATGTGAAGGCACAAAGGATCCTACTTGATGCTATCTTCATCACCTAGCTTCTCTTCTCTGGCTGCAATCCTTACTTCCTCTTGAGTGCAAGATTCCAAAAGTGCATTGAACAAGATGAGTTTCTTCCTTGAATATATGACTCCCATGATCTTGGAAGACCATTTAGGGTAGTCATCACTAGTTCTACATTTTCAACTTCACCTCCAATTGCATTCAATTGATCTCTGATGCTGGATACCCTTGTGAAGTAGGATTGGATACTTTCATTGTTCTGCATCTTCATAGCCTTGAGTTGAGTCCTCAAGGTCATCCTCCTATTGGTGTTGGTTCCTTCAAATAGTCCCTTCTGAGCATCAAACATCTCTTTCGGAGTTTTCAGAGATGAGATGTGTGGGATCAAGTGATCCTTGATGGAATCATCTATGATCCTCTTAGCTTTGATTAGGTTCTTCTTTTGTTTTGCTTTCTCCTCATCTCCCTCTGGCTCTGCAACTACTTCTGTGACATACTTGCCCAATTCATGTTCTTCTAGGATGAGCATCACCATATACTTCCATGCTCAGAAGTTCTCAGAACCTCAAATGGAAATAGAGAGAGAATAACTTACAACATAAGATGCTCCAGTCAGAAGTTGATTTCTATGATCTGGCTTCAAGAGGTCCTAGGGTTTGTTACAAAAACCCTAATTTTTCAACTTCTGGATCTTGGAAATCTGAGAGGAGGAAAAGATGCGCCTCCCCAAGGCGAGTTGATCAATGTACTCCTTTACCTAACTTTGTGAACTGATTCGCCAAAAATTTGATGCCCTAGTTCTTTGAGCTGTAGTGGTGGACCCAAAAATGAAAATTCTTGGAATTGAATTCTGCTTCGATACGCCCTAGTGAGGCAAGTTGAATGCACCCTTTTTTTCAGCTGATCTATGGAGACTTCTTCCGTGAATAAGAAACCCTAGTTTTTGCAGTTGCAGCAACTGCACAATGTTTTCTTTCAGGCCTGCTCTGAAACCATGTTAAATTTTAAGTGCAATAACAATATGGATCATTGAATGATAAACAAGCACAGCATAGACAATAGTACACAACAAATTTATCCTGGGAATACCCTCTCGGGGCAGAAAAACCCAGCAAACTTCTTCTATATAGATTCATCAGAATGTACAATAGTATCCCTCGTGCAAAGACCCAAAACAAGAAAACTTCCAAAAGTAGCTATTCACTTGACCCTATCTCTCCTAGTGATGCGAACTCAATGAGTGAGAGTGGTGACCAAATGAGGAGGTCGAACTCCTCATTTATACTAATCAACTGACTTGACCTTTTTACCAAATAGGGTCGACTTGACTCTCCTAACTGGGCCGACCAATACAATTTAATAAAATATTATTTTCTAGATCTTTCTAGGTCGACCTAACAGTTAGGGTTTACATGGACTCTTTCAATTACTTTTACATGATCAATTACATCAATAATAATCCCAGTAGGGTGTACAATACAAATGATACAAATGACATAAACAATACAAATATGAATATCTTCCAAAGTTACATTCTTCAACAATTTGGATGAGTTATATTTACATAGCCATGTATGCAATATTTGCATGTCTCTTGTGCTAATCTTGTACATGCTATTTCCACTTGTTTGGACATACTAAATATGTACCCATTGTACTCTTAAGATATAGACCCATTTGATAGAAGACTGCACATATTGTACAGGTGGAAAATACTTGTCCCTTGTGCACATTCATGTTCACCTGCCTCTCACGTTTTTAGTTGTGCAGAAGCATCAATCGGTATTAAAACCTAATATTAGGCTTGTTAACACTTTAACCCGTTTGGTTCCAAGGAAACTAGACACAGTGCACTGTTACCATGCACATTGCATCGTTATCATGCACTATCTCCCTGCACTTCGGTTAATGCTTGCTAACCAAAGGGGGCAATCCCTAGTGACTTTAGAGGTCAACTAATAATCGAACAAAAAGACCAATAAATTTTTAAACTTAGATAAAACTTGTTGTCTTAAAAAATCTGAATATGAGAATCAAAAAACAGTGAGCTGATAGATGATTTAACGGCTGAAAATGCATGGAAATCAATGCAAAAATTCATTGAGTTTGGGCATGCAAATGACTACCTTCATATGTCTAAAGAAAAAAAATTGAATGTTGTGGGTGAAACTTCGTTCTTTAGTGCAAAATAGTAATGAAAAGTAAACCAATGCTTTTATGGAGTCAAAGAGAAGGAAGAAACAAGAAGGAAAGAAAGTGAATCAAGTGGAAGAAGGCTTGAGGCCTATTGACTCAAGTCCTGTCAAGATCGATATTAGTAATTATGAAAGCCTAAGACAATAGAAGTTTCAAAACATGAAAACATGTAACAGTCGACAAAGAAATTATGCCTTTATTATCACAAACTGTAGGAAAAAACAAAGTCTTGATACTAGATAGGTCTAGACAACACTAATCCAAGGTACAAATCACTTTCTTGAATGGGACAGTACTAGTCACGGCCCAGCAAAGTCGATTCTCCACAACTTGTACTCCACACTAGTAGACAATATCCTCCATGACTTGTACTCCAAGCTAGTAGCCAATATCAATCTCTCTAGGAAGAAAGAGGGAGGAATGCACAGCTTGTTAAACTTAGTGCAGCTGCGAGACCCATTCTCAGAGAGAATGGTACCCTAGTCAGTTAACTAGGGTTCCTGGTCAAGTTAACCAGGTAGAGTAGAGAGTAAGACCCTAGAAGGTACCCTAGGCCCCCCAGCAGTCTCCTAGGGTTCTTAGTCCGGGACCAAACAGGTTGATGCCATGGCAAAGTCCCTAGAATGTGACTAGGGCCCCTATTTGTCTCTAGGGTATTCTGGTATGGGACTAGACAGTTTCTTGGTCACAAGGACCAAGCAGATCCTATTGGTTGAGACAGAGACATCTTGGTCTAGGACCAGCCAGATTCTTGGTCACGAGGACCAAGTAGGTCCTGCGGGTGGTTTCAGTCTAGGACTGAAAGCTCAGCCTGGGGCTGAGAGCCATTCCTTGAGAATGGAGGTTCTTGGTCAGTTACCAAGATGATGATGTGTGATGTCCTCTTCTCCTAGGTCTTCGAGATGGATGAGTTAGATGGCCTTCTCAAGGGATTGGCCACCCCTTGATGAAGCCACTAACATTTGACCAAAGGAGCAATATAGAGGACCACGTGATCACACCATCCAATGTGGACCATTCCTTATACAATGATGATGAACTTTCAGGTTATATCGAACACTTGTACATTTGAGAGAGAGATGATTGGTTGTACCCCAGCTTGGTTGATTGACATTTGGTCTTTACACCTTGTTGATTATTTGTCTTGTGGTACCTTTTCTTTGACTTGTGGTTAATAGGGTCATTTACCCACCTTGAGTTATCTTTTGATTTGTACCACCTTTAATGTTTTTGGTCCTATGGGTACTATGGTTGTTTGTCCACTTTGTGGTTTACCCTTGTCCTAGGGGATATGGGTCATGTACCCACACTTATCTTATATTGGGTCATGTATTAATCCTTGTACCCTCACCTAAATGACCCTAGTACCCTACTTATGTTTTATGTTATTAAAATTGACTTTTCTTTTTCTTTTTCTTTTTTCTTTTTTTATTATTATTTTTTTATATTTGATATTTTATGATTTTTATTTTTTTTAAGTGGTACCTTTCTAAATTGATGGAACCCTAACTTAAATAAAAAAATTATTTAAAGATCTTTCTAGAAGAACCAAATCCTATATATTAAAGACTTCTCTTTGGCATTTCAATCATCATTACATTTAGCTCTGCTCCTTTCTATGCTTGACGTGAAGGTTATCACAGCTGTCTTTCTGACTTTTAATGTCACCCACTTGCTGATCAAGTTCAGATCTGTTTTTTGATGTTATTTTTTATTGATATGCATCCAGGGTTTAATCTGTGATTAGATTGAAGAAGGTCATGATGTTGTTAACTTTGAGTTTTGCCCTCTCTCTGCTCATCCATGTTTTTGGGAATCTGGTCTGCCTTTCTGAAGGTTAAACTGAATCAGGTCTGCTGCTAAAGAATCCGATCTGCTTGTTTAGAGTTTCGAGTTGCCTGCTAGGGCCTTGGGTTGAATCTGATCTGCTGGTTGTGTGTTGACTGTGACTAATTATGCTTGACAGGAAGTCCGATCTGTTGTGTATAAGCTTGCTTGGGGTTCCGATCTACCTTGTTGCTCTACCTGAGATCTGATCTACCTGTTAACAAGACAGATCTATTGTTATATGTTGACTGAGATCCATTTCTGTTGTTTAAGGCCTACCTAGGATCCGATGTACATGTTATGAGACCATTGGTGGAGGTCGTGAGGCAGTTCTGGTCTTTTACCTATTCGTGATCTACCTAAGGTCTAATCTCTCTGCTTGGTGCACTTTTGTGGAGGCCATGAGGCCTGAGGGTTTCACTCAGTCTGCTAAGCATATAATTCTGGTAGTCACACCTTATTAGAGTCAGATTTATATTACTGGGACTTGATTTGTTATACTATGTACTGAGAATTTGTCATGGGTAATTTTATGACTTGATCTTTTGTGCAAAGTTTTTGATCGAGATTATCATTGTGTTTTCTGACTGTCTTTGAGCATTCATGTTTGACTGTATCTCAACCTCTTCATCTCTCTCTCTCTGGTTTGTACTTACCCTCTAGTAGGGTCAGCTGGTTCCTAATGATTGACTGACCTCTTAGAGGCACAATCCTTTTCGGAAAGTAAATTTTCTTAGTATAAAACAGAAAGGGTTCTACACTCCAGGTAAGTACCCTAACTTGCTAATTAGAATTATTGTTGATTACATGTTACTGAAGATTACTTTAACACAGTGATCCAATTGGTAGTGTTAAAGATGAAAAATTGAAAGAGATGAAAATTATGTTTCAGTACTATTTACTATTGTACTATTTCGTTTCAGTATTATTTTGTTAAAAGTAATTTTTGCATTAAAGTACATTGATTTTTATTCGTTTGCATCTAACCCTAACCCTAACCAAAATTTAACATGGTATCAAAGCTTGAGTCTTGTATCCAACTCTGTTTGCAGGCTAATAGAATCTACGTAGATCCTAAGGTAAGGGTTTGTATCCTAATCAACTTGACTACAAGTTTACAAGTGTACTTGGCAAGTTGATTGTAAGGGTTTGAGATGGCTTCTAACTCAGTGAAGGCAGGAGATAGGCTTGAAGGAGCCTCAAACTTTAATGCATGGAAGGATAGGGTCTTGAATATTTTGGAGGAGAGTGACTTGGATGAATTGGTCACTAGGGTTGTGAAAGAGCCCTCAACAACTCAAGGAAGAGCAACATTTAAGAAGCAATCCAAAGCAAAGAGGGTCATTTTTTACTCAGTTAAAGACAATTTGATGCATGTGATAACTCCTCTAAGGATAGCTAAGGAATGCTTTGATGCCCTAGCAAATCTCTATGAGAAGAAGGCACCTACTCAGAAGAGGATCTTGAAGAAGCAACTTCGTTCATTGAAGATGGAGGGGAAGGAATCAGTTGCCTCCTTCTCAAAGATTGCTCAGACAAAAGATCAACTCATGGCAATTGGAGTTGAAGTAGATGATGATGATCTTGTGCAAACAGCAGTAGATGGTCTTCCTACATCTTTCGAGACATTTCTTTCAGCAGTGAAAGGAAGAGAAATACAACCAAGCTTTGATAGGTTGTGGCATGATTGCTTAAAAGAAGAAGGTAGAATTAAGAGTAGATCTAGGCCTCCCGCTGAAAAGAATCATGCTCTTGCTGCCAAGACAAAGAAAGGAAGAAGCTTCCCTCAGCACCAAAACAAAGGTAAGGGACCTCAAGGTAAGCCTTTTCATAAGTCAAAAGCAAGATGTTTTAAATGTAACAAGCTGAGTCATTATGCAAACAATTATAGAAATCCTCCTAACAGAAATTGGCATAAAGGGAAGCATCATGCTTCAGCTGCTACAGAAGAAGAAGAGCCTCAACAAAAGAAATCTAAAGCTGAGACCAAAGAAAAAGATCAAAGAGAGTTCTTCTTGATTTCAGCACTCTCGTGATCCATCTCCAACTCATCAGACTCATGGTGGATTGACAGTGGGGCCACCAAGCATATGACTGGATACAAAAGGGATCTCGTGGGTTATAAGGCCAAGAAGTTCAATGAGAAAGTGGAGATGGGAAACAGAAGTACCTTTGCAATAAAAGAAGTTGGTTCAACTGCCTTAAGCTTGACTCAAGTACGTTAATTCATGTTAAGGAAATTTTATATGTTCCTGGTTTAAAGAGGAATGTTCTTTCAGTGGCAATTTTAGAAGACAAGGGATTCTCTGTAGCCTTCTCAGAAGGAAAGGCACTGATATGGACTAAAGGTGGAAATATGAGCTTAGCTATTGAGATTGGTGTCTGTGAGGGGGACCTTTACAAGGTCTCGGGACATGTTGTTAAATCTCTAATGAATAACCCCTGTCAAGTTTCAAAGATCAAGAGGAAGTCTTCCAGTGACTCAAATATGGAAGCTTATGAGACATCTTGTTCAGAGAAGCAGAGGGAGAAGACCAAGAAGCCTTCCGTTGATCTCATTAAGGAGCCTATTGAGAAGCTCCAAGGGTACTCCAGTGCGAGCCATGTCACTGATTCAAGATCATCCATTGATGTGAAGATAGCCAAACTTCAAGTTTGGAGATATGCTACGATAGAAGGTATTCAGTTGATAATGGATAATGATATGTGGAAAGTGATTCTCAGACAACAAGGGAAGTTAGGTGTAACTTCCAAGTGGATCTATAAGATCAAGGTATTTGCTGACATTTAGAGCTCTTTGAAATTCTCAGAAAAACCTGTATTCTATGACAGGTTGTTTCATCATGACAAGGACATGGTGCAGTTGTCAGATGTGTTGACTAAGCCTCTGTCCTCGACAAGCTTAGTGTTGCTAAGAGGGAATTTTAAAATTAGTGCAGCTGCGAGACCCATTCTCAGAGAGAATGGTACCCTAGTCAGTTAACTAGGGTTCCTAGTCAAGTTAACCAGGCAGAGTAGAGAGTTAGACCCTAGAAGGATCCGTACAAGTTAGGGTTTCTGCCTCTTCCAGATATCAGTCATACACAGGTGACCTGGGAAAAAAGGTGATATCTCGGGCTAGGAAGCTCCAAATGAAATTTCGTAAAAAGTGACAGGTAGGGCACGGACTGTACTTTCACAGGTCCTCTTTTCATAGGCCAAAGTTGAACCAGTGACACGTGGCATGCCGTACAAGTTCGCTCTCCTGTTTTAGCCCATAAACAAGTCACGTTGCGACACTTGGCATAACTCTCTCTCTCAGAGAATCCAATTGAGGTCAGACCTGTGGGGTTGGAAAGATGACAGGTCAGGCTACCACGGGCCGAAGTTGCAAACCCTACAGATCCGAAGTTTCAGAGATGCACCAGAAACAATACAGCACATCTGAAATGGCTAAACGGAGGAAATCAAAAATGAGGAGGAAGAAGCTCTCACTTGGGGTTTTCAGTTCTTAGGTCTGGAAGGACCTGATACAATGTTGGAGACACCTGATACAACATTGGAAGCTTTGATAATGGAGTTGGAATCCATTCATATTGATCCTCCATCAAAATGTTGTGGCAAGAAGGAGATTTGAAGATTAGGGTCTCCAAGTAAGAAGAAACCCTAGCAAAATTGGGAGACTCATAGGGCAGTGATGAAGAAGGTTTAAATGGCATTGATATCCTATCATCCTAGCACCATGAACATACATAAGATGTTTACAAGTGATCTACCTTGGATGGTTAGGGTTTTACCCTTATAGAGAAGACTACTCGACAGGTATGACTTGAGAAGGCACAGGTATGTTTTGAAATCTGATTCTTGATTAAGTTCATAATATGTTTGTCTTCATGTTATTGAGGTTAGTACAATTATGAGTGTTTGATAATGAATGCATGTGAGTGACAGAAGACATTCACTGATTAATTTTATGACACTTATGATTATACTAATGCACCTGTGGTGTTGTATGAGGAGGATGATGTTGTCTACTAACAAGATACAGGTACATCAAGAAAGACAAATCAAGCTCTATGACCATGATGACCTGAAGACAAAGACTCATCCATATTCCTTGATCACATAGAAGCTCTACTTATGAGGTATGCATGACTTTGTTCTACTATGTTTAACTATGCAAATTCTGGCACAAGGTCTTGCTATCACATATATAGTATTCAGGCTACCATACATTATTTTTCTGATTTCTATACACTATTCAGCCAGTTCCCTTGCATTGAGATGTTGAGATGAGCATCTATATTGGATCACTATCAGATCTTGGACAGTATATATTCCCCATGCCATGACTGAGTCTCAGGACACTCAGAGAGATGACTGATGTAGCTATTATACCATTTGTACATGAGCAGTTAGTAGTGCCCAAAGTTACAGTAGCAGTTTCAGAGGACAAATGATGGTTTAGAGGATGAGCATTCAGGTATATGACTCAGCAAGTATATCATGGTGTTGTGGTTATATTGCTTTTATATTCATTCTTATGGCATGTCTTAGCATTTAGTATCATGATCTGGCGATCATATAGATATGTGGACCTGGTTGATCTTGTTATATATATATATATATATATATATATATATATATATATATATATATTATATTGTCCCTACTCAGACTTAGAAGTTCACTATTCATACTCATTGGTTTTACCCTCCTTAGGGAGAATAGAGGTGATCATTCCACCATACCTTGGCTTGCTAGTGTTGGCTCCATTATTCATTGTCTTCATCCATCCAATACCTACGTTTTAGTTTATCACCCTGACTTGCTACTTGAGTAGTGGCATGGAGGATTTTTCCCCACTGCAACCTCTGTGTTGGATGAGCTTCCCTATTTATTGTGTCTCGGCTCTGAGTTGGTGACAAAACTTACCTATGGTGAGTTGGATTTCCTTGAGAAATCCCCCTAGTCACTAAAATTGTGTTGGGTAAACCTAAAACTTTTAGTGCTGCCATGAATACAAAATATAGGAAATGAAATGTTATATCTTGTATGAAAAGCCCGTTCATGCAATGTGTTTCTAAACACACATGAATGAAAGGCAAGCCAAATGAAAATGGCTATGAAATAAAATGTTATATCTTTTGTGAAATCTAAATACCTAGATAAACAAGCTGTTTGTGACACACCTAGAAGTGCTCAGGTAAACAAGTGCCTTAAAAACACACCTGCAGCAAAAAGCATAAATAAATGTAAATCTATGCAATGTGTTTATAAACACACATAGATCAAAGGCTATGGAAACTTTAGGCCCAAAAAACAATGAAACTCAAATGCTATATCAAAATGATCACTGGCCTCATTTGTATTATGGATTGTGTGCATCTGTTAAAGGTGAATAAATACTCCTTGAACAACTTATCCATTTGTGAGACTGCCATTCCCTGTGTTGTTGCTCATTCAGTATATGCTATGGTGTGTATTTCCTTTCCCATATCCAAAGTGTCACAATGCTGAGTCAGTAAGTCATCCTTTGGCCTAGCCAGTTTATTTTAAGCCTTCACCCTTCACTAGCAAATTGATCACAACTATGAAGTGAGTATGGTCTTGAAAGTCTAGTCTGAGTCATAATAATAATTAATGACATTATATATTTGTTGGTGGATCGCCAGTAATGACTACTTTTTGTTATAATTGCTATTTGAATGAATTGTAGAGCATGCATTAACTTTTGACACTTTACAGCAGCTTCCGATGATAGTCTGAGTTATATTTGGTCATGTTGACTTGGTCAAACCTAGTTTGACCAAGGTCAACCACAAGACATGAGATGATTAGACCTTGTGATGATACAAATAGATGATATATGGTCTATGTACATGTACATGATGGTTCTATGCATCAGATGCAGGTTTATGATGATGATTTATGGTTTTCAGCATTATTTGATCATTTACTGATTATTATTTCACCTGTTCGGGCATATTGGATATATTATATGATCATGCAGAGATCCATATGGTGTATGAGTATACATCTTGGATAGATTTGGACCTTCCGAGTCCAATGAGACAGTCTACTTTCAGTTCCGGGCAACTACAGTGATGATTAAGCCTCAGTAGGCTATCCTAGTGCAGTTTTGCTCTGTCAGAGACCCTGTCAGAGCAGAGATGGATTTTATTTGGTTCACCTAGGGCGTTGTGCATGGAGGGGGTGGTCCAGCCACTTGATTTTACCATATTACCCCCCTCCCAGACACACTGGTGTCCTCACCTTGACAGCACAGGCACTTCAGGAGGTAGTTTGGGCAGTTTCACGCTTCCCGAGGCAGTTCAGAATGGGTAGAAATGGCTACAGAGGAATTCGATTTGGGCTACTGAGGCAAAGTTTTGGCATGGGATGATCAGTGATGATGAGTGGGATGTCTTCCACACCTTCTCCAGCAGTTTCAGCTTCATTGGGACCCACATCCATCACTTATGGCATTTTCTGATGATTTCTGGAGCCTCCTAAGGCTCACAATTTGTCCATAGAGGCACGATTTGGTACTTTGATGACTATTTTATTATTATTGTGCTATGTGGATTGACCAAGGGTGTCTAAAATTACCCCTTGGACCCACCATGAGCTAGTTGTTATATTTTGTCATCATGATTTGGTGGGATCCCCTCTCCTAGGGCGATTTTGTCCACTTATTGTTATATTTTATTAGTGATCCATGTATTTTATTGTTGAGTTCATCTCAACCATTGATTAGATCTTTTGATCTTTTAATCTTAGCCACTCATTCAAAAAGTGGTTAGATTGTGGACTCTCTCCCTCCTATTTAAAGGAGAGAGCTTCTCATTGTAAAGGGGACTCTTGGCTCTGGATTATTGGAATAGAAAATTATTATTGCATCTATCTCCAGTGTTGTGGTGAATGCTTTTGGAGTTCGTTCGTTGATTCTTCCTTTGCACTGGGTTATTGGAGATATTATCTTGCCATATTTTTGTACCATTTTTTGCATCTACAAGTGTAGGCCGAATTCATTCAAGGAGGACGTATTGGTAGGGAGGACCCTCCCTCCTTCTTCTTTGGGTTTCTTCGTTGGTAACAGGGAGTATTACTGTCCCAGGACCTTCTATTTCATGTTACTTTTGCATTTCACTTGTATTTCCTCCATACTTGACCTTTCTGATTGAAATCGCTTTCCTTGAATTGACAGGTAAAGGAGGTCGCACTTGTGGGCTAGGGCATCATTTCGGCAAGCAAATTCAACAATCTCTCATTTGATCTCTGCGGGAGTCTTCCTCAACAACAAGGCATCTCTCTTCATCACTCAGGTATGATCTCAAGGTAATTTCTCTTTCCATGATCTATCCATTTGTCTACATGCTTCAAACCCTAATAATTCAAAAACCCCATTTTACATTTTTTCAGATCTAGCAAGATCCCCTTGGCTTCTGGGTATAAAATTTAAAACCCACCCCTACAGTATCCACGGCAACTCGGATCTGTAGTTTGGTGCGGATTGGCCCTCATTTGACCCATTTCCCAAGGCAAAGGAGTTTCTCCAAGGGAGGTCGCACTCTTTGGGAGAAGTGAGTTTGCTGGGATCTAGCACCTGGGTAGGTGAGATTCCACTTGATCCTTAATCTACACACCTAATAACCTACCCCCAGTGTGTCACTTCAGTGATTTCTTCCTTGTGGGCCCCATTCCTCATTTTGAGGGTTGTGCCCCACTTTGGTCACTTTGTGGCATACTTCAATCTCAGATCTACTGAGATCCAGCCATTGGATTGCCCTAATCTTTTAGATCCACCTACCTCTATACCTCAACATTCCAGATCTATAATTTGGTGGACATCTGACTCCATTTGGCCCATTTCCCAAGGCACTGATCTTTCTCCAAGCCCATTCGACTTACTTGGATTGTTGGGTTAGCTTGTGGTTTGATCCTTGTTTTGATTGCTTGAATCCCTTGACATTGTCATATCACTTCATCAAGCTCACTTTTGGTACTAGTTAGCCCCAATTTGGACCTTAACTACCCAGCATTGGACACGGTTCCCAAGGCAGTGGATTTTCTCACAATTGACTGGTACCCTAATCCTTGATCTCATTATAAATTTCATAAGTCACTCACTTAAACATGTTGGACCAAATCTACACTGTTTAAACCCCTTGATCCAACTTATCATTTACCTAGTGACTTTATCCATAGATCTAGGGTTTACCTTACACCTTACGTACTTCACCTATACTTGATTTGATCTGGTGTTTTGGTTTGATCTCTCCTGTCGGGAGTAGATTTGAGTCTCCCCCTTTGTTGTCTTGGGCTAGATAACATAAAGTGAAGATTGCCTCGATTGGCATGACAACCATCCATTGGGAGTCAAGGCTATCTTGGTTGCCCCTCCCTTCTGCCATCCATCTTGGATCTATCTCTAGGGGCACCTACAAGTTTGGTGATAACATTTTGGCGTCGTTGCCGGGGAGGGCAGAAGCCTACCCAGGTTCGACATATTATTTGTCACTTACTCTCTCCTGCATTTTAAACAACATATATCTTGGTAGAAGAGTTTAAAGTCTACCTTGCGACTCCGAATCGTGACTCCGCTGAGGAGCGAGCTCATTTGCATCCTTACAATACATTTCATTTCGGTGAATTACTTGTGGCTCACCTGGCGACTCCACGTAAGCGACTCCACTGGGGATCGATCCTATCATTATCTAGAACCCATGGGGTGCATCATTTTGTTTTCAGGTTCTTGATTTTTTTTTTTAAATATTAAAAAAAAAAAAAAATGCCGTCCATGGCTGCTTCTGAGCGGCCTAGGACTTTTGGTCGATTGAAAGTTTTTGACTTTTCCAAAATTGTTGGGTATCCTCATCATATTCCTCATCAAGCCTGTGAAAGGTTGCCTATTTTCAATGGAAGTTATGAAATCTCTGCTAAAAGGCACCTTGAAAGCTTTCGGGAAGTTCTTAACGAGTTATCTATAACCCATGAGGATGTGTGTATGAAACTATTGGCTTCATCTTTCAAAGAAAGAGTTGGGCTCTGGCTTTCGAATTTGAAACCCAATAGCATTTCCGGATATGACATGTTTGAAAGTAAATTCTTAGAAGAATGGGGAAGTGAATTCTATGATATGTATTTTTCAAATCAAATCCAAGATCAAAACCTTCCCCTTTCTGATCCTATTGTAGAATCATTTAACAATCAAATATCAAGTGATTTGTCAACATCCGGAGATGACCCCTCCTGCCCAATTTCTTTTGAGGATAAGTCTTCTACTTTTGAGTCAGTCGAAAGTCAAATCTTTAATCATTGTACAAACCATAAGTTTTCAAATTTTTTTTTAGGTAGCCCTAGTCCTCATCCTGAGGAAATTTCTGAGGATGAGCTTTTAGTCAGTCAGTCTATTGAAGTTCCTCCCTCAGAGAAACTCATTAGTCAGTCTATCTTTAGTGATCATTCAATTCCTTATCAACTTATTGAAGAAGAAGAAAGTGGAGACATTAATCAAGATCATTTAGTAGTGCTTTCACATCATCATGTTGCAAGTAATCAGGATGTTTTAGATGAGCTTGTTAATTTTATCCCTGGCAAATTGAATAAAAATGATCATTTATCCTCGTATGAATTTAATAATGAATCAATAAGACAATCTTAAGATGAGGATAAATTAGTGAATCATACTAGATATTCTAATCTTTGTTCCACTTCTTATTTTCCTTTTTTCATCCTTAATCAAGATAGCTTAGAGTTAGATAGCTATGGTCAATCTTGTCCTCGGATTGTAAATATTAGACTTAGTCAAAAGTTTATCATTCCTAGAATAAATAGCATTGCTTTAAAAGGACTTTCCTATTGTCAAAATCCAAGGCCAAGTTTTTCTATCCATCTAGAAGAAAATGCATCCACTCTCTCTGCCCATCCTTTTCAATCTTTTTGGGGTTGGTGGTCTAGTCAATCTTTTGCTTTTGAAATTTTCAATAAGAAGTTTAAGCATCATTGCATGTTTGGAGAAAAAGTACTTCATTTCCCTTTTCAGTCACTTTGGAACAATAATGCTTGTTGTCAAGTTATCAATCACTCTTGGTGGCTAGAAAAGGTGTTTAAAGATCAATTCCATTTTTTCTCCATTTTTGAGCATCAAGTGGGTCTGACTTTGATTTTCCGTTTTTTAAACTTTAATTTATCCCCACTTGGTTTCTATTTGATCATTAATCCCAGGGAGAACCAAATTGAATATGCAAGAGAAGTGAGTAAGGAAAGTAGTTTATTAAATCAAATGCCATGTATTTGCCCTCCATCAATTTTAAACAATCATCTTCATGAATTTTATGATCCTATCAATTCTTGGATGGAGGATGTTTGCAGTAATCAGTTTTTCCCTTGGCATGATTTCATTTTGCACCATTCAACTCCTTTCTCAATTTTTGAACAAGTCAGGAAAGTTGTGCTATCAATTTCATTAATCCTTAATCTAGTCCTAACTCGTTTTCTAAGCAAAAATCAAAGAAGAATCATTAACTTGTTCGATGAATGGTTGTACTGGATCTATGATTTTACCTAGCATTTGGTTTGACCAGTTAGATTAGAGTAGGTAGGAACTGAATAAGCCTACTTGGGCAGTAGTTAGTTTTTTTTAGCCATTGACTCTGGCACCTTTTGTTTGTCTTTTCCTAAGCTCCTTTTGAAGCTCCTAGTTTAACTGAGTACCTATCATTTTTTTTCTTTTCCTGCACAATAAATTTCAAACTTTGCAAGTTATGTTAGTAGTTTAAATTTACTTTCTGCATTTATATTTCTGTCATAGAATAGATTTTATTTCAGTTGGATTTTATATTTTTCCCATACATGCTGCATGAGGTATTTTGATGTTTGTGAATGCAGAAATAGGTGCAAAATAAAATAAAAAAGCTGAAAGCAAAATGGTAGAGTGCTGGATCGAGGATTCGAGTAGCAAAGTTCGAGGACCAAAGATTCTGAGGTTCTCAAGCGCTCATTTCAACAGAGCACTTGTCCCAGCCGGAGCCAGATGTTAGCACATATATAGTAGCCGGGCTACCATACATTATTTTTCTGATTCCAGTACACTATTCAGCCAGTTCCCTTGCATTGAGATGCTGAGATGAGCATCTATATTGGATCACTATCAGATTTTGGACAGTATATATTCCCCATGCCATGACTGAGTCTCAGGCACTCAGAGAGATGACTGATGTAGCTATTATACCATTTGTACATGAGCAGTCAGTAGTGCCCAGAGTTACAGTAGCAGTTTCAGAGGATTGATGATGGTTTAGAGGATGAGGATTCAGGTATATTATATGACTCAACAGGTATATCATGGTGTTGTGGTTATATTGCTTTTATATTCATTCTTATGGCATGTCTTAGCATTTAGTACAGGCAGATTATTGGGGTCATTGATGTATCTAACGAATACCAGGCCAGATATATGCTTTGTTGTGAACACCTTGAGTCAGTTCACCTGATAGCTGTAAAGCATGTGATGAGGTACCTGAAGGGTACAATAGACTTTGGTCTATATTATTTTGGAGATCATGACTTCAGATTGTATGGCTACACAGATGTTGTTTGGGCAGGAAGTGTATCAGACAGGAAGAGCAGATCGGGTGGATGTTATTGTTTGGGATCTGCCATGATCTCGTGGTTTAGCAGGAAGCAGTCTAGTGTGGCTCTCAGCACAACTGAAGCGAAATAGATAGCTGCTTGCTTTGCTAGTTGTGAAGCGTTATGGCTTCAGAAGCTGTTATCCGGATTGTTTGACTTAGAGATGGACCCCACTATGATCCTATGTGACAACCAGAGTTGTATCAAGATGACCAAGAATCTAGTATTCCATGATAAGTCAAAGCACATAGAGGTCCAATATTTCTATATACAGGATATGGTGCAGCAAGGAGCTATAAAGCTCGAGTATGTGAGCACTGAAGAAACAAGTTGATGTATTGACCAAACCTCTGTCTCAAGTAAAGTTTGAGTATTTCCGAGACAAGCTTGGTGTAATTCAGAAGGACCCTCCCCAAGAGGGGGAGTGACATGGTCGATGATGATATTGGATATTGGTATTGATACCAGTATCGATGATGAGGTTGCATGTATCAACGGTAAGGTTGATGACAAGGATACCTGTATTGATAGTGTGGACACTTGTATCAATGATGAGGATACTTGTACCAGTATCGACGATAAGGTCGATGATATCGATGAGGAGGTCAATGGGAGATCCTTGGTGGATGATAGGGATTGTATCATCCCCGGACTTCGGTCCCTGAATTGATCCGTAGACAGATGTCTCCGAGAAAGTGGTCCCTAGTGGACGAGAGGGGATTGTATCATCCCCGGACTTCAGTCCCTAAAATTGATCCATAGACAGATGTCTCCGAGAAAGTGGTCCTAGTGGTCCCTAGTGGACGAGAGGGGATTGTATCATCCCCGGACTTCGGTCCCTAAATTGATCCGTAGACAAATGTCTTCGAGAGAGTGGTCCCTAGTGGATGAGAGGGGATTGTATCATCCCCGGACTTCGATCCCTGAATTGATCCGTAGACAGATGTCTCCGAGAAAGTGGTCCCTAGTGGATGAGAGGGGATTGTATCATCCCTAGACTTCGGTCCTTGAATTGATCCATAGACAGATGTCTCCGAGAAAGTGGTCCCTAGTGGACGAGAGGGGATTGTATCATCCCCGGACTTCGGTCCCTGAATTGATCCGTAGACAGATGTCTCCGAGAAGTGGTCCCTAGTGGACGAGAGGGATTGCATCGTCCCTGGACTTAGGTCCCTGAATTGATCCGTAGACATTTGTCTCCGAGAATTGATGATAGGACCGCATCGTCCCTGAACATTTAGTTCAAAATGTATGTGACTAGATTGCATCGTCCATAGATATGAGACTTGTCTTAAATTGATAAGGATTGACCATCCTGGGAATTTGATCTGGATTGCATCGTCCATAGACATGAGACTTGTCTTAAATTGATAAGGATTGATCATCCTGGGAATTTGATCTGGATTGCATCGTCCATAGACATGAGACTTGTCTTAAATTGATAAGGATTGATCATCATGGGAATTGGATCTGGATTTCATCATCCATAGACATGAGACTTGTCTTAAAAGGAGAGGGATTGATCATCCCGTAATTAGATCATGTGTGTTGCAGAGTATGCTGCTATGATGATGATCGAGAAGATCAAGATGTTGATCGAGAGGATCCAGTTGATGATGTGATGTTGTTGATCGAGAGGATCCAGTTGATGATGTGATGTTGTTGATTGAGAGGATTGATGCTGTTATGATGATGATCAGTAGATCTAGACGATGAGGCTGTTGATCGGGTGATCCAGATGATGACGATGTTGTAGCTAATCAAGTGCTGCAAAAGGTGAAGACTCAATACTGACGATGCTGATACTCTAGTATTGAAGACCTGAAGATATTCCAGTAACTGGTTGAGTTACTGATGATGTTGAGAAAGCTTCCAATGATCTATAGATGTATCATGTATGATGTAGTTGATGACACCTTGCTCCTGCAGATGTTGTTATAATATCCTTCTCGTTAAGGGGGAGTGTTGAAATATTGTAACTTCTAAGAATATTATATTGTGTACTTTATTATTCCGGAGATGTTTCATTCCTTTGACGGGACTTTGTTGTATATCCGGAGATGTTTATTCCTCCATGGAGATTGTGGTAACTTGGGTTATTAGACATCCCTAGTGGGGCCGGCCCTGTATGTGTTATGTGGGTAAAAGGGTTATTAGACCACCCTAGAGGGGTCGGCCCAATCAACATTATGTAAAGTGATTAAGTTGGGGCCGACCTAGTTAATGTAAAAGACAAGTCGGAGTTGAGTATAAATAGAGGAGGTGTGTTCCTCATTTAACACACATTCACTCACTTGTGATTGGCGCATAGGTGAGAGAGAGATCTACTATGGAGGAGAAGGAGCTCATGTTTGTGGATTACATCTTTGTATTTGCTGGTCATCTATATTGAGGAAGCTTTGTTGGGTTTTCTACCCCATGAGGGTTTCCCAGGATAAATCTGTGTCTCTTGTGTTTATGTTGTGCTTGTTGTTCTTTTAGTGATCCTGTATATGCTATTGTTGTGAAATGGAATGTAATGTTGATATTTTCTATCTTAGCATATTAAATCTTAACACCAAATAGTTAGATCCTAAGTTCTGAGTACGTTTTGAAGGCCGGTATTTGGATCGGACACTTCAAAAGTTAATTTTAACCTTAATTTAAGTTATTAAACTGAAAAGAAAGCTAACTAAGCAAAAAAAAATTAAAATCACAAAATGACGCGAAACCCCCCAGGGGGGTTGGGGTGTGGACACTGGGTAGCCCACTTGCTCTTCTTTTATGATTATAATAGTCTCTAAAAGAAATGCCTTGGATCTTTACAGATATAGATCCAAAGGCTTACAAACAAAATTAAGACAAATTGTCGGATGAAGTGGGAATGCTCCTTGAAGCTCCAGATTAGCTAGAAACTTGCTTTTTCGCCCAAATGTCTCAAAACCCGCTAAAAATAATAAAAAGACAGCGAACAAATTAGTAGTAAAAAGCACCCAAAATCACTTTAAAAGTGATTTGGGTGAACTAGAAAAATTATCGGAAAACTTCTAAGTTAAACTACTTACAAAAATGACTAAAATAACTCAAAAAGGACAAGTCCTTTTTTAGGATCTTGGCTTGCTTTTTTAGGGATGCCAATAAAGCACTTTAATTTTGCTAGATATAAACTCTGGTAAACAGTAAATCAACTCAAACTTACAAGCCTTATAATCTACTTGAACTTTTGACTTGTAAAAGGAAAGACTAATCAATAATAGATCTAGTTTGCAAAATGAAACTTTTTAAAAGAATTAGATCTAGAATATTGCATCAAATCTACTTATGGTATGAATCTAAGTTATAGATCTGAATACTTGCTTAACAAAAATGAAAAAAGAAGTTTGAAGTTTAAAGGAGAAAGAGATGAGTAGATTGGCTTGTTGCCGGAAAGATCAACCAAGAGACTCCTTGGTGGGAGCCGAGGGACTATGTCTTGAAGATGCTTGGAGATGGGACGAAACAAACTAGATCACCCCTTCTTCCAAGCTAAGATACCTAAAAGCTAATCACACACTTGCAAAAAAACCTGTGAGATCCGATAGCATATATAAAAGAGATTAAATGAACTTGCATATAAACTTATAAACATGTAAAATTTAGCTCTCTAATCATATATATCTAAGAAGCAATTAGAAAGTAAACTTACCTCCTACTTCTTTCCTATCAACTGATAACAGTTTTATCAAGTTCAGATTCACAAAGAAAATACACAACAAATGTGAATAACACAAGTTACCTCCATGAAGCCATGACAATTCTCATCCACACATAGTAGCACCACACACTTAGCCTCCAAAGCTTCTCTTTATTCTCAAGCAAAAGAATGATAATACACGGTTACAATATGCAAGCACTTCTCTCCTTGACTCTCTCTAGTTTGCAAAGGATGAGAATGCTTGCTTTTATAGACTTATGAGAGCCCAAGAGAGCGCAATAGCTCATGAAGAGGGGGGCGCAATACATGAGAGGATCAATGGATTGATCTCCCTTTGATTGAGGCTTAAACATGGAGTTGTGTGATGAGGTGGGCACCACCTCATCAAGAGGTGCGCCCCCTCTCCTTCGAACCTCCTTCCATCAAACCAAAACTTGCCACATCAAGCAATTTGCCCAAGCCAAGGAGAAATGTGCCCCCTCTTTGAGGAATAACCCGCCCTCCATTATTTGATTGCCAATCTAGCCCAATCTTGATTGATTCGGGCTCAATCACCTCCAATATGATTTCTAGTTAACTCCGATCTCGATTGGGACAAGATTCCCTCAATTTAGGAATTGGATCTTCTCACTATTTATTATTTTTCTATTTTTTATTCTTTTTTTTTGAGAGAAAATCGACCTAAGTGATAAATAATCACTTTAAAACTTAGGAAAAGTGAGTTTACGGGTTTTGTGGGGTTAGAAAACGAGCACCCCCATGGTGAATTTCACCTCCTAACCACACTTTTATTACATTTTTTATTTTTCCAATTAAACTATTAAAAAATAGCCTAATTTTACAAACAAGCAAAAAATATTCTCAGAACATAAAAAAAAGCGTAGGGGGACCTAGCACACGTCCATACGAGTCAATATTAATGTCTAGCATGGCAATATACAGTGACACTTGGACTCTAATAACCTCCTAAGGCCAAGATACCAAGACGACCACCCCAACTTTGGAGGTATGAGTGAAAAACTTGAATTATAAGTCGTTTATTCAACAACATATAATTAACAAGGGAAAAACACTCTTGGCTAGTCAGATTGCTATATAAGTCCTAGGAAAGCCTAGTCCATTACAAAACCATCATGCTACGACATTTTTTATAATTCCCCGCAAAGCATGGACATGTGATTTTATTTTTAAAAAAGGTCCAAAGTGGCCTGCTGGGACTTTTGATCTTCTAAACCTAAACAAGTAAACTTGTTCTATCTTCACAAGCTCACTTGAAACCATCTAAGTGCAACTTAGCGGGTAACAGGTCACTCTAATCACACTCTGTGGGGTTCTTCAACCTCCCATACTCACTCTAAATATTGTGTTGAATCTGTAAGTATGGGGCTTTCACTGCTGCTATATCACCTATCCATATGTACCTAAATGTATGCCCTACCCACACCTTTGTAGAAAGAACCTATCCGAACTTTGTTCAACCATCTATCCCATGATAATAAAGACATGCAACCATGTGCCAAGTCTAAAAAGCACTCCACAAACCATCAATGTTGCATTAAAGAACCGACAAACCAATCCACCCCCTAATGTACTCAAGAACTACTGATGTCCAATGGTGAACTGAGCTTACACTAAATAATATTCATGAATATCTACTGTAGATTAATACTTGGATTTATAAGGGAAAATCCATGGTTAACAAGGCCTATTGGGGTTATGAAATTGTGTTGGCTTGGAATTTTATTCCCGTCCATAATTTTCCATAGACTCTTGTGTTTGGTTCCTTATCTTAGGGGACACGTTACTTGTCTAACAAAGAATTATATTGAATTTGTTTTCCATTTATGCACCATTTGTATATTTACTAAGAATATTAACTAGATTATAACCATGGTTAAGGTAATTTAGGAAACAAAGAATGGCAATATCTGTTAGCAAAGTTTTAGGTTTGTCCATCAAGCTAGGATTGGGAGTATTGCAAAGGTTGAAGTAGCATGCTATGGCCTCAAGGATTTCTTGAATTTGGGGTTTAGCAGGCTACTAATTTAAGGATTTGACTTTGATAATAAACTTTATTTCAACAAGTACAATCCAAGAGAATCCCTTTTACAAGATAAAGTGATGCATGGCAAAGATTCATCTAGGGCATGCAAATCTACTTCAGCCTTCAGGTGTGTCTTCAAGATATGGAATAACAAGTATAGTGTAGTTGTCAACGATGCAATACAAATTAGTGAAGGTAGTGTTTAGTAGGATTTAACAGGATGGTTCTTGGTTTTCCAAAAAGATTGCATCACCTAGCAAAAGCACTCATGATACATGATGGATTTTACAAAGAAAGTAAAAGTTCTTTGACTGTTGAGTCTATGGCTTACCTATAGTTGGCAAAGTAATAATATCCACACAAAAAAAAAGTGGAATCATTTAAAAAACTCCCATCTTCAATCATTTTAAAAGAGAATGTGAAGCAAGGCCAACTTAAGGAATTTAGATGTCTGGTTCCAATCTAGGGAAACTATTGATAAACGACAACAGTTGAAACTGAAAGGCACAAGGTCAAAATGTGAGGCAAACAAGACAAGCATGGAGGGTGTGGAAAAGGAGACTCCGGCATATCATGTTTTTCACGAGATTGGTGTAAGCATAGCTAACTTTATTCATATCCAATCTATAGCATATAACCTATTGGAACATTGATTCCATCACCATTTAGTCAATCTATGTCAAGAAGTACATAACCAAGTCCAAAGATGTACAAACCTTCCCAAGTACATATACAAATTGACTAATTTTATCAGGTAAATAACATGTTATGACCATGCAAAGGGTACTTAGTAAGAAGAATAACAAAAAATAAGACAACAACATGCATACCTTGACATGAGGGAAAACAACTTTTAATTATGAAGCATTAAAGAAAGTTTAATAAAGCATTTAGGAGGGATGACCTACAAACAAATCATAGACCCTCCAACAAATGGCATAGATCAACATGCCTGGAGTTATGCAGGCCACACTCATATCTTACTACGGCTGACCTTACCACAAACCCACAAGAACTAGTATTACCAGCCTAAACCCATCTTAACCCCCCATCTATCAAACTGTGAGTACGATCAAATCCTGAATGGTATAAACATCTTTTAGAGTGCAAAATCTTGAGTAAAGGTTTGCACCTTGAAGGATTTGATCCCTCTCGACGCTTGATAGATCCAAGGTTAAGATGGATCTATGATGGTTCATAATATGCCAGCCTTATTTATTTACTGAGTTTAAACTTTAATGTGCTTCAGTAATAGTTTTGGCTGATATATGCCACATCATCATTACACACAGACATGGCACATCTCCCCTGTACTAGGCTGTAGAATGCTCCTCTCGACACAATTACCAATGAAGACCACCCTCTTTTCCATCAAATCATTGCAATGTTCTCCTTCAGTGTTGCAATTATACAAATATAGCAGTCGTTTCAGACCTATTAATTGATAATGATTATTATCAAAAGATTTAGTTCAATTATCGTCGTTCTTCCATTGCTATCTTCTCTACTGTAATGACCCTTTCATCATGACATCATCACTATTCCAACACATTTCCAAGCATCCTAATTGCAATAAAAAAATGGCCATCAATATATAGGTACCATGGCAGTGCTTTTTAATCTAAGATTGTTGATATCATCTCTCAAGACTATCATCGTTGATTGTACTTCATACTATGATACTTCCATTGATATACTTTTTGGTCATTTGTTGGACATTAATATTATTATCCTATCCATCTCTATTAAATGCATTATCATGAAACATCAACTTGGTCACTTGTTCTGGGAAACTGAAGAATTCTGTTGCTATACATTTCTGTAAATTTCCTTATACTATATGTGTGTTTCCGCAGATATGCTGTTAGTTTGTGTTTGTGGTTCTGCAATATTATTTCCACTTTAATGACTCAAACATTAAATGAAACACAAAAGACATGGTTCATTAAATGGCTTTAAGGTTTTTCATCTATGATTCTATTCAACTAATATGATAAAAAGTATAAATGACTTCATGTAGCATACTTTAGCATTATCAATGACGTGAATTTTCATATGAGAGAAAAGCAGAAACAAGTGTAGCTAAAAGTGCAAAACATAAAAACGTCTAATTCATCATTTTATATTCCAATCTAGGATTCAAATCGTTTATACTTTAAAACAGTCATTGTAACGGCATTCAACACAAAGTTACCAAAACAAGTAAATGTTCATTCATCAAAATGCAAAAATGCTGCATAGTAACTTATTATGGAAATTAACCGTTAAACCTAAATATTCTCATGTTTTTCTCAAGGACTTTCCCTAAGAAAGATTCTTCATCAACAAAGAAAACATACCATGTGAACAAAGGAAAAAACTTAAACATAGGCATTATAAGATGTCAAAAGAAATAGCCAACTAGTCCCCGGCATACGAACAGTACATCATGCAATTATTGTAACAGAATTCCAGAACAAGGAAAACTTACAATCTTTCCGACTGGGAAAACTCCAAAGATGCTAAAGCAAATTATACCATCCTTATCTCCACTGCAGAGAATGTTGAGCCGTTCCCGAGAAGAATTTACTAATTCTTGATCTGTGCCATCTTGCTCTTCTGCGGGTCCAGAAGCCGCTAGTGATATGTCTGGCATATACGGAGCCTTAGGAGGAGGAGGGAAAAATCGTGAAGTTCGGTCTTCATATGAAAACATGTCATATGGTTCATCCTAGAAAGAAAAATATAAAAGAAAACTGCTGTAAATAATTGAAAATTAAAGCATTTAGCATAAATAAAAATTGATTCTTGAAAGAAGCTAAGGTTTACAGGCCAACCAGCAACTATATTTATTTTAAAACCATAAGACAAGTTTTAGCATGAACCAACAAACAGAGGCACCGAACACTCCAACTATGCACTGATACAAAATTTGTATGATTTCATCAATCTGCTTCTTATTAAAATATGTGCACACAGTATAAAGGTGCAGTGAGAGACAGATGGTATTTATTATTCTAATATGGCAATTGAGATACAAAACTCATGTCACATGTGACATGAGAGAAGATCACCCGTACAATCAATTAGCATTCAGTTAAGACATGACTAAATGCTAATTGACGCTTCTCATGTCTTAACCATATTTATTCATCTAAGTGTGACTTTATAAGTTTATTGCACTATGTCTAAAGTCAATTTATTGTCTAATATTAACACCTAATAAACATAAGGATAAGATCATTATACTATGGTAACTCAATCACCCTCCCAAAATTGTCACACTGGAAACAAACACTTGAGCCAAAATGCAGTTCCAGCCACTGAATGTGACGATGAATATTGACATGTTGGACATCCTCTATTCTGCTGTCCACAATCTCACATTCTCATGTCTTTTGCAAGAACTACATGCTCCTTTCATCTGAATTCCAAAAATCAGTTTTTTATTCTGCACAAATGAGAGATAAAGCAGTCCACATGACATGTAGCCAGACCCAGTTGATGCAGTAAATGCCAAGTTACCAGACACCTATCTGAGAATTGACCCATTAGCCCAGATTAGGGTCAATGTTGGCTGAAAGCTTTCCAGTTTCCACCCTACCACAAATGTAGAAGTTGATTTGAACACCAAAAAGTTAATATTTTCTACACCTAGCCGCTCTACTTGTCTTTAAGAACCAAGCCATTGGAGTCTGCCTTCACCTGTAAAGAGTGTAGCATGACCTTGCATTTGGAGCCTTGCTTGTGAACATCACCTTATGGCCTGACCTGTGTACTCTTGGAGTGTAGCACTCCACATGTGTGAGCCTCCATGTGTTATTGTAGATTCCTATAAGGGCATTGTCCACATATGTATTGTTGGCCTTCCTTACCTCTCATATATGAGAGAAAGAGAGGCCTTTCAATCATCGTCGGTTTCTTTGTACTTGTATTCTTGGACTAAGATGTTTGGGTTCATGAGGAAACCCAAGGAGAGTTATGAAAGGGAAAGAGGACATCTTTGTTGGGAGCTTGCTCTTGTGAGATACTAGGGTTTACTATTGTGAAGAATATGCCAAAGATGACGTTCTTTCATAATAACTCATTCTTATCACTCCTGTGTTAGAGATGTGACCAAGAGGAGTGAACTTGTGTTCCTCTCCCTCTTGGATCTTCTTTACTACTTTATCTCTCTTGGAGTCACTACAATTTCTGGAGCATCTTGAATACTAGGGTTAGGATTTCATCCCTTGTAGATTTGGAGATTAGGCTTTTTAGATGAAACCCTAGGTTGTACTTGTTGAAGTGAAGGAGAAGAGGATATGTCTTGCCTTCAAGGAAACGCTTGTGTGATGCTGTTGGATCTCCTTGGTCTGAGCTAGGGTTTTCTTGGTTTTCCCTAGTTAGGGTTTTGGAAAACTAGAGGATTGTACTAACCTTGGGATAAGGCTATGGTATGTACATGACCTTCATCTTTATACATATTAATGAAGTTTTCAGCTGTCCAATACTTGTCTTACTGCAGATTTGATTTTCAGCTATCTATATTCTTCATGGTTTGGAATTTCCAGCACTATACATCTTGCTGATTTGACATAAGTTATGAATGAATGCCTTAAGTGATTTAACATTATACTTGAAGAATGCATGGGCAGATTTGCTATGGTTTTTACGGCTGTCATCAGTGGTAATAAGATTGCCCTAGAGGGATGAAACTTACTGGAACACATTGGTACCTTTTCTCTTGAATTGCCTAGTGGATTTGGGTTGTTAAGAGTTGAAATATAGTCCATTGTTGCTGTTGTTCTGTTTAAATTTCATCACAGCCCTAAGGCTAAAAATTCACAACGTTAAGATTAGGAAACCTCTTGTTAAGAGGTGAAATTTCTGTTTTGATTAAAAGTCAAAGAGTGAAGAAATTTCCACAACCACTCCTACATGATTGTTGAAGACAGACCTATGCCAAAAGGGATGCCAGGATACCAAACAGTTTCCCCCAGACAAACAAAATTCCAAGGATGCGGAATCCATATTAGTGGGTATTCAATTCCATTGAACCAAAAATCAGACTTGCTGTCACTCACCACTGCACCAGAAGCAGCACCAAAAACATCTAAACATTCCCCAATGATCTCAACCAATACCTGATCAACATGTACTGAGATAAGGGAATCATCAATGAAGTGATTATTGACCATGTTACTGTTATCACACCATAGTAGCAGGGCTACTATTCTTGCTTAGCAGATATCTGCACATTCCAGAGCTTCCATTATTCAGAGCATGGCTATGATGATTGTATATTTTGGATCACTCGTGATCAGAGCAGTGTATTATTCAGACTTATGTCAAGGCTGAGCCTTGAGAGTTCAGATTTGATGACCGATGTGACCCTTTATCCCATGCAGTTTCAGTTCAGTGCTTAGAGATGTATTGCAGCAGTGTTTCAGATGGTGTATGATGATTATTACTATGATGATGTTGTATGATCTATGGATATGTTATCACTGACTGTGGATTATTATCTTGTTGATTTAGTCATGTTCACAGCATATGCTTGGTATATTATTCCTGATGTGACAAACCGTTTAAAATGAACTATAAATCATAAAATGGACAATTGCTTGCACATTTAGGTCATTTAACAAAACCCACTGGTTTTCCACCTTGCATAGATATGGTCTTTCCTGACACCAGTTGTCTGCTAGTGTAGGCTCCATATTCACTTGACTCCATCCATACATGACTTTCCTATTTTGACTTTATACCTTGACCTATCTCATTTGACTTTCTGATACTGAGGACTTCCCCATTTTTCTACCTCTGTGTTTGGACCGCATCCCTGTATATTCAGTGTCTCGGCTCTAAGTTGGTGACAAAACTTACCTTTGGTGAGTTGGATTGTAGGCCTAAATCGTTCTAGTCGGTTGTCCCGATGTTTGGCATTGGCTCGAACTCCCCCTAGTCACTTGAGATGTTGTTGGCTAAAACTGAAAGCTCATGTTCTACCTATGGAAACTTATAAATTCACCCATGGAAACTAAAAAGGGCAAGAGCGATGAATAGCTAAAAATACTCCTCGAAGAGTATAAGAAAGGTCCAAAAAGCAATGGTTCTTAAAAGCTATATCTAAACAATTGCTGACCTTATATGTATTTGAAAAACATGCCCTGGATGCAAGCTGCAACTAGTTGTGCTTATTAGCGCACCTGAGATCCGAAGGGTTATGTAGGCCAAAAAGGCCATGAAATGAAATTGAATGATCCTAATGAACCTGGATCAACTTGATGTAGACATGATGCCTAAGTTGAATAAGCACTCTCTGAACAACTTATCCATTTGTGAGGCACAGCCATCCCCCGTGTTATTTTGTCCAATACAGAGTTTGTAGCGTTCCCCTTTCTCCCAGTCCAAAGTATTTTTGAGTTAAGTTAGACAAGTCAAACCCTTGGCCCAACCTTGTTCCTAGCCTTCATCCTTCACTAGCAGTTTGACCATGTCCAATGGGTGAGTTTGTCATTTGAAATATTGTGCAAGTAATTTTATATAACAAAGGAACATGCTAACTTGATTAATGCCACTGAATGGATGTTATACTTTGAGCTTGGCTGTGAGAATGATTAGAGAAGCATGTCTTAGTCTACTGATGTGATTTATCCTTGGTTGTATATTATTGGGATCTGTGATGATGTGGGCCATGTATAGATGCCTATTGATGATGATTGATGGTCCCACATAATTGATGATGATATCATATGATGGACATATGATGCAGATAATGATTGATGCAGTTCAGCAGATTTATTTATTACTTCAGATCAGCAGATTATGCATTGTCCATATATGGTGGACCCTACAGTTGGCCCAATAGGGCAACCCATGGTGTATGAGTACACATTTCTAGTGGATTTGGGTCTTCTGGATCCAATGAGACACTCATCTTTCAGTTCCGGGCACTTCTGACAGTGATTGATGCAGTTTTACACTTGTTGACCAGATTTGGGGTTGATTTCCCAGCCTGAGCAGCAGAGGCCATGAGAGGCCAGTTCACCTAGGGCGCTGATGATGGAGGGGGTGGTCCAGCCACTTGTTTTTACCATTTACCCCCCCTTCTGGAGAGCCTGGTGGGCTCAGATGGACAGCACAGATGCCCTAGGAGGCAGTTTTGGCACTTTCACAGTTACCGAGGCAGTTAAAAAATGGGATAAAGTGGTCACTGAGGAATTCGATTTGGGCAATTGAGGCAAGGTTTTGGCATTTGGTTTTCACAGAGGTCTTCTAGGGTGATCCCACTATCTTCCAGCCAGTTTTCACCATGTGGGTAGGCCCACAGCGATCACAGGAGGTCTTTTACTGCTTGTCTGTCACAGATTTTGAGGACAGATTTGATCATTTATATTATCTTGGACATACTTTATTATTTTATTGTGCCTTGGGGATGAGCTAGTAAGGATTGATGCCTCCTAGCCCCACCATGTGCTTATTATATCATGTCCCAGTCATCATGAGGTGGATTTTTGGTACTTTTACCCCCTCTAGTGGATGACGTCACCCTCCATGATTATTTTAGACTATGACGTCATCACTTTATGAGTGATCCATGTGTTATGTTATTATGGCTCATCTTAGCCATTGATTGTATTTTGAGATCTTTTAATCTCAACCACTCATTTGATGTAGTATTGTAGAGTGGTATAGGGTTTTGGTCTTTATTATCCTATATAAGGAGGAGACCCCCCATTGTATAGCTGACCTTTGGAGCTCTGGAATATTGGAATAGAACATTTCTTTGTGGAGCATATCTCTCTTGTATTGTGGATTCTCCTGCATATTGAATATACAGTATCTCTTCTATGTATCATTGTGGATTTTGGTGTTTCTACTAGTCTTCTGACAGGAAAGTCGAATTGGTGGAGAGGAGGGCGATTTCTTGAGGGTTATTGTTGGAGGGATCCACATATTCTCTCTTGGGTTGATCTTGTGACAGAGAGTATCATTATTGTATCTTTGTGACATAGTTGATGCTTTCTATTACATCTTTCTATCATTTTCATAATCATCTTGCTTGACTTGTTTCTTTGATCTTGTCTTGTAGGAGGAGGATGATTTGGCTATCTTGGAGGAGGACGTTTTGGTAGGAGCTCTTGGATCTCACTCTTGAATATACACATAGGAGAATGCTATCAATTTGCAAGGTGGCCACAAGCAATTAAGGTAAGATCTACAAGGTATGTGTCTCTTTCATCCATTCTATCTTCACTGGTCTCAAACCCTAATTAATTAAAACCCCAATTTTGGTATTTCTTAGATCTACTTAGATCTAGCCTTGCTTTTGAGAAGATCTTAAGAACCCACCTCTATAGCATCCACCCCTAGTTGGATCTATTGTTTGGTGGTGATTGGGTTAAAATTGGCACACTTTTCAAGGCAAAAGGCCCTCTTGAACCAAATCGCACTTCCTTGGAGAGGCTTGTTTTGGCTAGATCTAGCACATGGGTAGGTGAGATCCCACTTGATTTGCAATCTACACATTTGATAACCTACCCCAAGACTGTTACTTTGGTGATTTCTACCTTGTGGGCATCATTCCACGTTTTAAGGGATTAAAACCCCCTTTTGAATTTCTTGGCACCTTAAAACTCAGATCTAGTAAGATCTAACCCTTGGATTGACATAATTTTCTAGATCCACATAGATCGGGGCATAAGCTACTTGGATCTATAGTTTGGTGGCCATTGGACTTGATTTGGTCCACTTAACCCCTCCTTTAGCCCTCCTTGAGCAAAGTCGCACTCCCTTGGGTGAGTGAGTTTGCCCACTTTGAGGAAGTGGGAGTTTGATATTTTTGTGGATTTGGAACGGCCATACCTTGAAACCTAGGTCTAGACTATCATTTTGTGACGATCTGCCTTGGGGGTAGCATTCCTTGTTTCAAGGAATTGTGGTCCACTTAGGGTCATTTCATGAAAACCTAGATCTAGCAAGATCCAACCATTCTATCTCAATTAGCCCACTTGACTTGGCTCCTAGGTGTCCCGATCTACACTTTGACATACCTTTTGACCCCATTAGCCCATCCAACAAGGCACTAGTCCTCCTCAAAGCAAGTCGCACTCCTTGGGAATTGTGTCAAACCTTAGATCCGGTACATGGGTATTCCTAAAATTAACTTAGATCCATAGATCTACTCATTACATAACCTCTAGTACCAATTTCATCCCTTAGCTACACCTTGTGGGTCCACCTAGAGCCATTTCACACATCCCAAGAAAGTAGGATCCACTTGTGTAGCATATGGTGATGTACCATATCATTATACCTAATTATGTGGCCTAAATCATACATTGGTTGAAATATTAATCATCTCCCAAACCACCTTCAACCATACTTTAATTTCTAGGTCCACTTACCTTGCATTGGTTTCCGTAACTCTTCATTTACTTATCCTTAGAAACCTTTGTTTGGGTCCAATCAACTATGATTGGTTATAGGGTCTCCCCCTAGGTCTTGTTTCACCTTGACCTAAAGCGAAGAGTGCCTCAGTTGACGTGACTCCCACCTTGCATTGGGAACCGTGGCATCTCTTGGGTCACCTCTTTAGTTGCCTATCTCCTCTACCGTCCCGGATGGGATACCACTAGGGGCAACTACAAGTTGTGTGATAACAGTTACTCTCCAGGAAGAGCAATACCTCTAATCTTTCCTTGCAATCTGATTGCCTCAAAGCAAATAACCAAGAGCATCAGTGGTCAATACATAAAGGTACGGAGCCAAAGGACATTCATGCTTATTCAAACAACGCAAAATGATCGACCTATAAGGAACCATTAACTAAGACATACATTGATGCATTTGAAAAGAGTATATTCACCACAGAAAGCACAGTGAGAAAAAAATCCAAGACACTGAAGCACATCTATTATAACATTCCAGTCTATCCTATCATATGCCTTATCAAGTCAAAGATGGATCCTTGTTGAGTCTCTCTAGCCCACTCCATGGCCTCACATACTGTAATTACTATATCCAAAATAAACCTTCCATGCACAAGACAGTTTGCTCCTATCAAACAATACGAGCAGCAACTTTCCTTAGCCTCAAAGCCACTGCCTTAGCCAAAATTTGTAGGAGACTTTCAATAAAGTGATATGATATCAACCTCCAATAGTGTCCCTAGCATAAATTTTTGGGATTAGTTTAATCAGACATTGATTCATGAACTCAAAAAGATGTATGTAGTACCCCACTCTTCTAACTCAAAACTCAGGAAATATTACATCACAAGGGTACTAACATCATTCATTACACATCCCCTCTGGGTGGTATCTCGCAAATGTTACGATGTTAAGTCATATCACCCAAGGAAATCCCACCAAGGGAAAATGCTCTACAACAACACATCAACACCAAAGGAAAGGGGACATGAGAAGAGTGTTACTCCATCTAGCATCAAGTACCCCACTCTTCTAACTCAAAACTCAGGAAATATTACATCACAAGGGTACTAACATCATTCATTACACATCCCCTCTAGGTGGTATCTCGCAAATGTTACGATGTTAAGTCATATCACCCAAGGAAATCCCACCAAGGGAAAATGCTCCACAACAACACATCAACACCAAAGGAAAGGGGACATGAGAAGAGTGTTACTCCATCTAGCATCAAGTATGTCCAAACCACACATTCAACCAAAAGGGAACATGTAGAACACCCCCTCCAAGTGACACCAATCATAGAACATCACCACATATAGTCACTACGAAGCATCCATATGTCAAGAAAATGAAACAAGCGCATGAAAGTACCATCCCACCATAAGATCACTGTCAACCAGAGCATCTATCATAGAGAAGTGACTCCTCCACAAATGATCTTCATCAAATAACCCATCATGAAGAAGAGAAGAAGTTGCATGAAGATGTAGATCCCTCGAATCCATCAAGATGCTCCAAGGTACCAACCAAAAATCCTAATGTGAACCATCACACAATATGAGGTGTAACAATGAACATAAGGGTAAGAAAAACCCTAAAAATAGTTGTCCCAAAAATAGGGTGCTGACAAAACCCTAATTTCAAATCTATTGTAGCCTTCAAAAAGTATCAAACAAGGAAGAAAAAGTCACGCTAGCTCTGATGCCATGTTGAGATCATAAGAGATAGTAGATCTATGATGATCTCTTTTACCAACCATAATCCAAGCACTTAACATAGGTTACAAAAACACTTCACAAAGATACTGTACCTATAACCAAGAGAAAGCCACCACAAGTAGAGTGAAAAAGTATAGGTTCCCTTAGACAAAAGAATAAATGAATTCACTTGAATGAGATGACATTACAAATGAGAAATGTGATGTATTTATACCACTTCACTAGGGTTAAGGCGCTAGCACAAAGGAAACTAGACTGAGCTTACCCTAAAATACAATAAAATACAATTAAAGTGTAATAATGGGTGTAACAACCCACAACTACTCACAGGTTAGCATGGCATGTGGCCACTAGTGAATATTACACATTCTCAACAATCAATGGATTGAAATCATCAATCACTATGGTTAGGGGAAGAAGTACATAGAAAAATAACATGTTTTAAACTGAGAAACCGGATTCGTATGAACCCCCCTCCGTGTCCCGAATCGGTCGAATCGGACACGATTCGATATGTATTCGTGTCCGATTCGACCTTACTTCGAATCCGAAATCGGGACACGTGCTAAAAACGAATCGGACACGAATTTACGTGTCCCGACTGTCGGACACGTACCCGAAAAACAGGACACGTTTTTGGCGGAAAAAGGTGTCCGGGTTCACTTAAAAACAGAGTTTTGCCTTTCTTTTTGTCATTTGCAAGGAAGCATTTGGTTGAGAGTGAGTTGTATGTGCAGGTGAAAGAGATTTGAAAGGAGATTTGAAGGCTATCCATTGTTTCCAAGCGATTCCAAGTGCATTCCGGTGGATTTGTGGAGAGGATTGCAAGCTCAACCATCACAAAAGAAAAGGAATGTCTCAATCAGCTAGGGCAGGAGGTAGGGGGCAAAGGAGAGGGAGAAATGCACCATCTAGGGCCTCCCCTCCTATTCCACCAAGCACAAGCGGTTCTCCTCCTCCGTCAAGTGCTCCATCGGCTGCTAGTGGAGCTCATTCTATGGCTCCACTTAACCCTGTTTTAGCAAGACAACAAGCCCAAGAAAAAAAATACCCTTTGTGGAAGTATGTGACAAGGAAAGATGGACCCGGGGCAAAGTTTGGTGGGGGAGGCAATGTGTCTTGGAGATGCAATTTTTGCAAGCATGAGTTCATGAGCACATATTTCCGGGTTAAGGGCCATTTGTTGGCCCTTGCTTCTTGTGGGATTTCTTCATGCAAAGCGGTGACTGTTCACCAAAGGAGGGATATGGAAAGAGAGGATCATGTTGGCTTAGGGAAGGTGGCAGCAGCAAGCAAGAAAAAAGAGGATGATCCTCTTCCATTCTTGAGGAAGTCCTCTAGCACCAAGCCTCCATTTCCACCTAGCATTCATGGGCGTGGGCGTGGGGATACTTATCAAACAAGAAAGAGGCAATCTACAGGTGGTCCAATGGATAGGATTTTCCAAAAAGAGGCGCGAGAAGAGGTAGACCTTACTATTGCATTTTTCTTCTACCTCAACTTCATTTCATTCAATGTTGCACGGTCACCATTGTATTTTGAGACGGTTAAAACTATCTTGGAACGAGCTCCAAATGGTTATGTGCCTCCTGGTTCAGAGAAGCTTAGAACCACATTGTTGGTTAAAGCAAAGAAGAGGTAGATAAAATTCTTGAGCCAATTAGATCAACATGGCCCTCATCCGGTGTGAGTATTGTTTCTGATGGATGGACGGATCACGCACGCCATCCACTCATCAATTTCATGGTATCTTCCCAAAATGGACCGGTGTTCTTGAAAGCGGTGGATGCTCTTGGCGAATACAAGGATGCACAATTTATGGGTGATTTATTCATCAAAACCATTGAAGAAGTGGGTGTTGAGTCGTGTGTACAAATCATCATGGACAATGCACCCGTTTGCAAGGCTGCTGGCATGATTGTGGAAGCTAAATATCCACAGGTATGTTCATTTTGGACAGCTTTCATTTCTAATTTGCTCATTGTTTGAATTTGGTCATTGCAATGTTAGTGTTGTAGAGTCATTGATACATGCTTTTATTGCTCTTACAGGTTTTTTGGACACCTTGCATTGTCCATTCCTTGAATTTAGCACTGAAAGCCATTGCTTCGGATGTGGCATGGATTGACAACCTTATTGAGGATGCACGCCATATCCGTAACTTTGTACAAAACCACACAAATGCCCTCACCATCTACAAACAGTACACACAGATTTCATTGCTGAAGATTGCAGATACTCGGTTTGCTTCCTCATTCATCATGCTCAAGAGGTTGAGGGAGGTCAAAACCACTCTTGGGTCCATGGTGATTTCAGAGTTTTGGGCTTTTTGGAGAAAGACGGATCAGGCTGCTTCACAAAAGGTGAAGGACTTGGTGTTAAATGATGGTTGGTGGGACACGGTGGATCTTACTATTAAGATCATGGAGCCAATCATTTCTTTGTTGCGGTATGCAGACACGGACCAGCCCATCCTAGCAGAGGTTTATGAGGGGTGGGATTCCATGATTGAGTCCATGAGGTCCATTGTCATGGAGAATGAGTGTCCCGAGTATGGGACATCGGCAGAGAACTTATGGACCATTATTCGGGATATTCTTATCTCCAGGTGGGATAAGAATTGCACACCTTTGCATTGCTTGGCCCACTCCTTGAACCCCAAGTTCTACACTCAGGAGTGGCTCACTGGTGGATCGGGGGCCTCACACAGAGTCCCTCCTCACATGGATGCAGAGATTGCAAATGGGAGGAAGATAGCACTTAGGCGGCTATTTCAGGATAGAGACATGCTTGAGGAGGTGGAGGATGGCTTTGTAGATTTTTCCACTGGCACTGGGAGATTTGGAGGCTATGATGTGCTTAGAGATAGGGAGGGTAAGAAACCCTATGCTTGGTGGGAAACTCATGGGGCAACATCCCCTATTCTACAGAAGTTAGCCTTCAGGGTCATCTCTCAAGTTACATCATCCTCTTGTTGTGAGAGGAATTGGAGCACATATGGGAACTTGTACAGTGTGAAGAAGAGCAGGCTTGAGCAGTCCAGGGCAGAGTCGATGGTGTATGTGCACTCCAACCTTCGTCTTATTTACAGGAAGAGGGAGGAGTGGGTGAAGGGAAAGACAAAGATGTGGGATGTCTTTCCTGATGATATGGGTTTGGACAGTAGTATTGAGTTGGCATTAGCCAACATGGATCTAAATGATCCAGTGCTAGAGCCGGTCACTTTTGATGATAGTGATCGTACAGAGGGGTCATCCTCCACAGCAGCAGATGCAGATCATCAGATGGGCAGAGAGGAGGAGGAGGGGGAGGAGGATGAGGATCAGGGCAGTGGCAGTGGCAGTGGCAGTGATGAGTATGTTGATTCAGGCATGGAGGAGGACTACTGACATATGGGATTCTCCCATCTTGATCCACCCCTTTTTGTATTTACTATTAGTCTATTTGGCATTTGCCAGTGCCCAGTGGCATTCCGACATATATGTATACATTTTGATTTTGATGACTTAATGAGAAATATGGTTCCGACATGCATCTGTGTCTCATTGTGATTTGTGAATGACAAATGTGTTGTGAATCGTGATTTGTGAATGACAAATGTGTAATCATTAATGTGTTTTTATTCTAATTTCTATTGAATATTTGTAAATGTTCTAGTTTCTAAATATTTTTGGATCTATATGTCTATATTTTTAAATTTTAATATATTTTTAAAAAATATATATATGTATATAAAACGTATCCTACGTGTCCTGATTTCGGGGGTCACCGTGTCCGTGTCGGACTCTCGTATTTTCGTGTGCTACGTGTCCCGTGTCCCCGTGTCAGGTGACTTTGGTTTTAAATTGAAAAGGACTAGTACTGATAAAGTGGAATAAAATTTTCAAAAAGATAGCTAGGAAACCCAAAAGAATGGAATTAGGTGATGTTCTTTAGTTGTATGATGTTTTGTTTGTTATGGTTTGAAGAAAAATCTTCTTTCAATTTCTTGTATGACAGATTGTCAATGTAGAGTTGCATTTGAAGGACAATGATGCACTATCAGTGATTGTAGTCTAGTGAGTCTAAGGACTTTGGCTAGAGGTGTGCAAGATGGCGGCCTTTACAAGTTACTTGTTCATCAATGGTACTTAGACATACCAATAGGAATCTGTTAGATTTTACACAATTATAGCAGTATAATTTAATTGCAGATAAACAATAGGATCACTAGAAGAAAAACAGAGCACATAGACAATGAACACAAGAATTTTATCCTGGGAAACCCAACAAGAAGAAAACCCAGCAACCTTCATATAGAGATGATCAATTCCAAGAACAGAATACAAAGATAAGAGAGAAAAATAGAAAATCTCTCCAAGAGAAAACCCCAAAAATCACTTCTCCTTGCTGCAGATGCGAACTTCTCTCTCACTAGTGCGAACTTCCTTGAGTTGGATAAGTGAGTAAATGAGGCACACAACCTCTCTATTTATGCACATGAAAACTGACCTTTTTCCCTAACTCGGCCGACTTGTCTTGGGGGAAGATAAATTTAATATTTAATAATTATTTTCTTTGTGTATCTTCACCCCAAGGATTACATTGATTCTTTCAAGGGTTTACATGATCAAATATATTAATATCTTCTCCCGTAGAAGGTACAACAATAATATAATAAAGTACAATAAGAATAGCTTCCGAATTTGCACTATTTCCAACCCTCCCTCTCAACAAGGAAAGTATTCTTCAGACACAATCATCTGGATCTCATATGTACATCACATATGTCTCTATCATCTTTATACATACTGAAGGTTGTCAACACAGTCTCAGTCCTTCGAGAAGTGTCATCATGCATCTGCTCCACACAGTCCATCGGTGGATCCATCATCGGGACAGCAGCTCTACACAATCCATCGGAGAGTCCATCATCAGTATAGCAACTCTACAAAGTCCATCGAAGAGTCCAACAAAATCATCTCATCCCAGTCCATCGAGAATCAATAAATGATGCAACAGTAATTGGAGAGCAAGAGGGAGGCTTGTACAAGTTGAAAGGACAACCAGAACAAGCTTTGGTTATGACTCCATGGAACCAAGTGAATTATGGCATAGAAGGCTACCAATTGCAAGCAAAGCAGTATCAGGTCTACCAAAAATTCAAACAAAGTATGAAGGCATTTGCAAGGGATGTGCACAAGGTAAGAATGTGAAGAAGTCATTTCCTAGCAGTGAAAGCAAGGCAAAAGGGATCTTGGAAATAATCCACTCAGATGTGTGTGGCCCCATGTCTTCCATCTCTTTAAGCAAGTATGTATACTATGTTTCTTTCATAGATGACTTTTCTCGTAAGACATGGATTTATTTCTTGAAAGGCAAAGATGAAGTGTTTAGCAAATTCAAGGAATTTAAAGCCTTGGTAGAAAATCATACTGAAAAGAAGATCAAGACTTTACGATCAAACAATGGCGGAGAATTCACCTTAGAAAACTTAAAGGACCTTTGCAGAGAATCTGGGATTAAGAGGGAGTTGAGCACTCCTTACAATCCTCAACAAAATGGCATTGCAGAACGTAAGAATAGAACAATAATGGAAGTAGTGAAGGCAATGCTCCATGATCAAGATCTTCCGATGTACTTATGGGCAGAAGCAGCAAGAGCAGCCGTGTATGTACAAAACCGTACACCTCACCGTGTATTGAACAACAAGACTCTGGAAGAAGTTTTATCAAGAGACAAACCAGAAGTCAACCATCTCAGAATATTCGGCTGCCCTATGTACATACACATTTCGAAAGAAAACAAAACAAAACTAGACCCTAAAGGAAAGAAGGGCATATTCGTGGGATACAGTGACACATCGAAAGCTTACCGAATATACTTCCCAGGATTCAAGAAGATCGAAATCAGCAGAGATGTAACTTTTGATGAAGACTCAACATACAACAAATCAAGACAATTGCCTATTGAAGAAACTGAAGAACCTGAAGTTCCAAGAACCAGAGACACAGTTATGGAAGAGACACTCCAAGAAGATCACCAAAACCATGACATGACAGAACCACAAGAACCTATAGATCCACCTCGTGAGAAGAACTCCCACAAGAGAAGACCAGCATGGGCACGTGAAGCAATACAAGATGCAAAGAAGTATGGTGCTCCAGATGGGACACACAGAGAAAGCAAGAGACCCAGACCATACTCCAATTGTGTGGCTACTATGTGACATCATTGATAAAGAACCTTGCAACTATGAGGAAGCAGCAGAAAAGAAGGAATGGAAGGATGCCATGATCGAAGAGTACTAGTCGATTATGAAGAATGATGTCTGGGAGATAGTTCTGAGACCAGTAGGGAAGTCTGTTGTGACTTCAAAATGGATGTACAAGATCAAGCATGCTGCAGATGCGAGCATTGAAAAACACAAGGCAATATTTGTGGCACGTGGCTTCTCCCAGAAAGAAGGCATAGATTACGAAAAGACATTTGCACTTGTAGCAAGATACACTTCCATCAGATCTATACTTTCTTTAGCCGCAATAATGAAATGGAAGGTACACCAGATGGACGTCAAGACAGCATTCTTGAATGGTGTAGTCGAAGAGGAAGTGTATGTGGAGCAGCCAGTGGGATTCGAGATACATGACAGACAAACTCATGTGTGCAAGTTAAAGAAACCCTTGTATGGTTTGAAGCAGGCACCCAAGACATGGTACAGCAGGATGGACAACTTTCTGATGAGCTTAGGATTTACAAAGAGTAAAGCAGATTCCAACCTTTACTTCAAGGTTGAGGGCGGAAGACCAGTGATACTACTACTATATGTAGATGACATGTTTGTAACGGGAGAGGATGAGCTCATTGCAGAAACGAAGAGAAGGCTTGCCACAGAATTCGAGATGAAGGACCTGGGAATGATGCACTACTTCTTAGGCATGGAGGTGTGGCAGAGTACAAATGGGATTTTCCTTGGTCAAGGAAAGTATGCAGTGGAGATTTTGAAGTGGTTCGGAATGATGTACTGCAAGCAATGGCCACACCAATGGCATCGAACTTTAAGCTACTGTGTGATGCTTCATCAGATATATTTGATGCCACGATGTATAGGCGGATGATTGGTTCATTGATGTACTTGACAAACACAAGACCAGACATATGCTTTGCTGTGAACACCCTGAGCCAGTTCCTCACAGATCCGAGACATGTTCACTTGATTGTTGCAAACTTCAAAGCATATATAGAGGTACCTAAAGGGTACAATTGAGTATGGGCTCAAATATGAGACGAATCAGAGGATTAACCTGCACGGTTATGTTGATTCCGATTGGGCAGGCAGTGCCACAGACAGGAAGAGCACTTCAAGATGGTGCTTCAGTTTGGGATCCGAGATGATCTCTTGGTTTAGCAGGGAGCAGTCATGTGTGGCACTGAGTGCAGCCGAAGCAGAGTATGTTGCAGCCTGTTCAGGTAGTTGTGAGGCAGTATGGCTTCGGAAGCTACTATCAGATTTGTTTGATCTCAAGTTAGAGGCAACTTGTATCTTTTGTTACAACCAGAGTTGTGTGAAGTTTTCTGAGAACCCGATGTTCCATGACAAGTCGAAGCATATTGACATCAAGTACCACTATATCCGGGATATGGTGCAGAGAGGAGCAATGAAGCTCCAGTATGTGGTGACAAACGAGCAGATAGTCGATGTGTTGACCAAGCTTTTAACAAGAGAGAAGTTCGAGTACTTCAGAGAGAAGCTTGGTGTTATCCAAATCGAGGTTCCTCGAAAGAGGGAGTGATGTGACCAGAAGACGCAGGTGCACCAAGGTTGTATCTTACATGGTGGAAGACGCAGGTGGTCCGAAAGGACGTAATGCATCTAGGATGCTCCTGGGTTGTATCCACATGTCTGAAGATGCAGGTTGACCTAGTGAGTCGTAATACATCTGGGTTGTATCCATGCGGTGGAAGACGCAGATGTTCCTGGGCTGTATCCACTAGGTGGATGACGCAGGTTGACTAAGAGAGAGACATAATACATCTGGGCTGTATCCACTGGGTGGAAGACGCAGATGTTCCTAGGTTGTATCCACTGGGTGGAAGATGCAGGTTGTCTGATGGACATGGCATATGCACTTGGGCTGTTCTCCGCATGAGATGATGAGATGATCTGGATACAATGAGATGATAGTAGGAGACGCGGGTGATTGTTGAGGCAATGTAATATGTGGTCCTGGGATGTACCTACTTGATGGCTTGCTCGTAGAGATGATGAAGACCTATATGAGAGCTAGGCCTACATCCAGCATGAAAAAGGTCTGGCTCTGTAGAACTTCTCATGACGGATAGATTCGAGAGATGTCACTAGTCAATGATCAACAAGATGAGAATTGTTGCAGCAACGATGATTATGATCCAGCGAAGATGATGACATCCAAAAATTGTGTCCAGCTGTGATGATTACTATGTCGAGAGAATACCTTCCTAGTTAAGACGGAGTGTTGTTGTAAATGTAACTTCGGAAGATATTCTCTGTATATTATTATTATATTATTATTGTACTTTTATTCTACCTCCATCAGAGATGTTTTTCCTCCGTTCGGGGATGTCATTATTGTAATTGGTCATGCAAGAATATCAAGGTAAAACCTCCATTGTAAGTCGGGGCAATAGTTCCCCAAAGGTTAAATGTAAAATGTATTTTTAAGTCTCCCTAGGAGAAGTTGGCCCAGTTAGGTAAGAGAGGTCAGCCCCATTGGGATTTAGGTCAATCTCACATAAAGTATAAATAGAGAGGCTCCCCCTCTCATTTGGAAATCACACTCACCAACCAAGTTCGCACCAAGTGAGGGAGAAGACAAGTTCCCTGGAGAAGAAAGACGGAAGTTGCAGAAGACATCTTATATTTGGGTTTTCTATCTTGCTTGATATTGTATTTAGTGACGAATCTATTTCTGAGGAAGTTGGGGGGTTTTCTCCTTTATGGTTTCCCTAAGGAAATTTCTTGTGTTCTCGTGTATTGTTGCGCTTGTCTATCTTTCAGTTTAAAGATCTAACATAATTGAATTGAAGTGCAAATACTAACACTTTGAGTCTAGCATCTCCTCATCATCGATCTCCATATAAGATTCTCTACCTTTCCTGATAGCCATCTCTTCTTCAAAGGACACATCCCTGTTAAAATATTAACCAGGAAAATGATCAGAAAGGAATGCATGCAAAAGTGAGTTTTGCATGCATCTATTTTTAGGTTTTTGGTAAACCTAACTTCTTAGTGAGATGTTATAAGGAAGACAGGAGGTGACTATCTTTATCAGAGAGACTATTGATCTGAGATAGATCAAGAGAGGGGAGGACGACTTTACTTGTGAAAGAGGGCACATTCTTCAAGGAGGAAGAAGCTCGTACCGCATCCAGTAGAGCGTTTGAGTGTCTGTAACTTGCAGAGTATCTTCGTCTCAGAGATTGACGAAGATCAGTGACGATCAGAGCTCAGATCTGCTAAGATCTGATTCAGTACGAGTCATTCATCATTGGAGGGAGGGCGGACTTGTGCATGCAAAGGAAGACGTTTTCAATCAGAGGGCAGTCTTCAGAGCGAGCAGAGCAGAGCAGAGGATAGAGACGGATAGATCAAGCATAGGTGGATGCAAGGATACTCTGATCCCGTTTTGCAATTAGGGCTCATCTCTTCAGTGCATGCATCAACTGGATGCATGCAAACTTAGAGTTTGCCTGTAGAGATTTCTAAGGTAACCCTGTATTGTACTTGTCTCTTTTCCTATATGCTCTAGGCTCGAGAGAGAAGATAGCCCCACAGTTTGCTGGTTTTTTCCCCAAAAGGGTTCCAGGGTACATCCGTTGGTTATGTGTGATTGCAATCATATTTTTCAGTTGGTAAATGCAGATCTAGTTGTTTGAGTTAATATTAATGTTGTATTGATATCGAGACTCATACTGCTTGAGATCTCAGGGCGATCCAAAGGGAGTAGTGATCTCTAGATCAAATATTTACACCCTATTGACTTCTATCTATCTTGATCCTGGGATGTAGACTCTATAGGCCTTTGAAGACTCATTATATCCCACAAAAGTTCCCTTCTTGCCTGAAGGTTCTAACTTCGTTCTCTTCTCCTTGGGCACATGAATGTAGACTGGACAGCCAAAGATATGAAGGTGGCCCACTTCTACTTTCTCTCCTGTGAAAGATTCTTCCGGAGTCATGTTCTTCAAGATTTTATGAGGGCATCTGTTTTGTACATATACAATTGTTCTAGATGCTTATGCCCACGAGAACATCAGTAGACTCTGGTCATGTATCATGGCTTTGGCTGCCTCCAAAATTGTTCTATTCTTTCTTTCTGCAACCCCATTTTGTTGAGGGTTGTAGGGAACTATGAGCTCCCTCTTAATTCCTGCTTCCTTGCGGAAATTATTGAAATATGTAGAGGTATATTCTCCACCATTATCTGATCTTAAGATCTTAATTCTCTTTCCTGTCAAATTCTCGACTTGTGCTTTGAATTCTTTGAATTTGCTGAGCACTTCCTTGGATTCCTTGGTCTTGAGAACGTATATCCAAGTCTTTCGTGAGTGTTACATAATAATTATAGCCACCCAGTGAAGCAACAGTCATAGGTCCGCACGAGTCAAAGTGTACAAGATCCAAAATTCCTTTAGATCTACTCTCACTATTCGGGAAGGATCCCTCGGCATTCTTGCCAATTGCACATCCTCTACATATTCCATCACTGTCTACTTGAAGCAATGGTAAACCTGTCACTATGTTCCTTGATTCTGGAAGAGCTTTATAGTTTAGATGAGCTAGTCTTTTGTGCCATAGCTCACCCATGCTGGTAGAATCATAAACTAGTGCTTGAGCTAGTGGAGTGCTCAATCGGTACAAGCTCTCCTCTCTTACACCAATTATTTTTGTTGTATTCGTGCGTGAGTTCTTGTGCCAAGCAAGGACTTTCCCATCAGAAAATGCAACTTTATATCCTTTGTCCTCCAAAGCAGAACTAGAGAAAATATTTCTCTTCATACCAGGTACATATAGTACATCACGTAAGTGTAATGTGTCACGAGACTCTAACTGAAGGGAGGTAGCCCCAAATCCCTTCACAGTATAATTAGCATCATCCCCAAGTACAACACCGAGATGGGATTCTTTGTCAACAATTTCTGATAAATTTTCTTTATAACCAGTCATATGCCTAGAAGCACCACTATCTATAAGCCATGTATCACTAGTGGTGGGAACAGTACCTGATAAAGCTAATATGAAGAAGAATTTTGTACGATCTTCATTTCTTTGCTTCTTATGATGAGAGTCTTCTTCAACATCAGCAGTTAAGGCTTCATGCTTTCTTTTGTTTGAGCTTGGACAATTGTTGGCATAAAGACCATAAGTATTGCACCTGAAGCATTGTATATGTGAGAGATCCTTCTTCTTTTTCTTCTGATCTGGAGGAGGACTTGATCCCCTACCTTGGTTCTTGTGATTGTGAAACTTTCTTCATTTTCCCTTTCCTTTCTTGGCATGGGCCATGAATGCTTGATTCTCCTCAGGTTGAGTGCCGTGAAGTTTCTATCTTGTTGCAATCCTTGTCTCTTCCTAAGTACAATCTGCCCATAACCTGTCAAATTTGGCCAACTTGGTTCAACCACTTATGCTTTGGATAAATGACTCCCAAGATGGTGGAAGACCATTTAGAGTAGTAATGACAAGCTCCTTGTCATTGAGTGTTTCTCCACTAGAACTTAGCTTGTCCCTTAGTTCTATTATTCTCATGAAGTATGAAGCAATCAATTCTGAATTGGACATCTTCAAGTTTGATAGTTGATTCCTCAATGTGAGAGTCACATTGATGCTACTGCGTTCAAATAACTTCTTTAGGGTTTTGAACATCTTCTTGGCTGACTTCTTTTGAGATATTTGAGGAACCAAATGATCCTTGACTGAGTCCACCAAGATTCTTATTGCTCTGGCATCATTCTTCCTCCATCGAGAGTTGTCTTCTTCAACTTCTGGTTCTGGAACCTTCTCATTGACAAACTTCAAGAGGTCATTTTCTTCCAATATAAGAACCCTAGAATTCCAACAGATGAAATTGGAAGCCCCATCCAATCGATCTTCAACCTTCATTCCAATCATCTTGACTGCAGATCTGGACTAGAAACCCTAGCAGGAGCTAGGTCAAAAATGAAGTTTGGATTCTTGAGAAACTGACTCCACAGATAGATGCGCCCTATCAAGGCGAGTTGAGAGAAGGTAAGGTCGAACCAAATCAATGGACTGAACAGCACAAAACTTGAAACCCTAATTTCTACAATAGTTGCAAAACTAGGTCAAAAATGACACTTCTCATAATTGAATTTTTCCTTCACCAAAAGATGCGCCTTCCCTAGGGCGATATTTTCAATGCTCTTTTCAAGCCAAATTGATGAGGGAAGGCCTTGAAAAGTGAAACCCTAGCTTCTGACAATAGCTTCTTCTAGTACTGCTCTGAAACCATGTTAGATTTTACACAATTATAGCAATATAATTTAATTGCAGATAAACAATAGGATCACTATAAGAAAGGCAGAGCATAGAAACAATGAACACAAGAATTTTATCCTAGGAAACCCAACAAAGAGAGAACCCAACAACCTTCGTATAGAGATGAACAATTCCGAGAACAGAGTACAAAGATAAGAGAGAAAAATAGAAAATCTCTCCAAGATAAAACCCCAAAAATCACTTCTCCTTGCTGCAAATGTGAACTTCTCTCTCACTAGTGCGAACTTGCTTGAGTTGGATGAGTGAGTAAATAAGGCACACAACCTCTCTATTTATACACATGAAAACTGACCCTTTTCCCTAACTGGGATGACTTGTCTTGGGGGAAGATAAATTTAATATTTAATAATTATTTTCTTTGTGTATCTTCACCCCAAGGTTTACATTGATTCTTTCAAGGGTTTACATGATCAAATACATTAATATCTTCTCCCATAGGAGGTACAACAATAATATCATAAAGTACAAAAAGAATAGCTTCCAAAGTTGCACTATTTCCAACAGAATCTAGGTGGACCTTCGAACTTTGAGGAGGCACATGCAAAAATGTTAGGCAGGATGCCATGGAGATAGGGTCAAAACCTATTGAGGAATTAGTAATTGATTCCAAGGTTGCAATGGATGGGAGTATTGAAGAGTACCAAGACAAGGTTATTGGATTCTCTTAGAAAGAGGGAGTTGACCTTGATGAGATTCATCTTCTACTTACCAAAGGATTCTCTCAAAAAGAGGGAGTTGAACTAGTTAAGGGTATTACTTCAATTGTCAAAGGTTTTGAGGTGTAAGTGTGAGATACCCATGTTTACAATTTGTTGGAGGCCTTGTGGGGGTTATTATTTGCACTATGGGATTGGTATTTCTCTAAGTTTGATAGATATATTCCACTTGTCTTGATCTTGTATGGAGATGTGATTATCTTTGCAAGAAGTCATGAACAACTCATGATGTGGTGTCTAAAGATTTTGGCCCGTGAAGTTGATATGAAGGATGTTGGAGTTTGGTAGGTCAACGATGGTCCATGGTTAAGTTTCTTCACATTCACAAGTGATCATGCCCCTAACAAAGGGGATGTTCAAGATGCTAGGATAATATTTTATTTTGTTGGATATGATGAGACTTTTAAAGCTTACAGGATCTACCTTCCAACACAGCAAAAGACTATGGTGAGTCGAGATGTTAAGATTGAAGAGGATGTGTGGTCCTCTAGATCATAGGTATCTCATTCAATGATTGCAAGGAGTGAAGAGGTCAATGTTCCAATCTAATTCAAAGGTAAGAGAAGGGTCAAATCTAGGAGTGGGCAAGGAGAGATAATACATCCTTCCCTTCAACTTCACCTTGTTGGAAGGCAAGATAGCTTACTTAGACCATAGTGGAAAAAATCGCCGATTTCCCGAGAAATCGCGATTTTTTCAGCTTGCCGATTTTTTCTGCCGAAAAAATCGCGATTTTTTGCAAAAATCGAACCTCGCAATTTTTTGAAAAGCGATTTTTTGAAAAAATCGGCGATTTTTCCTAAAAAATCGGCGATTTTTCCTAAAAAATCGCGCGAAGACCCAAAAAATCGCCATGGAGTTTTAAAAAGTTGACCAGTACATCAGACATTGAAGCCAGTAACAGTAAATGGTAATGTTAAATTCTTAAAGTAAAAGTGACATTCTCCTTATCTTTTATTTTCCATCCTTTTACTTAAATTTTTAACATTACCATTAATTGTTTCAGGATGCTTGAGAGTGGTTCCAACCTCATCGGACTTTATATGCAAAAAGTAGACTTTTAGATCCCATTTAGGTTCAACAGACTTAATAGTTTTCAGGATTTCAAGATTGCAACGTTTCCACTAGATTCTATCATGTATGAGGGTAAGGGATTGGAATTTAATCAAGCACATCAAACTAGGTACATACCTTGATGTTGGTGGTGTTGATGCCTGATTGTTGAAGTTGATTGAACTCCTCTGTCATGACCTTAATAAAAATATACCCTTTAGTCAAGCAAAATCACTTATTAAGCATGGAAAGCTTTTTCTACCTTATTTTAACGCTTGGATTAGGAAATTTCATTAAAATTGTAGGGTGTTGACTAATGTCCTTGAAGGATTAACTTCAAGATTCGAGGTAGAGGCAAGGGCTAGAGCCTAAAGCCTAGAGGAGGGGGGAATGACCAATGTTCCAACCAGTGTTTAAACTTCAAATTTCCAATCTTTGAAACTTTGATGTATCATTTTTTATTTGGCATCCACTACATCATATATATCAGTGCTTTCTCCATATTTATGTGCCAATGTGTTTATCTAATGCTGTTATTGCTTGATATGTTTAAAATTCTAAAAAAAAATGAATATATTTTGTATTTTTTAATGTTTTCCGCGGTTTGCCGATTTTTTCGCCGATGTTGTCAAGAAGTTGTATTTGGGACCCTTGCCGATTTTTTCCACTATGCCTTAAACCCATCTTTCCTAGTTTTGGGTGGATATGTGTGTGATATAGCAGTAAAAGGGCTAGTTTCTTAGCACACTCCTTATAGAAACATCCCTAAAAGGGGGTTGATCCACTTCAAAATTAATTCTCTTAGTTAATTACAATAAAATTAAAAAGATAAAAACCTCATTTAAAATTTTTAAATCCACAGTTTGTCACTAGTTGGTACTTTGTCTAACTTTAAGAAGAGAGGGGAATTAGGGACAGTGATTTTCATTTTTCCCTGTTTGTCACATTTGCAATTTTTATTTTTTTTGCAATAAAAAATTAAAATATGCTTAAAAAACATTTTTTTATGTTACAAACTCACAAGTTCAAAGTTTATGCTAAAAAAACATTTTTTTTATGTTGTAGGTTCAAAGTTTCAAACATGCCGAAGATTTTGGATCCATTCTGGGAGTATGCAGAGCCTGTTGATCCACATAATCGACAAAAGGTTAAATGTAATTTGTGTGGGAAGGAGATGACGGGGGGTATAAGTAGGCTCAATACCACCTCGCACAACTTACGGGGCATGAGGTGGATATTTGTAAAAACTCCACTCCTGAAATTATTCCTAGGGCCAAAATCGCAATTGAAGGTATTGGCAAGAGGAAAGAAGAAAGGGAAGCTTTGAAGCAGGAACTTGGAATGAGAGTGGCATTAGGATCCGAGACAGTAAGACACACTTCAGGGGGAGAGGGAAGTGAGACCTTATCCTCTTCTTTTGCAATGCCTTCAACTACATCTCCTTTCTTTTTTCTAAGATTCGCACCTGGTGGACAACTAGGTATAAGGTCAATGTACTAGATAAATGAGAAAAAGGAAGCAGACAAACTTGTGGGTCGGTGCCTTTTATGGAGTGATATTCCATTCCACTTTGCGAGGAACCCATTCTACGTGCCTATGTTTGAGGCTTTGCTATTGTTGGGTCGAGGTATAAGCCCCCCACTTATGAGGAGTTTAGAGGGCCCATCCTTGATAATGAAAAGGCCGATTGCACTTCTAGGTTGGAGGAGCTTCGAGGTTCATGGGCGGTCACAGGATGCACAGTGATGTCAGATGGTTGGACTGATACGAAGGGTAGGACCCTTCTCATCTTCTTGGTTCATTGTCCTAGGGGCAAAATGTTTATAAAATTCGTGGATGCATCTGCACATATCAAAGATGCAGCATTACTATGTCAGTTGTAGGATGGGTTCATCCAAGAGATAGGTCCGCAGTATGTTGTCCATCGCTCGCTTTGCCACTTGTTTCATCTCTCTTCAGTCTCTCCTTACTTCTATGTGGCACTTGCAGACTATGTTCCTTTCAATTGAGTGGCGTGCTTTATCGATTAGCACTAAACCAGAGGGACATGCCATATTCAGACTAGTGTCATACCAGGAGAGATTTTGGGATGGGGTGAAGGAGGTGTGTGCCATCTGTGAACCTTTGGTAAAGGTCCTTCGCTTGGTTGATGGAGACAAGCCCGCAATGGGCTACCTATATGAGGCCATGGATAGGGCCAAAGAGGCCATTTGTGCCTACTATGATGACAAGGGGGATGAGGGGCAAGTGAAACAACAATTGATATGGGCGGTGATTGATCAGCGATGGAACAACACACTTCATTGCCCCATCCATGCTACAGGGCTATTCCTCAACCCCGCATTCTCTTACTCCTGTGGCTTCGAGTTTGATGCAAAGGTAATGGATGGGTTCTTGGAGTGTGTCCAAAGGATGGTGCCAAGTGCACCTGACCGTTCAGAGATTTCCAAAGAGTTGGAAGTCTATAGGAGGGCCATGGGAACATTTGGGTTTGATATGGCTATCAATGACAGGAAGAACATAATGCCAAGTAAGCTTCACCTTGTTTCAACTTTCAAGAATGAAAATTCAATTTATTTACTTTCTTTGTTTTAAATTTCAAATTTTCAATGTCTTCTCTTATGTTTCTAACTTTCTCCAATTCATTGTAGATACTTGGTGGGAAACCTATGGTAGACGAGTACTCCATCTCCAGAAGCTTGTTGTTCGGATCCTTAGCCACACATGCAGCTCTTCTAGTTGTGAGAGCAACTGGAGTGTATTTGAAAAAATACACACCAAGAAGCGCAACAGGTTAGAGAATTTGAAATTAAATTCTAAATTCATTATAACTTGTAATTTATGTCCCATGGGTAATTTTAATTTATGTATTCTAAATTCTAATTTAATAAATTTATGGTCCTCATACAGGTTGGATACCCAACGCCTGAATGATCTAGTGTACGTCTCCTACAATATCAGGTTGTGGGTGAAGCAGCTTGAGAAAAAACCTGAGGTGGAGGCGATTTCATTGGATGCCATTGACACCACTGTTGCATGGAGAGTGGATATTAAGGAACCTATTATGGAGGCAGCCCCTGATTGGTTAGAGGATGATACATTGGACCCCCAGAGTGAGATATGGGAGGATGAGGGGTTTGACTTTGAGAGTGTGCCACCACCGGAGCCACCAGTTTCTATTTCACAGCCACAGTCTCAACCAGAGGGAGCCAGATATATGGGCAGTGGTAGCAGTAGCAGTGGTAGAGGACTTGATGAGGGTGACCTAGTAACTCATCATTCTTCTAGTTCTTCTAGAGTACATCGAGGACGCCATAGTCCATGACGACCCCCACGAGCACATGGGCTTTCTAGCTCTAGAGGCAGAGCCATTACTAGAGCGATTACCTTTTCCAGTAAAAGGGGTAGAGGGAATCCATAGATTATTTTATTTAGACGATTTCATTGCATATGACTCTATGAGATACATTGATTGTATTTTTTTGGCGATTCATGAGTTAGGGACTCAACATCCAGGACACGATTCATTTTTTATGTGTGATGTCTAGTGATACGTCTTATACATCTTATATATCGGTTTTCTTTCCATATTCATGTGGCAATGTGTTTATTTGATGTTCTTGTTGCTTTAGATGTTTAGAAAAATGAAAAAAAATAAATATTTTTTTTTTTTAAGTTAGCCGATATATTGCCGATGTTTGCCGATAAATCCGATCGTTTCTTTTTGGACTCTCGGCAATTTATATTCGCCGACATGATATTTGTAACATTGGAAGAAACAAAACTATTCAGGAAACACAAGACTAGACCTATAAGTTATTGTCAAAAAAGAGAGTTCATGTACCATAATTGATAATTTGATGAGTTGTAACCATGATTGATATTGATAATTTTAAAAATCATTTCAGCATGAACTTGAAGCAGGGCATAACAGTGTTTTTGTGAGCCACATCCACATGTCCCTATCAGCAGGGAATAAAGTAGTTTTCTTGAAGGCTATGGCAAGACTACATAACAGTGTAGGTGATGTGAGCAACAACATAGCACATAAAGATAAATCAGCCCTTGACAACAGATCTTAACCATAAAGATAAATCAAATAAAAATGTTGAGAGCAGACCTTGATATTGATATATCAGAGTTCAAGAGCAGATCTTGACATAAGGATAGATCAAACCTTGAGCAGGAATGGGGTTTATGCTTTTAGCCATTAGGTGTTTATGGTTTTTTAAGTTTTTCATTAAAAAACAATTTTTTGGGGGGATCGATGGGTCATAGAAGCACTAGAAGTTTTGGGATCTGTTTGAAAATTTCAGGAATTGTTTGATTTTTCACAGGATCCGTTTTATGGGACCAGGATACATTTCCATCTGCTGGGGATTCGTTTCCATGATGGTCCTAGGCAGATCCAATCCAAATACGTATCGGATCCGTGGATCCGCCTAATCCAAATACGTATCGGATCCGCGGATCCTACACACTGGGGTGGTGGATCCGGTAACATAGCTTAATTAAGCAGCAAATCAATACAGAATTGTTGTCTCCTCTGTAGCTATATTTTAAATTACTAAAAATGTTAATGGGGGCAGCTGATGGTGTCACGCACTTTCATACCACTTCATTTTTATACGATTATATTTCAATTTCAAGCCTCTTCACTCCAATAATTTCCTATCCTTGTTTTGCTCTGGACATTGTTTGCTAGAGTATTATTCGCTTCTTCTCAGCAGGTATTGGAATTTGGAACTAGATGCCTCTATCATTCAGCAAGAAAATGGAAACTGTTGACAAAAGCAGTTGATAGTTCAACTAAAATAATCTTATATGGACAGTCTACAACAATGCTTCTAAACAAGAATTAAATATGTGTTTGAAGTTTGAAAAAGCGACAATCTAACTACTTATAATTGCATATGCTATTTATTTTCACAATGTGTAGCTAATTTTCTACAATTCAAGTTACTGTGACATTTGAATCTTGTATATCACATGCATCACTTCTGCATAGTTGTGAATTTAAACAAAAAAATAACACATTTCCATGATGGCTTTAGTTGAGAAATTTTGTTTCATCAGCATTACATCATTCTACATTCTTCCAGAACAATTAGCACTCTCAAAAAGTTAGACAGCACTTCAAACAAACACAATATATGAAAACAAAGGGGAAGCCAGCATTTGAGAGGCAAATGATCAGACTTTTGGGGTAAAATTACACCACAAAAGTGCATACCGAGAATAGCTCGCCCTCCTCTGCCCAGCTAAGAGATACAATAGCTGTACTGTGCGACTTGTTTCTCCTCAGCATTTTTCCATTCTGGATAAAAGACACATTTCCAGTAACTTATATGCAACATGGTGCAAGGACAATTTTTAAACCTGTCAATAATGTAACTTGCATCAAACTGAACAAAAATAAAAATAAAACATTGAATAATGCCCACTCACGCAACCATCCACATTTCAATCATTTAAAATCGATATCGTTTAATATCACAGTGTGAAATGAATTGCAACATAACAAGATAGTTTAAACTTTACATATTATCCTCATATCTTACAAATAAAAATTTACATGTTCAGGAACTGAAAGGCAGAACAGAGAAAGAATAATACAAAAACTAAATTTTCATATACATCTCACTTTTATAGCTCTCAGTCACAAGCTAGAGCATTTCCTCTACATCTAAGACATTACCATAATGGGGCAATAAATAGAGAATGTTAGCTAATTTTAGCTCGAATTTGCTTGTCAATCAGAAGGGACCTGCTATATAGCATTTGAGTGAAATGGTTGTGGGACGCAAACAGACAATATGAAAAACATAGTGCTATTTAAAATTTCATCAACTGATATTAGTTTTGCCACAAAATGTCATGAATTAATGGATGCTTTCAGAGGGAATGACAATGCTATACGCAAAAAGGAAGAGACCCATAGAAAGGCAGAGGCCAGTCGAGCTTTTGCACATTTCCGTTGATTAATATACAGGATCGAGATCTACCTATCTATATAGTTGATTTACATATCCGAACAAATTAGAAATTGGTTCCCTTTCGGATCGGGATGGATACATATGTTTATCAGAACAAAAGAGAAAAAAGAAGGAACATAAATCATAGATAGATCAAATCCTCCTGGGAAGGCTTCCTCAAGGAATAAGGAGATAGATTATGAAGGAATATTCAATACTATTCATGAGTATTATACACTGTTAGAGGAAACCTAGCAGTTCACGAGAAAAATCATCTTTTAGGAAACCATGATGGTTAAATAAAAGCACCTTAAATGTAATTATAGGATGGCATGTAATATGTTCTAAATGTATTAAAGATGCACAGATAAAAGAACACACAGAATATTTATAACGAGAAGAGATTAAAAATAGCATTTTTTTTTTAAGTCCACAAGGTCAATTTGTCTGTGGCATGGAAAATTAACATCTTTGAAAGGCTACACCTTGCTGAAGTAGTGCACAGTCAAAATGCAGTAAAGTTTACACTAAATATGAAGATGGGGAGAAAGAAGGATGCCCCACTGAGGTATGTCCTGTAAATGGCATTGGACTACTTATCTAGGTGGCCCCCTTGTGGTGGGAAACAGGAAACTACTTTGGACTTCTCTGTTCTCATCAATAGTCTCTTACGTGCATCATCCTTCAGGGCTTTGCTTGTGATATCTTCGAGCTGCACATTTTGAAACATTGATCTCCAACTTATTCCCTCTAACGTCGATCATTTTCTGATGTGATCATATGCTTCCACAGTGCAGCAAGAATTGTTGTTCAGTTTCAACCTTTCCTGAATAGCATACATGGCAAGTCCTATTCTCCCTTTTCTTCCTTGGGTTCCTTCCATTTGCCTGTTTTGCATCTAAGCCTATCTGAAGTTGTCCTCATTTGAGCTAATGTGTGTTTTTCTTTCCAAGGTATATTTAATTTTAGATACTCTTGTGTTTGGATCTCACCTGTGGGGTTGAAATAGAAAATATAGTAATGCTTTTAATCCTGAGCCTTTCTCTTCCATTTGCCCCTCCTGTAGCAAGCATGTAGTTGAATTTTCAGGTCTGTTTTATCTTGCAGCCATTCTTCTTCCATTATGTATTCTTGTGGCTCAAAGTATCTTGAGGGCACGGGAGGCTATTAAGCACCACCTTACCTGGAAGGCTAACTTTCTTCATATAGGCTTGTCATTCAATGATTATTGCATCTTGTGGTCTCCTCTTGTCCAGTATGAAGCCAAGTCACATGACATGGAGGACACATGGATATGAGCATATTGACCCCGGAAATAGAACAGGGAGGACACTTATATATATATATATATATATATATATATATATAGAACAGGGAGGACACTTATATATATATATATATATATCCAATTTAAAAAAAAAAAATAGAACATATATATATATATATATATATATATATATATCCAATTTAAAAAAAAAAAATAGAACATTTACAAAATATTGATGCAACTAGATACTACATCAATGATGATCAAACACAAAAAAATTAAAAATTAGAATATTCAAAGAATCAAAACACATCAAAATAGAAGTTTAGAAGTTAGAACCATAAATTGCAGTTTTCTCATTAAGTCAATTGAGACATCATAATCAAAATGCTTAATGCCAATGACTAATACAAAATAGGGTAGATACAAGAATAGTAGATGGAAGAATCTCATAGCTCGTCACTATCAATAGCCCTCCATTATAACAATGCATAAAGAACCTATCTAGCTGAAATTCAAATCTGGAAATTGCACAAGATATGAACAGCTGAAAAATTCATTAATAAGCTCAAGATTGTAGATTTTCTGCCTTCAATTGCCTGCTGGTTTAATGCCAAGTTTAAGGTGGTTTTCACCTACAGCCTGTTTTGCATTGGCTGTAGGTTACTTAATGCACTTTAGATAAACAATAAACACACACTGAAAGCAAATAAACAGGCTGCAAACTAATCTACCAACATGCACACATAATTTGACACAGTAGTTTTTGGCCAAATCGAGCCCTGGAAAAACCCCACGGGGAAAACCAGTTGAGTGAGAGAGAGATATTATTTCTTCAGCAAAGTTTTCATCACAGCATTACAATGAAAAGACAAACTTATCTTCACCCATTAGCAGAAGCTTTCTGGAAAATATGCACCAAACTGAACCTCGTTTGGTGTGCCCACTGCCTAGAGATTCGAGCCAGGAATAACTCAAACAGAGCTGGGAACAATGCACATTCTGAACACTGTCCTATCCCTCGATTCCTGTGCAAAAGCTTAACTGAGATCCACCTTGAATCCTGTGCTGTTAGCTCTCTATTTCAGTGCTGTTATTCCTTCTAGAAAACTGTGCCAAGATAGTGAAACTCGTGCCCTGTACCTTCACCAAAATATTCAGCAGAAGGTAGCTCTGGAATGGTGCCCAGATTCTCCTGTCAAAGTTCTGAAACTCGTGCCAGTGTCTTCACCACAGAATCAGCAGAATGTATCTCGGGACTGGTGCCCAGATCCTCCTCGAACTGTGTGCTGGGAACATTACTTGCAGTACGGGTTTCCTGTACCTTCACCACGAGTTTACTGCTGTTGCTAACCTGCTATCAAATGAAACCTGCTGATAACTCATGCCACATGCATGCCTCGAATTCAGAGCCAAATACTGGAAGAACTGTGCCTAGAAACTCGTGCCCATGAGATCACGAGTTCTGTACCTGCGCCCTAGCTTCTCCTTCTTCAGACTCTCGAGCTCTCTCTTCATTCACCTTCTCATCACAATAATGAACTAGGTATTTGCCTCCCTCCCTTTTATCCATCCCTAAAAGGAATCTTAAGCCAACGGTTGAGATGAGATCAAATCAATGGCTCAGATTAGATGTGAGTAAAACTTCATTAATTAAATCACTTAATTAATAATTACCCACTCACTTTATGACTTAGGACAAAAGTGACTTTATAGTCTCATTAATTAATTAATTAATGTGAGGGTCCCACCACCCCTTTCTTAGTGACTTAGGCTAAATCACTAGGGGGAACACATCCATGGTACAAAAACTAACACTCCCTCTTACCGAGGAAGGTGTTCCGCACCACTCCCAACTTATCTCTGAAGAAGACAAACTTCCCCCTCCCCAAAGATTTCGTTAGGACATCTGCAACTTGCTGATCAGTGGATATGTACTGAAGCTCAACTGCTCCTCTCTGAACGTAGTCCCGGATGAAGTGATATCTGATCTCAATATGCTTTGACCTGTCATGAAAAACTGGATTCTCAGAGAGCTGAATGCAACTCTGATTGTCGCAGTAAATCACGGTAGGCCTCAGCTGCTGATCAAATAAATCTACCAATAGCTTGCGAAGCCACAGTGCTTCGCAAGTCGCCTGACTGGCTGCCATATACTCAGCCTCAGCAGAACTCAATGCGACGGACTTCTGTTTCCTGCTGAACCACGACACTGCTGCCGAGCCCAAGCTGAAACAGCAACCGGAAGTGCTCTTCCGGTCCCTCACACAACCTGCCCAGTCTGAATCTGTGAACCCAATCAAACTAACTCCACCTGAACCCCTGTAGTCCAAACCATAATCCACCGTCCCTGCAAGGTATCTCAAGATGTGCTTTGCAGCACTCCAATGTACACTCCTAGGCTGCACCATGAACTGGCTAAGAGTGTTGACTGCAAAGCACAAGTCTGGCCTGGTGTTGACCAGATACATCAACGATCCGATGAGCCGACGATATAATGTGGGATCCACCAACTTACCATCTGAAGCATGAAGTTGCTTCAAGTTGGTGATCATGGGTGTAGACATGGGCCTGCAGTCGTCCATCCGAAAAGTCTTCAGGATCTCTGCAGCATACTTCCCCTGTCCTAGGAAAATATGTCCTGGCTCCTGCCATACCTCCATCCCCAAATAGTAATGCATCAGCCCAATATCTGTCATCTCATACTCAGCTGCAAGATCTCTCTTGCACAGAGCAATAAGACGCTCATCTCCAGTGATAAATAAATCATCAACGTATAGCAGAAGAATGAGCGGATCTCCACCAACCACAATGTAGTATAGGTTGGGATCAGCCTTGTTGCCGCCTGGTTCCACACCTGGGAAAACGCAGCAGAAGTCTTCAAGCTGCTGGTGTGGCCTTGGGGGCAAGTCAGAGTCAAGTGCTGTCACTTGGGACTCGACTCCTCCGTCTAGGCTTTCCTAGCGAAGCCAAGGGGGGTGGACCCTAAAAAATAAAAAGAAACTAAGGCCTCTAACCTAGGAGTTAGGAAAATATTTTTGGTAACCAAGAATAAACAGCATATACATTTGTCAAATAAAAAATTTTCATTCATCATTTACTCCCATTTAGAATAACCATCATTTAACTGCACATTAGTCAATAATATAAAATGAAATTTAAACAAGACCAGTGCCTTATAATGGAGTCAATAAACAAATGCATAAGCAAAAAAAAGTAGATGTTGTGCGAGTGTTCTTGGTTTATTTTAAATTTAATGTGATGGTGATCTTTTTATTATGGCAGGGGGGTTCCCAATATACGCAAGGTACGGGGGAACATGTCCGGAGTTTTGAAGCGTGGCTTCCCTCTCAGGCTTGGGCTGAATTGGAGTCTCGAGGAGGTGTTCAGATGCTATACCAACGAGGGCAAGCCTAACGGTTTCCAAGAGGTCACTACTCAGTGTGGTCCCAAGCCTTCTGAGAAATTTGCCCACGACAACAAAATACGTGTTGTGTCGGATTTTCACAAAAAGGATTTTTTATTAGGGTGGTGTTAGATCCTATTACTAGTCATCCCCTCCTTTCTGATGTGTACCAACTGGATCAGACTAAGCTGCAAGTCGGCCACAGAGCATACGGGAGAAGACCTTGGTATTTTTATAAAAAATTTATGAACCGAAATTTTATCTTTTTTTAAAACCCCAGGAGTCTCTTTTCAGGCACGTATTTCGGGCAAGCCCTCATACAGAAACCCTACTTCGGGAAAGCAAGGGGGGCGTTATGAGTTTGTAAAAAAAATGTGAAAAACTATGTTATGAGTGAACTTGTGGCCCGCCAGTGGAACGGACCAACAAGGTTTATTTTAATCCTAATTAATTTTATTAAATGCCGGAAAACAAAGAAATAAACTACTCTAAAATTCACGCCATGAAAATGAGACGACACAGGCCACCCCTGGGGGGATGGGGTATGGGCGCTGGCTAGCCCACTTGCTCTCGTTTAATATTTGTTTACAATGACTAGAGAAGTGCCCCAGTCCACTTTAAGTGACTTGGTGGCTTACAAAATTTGAGGAAAAAATTGACCGGTTTTTAAAAATATGAAAGTTTGTCCTCCGGATTGCCTGGATGCTCGAAATTTCGGCAGCACTTCCTCCTACCTGTTCGTCTTTTGCTGCAAACCAGCAAGCAATAATTAGTATAAGATGCCCAAAAACACTTTAAGAGTGTCTTTGGAACACCTCCTAAAAACCCAAAAAATTCTAAGTTAAAAACTAAGTAAAAATGACGAAAAGTAACCAAGTAAAACAAGCTATGGGGCTTGTCTACTTGGGATCTTTGCTAGCCTTTAATGGCTGCAAATTTCAAGCTCTAGGGCAGCCAGGTAATACTTTGAAATCAGATCTAATACTACTTCAGAAAAACTTGAAAGATTTTGACAACTTAAACCAGTTTTTGAAAAGAAAGTACTAGATAACCAAGAAGCTTTGATCTATGAACAATAAACTCTTTATGAAATGAAAAAATAAAACTTCTTGATGACAGAATCTGATTTATTTAAGTTTTTAACAGCAGTATGTAAATCAGATCCACTTTTGATTAGTAACTAGTAACCATAAAATTTCATTTTTTCTTGAATGAGAGAGAGAGAGATGGAACAAATCCTTGTTGAAAATCGAAGCTTTGAAGATGGTTTAGTGATGTTTGAAGGGACTATATCTGCAAACAATGATTAGTAAAAAGGGGAAACAAACAAGATCCTCCTTCTTGCCAACTCAAGAAAACACCTGCACATCACAGATCTCACCAAAAAAAATATTAAGAGTAGATATACACTCACAAGAAACTATGATTGCATATCCATAAACAAATGAAAGATACAAAAATAATCTCTTACCAAGCACACATCACTAAGCTGCTACAATAAACAAATTGAAAACAACTTATCTCATAGATTGGTAACAATCTTTCCGATGAGCACACCACACCCTTGAAGAATGAAACTTATGCACAAGTCATCTTGGAAAAGGAATCAAGATATTACATCCACATATGACAAAACACCACAAGCTGACCTCCAAAGTCTTCTTTTATTCAAATGAGAAAAAATATTACAATCATAAGTCTCTTGCTCCAATTCTCACTCTAGAAAATGGAGTGGGCAGCCATGCTTAAATAGCCAAAGATGGAGAGAAATGGGTGGAATGAGTGGCATAACTCGTGGAGAAAATGGGGCTGCCCACTCCCATGTAATGGGCTGCCAAGATCAGCCCCAAATCAGCTAAAAATCAGCCATGTGACAGCCCATAAACATAGCTGCAAATTCCATGATTAAAGGGGCCCAATTTTGGGAAATATGCCCCCCTCAAATGGGGAAGTAATCCCACTAATATAGCTGCCCGGAATCTTTCCAAAATCAGCTCTTACAACCCCTAAAACATAGCTGAAAAAATCAGTCCATAAATCACTCCCAAAATTTAATATTTTTATGAGTCATTTTTTCACTTTTTTTATTTTTTCATGACTTTTTGGGGTTTTTTGGGTTTTTTGGCCATAGGTAAAAATTTAAGCACCCAAACATTAGGAAAAGTGGGTTTAGGGGTTAAGGGGGTGCTCTGAGTTAGAAAACGAGCACCCCTAAGGCAAAAAATACCTCCAGACGCCCCTTATAGGCCAATTACAAATTTTTTAAATGAACCATTAAAAAATGGCCCAATTTACGGAAAAAATAAAACTTGCCGAAAATTAAAAACAACCTAGGGGGACTTAGCACATGTCCATATGACTCAAAATTAACGCCTAGCATGTTCATATACATTGACCCATAGACTCTAATAATCCCCTAAGGCCCGTCAGCCTCCCCAGGCATTCCAGCTTTGGAGGAGCAGGAGAAAAACCAATTAATTATGTTATGCACTGATGCAAGACATAATAGATAGGTGAAAAACCTCCTTGGAATACCTGACTTAGCCAAAAAGTCCTAGGGAACCAAGTCTTTTACAAAACACCATGCTAGTACGTTTTGTTACAAACCCCGCAGGGCCATGGACATGTGGAAAAAAGTTAAAAACGGGGGCCTTTAAAAGGTCAGCTGGATATCAAATCACCAAAAATGAACATGTATCATGTTCCACTCTGCCCGCTCGCTTGATAGTCCATCTAAGTACAACTTAGCTGGCAACAAGCCTCACTCTTCGACATCAGATACGCATCTATCCTAGAGTACCAAGCTCTGGGAGCTTGTTTCAGACCGTACAAGGCTTTCCTAAGCCTGCAAACATGTGAATCTCTCCCATGTGTCTCAAATCCCTGTGGCTGCTCCAAGTACACCTCCTCCTGCAGAAGACCATTGAGAAATGCGGTCTTCACATCCATCTGGTGGATCCTCCAACCCATCTCTGCTGCAATCGATATCACTACCCTGATGGAGGAATACCGAGCCACTGGAGCAAAAGTCTCATCATAGTCGACTCCCTCAACCTGTGAGAACCCTCGAGCCACAAACCGAGCCTTGAACTTCTCTACACTGCCATCAGCTGCACGCTTGACCTTGTAGAGCCACTTGGAAGTCACAACTGACTTCCCCTCAGGCCTCGGTACAATCTCCCAAGCATCATTCTTCATGATGGAATGGTATTCTTCCATCATGGCATCTCTCCACACCTGATGCTGAGAAGCCTCCTCAAAAGTAGAAGGCACTGAGTCACGAAGACTCGCAACAAGGGCTGACCCATATCTATCTGGCTCAAAAATAGTCCTGAACTGCTCCTGAGGTCTACCAAATGCCTCTGCTTCCTTCAAGGTGTCCTGAAGCCACTTGGGCTTCTTCTTCCTTGAAGGCTCCTCTGAACTTGGTGTAACCTCCTCTGAGGGCGTGTCAGAAGCATGAGGTCTACCACCCCTAGGACCTGTAGCTGATGAGCTAGTTCCAGAAGACCCTGCAATCTGTGAGCCAGAAACCGGTGATCCTGAACCTGTGGCAGTCCCTGTACCTGTCCCTGTACCTGTAATCTGAACCACTGACCCTGTAGAACCTGTGCCTGTACCAAGTGATCCAGTCACCCCAGAAACCTGTGGACCTGTAACCTGTATCGAAGAAGCCTGTGCCAACTGAGGTGTGGGAGCTGGTGTCTCCCCCTGCTCTAACTCTCTGGACTTCCTGAAGGCCCTCTCCTCCTCAAACTTTACTTCCCGCCTAACTACAACTCGCCTCTGGCCAGGAATGTAAAGCCGATAAGCCTTCGAAGTCTCGTCGTAACCCACAAAGATGCCTCTCTCTGCGGTGGGCTCGAACTTCGTCCTCCTCTCTGAGGGGACGAGAGAGTAAGTCAGAGAGCCAAATATGCGAAAGTGGCTCACCTCAGGCTTCTTGCCTGAATACATCTCCTCTGGAGTCATCCTCCCCACGGCACGGTGGGGACTCCTGTTCTGCAGGTACACTGCAGTGTTGCAGGCCTCATCCCACAGGAAGAACGGTAACCCCTGATCATGAAGCATGGCCCTCGCTGCTCCAATGATCGACCTGTTCTTCCTCTCTGCTACTCCATTCTACTCAGGAGTGTAGGGAACTGTCAACTGACGTTGTATGCCCTCCTGTCTGCAGAATGCACTGAACTCCGTGGAGGTATACTCACTCCCGTTGTCTGACCTCGACATCCTGATCTTCCTCCCCGTCTGCTTCTCCACAAGGGCTTTGAACCCTTGGAAGACACTCAATACAAGTGGGGACTTCTTGCTCCGCAAGAAGTAGATCCAGGTCTTCCTGGAGTAGTCATCAATAAAGCTGATATAGTACTCATGGCCACTCAAGGATACTGAGGACATAAGACCACATATGTCGGTATGAATCAGATCGAGCACACCTGCTGCTCTCATGTCACTGCTAGGAAACACGGTCTTGGTGTACTTTCCCAAAGCACACCCTCTGCACACATCACTCTGCTCAGAGTCAAAATCAGGTAAACCTGTGACCATGCTCCTCAACACTCCCAGAGCGGGGTGATGTAAATGGGCCATCCTCCTGTGCCATAACTCACATAGCTCACTGCTGCTGCTGCTGCTGTGTGCTAGAGCATGCTGCGGCTGAAACAAGAGCTTGTACAGTCTTCCACATCTAACTCCAATATCCATGGGAGTAGATACACCTGTGGTCTTGGGATACACCTGCACTCTCCCATCTGAGAAGCACACCCCAAGACCCCTGTCCTCAATCGTGGAAACTGAAACAAGGTTCTTCTTCAGCCCAGGGACGTACAACACATCCCTCAAAGTCATGGGACTCATGGACTCCCTCTCAAATATAACTGTCCCCTGACCCACTGCTCTAACAATGGTGTTGTCACCAAGTACAACCTCCACCTCTCTCTCTGTCCGTGACAACTCGGAGAAGAACTCCCAAGTACCTGTCATGTGCCTCGAAGCTCCGCTGTCAATATACCACGTACCAGTGGTGGAAGGACCTGTCTGATGCCCTGTCAACAATGAGTGTTCAATATCCAAATCCATGTCAATGCTGGTGGCTAAAGAAACTCTCTCTCTCTCACTCTATCCAGCATATAGGGAAAACTCCCTCTGAAACCTGTCACCAAACTCATCAATCTCTGCTGAGGCTGCTGTCTGCTGACCTGGTCCCTTCTTCCTCTTCTTGTTTGGACACTGAGATGCATAGTGCCCAAACGCCTGACAACAGTAGCACTTGATTTTACTCAAGTCCTTCTTCTACCCACCCTGTGTATGATGTTGCTGTTGCTGCTGTTGTCCCTTGGCCCCATGCTTCTTGGGACCCTTCTTCTTCTTCCCTTTGGCTGTCAAAGCCACGTTCTCCTCATCTGCTACACCACCTGATGTACTGCCCTGTACGAGACCCCTCCTGGTCTCCTCCTGCAAAAAGTCATCCCACAACCTCTCCCATGATGGAAGGTTCTCCCTGCCCACAATGGCCTGCACAAATGCACTCCAGGGCCTTGAAGCCCCATTGACTGCTGTGCGTACTAACTCTGTAGGGGATACTACTTCACCAACTGCTGCTAGTTCATCCCGAACTGCAGAGATCCTGGTGAGATAAGCTGTGACTCCCTCTCCTCCGGTCATCCTGATACTCTTGAGCTTCTCCTTGAGAACCATCTTCCTGTTCTCGTTGGAGCTCTCATACAAGCTGATCAAGGCACTCCACATCTCGTGTGCCTTGGTCTTCCCCGAAATGTGAGGGATGATGTGGTCTTTCACTGCATCTAGAATGATTCTCCTAGCCTTACAGTCTTTCTTGTTGAAGGCTGAAAGAGCGGTCGCATCTGAGCAATCTGGAATGGTAATGGGGTTTGTGGTGGTGTTCCTCACCACCTCCACCCATAACTCGTTCTCCTCCAAAAGCAACAGAATTCTGGCCTTCCAAGGCACAAAATTCTCCGTCCCACTCAATCTATCCTCAATCCTCAACCCTGTAGCCATCTGGAAATCAGTCCAAAAGAACGCTGCCCACTAACAGAAGGTAAGAACACTTAGTTTTCTGAGATCTGCAAGTTTTATGTGTGTCTGCAAATCAGTTTGTTTTCTGCCCCCTGCGCTCTGATACCATGTAGATTTTCTGCCTTCAATTGCCTGCTGGTTTAATGCCAAGTTTAAGGTGGTTTTCACCTACAGCCTGTTTTGCATTGGCTGTAGGTTACTTAATGCACTTTAGATAAACAATAAACACACACTGAAAGCAAATAAACAGGCTGCAAACTAATCTACCAACATGCACACATAATTTGACACAGTAGTTTTTGGCCAAATCGAGCCCTGGAAAAACCCCCACGGGGAAAACCAGTTGAGTGAGAGAGAGATATTATTTCTTCAGCAAAGTTTTCATCACAGCATTACAATGAAAAGACAAACTTATCTTCACCCATTAGCAGAAGCTTTCTGGAAAATATGCACCAAACTGAACCTCGTTTGGTGTGCCCACTGCCTAGAGATTCGAGCCAGGAATAACTCAAGCAGAGCTGGGAACAATGCACATTCTGAACACTGTCCTATCCCTCGATTCCTGTGCAAAAGCTTAACTGAGATCCACCTTGAATCCTGTGCTGTTAGCTCTCTATTCCAGTGCTGTTATTCCTTCTAGAAAACTGTGCCAAGATAGTGAAACTCGTGCCCTGTACCTTCACCAAAATATTCAACAGAAGGTAGCTCTGGAATGGTGCCCAGATTCTCCTGTCAAAGTTCTGAAACCCGTGCCAGTGTCTTCACCACAGAATCAGCAGAATGTATCTCGGGACTGGTGCCCAGATCCTCCTCGAACTGTGTGCTGGGAACATTACTTGCAGTACGGGTTTCCTGTACCTTCACCACGAGTTTACTGCTGTTGCTAACCTGCTATCAAATGAAACCTGCTGATAACTCATGCCACATGCATGCCTCGAATTCAGATCCAAATACTGGAAGAACTGTGCCTAGAAACTCGTGCCCATGAGATCACGAGTTCTGTACCTGCACCCTAGCTTCTCCTTCTTCAAACTCTCGAGCTCTCTCTTCATTCACCTTCTCATCACAATAATGAACTAGGTATTTGCCTCCCTCCCTTTTATCCATCCCTAAAAGGAATCTTAAGCCAACGGTTGAGATGAGATCAAATCAATGGCTCAGATTAGATGTGAGTAAAACTTCATTAATTAAATCACTTAATTAATAATTACCCACTCACTTTATGACTTAGGACAAAAGTGACTTTATAGTCTCATTAATTAATTAATTAATGTGAGGGTCCCATCACCCCTTTCTTAGTGACTTAGGCTAAATCACTAGGGGGAACACATCCATGGTACAAAAACTAACAAAGATGAAGTACAAATACATACCATAGCCTTCTCTCAATGCTGGTACAAAAACTCCAACTATCCAAAAATCTCTAGCTAGGGTAAATCAACAAACCCTAGCTCAACCAAGAAGATCCAAGTGCAAGAATCTCTCCAACACAACCTCCATGGCAAACCATCCTCCTCTTCTCTTCTTCACCAATCCACCCTCGGGTTTTATCAAAAAACCCTAACCTCCAATCTCCAAGGGGAAAATCCTAACCCTAGAACTTCAAGATGCTCCAAGAAACTCCAAGAAGACCAAAAAATGATAGCACCTCAAGAAAGAGAGAGATACCAAGTACAAGTGAAGACTCCGAGAGAGAGAGAGAGAGAGGACGAGTGCACACCTCTTCTAGGTCACAATTCTACTAGAGTGAGTAACAATGTACACACAAGTGATATGAATGGAAAGACTCTCTCCTTCCTCTATTTATATGAGAGGTAGGGGAAGCCAACAATACTACATGGGCAGAAACCCTTAGAAACAACCTATATGAGCCTTTGTAGGCCAACACAAGTGAGACGTCCACTTTAAAGGACATGTGCCATGGTCCAAGGTGATGCCATTTCAGTAAGAGGTTGCATGTATGTTTCAGCTAGTAGTAAAGATCACCACCCTTTGTTGAGTTTCATGTGCGTACAAGGTCACATCATGAAGGGGCCTTTCTCATATAATTTTCAGCTTTATAAGTCTGCCCCATCTCCAATTTTTTGCATGTTTGTAACAGCAGTAACTAGATCTATTTCATCTATTTGTGCAGCCCTACTTGTGTGCTCCATGACCCCATTAGCCCTTTTGGAAATTAAGGCACTAATCTTGCCCCATTAGCCAACAAAAATATTTAATTTTTGGCCCTTTTATTTTCTGTTTCTAACTCTGGATTGGATGTCATGTAAAAGCATAAGAAATCAGGTTTACTGTTCTGAGTCTAAGGCCTTCTTGATCATATCAAATTTAGACTCTTTTGTTCCAGAAATCCTTATCATTTTTTTATCTCTAATTGGACCAAATCTCTTACTTTATAAATTTGTCCTTGCTGCAATAATGTTCATCTATAAAACAGATTTATAATTTGAATTATCGAATGAAGTCAAATTTATCACCTTATTCCATCAGTTATAGACTTAGTTTGCCTTAGGGAAGCCCCCCTTGTGCTAGTATTTTGCTGGCCTGAAGTGAGGGAGTTTGTTGCTGGGGTGATGGTGGAACAAATCCAAGTTCCCTTGAAGTCTCGCCTAGGTGATTAGGAAATTTTAAACTTAGGCGAGTGCTTAATCGGTAACAACCTCCCCTGGTTAACTACCTCCTGTAAGAACATTGTCGAAGCCCCAGGTGTCCCAGAGCTATATCCAATCCTCCGAACAGGAATCCAAGCTGCCACGTGCCATTTAGGACTTGAGCCCTCCTCTAAGATGCAAAATGCTCCACCCCAAGTGTGGTGCTCTCCAACCAAGTGGTTCCTCCATGTGGCCATCATGAAGGGCATCCACCAATCAAGCAAGAGGACTCCAATGCCTATGGGAAAATTATTGATTTTTGGGCAGCATCGAGAGCTTTTTGGGCAGCATCGAGAGCCATTCTTCAATAGACTGGCATCAGCCTAGGGCTGAGGACCTAGTAGGGGAATAGGATAATGATGTACTTGATCAACATGAATAAACCTTTCTTATGAAGATTCTAGAAGACAAGTTTGACCATTGAAAGTGTGAAGAAGACGAATGTATAGTACTTATGACAAGTTATAAAGTTGAGTCTAGGAGACTCAAGTCAGAAGCAATTGGAAGAGAGCTTATCTCTTGGCATGTGTCAATCATTTGAGAACTTGAGGATTCCTTATGAAAGAAGGAAGGGCACTATATCTCTTCTATGACATGTATGGACCATATCCATTACAAGAAGACATAACAATTGAATACACAAGACATCTACATCTCTGATCCAAAAGGAAAAAAAAATTGGGGACTACATACCTTCTCTAGATCAACTTGTAAGGGAAGCCACGGAGTTCTCAACTGTCAACCAAACTTTTGCTCAGAGTTCAAGCCTCACGTCAAGGTTCCACTGTCCAAATCAGAGATCCAAATTATGCGTTAAGTCTGAGAGCAGAATTCCAAGCCTGATCAGGGTTCCAAGCTATGTCAGCACATCCGAACTGTTTCAATTGTGAAGGCAAGGTTCCAATCTGCCTCAGTTAAGCCTCAGTAAGATTCCGGACTGTCCCTATTGTGGAGACAGGGTTCCGATCTGCCTCAGTCAAGCCTCGGTCAAGGTTCCGAACTAATTCAAGTCTGAGATCAGGGTTCCGAGTTATCTCAAGCAGAGTTCCAGAATTGTTCCAAGTGTGATCTAGGTCCCGAAATGTGGTTCCGAACTGTCCAATTGAAAGAGCAGGGTTCTGAACTGTCAATCAGCAGAGATCCGAATTCAAATCAGAGTTCCAATCTGTGTGGTCAGGGCTCCAAGCAGGATCTCAATTTGTTCCAACATTGTCTCATGGTTCCATATCAGAGTTCTGATTTTAAAGCTTCAGCGCTGATCTCAAGGTTTTTATCAATTCGTTTTGGTTGGCAAATTAAGCCCTATGGGCTTATGTCATCTCAAGTAAGGGCTTACATGAACCCTCAATATTCTATTGGTCAACGGCACCTTCATTTGTATTCAACATCAGTCACATTGCAATTGGTGGCACAAGGTTAGGATCTAATCAATATATGACGGTCCGATTGATGGCAGCAGTCATATTGTTCAGGGTTGACTTCATCACCTACAGGAAGTCACTTAGTATGTGTGCCCTAAGGGTAATTTATTCTTGATACCAGATCTATCCTACTACAGTATAGATCTATCCTACTACAATTCAGATCTGTCATCATTGGTATAGCACCACGGTTGCATGTGTGTGATGTGGATAGAGGATAACACTATGCGATGGAGAGATAAAAGCGTTAGCTCCTACAGCTAGCCGAGGGCTTGGTGATAGCCCTTAATGTGATACCCTAATCCAGCATGGCAAAGCTAGTATGACTCATGAAGGTGACAGTACTTCTATGCCATTGAGAATGCTAGAGTTAATGCTACAGCTGTATGATAAGACCAGCATAGATCCATCTTAAACCCGTATCTATCAAGCACCGAGAGGGATCCAATTTCTTGAGGTGTATTTCTTTCTTTAAATTTAAACTCAAGAAATTTGATCTTTCTTGATTGATAGATCCGGGTTTAAGTTTTAAGTTTTTATTTTATAAACGAATATCTATTTTTTAATTAATTTTCATAATATTTTATTTTATGAACCAACATGGATTTTTTTTAAATACTTTCCAAAAATTTTTATTTTATGAGCCGACATGAATTTTTTTAATTATTTTGTTACTAACGTTATAACGTTATATCACGTTAGAGGATCTCTCCCATACTGGGCTGTAGAGCACCGAGTGACTTGGTCGCTCTATTTATGTATACGCTCATGTGTTAAGGGTTTGATGTTTATTTTCATTTGATGTATACTTGTTTTTCCTGAATCTATCACAAGAAAGGTTGTTGGGTTTTTCCCCTCTAAAGGAAAGAGAGTTTTCCCAGGATAAATCATGGTGTCTACTGTGCATAATTATTGTGATGTGATGTGTTTACTTACTACCCTATTTTATTTACTGTTGAAACACATTAATGTTATACTGCTCATAAGGAATTTAATGCGGTTGATACTTTCATGTGTAATTATGCAAAATAAATTTTTAAATTTACACTCATAATTACCAATTTATGAAAGTAACTAAAACTTCAACATGGTATCAGAGCATGGTACTGATGTTTTGCCTTGACCGGCGCAAAAAAGATCCTGAATATGGAGCAGTATACAAGTTGAATGGATGATGAACATCCTTGATTGGGCATCAAAACTTCCTCAGAAAATGTTCACTGGAAATTTGCAACAGTAAAGAAGATCAGGTGTTCTTAGAAGGCACTGAAGATGGTGGACTACAAAAAGTCTATAATCAAGCTATTGCATGGAAATTGAATCTTCAAGATCTAAGGCCTGTAAAACTAAAAGAAGGAGCTTGGATCCAACTACAAAAGCCAAGAAAAAGTTACAGGAGTGTTCTTGTTGCAGCACATTTTTTTCTCTTCTTTTTGCAAGAAGAAATTCTGAGGCTTCAAAGAAGGCACATTGGGACCATTTATGTAAAGTCTTCAATATGATTGATTTCACACCTACAGACAATGATCTATTGGAATATTTTAGGATATGCAACAGAAAGACCAGAAATTGAGAAAATGAAAATCAGATGAAAGTTCCTTGATATGAAGCAGTGCATCAGTTAATGAATGCCTTGAACGATGAACATCGAAGGCTATGTGTTGAATCTTAGCATACACAGTAATTCGTGATGATGACATCCCTCAGAAGGTGCTATCTGGAAAGCTAAGACCTACCTAGCAAAAGTTATACAACCTTCCTTGTAATCAGAATCCTTAGATTCCATGTATGAGTTGTGCTTAGATTTAGTATTTGAAAACAAGGATGTTTGACAGCGTTTACAGATAGACACATCCTTGTATGACCTGGGAGCATATATTTGTATTCGAGAATTGTACTGTCAATAGTATAGCGATGGCAGCCTGGTCAAAGCATGATGAGACCTCCGAGTTAATACTCTTGGTTAGAGTATTATGAGATCTGTTCTGGATAGTACTGACAGTTGCATATGGACCCAGGGATAAAGAGGTAGTGGTCAGTTATTTATCTCTCTCATTGTTCAGAGAGATGGTTACCAATGTGTGATACCTGCAGATTCTACTCTCCGAGACAGAGTTAGATTGAGATCGTCAAGATGTTACCCTGACATGGTGGTAGCCTTCCAGAGGTACATGGGACCTCACTTGGAGATCATCTATGAGGAGCAGGAGGCTCCGAGGGGTGTGGTTTACTTTACTTCAAATGTTCACCCTTCCAACAATCAGAGTGAGCCAGTAGAGCCCTCTGGGTATTTGAGATGCTGCTGTGGTCAAAGCTTGCTTAACCTTTTGAGACTCTACCAAGGGCAGAGAAACATGTTGTTGTCAGTCAGAGATCTTAGAGATCCTTGAGGTTGTATGAGACACATCACTGATACCGAGCCTTTTAGTAGGCTTGTATGTTTCAGCAGATGTTCCGATCTATTTGTTGAGGAGTATGATGTCTGATTGATGGCAGCAGTCATATTGTTCAGGGTTGACTTCATCACCTAGAGGCAGTCACTTGGTATGTCTGCCCTAAGGGAAATTTATTCTTGATACCAGATCTATCCTACTACAGTCCAGATCTATCCTACTACAGTTCAGATCTGTCATCATTGGTATAGCACCATGGTTGCATGTGTGTGATGTGGATAGAGGATAACACTATGCGATGGAGAGATAAAAGCCTTAGCTCCTACAGCTAGCCTAGGGCTTGGTGATAGCCTTTAATGTGATACCCTAATCCAGCATGGCAAAGCTAGTATGACTCATGAAGGTGACAGTACTTCTATGCCATTGAGAATGCTAGAGTTAATGCTACAGCTGCATGATAAGATAAGTACTTGGTCTCTCTGTTTATGTATACCCTTAAGTGTTAAGGGTTTGATGTTTATTGTCATTTGATGTATACTTGTTCTTCCTGAATCTATCATAAGAAAGGTTGCTGGGTTTTTCCCCTCTGAAGGAAAGAGAGTTTTCCCAGGATAAATCATGGTGTCTACTGTGCATAATTATTGTGATGTGATGTGTTTACTTTCTACCCTATTTTATTTACTGTTGAAACACATTAATGTTATGCTGCTCATAAGGAATTTAATGTGGTGGATACTTTCATGTGTAATTATTGAAAAGAAATTTTTAAATTTACACTCGTAATTACCAGTTTATGAAAGTAACTAAAAATCACCAAGCCAACACCATCCTAAGGTCAAGCATCCACTAAGCAAGCAATCTCAACTGTGTGTATCCATCACAGATCATCTCTCATGCTGCAATCCATCTCGGACCTTGCAGGGGCCGATCATACACCATGTACCCCAAATCTCATGAAGCACCTGCAAACACGGTGTAGACACTTTCGGGGTAACCAAAAAATCTAACATGGGCTTGTGCCCCAGATTTCTTATTGGAGTTCAACAAATATCTAATGGTATGACTCTTCTTACTGCAAATAGGCTCGCAAATTTGAAGGAAGGCCCTCTAAATGTTGGCTACTATTTTTACCAATGGCCTTCAGGCTTCAAGCCTTGAGAATCTAGTATTTAAAGATCTTTGCTTATAAAAACAATATATTTATTCATACTGAACTTATTGGTACATCAGTAAGAAACAATCTAGCTATTAGAAATATTTAATAAACAGTAATTATCAGTCTACCAAACAGCACAAAATCTCAAGAATATAATCACAATCATAAGCATTCGTTCAACATTATGTGTAACATAAACAGATAACAAAATCCCAACATGACACAAGTTTTTATACTGGGAAAAACCTCAAGATCAAGGGAAAAACCCACTCTCGAAATAATAACCAGATATTAATCTCAAACTTATTGCAGTCATCCAATAATCCCCTTTCTCTCTGATAGCATAACTTCAATATCAAACATAACATACCACTCTATCTTAGCTTAGACTTCTCTTATTTATACACAAAGATCACTTGCCCAGTCAGCCCGATGACTAGGCAAGCACCTATCCATCATTTGACTTGATCAAAAAGAAAGGGAGGGGCTATTACAGGCAAAAACTGCTGAAAACACCCCTGAGAAATGTTGAAGTGTTGAATGCATTTGTGATAGCACAGAATGACAATCATAGCAGTTACTAAATGAGGAGGGGTCAAGAGGCCCCAAAGCTCAATGTTGTAATAGAAATCTGGGATGAGGGGGTAAACCAGAAGCCCTTGAACAAAAAAGTAAAAACCCAAATTTGGTTGGTGTTAGAAATTTATCTCAGGCTCTAATATGAACTGATAAGTACAAACAAGCGGAAAAGCAGAGACCTAACAGAGAAGATAAAAGAAGAAATGGCTGAATTGTCAAATTAGACATGTTATACTGTCTTCATAAGACTAAGTAGAATACAAGCATGCCAACAGTGCAGTAGGAATCAATTACATGCAAGCTGTCAGTTTATGCAAATTATTGCTTACATACAGGTTGTCAATTACAAGGAGTTACCTTCAGAATAGTTGCAGATTGGCAGATCAGTTACATGCAACAAAAATCTTTATAAGCGGTTACAATTATCATCAATTACAACAACAAAGTCAGATACCTACTAGTTTAGCACCTCATTCGTTAGCATTTCTTTCCTTTTAAGTTTTATGACATGGTTAACCAAGATATTTTACTCAAAGAAGGCCACTCCAATCAATGAATGAATGTAAGCCATATAAAATATAATCTAATCATAAACAAGCTTGATTTCTAGGTCTGTTTATTCAGACCTTATTCCAGCATTGGCTCCAATAAGGTAACTGCTTCTCTATTTGAACACAATTATTTCTGTATCATACAAGTACTATTTTCTCCAAAACAATACATTCTAATATAAAATAACCAACAAAAATCAGAATTAGGTATTTCGCCTGATTGTTCCTTAAACTTTTCTCATCTCCAAACTTCAAATCCATTTGATTCAGTGACCCAAAATTGTTTGAACATTATTTTTAAATCTTCAACAATTTACTACAGAAAAAACAGTGATTAACTTAAGAATCCAAGGAACAAATGGAGTAATGGTTGTAGGAAACTAACTTATAAGTTATGACCTATCCAATCAAAGCAAACATATTTTCTGCAAATTACAAACGAACCTCGGCATCATGTAATGAAATCGTGCCATCGTTATGTCCAATTGCCAAAGCTTTACCATCAGGACGCCAACAAATAGATGTAACTTTTACCCCTGCAAAACATCTAGAACAATGGGTTAAAAATAATGGTAAACACATATTATGAAATTATACATGGCCAACACAATAAAATGATGTTAACATAAGGAGAGAATCAAAACACCTGAACATCATATTGATAATATATAAGCATTCATCACTTAAACTAATAGTATTTAAATGAGTGTGACTTTTAAGAAATAAGGAAATTGTTTAGGGTTGGCATACATGGAGGCTTGCACATACATAACATGACAAAAACAATAAGTTGTCTTAAGAAACTAAAGAGATGAAGCACAATGTTTCACCCTTTAAAATGAAGTCCTTGCTCAACAACACTTTATTTACAAAGCCTGTTATAGTATTTTCAAATTTACTAAATAAAGATGTCATTATAAAAGTAGAAATTTCAAAAAGACGTCCAAATATTGTTGCAAGATATGCTAAGGTTTTGCTTCTTCTCCTTAGTCATCATCCATGCCTGTCATTATTGAGGGGACTCAAGCTCCCCTACCCCATCTCCTCCCAAACCTTCATTCAGGCAGCAAATACCTTTGATTATTCACTGAAGCTGTTGCTAAAACATCTCAAAGAAATGGTCCTAGAAAACCCCAGAAAATTTTTAGGCATTTTGAGGTTGCCCCCTATTACCGGGCAAACTAGCAGGGCTAGTTCCCGATAAGCAAAAATAAGAAAAGTGATCCAATGTCACCTCGATCACAATTCTAACTTCTTCGGAGCATCGGAACCTCCAAGGAGAAGTACCCTTATGATAACCTATGGAACACTGATGCTACCAAAAGACTATGTTCTCTATGCAATTTATAGTTAGACCAATGCCTAAATGGAGTCAATGTGAAGATAACATAACAATTAATCATCCAATGTCAGTATATGCGAATTAGAAAAAGTATATGATCACAAAATCACCAGTTGTGCTAAGATCCACCAAGGATTGTTAACCAACGTAGACATTCAATGAAAGTGTAAGATCAATCCAAGATCATCATATAAGTATGTATCAATAACAATAGCAAATCAATGACGATATTCCAAGAGATCATAACCAATGCAAATATGTCTCATCAATTAAGTGTGAACTAGTTCAATGTCAAGTGTAAAAAGGTTGTATTCAATGCGAGTAAAGAGCATAACAAGGTACAAGTATGATAAAGAACACTAAGTCAAGGGTCAAGGTCAACCCACTTATACCATTAATCATTCAAAAAGACCATTCGCCAATCAATATAGCAAGTAGATACGCCTTCAATAACTGAGTTTCTAACATTCAATAGGCATCATTCAATAATTAGTATCGCATCAAGACCAAGCAAGTGAGCGTGTATTGAAAACATCACCTCCACTTATGTATACCTTCAGGTTGCAAACAGAAATGAAACTAATCCACACAGTTTAAATAAGTTCAAGTTGATGTTGCAATGTGCCTAATCCAAGGTAACCTCAAATATCATTCAATATCACTTTCAGCATTTGCTAGGTACCATTCATCAATATCCAACACTAACTATTAGGTGTTTCAATGCAAGATCAATTTACTACCTCCAGATCTGTATGTAGCATAGAACATAGCAGTGATAATCTATACAAATCTAGGTTTGGTCTAAAGGCTTCCCACATCAAGCATTAAATAAACAAGTTAGAATATAATGCAGATAATAACAAACTGTTTTAATTTTCTGTTTTACTGTGTGTAGAGGAGCAGACAAGGGATAAACACACAGGGTCTGCAATAAATTTGCAGACCTGTGTAGGAGAAGAGGGTTTGGTGGGGAGAAGGAAGGCAGCGTTGAAGGTGAAGGAGAAGAGATGGAGGAAGAGAGGGGAGATGGGAAGGAAAGGAGAGAAGAAATGGTGAAGGGATGAGGGAGAACAGGCCCGTGAAGGAAGAGGCTGATGGGAGGAGAAAGGGAAGAAGGGGAAGAGGCCACGGCCTAGGGCAGCAGAAAAGGAGGCAGCAAGGAAAAGGGCATCCGAGAGGATGGAAGAGTGGGATGTTAGGGCAACGAAGGAGGGAAAGGTAGGGCGAGGGTGTGGAAGAGGATAAAAGGGGAGCCCGAGTAGCTTGGTGGTGTTGAAATTTCACTTCTCTAAAAGGCCTTCAAGTCTCAGATTAACAATGTTTAATAAACCATCTCATTCAACCATAGATAGTTGAAAATGAAATTTCACTCATAAACATATCTCAACTGGAAGCACAGAAGAAGTACTACCAAAATACTGAGAACAGAAAGAACATAACAGCCATGCACATAAAATTTCAGACTCATATTTTAGCCAAAATGGCCCAAGAAAAACCCCGAAGGGAAAACCTGTGAGAGAGATATTTTATTAATTTCTTCTTCAATAAAATGTACAGTAGAATTTTAATAGTAACAAGCACAACTTATCTCAACCAGCAAAATTAACAGGCTGCCTCGAATTCTGTGCAAGAATCAGCCTCGAATTTTGTGCATATATTTCTGGAAATCGTGCCATTCTCAAGCAACACAGAGCTGTACGGACAGCTCCTCGATTTCAGTGCCAAACTCAATTTTCTGCCTGGAAATTCGTGCCCAACAAAACAACACAAATTAATTTTCTGCCTCAAAAATTGTGCCTCGATTTTCTGCACTGTAAGGTATGGAACTGTATGGACTGTACGGAATTAATTTTCTGTACTTGCCTCGAAATTCGTGCCTCTGCCTGAAAATATGTGCCATTGTTTTTTTCTCAAAAATCATGCCCATAACTGTTGTACGGTCTTGGAAACCATGTTGTACCTAGCTGCTATCTCAGACAGCCACTTTCTCTCCCTCAAACTCCAACTGGAACTTGCTTTCCAATTCTCTTGGAATATCTCCACTCCTCCAACTATCTTGGGATGTGTGCAAATGAAGTAATGGGGTGCCTTATTTATTGTTTTTCCCTTGTCTTTTCACTTCACCTTCCTGGGGTAGCTGAAAGGACACTAGATCAAGGGCCCACATTTAATCTAGTGTTTTCTCATCAATGGATGAGAAAAGTCACTTTTCTCTCCATTAAATATTTTCTCTCTCAACCACAACTTAAATAAATTGAAAAGTCACTTTATAACTCTAAAGTGACATTAATTACTTTTCTCAAGCAATTAATGCAAGGGTTATGTACTTTGTCCCATTTTTAGTGACTTAGGCAAAAGTCACTAGGGGAACACTTCCTTGGTACAAATTTCAACAGGTGGAGAGGGTGAAGGTAGGAGAGGGAGGAATAAGGAAGTCGCTAGGAGGTTTAGGTCTACGTTTTAGGACTTTAGCAGAGATTTTTAGGGCAAAAAATCAGAAAATTAGGGTTTAAAAATTAATTTAATAAAATTTATTAACATAAAAAATCAACATTTAAGCTAAACTAATATTGATAACATGTAGAATCTCAGAAATCTAGGTTAGAAGATGAATGCCCAACTTAGGGTTTACAATATCTATCTACCCAACCCTAGGGCATCAATGAAAGAAGCTACCCTCCTTGAGATGGTACTTGGCAAGTTTGGCAACTAGGGCTGACCTTAACAACCTCTAGGATTCATTGAGAAAACCTAGCTTTAGCAAAACTTAAAGACCTAAAGCTCAAGCCTGAATGCAATGGTGACCAAAAAAACAGAAAATGAAACACTAATCAAGACAAAATGAAGCAACAATGGCTTCCATTCAACCCTAACAAGCATCACTTTCATACAATTTAACAAAGAAACATCAAACCAAAGTACGGATACCTCTATGTGCATGTGTTTAGCAAACAACTCTAGTCTCACCTTAGCATTTACCATGAACAAGAGAAAACTTCAAAAAAATGCTTCCAAACCAACAAGGTAACCTTCCTCAAGGAGTGCGCATTCCTTCAAAGAGCCCTAGTTAGGGCAAATAGCAGACATAATGTTTTATCCCATAAGTTGTTGTGTAAAAATGAAGTGAAGAAAAGTTATTTATACCTTTTCACACTCACCTTTACAAAAATAAATAAAATCCAAGCCGACATGCCTTTTTAAATTGTCAATTTGAAATTATAAATGTCAACTTAAAATTGAAACAATAATAACATAAAATAATCAAAACTGTGGGTAATTTGGGGTGTTTTCCCCAATCTTTACCCACATATGACTAAAATGCCTAAAATGAGCAAAACAGCCCGTTATGAAGGCCAGACTACGGAGGGGGGGGGGTCGTCATGCCCCAACTAACCCCAACAGTGATGAAAATCCCTCAACGTCCCCCCCTTTATCTAGCACACAGTCTGCTCTCAAGGATGACGTCATCAGCTGAAGGAGGGCCCCGAGAGAGGGTGTTGGTGAACTGGAGGGTCAGGAGGGTGCTGGAGGTGACCTAGATGAGGACGAGATGCCTCGGTGCTGAAAGAACTGCCACCAGAATGTTAAATCAGGGTTGGGGTCATGTGACCCAGTGATCCACCCATGGAAGCCCCGACACCAACCTCGGGGCTTCAAGCCCTTTCATGAGGCAATTAGCGATGCCACTAAGCCATAGTACTTCCAAAGGAGAAACCAGAGGGCCTGGCCATAACCCCTACTCAGAAAGAGCTAGGTAAACACCCCTCCTGGCGAGAAAAAAAAGACCCCTCTCCCTAGAGTACCTCTGCAGGAGCGTTGGTATTGGTACCATCGTAACACCCCCTATTTCAAGGTTGCGTCTAGATCACCCAAAACAAAGCTCTGTTGGTCTTGCAAACTATATTGATAGGCAAATTTACTGGTTCATGGTCTTCCTCAATTTAAAATGGCTAGCCATTATTGGTTACAATTCTTACCACAAGGCCTTTGAGAACACTTAATGGCCTTATCGGGGCCCAAGCACATAGCATTTGATTTTATTACAATTTTCTGCTTCGATCATCCATAGTAATTCTTCCTTTGAATCTTTGACAACCAAGGGAACAACAGACCATGAAAATCCATGCCCAAAGTATTCCACAAGGTAATGATAATCATTGAGGAAACCCTTGTTGACATTTTTGTTTCTGTGTATGAAGTTATATGTCATGAATACAAACAACACACTCTTGGGATATTTTGTTGGCTGCATTCCTCTAAAGGCCATGATTGGGCCCTGGATGAAGGAGGCTTGAAAGCCACATGGTTGGCACTACCAAAATACCAAAAGCCTCTCTAAAGGATTTTAAGTATCCTAAGAAAAAATTTGATGCCACTAAGAAAAAATTTGTTAATTAATCCCAGCAGTATAAATAAATCAGTAAGAGTTTGTTTGTTAATTAATCCCAGCAGTATAAATAAATCAATAAGGAAAATCACTAAGAGTTTGTTGGTCTAGATCTGGGGTTTAGAAAATTTAACATGGTATGAGAGTTTACACTTTGAAGAGGGAGCATAACTTAAATCTACAACAATAGATCTTGGTGGGTGCTTGAAGGAATAAGCACACGGCAAATATTTTGTTGAGATCTAATTATGGCAGCAACCAGTCTTAGATTTGAAGACAGGTTAGATGGGGAATCTATCTTCCTATCATGGAAAGCAAGGGTTATATTGCTTTTGAAGTAACAAAACCTTTGGGATCTTGCATCAAAGGTTGTTCCTACACCGACAAATTCAACTAATTTGGCAGCACATGAGAAGAAGGACATCAAAGCCCAAAGAGTGATCATGGACGCTGTGAAGGATCACTTGATTCCTCATGTAGCAAAGAAGACATCGACCAGAGACATGTTTGAAGCTCTAATGGATTTATTCCAGAGTGATAACATGAACAGGAAGATAATTCTGAGAGATAAACTCAGAGATGTCTAGATGTCAAGATCGGACAATGTTACCAATTATCTTATGAAGATCACTCAGGTTCATAATCAACTTGCAGCCATTGGGGAGAAAGTAGATAATGCAGAGCTTGTCCAAGTGGCGTTGATTGGATTTACAAAGGATTGGGAACCATTTGTAAAAGGGCTCTGTGCTCGAGAGAAACTCCCCACCTGGGAGAGGCTTTGGGACAATTGTATCCAAGAGGAGATTTGAGAGGAGTTCAGAGCACGCAAGCAAGGAGATGGCAAAGAGAACTTGGCCCTTGTTAGCAAGGCATGGAAAGGCAAAGGAAAAAATTTTAGCAAGAAGGGTAACAATGAGGGGGAAACTGTTGATGTTTGTAGCTATGTGAGGTATCCTCACTAGCTAAGTCGGCCCAAAAAGAAAACAATTAATAAAGTGTAATTTATTATCCTAAATGACAAGTTGGCCCCAGTGAAAAAGTCAGCCAGAAAACCAGTATAAATAAGGGTGACGACCTCCTCATTTGCACCAATCAAGCAAGTTCGCTCAAGCAAGGAGAAGTTCGCTCAAGGGTTGTAGAAGACTTTTTTCCTGGGGTTCTTGCTTTGAATTCATCTTTTCATGTGATCTCTTTTGTCATAGATCACTTTTATATCTGATGTATTGTACTTTGTACTTAATCTCTGAATAAGAAAGGTTGGCTGGGTTTTTCCCCAGTTTGGGTTTTCCCAGGGTAAACTATTGTGTCTCTTGTGTTTTTGTACATGGTTATCCTTTTAGTGATCCTTATGTGTAGTTAAAGTTGAAAGAGATGAAAATTATATTGCTATATTATTAAAATCTAACAGAAACCTCACAGCCAAGAAAGAAGAAACACTTGAGTAAAATCAAGAGTTTCGTGTGCCACAAGAACGAGCACTGTGCATCTCAATGTCTGGAGAAGAAGAAGGGAAAAGGAAAGATGCAGCAGGTAGCAACATATGCAGAAACTCAGTTGAGTGAGTTTGTTGTGAAGTTCGAGAGTGACTTCTCACTATTTTCCTGCCTTTATACCATCACAGTTGTTAGGAGTGCATGGTACTTGGACAGTGGTACATCTCATAGTATGACAGAAACGCGAGAGTTATTCAACAGATTGACAAAGTCAGACTCAAGGATCCATGTGGAGCTTCGTGATGATGCCAAGTATGTAGTCAAAAGAGAGAGAGAACAATTTCGTTCTAGCTTGAGTCAGGAGGTTTGTTCGATGCCCAGGATGTGCTATTTGTACCAATACAGAAGAAGAACTTACTCTTAGTCTCAGTTTTAGAGGATAGGGGTCTTGCCATTATCTATAGGAGAGGGACGGTACTCATACATCTAGAGGGAGCTATCCCTGACATAGCAGTGAGGATTGGGGTTAGAGAGGGCAACTTATATAGGTTGCAAGGGAAGCATGTTCAAGCTTTGGAACATGACAGTGAAAACTTGTGCAAGCTTTAGCACAAGAGGATGGGACACTTGAACTACAGGGCATTGCCGATTCTGAGGGAGATTGTCACTGGTCTTCCAGATTTCAATGTTGAGCAACAAGGAGTATGCAGAGGGTGTGCACTTGGTAAGAATGTCAAGACCACTTTTCCAACCAATGAGAATAGGTCCAAAGGGTGTTGAATTTCAGCTACTTTCATAAATTGGTAATTATGAGTACAATTTAAAAAAAAAAACTTTTGCATAATTACACATGAAAGTATCAACCACATTAATTTTCCTTATGAGCAGTATAACATTAAACAATTTAAACAGTAAACTAAATAGGACAAAAAGTAAACACATTACATCATGCACAGTAGACACCAATATTTACCCTGAAAAAACCCTCTCTCCTTCAGAGGGAAAAACCCAACAACCTTTCTTATGATAGATTCATAATAGAAGAACAAATATACATCAAATGATCATGTACATCACACCCTTCTTACATAAGGGTAAACAACAAGGAGACCAAGTACTTATATTTTCATAAGAAGCCTGAGAGACTATAGAAATAGGAGTTGCTATCATGACTATGACAAGTCCTCTAAGAAGAAAGTCTGATCTGACTGCCATCTTCCTTCATCTGCTCAAGAAGGCCTGAAGATGAAGTGCCAAGAAGAAAGGGGTGAGGGATGATGTAAGCACTCGCTGAAGATAACATACACCATATTGATTTATTTACTATGTTGTAGCAGCCCTAAATACTTCAGCATTAGCCCCTAGGGCTTAATTCTGCCTGCTAGTCCCTGATCGGAACCCTGAAGAGACTGATCGGAAACCTGAGGAGTCACGAAACCCTATTGTGGGCTAATTGGAACCCTGAGATACCCTTTCTCTGATTGTGATGACCCTTGGTGGCCTTAAGAAAACCTAACGAACCTTGATGAGGGAAGTCGAAACTGTGGAGGAGGCTACCGAGACTGATAAGAGGGCTGCCAGAAGTTTGAGGTAAGTGTAACCCTGTTTAAGACTGAGAAACACTGTAGAACCTTACCGGCAATGTATTGGAGACAATGGAACCTTGCTATAAACAAAATAATTATTACAGAACCCAAACAGAGGTTTGTTGATCCCTGAGTGGCCCATCGTGAGCTTCTGTAATATCCCAAACTGATATTTTTTCTTTTTTTATGATGTTTTGTTTGTCTGCTAGTAGTCTTATGCCTCAATATAGGAAAGGAGTATGAAAGTATGCACTGATCTAAGCATGCATGCGCTTGCATGCAGATCCAATACCCAGATAATCAAAAATGCTATAAAATAGGAAGGAACGTTATGCATGTACCTACCATCAAATAGATCAACAGATGTGTGTCAATATAAGACCAGCATGCAAGAATTGTGCCGATGGAAGAATAAGATAATGACTGCTTCTCCTCCAATAATGCGCCCTTGATAATAATGCACCTTCATTATCTCTCTGAATGAGTGAAGGATGATTCAGATGGGTGATGTAACTTCTAGAAGTCGTGCACTGGGGTAATAGCACCTATCTGATCACAATGGTGGTGGCATGCAACCCATGCAGCAACTCTAGAGCATAAAGCGTGAAGGTTCTCAGAGAAAGTCGCCCAAGTGCATGAAGGCGCCCTCTGAAAGATAGAAGTGATGATAATTAATGCCACAGTCTGAGTAGGAAGCTCCCCTTCCAGGAATATGATAATAGTGGTGCTCTAAGAAGACTGGAACCAGCATGCAGACAAAATAGTACCTGTGTCTTGAGATATGAAGAAATCTCACTTGAATAATGTGCCCTTGTAGAGAGGACATCTTTTGGAAGAGAACTATGCATATAACTAGCTCAAGAGTCAAGATAGGAAGCCCCTCTTCCAGGGGTAAGGTGATAATGCTGCTCTCGGAAGACTGGAGCCAGCATGCAGAAGATCCCACCTCTGTAGCCTGTGATACGAGTATAACTCTCCTTGAGCAATTCGCTCATGCAAAGAGGGTGAATTCCCCCAATCCAATATGTGACTCTACTCCTGCAATAAACTGAAGAATAATACCTGATGATGAAGCAATGTTGAATCTAGATGATCCAACCTGATAGTGACTAGGGCAGATAGATTCCGCTGCCGAAATACACTAGCTAGTTGAGTGTGTGCACTCAACCCCAAAATTAGCTCACTGAGCTCTCCAATTCGAATCCACAAATCAATAATCATATAAGCATACCTTTCTCTCTTGTTTATCTTTCTTTTATAACATTCACCTGCCAATTCTAACTTTTGACCTAACTAGGTCGCTCTATCTTCTAATTTCCAGTTGACTTGCATGCGGTGCTTCCGGAGTGTATGGAGACTCACTGAAGGAGTATCAGTGCATGCAACATGAAATATAGCTCGAATGTTATGCATGCAAGTGTCCCCTAGTTCCTGTGGCCCCTATTTATCTACCGATGATCTAATAACCATGCTAAAGATCTTCTGAAGGTGTATATGGCATCAATCCTCAGTTAATTCCACTATAGTTCAAAAGGGAACATTACAGTCCTCCCTTGCCAAGATTGCTTGTCCTCAAGCAATACCAACACAGTTCCATAATCAATCAAACTGAACCAACTGAATCTAAGGAGAATCCCAGGGTCCCAAATCATCCTAGGAGATCTGTAGTACCTCCTACTCAAGGTATTGTCCTGCAAGGTACCATGACACAAGACCTCTTGAAAGCAGCCTCTAATAACCACTAAAGTGCCAGTCACTGAGATGTCGGGGTCCCAAATCGGTCTGAAAACTACGAAGTGTCTACTGCATCCACCACCTCCCGGTGTAGTATCAACACAAGGAGCATCTTGTAGACTCCTAATCATCCAAGCTAGTAAACACTGTATCCATCCCTCATAAGGTCTCCCACCTAGAAAGCTAATCCACTGCTCCATATGGATAGACTCCTGAAGGTGATAGTCGACTCTTGTCCTCATGCTAACTCTTGTACCGTCCGCTACTGCAATCTCAAGGTCCCCCACTACCAAAAAGAAGAGACCATCATGCAATCGTTGAGCCATTATGATCATCATCAACTATCTGTCATGCTCTATTAGCAGCCACCTCTCCTGGAACTCCAAGCAAAAATATCTGTAAGATTTGGCCACCTCACTATGAATGGTGTAGTGTATACGAAACCAAGTGAAGTCTGCCATTCTGCCGTCATACTTGACCTCGAATATCAACAAAGGAAATATGCTCCGGCTACTGGTAATGACTCTAGGTTGTTCATGAACTCTAATCATCTCCTCAATAGACAACTCTATCACTCGTACTGCCCTATACTCTGAGGAAATCACCAAAATTTGTAAGAACTCTGATAACCGGTGATTGGTGAGTCTCTGCACATACATACTCGGCACCTTGCATCCTCGGTACACCTGTGATGCAATCTAACAATAGGCTCCCCCATGGCTTCTCAAAATCTTTCGAAGGCTGCATTAATGCAAGTTCTGATGTACTTTGTTGACCTGACATAATATCCACCCCGTATCTCCATGCACACCTACCTCGAATCTGCCTGAAAAAGGTGAAGTCATCTAAGTCCACCACTAGCCTGTGTGATGTGAAGAGCTCTCTACCCGGAGCGCTGGTCTACCTAGTGCTAACACCAGAATCCATCTAACTGCCCCTGAAGAACCAAGCAATCATAAGATGCACAAACTCCTCAGAAGACTACTCTGTCATGCATCCAACCCTAAGCAGCCTACTAATAAATACCTGAAAGCAAAAGATGGCCATCTCCTCCGTAGTGGCTCCACTGTCAATCTCAATCCTGAATACCAGGAAAAAAAGTCAGCTCTGCCATAAAGAAGTCTCAACCTCTCCTCCATTGTCATCCCATAAATACAATAGGTCGATCATCCTCACAACTCTGTCGATCACCTCTACCATCTGAAACAATCCATCGAGTAGATGAATGCCTGGATCCCACCACCAACTAAGGGGTCCACCAAACCCAGCTCCAATGAACTGTTGTCGTATCATACTGATAGTCATCGGGGTCTCCATGTAATCCTCCGGTAGAAACCAAGTGCTAATAACTGACTCTACTCCTGCTAATGTAATCAGCTCCCACAAAACTGCATCTATACATCTGTTAACCCACTCACTGTCTATGTGCTCAAATACGCCATGGAGTCTAAGCCTCTCTCTAAAGAATAGCTCCGTCACCTACAGTGCCTCGTACTCATGCAGATACCAAGAATAATCCACCAGTTGCAAATCTTGGATAGCCCTCATGATCCTCTCCTTAAGTGATGTCTTGGGGTCTGTACATGGGCAATCTCTATAGGAGATGATGTCATTCCCTACTCTCTCAACTGCAATCCCTGTGAACCAATCTAATCTCCCCTGTGTACTGAGTGTCCCAATCCCATGGCTAATTGAAAGATCACTCTTGTGGCCAAGATTGCATTCACCTCATCTAACTGTCTCAGGTGAAACTCCCAAGTTTGGTTGTGTAATAGCAATAAATAGCTTTGTTCCTGCAGATGCGGTTGGGAAGTAACTAGTGTGTTGGTCTACCCCACGGCCATGACCACAATCTCAAAATTAGGTCTAGAAGTAGACCTGTGAGCATCATGCTCTCTGATCCTCATCCATCGGATGATATCCCCAACCAAGATAGGCTATCAAGGGTTCTACTACCCTATGAAGCATGTCTTTCCCCTCATCAATCCTGGGGAAACCCGGTACAAGGGTATGCTTGTGATCTCTATCAACTAGTCTCCCAAGAGGTAACACCCCAAAACTCCATGGGATCTCATCGTGTGCCCCTATGTACCCCTATAGACTGATGCATACTTCTGTACTCTCTTGGGCCATCAAGTATCCTGTATGCGCTACTGTAGCCAGTACTCCACTGCTATCAATGAAGTCCGTGATCCAGTTGTCATTGATAACAACACATTAATGACAAAGGCTAAGTTGATGTTAAGATCCTAGTGGGCGGCCTTCACTAACATCTCGAGGTTTTGGTGTAACGGTTCGTATCATTTGGTATCAGAGCCTCCACCGAGGTTCAAGTCACAGAGCGGGTGGCGACGTTGGCATTGCAGCGTTCGCCCGGGGCTCATATGGCTCAAAGGGGACACCACCGTACGAGCGCACATCCAGCCCAGAGTCTGGACTGCGAAGCCTGGTGGGATGTTAAGATCCTAGTGTGTGGCCTTCACTAACATCTCGAGGTTTTGGTGTAACGGTTCGTATCAGTTGATGACATGGCAATGATGACATGGAGGATAAAGGTTGAAGTGATGACATAGCAAACAAGCAAGCTGGACAATGAAGGAAATGGCATTGTATGGCAAAGGACAAAGAATGGATGATGACTTGACAAGGTGACTAGGCAAGTATGGAAGAATTGAAGACGACATGAAGAACAAGTTGGACAAGTGTTGTTGACATGGCATGAACATTGAAGTGATGACAAGACTTGAAGACAAGCAGCATTGAGGACATGACAAGCAAAGGACAAATGATGACATGGCAAATGAATGAAGACATGATGATGTATGACGAGTGGCAAAGTATGACAAGGTTGATGACTTGGCAAACATGGAAGACAAAGACAAGATGTTTTGGCAAGCATAGACATACATTGGTGATATGGCTTGATGACAAGGCAGCAAGGATTGATGACAAGGACATGCTTGCGGGCATATTTGGGCATCATTTAGCATCCCTTGCGGGCATTTTGATGGAGAGCTGCAGGCATATTATGGTGCCTTGTGAGGGCTTGAGCTGGCATTTTTATAGTGCTCTGCGGGCATATTTATGGCCCCTTCCAGGCATCTTAGAGGCCCCTTGCGGGCATCTCAAAGTGCCTCTGCGGGCATTTTATGGAGCCCTTGCGAGCATCCTTAAGTGCCCTTGCGGGCATTTTAAGGTGGTGACTGCGAGCATTTCATAGTGGCTACCTGCGAGCATTTAAAGGCCCACTGCGAGCATCTTCAGGAGGCTTCCTGCAGGCAGTTGAAGGCCACTGCGGGCATAATTCAAGACAGCCTGCGGGCATATATTATGGAGACCATGCGGGCATATGAAGAAGCTCTTTGCAGGCATATTTTAAGGACATTGCGGCATCTCTAAAGCCTCTCTTGCGGGCATAATCAAGGGCATGGGGAAGGCATGTAAAGAGGGTTGTGCGGGCATACTATGAAGAAGCCCTTGCGGGCATAATTAACTTGTGGGCATATTGTAAGGATAGCTCGTGACATGGCTAAATAAAAACACATATGTGGAGATTGAAGTCCTATTTCCTTGATTGAAGGATAGCCACTTAAATTAAATATTACTTGATGATAAAAATAAAAATGAAATGTTAATAAACTTTACAAGTCGGCCTAAGCAAAATCATGGAGAAGGACTTGTATAAATAAAGGCCATCTGCCTCATTTTGTAGTGTGAGTGTCATTGAGGATTCAGTGGTAAATGGAGGACCTCTGATTTCGGGTATATCTCTAAGGTGAAACAGAACAGTAAAGGCAGCCGAAGATGGAAGAGTCAGCTTGAGGATATACTGGGGCAGCAAGTTGTTAAAGACATGAACATGTGATTGGAAACAGTAGATGAATTAGTTTTATACCTCTGATGTTTGGGCATGAGGACATCATAGCAAAAGAAAGCTGAAAATGAAGTTTGAATTTATTCAGCAGAGATATACAATGACATAAGGACTTGCTTGTGATTGATGAGAATGATGAAGCGTTGGTAATGATGATGATGTTCTTATAGGTCTGAGAGAGGTTGTTGGAGTTCTGAGCTTCAGTGATTTGGGAAACAAACAAGGGTTTCTTGTTTGATGATGTATGTAATTTGCAGACTTAAGAAAAGTATGATATATCATTTGTAAATCTATATTTGTTGGGGTGTTGGTGCATCCCAGTCAGTTGCAGCTAATAGAATCATCTGGTGGGTGGTGCCACCTTTGGGTTGTAGCCCATTCTGGAGATTGAAGTCTCCAATCAAAATATAAAAAGTTTACAAAGCCTATATCTTGTGTCTCTTGTGAGGTGTCTATGATGTGTTAATGATAATGTGCTCTATTTGATGAATGACATACTTTAAAGTTGATGTTTGTAGATGTATATCTCAGTGTGAATGATGATCTATGACTGAATGTTAAAGTGGAAATGCAAATGATATAAGTTAGGAATTGAAGAAGTTATAATTGGTATCAAGTGCTCTCTCACTGATTCAATCCCCCCTCTTAGTGAGCCATTGTGTCCATCATAAACTTCCCTGATGGCTGATCCATAGGGAACGTGCTAAACTATCTCTATCATGGCTAAACCTCTCTCTAACAGAGATGGCTCATGATCCCCTACCTGATCCAAACTCTCTGTGTCAGATCTCTCCTCCGTCAACTGCAACTCTGAGTGCTCCTCATGTTTTAGAGTTGTCCTGTATCCTGTGTGTGTTGCGGTATCCTCCTGTGCACTCACTCTACTAGTGTCACCTAAACCTGGATCCCACACATCTGTACTATACTGGAGTGTGTCTCCTGTCAACACATCTACAACTACAACCGGAACCATTAATGGCTCCTCCACAGTAAGTGACTCGTAACCTCCATACTGCCTTGTATGTATAGAATCTACCATCCGCCAGTCATGTCTCTCCTCATGGATCTCGCATATCATGAATGTCTCGACTCTTGCAGTAGATAATGAAGTGTGTCCACTCCAACTGGTCTACATGCATATCTGATTCCTGAACAGTTATCTCAGTGTTGTTCAAGGAATCTCTAGTAACCATAGGCTCATAGGTGAGCTCCTCTTCCTTTTCAACGTCTTGTATGCCCAAATCACTCCATATCGCATCCATGTCACAGCTAGGTGCTAACGCCCCCTGATCCTCACAAGCACCACTACTAAGGTGAGATGATGGATCCTCGACGATGGATGATCTGATAACTGCATCATATGTACTATCCTCCTCATGTATTGTCAACTCTATATCAAGTTTACCATCAACCTGTATATCATGCTCATCTTTCTAGTTGAAAGGCCTGTTGTAAGCTCTTGGCATGTTCTTACCTTTAAAGTGGCAAAAATCCGTGAAGGTCATGGCTGATTGGAAGTCATCTCCCAGTGCTTTGTATTCTCTCAAACATGCCACCATTGGCTCTTCTAGCTCTACCTGTACTATGGGCACTATTGTTGGGCTATCTAAGAACTGTGGTATGGTAGGTCGGGAGGACCTATTGTAGAGATGTGGGTGGCTCTGCAGATTGCTATGTAATTGTTCCCCGTAGCTGCTTGTGGATACCCTATCATTGTTGGGAAACATAGGACTATGTGGGGTGGGCCCTGATTTATCTGTCAGTTGTTTGATGGCACTCACCATTTCTTTTTGTCCTGAAGTTAGTTCCTTCAAAGCGGAAATGAGGCTATTGAAAGCTACTTTATCATCTTCTACCATTACTTTTTTCAAACTGAAACTGAGTTCATCTATCTGTTTATAACTACATGCTCCCACAGCTGGCGAGGAACATGCTCTGATACCACTGTAATATCCCAACTGATATTTTTTCTTTTTTTTATGATGTTTTGTTTCTTTGCTAGTAGTCTTATGCCTCGATATAGGAAAGGAGTATGAAAGTATGCACTGATCTAAGCATGCATGCGCTTGCATGCAGATCCAATACCTAAATAATAAAAAATGCTATAAAATAGGAAGGAAAGTTATGCATGTACGTACCATCAGATAGATCGGCAAATGTGTGTCAATATTAGACCAACATGCAAGAATTGGAGATAATGACTGCTTCTCCTCCAATAATGCGCCCTTGATAATAATGCGCCTTCTTTATCTCTCTGAATGAGTGAAGGATGATTCAGATGGGTGATGTAACTTCTAGAAGTCGTGCACTGGGGTAATAGCACCTATCTGATCACAATGGTGGTGGCATGCAACCCATGCAGCAACTCTAGAGCATAAAGCGTGAAGGTTCTCAGAGAAAGTCGCCCAAGTGCATGAAGGCGCCCTATGAAAGATAGAAGTGATGATAATTAATGCCACAGTCTGAGTAGGAAGCTCCCCTTCCAGGAATATGATAATAGTGGCGCTCTGAGAAGACTGGAACCAACATGCAGACAAAATAGTACCTGTGTCTTGAGATATGAAGAAATCTCACTTGAATAATGTGCCCTTGTAGAGAGGACATCTTTTGGAAGAGGACTATGCATATAACTAGCTCCAGAGTCAAGATGGGAAGCCCCTCTTCCAGGGGTAAGGTGATAATGCTGCTCTCGGAAGACTGGAGCCAGCATGCAGAAGATCCCACCTCTGTAGCTTGTGATACGAGTATAACTCTCCTTGAGCAATTCGCTCATGCAAAGAGGGCGAATTCCCCCAATCCAATATGTGACTCTACTCCTGCAATAAACTGAAGAATAATATCTGATGATGAAGCAATGTTGAATCTGGATGATCCAACTTGATAGTGACTAGGGCAGATAGATTTCGTTGCCGAAATACACTAGCTAGTTGAGTGTGTGCACTCAACCCCAAAATTAGCTCACTGAGCTCTCCAATTCGAATCCACAAATCAATAATCATATAAGCATACCTCTCTCTCTTGCTTTATCTTTCTTTTATAACATTCTCCTGCCAGACCTAACTTTTGACCTAACTAGGTCACTTTATCTTCTAATTTCTAGTTGACTTGAATGCGATGCTTTCGGAGTGTATGGAGACTCATTGAAGGAGTATCAGTGCATGCAACACGAAATATAGCTTGAATATTATGCATGCAGGTGGCCCCTAGTTCCAGTGGCCCCTATTTATCTACTGATGATCTAATAACCATGCTAAAGATCTTCTGAAGGTGTATATGGCATCAATCCTCAATTAATTCCACTATAGTTAAAAAGGGAACATTACATCTTCAACATGGCCTCTGTAGGTCTAAGTATGTTTGCGGTAGCCTTTCTTGTCTTATAGTGGTCTCCTTCTATCCCTCTAGGGCTAGTACAGTCAACATTAACCCAAATAAAAAACTCGATCCAAGACTGCGATAGGCTGATTTTCTTCAGGGACGGATGAACTATGCTTTGATGAAGAGTAGAGAACCCGAGTAGAATTCTTTTGCATAGACAAGAATGAGATTGAGTTGTGTGTCAAAATGTGAGAGAGCTTCTTCATTTATAATTTTGCATTGAGGGTTCATTCCATAGATTTAGGAGTCAACAATTAAATTAATTCATCGTTGGTGCTCCCATTGTTCTATTTTTTTACTTAAAATTCTTCATTAGGGGTTTTGACTTTTATCTTGGGCTTTTGGTCCTTCATTAGTGGGCTTTCGATCTTTCATTGGGGTTCCATGACCATAACAAGTCATCTTGGACCATTATCTTGATCTTTGTGGTCCATGTTACCAACTGAGTTGCACACAGTTGGACTTCCAGAGAGCCACCAAAGTTTGCACAAGTACTTGTGCATTTCAATGTTCAGAAGTTCAAATGGCCTTTTCAAGGCCCCTTTTTATTTTTTTTATCGCATGTTCATGCCCCACGGGGTTTGTAATAAAGTTGGTCTAAGCATGGTCTTTTTGTAACAAGCTTGGCTTACCTTAGGTTTATCTGTCAAGGGGATACTCTAGAGTGTTTTTTCCTTAGGAATTATGCATTGCGCTTCAGTGACGTATAATTCCTGAGTTTTTTGCTCACACCTCCAAAGTTGGAGTATTCACCTTAGTGGTCAAACCTTGGGAGGTTATTAAAGCTTAAGTGTCTATGTATTTTTACATGCTAGCCATCAGAAATAAGTCGTATGGACATTCACTAGGTCCCCCAAGAGTTTGAGTCAATTCCAAGAAATATAATTTTTTCCGCAAACTTAGGCCATTTTTTAATGATTTAATTGGAAATTTTCAAATTGTGATAAAAGTGTGATCTGGAAGCGAAATTTGGCGCAGGGATGCTCGTTTTCACGCTCGAGCGTCCTCTTTACCCTAGGACACAATGTTCCTATGTTTCGGGTGATTAAATTATCACTTGGAGCATTTTTCCCTATCGGGCCGACAGAATGGCAAATAAATGCTAATGGTGCGATAGAATGACACCATATAAAAAATATAAATATTTCTAAAAAAAACAATTAACATGTGCCAAAATGACTTGGCAAATCATTCCAAATAAAGGGCGATTATATTCCTAAGGTTAAAGCGTCATTTTTGGGTTGATTGGAAAGTCAAATGTGAGTATCATTCACCTTGGTGGTCAAACCTTGGAAGGTTATTAAAGCCTAACTGTCTATGTATTTTTACATGCTAGCCATCAGTAATAAGTCGTATGGACATGCACTAGGTCCCCCAGGAGTTTGAGTCAATTCCAAGAAATATAATTTTTTCCGCAAACTTAGGCCATTTTTTAATGGTTTAATTGGAAATTTTTAAATTGTGATAAAAGTGTGATCTGGAGGCGAAATTTGGCGCAGGGATGCTCGTTTTCACGCTCAGAGCGTCCTCCTGACCCTAGGACATAGTGTTCCTATGTTTTTGGTGATTAAATTATCACTTGGAGCATTTTTCCTCATCGGGCCGACAGAATGGCAAATAAATGCTAATGGTGCGACAGAATGACACCATATAAAAATATATATATATTTAAAAAAAAAGCAATTAACATGTGCCAAAATGACTTGGCAAATCATTCCAAATAAAGGGCGATTATATTCCTAAGGTTAAAGCGTCATTTTTGGGTTGATTGGAAAGTCAAATGTGAGTATCATTTTATGGATGCGCCCATCACTAAGATTTGCGACTCCTCCGCATGGCGGCTTGTGATTGAGAGTGATAATTTCAAGGTAGGATGCACCTACCTCATGGAGAGGTGGCGCAATCCTCTTGGGTTGGTTTCCAATCATGTGCCAATTACACCAAATCAACGCCATTCACTTCTAAACGTTGAACTCTCTCTTCTATGATGCGCCTTCCCTTGATGGAAGCGCCCTCTCATGCTTGTAATTTGTTATTTAAGCGAGTGCTTGCCTTCTCTTTTCACTAGTTGGTGTTGAGAGGCAAAGCTCTACTCTTTTGTATTTCATTGTGATTATCTGAGAATAAAGAGACTCTGGAGGTCGAATCTTTGTGTTGCTTTGATGTGTGGATGGATGATCAATGTGTTGAACAAAGGTGACTTGTAGCAAGCTGCTCACATACTTCCTGCTTCGGTCTTGGTTTACTGTAAGGACAATTATTGGTTTTGTAAGCTAGATTGGTTAAGTTTGTTTACTTATCTAGTTTTGTTGTTTTATATGCTAAGAAATCTAGTGTTAAAATGCATCATTTGCTTATGAATAATTTTGGCTTTGATTTCTTGAATATATGCTTCCATATCTAATGCTTTGTGTATGAGTTGATGTAAGCTACAGGTACCCTTTTGGTTGAGGGAGAAGAGAACTTGTTTGACTCTCTTATCTTTTTCTAACTTCTTTCTTTTCAGATCTAGTCCCACGGCAATTCAGAAGTTCATCTCCATTTCTCAGTTTTTCACTTGAAAGAGCTTCATTTCCCCTTCAATTTATTTCAAATCTTTGGTTCCGGTTACTTTTGATCAAAGCATTCAAAGATCTACACTCTAAAAGTTTAAATCATGAATATGTCTATTTGCTTTGAATCATACTAAAAATCTAGATTAGACTTTCAAGTTTATTTTAAAAGTTTCTAGATCTAAGTATTGTAGACTTTTCAGATCAAGTTGCTAGTTTTGCATATCAAAAGGCTAGGTTTGTCTAAGTTTACTTTTGATCTCAATTAATATTTTCAATTAAGTGCCTTTGGTTGGCTTGATTTTTCCAAAAGCATGCAAAGATCCTAAGGAAAGTAGCTTTCTAGCTCACTTTCCTTAGTCATTTTACTATCTTTTTCGCAATTATTTTACTTAGAAATTTTTTGTGCATTTTTAGGGCCTTTTCCCAAACACTCTTAAAGTGTTTTGGGGCATTGTTGCCCCCTAATACACACCTGGAGGGAACGCAGCAGGAAACCTTCAAGCCGCTCGGTGTGTCCTTGGGGGCAAGTGAGAGTCAAGTGTTGTCACCTGATTACTCGACTCCTCCGTCTAGGCTTACTCCTAGCGAAGCCAAGGGGAGTGGTCCCTATGAAAAATAAACTAAGGCTTTTAAGCTATAACAAAAGTAAAAGTCTATTCTAGGAGTTATGATGAAATAACTTAAAAATAAACCACGAATCACTGCAATATGAAATTAAAACCCACGGCTTTTAAGATACAACACAATTCATGACATCGGTAAAAATTAACGTAAACATAGAAATATTAAAGATCAATGTCGATGAAAATGGAGTGCTTGCGAGGGTTGCTTTTGTGGTCTCGGTAAAAGTATTGCAGTGTCTCAATTGGTAAATTTTAAGATTATTAAATGCATGGATTAAGGAATGGGTTAATTCTTGGTTTGGGCCAACCAAATCTAGCTCTTTGGACTAAGTGCTTTAGCGGCTTAACCGAGTGTCCAACCAAGCGAGGATGAACCTGCTTAAAGTAGCCTATTGACTCTACAATATACACCCACGCAACCTCCCGAATCCGCCAAGAAAGATGAGAATGGATTGTCCTATTAAACTAAGTACCTTACACCCGTTTCTGATTGGTTCAGCTGTTCCGACTAAGCTGCAGCAGCCAAGAGCATACTTTGGGCTTGGGGTGTGGTTCGTTTTATTAAAATGTGTGACTAGATGATTAATCTACACTAAACCCCAAGAATATATTTTCTTCACACCAAATGGTGGAGTACTTTGGTAGAGCAAGGGGAGTTAATTTTAGTTGATATTTTTTAGAACAATTGTGGTTTATTTTGTAGCACAAAAGTTAATGATTGAGAGCAGATTGTAAGTCCCCCTGGGACGCTTTGTGTGCTTGAGTGAGCTGTTTAATTACTACAACTCAAATAAAACTAATCTAATCGAAAAATTAGAAAAAGTTGCAAAAAATAAAATAAAAAGTGTGAATCCCCCCTGGGGGGATTCGGGTCAGGCGCTGGAATTGCCTACTTTGCTCTTTTTATTCTTGCATTTACAAAATGAACTAGAAGTGAAACATTGCTTGCCCTTTATGCTTAGGGAACAAGTCAATTTACAATAAAATGAATGAAGATGTTTCAACAAGGGTTCTGCGAGAGGTTCTGGAAGTTCCAAATGCAAGTTTTTATGTGTTTTCTTACTCCAACCTGTTAAGAACATAAAAAAGACCAGCGAGCCAAGATCCCAAGATCCGTTTCTTGGGATCTTGGCTTGCTCTTTTGGGGCAGCCAATAGCAAGCTCTTAAAATAGCCAAATATACAAGACTTGTGTAATTAGATCAAGATTTAATTATTTATGCTTTGAAAGAACTATGATCTAACTTAATAACTTAGATTTACTTTCAAATTTGCTTGATAAAATGTAAATCTTAAGACAAGTCACCAGTAACCAAAGATAGCAGAAGAAAAAGGGAACTAGAAGTTTGAACCCATGGGGGTTGAGCGTTTTGAAGAAAGGGCAATGGAGTCAAGCTCCCTGATGCACCGGTAGGACCAAGACTTTGTTCGAATTTACTGAATGAAGATACGATCTAACATGTTCGTGGACTTCTTCAGCTTGGGCTATCTGTAAACAGCTGCAAAAAACTAGCAAGAGGATAAGAGCATATGTGTAAATAATGAACAGAAAGCAACAAAGTAATGAATTCAAACAAGAAATCACACTACTCTTAGCATCCTAGTATTATCAACATGAATAAGCAAACTATAAAGTATTACTTACAAATCTTAAGAAGATAGCTTCAATTTACAAGACATACAATCCCAACAATACTAGTTATGAAACATAATATAGTTTACCTCAAATGTAACAAGCATGAAGATCCAACCAAAGACAATCAACAGACTAGCCTCCAAAGCTTTCTTTATTAAACTCAGAAAAATATTACAATACAGTACGAACAAAGGTTCCACTTTTAGATCTTTTACAATGGAGCTAAGCTCCTTAATTTATAGCAAAAGGTAAGCAAGTTAGGGCGCAAAACCCTAAGGAGTGAGCTCTCCTTAATTGTAGAGCAAGGCAACTCACAGCCAATGGAGATGCGCCCTCTCACTTGGAAAAAATAACTTGAAAGAGGAAGATGCCGAGTGGAGTAAACAACTCATGCGAAGGGAGGGCGACTTCTTTGATGTTTCCATGCCACGTGAAGGGAGGGCAGAGGTGTGATGTTTCAAAACCACATTGGATGGATGTTACGACTGGATGCTTTACTTAGAAACCAGCTCATGTGGACTGTGCTACCTCACTTGGTAAGCACCCCAACCAAGTGGCTTATCCTCAATCCAATCCGTACATAGCCGTGTAGATGAGTCGGCCCCACGTGAAGGGAGGGCGAATTTGCTGTTTGAAAAAAACTCCACGTTTTGACTTTCAAATCGACCTTTAACATATAGTTTGTCTTTTTAATACATTCGCCCACCTAATGACATCATATGCCAACTCAAATGGCATGTGTTAAATGCAATTTTTACATTTTTTAATTTTTGGCTATGGTGCAATTTGATGCTCTTTTAGCATTAAAGTGTCACTTTGTAGCTCTGATAGGCAAAACTACTCCACGGGATGCTTTGGTCGCCCAAAACATAGGAAAACCGGATACTAGGGTAAAGAGGATGCTCTGAGCTTGAAAACAAGCATCCCTGCGCCAAATTCCAACTCCGGATCATACTTCTATCACCATTTGAATTTTTTCATTTAAACCATTAAAAAATGGCTTAAAAATGTGAAAAAAAATATTTTTCTCGGAATTGACTGAAACTTCTGGGGGACCTAGTACATGACCAAACGATAAAATTTTAGCGTCTAGCATGTTTATAAACACTACAAAATGGACTCTAATAACCCCCTAAGGCCTTACCACCACTTTGGGCATTCCAGCTTTGGAGGTGCAGGAGAAGAACTCATCGATTATACTCGGCTAAAAGCAAAGCATAATCGACAAGGGAACAAACTCCTTGGAATACCTTCTTTGGTTGCCAAGTCCTAGGGAACCGAATCACTCAAAGACCACCATGCTAGCACACTTATTACAAACCCCGTGGGGCATGGTCATGTACTACAAAAATTAACAAAGGGGCCCTGGACAGGCCAAACTTGGAACTTCTGAATTGTGCAATACTGGCGGCTCACTGAAGTCCAACTAAAGTGCAACTTTAGGTGGTAACCAACATGTTTCATCATTTGTTGTTCGTTGTTTTGTTAGTTTTTCAACATTTAATTCAATATGATCTAGGATCTTATCTGAGAGAATAACAAGCACAGCAAATCAATCACAAGAGACAATAGACACAAAGCATTTCACCGGGGAAACCATAAAGGAGAAAACCCCGCAACTTCCTCAGAGATAGAATGAGCAATAGTAGAAAACCCCAAAACAATAAGATAGACTCCAGCAGCTCCTCCTCCTCCACTTGTGCGAACTTGTCTCTCTCTCACTTATGTGAATGAGTGAGTGAATGAGTGAATGAACAAATGAGAGAGTCACACTCTCTATTTATACTTTACTTCACTTGCCTTTTTACCCTACTGAGCCGACTTCTCCTAGGAGAGTCTAATAACCCATAAAACCCTAACTCTGGGCCGACCCCACTAGGGGAGTCTAATAACCCATCGAATAATAATAATGACTCTTCCGATCGGAGGAATATAACCTCTCCGTCGGGTGTAAAATAACAATATAAAATATACAAGTGAAATACATTCCGAAGTTACAAATACATCAACACTCCATCTTAACTAGGAAGGTATTCTCTTGACACAGTTCATCGGCACAAGTCTTCATCACTGGTTCATCATCAAAGCTATATCATCATCGTCACTGATGCTGCTATCTCGATCATCAATCTCCAATCTACTCGTCATAGGAAGTTCTACAGAACCAGCCCTTTTTCATGTTGGATGTAGGCCTAGCCTTCATGTAGGCCTTCGTCATCTCTGTGAGCAAGCCATCAAGTAGGTACATCTCAGGATTGATTACAATGACTCTGCAAAACCTGCAGGATCTCCCAGGACTGATCATATGCCACTGCAAAACCTGAAGGAGCATCCCAGGACTGATTATATGCCTCTGCAAAACCTGTGTACCCTACTGTCACCTCATCATCTTCAGATCATCTCATCGTCAACAAAGCACAGCCCAGATACACACAACACAGCACTTACACTCACCGGCATGGAAGGACTTTCCTCTGACCATCCGGGAAAGGCTCAACAATTGCATCAACGACCATGGAAGGACTTTCCTCTGACCATGTCGAAAAAACTCGGCAATTACATCAACGACCATGGAAGGACTTTCCTCTAACCATGTCGGAAAAGCCTCGACAATTACATCAACGACCATGGAAGGACTAACCTCTGACCATGTCGGAAAAGCCATGCCTAGCCCTTACATCTGCACCATGGGAGGACTTTCCTACCACCATGTGAGAATGGCCCAACCCTTACATCTACACCATAGGAGGACTTTCCTACCACTATGTGAGAATGGCTCGGCCCTTACATCTACACCATAGGAGGACTTTCCTACCACTATGTGAGAATGGCTTGGCCCTTATATCTACACCATAGGAGGACTTTCCTACCACTATGTGAGAATGGCCCGTGTGCATCTGCATCTTCCAAACTCAACACTTCCCCTTGGAAGGAACCTCGATCTAAAGTACAACAAGCTTCTCTCTGAAGTACTCAAACTTCTCTGGCTAGCCGCTTGGTCAACACATCGGCTATCTACTCATCCATCGCAACATACTGGAGCTTCACTGCTCCTCTCTGCACCATATCCCTGACATAGTGGAACTTGATCTCGATGTGCTTCGACTTGTCATGCAACACTGGGTTCTCTGACAACTTCACACAACTCTGGTTGTCCCAATATATACAAGTAGCATCCAATTTGAGATCAAATAAATCAGACAGTAGCTTCCTAAGCCATACTGCCTCACAACTAGCCGAACAAGTTGCGACATACTTTGCTTCGGCTCTACTCAGTGCCACGCAGGACTGCTTCCTGCTAAACCAAGAAATCACACATGATCCCATACTGAAGCAGCACCCCGAAGTGCTCTTCCTATCAATGGCACTGCCTGCCCAATCCGAATCAACATAACCCTCCAGGTTAATCTTTTGATCCGCATCATACTTGAGCCCATAGTCAACCGTACCCCTCAGGTACCTCAGAATATGCTTTGCAGCAATCAGGTGAACATGTCTCGGATCCGTCAGGAACTGGCTCCATGTGTTCACAGCAAAGCAAATATTTGGTCTCGTATTCGTTAGGTACATCAATGACCCAATCATCTGACGATACATCGTGGCATCAACAAACTCTTATGAAGCATCACTCAATAGATTCAGGTTCTATGCCATAGGTGTGGCCATGGCCTTGCAGTCCATCATCCCGAACCACTTCAGGATTCTCTACTGCATACTTCCCTTGTCCAAGGAAGATTCCATCCGCACTCTGCCACACCTCCATGCCTAGAAAATAGTGCATCATACCCAAGTCCTTCATCTCGAACTCAACAGCAAGCTTCCTCTTCGTATCAGCAATCAATCCATCCTCACCTGTCATAAACAGGTCATCTACATACAGTAAGAGTATCACTGGATTGCCTTCCTCAACCTTGTAGTCAAGGTTGGAATCCGCTTTACTCTTGGTAAAGCCCAAACTAGTTAGGAAGCTGTCTATCCTGTCGTACCACGTCCTGGGTGCCTATTTCAAACCGTACAAGGCTTTCTTCAGTTTGCACACATGAGTCTCCCTATCATGTGTCTCAAACCCGAGTGGTTGCTCCACATATACTTTCTCTTCCACTACACCATTCAAGAACGTTATCTTGACATCCATCTGGTGTATCTTCCACTTCATCACTACAGCCAGAGCAAGTAGTGATCTGATGGAAGTATATCTGGCTACAGGTGCAAATGTCTCCTCATAGTCTATTCCTTCTTTCTGGGAGAAGCCATGTGCCACAAATCTTGCCTTGTATTTCTCTATGTTGCCATCTGCAGCATGCTTGATCTTGTAGATCCACTTGGAAGTCACTACAGACTTCCCTCCTGGTCTCGGGACCACATCCCAGACATCATTCTTCATGATCGACTGGTACTCCCCGATCATGGCATCCTTCCATTCTTTCTTCTCAGCTACTTCCTCATAGTTGGAAGGCTCTTTGTCAATGATGTCACACAGCAAGGCTACATAATTGGAGAATGGTCTCGGCCTCTTGCTTTCTCTATGCATTCCTTCTAGAGCACCATATCTCTTTGCATCTTGAATTGCTTCTCGTACCCATGTTGGTTACCTCTTGTGAGAATTCTTCTCATGTGGTGGATCTACAGGTTCCTGTGGATCTTTTATCTCACGGTCTTCTTCTGGATTTACTTCATTCATTGTTGTATCTCGATTCTTGGGTGCTTCTGGTTCTTCAACGTCTTCAACTGGAATCTTCCTGGATCTATGATATGTTGAATCTTCGTCGAATGTTACATCTCTGCTAATGTCGATCTTCTTGAATCCTGGGAAATATATCCTATAAGCCTTCGAGCTTTCACTATATCCCACAAATATACCCTTATTTCCTGAAGAATCTAACTTCGTCCTCTTCTCTTTCGGAATGTGTATGTACGCAGGGCAACCAAATATTCTGAGATGGCTGACCTCTGGTTTCTTGCCGAAGAAAACTTCTTCTGGTGTTTTGTTGTCAAGTACTCTATGTGGAGTACGATTCTGTACATACACAGTTGTCCTAGCAGCTTCCGCCCATAGATGCATAGGAAGAACCTAGTCATGAAGCATTGCCCTTGCTGCTTCCATAATTGTTCTATTCTTCCTTTCTGCAACTCCATTCTGTTGTGGATTATATGGAGTGGTCAACTCCTTAATCCCTGAATCTCTGCATAATTTCTTGAAGTCTTATGATGTGAGCTCTCCACCATTGTCAGACCGAAAGGTCTTGATTCTCTTCTCGGTGTGATTCTCGATCAAGGCTTTGAATTCCTTGAACTTACTGAATACTTCATCTTTGCTCTTCAAGAAATATATCCATGTCTTCCTAGAAAAATCATCAATGAAAGAAACATAATATACATACCCACTTAAAGAAGATGACATTGGACCACATACATCGGAGTGGATGATTTCCAAGATTCCTTTTACCTTGCTCTCGCTACTTGGAAATGTCTTCTTTGTGTTCTTTCCTTTTGCACATCCTTTGCAAACGCCTTCATGCTTTGCCTGGATATCTGGAAGACCTTCAACAGCCTTGCTTGCAAGAGATAGTGCTCTATAGTGCACATGTGCAAGCCTTCTATGCCAAAGTTCACTTGGCTCTACTGGGTCATGGACCAAGGCTTGTTCTGGTTGGCCCTTCAGTTTGTATAATCCTCCCTCTTGCTCTCCAATCACTACTGCATCATCTATAGTCTTTCCTTTAGGCCACATAAGAACTTGGCCATCTACAAATGCAACCCTCATACCTTTTGCATCAAATGCAGATATGTAGAGAAGGTTCTTCTTTAGTCCAGGTACAAATAGGACATCTTTCATCTTCATAGACTTTCCAGAGTCTAGCTTATAAGAGGCTTCACCACTTCCTTTTATAGGATATTGGTAGTCATCCACAAGTTTCACTTTGTGGGGTGATTCATGTTCAGATAGGTTCATAAAGGATTCCTTGAATCCTGTCATATGCTTGGAAGCCCCACTATCTATAAGCCAATCATTGCTTCCATGAGTAATAGTTCCTGTGAGGGCAGAAATCAAAACTTACTCTTCATCGCTTGAAGAATCTTCACTTTCTTCTCTAGCTCTCTTCCTGGGAGCTTCATCATCCTCTGCAATGTCAGCATGATGCCTTCTTTTGTTGCTCTTCTTCTTGTGAGAGCCACCTTTATTATTTCTGGGACAATCCCTGGAGTAGTGTCCCCTCTCATCACATGTATAGCATTTAAAGTTACCCCTCTGATTCTAGTGGTGGTGCTTTTCTTTCTTACTGTGGTGGTGCACCCTCTTGTCATCATGCCTTTTGGAGTGTGCTGTGAGAGCTTGGTCTTCATTACCCATCTTTTCTTCTCGAGCCACAAGTCAAGCTTCTTCTTGTGAGAATTCCTCCCACAACCTACTGAATGAGATGAGCTTCCTCCTAGCATAAATTCCTTGAATGAAGGAATCCCATGACCTAGGGAGACCATTCAAGATGGTCATCACAATTTCACCATTCTCTATATCTTCTCCCACAGCTTCAAGTTGTTCTTTTATCTGAGAGACCCTTGTGAAGTAGGATTGCATGGTCTCTGCATTTTGTACCTTGACATTCTTCAATTGGTTCCGCAAAGTCATCTTCCGATTTATGTTCTTCCCTTCAAATAGCTTGGTCAAGGAATCAAACATCTCCTTGGGTGTCTTTAGAGAAGACAAATGAGGTATGAGATGGTCTTTGATAGAATCTGCAATAATCCTCTTGGCCTTGACCAAGTTCTTCTTATGTAAGGCCTTAGCCTCATCTCACTCTGGGAATGGAACATCTTTACTTATGTAGGTGTCCAATTCATTCTCTTATAGGATTAACCCAATCCTATACTTCCATGCTCGAAAGTTATCAACCCCTTCAAGCTTATCCTCAAGCTTGGTGTGGTGAGACATCTTAATGAGAAACTCAAATGGAAATAAAAGATTTAGATCTTACCACTTGAATTGCTGAAACTGGATCTAGAGCTGGCTAGGGTTTGACAGAGAAACCCTAAAAATCCAAATTTGGAATTTCAAACTTCTGACTGGATAGGGAGATTCTATTGACTGAGGCGAGCAAGCTGGTGTGCTCAGATTTTGAAAACTCCAAAAATTTACCCCTCAAAAGTGACCTGCGAATTTCGGATCTGCAATTTCTGACAAATTCTGGTTTTCTGGTTTTTCTGGTCCAAAACCCGAACTAGGGTTTCATAGATCCCGAGGTTCTGCCCAACCAAAAAGTTCGATCTTGGTCTCTAAACTTCGATTTTGCTGAGGAGAGCAATCCTATGCTGAGAGAACTCCAAAATTCCACTTCTGTCAAAAAGCCCTAATTTCCCGCAACAGTGACGGGCCAAAAACTGAAAATGCTCGGAATCAAATTATGTCTCGACGAAAAGATGCACCTTCCTAAGGAGAGTCAGCCTAGCCTCCTGCCTTTGATGATCTATGGAAAGAGACCCAAAAATTAAGAAGCCCTAGCTTTCGCAGCTGCACAGTGTCTTCTTCTCAGGTTAGCTCTGATACCATGTTAGTTTTTCAACATTTAATTCAATATGATCTAGAATCTTATCTGAGAGAATAACAAGCACAGCAAATCAATCACAAGAGACAATAGACACAAAGCATTTCACTGGGGAAACCATAAAGGAGAAAACCCCGCAACTTCCTCAGAGATAGAATGAGCAAAAGTAGAAAACCCCAAAACAATAAGATAGACTCCAGCAGCTCCTTCTCCTCCACTTTTCCGAACTTGTCTCTCTCTCACTTATGCGAATGAGTGAGTGAGTGAGTGAATGAACAAATGAGAGAGTCACACTCTCTATTTATACTTTACTTCACTTGCCTTTTTACCCTACTAGGCCAACTTCTCCTAGGAGAGTCTAATAACCCATAAAACCCTAACTCTGGGCTAGCCCCACTAGGGGATTCTAATAACCCATCAAATAATAATAATGACTCTTCCAATCGGAGGAATATAACCTCTCCGTCGGCTGTAAAATAACAATATAAAATATACAAGTGAAATACATTCCGAAGTTACAAATACATCAACATGTTTTGCAGACCTTAACAATAAGATAGAGAGGAATGCTAGCCACTTTTTCAATGTTTAGAGCAACCAAGACCCCTCGGAGACTTCCCTCTACTTGCAACAATTTTATCAAACATTTGTAAGCTGTCTGGATCCTCAAATTATAAAGGACCAGCAGCATTCCCTAAAGCACATTCATTTTGTAACAAAAAATAAAGAGAGCAAGCAAGCTATCTAAGCACCTACCCCCATACCCCCAGGGGGGATCTGAGTTTGTTTTGTGCTTTTTTGCTTTTTTGCTTATTTTTTGCTTAGTTTAGTTTCCTTATGCAAGTAGTAATTAAACAACATTCACAAGCACACAATCCGTCCCTAGAGGGCTGTATAGATTGGATTTACTTATTCATGCTTTGTCATTTTTACAATTTTTTCAATAAACCTTAAAATTCGTGGCCTTGCTTTCCCGAAGTACTTCACCTTTTTTGGTGTGTGGAAAGGAGACTCTTGGGCTTTAGATTAGTTAAGCAACTCACTTTTTCACATTAAATAAAATTTACCAAGGCTTGAGAGATCCAAGTATGCTCTTGACCGCTGCAACTTAGTCTAAACAGTTTGGTCAATCAGAAAGGGGATTTTGAGTGGCTAGTTTTAATAGGGCAATCCTACAAAGTTTCAATCTTGAGAACTCGGGAGGTCAAGTGAGGCTAACTATAGAGTCAGCAGGCTGCCGTAAGAAGGTTCATCCTCACCTGGTTGGACACTTGGTATAGCTATCACAACGCCCAGTTCAAAGGAGCAATTCAGAGTTGGGCCAAACCAACAATCTACCCACTCCTCTAATACTCACTAATAATTTAAAATTTACAACAAGCCTTTGCAATACTTTCAAACACAACACAGCAACAATCGCATTCACAATCTCAGCACCGGTCATCATATGTTATAATTGCTCAACTTAAATCATAAAATGTCGTGAATGTCTTTTATATCATGTGTTGTTGCATTTAAATGAGTTGCGAATGGTTCCTTGTTGTAATATTTTGATCATCCAACATTAACTCCTAGAATAGCTTTTTGTTTTATATAGTTTAAAGGCCATATTTTATTTTATAGGGACCACCCCCCTTGGCTTCGCTAGGAGTAGCCTAGACAGAGGAGTCGAGTAATCAAGTGACAGCACTTGACTCTCACTTGCCCCTAAGGCCACATCGAGCGGCTTGAAGGTTTCCTACCGCGTTCCCCTAGGTGTGTATTAGGCAGAAGCATTTTGGAGTTGTTGCCGAGGATAAACCTTTCTATTCTCGGGTCACGACCTTTGTTTCTTTTTGTTGTTTTTACTTTGTTTGATGTATCTTGTGAACCTTTAAAATTTACTCGGTCCAACTGGCAACTCCACTTTTAAATAATTCAACGAGTTATTCAACAAGAAGAAATTCTGAAGGATTATTCAATTTCATCGCTGAACATTAAAAGATTTATAGGAGAAGATTGAATAAACTAAACTCTCGAAGAATCCTCGAAAATCTCGGGCTTGAGTCTATTTTAGATCTTCATCATTTACTTCAAGAGTCTGATTTAGAAGAATATAATATGGATGATTTTTTCAGTCCTTTAGATTTTACTGCAATAGTTGGTTACCCCCATGCTGTAACTGAGAAGGCAATTGAAAAATTGCCTTCATTTCAGGGTAACAATGCAATAAGTGCTAAGGCACATCTGAAACTTTTTTCACAGTGTTTTAACAAATGGTGCTTAAATGCTAAATATGAAGATGTGCAGATGAAGCTATTTGCGCTATCTTTACAAGAAGACGCTTTTGACTAGTTCTCAGAATTAGATAACAACAGCTACAAGAACTTCAAAGAATTTGAGAAGGGTTTCTTAGCTAAATGAGGAGATAAGAAAGAAGATAGATACCTTTTGGCTTCCCTTAACAATATGAAGAAGAATGAGAACGAAACCATGGAAGAATTTAATAAAAGATTCAACAATCTCATCTCTAGCCTCCATGTCGAGATTAAGCCTCTAGATGGCTCAATCCCCATACATTACATCGAATCAATTAATGGAGAGATGAGATATCAACTTAGAGACAAGGAACCTAGTGATCTAAAGAAAGCTCAAGTCATAGCTGAGAAGATTGATAAAAACATGCAGTCTTCAGGAAAGTCTAACATCCCAAGTTTCACCAGGAGTATTTCTTCATCAAGATAGTCAGATAACAAAGATAAATCGGTAGCAACAGACAGTAAGTACCTAGCAAAAGACCCTTTGAGAGAGTTAACAGATGTCATCAAAGCCATGGAAGCTAATCATGCTGCACAGATTAATGCCATGCAGAATAGACTTATTGCCATGGAAAGGGACAAGTCTCACATTCCTGCTCATAGGTTTCCACCCAGACAAAATAATGAATAGAAAGCAAAGTATCCATCCAACAATCAAAGGATTCCTAATCAACTTGAGTCGGCCAACGTGGTCATGGAAGAAGTTCCTCCTTTCTGCAGAGCTTGTAATGAATTCCATGATGAAGCAACTTGTCCTAAATTCAATTACATCAATGAACAGGGTCCTCCTGAAACCAACAATTTTGTAGGATATCCAAATCAACCGGAATACATCAACAATGTTGGCAAAACTCACACTATGTCTAGAGAAATTTGGAAACAAGTTAAATAAATGGCACAAGAAAAGGACAATGTGACTAAGGTTTTTGGAGAAAAGCCTACGCCTGAAGAGATCAGAGAATTGGCGAAGTTCAAGGGCATCACCTATCAGAGAAGGAAGACTTCCATTCCAACCAAATCAAATCTGCATATTCCAAAGGTAACTCATCTTCCTTCCCCGGGTTTGAATATTGATGTGGTTAGCTAGATGGTTAATGCTAAAATGCTTGTTTCCGTCATTGAGATCCTTAAGATCCCAAGTTAAAAGGATAAACTGATAAAAGCACTAGAAGCACCTAGTGAAAATGTTGTTGAAGAGCCCAGGGAAACTACTTGTGAAAAACCTAAAGAAAAGGTCACAAATAAAACTAAGGATAAAATTCAAGAAAAACCTAAAGAGATCATCCCTGAGAAACCATAAGAGGTCATTCCTGATGTTCCTAAAAAAGTAAATGAAGACCTTCCTATTATATTGCATAGCATTGATCCTCGTAAAGAAAATCATCCCCCATTCTATGTATCCTTAGTGGTCAACAACATGTTGCTTCACAATTGCATGCTTGACTCGGATGTTGCATCCAACATCATGACCAGAAAAGTCATGGAACAATTGAACCTGCAAATCACAAGACCATATCAAAATGTTTGTGCAATGGATTCCAGAGAGATTGATGTCATAGGTATAATTATGAATTTGCCTATTAAGCTAGCAGCCTATCCTAACATAAATTTGACTATGGATGTAGTGGTGATAAATGTTCCAAGCACATGGGGCATGTTGTTATCTAGAAAGTGGGTTGCTTCCCTTGGTGGTTGCATTCAGATGGATTGGACCTATGCTATGGTCCCAGCTAATGAAGATGCTCATGTCAGGTTGTATAGGGAAAAGGAAAGGAAGTTTCATGTCGAAGACCCTAATGTGTTAGATAATGAATATGTTTACAAGTCGGATAGTTCTGGCAATTATTCCATTTTAGCAAACACATTAGCTCCTATTAAAGAGAAAATCAGTGATGACAAAATCAATGGAGTTTGGAAAATGAGCTTTGATGGTGCATTTTCTAAATCAGGAAAAGGGGTTGAAATGATCATTACCTCTCCATCTCAGCAAACCTTTAACTTTGCTTTCAGACTTGAGTTTGATGCTTCAAACAATGTTGCTGAGTATGAAGCACTCTTGCAAGGCCTAGAAATAGCTTAAGACATGGGCATAAAAAGTATAAAAGGAGATTCTGACTTAGTTGTTTCCCAAATTAAGAACATCTTTGCATGCAAGAGTGAAAGGTTAAAAAAATATAGAAATGCTTGTTGGGATACCATGGAACTATTTGATGCCCTAAACATCATAGCAGTACCTAGAGATGAGAACAAAGAAGCCAATCAACTAGCAGCAATAGCCTCAACCCTCCAACCAATGGAAGAGTTAATCAAAGGACATAGAAAATTTGAGATCAATTTCAGGCCATCCATCCCGGATAATATAGATAATTGGAAAGTGTTCAAGGATGACAAGCAAATCCTTAGGTTTATACATAATGTCCAAGAGTTCACTGATTGCAAAATAAGTTATAAGGAAGAAAAGTATGACTACATTGAGAAGGAGGATCAGTCTAGGAACATTGTCCCAAAGAGCATAGTGGAATGGGAGCATATTTTTGACAGACAAGATAGACATAAGCTCGAAAAGGAAATATTGAAAGTTGGAAACCATATAGAGATCAATATTGGAACTGAAACAGAACCTAAGCTAATAAAAATTGGTAAAGGAACGAGTGAAAAGGAAAGAAATGACCTTATAAGCTTAGTTTGGGAATATCGGGATGTTTTTGCCTTTTCATATGATGAGATCAAATCATATCAGGAAGATGTTTTCCAACACACTATGCCTTTAAAAGAAGATGCCAGCCCTTTCGCCAGAAACTGAGACAGATTAATCCCAAGGTGGCCCCCATTGTGCTAAAAGAGTTTCAAAAAATGCTAGCAGTAGGAATCATAGCCCCAACTAGACATTCCTCATGGTGTTCAAATCTAGTTGTTGTAAGAAAAAAGAATGGAAACCTAAGGCTTTGCATTGAATTTAGAAACTTAAACTGGGCATGCTTAAAAGATAACTAACCTCTCCAAAATATGGAAACCTTGTTGCAAAGGGTAACTGGTTCCGGAATGATGTCAATGCTTGATGGTTTTTCAGGATACAACCAGGTGTTGGTCAATAAAGAAGATAGACATAAAACAACTTTAACCACTCCTTGGGGTACGTTTGAATATCTCAGGATGCCTTTTGGACTGCTTGATGTCGATGCAACTGTCCAAAGATCCATGGATTATGCTTTCAGGGAGCTAATCAAAAAAATAATTGAAATATATCAAGATGACCTCACAGTTTTTCTAAGGAAAGGACTGATCACATTGGCCACCTTAGACAAATTTTCGAAAGATGTAGAAATTTTGGCATATCCTTAAACCCCGCTAAGTCTGTTTTGGGGGTTGACGAATGGAAGTTACTAGGTCACATCATCTCCAAAGATGGGGTCAAGATTGACCCGAAGAGGGTAGAAGCTATAAAGAAAGTTCATTTGCCTTGTAATAAGAAAGTATTGCAGTCATTCAATGGGAAAATCAACTTCATGAAACGTTTTATTCCTAACTTAGCAGAGTTGATGAAACCCATGCAGAGATTACTTAAAAAGGACGCTAAGTTTGAATGGTATAAGGAAGGAAAAGAAGCTTTTAATGGAATCAAAGATGTTATTTGTAAATCACCAGTGTTGATTAGTCCTAACTATTCTAAAGACTTCAAGATCTTTTCATTTGCATCACCAGAGACCATAGCCGGAGTTTTGTTGCAGAAGAATAAGGATTGTCAAGAGCAACCCATAGCTTTTATGAGTAAGGCCTTGCAAAATTCTTAACTTAAGTACACTATCATGGAAAAACAAGCATATGCCTTAGTCAAATCACTTAAGCATTTCAGAATGTACATTGGATACTCTAAAGTTATAGGGTATGTGCCTCATGCAGCTTTTAAGGATATTTTGTCACAACAAGACTATCTTGGTATAAGGGGTAAATGGGTCTCCAAGATCTAGGAATATGACTTAGAAATCAAACCCACCAAGTTAGTTAAAGGTCAAGGTTTAGCCTGCATGATGGCTGAAGGGAATGAGCAAGCATTAGGGATGGTATGTCATAAGAGTGAGTCAGTACAGGTCAGATCAGCTAAGCTTCAACGTCTTGAACAGGTTCCTTGGTATGCAGACATCATTTATTTCCTAACCAACCTCACTTGCCCAGATCATCTAATTGGCCACAAAAGAAGGGCTTTGAGGTTGAAAGCTACAAAGTTTTGTATCACCCAGGATGGGCTGGGATGGAAGAATCAAGATAGTCTAATTCTTAGATGCATTGATGAGCCAGAGTCCAAAAAACTCATGGCTGAATTTCATTCTGGATTTTGTGGAGGACATTATGCGGCCAAGACAACTGCCCATAAGATCCTCAGAGCAGGGTACTATTGGCCCACTCTTTTCTCGGATGTTCATGAACACGTCAGAAGTTACCAACAATGTCAACTTTTCACAGGGAAACAAAAGTTGGCAGCCTTTCCTTTAAAACATGTAGTTGTCCAAGCCCCTTTTCAGCAATGGGGTCATGATTTCATTGGTCAGTTTAAGGATAACTCTAGCAACGGTTATACTTGGATCCTAACTGCCACTGATTATTTTACTAAATGGGTGGAAGCAATCCCCACGAAAGCGGAGACCGATAAGGTCATCATGGAATTTCTAGAAGAGAAGATTATTACTAGGTTCGGTGTGCCCGCTAGAATCACAATAGATAATGCTAAGGCATTCAATTCAACGAAGATGTCTTCCTTCTGCTTTAAGTATGGCATCATCTTGTCACATTCATCCAATTACTATCCCCAGGGCAACGGTCTGGCCGAATCCAGTAATAAAAATTTAATGACCATTATTAAAAAGATTGTTGGAGATAATAAGAAAGCTTGGGATAGTAAGATTAGATTTGCATTATGGGCCGATAGGATCACAAAGAAAAGTTCAACTGGAAAATCTCCATTTGAGTTAGTTTATGGACTTGATGTTACTCTGCGCATCCACCTGAAGTTACCAGTGTATTAGTTGCTTGAAGAGTGTAGTACAGATCAGGATGCAGCTCAGTATAGGATCAATCAATTAGTTGAGCTAGATGAGATCAGACGGAAAGCAGTTGATCAAAGTATTAAGAATCAAGAGAAAGTTAAGAAAAATTTTGACAAGTCATCAAAACCAAGAGTATTTTAGATTAGTGACACAGTTCTCCTTTGGGATAAACAAAGAGACAAGCCTGGAAAGCACGGAAAGTTTGACAGCTTATGAACTGGCCCTTATCTCATCCACGAAGTAGCTGGCACAAATGCTTTCTTTCTTAGCAATCTGGACGACGAGAATTGTACCCTCCCAGTTAACGGAGGGCTTCTGAAATTATTTTACAGCGAAAATATATGATGCCCATGAGAGCATCCTTGTATCATGATTTTCTAAACCTTCATCCTGCATTTTATTTCCTAGTTAGATTTACTTTTATGTATATTATTTTTGTATACTAACTTTTATTTTTGTACATTAGTTTAATTTTTCTTTTGTATATTAGTTTCATTTTCATTATAATAAATGTTGCAACTTAAAGTTTCATTTGGTTATTTTTACATATACATGTGACTGATGCACTTATGTTTCATGCAGGGAACTGAGATTCTGGAGTTCTCAAATGATCTCCTTTCCTAGAAAGATCAATCGCATGTCCCACAGTTGGAGTCAAATGTTACCAACTGAGTTGCACACAGTTGGACTTCCAGAGGGCCGCCAAAGTTTACACAAGTACTTGTGCATTTCAGTGTTCAAAAGTTCAAATCAGGCCTTTTCAGAGCCGTTTTTTTTTTTTTTATCGCATGCTCATGCCCCACGGGATTTGTAATAAAGTTGGTCTAAGCATGGTCTTTTTGCAACAGGCTTGGCTTACCTTAGGTTTATATGTCAAGGGGATACTCTAGGGTATTTTTTCCTTAGGAATTATGCGTTGCGCTTCAGTGACGTATAATTCCTGAGTTTTTCACTCACACCTCCAAAGCTGGAGTATTGACCTTGGGGTCAAACCTTGGGACGTTATTAAAGCCTAAGTGTCTATGTATTTTTACATGCTAGCCATCAGTAATAAGTCGTATGGACATGCACTAGATCCCCCAAGAGTTTGAGTCAATTCCGAGAAAAATATTTGTTTCCGCAAACTTAAGCCATTTTTTAATGGTTTAATTGAAAATTTTCAGATTGTGATAAAAGTGTGATTCAGAGGCGGAATTTGGCGCAAGGATGCTCGTCTTCACGCTCAGAGCGTCCTCTTTACCCTGGGACCCAATCTTCCTATGTTTCGGGTGATTAAATTATCACTTGGAACATTTTTCCTTATCGGGCCGACAAAATAGCAAATAAATGCTAATGGTGCGACAAAATGACACCATATATATATATATATATATATAAAGCAATTAACATGTGACAAAATGACTTGGCAAATCATTCCAAATAAAGGGCAATTATATTCCTAAGGTTATAGCGTCATTTTTGGGTTGATTGGAAAGTCAAATGTGTGAGTATCATTTTATGGATGCGCCCATCACTCAAGATTTGCGACTCCTCCATATGGCGGCTTGTGATTGAGAGTGATAATTTCAAGGTAGGATGCGCCTACCTCATGGAGAGGTGGCGCAATCCTCTTGGGTTGGTTTCCAATCATGTGCCTATCACACCAAATCAACGCCATTCACTTCTAAACGTTGAACTCTCTCTTCTATCATGCGCCCTCCCTTCATGGAAGCGCCATCTCATGCTTGTAATTTGTTATTTAAGCAAGTGCTTCCCTTCTCTTTTCACTAGTTGGTGTTGCGAGGCAAAGCTCTGCTCTTTTGTATTTCATTGTGATAATCTGAGAATAAAGAGACTTTGGAGGTCGAATCTTTGTGTTGCTTTGATGTGTGGATGGATGATCAATGTGTTGAACGAAGGTACATTTAATGTGAGTCGTTGATCATGAAAAGTGATCCTAACCCTTAAAAGAGTTAGTTAGGGTTAGTTAGAGAAAAGTGAAGTATAAAAAGAGGTAATGGGACAAAGAGAGAACACGCCAAGGAAAGAGAGAAGAGAGATCAGATTTCTAAAGAGGAGGAGCACAATTTCCAAGAGAAAGTCAGATTGCACAGTTCCCAAGACAAACTGTACAACAAGATCTTCTACAGCAAGTGGGAACAGACTTCAAGACAGAATGGGCATATTTCCCGAGGCAGACTGAAGGACTCTTTCTGCAGAAATCCGTACCAATTCGTACTTGATTCCTGGCACATTTCCCGAGGTAGAATTTGCTGCTGTTATTTCTGACACGCCGTACTCTGTCTGTCAGTTCTGTAGCACGAATTTCCAGAAAAATCAGACAGCTGTTTTTCTGGTACGTGTGGGCAGTGTTTGCATTTATTTTCTGTTGGCACGAATTCCAAGAAAGGTTAGCAGAGGCAGAAATAAGTTGCATTTGCATTTCTGAATTTGTTGAGATGTAAATCAAAGAAATTTTCTGAGTTCTAAAAGAAGTTTCAAATTTGCTCTTCTTTAGTTTAGTTCTCAAGGGTTTCCCAGTTGGGTTTTGGCCTGGTCAGTTTGACCTAAATCATTGTGTTAACACTGTTCATACTCAGAATTTGTTTATTTGAAGTACTTGGCATATGTGTTTAATTCTTTGAATCTGGAAGTTAAAACCACTGAGATACTAAGTGTTTGACAAAACACTTAAAAGAGATTTTATTTATTTTGTCAAAATTTCTTCATTTTTTGGTCGGTTCCAATTTCAGTCCATGATTTTGAGAATTCTAGCTCCAATCTGAGTGTAGTTTCAGTTAGTAATTTGGGGAATTTTGTTTATGGTTCTGATAACTATGGAATGGATAGATTGGGATACAAAGTGTATTACAACTGTCTTTCTCAGTTACGTAAATGGCTCAAAATTTAATTAATTCAAAGCACCCAAAGACTTGAGACAAGAGGATATTTTATCTCCTTATCTATTGATTATCATGACAAAAGTGTTAGGCCAAGCCATCACTCATGTTAGAAGAGGTGGTGAAGTTCAAGGAACTTAAGTTACTAATGGAATGGACCCACTATCCCATCTTCGATTTGTAGATGACACTACGTTAACCCATGGTAACAAAAGCATAATTGTTTTACTTTCTTATATAAATGAAATCTTACTAACACATTTAAAGTGGATAAGGATAGCACCATTTTGAATTCATTTTAAGTGGATAAGGATAGCACCATCTTAAACAGCTTCAAGACAAAAAGGGACCATGCATCTGCGATTAAATTTTGGATTCTGTGGTTACATAATGGGCATGTTGATGATGCCAAATGTTGAAGATTGTAGCTCGAACAAGAACTTTTGCAAAGGTTTAGTGTCAAAAGTGCCAAAAGTAGTTCAAGTCAAATCTATTTTGTAATTCACTTTAATAATAAAATGAAAGCCTCATATTTAGTTGTTGAGTCTAATAAAGTGTATTTTTATACATTAGTGATTTAGGGTTTGATAGATTACTATTAGGGTTTCAGCTCAAGTAAAAAGGCAAGTCAAGATAGAGGGTCAAGACACATTCATTCACTCGAAGACAAGTTTTGTCGGGATGTGATTTATTTCATATGTGGAGCAGAGCTTGAGCGCCAGAGAGGAGCCAAAGTCAAAAATCAAGCAAAGAGCAACATGCAGGTCCGTATAGTGGCACAGATCTATGCGGACAGATCCATACAGTCTTATAGATTCCATACTATTGTACAGACAGATCCATACAATCATATGGAACAGGTCCGTAAAGTGGTACGGACGAGGTGTATAGCCAGCAGCAACCAGTGGGCAGTTTTCTCAGTTTTGGCAAGGAGATTTTTCCTCAACAAGTGTGAAGATCTATTTTGTTTGGGTGTACCGTACAACTGTTAGTTTGATAGTTGTGGAGGTTTCCTTGTAAGCTTTGAATTATTAATGAGAAGTTGATTTGAAGGAGTAAATTATCTATGCATTGAATTTTTGCTACCGTTGTTTATTTTCCAGCTATATGTGTGATTACTGCTATGTGAAGAATATAATTTATGCAATTATATAACAGCTTTGTTTAGTTGAGAACATAAGGACAGTAATCATCTAGGGTTTGGAAAATTCACACCAAAGACTACATCATGCATTACTCAATGAGTTAGCCATGCAATCATCATTCTATCTATTGCTTTCTAATTCTCCCCCATTGTTTTCTCCCTTCAATTTATCCAACCCAGAGCATCAAACGGGCCTGGACACATGGAGTTATGCCTATTTACTAGTCAGTACCCATGTAGGTAAGGTTGAGGTTGGTCTTCTCGGAAGCCTTACTGGCACATCCAATATCTGGCAGTTTTTGCTAAAATATGCACCGAAATATATGACCCTATTCCCAATTTCCCCTCAACACAAACGTTAAGAGGATACTGGACATTTGCAAGGTTTATACCAGCCATTTTGTCCATTAAAGATGTTGCAAAGGTATAAGTTCAAGTAGGATAATCCTAGCTTGAAGCATTCATAAATGTTTTTGTATTTTATATGAAGTTTTAAGTTGATAAACCCTTCACTTATGTCATAGATCCCATGATATTATCATCCTGTTGGATTTTTAGTACCTTACAAAGTGTATGGCAAAGTGCCATTATTGGCAGCAGCAAGTAGGAGGGACATGTGTGCAGGTCTGTACAACACCAAGGCAACCCTTCTCTAGCAGAGTTCTGTAAAGCAATACAACATTTTCCTACAGACCCCCTTCTGCAATTTCATTCACCAGTAATAAGGGCACAAGAGCATTTGTGCAGAGAGATAGATAAAATAAGACAATTTTATTAATGTCCAACAAATGACCACAAAAGTAAGTCAATGCGACTGTGTAGTACCAAGGAACAATGCAAAGTGGGAGCATAAAAGTAGCTCATATAAAAAGATAAAAAGCAAAACTCAAACAAACCCTAGTTCTATAAGAGAAGAGCCAGTCTCGGAGAAAAATATATACAAAGAGAGATATGAAGATAGTTGATCCAAAGGAGAGTGGATTCAAGAACTGTGATCCGAAAATGGTGATGGAGAAATTGTCATGGGCCACTGGAAGCACTAGAAACACTGGAAGCATTGGAAGTATTTCTCCTACCATCCGAGGATGACTGAAGGAAACTCAAAATAGTACTATGTCTGGAGGAAGAGCTAGAAGAAGAACTACAATGAGTCATGCGTCGCTACCTGAAAGAGGGTACTTGATACTGCAACCTAGAAGAAGTCGTTTGTCTGTCACGATGGGGCCAAGACTGTCCCCATCGTTGGTGTTGGGCAGAGGTAGAGGTGGACTATAGTGTCCTAACTGAGCATTCAAGGTGTGTGCCACCATCTGTCTATCTCTTCGTGCCCTTAGAAGAAGGAGCACTGGAAAAAAGGAGGTGATACTCTGAATGGATCCTGGTCTCGACTAAGAATGTTGCTAATGGGTGAGGGAGTGAAGCCAAAGTGCCTCCTGCAAGTACAAGGTGTTAGTTTTTCATACATTCATAGCGTAATAATTCAAATGTATAAATCGGATCTTCTAGAAGAAAGACAAAGCACAAAACAATAACACAAGAGTTTAACCTGGGAAACCCAAACGGGAGAAAACCCAGCAACTTTCATATAGAGATAATAATTTCGAGATCATAGTACAATCATAAAAGAGAAAAGATGGAAATGCTTTCCAAAAGATAGAAACCACAAAATAGCCTTTTGCTCCTGCTGCAGTGTGAACTTCTCTCTCTGGATGATGCGAACTTGTCTTGAGTGGATGAGTGAATAATGAGGTGAACTCACCTCTTATTTATACAAGTGCAAAACTGGAAAATTCCCTAACTAGGCCGACTTCTCTTGGGGAGCAATAAATAATTTTATTTTAAATTTCTTTTGCTTGCTTTTCATCCCAAGGTTTACATTGATTCTTTCAAAGGTTTTACATAATTAAATACATCAAGTTCATCTCCCTTAGGAGGTACAATCAAGTACAATAAAATACAATAAATAATATCTTCCGAAGTTGCACAAAATCCAACACTCCCTCTCAACGAGGAAGGTATTCTTCGGTCTTCATCAGCATCACAGTCATCTGGGTTTCATTTGTACATCTATACTGTCTCCATCATCTCTATACATACTGATGGTTGTCCACACAGACTCAGTCCTTCGAGAAGTGTCATCATGCATCAACTTCACCAGTCCTTCGGTGAGTCCAAGAGAGTCTCTCCATCCTACCTGGATGTCTGAGATATAAGCCATACGATCTCTGCTATACCATCTGCTACCTATCCGTCTCATCTGCCGACGGGATTTCTCCCATACCTGGCTGAGATCCCGGACGAGCAGAGGAGCACGACCATCTACTACCTGTTCGTCTCATCTGCCGATGGGGTACTCCCATACCTGGCTGAGAACCTGAACAAGTAGAGGTACCTGTGCAATCACACGGCCATCTACTACCTGTCTGTCTCATCTATCGATGGGATTTCTCCCATACCTGGCTGAGAATACCTAGCTAAGAACCTGGACAAGCAGAGGCACCTGTGTGAACCCGACCATCCACTGCCTGTCCGACTCATCTGTCGATGGAATTTCTCCCATATCTGGCTGAGTACCTGGACAAGTGGAGGCACCTGGGTGAACCCAACCATCCACTGCCTATCCGACTCATCTGTCGATGGGATTTCTCCCATACCCAGCTGAGTACCTGGACGAGTGGAGGCACCTGGGTGATAGCAGGGCAAGCATCTCTATGCCATCTCTCCCTCTCAAGGAGGGACACGTTCTCTTCTACTCCAAGTCTTCCGCAAAAGTATTCGAACTTCACCCTAGGAAGAGGCTTGGTGAGAACATCTAAAGTCTGGTCATCTGTCGGCACGTATTGTAACTCGACCGCACCTTTCTGCACCATATCATGAATGAAGTGATATCGAATCTCTATATGCTTCGAACTGTCGTGAAATACAGGATTCATTGACATCTGCACACAGCTCTGGTTATCACAGTGAATCACAGTTGGCTCTGGAATCTGGCCAAACAATCATGCAAGGAGTTTACTAAGTCATACTGCTTCTCAAGCTGTTGTACTAGCTGCCATATACTCGGCCTCTGCAGTACCGAGTGCTACCGAGTTATGCTTCCTGCTGCACCAAGAAATTACTGCAGAACCCAACTGAAGCAACATCCGAAAGTACTCTTCCTATCTGCAACACATCTGGCCCAATCTGAGTCTGTAAACCCCTGCAATCTCAGGTCACATTCTGAAGCATATCTTAGGCCATATCCCACAGTGCCACGCAAGTATTTGATCTAGTGTTGCACATGCTTTGCAGCAATCCAGCGAATATGTCTCGGCTCGCACATGAACTGGCTGAGAGTATTCACAGCAAAACATATATCTGGTCTAGTGTTCGTCAGATACATCAAGGACCCAATCAGCTGGCGATGCATAGTAGGATCAATCAAATCTGAATCTGAAGCAGAATCTCTCAGCTTCTTCAAATGTGCATCCATCGGAGTAGCCATGGACTTGCAATCCAACATTCTGAATCTCTTCAGAATATCTATGGTGTATTTTCCTTGACATAGGAAAATCTCTTTCTGCCTCTGCCATACTTCTAATCCCAAGAAGTAATGCATCAATCCAAGATCCTTCATTTCGAACTCGTAGGCGAGTTTCTTCTTACACCATATGATAAGTTTCTCGTTTCCAGTGAGAAACAAGTCATCAACATATAGTACCAAAATCAGTGGCTCATCATCCACAACCTTGTAGTAAAGGTTGGGGTCTGCATCACTCTTGGTGAATCCCAAGCTCAACAGGAATCCGTCTATCCGTCCATACCAATCACTGGGTGCTTACTTGAGTCCATACAGTGCCTTTTTCAATCTACATACGTGAGACTCCTTTCCGTGAACAATAAACCCTTCTGGCTGCTCAATGTATACTTCTTCCTCAATAACACCATTGAGAAAGGCTATCTTAACATCCATCTGATGCAACTTCCATCCCATAGTTGATGCAATAGCAATGATCGATCTTATGGAAGTATATCGAGCCACAGGAGCAAATGTTTCATTATAATCGACTCCCTCTTTCTGAGAGAACCCTCTGGCAACAAATCTGGCCTTGTATTTTTCAACACTCCCATCTGCTCCATACTTGATTTTGTATAGCCACTTGGAAGTCACTGCTGACTTCTCCTCAGATCTCGGCACAACCTCCCACACATCATTCTTCATGATGGATTGATATTCTTCCATCATGGCATCCTTCCAAACTTGATGTTTGGATGCTTCTTCATAAGTGGTTGGTTCCAAATCAATGATGTTACTCATCAGTGCTACATAACTGGAGAACCTCTGAGGTCTTTTGCTTTCTCTGAAAACACCATGTGGAGCTTCATGCCCCTCTGCATCCTGCAAAGTCTGTTGTGCCCATCTAGGCCTTTTCCGACCTGCTGCAACATCTCTAGGGATATCAACTAGATCAATAGGATCGATGGGTTCATCCTTTTCTACTAACTCCCTCTAAACTAGAGGGGGAGATGATCTCATCTCCTTTGGTTCTAGCATTTCTTCATCATCAATCTCCATGTCTGATCCTCTGCCTTTCCTGACAGCCATCTCTTCCTCAAAGGTCACATCCCTAGTGACTTCAATCTGTCTGGATCCTGGGATGTAGATTTTGTAAGCCTTTGAAGACTCACTGTATCCCACAAAAGTTCCCTTCTTGCCTGAAGGTTCTAACTTCGTCCTTTTCTCCTTTGGCACATGTATGTAGACTGGACATCCAAAGATCCGGAGGTGGCCCACTTCTGGTTTCACTCCTGTGAAAGCTTCTTCCGGAGTCATATTCTTCAATATCTTATGTGGGCATCTATTTTGTACATATACAGTTGTTCTGGATGCTTCTACCCATAAGAACATTTGAAGATTCTGATCATGTATCATGGATTTGGCTGCCTCCACAATTGTTCTATTCTTTCTTTCTGCAACCCCATTTTGTTGAGGGTTGTAGGGAACTGTGAGCTCCCTCTTAATTCATGCTTCCTTGCAGAAGTCATTAAATTCTGTAGAGGTATATTCTCCACCATTATCAGATCTCAAAATCTTGATCCTCTTTCCTAACAGATTCTCGACTTGTGCTTTGAACTCTTTGAATTTGCTGAGTACTTCCTCGGATTCCTTAGACTTGAGAAAGTATATCCAAGTCTTCCGTGAGTAGTCATCAATGAATGTCATGTAGTAATGATATCGACCCAATGAAGCAATTGTCATGGGTCTACGACTCTACACAAGTCAGAGTGTACTAGATCCAAAATCTCTTTAGATCTACTCTCACTATCTGGAAAAGATTTCTTGGTATTCTTTCCAAGTGCACATCCTCTACATGTTCCATCATGGTCTACCTGAAGTACTGGTAAACCTGTCACTATATTCTTCAGTGCTGGTAGAGCTCGATAGTTTAGATGAGCTAGTCTTTTGTGCCATAATTCGCCCATGCTTGTAGAGTCATGTACTATGGCTTGGACTGGTGAAGTGTTTAGACGATACAAGCTCTCCTCTCTTACACCAATAGCCTTGGTTGTGTTCATACTTGAGTTCTTGTGCCAAGCAAGTACTTTCCCTTTAGAGAAAGCAACTTTATATCCCTTGTCCTCCAAGGCTGAGATGGAGACAAGATTTCTTTTCATACCAGGTACAAAGAGCACATCACTAAAGCGTAGTGTATCACTTGATTCTAGTTGAAGGGAGGTGGCCCCAGATCCCTTCACAGTGTAGTTAGCATCATCTCCAAGTACAACACGGAGATGAGAATCTTTCTCAACTAATTCTGAAATATTTTCTCTATATCCTGTCATGTGTCTAGAAGCACCACTATCTATGAGCCAAGTATCACTAGTGGTGGGAATAGTACCTGATAAAGCTGATATGAAGAGAAATTATGTACGATCTTCATTCCTTTGTTTCTTGTGATGATGATCTTCTTCTACATCAGCAGTTGATGCTTCATGCTTTCTTTTACTTGAGCTTCGACAGCTATTGGCGTAATGACCGTATTCCCTGCACCTGTAGCATTGTATCTAAGACAAATCCTTCTTCTCCTTCTTCCGATCTGGAGGAGGACTAGATCTCCTATCTTGGTGCTTGTGTTTGTAAAACTTTCTTCCCCTTCCCTTGCCTTTCTTGGCATGGGATACGAATGCTTGATTCTCCTCAGGTTGAGTGCCATGAAGTCTTTGTCGTGCTGCTATTCTTGTCTCTTCCTGAGTGCAATCTGCCCATAGCTTATCAAATTTGGGTAGCTTGGATCTGCCGCTTATACTTTGAATGAAAGACTCCCAAGATGGTGGGAGACCATTTAGAGTAGTGATGACAAGCTCCTTTTCATCAATGGGATCTCCACTGGTACTAAGCTTGTCCCTTAGTTCTGTGATCCTCATGAAATATGAGGCAATGGAATCTGACTTGGACATCTTCATATTTGATAGTTGGTTCCTCAATGTAATAGATACATTGATACTAGTGTGTTCAAACAACTTCTTTATGGTCTTGAACATTTTTCTAGCAGTCTTCTTTCCTGAGATCTGTGGGACTAGTGATCTCTAACTGAGTCCACCAAAATCCTTCTTGCTCTGGCATCATTCTTCCTCCAGCAGGATTTGTCTTCTTCGGCTTCTGGTTCAGGGACCGTCTCATTTACAAATTGTAAGAGATCATTTTCTTCTAGTAGAAGAAGAACCCTAGACTTCCAAGAGCTAAAGTTGGAAGCTCCTTCCAGACAATCTTCAACCTTCATTCCAATCATCTTGACTGCAGATATGGTTCAGAAACCCTAGTAGGAGCTAGGTCAAAAATGAAAGTTGGAATTTTGGAAAACTGATTCCACAGGTAGATGCGCCCTAGCAAGGCGAGTTGAGTTGAGGTAGGGCTAATCCAAATATGTGGAGAAAAGTAAGTAAAACGGAAACCTAAAACCCTAATTTCTGTTGCAGCTATACAATTAGGTCAAAATTTGAAAATTCTCGAAATTGAATTATGTCTTCACCAAAAGATGCGCCCTCCTTAGAGCGAAATTCTCAATGCTCTTTTTCCTCCAAAAAGTTGAGTGAAGACTTCGAAAGATGAAACCCTAGTTTCGGCAAGGTTCAGACAATGTTCCGGCAATGGCTTCTTCTAGTACCGCTCTGATACCATGTTAGTTTTTCATACATTCATAGCATAATAATTCAAATGCATAAATCGGATCTTCTAGACGAAAGACAAAGCACAAAACAATAATACAAGAGTTTAACCTGGGAAACCCAAACAAGAGAAAAACCAGCAACCTTCATATAGAGATGATTATTCCGAGATCAGAGTACAATCATAAAAGAGAAAAGATGGAAATGCTTTCCAAAAGATAGAAACCCCAAAATAGTCTTCTCCTGCTGCAGTACGAACTTCTCTCTAGATGATGCAAACTTGTCTTGAGTGGATGAGTGAATAATGAGGTGAACTCACCTCTTATTTATACAAGTGCAAAACTGGAAAATTCCTTAATTGGGCCGACTTCTCTTGGGGAGCAATAAATAATTTTATTTTTAAATTTCTTTTGCTTGCTTTTCATCCCAAGGTTTACATTGATTCTTTCAAAGGTTTTACATAATTAAATACATCAAGTTCATCTCCCTTAGGAGGTACAATCAAGTACAATAAAATACAATAAATAATATCTTTCGAAATTGCACAAAATCCAACACAAGGCTAGACATCTCTGATCAGGGTATCTGAAAAATCTAGTCAAAGTCTAGACTTGTTGAGAAGAAGGTCCCTGAAAAGACAATGAAACCGCCCGCAGATCTTATAGTAAAGAGGACACCAAAAGATGAAATGCTCCTCGGTCTCAACCTCTCGAAGGTGACAAGCCTAGCAGATCCTAACTGACCAATCGAGCTGGTGATCTGTCTCTCGATGAGAGCCCACTCTGAACTGACCTAAAGGAATATGAAGAGCATGTGCCCAATGGTAGAATGTGTAAGAGGGTCGAACAATGAGACCATCCTTCAGATCCAAGAAGTGCGTAGCATAGAAAGCCATCTTGGGACGTAACCCTCTTGAAGGGTTGATCCAAGTGACCTGCACAAACTATCTATAAATGTCATCTCTAATGATACTGTTCAGCTCCTATCTAGTAGGTAAGAGGCCGCCAGGCACATTCAAGGAATACCCAAAAGGACGAACTCGGTCCATCGCAATATGCATATTTATGAAAAAATTGAAAGTTTTCATATTCTTTGGATAGCCACAACACCCTACTTTTAAACCTTAAGGCAGCTTATTTCTAATAAAGTAATCTCTTACTTATCGATAGATGCTAAAAGATACCCAACACCTGCAAACCAACATCTGGAGCAACCCAAAGGGCTGGCTGAGGCAATGGCTTCTGAGGAGAGATAGGCCAAGTATGGGTACCGATCACGCCCCTTCATCGTGTCGGCAAAGCTCCGAAGATGATGTAAGAGAGCGACGAGACTGAAAATAGCCTCAAGCCGAAAGGGTCAAGCACCAAACTCTGCGAGCACGATGGACTAAGGTACTATTTGTTTGCATTTAATGATGCAACGAAGGAGGAGGATCTGTACTCTCTCTATTGAGGCCCAATCACAATCAAGTAGGCATGGCCCCCAAACCTCAAAGCCATAAAGGACTATGGGTCAGATGAGAGTATCCATGAGATACATCTTGGATGAAATGTCCTAAAAATGGTGTATGAAGCACTATCTCTCTAAAAGGGCTAGGGAGTCGTATCCTTTATTAACTCGGGACTAAAGAGCATGTCATAGGATGAACCGAGGACATGTGAACTGAACCACCAAATAGGTATAGGTGCTAGTGATTTCGACCTCTTCCCATCTGAAGAAGAAATGAAGATCAGTGAGAAGCTTTTTCGATCCGTTAAAGATCATAACCTTGGTTTTACCCAAGTTGACTGTCAACTGATGATGAAGATCACAAAAGAGGGCCAAGGAAACTAACTATCTCTGCAAACCCTCTAGAGATGAGGCCAAGAGAACCACATCTTCAACAAAGAGCAGAATAGAAATCAAGACCAAGGTTGCGGGGAAGTGTCCTTCCCCCCCTCGCCCCCGTTCCGGAAGCTCGCTCCTGGCCAGAGTGCTGTGGGAGCTAAGGGAGAGCGCTCTCCTTGTTTCACTCCCGAGCCAGAGCGAAATGTAAAGCGCACTTCGGGGGGAGCAAAAAGCGCTCCCGGGCGCTCTACACAGCGCTCTCCCCCACTTAAAAAACGCTCCCGTGATTACTCCGCGTAGCTCCCGAACTAGCTCCCGTTGTAGGTTCACGCCCGCGCAAAGGAAATCCGAGGAAGATGGATGGGGTCCACGGGTCGGCTTTTGGAGGGAAGGAGTAGGGCTTTGGGGGATAAAGCCCTCTCCTCCATATTCATTTTCACTTTCATTTGCTTGAGAAGAGAATAGAGGAGAAAAGAAGAGGAGAGGAGAGGAGAGGAGAAGAGGAGAAGAGGAGAGGAGAAGGTTGCCATCCTTGGAGATTGAAGAAGGTTGAACTTGTCACTACCATTGGAGAGCCAAAGAGGTAGGGTCTTGTTATCACAGCATAGTAGCAGGGCTACTATTCTTGTTTAGCAGATATCTACACATTCTAGAGCTTCCATTATTCAGAGCTTGGCTATGATGATTGTATATTTTGAGATCACTCATGATCAGAGCAGTGTATTATTCAGACTTATGTTAGACCTTGTGTCAAGGCTAAGCCTTGAGAGTTCAGATTTGATGACCGATGTGACCCTTTATCCCATACAGTTTCAGTTCAGTGCTTAGAGTTGTATTGCAGCAGTGTTTCAGATGATATATGATGATTATTATTGTGATGATGTTATATGACCTATGGATGTTTTATCATTGACTGTGGATTATTATCTTGTTGATTTAGTCATGTTCACAGCATCTGCTTGGTATATTATTCCTGATGTGGCACACTGTTTAAAATGAACTGTAAATTATAAAATGGACATTTACTTGCACATTTAGGTTATTTGACAAAACCCACTGGCTTACCACCTTACATAGATATGGTCTTTCCTGACACCAGTTGTCTTCTAGTTTAGGCTCCAAATTCACTTGACTCCATCCATACATGACTTTCCTTATTTTGACTTTAAACCTTGACCTGTCTCATTTGACTTTCGCATACTGAGGACTTCCCCATTTTCTACCTCAGTGTCTGGACCGCATCCCTGTATGTTCAATGTCTCGGCTCTAAGTTGGTGACAAAACTTACCTTTGGTGAGTTGGATTGTAGGCCTAAATCATTCTGGTCGGTTGTCCCGATGTTTGGCATTGGCTCGAACTCCCCCTAGTCACTTGAGATGTTGTTGGCTAAAACTGAAAGCTCATGTACTACTTATGGAAACTTATAAATTCGCCCATGGAAACTAAAAAGGGCAAGAGCGATGAACTGCTAAAAATACTCCTCGAAGAGTATAAGAAAGTTCCAAAGAAAGCAATGGTTCTTAAAAGCTATATCTAAACAATTGCTGACCTTATATGTATATGAAAACATGCCCTGGATGCAAGCTGCAACTAGTTGTGCTTATCAGCACACCTGAGATCCGAAGGGTTATGTAGGCCAAAAAGGCCATGAAATGAAATTGAATGATCCTAATGAACCTGGATCAACTTGATGTAGACATGATGCCTAAGTTGAATAAGCACTCTCTAAACAACTTATCCATTTGTGAGGCACAGCCATTCCCCGTGTTATTTTGTCCAGCACAAAGTTTGAAGCTTTCCCCTTCTCCAAGTCCAAAGTATTTTTGAGTTGAGTTAGACAAGTCAACCCCTTGGCCCAACCTTGTTCCTAGCCTTCATCCTTCACTAGTAGTTTGACCATGTCCAGTGGGTGAGTTTGTCATTTGAACTGTTGTGCAAATAATTTCATATAATATGCTAACTTGATTAATGCCACTGAATGGATGTTATAATTTGAGCTAAGCTGTGAGAATGACTAGAGGAACATGTCTTAGTCTACTGATATGATTTTTCCTTGGTTATATATAGACCTAGTCAAACCTAGTTTGACTATGGTCATTTCTTGGGATCCGTGATGATGTGGGCCACGTATGCTTATAGATGATGATTCATGGACCCACATACTCTTGATGATGATGCCATATGATGGATATATGATGCAGATGATGATTGCTGCAGTTCAGCAGTTTTATTTATTACTTCAGACCATCAGTTTTATTTATTTCATGTTTTTAGTATTTTATGCTTTCCAATGAGTTTCCATAACTAATTCAACATTCTACAAGCATTTGTTAACATATATACATCAAAATATATAAAAAAATATATATTATATAAAAAACGCTCCCAAACCGGAAGCTTTTGAAAATTTCGCTTTTCGCTCCCGCTCCCAAGTAACCTTGATCAAGACCTAGTGAAGAAGGCACCCATCGTTGTCCTGGATGTGTTCTTGTAAAAAGGACTCAAGCTCATCAATGTAGATCCCAAATAAAGTGGAGGAGAGTGGACACCCCTGCTTAACCCCAATGGTACTCCTGATGAAATATGAGATCCCATGGGCCATGCAAAGATGGCCAAGGACTGACTCATATAATCTCAAAATGGAAGTCAAAAGGGTCTCATCTCATAATGGCAGTCAGAAGGGTCTCAGAAATGCCAATGTCTTGGAGTCTCTAGAACAAAGCCACTATGGGTCTCAGAAAAGCCAAAGTCAAACGCCTTCTGAAAGTCTACAAAGCAACAATAGACTTTCAAGGCACAGTGAGAGAGGGTACATGTATGCCAAGACCATGAATACACCATCCTCAGTTTAGATCCAGTTTAGATGCCTTTCATATTTAGCAGTTCAGTTCTATTTCTGGTTTTTGCTTTAGTTAGGATTTGCATGCATTAAGTTTCTAAGCAGCAGTTTCCATTATATATTTTCTACAGTATCTGTTTGCAGATTTTAGCATTATCTAAGCAGCAGTTTTTAGTGGCTTTTAAGGTTCAACTATCTAGTAGATTAGGAATCATTTGAATGCAAACTCTGTTTACTATGGTTTGAGAAAATTTAACACATCCTTGCATGAATTCATGTTTCTTTGCTTATATTTTTGCTACAACTGCAGCTTATTGAAATTACATGAGCATTTTCTCTTGAAATCTCTACTTCTGCTCATTTTTCCTTCAATTTGCTCCATCGGCTTATTTGTTGCTGTTCCATGTCATCTATCATTGGTGTCACTCTATTAATATATTCAACAAAGCTTTTAAGCAGGGCTTGAACCATGTCAGCATTATTCGAAAAAAAGGAAAAGGAGAGGACCAAAAATATGGTAATATTTATAGTAAAAAAAAACATTTTTAAAATATATTCTATATCCTATTCAAGGTTCTAAAATGACTAAAATTGAACATAGATGTAAAAACATGTAGCTTTTGTGTGTTTTAGGTAAATATTGGAGGCATTTGTTAGTTTTCTTAATCTTTGACTCTCCCCATTTCCTTTGGTGTTTTCTTCTTTCTTGGCTTCGTACTTACCTCATTGTCATGGTTTTCCTCTTCTTATCCTATCTTTCCATCTCCCTCCTTTATCATCCATTCTTTTCTTTTCTTCCCAAGCATTTCCTCTTGATGGAATCCCCCTAGCATTGCACTCTTTTTGCTAGGTGCCAATAAAAGAAAAAAAAATTGAGATACTTTGATGAGACTTCATAGCCAAAGTCAAAATTGTGCATAAATCTACAACTGGAAAGTGGTTGTAAATAGCTCTTAGGTTTTCTTCTTATAGATTTTCTTCTCTTAGTTTTATTCTCGTGCTATTTTCCATACTTGGATGACTTTGCAACATATTAGTTGTATGTACATACCATTTTTGGTTCTTATGTAATATATGTATAGATATATCAAATAATAGAATGTACAGATTATAGATGCGGCAAACATATGTCCCCACATTTCAGTTGTGAGCATGTACAATGGTAGTTGAAAGTGAGTAGAGTGATTTACTTCATTGCTGTACTAATAGTAACTTAAACATATACCAAAAAATAAATATACAATAAATAATGACAATAATAGACATAGTTAATTTAGGGAAGGTACTTTGATCTCATGGAAACGATGTTTGAGAACAAAATCGATGCTATCACATAAAAGAATATTATTTGTATACATACAGATTTTGCTTATCAAGAGACTCTTTTGTTCTGAGGCAGAAACTGTTCAGCACCTCTTGGATATTCTGCCACATACTTTGGATTCAAAATGTTATGATGACAACATATTTATCCATATAAGTATAGTTGGAAAAGGATGTCCACAAACAACGACAAGGAGGTGGCCATAAAAGTGATGGCCATTCTCACTACTAAATTTCCAATATTTAAAAATCTAGTTGAAGCCATGGCAATCTGTGCACAATTTGTTGTGGTCACTTCCAAACAACGGAAGTTCCCATGTATGACTGCCTCTAATGATAGAAAGATATGGCACCTAAACAGTTGACAACCATCCGCAGTGTAAGTGCCATTCATGATCTTTCACAAGTAGCATGCTCTCTGACTACAAAGATGAACTGGAGTACCTGTGGCTTAAATTATAATAACCCAGTTTACATAGAGTACAGTATCAATTCTTTGTGAGTTATAATTTTCACCTTGAGAACCTGAAGCTTAAAACTTTGTACTTGCGAATGTAAATCCACACACCAAAAGACCAAACCAGGGTCTTCGGTGAGGTATTTATGTTCCAATGAATAAGCATGAATCCCTTGGGAAGTGAGCTTGCAAGGCATGGATACGATGAGGCATTTATGTTCCAATGAGTAAGCATGCATCCCTTGTGGGGAAGTGAGCTTGCACGGCATGGATACACTAGAGATCCCGAAGAAAATCGAACCTTAAACTTTGGAATTGTAAATGTAAGTTTACACCAAAAGACCTAACAGGGATCTCTGGTGAGTCTCTTACATTGCATTGATTAAGTATGCATCAGACATGGGAAAGTGAACTTGCAGGACGTAGATATGCTAGAAGCCACGAAGGGAATCCAACCATAAATTTCGCACTTGTTTACGTAAGTTTCTGACCCAGGCATCATTTTATTATCCAGATTTGTACTTTGTACTTATCATGGAATGTGCAGCAGCTCTTCGATCCCATGTAGAAAAAAACATAGCAAAAAGAGGAACAAATTCCATTGAAAATATCAGAATTTCCAATTTCAAGCTGAAGACTTTCATTTTAGGTTATAGGGCCTAGAGTGATGGCGAATGCTATCACCTCAACCCGGAGATTTGCAGCCCAAATCCAGAAGAAGAAAAAATGATTGTATTTTTTAAGTCCAAATTCGTCTTATATTTTTTACTTTTCTACTGCAATTTACTTGCAACTTCACATTTACTAACTTCCGACATATGTATCTAATAATGTAAGACAATGCAACTCAGACATTAAAATAATTACGAGCCCTTACAGTGCTCAAACTAACTTTCAGCGTTCTTTAACTTAGCTAAATGAGATAATAATTTGGAAAGAGGGGACAAACCTGGAGTGATAGTCCATAATTTGTCCCAATTCAAACGGTGTAGAACAACCTTTCCGTCTTCTGTAACCATAGCCAATAAATCCTTGTCCGGATGCCATTCGCCCCTCTCCACCTGTTACGCCCAAAATAAGAACAAATAAACCCTAAGCATTTAGAGAGATGTCAATTATGGCTCTGTCCTACATATTGTTGCCTTATGTAAAATACCAGCAATATTATATGATGTTGTGATGCATAATGGAAATCAGCATTCGACATAGAGGTCCGAAATTCATGTTTACGAAACAGTATGTAAGAAGGAGCCCTGTAAACTTCGAAAGGTCTTGGTCATAGATTAAAAAGCAATGCATATAACATTGCAGAAAGAAGAAGAAAAAAACAGAGTGGGGTACCGCTGAAGGGAGTGGCTTGTCATGATACAGATTAAAGCGCTGAACGGTCGGCTCTTCATCGGTCTCCATGCGCGACATTGTGGAGGTTCACTTCTATTCACTGGTTACAGAGACACGGACTCGATCAATCACGTCGGATACAGAGTTGCAGAGTGAATAGAGAGGGAAATAATATCGGTGGTTAAAAAAATTAGTTCCTTTCGGAAAGAATGTTAGTTAACGAAGTCCTTCAATAATCCTTGATTTGCAGCGTTTTCAATATGGAAGGACTTTGTTGGTTGTTGGTTTGTTATAAGGTTATATAACTAAGGATTTTGGGTTTTGGAATTTTTTTTGAATGTGATAAAATTTATGTAATTATTGATTATTGTGAGTAAATGTAAGTTTATTAATCATTATTATTTAAGGAAAACCTTGTTACCAGAAATAACTTCTTGTGATTATTATGAGGGCATACTTCTATTACTGTTACATAAACCTTAATAAACCAATAACCTATTTCCTTATGTAAGACAAGCTTTTAAGTATTATGAGTATACTATGTTCTCCATGATCATTGAGGTTAGGCATAGATATTGTGGTATTAAGTATTAGCCAAAATTTAGCTCCATGGTTGCAATTTTACCTCATCCCTATTTTTTCAAAGGATGTGGAGTGGATTAATAGATTTTTATTATTTATTTTTTTAAATAATAATATAAAGGTATATAAATTAAGGTTGTGTTGAGTGGATTAATAGATTTTTATTATTTTATTTTTTTAATAATAACAAAAAATTATAACATGGCAACTAATGATATCAAGCTACAATTACAAGTTAATATAAAATGATAATGTGTAATATTGACATAAATAATAACCACAAATCAATATCAATTCACAAAATATAATAAATAATTATTTTGTATAATTTGTAATTTTTTGCTAATTTAATAAATTGCAAAAAATGATTGGAAAGGCATTGCCTCTGCTACATCTTTTGACTTAAACCTTCTAGATGAAAGAGGGCCAGGATATATTGGAACACCATTATGTTTGATTATCGCAAGTGAATTTCTTGATTTAAGAGTCATGAAGCATATGGAATTACACATATCATAGAAAGTTGGATTGTTAGGGATGAGTTGGAGTGTGTAAAGGAAACATTGATAGGGTTTTGTAGGCGGCCCCTCATGGAAGGAGATTTGGGAAATTATCCTAAAGATCCCAAAGAAGGGTGGTCTATATTCATAAAAGGGTTGAAAAGGGGTAGTATTCTAAGGGATGATCTATGTTTTAGGCCCCATTGAGGATAGTTTTCTAAGTAATGATCTATGTTTTGGACCATGTGTATGAGGCAAGAGTACGGAATGTTTGGTTACGATCAATAGATAGTATGAAGTACTCCCATTAAAGGTGGAAGGACATCGAATAATTGTGAGGTTAACAGTCATGTTGAGTCCTCTAGGATTGCAATTAAGTTAATAGGGGTTTCGCCAAATGACAAGATTTTTAGAACTTTTCACAGTAATCCCTCCTCGAACCTAACAAAAGAGACATCATTTCAATTGTTTGGTGGGATTGAAGGTTCTAGGGGCAATCAATCTTGAGTGCAAGCATATCTTATTTTCCTTTTGTCTAACAATTTGGGTTTTGAAGGGCAAGAATAATTTGGTAAGGAAGACTTAGCTTGGGTTATGGAAGTAGAAAGGAATGGCAATCCAAGGATCTATGAAGGAGGAGGACCTGGGGATTGATCTAAAGAAGTTATAGGGTCAAATCAAGGTGCTTTAAAGGTCAACTCTAGGAAGAAGCGACATCATTGTGTGAAGCAGAAGAAGAGTAGGGATAAATTAGTTTTGGGGAAGAATGTGAAAATGCATTAAAGCTTGGAATTAGTGGGCCGAGCCTTGGTAGGCATTTCTTCCAAAGATAGGTCTCAAAGAAAAAATTGTGTGGTGGATGAAAGAGGTTTGGAGGCCTTTGTTTGGATATATACCAAAATTGCACATCCTAGTTAAGGGATGGCTAGCCTTTGTTTTAAAATCAAAGGAGGACGTCATGAAGATAAAGGGTTACCAATGGTTGTGGGGCTACATACCACTAACACTTAAATGTTGGACCCAATGCTTTGACCCACATTCAGAATGGTTCACTATCCTCTCCATCTTGGTAAATTTGTTGGGGTTGTCGTTGAATTATAGTTGATGGCGATCCCCATAGCCATTGGGAATAGCCTTGTTACTTGTATTGAAGTAGATAGTAATTTCCAAAGCTCCAACTCATCTATGACAGTCGTATTCCGGTGGAGCCAAAACTAAATGTTAGACTTTAGGTTACTCTAAAAATGTTTAATCCATGTTTAGGGGTGCTCCATGAGATTTAAGGTACATAGTGTATGACTAGCCCTTGGATGGTCCAAGATGGATTATGCAATGAGATATGGTCTATGATGGATATGCACAATTAAGATAGCTTGCTCTGTGGATGCTTGACCTCGAGATGGTGCTAACTTGGATTTGATCCCTTAGGCATTGGAGATCTTCTAGTATTTTGGTGGACACCCTTCATTGAGGCTTTGTGGAGGAGCAACTTACTTTGAGAGCCCCCTTCGAGCAATGCGGAGCATTTTACATCATGGAAAAGGGCTTCAAGCCCCAGTTAGCATGTGGCAACTTGGTTTCTTGTTCAGGAGATTGGAGATGGTTGGAAATGCTTAAAGCTTCCATGGTGTTCTTGCAGGGGGTAGTTGAACCAATGGAGTACTTTTCTTTGGAGGATAGGTGGAGTCTACAAAGGCTAGTGATAAAGTGGTGTGGACTTGCATTGTGTAGCTACATCACCTTGGAGTCATTATTATGCATGGCATCACCATTGGAGCATGACACTTGTACGCTCGAGTGGATGTCTCAGTTGTGTGGCCTACAAGGGATCATTTAGGTTATTTGTAAGGGCTTATGCCAACACATTATTGTTTTCCTCCCTTACCTCTCATATAAATAGAGGAAGGAGAGAGCCCTTTTATACACAATCATCACATCATCATTTGTACACTTCTCTTTGTACTAATCTTCTCAATGAGATTCGCTAGGGTTACCTCATGAACCCTAGGAGAAGCTAATGCAAGGGAAGGAAGATGTCTTGGTTAGATTTTTCTCTTATGAATAGGGTTTTTCCTTGTGGAGGAGACAATGGTGATGATCTTAGCTTTCTCTCTCTCTCTTGGATCTTCATATGTACTAGTTTATCTATCTATCTCTCTTGAGGTGCTAGGGTTTCTTAGTCTTCTTGTGCATCTTGTAGTTCTAGGGTTCGGATTGTACCCTTGGAGATTGAAGAATATGGTTTTGAGAGAAAACGCTATAGTGGATTTGTGAAGAAAAAGAAGAGGAGGACGATATCTTGCATTGGAGAAAGTGTTGGAGAGATTATTGCACTTGGATCTTCTTGGTTGAGATCGGGTTTGATGGTTCACCCTAGCTAAGGATTTTTGGATGGTTGGATTTTTGTACTTACTTATATATGAAGTTTCCAAGTGTCAATATCTTATGCCATTTATAGATTTGGATTTCCAGCTATATGTTCTATATGATTTGCTATTTACGGTGATTTGTGTCTTATTGATTTGACATAAGTGGAAGAATGAATTGTTAAGTGATTTAACATCTAAAGGAATAAGACAGGGGGTTTCATTTACTATTGTTATAATTGTTGTAGCTACTTTTGTCAAATTACATTTTGAGATATGGTTGTTGATTGGCAAGTTTCCCTATAAGGGATAAAAACTTATGTCTTGGTTCAATATCTTTTCTCCTTGAATTGTCAAGAAGTTTAGGGTTGTTAAAAATTAATTATTGTGATCCTTTCGTTGTTGTTTCATACTTTAATTTATGACAGACCTAAGTCTGAAAATTATATAGGGCGAAGATCCAAGAAATCTTTTAGGAAGAAGGTGAAATTTCAATTTTGCATTAATTGCCCGTTTGCATGAAATTTTCACACTAAAAGAGGTCTTAGCATAATATATTGAGAATGAGGTAAGAGGTCGTTTATTTGTTCAACCCGTCAATTACATCATAACTCCTTTCAGGTGTGTACGGCACCACCCATATGATCATTTTGTTGGTGATTATATTCTAAAGTTAACTAAGAAAGTCTAAAGTAAGAAAACCCCATGGTCTCTAGGCTCTATTAAGGGAATGTCTAACTCTATAGAAATTGATATAGGGAATATTATAGAAGGGTCTCAAAATGAAGGTAGGCAATTACAAAAGGTAGCCATAGTCAATAATAACGGTTGCAAGAAATTCAAGATTAAAAGGAAGTAGATGAGAAAAGGTGAAGTGGGAACTTGGAGTTTGGGTGTGCCATTGGTGGGGAAGGATATTGGTACATGTATTTTGGAGGAGTAATCAAATGAAGCTTTAGTAGAGGTCCCCTCGTGTAGAAAATTTCGATAAGTGTATTAATGTTTCTCCAATCTATATTAATTATAAAAAGGTTCCAGTTTCAACTAAAAATTGGTCACATATGAGGGTATGCATGTAACGTCCCCAGTTTGACCCCATGGCATTAAAATTGTAAATGATGTAATATTGTTATGAAATCATGGTGAGGAGCTCAAGGCCAAGGCCCCGCCATCAATTTATTTATGCATATGGTTTATGTGCTAGCCATGCACAATGGAATTGTGAATATCATGTAAATATGCATTTTAAATAAAATACCCACAACTAGCTATGCAATGCAACAAGAGATGGGGGCATGATTTTACAAGGAATCGGGAGGGAAAACATTCAAACCCTTGGAGCCAATCAAGTCAAGCCAAGTGTCAATGAGAGAACCCATCAAACTCTCAACTACCCATGTTGACTTTTGTACCCAATCATTGATTTCTCCCAAGAGTTGGTTGAGGTAGTTAATGCCTTGGGGAATGAGAGGTGTGGCTGTCCAAATTCGGGTATGGGCAAGCCACCCTGCATGGAAAATCGCATTTGGCTTCTTGGGCAAGAAAAGAGCCATGAATTGCTCCCCAAGCCATAACCCATCAACCAGCTTTGCTCTCCCACGAGTTTGGAGCTACTTGGGCATTTTTCTCCATGGTTTTGTTGTGTTTCCTTCATTCTCCTAGCTGGGAAGGGCGTTTTTGTGTTGTGTAACAGTGGGGAAGAAAGGGAAATCGATTTGGGGACCATAGAGTTGTTTTGGCTCACTAATTGCTTGTATATCTGTGGGAGAAATCGTTTTCTTCCCTATGGTCGATTTTCCCTCTCACAAATCCGTTTTTGGGGTGCCTACATTTTGGGGAAAACCCATGGCCATCCTGTTTGTAAACCCCATTAATGAAAATGTGTATCCATGCCCAGTTTTTGGAGTTTGTTGTGTGTAAGAGAATGTTGGGGTTGAGATGGGTATCCATTGTTTTGGCTTGAGCTTGAGTGCAAGCATCCAAGATTCAAATGTAGCTTGATAAACCCAGCTGTGGACTGGCTTGGCTGAGATGAAATGATTAATTGGATATGTGTGAGCTTGAATGTCCCCTTTTCCTTGTAGAAATCATGCCCAACTCAGGGGTGGTCTCTGAGTGCTGAAAGAATACAGGCTGGGCAGAGACCTATGGTTGGGAGGAACGTTGCAACAACACAGCTAGTTGTTTGGGACAATTGCACAACGAAGATAAGTGTTCTCTCTCTCTGTATTTTACTTCTGCAATGTTTAATTTGATGAACATATTGATATGTTGTATGCATATAAAATGTGTGTGGATGATTTGTTTATTTCCATTGTGCATATTCAATTGAGTTGCATCTTCACACAATGGTTTTTAATTGTATGAATCTAATGAATGGGCTGAGTTTTTATGAAAAGCCCCATAGATTGGCATCATGTTCCCTCCCGTGCCTTGTATGGATGGGTGGGTATGTTACAATGCAAGGGCTTGTCCACAAAGGAATGCACTCCAGGGAACTTAAATAAAGGTGGGGAAAGTTGGGTTAAACAAGTTCTTAAGAATCTAGGAATGATAGGGCCTAATATTGGGGGCATGGACAACCCTTGGCCACCAATGAAATTATAAGGGGAATAAAGGACCCAATCCTTGCCACAATTATGGAGGCAACCAATGTGATGTGTTGGCGCAAAATTAGAGACTGGGTTCTTGCACATTGGCCAACAAAAGGCACCGTTGTAGTCTAGTGTGCTAGAATTTTCAATCCCCCGAAGGAGAAGGTCTCACTTGAAGCACAACCAAGACCTGTGGGTGATAAGAAGTGCTAACTATAGGGATACGTTTGTGAGTATTATTGTTATTCATATCGCAACATCATTCATCATATATTATCACAAAAGTGATGTATTAACCATAATACATAGATAAAGAGTAAGCACATAGTCAATCCATTAAACAATAAACAGACTACAACTTAACCATAAATAGAAAATTGAAGGAGGGCAAAATTCCTTCATTCTTATTGCAGATAACTTTCATTACATCCAATTCACGGCCATTTGGCCTTACAACAATCGTGAGATTACCCGTCACAACACCATACAGAATAAAGAACCTGTTATCACACAACTTGTAGTTGCCCCTTTGAGATGAATCCTATTCAGGACGATATAGGAACTAGGCAACTAAAGAGGTGACCTAAGAGGATCATGGCCCCTTAGATGGATCAGTTGTCACGTTATGTTATCATGGATGCCACATCTTATTTGATTATTCTCTGCTTCAGACCTTGTCCTGAGAGACGGGCTAGGTCCTCCAAACCTCAGCAACGTATGAACCCCTCCAGGCAACGAGTACGTGGGCAGTCCACTCTCTCTACCATTCCTTCATCGGGACAACAAACTTTGTTGAGTTTTCTTCAGTCCTCTTCATTCAGCCTCAGATGTTAGGAGAGATAGGTTGGATCCTCTGACCTATTCGCTCCTTGATATTTTCTGCTAGGGCATCTCCGCCCCATTGCGGGTTTCTGGATTCGCGTCTGCAGTCAAAGCTCTCCCATACTTCAGTCAAGTTCACTTTGTTCATTCTTTTCTTTCTTTCTTCATGCATTGTATCTTTTTATAGGAGACTGTTTGGTTCTCCCGCTTTGTATAGGCATCATTGTAATCAGCAATCTGTTTGACCTACTTTGCAGTCATTAGTTGGACATTAATATAATTATCTTATCTTATCTATCTTATCTCCCTATGATGCTTATTTTCCTCTTGCCTTATCCTTCTTTATATACTTGGGGGGGTAGGTCTAAAACCGTTGCGGTCGTTAGGGGCTTCCATAATTCCTACTCCTTTACCCTGTGCTTCCTTCTACTTTTTACAATCCTTTCCAAAAATAAAGGAGCCAACATGCCCCAACCACAAGTGTTGACTCGCCCTCGAGTCAACTCGACTGCATTCCTGAACATTGTGCATCATCTACTACAAGCTCTTCAAATGAAGGAGCCAACTCTAGTACTTAAAATCATTGGCATACCACATTTGGTACTAAAGGACATCGGTATTTAGCTTATGTACCAAAGACACTGAACAAAATTGGCATATGTTGAAGATGTGTAACATCCCTATCCATCAATCTGACCCATGGGAGGGGACATTAACTAATTATGGGCTTCTAAATTTTGACCCGTGGTCATATTTGAGAATTCATAACATTTAAGATGTGTGTGTAGATGCATAATAGAAATACACAGTGGAAATAAAATCTAACCACACACATACATACATGCATATACAAGCTTAATCATTATAGGCATCGAATGAAACATTGCATATTCAAATACAAAAGAATACTTAGCTTTAAACAAAGAAGATCTAAGCAACTGGCTATGTAAGAGTGATTTTCCACCCAACCGTAGGCACTCTGTCCAGCATATATTCTTTATGCCGAGAGACCAACCCCAAGCTGGGCTATGAGGCCACCAGGGTGAAGAAAAAACCTACATGCTTCTCTCTCTCATCCTACAACCCGTTCTACTCTCTATGCTTAGCCAAATGCTCATCCAAAGCTCTACAAAGATCTCGCTCAACCATCACAACCATGGCACTCCTTCCAACCTCCCCACACAACACAAGGAAGGCATTCCCCTTCATTGATCCATAGTTCCCTCGGGGAATCCAACCCTTATAGTGCTTACCAATGTGTGCAGTAAGAGTCCAACCTACTGTATGTTGTAGGAAAATCTCATGTAGAATAAATCATGGCTTCTCAAGCATCCGTGAGTAGTAAAAATCAATGGGTAAGGGTTCCTATCTTTCCCAACCTCTATGCTCACCTACAACCATCCATTTTTCCCTTCAAATCTAAAGTTGTGTCTCTAAATTCAAATTTGTTAGGTCAAACATATTTTGGTAATGGTCATGAACATCAATAGGAAGCTCTCTTGGCTATCTTGGCTTGTCTCCCATCATCCTAGTTAGCTTTGTCACACCCTATGGTGGTTGTCTTTGTTGATTCCTAAAATAAGGAGGCTTGAACCTCTTCTTCCTTTGTTCAAACTTCTATTTTTTCTTGTCCTTCCATGCCTTATGGAATTCTAGCTTGCTTTTGTTTTGATCATAACAATATTTGGCCTTTGTTATGGTCTCATCTAGAGTTTGAGGTTCATCAAACTCAATTCTATCTTTGTAGAACTGATGCAAAAATGTTGAATTTTCACCTTGCCATCTCTTATATACTTGACATATCTCAGTAGCTCTAAGAATTTATTTACATATTCCTCCATAGTCATTTGGCCCAATTTTAGCTCATGGAATTCTTTCATTTTACCATCATAGTAAATGTCAAAGAGGTACTGTTGCTTGAAGTATTTCTTGAACTGTTTCCACACAACCTTCTTTACATTGATCTTCTTCACTTTCCTGGGGTGATCCCACCATATAGATGCTCTTCCATTCATATTGACTATAGCCACCCTTGCCTTCATATTTCCAAAGTAGTCTTGAACTTGGAAATACTTCCTCATCCAAAGAAGCTAAGCCTCAGCTTCTTCACAAGATTTTACCTTGCCATCAAATGTGGGAGGTTTGGCCTTCCTAACTTCTCCATGAAATTTGTTCTTGAAAGGCCTCTTCCTTTGATTCCTATGAGATAAAGAGTTTGATTCTTTAATGGAATCCTTAGAGTCAGATGACTCATTAGAAGAGATTTCTGGAGTATATGCCATGTCTCTAGAAATCCTTCTTGAACTATGGGACCTCTTGTGAGAATGCCTCCTTGAGTTACTCCCACACTTTTCCTAATTTTCTGAGTAATGTTCAGAATGAATCTTCCTCTGAATGTCTGTCAAAATTTGGATCATAAATCTATTTAGTTGGTTGTGTTCTTCCTGATCTCTAATCAGACTTTCATTGTCTGCTCTACAACTTTGCAGTTCCACCCTTCTGCTTACGGTTTCTGCAATATCTGGGGGAGCCACTGGGTTTCTTCTACCGTTGGATTTTGTCTCTGCATTTTTAACAAGTATGTTCCTCCCATGACATCTGTCTTAGCTTCATAAGGATCATGTGCACCATCCATGGTGATGATTCTCATGGCCCAATCAATACCAAGGGTTTCCAAACTAAACTATACTAGATGTTGAACTTTAACTGTCTTCGATATAATTTGAATATGAAAAAGTGTTCATATAAACACATTTGTTAGATTGATTACATTCTTAGAAAATGAAAAAATAAAAATAAAAATAAAAACATTTTTCAAGTATTTTGGAAAATACCCATATTGACATTTTTAGTTAAATTATGGCTAAAGGTGTTTTTTTTATCAAATTATATCACCACTTCAGAATTTGACTCTATACAATTGTTCCCCTACAGATGAGCTTTCCAATAACTATAAGTATTCCCAATTCCGATTCTTGAGCAAAAATTTATAGTCCTTCAAAATTGCCAAATTTGCCTAATTTCTGCACTTTTCCTATAGGTTCATTTAATTCCAAAAGCCAACCTTAGGCACTTGTACACGCCAATCGAAGGAGAACCCAAAAAACATTTATATTGGCCTGGATAATACATATGACCAAGATTGCTCAATTTTCAGTTCTCTGATCTGATGCTCCAGTCACCTTTTACAAAATTCTAGAATTGACTACTTTTGTCTTTTTCCACTTTCTCCAAACTTAGAAATAAAAATTTATGTAGTTCTTGTAACACGCTTATCCCTAATTTGATAGCACAATGAAACATTTTCATTCCCATGAGTCTTGTAATCACCACGTGAATTTCTTAAAATTGATGATGTCTTAGGGGGACGACGAGGGTCAAGGGGGCTTGCCCCCTTGTGCTGTTCCAAGGTGGGTTGAGGATAATGCCCTTGTTTTTTTTGTAAATATTTTAATTTAACGCAATCTAGTGCATAATATCAACTCCATTTTCTATTGGCATGGCAAGGGGCTAACATGCCATGACACGTGCCTACTGATGTGTTAGATGGGTCCTACATGTCACCCTATGACACAACCATGTCACCTGCCACCAACCGCCAAGTCACCACACCGCTTGGCCTTGGGCGCAATTGCGTCAGTGATATCCCGTTACCATAAGTTGTAATGGCTCACCACAAAAGTGGTATTGAAAACGTTGTCGGGGGAGTCGTTGTCAATCAAAAGATGACACATAGTCAGGTGGTATCCACCTGACAGCTCACCCACCCATTGTTAATCATCGCGCATGTTTCTGATGCGCTATTAACCGCAATCGTCGATATTCCCTATCGCTTGTCAGTCAGATCTCCATCTACCAAGCCCTTTGTCCCTTGCCTCTAGTTGCATGGTACGTCGGGTCTAGCACTAGAGTGCTAATCTCTTACCATCCCCTGGGTCATATTCTAGCACTCAAGAATTGATGTGGCTTGTCCACATCATACCTATGACCCATGTAGCTCCTCTATGTTATGCCTCCTACCCACGTGGATCCTCCACATCACCCGTCCACGTGGCATGGGTGGGGCCCACTTAAAAATTACTAAATTTTAAAAATTGTAGAAATTTTAATTCTGCAATAAGGGGATTAATTTGAGATTTTTTCTGGCCCCTTATCCATCTCTTAGTAGAACCCGATTTCCATAGAACCATTTCTGATTTTTGCCTGTAAGTGTGGATTTATAGCCCATACAACTACGATGTTACAACCTGAAGCTCTGATACCACTATGTAACGTCCCCATCCATCAATCTAACCCATGGGAGGGGACATTAACTAATTATGGGCTTCTAAATTCCACCCCATGGTCATATTTACGAGTTCATAACATTTAAAATGCGTGTGCAGATGCATAATAGAAATACATAGTGGAATTAAACTCTATCCATACATGCATATACAAGCTTAATCATTACAGGCATCAAATGAAACATTGCAGATTCAAATACAAAAGAATACTTATCTTTAAAGAAAGAAGATCCAAGCAAATGGTTGTGTAAGAGCGAATTTCCACCCAATCGTAGGCACTCCATCTAGCATTTACTCTTTCTGCTGAGAGGCCACCCCCAAGTTGGGCTATGAGGCCACCAGGGTGAAGGAAACACCTACATGCTTCTCTCTCTTAGCCCACAACCCATTCTGCTCTCTATGCTTAGTCAAATGCTCATCTAGATCTCTACAAATATCTCACTCAACCATTATAGCCATGGAATTCCTTCCAACCACCCCACACAACACAAGAAAGGCATTCCCCTTCACTAATACATAGTTCCCTTAGGGAATCCAACCCTTATAGTGCTTACCAATGTGCGCAGTAAGAGTCCAACCTGTTGTATGCTATTAGAGAGCCTCCTGTAGAATAAATCATGTTTTCTCAAGCATCTATGAGTAGCAAAAATCAATGGGCAAGAGTTCCTAGCTTACCCAACCTCTATGCTCACCTACAACCATCTATTTTTTGCAAAACAATTCAAATATAGATTTTGTCTCCAAATTCAAATTTCTAGGTTAAACACAGTCTGGTAATGGTCATGAACAACAATATGAAGCTCTACATAGTGTGGAAATATGCATGAGAAAATAATATGAGATGATGCTGAAAAAACAACTAACATAGCTTTTGACTATAGAAGAAAAGGACTTATGATAGATAACATAACTATCACAAAAGTGCAATCAAGCCCATGCCTCAATAACTACATGAAGTTATTTTTCTCACCAATCTCACACATGCATTCAATGATTGGATTTAATAGTAAAAAAATAGTTAATTAACTCAGTTAAAGCACATGGCTTAATTTGGATGAGTTATAAGGTTGACATTTGGTAGCAAAGGATTTAGTTTCCCATAGCTCCCCCTCTTTCCGCTCCCCCTTTGGTGGAATCATAGCCTCTATAATGTTCTTTACACAACCATCTTGGACCATTTTATTATTTTCCTACATAATATTTACATATATTTCAAATTGGCATGATAAACCAACCACACGCTCCAAATAAAAACATTTTCATCATACATGCCTAACCATTCACTAGTTGGGCCTTGGCCTTGAGCTCCGCACTAGGAGTCCATACTAGCATATTTACATCATTTACATAATTTCGATTAAATTCATTATAAATCAAAATTGGGGATATTATAAGATGAGAGGAATGTCTTCTGTGGAGGTTGCTTATCTCCTAGTTGTGGCGTTATAGGAAGCGAAACCAATTATTGTTTCTTTGTCTTCAAAATTTTCATTGTTGATGACCTCTTTGGAAGTGTCATCATGCTTGGAAATTGGTGGTTACTCTTTTGACAAGAGACCTGATTCCCTAAGAAAGTATCTCAGTCGAGCATAACAATAAGGAGACTAAGAATTGAGGACGTAGCATCTACACTAGTGCCAACCAAGCCAATTGGTGTGACTTGGTCTTCAAAATTTTCATTTCTCAAAACACCCTTCTCAACGTCATCATGTTCAAAAAACCTGTAGTGTCTTTCTCCATAAAAGGCCAGATTCTTCTACTGGTTAGCAGTGGCAGCAAGGGGACTGAGAGAGTGAGATGTGGCCTGAACACCAGTCGCTACACTCAGCAAGAGGAAAATGTTGAAGTTTCCTGGGTGTCTTTGTGGCAAGGCCATACTATCTTGCCCATCTTTATTCATAGAAATATTCTTCTAGCATGAAACTAGGGTGGGAGCAGTCGAGGAGGTGTAATCCATGGGAACACCAAAGAATTTCCTAATAGGATAAGATATTTCATATAGCAGTAGTTGGATAAAAAAAGGTGCTAGCGGGACTATATGCATGCCTGCCATAGGGTGGGATACAAGGCCAAAACTTATCAGAATAGTGTGATGGATTATCGAGAAGAGGCATTCCTTTATAAAGACGTGGAGTGATTGCACGGTAGAATTTCGTGGTGCATGGGTTGGATAGAGAAATGATGCATCAAAGATATGGCGATAGGTGGAAATCATAATGATATCATCGCCACGAGTCCCTTCGTGGGTGGTCTAATCCTGATGTAACGGTTTGGTATGAAATGTTAAAATCAGTCGTGCGAAGAGTAGTAAGGATGGGTTGTTGAGCAATACAGTTGAATGGATGTGATTGTGGAGCAACGAATGGATCTTATGCAGAAGAAGTGACAGAGGCTCACAAATGTAGATGGCTTCAAAGGCAAAAATTGACTACTAGTTTCATAGGAGCGAACGTTGATTTGGTGGATTTGGGCGTTAATAGCTCTTTAGTGTCAAAAATCCAACTGCACGTGGCAATGGTGATAGATGAACTAAGACTAGCGGTTCCTCTTGACCACAATGGTTTGAACTAAATAACAACAAACTGAATTGAGATAAACAACTAGAAACTAAAAAATCAAAAAATCACCGGACTAAAAAAGAATCTAACTCCTAACTAGCTCACTCCTGATGACAGGAGTGAGCTCTTGTAGAATCACTGAGCATAAATGTAGGGATTCATGCATGCACCATTCACTCAACTTGGATGGATAATACCATCAAGCTCTGTGAGCTTAACAACTCCGAAGTATTTGATTTCCATGACATTGAAAGGTCCTAGCTAATGCATTTGGAGTTTGCCTAGATGTTTCATAAACTTGTCATACAATAAAACTTGGTTGCCTCTATTAAATTGTTTCTGCTTGATATGTATGTCATGATAGGCATTTTTTCACTCTTTTTCAACTATTGTGTGATAATCGGCCAAGAAGTGGGATTCTTCAAGTTCCATCAGTTCCGCAAGATGTTCCACAACTTAGTCTTCCTCCATCATATGTGTTGCGTCTATGATATAGAGGCTTGGAACCACAAATTCTATTAGAACAATTGCTTCTCTTCCATATACCAACTGGAAAGGGGTTTGTTTATACAGTTTCTTTGTAGTGATCCTATAGTCCCATAAGACAATTGGTATTCGGTCAACCCGATCATCTCGATTTGCACAACTTACTTTTGTCAGCCCAATCTCCATAATTTTATTGAAAGATTCGACGTTGTTGTTTGCTTGCGGGTGATATGGACTGCTTTTGTGGTGCTGTATCAAGAATTCTCTTTTCAATTGCTTCAATGGTAGTGTTCAAGAAGTGCTTACCTTGGTCAATTAAGAGGATTCTAGGATATCCAAACTAAGTGATGATGATTTCATAGATGAATTGAGTTGCTATTTTGGCGGACAGTTGTAAACAGCTACTGCTTCGACCCATCTTATTAGGTAGTCTATTGCGGTAATGATATAACGAGATTTAGAATGTTTCACCAGTGGATTGAAAGGTCCTACGAAATCAACTACCCATTTTCAAATGGTTGCAATGCCTAGACTAGTTGGAGTGGAAGTTCATCTCTTCGAGACGGGCTACCCACTTGCTAGCAGACTTGACATTTCTTTGAACATCATTGGCCACCATAATCCTACTTGGAGTATCTTCCTTCCTGTCGCTTTTCAACTAACATGGCCACCCACAACACCATTGTGGCATTCCCACAAAATCCTCTTTTGCTCATGATCTAGTACGCAATGGTGTAAAATTCCATCAATTCCCAATTTGTAGAGTTCTCCCGCAATTAGTTGGTATTCCGCAGCTCAAACAACTAAATGACATTTTTGTGTCGTAAAGTAATTGTCAAGTGTGTTCTTGATTGTGAAGAATAACGTGATCTCTTTAAAATGATCTAGAATTGCTTCTACTCTAAAGAGTGTTGCATCTTGTAGTTGATCATTCGCGGATCCTTCAGCTTCTCTAGATGCCACTCTTGAAAGGTGACCAAGTCCATAATTATGTTTCTTGGGCTTGATTATCACTTCAAACGAAAACTCTTGAAATAAGAGCATCCATCGACAAATACGACCCTCTAAGACGGGCTTGTTCACTAGGTAGTTGAGTGTTGAATGATCTGTAAATAATTTGAAATGTCCTCCTAGCAAATAGTGAAGTAATATTTGTAGAGCATAGATCATTGCCAAACCTTCCCGCTCCGTGGTTGTGTAGTTACGCTTAGCTTGTGATATCTTTCTGTTGTAAAAATAAATTGGATGATCCATCTTTCCTTCCCTCGACTGGGATAATATGGCGCCAAGGGTGATACCTGATGCGTTAACATGTACATGGAATTCCTTTTTTTAGTTGGAGAATGTCAATATCGAAGCATTAACCATTTTTTCCTTAAGTGTTGCGAAAATATTTTCACAATATTCGGTCCACTTGAAAGCTTCAACCTTCTTTAACAATTGCTCCAATGGATCTATGATTGAGGCGTAGTTGCGGATAAATCGCCTGGAGTAGCATGTATCCCCCAAAGTAGAACACAACTGCTTGACCAATGTAGGTGCCTACAGATTGAAAATTGCAACAATTTTTGTAGGGTCTACCAGAACTCCGTCGCAATAGAAAATGTGTCCCAACAAGTTTCCAAAAGGAACACAAAAAATGCATTTCCACAAGTTTAATATATCCCCATTTGTCAACATCGATCCAACATTAGTTTGAGTAATGCAACATGATCCTTAAGAAAACTATAGACTGTCCAATCATCCAAGTATACCTCCAAAAACTTATAGAGAAAATCTCTGAAGGCTATGATTACTATTCCAGAGAAAACAATAGGTGCATTTTTCAATCCAAATGGTATGATGTTATAGGCAAATGATCCCCATTTTGTTGTGAAAGTTATCTTATTTTTATCTTCTTCCGCAATCTTGACCTGGTGATAACCTAAGAATCCATCTATGAAGGAGCAAGCTTCATTTCCTGCCACTTGATATAATACTTCATCACTAAATGGTGTTGGGAATGGATCATGGATAGATGTAACATTCAGTCTACGATAGTCAATGCAGGCTCTAATATCCTCTGTGTCTTTCTTGCTCTATATTATTGTATGGTTGATCCAGTCTGATTCATCTACAAGAAAAATCAAGACAACACTGAGCATACGGTCAATTTATTTTTTCACCTTTTGCTTTACTCGGGGTTTCAGTCTGTATGGTTTGTGCTTTATAGGCTTGGTATCCATTTTCACCACAATCTTCATTTCATTGAAATATATTTGGATTCCCTCTAGTTATATAAAGTTATGTGAAAATAAGTCATCATATTCCTTTAACAGTGATGCTATCTTAGATTCAATTTGTTCATCCCAATAATATCCTATAGCCACCATCTTTGGTTTGTCTTCTGTGCCAATAATGATTTTATGTAGTTTCAAAGGTTGTGTATAAAGTGCTTTGGTTTCTTATGGCTTTGTATGTCGTACTTCGCTAGATCCTTCATACTCCCTGAAAGTTAAATGCCACAAATGCTTTAGTTCATTTGGATCCGAGTTCTCTTGTTCTACCTTGGCGCAACAAAGAAGGGATATTGTTTCGGGCATCACCAAAGTGAATTCTAGCAGTTCTTAATGGGCAGGACATATATAAGAGTGTCCCCCGTTCTGCAACTAATATGTGAACAACGCTCCCCTACTTGTTGTTAGTGCTTCTGTTACTGAGTCGTTGGTTTTGGAAAAAGAAAATTCCTAACAAAAATTCACGCACATTTTCTACCAACATCTGGTGTGTTGTCTTGTCTCCTTATGTAAGTACCAAGTCTTAGGGATAGATCCCGTTGGAATCCATAGTGATACCAAGAGGAAGGGTGAATCAGTATCATAAACTTTTACCTGATTTTACTTCACTAATCATGTAACATTAATAAATTTAAACATTCATCTACATTAAAGCACAATACACATAATCTTTATATGGAAACCAATTTTATGAATTGATAAAATCATGAATTACAATGATTTACAAGAGACACCAATCTCTAATTATAGTGTGAGCACCCACTCTTTTGTAGACACCAATATGATAGGGATACCAATCCCTTGTGCAAGCACCAACTTGCAATTTCCAGGCACCAACCTTTGAGGACACCAATCCTATTATGAGCACCAACTCATAACTAGAAAGCATCGACTTGCACTTTCAGGCACCAACCTATTTGATGGATGAGGACACCAATCCTCTTGAGTACCGAATCAATTCTACAGGCACCAACCTGTTAAGTGGATGAGGACACCAATCCTCTGCAAGCACAAACTTACAAATCAAGCACCATCCTTCTCTCCCAAGCACCACCCTGCCACCCTAAAATGTATAGGTTTGTGTTCTATGTTCAATCTGTTGTCTCTATCTACACTCTTGTTGCACATAGTTTAGGTTCTTTACTTTAATCTTGTAGACGCAACACACAGTCATTTAATCTTCAAATACTTCTCTTAAACAAAGAGTAATCTCATGCACAACAAATGTAATCATCAAGCCACATCTCTGCAATCCTATGTTATTCTAGAGTTTCTATTAATTACAACAATTCTCCTATTCAATTTCTATACCCAAATGCCAAGTATACCAACACAACGATCATCTTATTTTTCTTCTCTTGTTCAACATACAAGGATTCTATGATCTCTATACAACGAAAGCATTCCATGGCGATTTTAGATTGAATTGTCATTGTCTTCTACTGCATAGATTTGCATAAGTTCAAACCCCATCACAAAGTATTTACGATCTCTAAACATAAGTGAGTTTACCCTGCGAAGTGTGCACTAGAAATTTAACTTTGACTGATTTCATATTCTCTCTAGACTTCATGCCTTAGAGCTTGCTCACACCTCCCACTCATCATTCTCATCAAATCGATCTTCTATTTATATCCATCAAGCTAAAAAATACGTGGACCAATTGTAATAAGGTCAACTTGTTTATTTCGAAATAAACATAGAAACACAGCCGACTTTTGCATTAATGAGTAAACAAGAGGGTTCTCACACTTTTTAACTACAGAGCCGAAACATGAACGATGCTAGGATATCCTAGTATATTGGTTTAGTCACCCAAACAACGATCCAGTGTTGGTACCAAAATTCCTGTAGATGCTAGTACTGGAAATCCTATAGATGCTAGTACCAAAATTGGTACCAAAATTTTTGTAGCTGCTTTTTTTCTTTCTTGTTGTCACGTTAAAGCTTCTTCAACATCACGTTGCTTTAAGGCTTATTCAAGGCTCCTTTTAACACTTGAATTTGACATTGACTTATTCTCATGGCTTGACACTTCATTTGTTATACCACTTCATCATCGTCACTAGGATTTGACATCAATGACAACACTTCTCAATAGGTCCCAGCTCGTGGAAAATTGATGAACCCAAAATTTTGGTTGCAATTTATCTGATTCCCATTCATATTCGCACAACTCAATGTGGGTATAGGGATTGGTCTCCCCCATGTAGATATCCGCTACTTTGTCGGCATGTGTGAATGGCTTGAACCTAATCATTAATGCTAATTGGGTTGTGTTCTAGTCAGGAAGATCATCTATGTGTGTCGAACACCAACTTGTAGGAGCTTCTTTGAGATTTGTGTCCAAGACATCGATGCGATATTCTTCGGCTACTGAAGAGTCCATTTTTTGTAAAAACTTGTCTAAGCCATTGGTGCCATCATATACTGGTGGATCTTTAACTTCAACCCCAATTCATTGGACCGATTTAATCATTTTTCAATGTCTAGAAGAAAGTTCATGTCGCCCATTCTGCTAGTTGTCTCAAGACTCTTCAAAATCACTCTCAAACTAATGAATGCTTCTCCAAATTACCGAGGCTTCTGCTATCGGGTTCACACAGTCTTCTCTCTTGCTCACCATCAAGGATTATATATTATCTAGAACATCTCTTTCCACGTTTCCTTGTACTAGCTATGTATATCAAGATCCCTGGTGTGGGTCTAAAGGTTGTGTTACCTTCATACCATCAACTTTGATGGTCAATGTTTTGTTCTTTAAGTTGATCATTCCATAGTTTTGGTAAGCTCACTCTATGCCTAACAGTGCTAGGTAAGGATCATTTATCCCCATAATCTCAATTACTTTGAAATTTGTGATGGTTTGACTCCTCCTAAATCAACTTCAACATTCTATAATCAACCAATCAGGAAGATGCGACACTGGTTCACCATTCTCAATTGAATAGGAGAGTAGATAAGAGGTGGACAACCCATTACTTCCCAAGAAATATTTGGGAGTATCTTCACATAAGACCCCAAATCTAACACCACATTCTTAATATCATAACCATGTACTTGTGCTTCTAATTGAAATTCTTGGCGAGTCATATTCCTTCTTTTCTTTTGCACCAGTTGAATGTTTATCTTAGGTAGATGGGCACATATCTTTTCATTAGCTTCTGCAACTTCCTGTATTCCATAGTGTTTTGCGCAGATAATGGGTGCACTTTCATCTTCTAAGATAACATTTACTAGAGAAAACCACATAGACACAAGATCCCTTACCTTGTTAGTATATGTCCTTTTCCATCAAATCCTATTGTATCATCTCTTATGTACTGATGTGAAGGTCCTTCCTCGTCCCTGGATGGCGGAGTCGCTATATATCTGAACATCTTGGTAGCATCACAATAAATTTCTTTCTTGTAAATTGGGACAGACGTATTCAGCCTTCCTTGGAGCTGCTTTTCTTATTAATAGTGAGTTTGGTCTACGCTAGTATACTCCAATCCCTACTCCTCCTCGAGTAACAATAAATCTTGCTACACTGCGGTTTTCTTGAGTTAATAAAATTAGTGTGCCTTCTTGCGCAATCCTCTCATTTTTCAATAAGCTCCAAGTATTCTTCAACAGTGTGGGTGTTTGCGCGACAATATGTGCACCAGGGTCTCCTAGGTAACGGGAAATATTGAGTGAGGTGTCCAATCTCATTGTAGTTGTCACATCAAATTGGGCATGTGTGGCCTCCTCCTCATCCAACCCCAAAACTCCTTTTGCATCCTCTACTGCCTCCTCTTTATGGGGGATGATCCATGATTCGATTTATAGAGTGGTACAATGTTTCTGTTAACGCATCCAATGCTTTGCATTGCTCAGTACTGTGTATAGTAGACCCACAAAATTCACAGTATACCATATTTGGCAATGAGGAATACTTCTGTAAGATTGGGCAGAGTCACGGAGGGTGTCCATATGCTTTATAGATATTGCAGTAATCATTTAGAGAACAACTTGGTGGATTTGGGTACATTGAGAAACCTGTTGATTGAAAAGGGTTTGTTGTAGAAACCTGTGCAACAATTGCACTTGGTCCATTTCCAAATGGTCCTCCTGGCATGATCGATCCTCCCCTCATTCTAGGACACTCTAATACATGATGGCCCTCTGTAATACACCCTATACACTAGAATTGCAGTTAAATTGGATTTGGTATATGCAGCTCTTGAAGTATTTTAGTTAATTCTGCTAGCTTACTATTTGCCTACACCAATTCCACAGAATATGAAGAAGTCCCTGCTGTAGTGGTGTTCAAGTAATTAGCCATGGCTTCAATCTTCATAGCCTGTTCTAATGCAACTTTGGGTGAGTCTATCACTTGTTGTGACAAGGAAATACTGGTTAAAGGTAATTGTCCTTGGATAAACCATTCCTTATGATGGGAATCATGCACCAGGAATGACAACCGTGTTAACACATCTTTGAACCATCATGCATACTCCTAAGCGGATTCTCCCTGCATTTGCCGAATTTCTCTTAGTTCTGCAATAACTTGTTATTCTGACTTAAGTTGTGAAAATTCATCCAGGAATAATTTCTTTGTTTCTGCCAGAGTAGGGGTTGCTGCATTTGGGTCTCTTGTTTCAATCAATTTCATGTACCAGTATAAATATTTTCCTCGTAAATTTGTATGAAAATCAACCAATTTGGATGCCTCTGGAGTCGCTCTAGCGTTTCATATTGCTTCATAGAGGAACCAATGTTGTGTTGCGTCATCTTCTCCTCCTCTCCCCAAAAATTCTAGACATTTTAGCAGCAGTCTTGATTGTACTCAAACCATTGTGACAATTGGGGATCCTACTAACACAAATACTTGAGGTCTTGGTTGCACTACAATATACTACTAATATGTTGAGAACTACTACTATTTCCTCCTGCTAGTGAATTATTTTGTAAACTACTCAAACTACTACTCATCTGATTGTACCAAGGTAATTGTAAAACATAGTTTTGAAAGTTTGTTACCAAGTTATGAGAGGGCACCTGGGGATCGATCAAAGGAGTGCTACTTTTGTTGCTTTCGGTATATACTTCCGTGACAATGGGGGATTCACTTTCAGGGGTGCTTCCATCTTCCATAGGTCCTGATAGTTCTGACTATTCTGCAACTGTGTCTAGGGCTAGTTTGGGTGACTGATATGGAACTTTGTTACTTGGCAATTGGATTCTGTAGTCTTATTTCTTGCTTGGACATTCTCCCCATATTGCTCTTACTAGGCTGTCCAACACTTCTATCCCTCTTTCTCTTAGCCTTGAGTTAGTCAGTTCCTCTCTCCACTTCATCTGACGTAGCTCATTTTGACTTTCTTCATTTCTTTCCTCGTTCCATAGTTATTTTTCTAGTTGCACACTTTTCTTTTGTGCCTTTATCATCTATGCTTTCCATTATTCACATATTTTTGCTCTCAACCTTGGAATCATTACTAGATTCCCCCTCTATTGACGATAGTTCCTACCTTCCTCAACATAGTACCATTACCTCGACCTTTCCACCTGGGCCTGATGATTTTAATCCTCCATTCCAATCCAATTCAATGACATAAATATGAATTCAACCATCCAAGTCTTAATCCACAACGAAACTTCCTTCAATAATCTACCCCTAGCTCCCCTTCTGAGTTCGTCTTCAGCCTTGGATGTTGATTGGTTATTTTAAGCTGCAAATTATAGAATATAACCAATAAGGGTGCTTTCTACCCAGAAATCGACAACTCTAGTTAGAGTTGAATCGAGACGGTTCAATTCAATCAAATCCCTTCAAGTCCATTGGACAATCCTCCTTTGTCAGTTGCAATATTCAGGTGCTTCTGCAAGTCTTTGTAACCACTCTGTAAGTACTACCAGAATTTCAATCCATAAAATTTTGTACTAATCTAGCGACGATCCTCCATAGTAAATATATTGCTTAGAAAATATTTAGTCTTCTTGTCCCACCATAGTTGAATTTGGCTCATCGTTACTTGCGTATCCATACAGTTAACAATGTCTTGTTAAAACCCAGGTCCCGTTAACAAAACCATTTGTTGGTGCAAAATTAGAGACTGGGTTCCTGCGCATGGGCCAACAAAGGGCACTATTGTAGTCTAGTGTCTTGGCATTTTCAAGCCCCCGAAGGAGAAGGTCTCACTCGAAGCATAACCAAGACTTGTGTGTGATAAGGAGTGCTAATTGTAGGGATATGTTTGTGAGGGTTATTGCTATTCATATCGCAACATCATTCATTATATATTATCACAATAGTGATCTATTAACCACAATATCTAGATAAAGAGTAAGCATACAGTCGATCCATTAAATAATAAACACACTATTGTTTAACCATAAATAGAAAATTGAAGGGGGCCAAAATTCCTTTATTCTTATTGCAAATAATTTTCATTACATCCAATTCATGGCTCTGTATCCCTACAACAACCGTAGGATTACCTGTCGTGGCATCATACAAAATAGAGAACCCTTTTCCCGATTACATTTCCCCAAAACCTAGATATATTAAGCTTTGCTCGACATCTTCTCTCTTGCTTCTCTGCTTCTTTCCTTACTTCCACTGTATTGTCACTTCTTCGCTTTGCTACTTATTTTCTGGTTGCCTTATGCTTCTTTTTATACTTGTGGGGACGGGTCCAAAATCGTTGCGGCCATTAGGGGCTTCCATAACTCCCGCTCCTTTACCCCACACTTCCTTCTACTTTTTACGGTCCTTTCCAAAAACGAAGGAACCAACATGATGCATCAATTTTGATACACTTTGAGATATAGACAATCTATCATGGACTTTCCTGAGATAGGGATGGATGTGGATTTCATTTGGATGGGATCAAGGGGGGTTTTAGACAAAGAAGGAGGATAAAATATCATATAACCCTAGACCAAAACAAAGCTCATAGAGAAATCCAATAAGGGAAGCAACAAAATTTGGAAGAAGACCTTAGAGCAGGGTAAGCTCATGGAAGGGTTTCTTCATGATCATTTTATTTTTCAACCTAGGGGGTTTAGGGAGCTCCTCCAAAAAACTTATCTTATGAAGATTAGTGGAATTAAAAAAACTTGATAATATATTGTTTCAAGAAACTAAAGGGAAAGGGGATGGAAATACTATAAATTTCTTAAATTTTATGAACGAGTGTGAATTGTTATCAATGGATATTGTAGGAAGATCTAGGACGTTGGTTACTAGGTGCAGAAAAGGATATATGAGGTCAATTAGTTATGTGTTCTTTGCTTTAGGTATAGGAGTAGAGCTCTACTCTCTGGAGCTACGTGAGTTTATTATTATTGTCAATATCTATGGTATGGGCCTTATGTGAACATAATGGAATGTTGGGAGGTTTTGATAATCCATGATTTCTTAAGAAGAAGAAGAGTAATTTTAGGAAGGAATTTAAATTTGACTATTAATAGAGTTGAGAATGGGGGAGTGCAACTCAAGTAGATCCATTGGCATTTTTTTTTAGTAAGTTTGAAGAGATTGGGTTGGTAAATGTAGAACCTATTAAATTGGTTCTCACTTGGAGGAATACAAGAATAAGAGATATCAAGGTGGCGACATGCTTGATAGGTTCTTGGTATTTGAATCTATTATGACAGACCATGTCAAACTTAAATGTTGGGTGGAGGTTGGTGTAGAGTATAATAATTTCCCAATCATTCTTCAGATTGCAAAAGAGGGAGACAAACCTCCTAGTCCATTGAAATTCAATCCATATTGGTTAAATAATGAATAATTTGTTCATCTAGTTAACTCGTAATGGGAATTCTATGATGCATCCTTAGGGGAGTCAGCGAGTAACTAATTAGCTCACAACATTAAGAGCATAAATAAAGTTGTGGTGTTATGGTCTCAATCTAAGTGAAGGAAGGATGAACTAGCATTGAATACCATTGAAAGCAACATTTCTAAATTTTATGCTCAAAATGTAGACGTCATTCTTCTTGATGCTACGAAATTTAGTTTAAAGGCACTCAAACATTCCAAATGGAAACTACTAGAGGATAGAGAAGTTCTATGGAGGTTTAAGAGCAAGGATCTTTGGTTGGAAAAAAGCCATGATAATACAAAATATTCCATAACTATGCTAATTACAAGAAAAATACAAATATCGTTCAAGAGATGCAAAGAGAGAATGGTTCTATGACCAATAATTTTCACGATATAGCTAAATTAGGGATGGCTCATTTTGAAGGGATCTATATATGGAATATAACATAGTTAGTTTAGCATAAATGGTTAAGATGACTTATAATTTTCCCAGTTTTGTTGATGAGGAAGAAAATGGAAGTATAATGGTGGAAATATCCAAGGAAGAAATTAAAATTGGTTCTAGATTCTTTCCAATAGGATAAAATCCCAAGGACTCATGGATGGACTATCTAAATTTCCTTGGGTTTTTATTTTATTTTATTTTATAGAAGATGATGTGATGAAGGTGGCGGAGGAAACTAAATGTATAGAGAACATGTTGGGGTTTTTCAATACAACCTTTCTTGCTTTGAATCTCAAGAAGGATAACCCATCATCTTTTTTATGAATTCAAGCCCATATCTTTGTGAAATTGCATCTATAAGATAATTGCAAAAATTATAACATCGAGGATCAACAAGATTCTTATGATGCCATATCCAAGGAAGCATTTGGGTTCCTTCATGGAAGACAAATCCACGATTCCATTGGGGTGGCCCAATCCTAACCTGCATTCCATTAAAACCAAGAATCTCTCAGGAATAGTTTTGAAACTAGACCTCTTAGAGGCTTATGACAAAGGCAACTAGTTGTACTTCATATTAATGTCGATACACATTGGTTTATGTGTACCTATAGTGAATTGGATCATGGGATGTCTAAGATTAGTATCTTTTGCAATATTAATTAATGACTCAATTTCCAGTGTCTTTAGGCTAACAAGGGGTTAGGGAAGGGGTGTCAGTTGTCCCCTATGCTCTTTCAATCATAGTTGAGGGCCTTGTTAAACTAAGATATGGAGAAATATGCAAGAGACGAGAGATAATGAACACAGAAAGAATGAGATGTCTATTATCAATGATGTTGACAAGTTACATTAAGTGATGTTGTATATGTGTAGCAAGTTCAATTATTCTAGTTTAGGAACCACATACTTAATTTACCTAACTTCATAATTACATTAAACATAACACTTATTTCACTTTATTATGATGTAGGACTTATTTCACTTTATGTCATTATTATTTTTTTAACTAAAACAGGTTATATTTATATTTATAAAGAGTTTAAAAAGATTAGTAGATCCTCCCTTGCTGCAGCATCCCCTTTCCATAGCATGGATTACTGGGCTACCCCCTATCAATGGGGACCAAATTTCTTGGACCCAACTTGCAATAACATAGAGGCTTTCTCTTCTTCCACAAAATTTACCCATTAAGGTCAGACCTTGTAAATCTGCAATGTCCGTGACTTGCAACCTTTCTCCAACCACCAAAGACACTTCACCTCCCCATGACTGAAGAACTCAACACCACTTATTAGAACCCTAGTTAGTATTCAACAACCATTGACAAGAAAGATACTCCAGTTCCAAACGTGAACCAAAAAACTCTTCCCCAAACTCATAACCCAGACATAAGCCACTCCTCTCGGCCACAACATGAATCGTGAGAGGATCCATTAAAGAAGTGTAAGGTGTTCCATCACACGAGTCCTCTAGGATAATCCTTCAATCAATTGATCTGGATAGATGTGTAACCTTTGGTAGTTGATCCCGAGATGGCTCTTCACACATAGCTAAAGAGCCATCTTGAATCCTGAAGACCCCCCTCATTCCTATTTAAAGAAGAGACCACCCTCATTGTAAAGTGACTTTTGGCTCTTGGCTACTAGAATAGAAAATATATTTTGTGAGAAACTCTTCTGATCTTGGTCTAGATGTTTGGCTATGTTAATTGAAACTGCTTTTCCATTGCATATAGGATCTTGGTGAATACCTTGCACATATTTCTATCCATATTTTTTCTTGCAGGGGAAGAGGACGACTTGGAAGAGGGGCACATTGGCTGAGGAGACTCACCTTGTCTCTCTCTCTCCGATCTGGTTAATTCAGGGAGTAATTTAGTCTTTGTACTACTTATTCTTTGTGTTTAATTCTTCATTTACATTTACCCTCATTGTTGCTCGCTGATTGAGTTGATCTCCTTGGTTTTGCAGGAAGAGGGAGGCACATTAGTGGATTTGGGAAATTCATGGAAGCAAGAGGACACATCAAATCTTCACTTGGCCTTTGCGGTAGTCCTCATCATACCAACATCCATTCTCATGGTCCAGGTAGGCTTACAAGGTACGTATTTTATTCCTCTAACTTACCCATTTGTCATCTACATTTAAACCCCAACTGCAAAATATTCTGAAAATTCTCTGTGTTTGATTATTTGGTTTACTGGCTAACCATTTCTGGGTTTTTACCTTTAGGCCTATCCCCAAGTGGTTTCTCAAGGGTGTCACCCTCTAAGGACTCCATCTACTCCTTTTCTTGGGCACTGATCCTTGAACCCTTGCGCCCTCCTTGGTTTGTTTGTATTCCGGGTTGTTAAACCCTTGTTTTTCGTGCTTGTGTGTCTTGATACTGTTAGATCTACCTTCAAGCTGTGCTAGAAATCCTTAACTCTTCCAGATATACTACTTGGGACCATTTTCCCCATTTTTAATTCATGTTTCCCAAGGCAATTAGATTTGATCATTTACCCTAGCACTTAAATCCTGGATCCATTCTGAAGCTTAAAGTCATTGTGTCTAATACATCTAAAATTGAATCTCATCTATCTTAAGCCTCCATAGTGACCTTATTCCTTAGATCTAGGGTTCTTCACCCCTCACCTTACGTACCCTATTTCTATAGCTTGATATGGTGATTGGGTTAGATCTCTCCTTTCTGGAGCATATCAGGGTCTCCCCCTTTGCTATATGGGGATTAGGTAGCAAAAAGCGAAGAGTGCCTCAATTTGCATGACAACCAATCCATATTGGGAATCAAGGCCCTATTGGGTCACCTATTTAGTTTCCTGGCTCCTCTACCGTCCTAAATAGGATCATCATTAAGGGGCAACTACAAGCTGTGTGATAACATTTTGGTGTCGTTGTCAAGGAGGTAGAGGCTTACCTTCAGTGTTTGCGAGTATCTGTGCGTTATCTTATATCTTATCGCATCCGGTATTTTGATTTGGTGATTGTATTTTTCATTGCTTAATTATTTCAATCACCATCTTAATTCACTCATCTCACCTCTCCTATGACATTTATCTTTTCGGTGAATTACTATTGTGGTTCACCTGGAGACTCCACCCCGCGACTCTACTGAGGAACAAATCCAACAAATAAATCTTAAAATCTTAAATCGTGACTCTTGGGAAGCAAATCCATTTCATAAATCACGCTGAATTCAAACGTATCTCTCCAAATGTGAGAGAGTCTAAAAGAATTAAATGAAAATCTATCCAGATATAGAAGGGAAACTAAATAAATAAGCCAAAGGCAACCGCCGTATTGGTATAAAGGTAATTCAGAGCATGATTATGAGTATGAACCTCAATGTCAAAATCATTATGATACACATGCCCATAATAAGACGATTATTGAGCATCAAACCCAACCAAGGCTTAGGGTAAATGATTCTCATTCAACTCAAGCAACTAGAACCTTTAGAAAACCCAACCCATCCCCGTTTGACTTTTTTAGAAATATATGGGGCACCTCATCCTATGTCGAATGGGTACATCAGGAGGTTGCTTCATTTTGATGGAAGTAATGATATATCCGTTGAAAGTCATTTGAATGCCCTTTGGGACTATATGGAATCTCTAGGTGCCGATGCTGAGGATGTCTATATGCGGGCCCTTGGTGCGTCCCTAGATGGGGATGCCTAGTTATGGTTTGATCATTTAACATCGGGGTACATCACTGGGTATGACATGTTCGAAATGCTGTTATTAGATAGATGGGGTGAAAACACTAATGATCCTTTAGAGTGCCAAGATGATCAAAATATTGATGATTTGCTCTCTCAGATGGATCATTCTTCTCTCGAGATGTTCCAAATTATGAGTGTGCCTGCAATCGATAGAAATATCACATAATACTTTGAGAATATTGGTTCAATACTTCATGTTGAGGTTAAAAGAGATATCAATCAAATCATACGTGATACTTTGTCATTATTTCCCAAGGCGATTGAAGGCCAAATTTTAGATCTAATCCAACTTTCCATTTGTGTGTCCAGAAAATCATTTGTAACAAAGCAACCCCATAATCATTCTTCCTGTCATTATTGCCCAAGGCGATTGAAGGCCAAATTTTAGATCTAATCCAACTTTCCATTTGTGTGTCCAAAAAATCATCTGTAACAAAGCAACCCCATAATCATTCTTCCAACGATCCATCTCCCAATCACATCTCTGTAGATGAGGAAAAAATTGAAAATAGTCAGAATTCATCTGAGAACCAATCAAATGATGATCATGTGATTGAAAGTCAAGATTGCGAGGACGAAAAGGAAGTTAAAAATGAACTTATTAATGATAATATGTTTGTGAGTGAACATGATCAAGAGCAATTCTTAATAGAACATTCTAATGGGGATCCTTGTCCTAATTTATATGATACACCTCATCCAATCCTTGATCAGGATGGTTGGTTCAATGCTCGGGTTTAAGCAATTACAATAAGAATGATCCTTATACTAGTCTTGTCTCGAATTTTGAAATTAGTCGAGAAATCAAAAGCATCATTGATTCAAAAGCCTTTCCCTTTTATAGAATTCCAAGGTCAATCATGTCAAGCCATTTGGGAGAAATTATATGTTTTCAATCCAACCTCCCGTCCCAGCTTTTCAAGTTTTCTTGTATGGGTTTTGCTTTTCGGTCAAGATTTTACTTTCGAGATTTTCACTCAAGAGTCTAAGCATTGTTGCATAATTGGAGATAATGCACTTCATTTCCCTTTTCAGTCATTTCTGATCAATAAATTTATTAACCTTCTTATTGGTGGCTAGAAAAGGTGTATAAATATCAATTTCATTGTTTCTCTATTTTTGAAGAACAAGTGGGGCTGATCCCAATCTCAGTTTGATTACATTGTATTTATTTCTCACTTGGTTTGTCCATCACTTTTGGAGTGAATTGAGTGTCCTAGTAGGGTAGATGAAGAAAAGAGTTTGAGTCAAGGGGAGTTAAATCATTCATCATACATTTTCCCTCTATCCATTTTGGATAATCGCTTGCACAACATCTATGTTCCTATCAATATATGGATGGAGGATGTTTACGTCAGTCGATCTCCTCTTTGGCATGCTTTCATTTTGCACCATTCCAAAACTTTCTCAAATTTTGAACAAGTCAGGAACAATGTGATATTAAATTAACTAATCTTCATCTTAATATTGACTTGTTTTGTTAAAGAGCATCAAGGAAGAACCATTAATCAATTTGACGAATGGTTGCATTGGATCTTTGAGTTCACTTAGTACTTGTTTAATTGGTTAGCTTAGGGTAGGTAGGAAATTGGCCCTCTGGGTTTGATTATTTGATTTACTGGCAAACCATTTCTGGGGTTTTACCTTTAGGCCTATCTCGAGGTTGGTTCTCAAGGGCATCACCCTTTGAGGACTCCATATGCCCCTTTTCCTGGGCAATGATCCTTGAACCCTTGTGCCCTCCTTGGTTTGTTTGTCTTCCAAGTTGTTAAACCCTTGTTTTTCGAGCTTGTGTGTCTTGATACTTTTAGATATACATTCAAGTTGTGCTAGAAAGCCTTAACTTTTCCAGATATACTACTTGGGACCTGTTATCACATACATAGTAGTTGGGCTACCATGTTAGTAGAGCAGATATCTGCACGTTTCAGGGCTTTGCCTTTACATATTTTCAGAGAGATCAGTTATGATGAGCAACATTATTTATGATCACTCACACATCATAGCACCTTTGTATCAGACATTTAGTAGACCTTATGCCAAGGCCGAGCCTTGAGACCTCCGATTTGATGACTGATATGACCTTTTGTTCCATACAGATACAAGGAAGTGTTTAGTATTTCAAATGTAGTGTTCTCGTGGTTGTAGTTGGTTCAGATTACATATATTGATATATGACCCAATATATGTATGTAGTAATTATGATCTGGCAGTATATTAACATTGAAATGAAATTGGTTGTTATGGATTATATGAATGATTGTATTACTGACATTTGGAAACTCTTGCTTTATACTCGTTGGTCTTTACCTTCCGATGAATGTGAACATGATCATTTATTGTCTCTTTGACTTGCTAGCCTAGGCACCATTTCCACTTGTCTTCATCCATTCATTTATCCCTCCTCATTTATTGATCTTCACCCTGACTTACACCTTGACTTGTGATACGGAGGACCTCCCCACTTTTTCCTCTGTGTTGGACATACATCCATATTTATTTTGTGTCTCGACTTTGAGTTGGCAACAAAAATTACTTGTAGTAAGTTGACTTTTATGCCTTTATCACTCTAGTCGGTTGCCCCAATGTGTGGTTTTGATTTGCAGAAGTCCCCCTAGTTGCTTGAGTTGTGCCGACTAAACCCTGAAGCAAATTGCACTACATATGGAAATTATTGTTATATCTTGTAAATCCCAATGAAAAGGGCTATGAAATGGAAATGAAATTCAATGCTATGAAATGTAAATGCACCCTGGATGAAAGCTGCTATTAGTTGTGCTTGTAAGCACATGCAAAATCCTAGAGGGGTCATATTAGGCCTAAAAAGCAATGGATAAATGTATGCTAAATCTAAAGATTGTTGGCCATGAAATTATGTGAAATGGAATGAAAGGTCCAAATAAAGCAGTGGTTAAATATATGCCAAATCTAAATACTGCTGACCTTATGTGAATTTTTCCTCATTGAGCCTGCGGGTTATGATATGAGATGGAGCAAGGGACAACTAATTCTAAGTGTCCCCTAGAACCTCAAGTTACGGTTAGTCGGGCACCTAGTTCACAACGGTTCTAGTAGTAGACATTTTTCCAAGGTTGAATAAACACTTCTCTGAACAACTTACCCATTTGTGAGACACCGCCATTCCTTGTGTATTCTTTGTCTAGCACATGCTTAAGTGTGTAACACCATTTACCTCATCCAAAGTATCACAGTGTCAAGTCAGTCAAGTCATCCCCATTTAGCCTAGCCTTGTGTCTTTAGCCTTCACCCTTTGCTAGCAATTTGATCATGTTTACAAACGAGTATATTCTTGAGATTCTTCTTGAAAGTAAGTTATTTAACTAACCTATTATTATTTATTAACTGCCAGTGAAATGATGCTTAATAATTTAGAGTCTTGCTATGAAAATGATTTAGAGAGCATGTCTTAACCATTTTCACTTGCAGCAGCATGGCTTCTTTGGCTAGGGTCATATTTTGATCAATTTGACCAAGGTCAACCTTGGGATCCGTGATGAGATGGACCAGTTTTATTATGTGATGTTGATCTATGGTCCTTTGTATACCTCTTGATGATTACATATAATGGGCACAGAGTTCAGATGATGATTGATGCATTTTTTTCATGATTATTATTATTTCCAGATCATCATATTTCTACTTGTCCGGGTATGGTGGACCTTACAGATGATCTTACAGGTTGCCATGAGGTATATGAGTACTCATCTCTACTGGATTTAGGTCTTCTAGATCCATTGGGACACTTATTTTTCAGTTTCAGGCACTCCTAGGCATGATTTGAGCAGTTCTTCACCTATTGACCAGTTTGACCATGTTGATCTGGCATGTCCAGCTAGAGCATTGGAGGCTAGTCGTTTCTTAGGTAGATACAAAGGAAGGGGGTGGTACAACCACTTGTTTTTACCATATTACCCCCCTTCCAGACAGGATGGCACAATAATTTTTTGAGCGTAGGCACTTGACAATGGGCTGTGGGCACTTTGGTGTTTTTTCAAGAGGATTAAAAATGGAATAAAAAGGTCATAAAGGAATTCGATTTGGGAAATTGAGGCAAGGTCTTGGCATGAGGTATGCTTTGAGGTAATCTATGGTGTATCCCACTCCTTCCAGATCACTTTGCAGTAGTCAGTGGGGTCCACACAGTCATCAGGATGTAATTTGATGCTTTCTTCTCTCAGTTGAGGGGGCCAAGATTTGATCATTTGTACACTTGGACATGTCATTGAGTCTCATGTTATATTATTGTACCATTGGGTGATGCTAGTGAAGGGAAATAATACCTCCTAGCCCCACTTTGTGCTCCTAGTGTCTTGTACTTGTCATCTGATGTGGCACACATGTGTATTAGTCACCCTTATGTTGTGCGCCATCCCCCATAGGGCATCTTAGTCACGTGCTCCCTCTTCTTTAGTGAGTGATCCATGTCATATTGTAACAGATCATCTTAGCCATTGATTATATTGTTGTATCTTTTGATCTCAACCACTAGTTTTCAAAAGTGGTTTAGGGTTTTGGTCTCCCTCATGTTATTTAAGGAAGATACCCCCCTATTGTAAAGGCACCTTTTGGGCTCTGGAAAACTTGGAATAAAATACTATTTTGCAGATCTACTTCTTGGCTTTGATTGGGATGCTCTTGTACATTATTATACATATTTTTCTTTAGACATCTTTGCTTGTAATAGGTGATTTTGACAACTACAGAGGGGGCTGAATTGACTAAGGAAAGGAGTGCGAGACTTGCTTGAAGGGAAGATTGTTGGGTTTCTCACATCCCCCTTGGGCAAGACGTTTTCATCTTGAAGGGAGTTTTTCAATTGTGCTTGTCCATTGATTTGCTTCTTTTGATATGCCATGCTTAGATCTCATTTATTTGTGGATCAAATCTAACTTATGGTAGTTTGTTTTACAGGTTGAGTGAGCCGTTTTTCCTCCTAGTGCTTGGACGTTTTTGCATGGAATCACATGGATCTAGCTTGGAATTGTAACTAAATTCAAGGATCATCTATGTGCAAGGTAGCCGCAAGCTTTTGAGGTAAGATAAACAAGGTACATATCCATTTTGCTTGTCTTCTATCCTATTGGTCATTAAAACCCTTAAAATCAAAACCCTTGTATTTTTTTTTGTTAGATCTATGGATATATAGCAATCACTTGGGATTAATAATTAAAACCCACCTTAATAATCATCTTAAGTATCCCGATCTAAATTTTGGTGGACATTCGACTCCATTTTCCCCGGATCTAAGGCACTAGGCATTCTCCAAGGGAGGTTGCACTAGTTGGGTGAGTGGTCTTTTGCTAGATCCCACATGTGGGTATTGCTCATTCTTTATCAAATCCATAGATCCATGTCATAGCATACCCCCTAATGACATTTCACTTTGATTTTGATCTCGTGGGTCCCATTTGGACCATTTTCCACTTTTTAAGGGTGGGCCCCACTTGGGTACTTTTTCTTGGCATTAGATCTACCTAGATATACTATTCCTAATCCATAAGTGACCTTACCTTACACTTGGTTGAACATTTGTGCTTTCCTTAAGCCTCTTCAACCAATCCCTAACCATCTTGGGTCCACTTATCATCCTAAATCTAGATCTTGTCTCATCTTGGTCTCCTACTCTTTCATCATCACATTTCCCTAGGAGGTCTAGATTGGGTTCGCTAGCCTTCATTGGCTAAGCTAGGGTCTCCCCATTGGTCTTGCTTATGCTTGATCTAAAGTGAAGAGTGCCTCGATTAACGTGACACCCATCTTGCATTGGGAACCATGGCATCTCTTGGGTCACCTCTTTAGTTGTCTACACCTCTACTGTCCTAGATAAGATACCTTTAAAGACAACTAGTGTGATGACATTTTTGGCGCCGTTGTCGGGGAGGTAGAGGATTACCTCAGGTGTCTACGAGTATCCATGTGTAATTCATAGCTTATCGCATCCGGTATTGTAATTTAGATGGTTATCGATTTCATCCTTAATTCAAACATAACCATCTCTTTTCACTCATCTCTCCCCACTATTTTAACGACATATCTTTTGGTAAACAAGATCAATAGTTTACCTGACGTCTCCACAAAAGCGACTCCACTAGTGATTGATCCTATCGTATCTAGAAACCACGGGGTGCATTTAAGCTCCTTATTTTTCTAGCAAATTTCGTCCATGGTTGCTTCTGAGCGGCAAAGGACTTTTGGTCGATTGAAAGTTTTTGACTTCTTAAAAATTGTTGGGTATCCTCATCAAATCCCTCATCAAGCCCGTGAAAGGTTGTCTAAATTCGACGGAAGTCATGAGGTATCTGCTAAAAGGCACCTTGAACTTTTTAGGGAAGTTAGTAAAGAATTATCCATAACCCATGAGGATGTGTGTATGAAATTATTGGCCTCATCTTTCCAAGAAAGAGCTGAGCTCTGGTTCTTGAATTTAACAACCAATAGCATTTCTGGATATGACATGTTTGAAAATAAATTCTTAGAAATAGGAGAAACAAATACGATGATCAAATCCAAGATCCAAGCCTCCCCCTTTCTGATCCTATTGTTGAAGCAATTAATAATCAAATATCAATTGATTTGTCATCATCCGGAGATGACCCCTCCTGCCCAACTTCTTTTGAGGATGAGTCTTCTACTTGTAAGTCTATCGAAATTCCTTTTAATAAGTAAATCCCTAATCATTGCATGAATGATGAAGCTTCAAGTCAATTCTTGAGAAGCCCTAGTATTGATCCCAAGGAAATTTCTGAGGTTCAGATTTTAATCAATGAGTCTATTAAGGATTCTCTTGAAGAGAAACTCCCTAGTCACTCTATCATTAACAATAGTTCAATTTCTTATCATCTTATTGAAGAAGAAAAAGATGGGGTAACGAACCAAGGCCCTTTTGAGATGATTTCATTTGATCATTGTGTAAATTATCAGGATATTGTAAATAAATTTGTTAATTTTCTCCCTGATCAATTCAATGAAAATGATCATTTATCCTCATATGAATTTAATGATAAATCAATGGAAGAACAATCTCAAGATGAGGATGAGTTATTAGATTGCATTAGATGCTCTAATCTTGCTCAACTTCTTACGATGAATCCTTAAGTATTCCTTTTCCATGCTCATCTAACTTGATCCAATTCTTGGAGTTAGAAAGTTTTGGTGAGTCATGTCCTCAGATAGTAAGTGTTGAACTTATCAAACCATTGAAATCATTCCTGGAACAAGGAGTGTTTCTTTGAAAGGATTTTCCTTTTGTCAAATTCCAAGGCAAATATTTTTATCCATCTGGGAGAAAATACATATTGTCAATCCACCCTCCCATCCCAGCCTTTTAAATCTTCTTTGGGTTTGCGGTCCAGTCAAGCTTTTTCTTTTGAGATTTTCAATAGGGAGTATGAGCATTGTCCCATAATTTGAGAAAAAAACACTTCATTTTCCTTTTCAGTCACTTTGGAACAATAATGCTTGTTGTCATTTTATCAATCATTCTCGGTGGCTGGAAAAAGTATTTAAAGATCAGTTTCATCTTTTCTCTATTTTTGAGCAACAAGTGGGCTTGATTTTGATTTTTCATCTTCTATTCTTTAATTTGTCCCCACTTGGTTTTTGTTCCATCATCAATCCCAGGGAGAGCCAAATTGAATATGTGAGAGAAGTGAATGAGGAAATTAGTTTGTGTGAAAAGGAATTGAATCACGTGCCTTATGTTTTCCCTCCATCCATTTTAAAAAATCGCTTGCATAAATATTATGATCCTATTAGTTCTTGGATGGAGGATATTTGCATTAGTCAGTCTTCTCCTTGGCATGATTTCATTTTGCACTGTTCAAACCCTTCTTCAATTTTTGAACAAGTCAGGGAGATTGTGCTATCAAATTCATTAACCTTTAACCCATTCCTAACTTGTTCTATTAACAAAAATCAAAGAAGAACCATTAACCTGTTTGATGAATGGTTGCACTGGATTTATGATTTTACCTAGGATTTGTGCTGATTGGTTAGAGTAGGGTAGGTAGGCCTAAATGAGCTCACTTGAGTAGTAGGATTTGAGTGTCTTATCCTTTTTCCGAGTGCTGAGTCTGTTGATTTTCTTTTGAGTGTTTTTCCTTTTTGATGAGTCTTTTGAGTCTCTTCTGAGTACTTTTTCCTATTGCTGAGTTGCTTGAGTGAGTTGAGTCATGCTCCTTCCTAAGATTTTCCCATCTCCCGCATTCACATTAATAAAAAATGAAAATGTTAAAAATTTCTATGAGTTAGTACTTTTATTTTATATGCACTTTACTTTTGCTCTAGAATAGAATTTCATTCATGCAGTTTATTTTGTTTTATTTATATTCCATACATGCGTCATGTGGTATTTTGCTTTCCTTGTGTGTAGAGATAGGTGCAAATAAAGATGAAAGCAAAAGAAGTCAAGTGTTGGATTGAAGATTGATGCAGTTACTGTTGGGGACTAGAGATTCTGAGGTTCTCATGCACTCTCTCCCTTAGAGCACTTGTCCTAGCTGGAGCCATATTTTATCACATACATAGTAGCTGGGCTACCATGTTAGCAGAGCAGATATCTGCACTTTTCCGGGCTTTACCTTTGCATATTTTCAGAGAGATCAACTATGATGAGCAACATTATTTATGATCACTCACACATCAGAGCATCTTTATATCAGACATTTAGTAGAACTTATGCCAATCCCGAGCCTTGAGACCTCAGATTTGATGACTGATATGACCTTTTGTTCCATACAGATACAGGGCAGTGTTTAGTATTTCAGATGTAGTGTTCTCAGTGGTTGTAGTTGGTTCATATTACAGATATTGATATATGACCCAGTATATAAATGATGTGCATCGATGTTATTACCTTGTTGTTTAGGTCATTTTGATAGCATTGACTTGGTATGTAGTAATTATGATCTGGCAGTATATTAACATTGAAATGAAATTGATTGTTATGGATTATATGCATGATTGTATTACTAACATATGGAAACTCTTGCTTTATACTCATTGGACTTTACCTTCGGATGAATGTGAACATGATCATTTATTGTATCTTTGACTTGCTAGCCTAGGCACCATTTCCACTTGTCTCCGTCCATCCCTTTATCCTTTCTCATTTATTGATATTCACCCTGACTTACACCTTGACTTGTGATATGGAGGACCTCCCCGCTTTTGCCTCTGTGTTGGACATACATCCATGTTTATTTTGTGTCTCGGCTTTGAGTTGGCAACAAAAATTTCTTTTAGTAAGTTGGATTTTATGCATTTATCATTCTAGTCGGTTGCCCCGATGTGTGGTTTTGATTTGCGGAAGTCCCCCTAGTTGCTTGAGTTGTGCCGACTAAAACCTAAAGCAAAGTGCACTACATATGGAAATTATTGTTATACCTTGTAAAGCCCAATGAAAAGGGCTATGAAATGGAAATGAAATTCAATGCTATGAAATGTAAATGCACCCCGGATGAAAGCTATGATTAGTTGTGCTTGTAAGCACATGCAAAATCCCAGAGGGGTCATATTAGGCCTAAAAAGCAATGGATAAATGTATGCTAAATCTAAAGATCGCTGGCCATGAAATTATGTGAAATGGAATGAAAGGTCCAAATAAAGCAATGGATAAATACATGCCAAATCTAAAGACTGTTGGCCTTATGTGAATTTTTCCTCATTGAGCCCGCGGGTTATGGAGAAAGGGACAACTAATTCTAAGTGTCCCCTAGAACCTCAAGTTATGGTTAGTCGGGCACCTAGTTCACGACGGTTCTAGTAGTAGACATTTTTTCAAGGTTGAATAAACACTTCTCTAAACAACTTATCCATTTGTGAGACACCGCCATTCCTTGTGTATTCTTTGTCTAGCACATGCTTAAGTGTGTAACACCATTTACCTCATCCAAAGCATCACAGTGTCAAGTCAATCAAGTCATCCCCATTCAGCCTAGCCTTGTATCTTTAGCCTTCACCCTTTGCTAGCAATTTGATCATGTTTACAAACGAGTATATTCTTGAGATTCTTCTTGAAAGTAAGTTATTTAACTAACTTATTATTATTTATTAACTGCTAGTGAAATGATGCTTAATACTTTAGAGTCTTTCTATGAAAATGATTTAGAGAGCATGTCTTAACCATTTGCACTTGCAGCAGCATGGCTTCATTGGCCAGGGTCATATTTTGATCAGTTTGATCGGTCAAACTTAGTTTGACCAAGGTCATCCTTGGGATCCATGATGAGATGGACCAGTTTTATTATGTGATGTTGATATATGGTCCTTTGTATACCTCTTGATGATTCCATATGATGGGCACAGAGTTCGGATGATGATTGATGCAATTTTTTCATGATTATTATTATTTCCAGATCATCATATTTCTACTTGTCCGGGTATGGTGGACCTTACAAATGATCTTATAGGTTGCCATGAGGTGTATGAGTACTCATCTCTAGTGGATTTGGGTCTTCTGGATCCATTGAGACACTTATTTTTCAGTTTCAGGCACTCCTGGGCATGATTTGAGCAGTTGTTCACCTATTGACCAGTTTGGCCATGTTGACGTGGCCTGTCCAGCTAGAGCATTGGAGGCTAGTCGTTTCCTAGGGGGATACATAGGAAGGGGGTGGTCCAGCCACTTGTTTTTACCATATTACCCCCCTTTCGAACACGATGGCACCGTCATTTTTTGAGTGCAAGCACCTGACAGTGGGATGTGGGCACTTTGGTGGTTTTTCAAGAGGATTAAAAATGGAATAAAAAGGTCACAAAGGAATTCGATTTGGACAATTGAGGCAAGGTTTTGGCATGAGGTCTTCTTTGAGGTCATCTATGGTGTATCCCACTCCTTCCAGATCATTTTGCAGTAGTCACTGGGGTCCACACAATCATCAGGATGTGATTTGATGCTTTCTTCTCTTAGTTGAGGGGGCCAGGATTTGATCATTTGCACACTTGGACATGTCATTGAGTCTCATGCAATATTATTGTGCCATTGGGTGATGCTAGTGAAGGGAAATAATACCTACTAGCCCCACCATGTGCTCCTAGTGTCTTTTCCTCGTCATCTTATGTGGCACACATGTGTATTAGTCACCCTTATGCTGTGCGCCATCCCCCCTAGGGCATCTTATTCATGTGCGCCCTCCTCTTTAGTGAGTGATCCATGCCATATTGTACCAGATCATCTTAGCCATTGATTATATTGTTGTATCTTTTGATCTCAACCATTAGTTTTCAAAAGTGGTTTAGGGTTTTGGTCTCCCTCATCCTATTTAAGGAAGAGACTGCCCTATTGTAAAGGCACCTTTTGGGATCTGGAAAACTTGGAATAAAATACTATTTTGCAGATCTACTTCTTGGATTTGATTGGGATGCTCTTGTACATGATTATACATCTTTTGCTTTAGACATATTTGCTTGTAACAAGTGATTTTGGCAGCTACAGAGGGAGGCTGAATTGACTAGGGAAAGGAGTGCGACTGCTTGAAGGGAAGATTGTTGGGTTTCTCACATCCCCCTTGGGAAAGACGTTTTCATCTTGAAGGGAGTTTTTTAATTGTGCTTTGTCCATTGATTTGCTTCTTTAGATATGCCATGCTTAGATCTCATTTATCTGTGGATCAAATCTAACTTATGGTAGTTTGTTTTACAGGTTGAGTGGGACGTTTTTCCTCCTAGGGCTTGGATGTTTTTGCTTGGAATCACTTGGATCTAGATTGGAATTGTAACTAAATGCAAGGATCGTCTATGTGCAAGGTAGCAACAAGATTTTGAGGTAAGATCTACAAGGTACGTATCCATTTCGCTTGTCTTCTATCCTACTGGTCATTAAAACCCTTAAAATCAAAACCCTTGTATTTTTATTTTTTAGATCTATGGATATCTGGCAATCACTTGGGAATAATAATTAAAACCCACCTTAATAATCATCTTAACTATCCCGATCTAAAGTTTGGTGGACATTCAACTCCATTTTCTCCTAGATCTAAGGCACCGGGCCTTCTCCAAGGGAGGTCGCACTAGTTGGGTGAGTGGTCTTTTGCTAGATCCATAGATCCATGTCATAGCATACCCCCTAATTCCATTTCACTTTTATTTTGACCTCGTGGGCCCCATTTGGACCATTTTTCACTTTTTAAGGGTGGGCCCCACTTGGGTACTTTTTCTTGGCATTATATCTACCTAGATCTACTATTCCTAATCCATAAGTGACCTTATCTTACACTTGGTTGAACATTTGTCCTTGCCTTAAGCCTCTTCGACCAAGCCCTAACCATCTTGGGTCCATTTATCATCCTAGATCTAGATCTTGTTTCATCTTGGTCTCCTACTCTTTCATCATCACATTTCCCTAGGAGGTCTAGATTGGGTTCGCTAGGTTTCATTGGCTAAGCTAGGGTCTCCCCCTTGGTATTGATTATGCTTGATCTAAGTGAAGAATGCCTCGGTTAACATGACACCCATATTGCATTGGGAACCGTGGCATCTCTTGGGTCACCTCTTTAGTTTTCTACACCTATACTGTCCTGGATAGGATACCTTTAGAGACAACTACAAGTTGTGTGATAACATGACCATTTTCTCCATTTTTAATTCACGTTTCCCAAGGTAGTTAGATTTGATCATTTACCCTAGCACTTAAATCCTGGATTCGTTCTTAATCTTAAAGTCATTGTGTTCAATACATCTAAAATTGATTCTCATCTATCTTAAGCCTCCACAGTGACCTTATTCCTTAGATATAGGGTTCTTCAGCCCTCACCTTACGTACCCTATTTCCATAGCTTGATATGGTGATTAGGTTAGATCTCTCCCATTTGGAGCAGATCAGGGTATCCCCCTTTGCTATATGGGGCTTAGGTATCAAAAAGTGAAGAGTGCCTCGATTGGCGTGACAACCAAACCATTTTGGGAATCGAGGCCCTCTTGGGTCACCACTTTAGTTACATGAATCCTCTACCATCCTGAATAGGATCATCATTAAGGTGCAAATACAAGTTGTGTGATAACAATCCCCTACTAATAAACTACTTGCTAATAACACCTAAAACCGTTATAGTCCACATGTTAAAAACCCTTTTGGTCTCTAAGCTAATAATTATTATTGTCCCATAGAACTTGTGTTAATGACCCTTTAACATCTATGATCCTTGTCCTAACAACCTTCATGGCCAACATGCTTATAAACACTATTACCTTTATGGTCTATATGCTAATAAATCCTTAACTATTACGTTAATAATCCTTATGGTCAACATGTTAATAACATTTATGGATCCTATATTGGTCCCCACGTTGATGAACTTTATTAAGTTTACGGGTCCCTAAGCCAATGACCCCTATGGAATCATGTTATTAACACTCCCGGTCCTCGCGCTAATAATCATTATAATCCATATTAACCTTATTGTACTCGCATTGATAACATCTATTACTCCTATGGTCCATGTTTTAACATGCATGGGCCTCGTGTTAACGAACCCTATGATCCCTATGCTAATAACATTTTGGTCCCCTAGTAATTAACCCATTCTTGTCCATATGTTACTAACCCTTGTGTTCATTGTGTAAATAACCCTTATGAAGTCCTTGTGTTATTAACCAATTGAAGTTTCATGCTCTTTGTGTTAATTATTCCTATAATCTCTATGGTCAACGTGTTAATAATAAATGTAAGGGATATGGTTCTCGTGCTAATAATACCTATAAGGCATATACTCCTTGGGCTAATGATCCTGATGGACTTGTGCCAATAACCACTACGATCCATTCCCATAGGGTTGGATCCACTGGTGAGGAATGAGGAGTTTTTCATTGGTGGCCAAGGTTGAATCCCCATGAGGGTGTCCAACCTCTAACGTTGCCATGGGGCACCCATAATTATTGGTTGAACATGTGAGGCTTTCATTTCACTCCCCCCACATGCATAATGGATCAAATCCCACCCTCTTGTCATCCTTAAGACGGTACACTAAACGTTACAACTATGGCAATAATATTTAGGGGATACAGGTGCAAGGGGAACCATTTACGATCTCGATGGAAACCGAGAATTTGGGTTTGAATGGGGCTCAAATATAGCTTCAAAAAACATGGTAGAAGCACTTTCATTGTATCAAGGGCTCAAACTTATAGAAGTAAACCCTTTGAAAACAATTTGACTAGGATTATTGAAAGAGATGAGAGTAAATTATAACACTTCAAAAACATTGATTATTATCATGTCTTAAGGGAAAATAACATACATGTTAATGAGCTTTCTAACTCAACTTGATACCTTGGTTATGAAATCCTTAAAAAAATGGGTGGTTATCATCTAGCCTCATTCCCTAAAATACCATTATCAATGATCATCAAATCATATATTTGTGTGCCCTCCATGTTGTTAGAAAAATGCAAACAACAATAACAATAGAACATGAGAATTACGTGGAAACCTTTCTGAACACAAGTAAAACCATGGGGCAATGACAACTTTGATATTTTATTATTACTCAACAAAGTACCTACAATCCTTTCTTCTATCTCTCTTATATATCAATGTTGGGGGGTCACTCCCCTTTGCTCCGATTTTATACAATATAGATGAGGGTTTAAGAAGGAACTGGATTACCCACTAGAAGGGTTTAGAATTTTTTGCCTTTAGGGTTCCACCCTTGAACACCTGGAGAGATGGGGATCCCCCCCATGCGCCCGTCACATATGAATCACACATGGACCTAGTTAAGCACTCTACATCAAGAATATTGGAGATCTAGATATTGGATTCATCTCCTAACACATGTATCCTCAAGCATGGAAAGGCAGGGTAATATTAGCACAAGGAATAACGCAGGATCACCTCCCCATACTTTCAATCTAACATCACTGCAATCCATCATTTCAACCTCACATGTGAGACCTGTGGGATTTTAATGGAGCCATGTGAAATCATAGCTCCCTATATGGTGAATTCAATGATGATTTGGAGTTGTTATATATTGAATTGTTATGTTGTGAATTGTGTGTGGTAATGGAACGATTCTGCCAGTTTGAGCTAACCACTGATCAAGGTGTGGCAATGTTGGAGCTCATGGTTCGAGACAAACAACAGGGAAAACTGGGGCACAACGACATTATGAATTTGTTGATTCTGGAACTCCAATGGTTGAGGAGTAGTAACAAGATAGGGTCTCTAAGTAATGGAGTTGTCCCGCACAAGGCATCTCAAGTTTCAAGTTGGTTCTCCTTCTCAATAAAATTGAATCTCCATTTCTTGAATATTTTAGCTCTAATCTAGGTGGTGAATTGGGAGAATTGGTGTCAACCTCAACTCATAGTCACTTACAATTTGGAATTTGTGAATTAGAGTTGGGAGTGGGGGGAATTTATTTATCTTTGATAAAATTGAAATATAGAGGGACCTCCATAGGCATGAGGATCTCGTTAAATACATAAGAACATGTCTCATGTTTGTGCATGTTAAGGTCCATGAAAGTGACAAGGCCAATAAAACACAACATGAAATTATGATGAACACCATTCTTTAGTAAAGGGAGCAAATGTAGGCCATGGAGATATAATTCCTTTCCATCAAAACCTATCCTCTCAATTTGGACAAAGAGGTCTCTTCCTCAACCTCAAATATCAAAATGCCTAATGATAATTTTATTGGAGAACTAAAGGAAGAAGATACAATTAAGCATGAACACAAGCATGCTCAAGATGAGTATATGCAGCTTAAAGGAACTCATCCCATGAATATCATCCAGAAGGAAGCTCTCAGTGGAAGCTCTTAGATTCCACGTCGTTCCTTAATTTGACTAGATTTTATGTATTGCAAATTAAATTATGTATTTAGGAGCGAGACTACAAGTATGTTGGTTTGGCCCCTTTTTTTTAAAGTTCCTTTGAAGAAATTCATTTCTAGAAAATATTTTTACATTACTAAGCGAGAGTGAGGCTCCAACATTTTCTTACTACAAATTAGAACCACTTATATTTAAAAAAATCACTTTAAGCCATGTCCTCGCCATATGAGCACCTCTTATGGCGCTCATGTGAATGATCCATATAACCCTACAACCCCTATGGTCAATATGTATAACCCCTATGTCGCAACCATCATGTTAATAACCCCTATAACCCATATGCTCTATGTGTTATTCACCTTTATGGTCTTCATGTTTCTCTATGTGTTATTCACCTTTATGGTCTTCATGTTGCTCTATGTGTTATTCACCTTTATGGTCTTCATGTTAATAATGATTGTAAGACTTATAAGCCCTCTCAATTTTGTTGAAGAGCCCTTTGCCCTTTTTTTTTATATATTAAGTCTTCATGATAATAATGATTGTAAGCCTTATAAGCCCTCTCAATTTTGTTGAAGAGCCCTTTACCCTTTTTTTATATTAAGACAAGAATGATTTAGACACTTGCCTTGTCACTGGGGGACTAGGACATCTAATCGATATGTATAAATAAAGAAGATCATAATTAAACAAATAAATGTAATTTTTAGAGCACACGATTGATATGTATAAATAAATAAGATCATAAACACATAAATAAGATCATGTTTATGTTTATGTTTATGTATATATATATATATATATGTATAAGATCATAAACACATAAATAAGATAATGTTTATGTTTATATATATATATATATAATTATTATGTTAATATAGATATTGGGATGAGTTGATGCTATTGGAGAAGTTAAGGGTTATCAGGTCATTACGACAAGCTAAACTAAAATTAATATTCTTATCATTACTTTGAAGAGTGGCTTGCTTTCCTTGATTAATGAGGTTCTTCCCACAATAAATGTATGGTGTTCTTGATTGGGATGTTATGTTGTTATCATTCATTGAAGGATAATGTTTATGATTAACTATGTTATGTTACTATTAATCTATGATAGTGAAACAAGTTATTATATAAATGCTTAATTTCTATATTTGAAGACTATGATTATCTAAGTTGGAAACATTTATGGGGAATTTCATCAAATTTACACCCCTATCATAACATAAGGTAATTGTACCAATAGACATTGGACAAATTGTACTATCATGCTAACTTTAATAATAGTTATGGGGGGCAATCCCAACACAAGGAAAAACGTATAAGGTTTTCACCATGGAAAAAGTATACAGATAACAACCCTACCAATAAGATTTTTAACCCTAATTAAAACATATATCTTGACAACAATTTCAAGAATAACTTAGTGAATCAAGTGTATATCAACAATAAAACAATATCATATAACTAGCAGAGGTTGAAACTCTAACCCTAGGAGAAGAATCTCTACATACCTGATGGATGACTAGCTTTACCAGTTTTGCATGCATACCTTGTCCTCCTTCCACTACGAGCTCCTCTTTCCACAACAATAGTTGGGGGGGACAACTCTCCATCCAAACAACCCCCAACAAAAGCTAAGGCCCTTGATCCCTAAACAGTTAACACTATGCTAAATTAGATAATACCTTAACTCACTTTCTATATTTCTCTATGAATTTAAGTTTCACCCTCTCCTCTTCCTTATCCTCCCTCTTAATCGGTGCACATACAACATAAAAGCAACACAACAAGTAAGAGACTGCACTAAAACAATGAACTAGACTTGAGCCATGACCTCTTGGTCTTGCCCCCTTTTATTACTAAATTCCCATATTTCACTCAATTTATTAATTTTTCATGGGTGAAACACTTGTCACCCATGCACTTATATTGAATTACAAGTGCACATTTCCTTTTTAATTTTACATATTACTTTCCCTTTTTACTTTTATTATACTTTAGTAATCCCTAAAGTTGGGGTGTTACATACTTCTCCCCTTCAAGAAACTTCATCCCGATAATATGGATAATATGTAATATATATAGTTAGTATTATTGTGAAGACGAGAGATTTATACACATGGCCATCATGCATAAATATTTCACCTGCACTACAACATGCTTTTGATTAATTCCCTAAGTGTCTGATATGCACTCAATCATACAATTATGCATCAATCTCATTACACACTCAAGCATCAATTTAGACAATAAAGGAAAAAAAAGGTACACATTCGTGAAACTTCCTACTTCCTTACTTCCCCTCTCCTTGAGAATCATACCATCCACCACCTCCATAATCCTCCTCACCAACTTTGGATGGTCTCGCTCACCATGGCATGGGCCCTCTACTATAACTTGTTCATGGATCATACAATAGGCATAAGAAGTTCCCTAGGAAGTTACCATGGCATAGACACCCCCCAACTTTCAATAAATGTGCAGTCTCATCGAAATTTAACCAGAATCTATGCCTCATCGATATTAACCGACATCTGGTTATCGGTACCCCGATCCCGATAGTAGTATCATTATACCCTAGTAATATCGAAAGGCTAGCCTATAATCCCTTCGTATGCACCCTTAAGGCACCCGCCCCAAGCATCAGAAGACCTTATGCCACCCCCCGGTGAGGATACCTCCAGCCATGGAATTCCACTAGAAGAGATAAGAACCGTTGGCATAGAGTTAATTGTTGATTTTGTCCCCTAGGCCATAAGGTGTTTGTAACTTAGCCATTCCCATTCGTGGTTATGTCCCCCACGAAATCCTAGAATGACTAGCCTCTTGAGGATCTTTGAGTGGATCACTTGAAACAAACTTCTTCTCACTACAAGTGAAAAGTGATTAGTATCTATTTCCTCAAGATAATTAGATATCATGAAATCAATTATGAATCATAATTATGAATCATATGTGCTCACGAAGAATGTCTCATCACAAGTTAATATTTGCAATAGAATGCATCATAAGCCATAGTCATGGTAAAATATATGCTTCATAACCAAGTTTTAACTAAACATTTTACTGAATCCCATAGGCTATGTGATACCATCATAAAATAAAAAGTTGTGATACCATCATGAAATCATTAAGTATCATACTGAACTAACATGTCATGAAAAGCCATCATGAATTAACAACATACACACAATAAAGCACCACCTTGAATATCAACATTAACAATAACATCACAAGCTAAATGTCATCTATCACCGACGCTGTGATGAGCGCTTAAGTACCATATTGAGTATCAACATGAAATAGTAAGTATCAAACTGAGTTTCACATGTCATCCTCAAGAAATAAATAAGCATCATAACTAAGTATCATTTGCCATGAAATCATTATGCAATAAAACCATATGCAATCCCCTCATACCATTAGACAATATTATATCATCATATGTGGGATGGGACCATGTACTAATAACCTTGTTTTGTAAGACAAATGAGATTACATGTTTTCCTAAATTAACATCTTAAGGACAATCCTAATATTAGAAAGTAACTAACATTCCATTTCAATTTTCTTTCTTATAAGTAATTTAAGTATATTTCAAAACTGTTTATTAAATTTTCCTTTTACTTTTTCTCAAATCAAGAGAGACTTTTGTAAATCAAAATAAGTTTATCTTTTCTTAAAAAACAAAATACTTTAAAATTCCTTGAAACATTGTTATCATAAATATAGTAACATATATAGTTTATTACTTTTATATTATAATTGAAAATGGACAGACCAATTGTGTAACTAAAAGCCTAGTTCAAATGATTAAGTTTCTTGAATTGAATTGCTTATTTATTGGGTTTGTAGAATAGATAAGAGGCCAAAAAGCACGGGGTTATGATTTTGATTAATTGCAGACACTACAATGTGACTTACAGTTTTCACACCTTCATCATAGTTCACATACTTTAGAAATCAAATTATAGAACTTTAAAGGAAATAAACTATGGTATAAGTTGGGAATGTGGAGTTGGTGAGCAACTACCTAGAGTGAGAAACTTGTAATCCGATCTTTGGTTCTATATTGAGATCATGTGTTTGAATGTAAGCTATAATAATTATATTTAATGAATAAATCTTTAAAAATTAATTACCTATTCATATGTACATTATTCATATGTACATGTAAATAAAAAATGACATAATCTTAATACAAGATATAAAGAAAAAAACATGTAAATAAAAAATGACATAATCCTAATACAAGATATAAAGAAAAAAACATGTAAATAAATAATGAGATAATCCTAATAAAAGATATAAAAAAAATAAATATGTAATAAATAGATATTATAAATATACTTAAATCACATTTTAAAAATCCACAAATAAAATAATTAATATAAATATTAAATTAATTATATTGATAGGTATTTAGATATTACCTAAGATTTTGGACTTTCTTGAGTGGATCAATTAATTAGTTTAATGTTTATGTTAGTTTAATGTTTATATTATTAAAGCTCAGTCATATTTATAGAGAACATAATAGATTGGCTGATTTCTTCTCTAAAGAAGCTTTGAAAAGTATTGAAGGGATACTTTTTTAGGCTAAATTTTGGGAGGATAAAATTTCAGATGGGGAGAGCTATCCACTCTTTGCTTTAGCCTAATATACTCGATGATCATCTTTCAGCTTGATCCAACACAAAGTATAATACTTACAAAATGTAATACTTTTTGATTCTAATTAAAATAGTAAAAGTAATTTTTTTTCCACTCATAAAAAAGTTTACGTTTAAACAAAAATAACTATAAACAAAAGTAAAGATAAAAAATAATAAATATTCCACTCCGATGTGTGATTGGAAAAAGGTATTAATTAAATTTTATATATAAAAGCAAAACAAAAATTAAGTGCCACGGAAAATAAATTAATGGTAATGTATATAGGAAGATACATGGAACAACTGCGAGAGCCATGGCATTACAGTCAAAATATTGAGAGAATGACTGAGATTCATTCGAGGGTTTTGAAGGGCTTGAATCCTATCGAAGAAAATTCGGCTTCCTCCATCGAGGCCTTTCATTCGAATCCCTCCATGCAAAATATTTTGAGATTCAATAAAAAAAAAAAGGCGAATCCCTCCATGCAAAATATTTTGAGATTCAATAAAAAAAGGGAGATAACTGGAATAGGTGTGTATATACATAATTAGAACGAGAATTACCGGAAGAAGATCGCCACGGTTGACGGATATGGTAAGACTTGTTAAATCCAAATTGTCACAGGTTTGTAAAGCCTTACATGTTAGAAGATATACGCATGTAAGAAGATATACGTGCATCAGTGCATCAAATTCATGTAGCGTTTACCAAAGCCCTATTATAATTTTATAATCTAATTGACATGAGAATTTAACAGTGAACAAAATTCTATTGTTTTTAAAATAATTATATTTATAGATGTTTATATTTTAGAATTTGAAGTAATTTAAAGTTTATATTTTTATTAGATTGTAAGAAGATGAGAAAAATATATTGAAAAAAGATTGATTTTACAGTAGTTATTTTGTAACTTATGTATGGATAGTTGTTAATTAATGCAATATGGATAACTCTTAGTTAATAGTAGTTGATGCATAGATAACTCTTAACTCATACACCAAAACAAATAACAGATAAACTTATTTGTGACATTAACATATAGCCTATCTACTGTATTGATCACAAATTAAATAACTATACTAAAATTACAGTATATACCTTAATTTTAACCTTTATAGAAATGCATTTACGTTATTTTTATTGCCTGCTTACCTCATCTGATGGGTATGAGAAAACCTGATAAAGGGCCCTGATCCGCAAAGACTTTTGTGGCCCGCTTTCTGATGGCGGGCAACCTTGGCCATCTCCTCGCTCCTCTACTTGAGTTGTCTCCGCCTTCACCTCTGTTGCATCGACATCGGTAGTTGCCATATCCTCAAACCTAAAATAAAAGCCTGCTTGCAAATGGAGGAGGTTATTGATTCAAAATTGCTTCAACTCCAAAACTAGAACGTCATGACCGTTCATTTCAAATGAAGAGAGAGAGAGCCTGTAACAAATATTCCTCAGCTTTCAATCCATTAACTGGTTACGTTATCACTTTTAATTCTCTTTTTGTGTCCAACATAGATGCTCAAGCCTTCCAAAGGAAGAGATGGAGAAAATGGAAACGAAGCGGCCCTGCAGCTGCGAGCTGGACGTTATGCATTCTATGTGAAGCTTAGAAACTAAGGACAAGTGTAATCAGGGAGGACAAACAAATGGCAGTGGCAACATTTCCAACCACAATTGATAGATGAACTGTTACCACGATTTAAACGGTCCTCTGCTGAGATTTTTCCAGATCAAAGATACCTAAGACGTAATTATTTTCATGACCATAACCCACTACAGCTTTAAATCATAGTAGTATAATTCTACTAGGAATATGTATGAAAACAAAAATCATAGTAGTATAATTCTACTAGGAATATGTATGAAAACAAAATTATTACGGATGAAATAACAAAGTAAATTATTTATGGATTAAAAAAATTTATTTTTAAAATTTAAATATTTTTAAAAATATACCTAAACCATTCAAAATTTTCATGTAATATTTATTCTTATTAAAAATTACTATTTTGAACAAATTTTAAATCAATGTTATAGTGATATGATGTGCCATGAATTCACATACCAAATTTCAATTGTTTTTTGATATTTAGAAAATACACTTAGAAAATATTTAAACAAATTTTAGGTTTCATGATTTTTAAGAACATATCACACAAATAATTCACATACCAAATTCTTATTGTTTTCTATATATTTAGGAAAATGGTCATATTAAATATAAGTATAGAAAATGATATTTTTATTGGCAATGAGCTCAAAATGAATATTAGATTTCCAATAAATAGGCATGAAGTTCATAGTCTAGCTTGCATGAGAGAGAAGGGCTCGGGCACCAATGAAAAATCCCAACCCATGTGTGAGAGAAGGACGTCGATCCCATCCAATGTTGAGAGAGGAGAGAGTCCACGTCTTGTGTTGGCATGAGAGATAAGGGCCTCAGGGTGCTAGTTTCGGTAGGGAATTGAATTGTCAAGCTCTGTGGTTATGATTGGTCATTTTAGAGCCAATATTTAATTGTATATTTCGTACTGCACTGAATATATGATAAATTTGAATTGCTTCTGAATTTACTTCAAGGAAAGATCAATACACCGAATTATGCCACTATACTTTAAATACACAAGTGAAAATCAAAGTGATATCTGGATTCACTTTTCCCTCCCCCCATTCCTCTATCATATAGCTCTTAGCAAGTAACACCACAATGAAATGATAACACACTTAGTAATGCATTGTAACCCATAATAACACATCAAAATAACACAACATAACATGATTGGTGGTGGATTTGAGGACAACCATCTCCTTCAATTGAAAAGGAAACCATTCCCACCACGCTTCCACCACCAGTTCACTTTACAATCATATCAACATAACACCCATGGGATAGTCGCACTAACGAGGTTAATTTTTTTATATTTTATAGTTGTAAAAGAGTGCACCAATACTAGTTAGGTAATTGATTATCTGCAACTTGTGTATTATCTCCAGTGTCCACAGTGATTTTTTTTTTGCTATCTGCATTTGAATACAAATCAATGTCTTCACAATTTGATGAAAATTTTCCATGCCACCGTTGTTTTATGGGAAAAAATCCTAACCCACACTGCATACTGACATCATTTACAAAACATAGTGCCTACATGGGCATACAACTCAACAAAATTCAAACATAAATGCCTGTTGGTCTAAGTCTCAGCTAGGCTTACAAACACATAACAAATATTTCAAAAACATGTTCAACTGATAACCTAAACTTGTTTGTGCCTTTTCCATCCTTTTCCATCTTCGTTGACGCCAAACTTTATACCAAGAATACATTGGCTTTTCCATCTTCACTTTCTTCTTCAGCTTCATTGTTTTCTTTAATTCCTCAAATCTATTATCATCAGCTTCAGCTGCAAATTAACCTTCTTCAATTTGCTTATCATCATTAAAATTCTCAATGTCCTTCATGCCAAGAACTACAATCCAAATCTTTTTCTCCAAATACTGTAATGTGGGCATACAAAGATCCCACAAGCTGTCTTTGACTTCACCAACATTAATCTATTCAATGTCATTTTGTAAACACGTTAACTGATAATAATGCCTGATTTCTTTAGGGCTCCATGACGCGAAGATATTTTCAACTGATTCTTCAACCAGTTCATCTTCGGTGCAATTTTCTTCATTCAAATCAAACTCATCTTTTACAATATCATCTTCAACAACTTCTTCGTCATCTTCAACTAGCTGCTCACCTGCACACTCAGACATTTTGTTAGAATTATATAAAGTATCATAATGAGAACCATATTGGTTCTTTTCATTTTTCTCTTCTTTGAGAGTTGTCTCTATCTCGCCATTCAAATATGCCTCTGCTGATGCAATGAGGCTATCAACATTATCATCATACATTGGCTCCTTAAGCCATTCTTCCAAAAATTTCAATTCCGCATCAAAAACATTATCCCTTTCTTTATTTTCTGCATCATCATGGATTCCTTCGAATTTCACTTTAACTATTTTAATTGGTGCAACTTCTGTGCATTTTGCAACAATATTGTCAAATTATTCAACAAAATTAAAATCATCGGTATTTTCAAAAACTTTACAATTCCATGTCTGACACACAGGTTCAAGCACTTTGACACAATTTTCTTCATCTTTCTCGGCTTCTGTTGTTGCTTCAAATACTGCTACTAAGGTAGTTTCCTCACTACAGACTGCTTCATTGACAATTGTTTCAATGTTATCACCATCAATATATATTTTTGGATTCACCAAAGAACAAACTACAAAATTGGCAATTACTTCATCTTTTATATTTGGCTTACAAGCAAAGACTTCATCCTTTTCTTGCTTTGCGTCTGCAGGTTCTATTTCAGCATCTTCAAATTCTGCTGCTACTACATGAGATACAACAACCTCATCTTCTTCTTTAGCTTCAACATCATTTTAATCCACTAATATATCAACACAATAGTGGGATTCACCAATATCTTGATTATCTTCTGTTGCTTCTGTAGACTTTTTTGCTGATTAGTTGATCCAAATCTTGGGGGCTGAGACCCGAAAGGCTTAAATGCCGAGATAGGAGGAGATTAAACATGCAAATTGTTATCAATTGATCCATAAATGAGATCAAAGGTGAGGCTCAGAGAGCCTCACCTCCCATAGCAACAACTTAAATGGATTAACCAAGAAAAAACTCACAAAATTACAACAATAATAAGTCCCAATGTAGGATGCCAAAAATCATTGAATGCTTTATTGAGAAGGCATAAAGCCTTTATATAACATTATTACAATATGCCTTGGGGCCAAACCATGGGCCAAAACCATGGACTACCAAATACCATGGATGGGTGCAGTCTAAACTGTAGGCTTCTAGAATCGCTTGGAAGATTCCAAAACCATGGATGGGAGAGGGCGGCCTCTCCATTTAATGCTTTTATGATGTATGGGATAGGGTAGCCTCTCCATTTAATGTTTTTATGACTTATACATCCGAATTTAGACCATATGCCCCCTAAAATTCAGATCATTCCTCCTCCCTTAGAAAATGATGGTCCCCATCATTTCACCCATGCTAAAAGGAGACCCATGATGACAATGTGCCAATTGCTAATGAAGAGAAGGGTTTTGTGTGGTTGATCCATAACCATGGTGGCAATGGCAAGGTTGTTTCCAATGAAGAGAAGAGTTTTGTGTGGTTGACTCATAACCGTGGGTTTTGTGTGGCTGACCCATAACTGTGGGCAATTACAATGAGTAAATATTACAATAGGATTTAATAAATCCCCAAATTAGAAAAATCATGATTTTGGGGGGCCATTGATGCGTCCTAGTTGCAGATCCGTTCATAAATTTTGTTGCAGGTGATGAAATTCAATTCCGCCAAAGAGCCATTTGAGATATCGAAAATAAATTTCCATCCATATAGCATACTTTCTTTGTGGTGGCCCAGGGAGTGAGAAAATATTTGCTAAAGCTCAAGGGACGTGTGTGCACTGTTTTGCAGACATATGTTTCTTCAATCGACAATATTTCTCAAACTAGGAAGCCAAATGAAAAACCGCGAAATGCCCATTTTATCTGATGGAAAGAAATTTCCAATGAGCTATGGTAGATACTCTGAAATGTTCTGTGGAGTATGTGGCACCGATTTAAAGTTGTTGTATGTGCGGCCGTATTGTGTACAAACATGTGCTACTTCAAACAAGCATATCTCACAAACGAGAAAATGAAATGAAATTATGTGAAATACCCATTTGAGATTATGGAATAATATTTCAAATGAGCTATGGTATACTCTCTGAAAAATCCTGTAGAGGAAAAAACATCCCTATAAAGTTTGCTGAATGTGAGAATGCCAAGTGTAGAGGGCCAAGGGTTTGTAGAACAACATGGGCTGTTGTAGAGGTTGTGGAACCTCCGTGGGTAGCATGGACACCCTTGAATATTATTGAAAATGTTGCAGACCAATGGATGTAGTGAATCCATGTATGGTTCTCTTTGTAATGGTGAACGAAGATCCGAGGGTAGAAAATGCCTGTAGTGCCTATGGACCAACTGTGATGCTTACAGTGTATGGCCCAACAAATGGATTTTGATAGTACCAAAAGCTGGTGATTGATGCAAATATTTGAACTTGCAATCAGCTTCGAACCCTTGTTCTGATGGAGAGTGTACCTGCTCTGATACCACTGATCTAGATCTTAGGGGCTGAGACTTGGAAGACTTAAATGCCGAGAGAGGAGGAGATTGAACATGAAAATTGTTATCAATTGATCCACAAACGAGATCAGAGGTGAGGATCAGAGAGCCTCACCTCTCGGAACAACAACTTAAATGGATTAACCAATAAAATTCTCACAAAATTACATAGAATAATGAGTCCCAATGTAGGATGCCATAAATCATTGAATGCTTTATTGAGAAGGCATAAAGCCTTTATATAACATTATTACAATGTTCCCAGGGGCCATACCATGGGCTACCAAATCCCATGGATGGGTGTATTCTAAACTGTGGGCTTCTAGAATCGCTTGGAAGATTCCAAAACCATGGATGGGAGAGGGTGGCCTCTCCATTTAATGCTTTTATGACTTATACATCCAAATTTAAACCATATGCCCCCTCAAATTTGGATCATTAGTAAAAAACCGTGACACATCCATGTCTCTCCCCCTTACATTAAACACTCTCTTCAAACTTTCTCAAGCTTCTTTAGTCGTATTTGCTTCAACAATTACATGAAAAATATTATCATCCAGATCTTGCTGGATGAAACAAAGAGCTGTTGCATCCTTTGCAACATCATAGAGCTCATCATATCTATTTGCTACTCAATTTTCCAAACCATTATGATGAAGAAACAACTGCATTTGAGAAAACCATATTTCGTAATCTTTACCAACAAAATGAGGTGGAAAATCCAAAACAACAGTATCTGAATAGTTTTCGATTTCGTGATTTATTGACTCGTCAAATTTAGCTGAAATTATACCATATATTTTGGAAAAATACTCTACCTCTTCCCTTCTATCCATTCTTCTAATCTGCTTCGGTCTTCTTTGATAACCCTGATTTCTCCTTTTCAATTCTGCAGACTATCAGTACACAGACTTTCAACTCTTCAACAAACTAAATAAAATGAAAGAGCTTAACCAACTTTGAAAATTTGAAAGGGAAAAACCTGCAACTACAGCTGCCGCAACCACATAAGCCAGAAACTAGAGCTACTGCTCAACCATCCTCTCAACTTCTCAGTTTACAGACATAGAATGCAACTACCCGAGAGATACCCTAAAAATTGACCGCATACATAATTCAATTATTCCAACGACTCTCTCAGGTGGGTTCACTTCATATCCTGATGAACTCTTCAAATCATAGGAAATACAGCACGAAGACTTGGTCTCCTCCAGGCACTTTTGGACAAGGGAGATCGCAACAACACAAATTTCAAGTTTAATGACAGGCGGAACAGAGCTATGACTCTAAAAAATAAAATAACATATACACACAGAGGTAAACTCACACAACTAAATGTGACATTCTTTCTTCCTGAATAAATTCAACAACTCTTGCTTCTTTGTGCACTGAGCTTCAACTCTTTCTTCACAATGGAATCTCTTTCCTTTTTTCACCCACTCAAACTCTAATTTGAGGGTTCTTCTTCAACCACAACTACCACGGTCCACCACCCTTCTATCAATGACCGAAGGTATACTAACTTCTAGAAAAGCATAGGATTCAATATTTTCTCCAAGCCAAATGTGGCTTTCTCTCTATCTTCCATGTATAGGTTTCTTTTATGCAGCGTGCGCAGGATCCTCTTCTGAGCTTGCTCTAGTTCTACCACAAGATTCTATTCTTCACACGGTCTTCTCTTCTCTTTCACACAAACTAAAATAGCACCACAATTCCTTCCACACAATACTCCCTTCTTGGAGGTGGCCTTTGGCTTAGATTCCAACTCACGGGATTCTTGGATCTGATACTAATTAATTATTGGTCAGGGGAAGGAGCATGGAGTATTTTCAACAGAGTGCATAAATCAGAAAATATAGGAGACCGAAACAAAACTGACAACCCCCAATTCTTAATTTTCATTCATTCTAAAACATATTTACATACTAATGATACCATATGGAAATATCTATATCTCGAAGTATCTATGCAGTTGGCTTCTTCAAGAAGCTACCCAACAATAACTTGCATTTACTATGTCAGCTAATACAGTGTATCACTTCATGTGACTTCACATGTTTTGGGTTATGAAGAAGGTGATGTGGTTGTTGGAATTAATTTCCAATATTTTTGAGCACAAACTTTGAACGAAATGACACGATCTCTAGAGGACGCACAAAATGATATTAAGATTAGTGTCATCAAATTGACATGCAAAGGTAAAGATGCATTTTGTAGTGAAGGGGATTAATCACTACAAGGGTGTCAAGGGTATTCTATAATTACCATCTAAGACACTCCACATAGGCACAACCTCAAACAAATTTTAATTTCGAATAGATTTCTTCTGAAACATCACCAAGATTCCTCCATTAGGATAAAACTTGATATATGACATACGATGGTGTCCATCATCTTGGAAGAAGTTGTTCTATGATCATATAAGATTTGTGTTTGATCTTCTGTATTTGCATTGTGTCGGAGTTTAAACACGATCGTGTTTAAACTCTGACACAGTGCAAATCCAGAAGATCAAATACAATGTTGATACATTGTGAAAATACTCATGCTCATAATCATAGAAGCTTTCAAATATGTTTTGAAAACATAAATTTCATCTCTGATATATGGTGTAAAACTATCATCATTTTTTTGTCAAGTTCTACATGCATCAACGAGTTATGGGAAGATTGCAGTAAGAGGGCATCACCAATTCCCACTAATATTCTAAAAAAATACCTAAAAGAAATGAATGAAGCATGTTGTAATGAATACCACAATAGTAATCTTCGTGCTTCACAAAAGGCAATCATGAACTATAATATCTATTGCTTTACTCTACCATAATAGTGGTGTGGCCTAGGAAATGCCCTTTCTCTTCAACAAGAGATAAGGGTTCAAATCCCAACATGAATGGTAATATTTTATTTGTTTATAGATCAAATAGTGAATGTGGCCCTTAAGTCCCTTGAGTAGTTAACCTATGCCCTGATACCAAATGTAACGACCCTACCAATAAAAGTTTTAGCCCTAGTTAAAATAGACTTATTGAGAGAAATTTGAAGAAGAACTTAGTGCATCAAGTGTATATCATCAATCAAATAATATCATATAACTAGCATAAATTCAAACTCTAACCCTTGGAGAAGAATCTCTACTTACTTGATGGATGAAAAACTTTACCAGTTTTGAATAGAGACATTGTCTTGTACTTACTTGATGGATGACGAACTTTACCAGTTTTGCATGCAATCATTGTCATCCTTCTGCTACCAGATCCTCTTTCCACAAAAACATTGGGGGACAACTCTCCACCCAACCAACCCTTCAGCAAGAGGTGAGGCCACCGATTCCTCAACAATTAACACTGAGGCCACCGAGCCCTCAACAATTAACACTATGCCAAAGAAGGTAATACCTTAACTCTTTTCTCTATTTCTCTATGAATTTGATTTCCACCCTCTCCTCCTCCTTATCCTCTCTCTTAACAGGTGCAAACACAACAAAAAGCCAACACAAAAAGCAAGAAACCGCACTCAAAAAATCAACCAGATTTGAGCCCTTACCTCTTGGTCTTCCCCCGTTTTATTACTATATTCCCATATTTTATTCATTTTCTTAATTATGCATTGGTGAAACACTTGTCACCTATGCACTTAAATTAAATTACAAGCACACATTTCCTTTTTATTTTTAAATATCACTTGCCCTTTTTATCATTGTTATATTTATAGTAACCCCTAATGTCAGGGTATCACAATACATCATGAAAATGGTTACCCATTGTTAAGTAGGAAAAATATCAAAGCATAATAACAAAAGAATATGATAAGATTAAGACCACACAAAGAATTGGGGAAGGAACAAATATCGACACTCATAACAATTAGCACCTCCCTATGATCAATATGAACAATCACATAGGAGAATAATAGAGTGGACATGATGGAAAGAACCAATAATGAGATCTATGTGAATCTAACAAATAAGTGGGTCATACTTAAAGGAACATTAAGAGGAATAATATTGTCATGGTATCGATATGTGAGAAACAGAAAATACATGGGAAGATGTGATTGAAAAGTTCATGGACATATAGTCTTATCCAAATGAAAAACCCTCAACATTTGTGTAGTTAAGAGAAATAAAACATATGACATATCATAAGCATAAATGATAGATTGGTTCATCATAAGGCTGCTAGATACCATCATAGCACATGCAAAGACAAATAATCCAAAACAATATGTAGATGAAGTACAAGTAATAATATATATGGAGGGATAATTACTTACATACAAAAGACAAAAGAAAAGAAAAAAGAGGAAAAAGAACAGAGGATGCAAAAATTGGAAGTTGAGTTCAATAAGGTAAAGGAGACAAAAATACATGTACCTAAGGTAAAACATGATCAAATAACTAGGGATATAAAGAAGATGGAGAACTGCATAAGTTGAATGAATTCAATTTTTAGAAAACTCAAAACAAATATGAACATTTATTAGACAATTGAAATCAACAAGGACCTTTTATACCAATATACTCATAAGGATACAGTAGAATACCATCCAGGAATCATGGATTTGAACCACAACATAATCAATATATATTCATGGCATAGATACAAAATTATAACCCTAATGTGTGAACCCTATCAAGAGGAAAATAGTTTGTAAATTGTATGCATGTGGGTTGTGGGGCCAAACAACAATCAATCACATTTATTCAAGACCAAATGTAATATCTTGGTAATATTGTGCTCCATCTAAGTATGGCAGTATACACTGTCCAATACTACTAGGGTATCTCCAGGAAAATAATTGCAATGTAATACAAATAGTAAAAAGTCATAACCAAAAGGTTCTTTGAATGCAAGTAAAACAAGACCCGAAGGATAGAATATGAGTTATCCGATGAAGAGGAATGACACAATTAGGAGAATGACATAAATTGTGAGCTCCAAAAATATATGAGAAGAACCTATCATAGCAATCAATAGATCAAAAAATGAAGGGAAAGGTTTTAAGTCCATAAGGGGAAAAAGTTGTAGAAACACCAAACACCTTAATAATACAAAAATCCAAGAAATGATGGATCAAATACAAGCAATATTGCCAAATAAAGTTGAAGATTTCTTTTAATGCCTATTGAATGCCAATGAATAAGAGGACAATTATGAAAAGTTTCAACTACCTAAAATAAGTTCATTTTAGCGAAGAGTTACAAATTTAGGAATACATGTACCCATTGATGTAGTAGATCTTGGAGAAGAAGTGAACATAATATGCTTGGTGTTTTGGGAGGAGATGGGAAGACTATCTTTAAAATCAGGTAATATCTTTATCAAAGCAGCAAATCATATAAATTTAGGAAACCCGAGAACAATGTAACTCTATACTTATAACATTAAGAAATGGGCCACATTTGAAGTATTATAACTACCGAAAGAAGCTTATAAGATACTATTTTGAAGGCATTGTGTTCATGTGACAAGGGGAACTATATGCTTCAATAAGGGATCCCCATTCTTCACGAAGGGTAGAAGGAAAATCATTGTTCCTTTAGAAAAAATAAATAAAGTAGTAGAAGCATAAACATATGTCACAAATAGAGATGAGTCATCGGGGCCACATCCCAATACAAATAATTTATACACAATGCAAAAAGGGGAAAATGAAAACTCAATGAGTATGTCGCCTTACACATGGAAGTATCATGCGAAGAAGAGTTTGATAAGGTTCTTCAAGGCATGGGCACATGAAAACCATGAAATTTACCCAGGGTATATCATAAACATATTCAGGACCGAAGCAACAAACATGAACATGATAAGGATATACGAGGATGGGAGTCACTCATTAAAACATCTATAAAAGTTTGAAGAAAGTAGGAAATCTTCGTCAAAAGAAGAAAACATGATGAATTTTCCAAATATGCATGTAAAGATACCTTCCAGTGGTGGATGGCACATTTTAAATCACATTGTGATGTAACATAGGAAAATATGAAGACTCTCTTTTTATGCAGGTTCCATAAGATAAATGGAGAAAAGTCTTGTGGATGTTATGACATTATAAGCCTAAAACACTTAACGAGGGCGATACAAGTAAAACAAAAGCAAATCTATGATTGTGGACCACGGAGGAAATATCAATGCACATTCTATGATGATTCATTGATGGTTTAACAACATATTGTATTGAAACCAAGAAAATATAAAGGAAACATGTGATTGGAATACAATATGGCAGAAATTCCAAGAGGATCTAGAAAAAAGGGCAACACATGAAAACTTTAGCTTGCAATAAATACCAACAAGAACACATAAGTTTGAAAATAAAATAATACACAAAGAAATGAAAGATTGATTTTGATATATTAGTAGACACTAAATACCAACCTGTTCCATAACAATACATAAATGAATATTTTCAAGCAAGGAACTAAATGCAGAACCAACATACATGCAAAATATAAATGTAGTAGGGAATGAGAAGAAAAAGGTAACCGTAGTAAGAGAAGAGCAATGCCCGAGATATTTGGAAAAAAAATTGTTGAAATAAAAAAACAATAACAAATGCAATAACTCTATTACAGACTTCGCATATATGTTTGCCTATAATAATCATGTCCTTGAGGGCATACCGATAGAACTCAAGATTGAACTGCAACAAGATGCAAAACAAGTAAGACAAAGAGCCTGGAAAATAAACCATAAGTATAAAGTAAAATTACAAGAAGAATTGAAGAAGTTACTGTATGCAAGAGTGATATCACCCATCATAACAACCGTTTTTTGATAAACTCAAAATATGTAGGTTTCATAAAATTGAATTAGGTGACTATTAAAGACCCCTTTCCAACACCTTTTATAAAAGAAATATTAAAAGTAGTGGCAAGTAAGGGAAATCATTCATTCTTAGATGGATGGTTGCTTAAGATACAATCAAGGCCCCATAAATCGTTTTTTGATAAACTCAAAATATGTAGGTTTCATAAAATTGAATTAGGTGACTATTAAAGACCCCTTTCCAACACCTTATTAAAGACCCCTTTCCAACACCTTTTATAAAAGAAATATTAAAAGTAGTGGCAAGTAAGGGAAATCATTCATTCTTAGATGGATGGTTGCTTAAGATACAATCAAGGCCCCATAAGAGAAAAATACCAACCACTCATTGCCTTCGTAGCTAAGCGGGAGTATTCGTAGCTAAGCGGGAGTATGTGCATACAAAAGAATGCATTGCTTGGGTATCAATTGAATATCTAAATAATCACGTGTAAGAGTAAATTCAAGAAAACATGTCATTAAATAAAAAAAAATGATGTTAATTTCTACAACCTTTAGGGACACATAGTCCAAAAGAAGGAATAACAATAGATACAAACAAGGTAAATGTAGTGATATATATATATAGAACTACGTATAAATTCATCCAAACTCAAGTCTTTTTAACCACATGCAAGGTATTATAAAAATATTATAAAATAACCTACTATTGACAAACGAAACAGCATTCCAATGGACAAAAGAATGTTAGCAAGGGTTTGAAGCACTTAAATATGACATAATCAATGCAGCCATAATAAACTTCCTTGATTGAAACACAATTTTTGATGTGCATATGGGTGCACTAGGGATAACCATCGGAGAATCCTCACATAATAAGGAGAAACATATATGGACTACTTATAATATACTATGCAAGCGGTAAACTTTCAAAAACATAATAATTACACCACCATAGAAAGAGAAGGTATAGGTATGATACATGCCTTAAATAACTTTATACTTTATCTCCTACCAAATAAGTTCAATATTTAGCAAATAAGTTCAATTTTTACATAAAATATATTGTGAGAAACATCTTTACATAATAAGGAGAAACATATATTGACTTTAACAACATAATAACTAGTAATTGCCTCAAAGGGTGCAAAGGAATGTTGATAGAAAAAATAAAAAATAAATGGAAAGCTAAGTAAATGTGATGAAACGAGAAAAAAGAGAATAGTGAAATAGATGTCATTGAAATGTCATTAAGAGAATACTAAAGTAGCTGAAATTGGGTGGTTCACTTCATGCTTACATTCTAGGATAAATGTTTGACTATCAAAGAATAAATGGAAAACCTTTTGCTCAAATCAAGAAATGACAAAATGATGATGTCATGTAGTTGGATCACTTATCAGAAGGATGTCATAGTGATAGCTTGTTCACTATTGGATCAACAAGATCTTAGGGAATTGAAGATCATATCATAAGAGTAGGAAGGGATTTTTGGGAGTAGTTCTAGAGTTTAAATCTCACTTGTGTTCCAATTATGGAGAGGTGAACAAGTAGCATGTGTCGCAAAGTTGGATCACCCATCAAGAGGATGTCATAGTGAATTCTTATTCACTATTGGATGAACAAGAGAGCAAATGACCAAGTTGAGTGGGATTATTTTAGACGTTAGATAAGATTTAACAATAAAAATCCCACTCACTATAAACTTGTGCATGAATTAATTATTCATGATGGAAGTGACATCTTAAGAGCTTCAAAAGATAAAAGTGGTGCTTGTCCTTGGGCTAAAGTAACAAAGCATCACAAGAGCACCAATTGGGATTGTATATCAACTCTCACATGCATGGATTGGCTAGCATTTGCATTCCTTCTAATGTTGTAATGCATGACATCGTTGTGAAGTTCAAGGCTTGACGTTCAATGTTAGCAATGGAAATGGTTGACCTTATGGATATTCAATGCCCAAGCCATGTTGAGGGGGATTTGTTTCTTGTTACTTTGATTTATGGGTGTCATTGGTATTTGATCTGGTTGAGATTGGTCTCATCGAGGCGCAATGTAATTATCAAGTGCCACGACAACCTAGGATTTTAACATAGGAGGGTTAGATCGATGTGTGTATACAATTTGCATCACCACTTTGAGTGCACCATTTACTAATCTTGAATGGACACATAGCAATATTTGTTTAAAAGGTGGAATTTAAAACTAAGAGATGATTGATTCTAAATAAAATAGAGTTGTTGATTATAAATTATAGAATTTTTATAATTAAACCTAAGTTATTGATTATATACAATCTCTTCAACTATTAATTATAAATAATAATTATATAATTTTTAGAATTAAATTTAAACTCTATAGTATATATTATATCTTCAATTAAAAACTTAAAGTATATATTATCTCTTTAATTTTATTAATATTATTTATTATCAACTAGTGTGATGAGTATAATATCCTTTTATTTTATCAATATTATCCATAGTCAATTAATATGAGTAATTTTCCAATATATTCTTATAAATACCAAATGCATTAACAAATTACACGTGTTTTTCAATTTCGGAATAAATAGTTATATATGAACAATTTATAAAGAAAAAAACATTTCTTCATATCAATATAAAAAATATTCAGAAAAAAACAGAGTAGTATTTCAAATGATTGAGTAGCACAAGTCAAATAATGCAAAATAACAAATTGGGGAATTCCACATATCGATGTTCAAATCTCAACGAGTTTGACATCCTTGGCCAAGTTTCAAATCTCACATAGTTTCACATATCAATATTGAGTTTTACATGCTTTGTCAAATTTTATATCTTCATGTCAAGATTGAGGTTTCAAATCTTAATGAGGAAATTTGTGATTGTTCAAATCTCAAGGAGTTTCACATGTTAAGCTTCAGATCTCATGGACATAATTTCTAAATATCTGAATACAGTACATCACATAACATAAATATGAATATATGAAAAACAGGGATGAAGCACATAACAATACAATACAACTCTGCATACTATGGTTAGAATTGTCAATAACCGAAAATGAACTTTCCCAAAACTTCTTCAATTGCTATTTTCAAGAGACCCTCTACTAAAATTGGTTATCCACTCGTTTATATGAGCCCAGAGCGTAAAGGCAAAGAAAAAATGAAACACCAATTCAAGATTTATGTAGCCAAAGGTGCCTGTAATTCAAGGCATGCATTCCGAACCGATATGATGCAAAAATCATTAACACGAGCTTCAAAATTGAAGTCGAAAAGAATTTTGTTGGATTTCACGTCACGATGAAGTATGGGAAACCGACAATGATTGTGAAGATACCAAAATCCTTCTGCAGCTTGTATTGCAAGTTTGTATATGGTATTCCAATCTAGATGGCTGCCATTGTTTCCATGAAGCAATTTAGAACCATATTTGTGTGGTCAATTGAAGTTATGTTGTATATGAATTCCAAGAGATTAAAAGTTAGAACCAATCAGATTTCCCTCCTGAAATTGAACGAGGATGAGACCCAAAAGAGTCACAACTAACCTTTCTTGTAAGAGGTTGTTTTTTACGGTGACAACTCTTTTGAAACAACAGGAAAACAATCACTACCACAAGTAGAGCCTCCGCAACTAAATGGCCTGCAATATAGCATGAAGAAACCAAACTAGGACTTGGTAGACACTACATTGTGTGTATAAAGGGAAACATATGGATATTAGCACTGCCACGTTATTTAAGTACTGGCATTGATGTTAGTAAAATCACTCATGGAATGATGAAAAATCTAATGATGATGGGTACTTTGTTGAAGACCACTTTCATTCATTTAATATGGTTTTGAATTCCATGACAACACACAGGGGTAGAAGAAGGTATACCAAACCTCAGGGGTTTGATTTTTTTTTAATTTAAATTCAATGTCACACTGTAGAGTGGGAGGTTCACACGAAAAACAAAACCACCAAAATATTTTCCAAATACAATAATTATCCGGTAAATACACGTATTGATGTTGAACTTTACCATCAAAATGAACTCCATAGACAACTATTGCAGCAAATGGGGCATCCAATGCCCGAATCAGACGAATCATTAAATCCATTATACCTATCTGTAATCCGCTGCTCATCTTATCTAATAAGTCCAAGTACAAAACCTTAAGTTATTGTCCTGATGTCATTACTGAGTAAAGGCCATGTGAAAGCTTGATGTCCCTGCCTACTTTTCAAAAGGAACAACATGATACTTATATTGACATAAATATAACATCAAAATCAAGTTAACATCAATTATTCATAAATATAACCTTGAAATGAATAACATGGATTATTCAAAAAATCAAAACATAAGCAGTCTTTGCTTTGACTATTTTTAAAATTTAATTTTCCTTTACATTCTATTCTTGTTTTTGAAATAATTTATACTTTCCAAAAGTGCACATTCATTAATAAACACTAGTAACAAATATTGGAAAATAGAGTACATTATACAATTGTAACGTACCCTCCCATGGTCCCATTGCAAGGAAGGGAACATGATGCCAATATTTGGGCTTTTACATAAACTCAGCCCATTCATTAGATTCATACACACAAGTTTAAGAGTGTGCAGATGCAAATTTAGCAAATATGCACAACGGAATTAAAACTCATCCACACATATATCATATGCATACAACATATCAAAAATAGTCATCAATTTAAACATTGCAGAAGTAAATACATAGACATAAAAACATTTATCTTCGTTGTATAATTGTCCCAAGCAACTAGCTATGTTGCTACAACGTTCCACCCAACCATAGGCCAGTTGTGTTCATCAAGTCTCTCAAACCAACTGCCACCCCCCGAGCTGGGCATTATTCTTACAAGGAAAAGGGGACATTCAAGCTCATTCACAGCCAATTAACCATTTCATCCGAGCCAAGCCAGTCCACAGTTGGGTTTATCAGGCTACATCTGAACCTTGGATGCTTGCACTCAAGCTCAAGCCAAACCAATGAATACCCATACCCATACCCCAACATACTCTTTACACACACAAAAAAACATAGTCATTGGGCATGGATACACACGTTTTAACAATGGGATTTACAAACAAGATGGCCATGGGATTTCCCCAAATTGTTTCCAGCCAAAAATAGATTGTGGGATGGGGAAAGACATTCACAGGGAGGAAAATGAATTCTCTCCCAACCAACTAAGCATTCAACAGCCATAACGGTCTCTATGGAACCCAAATTCGATTCCCCTTCTTCCCCACTAGTATACAACACAAAAACGCCCTTCTCCCAACTGAGAATGAAGGAAAACACATAATTTCGATGAGAAAAACGCCTAGCCAGCTCCCAACTTGTGAGAGAGACAAATTGGTTGATGGATAATGGCTTGGGGAGAAATTCATGGCTCTTTTCTTGCCAAGGAATCCAAACACGATTTTCCATGCAGGGTGGCCTGCCCATACTCGAATTTGGACCACCATACTTCCCATTCCCCAAGGCATTAAGTACCTCAACCAACTCTTGGGAGAATGAATGATTGGGTACAAAAGTCAATATGGGTAGTTGAGGGTTTGATGGGTTATCTTATTGACATTTGGCTTGACCTCATTGGCTCCAAGGGTTTGAATATTTCCCTCCCAATTCCTTGTAAAATCATGCCCCCATCTCTTGTTGCATTGCATAGCTAGTTGTGGGTATTTTATTAAAATGCATATTTACATGATGTTTGAAATTCCAATGTGCCTGGCTAGCACGCGAACCATATGCATCGATAAATCGATGGCGGGGCCTTGGCCTTGAGCTCCTAACCATGATTAAATAACGATATTTACATCATTTACAATTTTAATTCAATAGGGTCAAGATGGGGACGTTACAACAATCCTCTTAGATCAAATACGAAGCCATAAGTGTTCTCGTGTAAGAAATAGAGTCAAAACTAAATAAATAATTTCGGCTGATTATATTGGATTTAGGGAAGAATGAACCCCAATAAATCTTGAAAAATTCATGCAATCTAGTTGATAAACTAACCCAACTAGATAGATTCTTCCAAAATGTAGCAATCATAGAAAATGTATACGACGCCAATGTTAATGAGGCGATGGCCCTGTAAACTCATTTTTGTCTAGCATTAACAAACAAAAGATCAACCTGATGCATATGAAATTACAAAAGAATTAATATTAAATATTCAGTAGGTGAGTTTTTAATAAGACTGCTTTTCAAGAGTTTCTATAGATATCCAGTGCCTGTGGAAATGTCTATCATGTATATAGCAATTTTGGATGGTCGTCCAATCTCAACAAATTACGAGTTCATTATAATTTTCACCATATCCTCTACAATTACAGAACTACTAAGTAAAGAAGTAACACACCTTGTAAAGAGTATGAAAACACTTCTAAGAGAAGACAAAAAAATGTTGTAAGCATTTGATTACATAAATAAGGACATGTCTTTCTTTATTTCAAATCCTTGAAAATCCCAAGTGTTAACTCAATCAGTTGAACCATCTGCCCAAGGCATGTTGTTGATGGGGAAGGCATAAATCACAGATTCAATTCCAGTTTAGTCCCTTAGAATTACCAACCACAATTGTGGCAGATGGTTGAGATACCCTCCATCTAGATATTATGAGGAAGAGGGTGAAATCCTTGTTCCACAAGGATTTCCTTGGGAAAAATAAAATAAAATTTCAAATTGTTGAAAAAAAATCAGATGTGCTTGAAATTACATACATTGAACTTAAAATAACATTCAGATTAGTGACAATTAAACTAGTATCATATTCAATCTACGTCAGTTTGAATTTAGCATCAAATTCAATTAAGCATCACACACAATTATTACTAGAGTTCAATATAAGATATTCAATCATATGATTGCCCTTAAGATTGCGAAAGTTAACTTCTAAATCCAACACCTATGTATAAAAGAGAAAAGGAATGAAAACAAGTGCAATTTGTATCTCATTATAGTCATCCTTGTATGTCTGTTGAAGTACAAATAGAAAGTCATCCATCTTAGCCCCAAATTGTTTCAAGAGTTAGGTCTGCAACTAGGTTATGTATCCCTTACAGTGCTTGATATATCCAACGTTAAGGTGTAATTGTAGTCTGTGAGTGCAATGATGTTGAACAACATACCAAATGAGTGTGCCATAATATACAAAACAATTGTCACATACCCAAGTTCTAGACATTTTATGTTATTGAGAAAACATCATGCTTTATTTTTATTGTAAAGTTTTATGACAATTGACCAAGTGGGGTCATGGATTACTGTAATTAATTATTCTAAATATTTTATTATTAATAAATAAAAGTGGAGACAAATATCCAAAGGAGACTATTGAATGAGTGTTCACTGACCCACTAGGGGGAATGGACTGTGGTGGAGAGCAAATTGACACTTGGCAGCATCCTCAACTCACTTCTAACTGTTGCAGGGGGAAACTTCCCTACTTTTGTGGTCATGTTCCCCAAGAAAGTGGAGTAGAGCAGGTGGCTCATTTACTGAAATAAACCGACCAAAAGACCTAGGCATGCTATTTATCTAACCATCAAATTCAGCAGGAGGCTGTTCATTCTTACCTTGTGATAATTTCTGAGCACAAGAGATTTGATGAGGGGAAAGTTAGAAGTGATTGAGTGAATTAAGTCTGCATTCTGAACTAGTGCAGCCACATTGCTGAGTTCAATATTGCTAAAGGAAGAAACTGCTATTGCTAAGTGCTACTGCTGAGTTGCAAGGGAATTTATTCCATTATTCCACACAGCATCTTCATCCTAGTGGTTCAGTGAATAGGCTCAGGGGTCCTAAGGCAAGTAGCTTGGTTGTCTTCAGGAGTTGGTTGGGTGGAACGGGCTCCTTTGGCTATTTGTTTCTTCTTCTACAATTCCAGGTTCATATTGTGTTATCTTCTTTACTTCTGTTATATTAGTAAATTAAATAGGAATGAAATTGTTATCTACTTTCCCATTTAATCTAAGAGATTCTGCTTGAGTTAATGATTATTTTATTTCTGTAAATTGTACTGATGAAATAAAATGTAGTATGAATGATGTAGTTAAAAAAGATAGAATGACTGATTATAAAATCACTTTTTTGCATTTTTCCACACACTGTAACAGTGCCGTACTCTAGTGCAGAAAAGGTTAATTAAAGTAGATCAGAATGATCACATGCATTTGATAAATTTAAATGATTGTTGTATAAACAGAGTTATCGCATTTCAGTTCCGCATCATTGTTTTAATTTAAAATAGATCATTTAGAATTGTAAATAGAATTTACATTTGTTTCTAAATACTTTACTATTTATGCTTATTAATAAACCCTATCTCTTGTTACAAACAACAATAGTATCGAAAGAATCTTCTGTCCAAACAATAAGAAGAATAGTCTTTTAAAAAGAAACAGACACTTTATAACTGGATTATTTTTGGTTTAACAACACTACATATATTTCATGAACAGGATTCTCGTATCGTTTCTATCTATCAAAGAAAATGGTCTATGATAGACTGAATATCATACTAGTAGCAACATTAGAACAACCCTCACAAACAAATCCAATAAATACAATTATTACAATAGACAGATAGTATTTCACGCTCTAGTATTTTCTTCTAAAGAGCACATTTATCATTTCATTGTAGTATTGTATGGGCAAGTACAATCCTCAAATACGATTGCAGGTTTTAAACCAAGTCTTCATTTCAATAGAGCTTTAGTACTCATAAATTTAAAAGAAATGTATTATAAATATTATCACAATAAACAAATACGATATATTACATAGATATGTTATAGTTCATATTTCATATTTCTTTCGTAAAACATTTCAGATTGAAAACAAAGTATCAATATTACAACAGTTCAATATTTTACTGCATTAACAAAATATTTCCCTTATAAATATTAGAATCCCAAACACAACGTTCTCGATACAATCCTTTTGTTTTTCCAAGCTCAACGACAAATGCATTACAACAGTTAGGAAATCATTGGAAGTTCAAACAAACCCTAGACCTTAAATAGGAAAATGTAGTCAAACATAGCAGGGTTTGAAGACCCAGAGTTACGACAATTTTCCATTTTTTGCAAAGTATCACATTTTCATTATTGGGCCATGCCCTAAACTTTTGCAGAAAATAGAACTTTTAGTTCAAAATCAGCCGAATAAATTAATGATATTAATCCAAACCCTGAACCTCAACGAAATAAACACTGTAAACAATGGCTGAGACAGTAAAGAAACATTGAGCTACAGCTCAAGGAGCAAGGCTCCTAAATATATTTCGCTTCACAAGCGATAACGACGGTTATAACAATCATCTGCACGACTGTATCAACATTTTGAACCCTGACAAAGACTAAACAAAACAAAACCTTTTTTGTGTAACTGTCGGCAAAACCCCTTGGAGGTTAACCTTGAGGCTTACCCGGATAGCTAGTATCCTTGCTTGCAGACGAGTGCCATTACCATGAAGAGTGGAGCCTGCCAACAACAATGCAATACGCAGGGGTTAAAACATGTTATACAAAATCATTATCGAAACTACATTTCTAACAAGTATTAACAGAAAACGAAGAGAGTTCTGGTACATCAATTGAGTAGGTTAGCTTGCGTCGTTTTTACTCTAGATGAACAGTAGATATCCGGAGCATTACTCCAAAAGTTCCCTGTTGAGTAGAACCAGAATTTTTGCACTCAGTTTCCGAAAGAGAGTAACTCAAAACTAATCAAATGCTTAAATGCTCACAACATTTTCCATCAGGGTTTCTCATAAACTGGTGTTTTCCAAATATTCCAAATTTCCAAACAAAACCTACATTGTTAGGTCACGATATCAAACCCGAGCACATCACAACACGGAATTCCACTCTGCACATTCTTTTATCCCTACAAACATTTTTACAGTCAGCTCAAAACGGCATGGAAACCCTGGAGAGCCGAAGCAAGAGTGCAAGTTACGAACCCTAGGGACTCGGAGAGCCTGTCAGCCTCCCTCCCCACTCTCTCCCAAACAAATGAATGCTACTAGCTTGAAACCGACGATATGGTGAAGTGGGGATTTTCCAAAACCCAAGAAATTACAAGATCAACGATCAGGATGCAGCCACCGAGACAATTAGGTATACATTCACCTAATGCATTTAAAACCTCATTTAAAACTTAATCACCATTGTCGAGATTGTTGTCGGCACAGAGTTTCCATCCATACATTTCGTTACCACATCAGGCCCAGCTCGACGTTACTCATATATTCAAGAGTAGTATCAACACCACAACCCCTATGTGAACATGTGAAACTAGCCACGAAGGCAGCCACCAGGTAATCCACTATGAAGGTATTTATGAAAGCGTTAATTGCACCACCTTTGAAACAAGTGCCTGCCAACGCACACTTCAAGAGTTGATACTTCACTCATCAACGTGTTTGTTAAGTATAGTCCATTTTAGGAAGGATCACATAGTTTCCAAACCTTAGCAATAGCACCTGTATGATATTCTACGCATACATTACAAATCCATGGGTTATGTATAGTTACGTTGCATATAGGGTTAAGGAAATAGATCGCAAGTATAAAGTTTGCATTAGATTTATACATATTATTTCCATTCAAAGTTTATGTATATTTGCATTCCTTTTATGGTAGATAATTATAATAACAAAACTATATTGCTAGATTTAGGTATTGGGACTTGATCCTTGAAATAGTGTAGTATGACAAGGTTTTCACTATAGTCAATGGTGAAGAACATGAAGTTGTAAACTGTGCAAAATTCCCCTTAGCAATAGTATGATATATATATATATATATATATATATATATATATATATTAATACCCAAAACTATTAGTATTAATCCTGGAGATTCTTTATAATGAAGACAAGTAGAATATCGAATTAAAGTACTTGGGAAGAAATTATGAGCAGATAACTCTTTGCATAACAAAACCAGTATTGTGCTGTAGGATAATTGAAAAACATACAAGTAAGATGCTAGTAGAATTCTTGGACATACCTGTTCTCTACATTGGTATTCAAGAGCATTAGCTAGCGATAGCTAAGTAAGCCTCAGGGAAAATCAAGGACCCCTTCAGTACAACAAAATGATCATTTTAGTTACTAGAATCAAAATACATAACTTAGAAAGTAAGGGATGATGTGTCCTTGACAAATAAAGTACATAATACTAGCAACCTTATTAATGTAACTTTACGATGTTTTCTAATTCGACGCAATCTGAGGGTTGCGATAATTCAGGGTTTAATGTTTAGCTGCTGTAACATTGTTTTAGGATGCTTAAGTAATCTAAACAACAGATTAGGAAAGTTGTTATCATTAAGTTAATTGATCAGAGTTTATCATGTTGAGGTTATCATTTAATATTTCCGCATCGTAAACACAACAGTTTATGCTACTACAATAGTTTTAAATTTTAGTGATTTTTTTTGGGTTGTTACATGTGGTATTAGAGCGCAAGTTCAAATACTAGGCCTGAAGTGGCTCATGTGCGCAAATGAAAATCTATAACAGAATTACAAATTACTGATTTAATTTATTTTGTTTTCAGTTTCAGCATTTTAAAATTTGAGTCTGGAGGTATGGAAGGACCAACAGAGTCGGCTTACGACAGGTCCCTTAATAATGAACAAAATAATAATGAACAAGGACACATTAATCCCGAAAGCATATTTGTTGAATTGAATGATAATTCATCTGAATTATTAAGGACTGTAAAAGATTTAAAAGTTGAGATAAAGATAGTTAAAGAAGAAAATGAACGAATTTTGAAAGCTCAAGAGGAGCTGAATCATATCCTGCTGAATAATATTCATAAAAATTACCAAGATAACGAAACAACAAATAATGTTGAGTCTGAAACAATGTCCTATCAACGTAAGGGTAAAAAGATAAAATTAATTGATTATGACAGCAGTTCATATTCCGAATCTGATGAAAGGGCACACCGGAAAAAGCATAGGTTCTCTAGTGATAGTAGTGACAGTGACTGATACACTAAGAAAAATAAGTACATGCCCTATGAAGAAATTTATGGTGAGTTTAAAAAGATCAAACCTCCAACCTTCAATGGAGAAACAGAAAAGAGTGAGACAACTGAATAATGGCTGTCCGGAATGAATAAGTATTTCCAAATTTATAATTACTCAAGTCACCTAGAAACTAAAATGGAAATTTATAATTTAACTTGAAAGGCAGACATATGGTGGCAAGATCTGAAAAGAGTTAAAGGTTTAAAGGAGAAAAGTGTAAATTGGAGTAATTTCAAGAAGTACTTTAAAAGGAAATTTTTGTCAGAACAGTATTATGAGGAACAAGCTAAGGAATTTTATGAGTTAAAGCTAGGCTCCATGGATATGAGAGAGTTGTGCAACAAGTTTATGAGTTTATTAAGGTATGTACCTTATTTTGTTGAAGAAAATCCCAAAGTTCAAAGGTTTCTAAGCTGTTTGCTCTCTCACATAAATGATAGAATTGAATATGATAATCCTCGAACTCTTGAAGAGGCCATGAGAAAGGGGAACATCTGTTTTGAACAGAATAAGAGAAGAGAGGGCATACCAAGTTGGAAAGCAAAGAGGCCTAACAACTTTGAGCAAAGGAAGAACCAGTTTTCTTTTAATCGTAATTTTCGTAATAATAATTCACGTAATTATTCTAACAGGAAGTTTTCAGGAAATAATGCAGCAATTAATACACAGTCAAAATTTACAGCTGCAAAGAACAGTGATTCACCTAAAAACTTTGTTAAAGGTAGTGAACAGAAAGAACCTGTTAAGTGTTGGGAATGTCAGGGACTTCACTATGCATCAAACTGTCCACTTCGAAAGAAAGCTGTCAACAACATACACACTTTGCAAGAGGATGCTACTGTTGATGATTTAGCAAGGGAGATGCCCAGAATAAATGTAGCTTTGGAGAACAGGAAAGCAGATCATCAAACTTCCATGGTTGAGGTGGAAGGTATGTTAAAAGATAAACTTGTCTCTATTTTGATTGACCCATGGGCAAGTCTTAGCTATATTTCACCTGATTTAGTTAAATGTTTCAATCTGAAAGTGGATAAGTTTGATAAATCTTGGTTGGTTCAATTAGCTACTGGCACAAAAAGAAAGGTGACTGATTTTGTAAAAGAATGTGAATTGTTGATGAATCAGTTTAAGACTCATGTTAAACTAAATGTGTTGCCTTTAGGTTCTTATGAAATTCTGATTGGAATGCACTGGTTAGAGAAGCATAGAGTTGTATTAAATTGTTTTGAAAAGACTTTTACCTGTTTAAATGATGCATTTGAAACTGTCACGGTAAAAGGGATTCCTAGAAAGATATCTGTTAGGCAAATTTCTGCTTTACAAGTTAAGAAAGCTTTTCGAAAGGGGTGTAAGTTGTTTGCTGTAAATGTAATTAATAATGAATAGTCCACTAATGAAGATAAGTTAAAGCTTGAAGACATACCCATTCTTAAGGAATTTTCAGATGTATTCCTGGAAGAAATTCCAGGACTACCTCCGAAAAGGGAACTCGATTTCACAATTGAGTTAGTACCAAGAGCGGTACCAAACTTAATGGCTCCTTACCGAATGAATATTCTGGAGCTAAATGAAATTAAGTCACAACTTATAGAATTGATTGATAAACAATATATAAGACCCAACGCGTCTCCATGGGGAGCACCTGTAATTTTTGTTAAAAAGAAAGGTGGAACTATGCATTTATGCATAGATTACCGTCAACTTAATAAGATGACTATAAAGAACAGATATCCTTTGCCCCGCATTGACGATCTGTTTGATCAACTGCGCGGTGCAACGATATTCTCTAAAATTGATTTAAGGTCGGGGTATCATCAAGTTAGGATTAAAGATGAGGACATCTTTAAGACTGCATTCAGAACTCGCTATGGACACTACGAGTTCGTGGTTATGCCTTTCGGGTTGACCAACGCACCAGCAGCCTTCATGTGTTTAATGAACAACGTATTACATAAGTACTTGGATAAATTTGTTGTGGTTTTTATTGATGATATTCTAATTTATTCTAAGACGAAAGAGGAACATGACGAACATCTAAAAATAATATTACAAGTGTTAAGGGAACACCAACTGTACGCTAAGTTCAGCAAATGTGATTTTTATAAAGATAAAATACAGTACTTAGGGCATGTAATATCCAAGGATGGAATTGCAGTAGACCCAGACAAGATAAAAGCAATTAATGAATGGCCTGCCCGGAAGATGTAATAGGTATACGATCTTTTATGGGAATCACAGGTTACTATCGTAAGTTTATCGAAGGATTTTCTAGGATAGAAAATCCTATAACATCTTTACAAAAGAAAGGTAAGAAGTTTGTATGGGATAAAAAATGTGAAGAAAGCTTTAAGAAACTAAAAGAGTTATTAACAACAACACCTATATTAAAAATCGCTGATCCTAACAAGGATTTCATTGTATGCACAGATGCATGTAATGACGGACTTGGTGGGGTCTTAACACAAGAAGTTCATGCAATTGCATATGAGTCTCGGAAGTTAAAGATTCATGAGAAGAACTATGCAACTTATGACCTAGAGTTAGCTGCTGTAATACATGCATTAAAAATTTGGCGACATCATTTAATTGGAAGAAAATTTATCTTAATGATTGATAATAAAGGGTTAAAATACTTATTGGATCAACCGAATATGAACTCAAGGCAAGCTAGGTGGCTAGCTTTCCTTAGTGAGTACAATTTCGAGATTCAACACATTAAGGGAAAGGAAAATAAGGTTGCTGATGCATTAAGAAGAAATAAGGTTACGACAATTTTCCATTTTTTGCAAAGTATCACATTTTCATTATTAGGCCATGCCCTAAACTTTTGCAGAAAATAGAGCTTTTAGTTCAAAATCAATCGAATAAATTCATGATATTAATCCAAACCTTGAACCTCAGCGAAATAAATGTTAGATTTTCAGAATTTACTTCAATATGATCTAGGATCTTAACTGAGAGAGCAACATGTACAACATATCTACAGCATATCAATCATGGAGACAATAATGCAAGCACACAAGAGACACAAAGATTTACTTGGGGAAAACCATAAAGGTGAAAAACCCCAATAACTTCCTCAGAGATAGATAGAGCAATGATACAACCAACCAATAGAGATAGCCATAACCTAGAAGCAATTCTCCTCCTCCATAAGTGCGCCTCTCCTCCTTGAGAGCATGTGTGAGAAGTGAGTGAGTAAATAGAGTGCCTCCCGCACTCTATTTATACTTGACTTGACTTGCCTTTTTTTTTTACCTAACTCATGTAGGCTCGAACTTTACCACATAACATAATGCTGAGTGGGCCGACCCCCAATAGGGTGGTCTAATAACCCTTTGACCCACATGGCCGACCCCCAATAGGGTGGTCTAATAACCCTTTGACCCACATGACTTATACAGGGCCGACCCCAAATAAGGTGGTCTAATAACCCATCAAGTATAAGTTACGACACTTACAATATAAATGACGACACTTCCTTATAGAGGAATAATACCATCTCTATAGGAATACAATATACATATATGTGAAATACATTCCGAAGTTACATATACATCAACACTCCCTCTTAACTAGGAAGGTATTTCTCAGCACAGTTCTTCTAGCACAAGTCATCTTCTCTGGATCATCGTCACTGGATAATCGTCATCGAGTCATCATCATCGTCACTGCTGCTGCTATCTCAATCAATCTCTGAATCTACTCGTCATAGGAAGTTCTACAGAGCCAGTCCTTTTTCATACTGGATGTAGGTCCACCACCTGTAGGTCTTCATCATCACTGGCCATACTGTGGAATCCTCAGGACTTATTACGTGCGTCACAAAACCTGGCTGCAGCATCCCAGGCTATTACGAGCACACAGCTCTACCTGTAGGATCTCCCAGGAGCACATTACATGTGACCCATCACAAAACCTGGCTAAAGCATCCCAGGCTGTTATGAGCACGCGGCTCTACCTGTCGGATCTCCCAGGAGCACATTACATGTGATCTCACCACAAAACCTGGCTGAAGCATCCCAGGCTGTTACAAGCACACAGCTCTACCTGTCGGATCTCCCAGGAGCACATTACATGTGGTCCACCACAAAACCTGGCTGAAGCATCTGAGGCCTTTTTCATCCTGTCCAGATCTCCCAGGAGCAAATTACATGTGGCCATGGCAAAACCTGGCTGAAGCATCTGAGGCCTTTTTCATCCTGTCCAGATCTCCCAGGAGCAAATTACATGCCATAGGACAAAACCTCGCAAGAGCATCTGCCAGATATCCCAGGGCATCGAATTACATGCCATAGGCAAAACCTCGAAAGACTATCTGCAGATCTCCCAGGGCACAAATTACATGTCCTCCCAAGCAAAACCTCGCAAGAGCATTTGCCAGATGTCCCAGGGCACCGAATTACATGCCATAGGCAAAACCTCGAAAGACCATCTGCAAATCTCCCAGGGCACAAATTACATGCTTTCCTGCACAACCTGATCCACGGCCATAAAGTATCATCTGATACTCATCAAACATCATCCTGATGTACACATGATCATCCTGATCATCATCACTGCAACATCCTGCTGCATGTCATCTGGAGAAGCTCGTCATCCACGATCATCCAAGTATCCACCTGATACATACATAGATACATGATCCACACAATGTATCCATCAACATACATGATCCACCTGATCATACAAAGATACATGATCCACACAATGTATCCATCAGCATACATGATCTACCTGATCATACAAAGATACATGATCCACACAATGTATCCATCAGCATACATGATCTACCTGATCATACAAGGATACATGATCCACACAATGTATCCATCAGCATCCATGATCTACCTGATCATACAAGGATACATGATCCACACAATGTATCCATCAGCATCCAACATGATGCGTTCATACAAAATACATACACATGATCCATCCGATCATATCCAGCATCCAACATGATGCATATACAAAATACATACACATGATCCAACCGATCATATCCAGCATCCAACATGATGCATATACATGCATATAATGATCCAACTGATCATATCCAGCATCCAACATGATGCATACACAAAATACATATAATGATCCAACTGATCATATCCAAGCAGAAACCAGAACATCCTCCTGATGTTCATCATTCAGCGCTTACATCCACAGCCATGTGAAGGATCCCCCTTCCAACATGCTTGGAATGGCTTCAGCAAATGTGTCCATCACTTCTTCCTTGAAGTGTCCTCGATCTGAAGAATGCCAAGCCTCTCTCTGAAGTACTCGAACTTCACTCTGGCTAGTGGCTTCGCCAACACATCTGCAATCTGCTCGTCCGTCACAACATATAGAAGCTTCACAGCTCCTCTCTACACCATATCCCTGATATAGTGATATTTGATCTCTATGTGTTTTAACCTGTCATGAAACACTGGCTTCTTGAACAGCTTCACACAACTCTGGTTATCACAGAAGATACCAGTAGCCTCAACGGGAGATCAAATAACTCAGACAGTAGCTTCCGTAGCCATACTGCCTCACAACTAGCTGAACATGCTGCAACATACTCTGCCTCAGCTGTACTCAGTGCTACGCAGGACTGCTTCCTGCTAAACCAAGAGATCACACCTGATCCCATATTGAAGCAACACCCAGATGTGCTCTTCCTATCTGCAGCACTGCCATCCCAATCTGAATCAACATAACCCTGCAGGTTAAACTTTTGATTCGCTTCATACTTGAGCCCATAATCCACTGTACCCTTCAGGTACCTCAGAACATGCTTTACAGCAACCAGGTGAACACTCCTCGGATCCGTCAGGAACTGGCTCAATGTGTTCACAACAAAGCAAATGTCTGGTCTCGTGTTCATCAGGTACATCAAGGACCCAATCATCTGACGATACATGGAGACATCAACTGGCTCAGATGAAGCATCACATAGAAGCTTCAGATTCGATGCCATAGGTGTGGCCATATCCCTGTAGTCCATCATCCCGAACCTCTTCAGGATCTCTACTACATACTTCCCTTGTCCAAGGAAGATTCCATATGCACTCTGCCACACCTCCATGCCAAAAACAAATAGTGCATCATCCCCAAGTTCTTCATCTCGAACTCGGTAGTAAGCTTCCGCTGCGTGTCGGCAATCAATCTATCTTCACCATACCAAGTTCTGCACATATATGATTTCCTATCATGTGTCTCAGAACCAAGTAGCTGCTCTACATACACTTCTTCTTCAACTACACCATTCAAGGAAGCTGTCTTGAATCCATCTGGTCTATCTTCTATTTCATCACTTTTATATTTCTCAATGCTGCCATCTGCAACATGCTTGATCTGATAGTTCCATTTGGAAGTCATAGCAAACTTCCCTTCATGTCTTGGGATTACATCCCAAACATCATTCTTCATGATCGACGGATCATGGCATTTCATTTCTTCATCCCAGATCCTGGGAACTTCAATATGTTCAATATCTTCAATAGATATCTTTGTTGCTGGAACAAATGTTGTAGTTCTTCTTTTGTAGGAGATGACATATGATCTTTCCTACACAACAAGTTAAATTTCATGATTAGAAAACATCTCATAGTTTTCAGAACAAATTCTTACACATAAAGAAATATGCCATACAGTCATGCAATTATCTTAGCCAATGCTTCAATACAACATTTATCCATATTCCGTAACTTTCTAGATGCCTTCCAATCTCTACCAGAACATTGTTAAGAGTGTGCACAACTCCCAACATGTCAGCAAAGAGGTTTCATTCTAGATAAGTAGCAATGGAATGTTGTACAGTGCCATAGGCCACTTACCCATGCATATTAGGAGTATACTGTTCATCAATGCAATTATTCTAATATGCATAATACACAACCTAATTCTAGGAACATCAGTATATACATTATTGAACAGTATTATTTAAGAAATGACAATTCAAATACTTATCTTTGTCTGTTCGTTGGGTGGACTCCCTCTGAGTCTTCGCTTCCTTGCAGGAGCTGCTAGAGTCCTAATTTGAAGTAGCTTCTTCTACACCTTTCTGTTGTGGGAGGTAGAGAGATGGTCAACTCCCTCTGAATATCTGCATCCTTTCATAAACCACTGGAGTGTACTCCCTCTTGATCTTTGCTTCCTGGATTACCTGTCCTTGAACTTACATTCATCCTTGGTTCCTATGCATGCTTATTAGTATCATGATTGTGTTATCCTTGTGATCTCATATAAAATCATACATTCATTAGTATACTATTAAAACACAATAATCTCAAGCATGTATAGTCATGATCATTTCAAACAGAAAATAATAAGCATTAGCATTCAAAGTTTATGTAGAATTCTTAAGGTTAGTCAAATCATAAGAAACATAACATGTCTAAACCTGTAATTACTCAAACCTATGACTCTTCAGGTTAGTTGAATCATCAATCAAGATAAGAGATATATTATGCATGAAACCTGTGATTATTCAAACCTATACCTTCATGATTCTTCTGGTTAGTCATATCATCAATTAAGGTAAGAAACATAATATGCATACAACCATGATTATTCAAACCTATGACTTCATGAATAATCATTATCAACAACAGTATAAGATCCTAACATAAGGTAGGATTCTAACTTGATATAGGAAAAACATACCTGGATTAGTATGCTAGCTATTTATGTCTAACATACTCACATGATGTCTTCTTGTTCTTCTTCAATGACTTGTGCTAGTAACCTGTATATCTCATAGGTTAACTATTACAAAACCAAGTTATACATACCTCGTAAATGGATCTTCTATGAGATCCATGACAATGGATGAATATTTGTCCTCATGTTATCATGATCATATGTTCTTGGACCAGAACATGATCTGTCTTTCTTGGTGTACCTTTCATGTTAGTAGACAACATAAACCTCATACAACACCATAATGCATTAGTACAATCATAAGTGTCAACACCCTAACCAATGAATATCTTCTATCATGCATTCATAATTTTGTTAAGGTGATACAACAAATCTAAAATCAAAATTGTACTAACCGTAATAACATGAAGACAAACATACCATAAACTTAATCATGGACAAATATCGAAACATACCTCGATGAGTCATACCTGTCGAGATCGCTTGTAATCTTCTTATGCAAGGCCTTATCCTCATCTCCCTCTGAGACAGGAACTTCTTCACTTATGCAGGTGATCAATCCATCTTCTTCTAGGATTAACCCAATCCACTTGATTTGCAAGAACTGGACCTTGAGCTGGATATGGGTTTGTCAGAGAAACCCCAAAAATTCAAACTTTGAATTTCAAACTTCTGACAGGATAGAAATATGTGCCTTGATGAGCTGATCAAGTTGGTATATTCAGAATTTGAAAACTGCAAAGTTTCACTCCTCAATTTTGCTTTTGAAACTTCTGGATTCACTGGACGTGACCCTGAACTGGGGTTTGATGAAGCCCACTCTTCTGCCCAATCAAAATGTTTGATCCAAAGCTCTAAGCTTCTATTTTTCTGAGGAGCTTCCAGCCGTGGTCATAGATTTCAAAAAATTCCCATTTTTACAGAAGCCCTAATTTTCCACTTTTCTGATCAAAGTCCCAAACTAGGGTCTAATCAAGCCCGACCTTCTGCCCAACCAAAAATTTTGATCTTGGTCTCTAAATTTCTATTTTGATGAGTAGCATCCAGCCGTGGTCTTCGATTACAAAAATTCCAACTTTCTCCAAAGCCCTAAATTCCGGAAGCCATGAATGAAGGTACCAAAAAATAATTCTGTTTTGACAGAAATATGTACCTGATTGTTTCTAGTGTAACTCCGAAATTTTTGATCCAAAGGGTCTGAAAAAGGTTTCCTGAGATAGCCTGACCTGTTATCTTTCCATCCTGACAGGTCTGACCTCAATTGGATTCTCTGAGAGAGAGATATGCCAAATGTCGCAACGTGACCTGTTTTGGGATAAAACAGTAGATCGAACTTGTACGGCGTGCCACGTGTCACTGTTTTAACTTCGGCCTCTGAAAAAGTTTCCTGAGATAGCTCGGCCTGTTACCTTTCCATCCTGACAGTTCTGACCTTAATTGGACTCTCTGAGAGAGAGTTATGCCAAATGTCGCAACATGACCTGTTTATGGGATAATACAGGAGAGCGAACTTGTACGGAGTGCCACGTGTCACTGGTTCAACTTAGGTCTCGGAAAACGTTTTCTGAGATAGTATAGACTGTGTACTACCTGTCACTTTTTACGAAATTTCATTTGGATCTTTCTAGCCCAAGATATGACCTTTTCCCAAGGTCACCTGATTTTGACTCAGATCTGGAAGAGGCAGAAACCCTATATTGTACAGATCATAAATCACAAAGTACAACGAATTAGAGGTTGTCCTTTGGACACAAGGTACCTGTAGATTTAATCTTCGTCCTGTAACAATTTTAGATCCGAAAACTTCGCCAAAACATATTTATAGCAAAAGTTCTACGATGACTGGTTTTTGCTATACCAAGCCCTAGCATCGTAAGTGCAACAAGTGTCATACATGCCATATCATGCCTTCTTTCAGGCTAGCTCTGATACCATGTTAGATTTTCAGAATTTACTTCAATATGATCTAGGATCTTAACTGAGAGAACAACATGTACAGCATATCTACAGCATATCAATCATGGAGACAATAATGCAAGCACACAAGAGACACAAAGATTTACTTGGGGAAAACCATAAAGGTGAAAAACCCCAATAACTTCCTCAGAGATAGATAGAGCAATGATACAACCAACCAATAGAGATAGCCATAACCTAGAATCAATTCTCCTCCTCCATAAGTGCGCCTCTCCTCCTTGAGAGCATGTGTGAGAAGTGAGTGAGTAAATAGAGTGCCTCCCGCACTCTATTTATACTTGACTTGACTTGCCTTTTTTTTTACCTAACTCATGTAGGCTCGAACTTTACCACATAACATAATGCTGAGTGGGCCGACCCCCAATAGGGTGGTCTAATAACCCTTTGACCCACATGGCCGACCCCCAATAGGGTGGTCTAATAACCCTTTGACCCACATGACTTATACAGGGCCGAACCCAAATAAGGTGGTCTAATAACCCATCAAGTATAAGTTACGACACTTACAATATAAATGACGACACTTCCTTATAGAGGAATAATACCATCTCTATAGGAATACAATATACATATATGTGAAATACATTCCGAAGTTACATATACATCAACAATAAACACTGTAAACAGTGGTTGAGATAGTAAAGAAACATTGAGCTACAGCTCAAGGAGCAATGCTCCTAAATATCTTTCGCTTCACAAGTGTTAACGACGGTTACAACAATCATCTACATGACTGTATCTACATTTTGAACCCTAACAGAGACTAAACAAATTAAAACCTTTTTTGTGTAACTGTTGGAAAAAATCCTTGGAGGTTAACCCTGAGGCTTACTCGGATAGCTAGTATCCTTGCTTGCAGACGAGTGCCATTACTGTGAAGAGTGGAGCCTGCCAACAACAATGCAATACACAGGGGTTAAAACATGTTATACAAAAGCATTATCGAAACTACATTTCTAACGAGTATTAACAGAAAATGAAGAGAGTTATGGTACATCACCTGAGTAGGTTAGCTTGCATCATTTTTACTCCAGACGAACAGTAGATACCCGGAGAATTACTCCAAAAGTTCCCCGTCGAGTAGAACTAGAACTGGTGCACTCAGTTTCCGAACGAGAGTAACTCAAAGCTAATCAAACGCTTAAATGCTCACAACATTTTCCATCAGGGTTTCTCATAAACTGGTGTTTTCCAAATTTTCCAAATTTCCAAACAAAACCTACATTGTTAGGTCACGATATCAAACCCGAGCACATCACAACCTGGAAGTACACTCTGCACATTCTTTTATCCCTACAAACATTTTTACAGTAGGCTCAAAACGCCATGGAAACTTTGGAGAGCCGAAGCAAGAGTGCAAGTTACGAACCCTGGGGACCCGGAGATCCTGTCGGCCTCCCTCCCCACTCTCTCCCAAACAAATGTATGCTACCAGCTTGAAACCGGAGATATGGTGAAGTGGGGATTTTCCAAAAACCAAGAAATTACAATATGAACGATCAGGATGCAGCCACCGAGACAATTAGGTATAGGTTCACCTAATGCATTTAAAACCTTATTTAAAACTTAATCACCACTGTCAAGATTGTTTCTAGCACAGAGTTTCCAGCCATACATTTCATTACCACGTCAGGCCCAACTCGATGTTACTCATATATTCAAGCGTAGTATCAACACCACAACCCCTATGTGGACACGTGAAACTAGCCACGAAGGCAGGCACTGGGTAATCCACTACGAATGTATTTATGAAAGCGTTAATTGCACCACCTTTGAAACAAGTGCCTACCAACACATACTTCAAGAGTTGATACTTCACTCATCAATGTGTTTGTTAAGTATAGTCCATTTTAGGAAGGATCATATAGTTTCCAAACCTTAGTAATAGCACTTGTATGATATTCTACGCATACATTACAAATCCATGGGTTACGTATAGTTACGTTGCATATAGGGTTAAGGAAATAGATCGTAAGTATAAAGTTTGCATTAGATTAATACATATTCTTTCCATTCAAAGTTTATGTATATTTGCATTCCTTTTATGGTAGATAATTCTAATAACAAAACTATATTTCTAGATTTAGGTATTGGGACTTGATGCTTGAAATAGTGTAGTATGACAAGGTTTTCACTATAGTCAATGGTGAAGAACATGAAGTTGTAAACTGTGCAAAAGTCCCCTTAGCAATAGTATGAAATTTATATATATATTAATACCCAAAACTATTAGTATTAATCCTGGAGATTCTTTATAATGAAGACAAGTAGAATATCGACTTAAAGTACCTGGGAAGAAATTCTGAGCAGATAACTCTTTGCATAACAAAACCAGGATTGTGCTGTAGGATAATTGAAAGACATACAAGTAAGCTGCTAGTAGAATTCTTGGACATACCTGTTCTCTGCATTGGTATTCAGGAGCGTTAGATAAGTAAGCCTCAGGGAAAATCGAGGACCCCTTCAGTACAACAAAATGATGATTTTAGTTACTAGAATCAAAATACATAACTTAGAAAGTAAGGGACGATGTGTCCTTGACAAATAAAGTACATAATACTAGCAACCTTATTAATGTAACTTTACTATGTTTTCTAATTCGACGCAATTTGAGGGTTGCGATAATTCAAGGCTTAATGTTTAGCTACTGTAACATTGTTTTAGGATGCTTAAGTAATCTAAACAGTAGATTAGGAAAGTTGTTATCATTAATTTAATTGATCAGAGTTTAGCATGTTGAGGTTATCATTTAATATTTCCGCATCGTAAACACAACAGTTTATGCTACTACAAAAGTTTTAAATTTTAGTGATTTTTTTTGGGTTGTTACAACAATATAGCTTAAAACAAGAGCAAAATGAAAGTACAGTAGTAAAAAGAATGCACATATTTTGATTAACACAAAATTAGTCCAGCATAAGATTCATGTCTGCACCAGATCCACCCTCTAGGTTTAATTCTTAATATCCACAATCTCGTTTATAGGCCATTGCACCTTAAGTTCCCTACAAGCTTTGAGAAGTGTTATTACTGTCCAAATTTTAGTCACTTGGCTTACTTCTGCCTGCTCTGTGCACAATTTGCATGATGAACAGTAGGAAATCCCCTGAATTATCTATGGCATTTAAAATATGCCCATTTTAATTTTACACAAAGAAGCTTCTAAGTTCCCACTCCAGAGAGGATTTATTGTGTCAGACTAAGTCCTTTAATAAATTTCCATTCTTAATAGTAAACAAAATTAGTGAGTTCAATTCATATTATAGTGACCAGGTTATCTTTCTTAAGCCTGCAGTCTTCACTATGGAATAAGGTTGAGACGAGGCTATAGTTCAGTTCTGCATACCATCCACAGACAGATGGATAGACTGAAGTCGTGAATAGAATATTGGGAAATTTATTGATATGGTTGACTATTGATCGACCAAAGCAATGGGAGAATGTGTTGGCACATGCAGAATTCATGTACAACAATTCAATGAACCTATCGATGAGAATGATTTCATTCCATATCATACAAGGGAGAATTCCGCATGGAGTTACCAAATTGGCCGAGCTACCAACGAGAGCATATAAAATTGTAGATGTAGAGTCGTTGACCCACTATATCAATGAAGTGCATGACAAGGTGAAGCGATAGTTGTGGAAGAGAAATGCGGTCTACAAGTTGAGGGCCGACAGGAAGAGGCAACTACACTCATTTGCAGAAGGCGACTTGGTATACATGCACCTAAGGAAGGAAATATTCCCTAGAGAAACATACAACAAGTTGAAGTTGAAGAAGATTGGGTCGTGCAAGATCCTAAAGAATATTTAAGATAATATACATGTGTTAGAGTTTCCAGAGGAGATGGGCATATCGCCAACATTCAATGTTTCTAACCTATACAAGTATGAGGAAGGGTCAAAGAGCACTGATGAGATGACTATAGATTGGAATGGGTAGATACCATTTTAGCTGATGGAAGAGACGAATGTGAAGTTGAGAAGACTAGAAGTAAAACAAGAAAGGAATATTAGGTCCAGTGGAAGAACTGATATTTGGAGGAGGTGAACTGGATTTCAGAAGATAAGCTCGAGGGGTTGCAGAACTGTGGGTCTAGTTCCTTTCAAATTGGGAAGGTTGATGAAGGGGCATTGAGGCCCATAACTAGAAGCCACCGATAGATGGCCTCAAGGCCTGGAGGACAACCGCAACCTCTAAAGAGAAGGGGCAAAAATAAACAAGAGATAAAGGAGTCGTGAGAATTTTTTCCAGGTGTGGTTGATGACCGACGATAAGAAACATTGGAGGAGGTCAAATATTATACCGACCAAATGAGGGGGAAGTTGTGGAACAATCGACAATGTCGAATACAAGTTCTGATTGAAACAATTAGAATCTTGAGGAGGTGAGTCACAAGAGTAGTTGGAATAGTTGTAGAAGCAATTATATTGGTTATTGCAGGAGGCCAAGTGGTGAGATCTGCTGAAGAGGGCCATGTGAAGTATTTAATAAGGTATAGCCATGCCTAGAAGTAAGTGAAGCTTCAAGATGACAAGCCGACTGGACCAAGTCCAAGGAGGAGTATAAATATCAACTGGTGATCTTAGAGGAGCGACTTTTGAACCTCCCTAAAACTTTATGTTTTTTGTTTTCTATGACCAAAGGAGAAAATCAGTGCCAAGGACGTGAAATTTCCTCACGTTGTGTGTGTTCCACAAGTGGTAAATTCAATGTTCATTTGGACTAGCACGAGCTTAGATCCGCATTTTAATAACCTCTACTAAAGAGAATGGTTCATTTAATTGAAATCCATCATTCTTGGTAACCTTTGAGTGTGTTGTTTTTGTTGTGTACACTAATACACAATTGACTTAGGTCGCATCTGCATCAATTTATTTCCATAATTGTATTTTTGATTCTATTTTAAGTTCTTCATTTATGCAAGTATGTTAGATTCATAGATTAGTGTGGTTGCAACCATATGGTGTATTTAATTTCTTTGATTACTTTACTTTCTATAGGTGTGTTCAATTATGCAACCATAGTGTGTTTTACTTTCTACAAGTGTGAGAGTGTTTCAATTTCCATAGTGTTTTTGATTCATTCCTGCATTTGTTTGATTGCTTTACTTTTTCCAATTATGTTTCAATTATACAAGAGTGGGTGTGAATTTACTTTTCCGTATAGTGTGAATTAGTTTTAGTATTACTTTCTTTAATTCACTTTTATGTTGTGGGATTTACTTTGCTGCAATGCATATTAGATGGCCAATATTAGCGAGGAAACTGTAGCCTACATATAGTTTGCACGATAACCTTGAAATAATAAGACATTACCCTCGGTTGATCATTTATGTTGTGAATGGATTGTTTTCATAAGCAATTAATTTTCCCAACACTTTGGAAGAGTCCAAATCTGAGGAAACTATGGTAGGAGGGATGAAAACTCCTTCCCATTGGCTAGGACACACCAGTGAGCACAATGGTGGTGGAGGAAACAATGTGATACTGGTTTGGGGGGGGAGAGGAGGACCCACCCAAAATGGAGGTTTCAGAAAAAGAAATATTTTGAAAGGAAACTGAAATAAGGGATTTTGATGACATACCCTTTTCATGAGGTGTAGCATTGTCCAAATATTGAACTGAAGATATTCTGTTTGACACAAAATCTCCCATATTTGACTGCACTTCTAGGGAAATAAACTGAAGAGAGGCTTGTAATGTCCCAAATTTGTACCCCTGTTGAATAATTCAGGAGGGCTCAACATATATATTTAAAGCTAGACTTGTAACTCTAGACATCATGGACAAATGATACTTTATTTGAGTTAAAGTGAAACTATTATTTTCACATCCAACTTGTTATGGAACAACTTGTTACAAGAGGGGCCAAGCTTTCTAGGGGATATGAATTCTAAATAATATGAGAAAACTTAAGAAGAGAAACAAAATCTAACTTGAGAGAAATAAAGGATTTTGAATTGAAATAAATATGAGAAATTAAAAGAGAACCCTGGCTACTTTTCGCTACATAAGAAAAAATAAAAGAAGATAAGAAGAGAAACGTATTGCTCATTATTTTTCCTAAGAGATTCAATATTTTTGCAATAAGAAAGCAAGCAAAAGAAAATGGATCCATTTTATAAAAAATGGTATGAAGTAAATAATGAATAATCGATATATGTGATTACAGGAGGCAAGTCACCTCATTGCCACAATACAATTCCATCCCTGTTTCCTATTGAGCGCTCAATAAGCCTAAACTAAAAGTGTTTGTGGCCAACCCAAAAGAGTTTTGTGGCTTGGATGTGATATCCTAGATATGGTTTATAAATATTATATAGGAACCAAAGAGTTGATTAAAAAGGTCCTATTGGCAAGTCTACAATAATCAAGATTCAAACACTCCAAATATTCACCCTATGCCATTATCTACTAACTTGCTTGTCTTGGATTGAGGGTGATTCTACAAGGACAGAAGGATGATGAGCTCTTGTTAAATATATGGTTGGGAGGAACAAGATTGTTCTGTAACAAGTTGGTTGACACAACAGATAAGTGTTTATTTACTGTTATCTATTTATGTTATGTCTTTATCTAGTTTATCTTCTGGTTATTTTTTTTATGCAGCAGTTAGTATATATATTATATCTATCTTTTGTACCAGCAATCTTGAAAAGAAAGGATACTGAATTAAATATGTAATAAGTTATCATTTCTTGATAAAAGAACATGTTGTTGTTTTTGTTAAGATAATTAATACTCCAACCTTGTCCACCTTAGCATTATTTACCTTTTCCTAGTAGTTGATGATGTTGTTCTCCCCCTAGTGGTGTGCATATGTCATCTAGGAACCATTATCCACTTGATGTTCCCTGCATGCATGATTTTAGGACCACCAGAGTCAATTCCCTACATTTTAGGAGCTAACTCAGTGATTTGGTTCATTCCAACTGAGTTCTGCCTGAGTTCCTGACTCTAGTGGGGGGTTGAGCTCCAATTGCAATTGATTTTGATCTAATGCACCCTCTCTAGCATATTTTTCATGCCAAACTCACAAATGCACCCTCCTTGATCAATTAACTGACAATAGCTTTAGTTCACTGAGGTTTGGTTGAGTTGAGTTGGAACCTCTGGAGCACTGCAGTGGTGATATTTCTTATGCTGGACTAGGTAGACTGACTGGGATTCAAATTCTCCTTGGATAATCAAATTCTCCCCATTGTATTAAATATTTTAACTATATTTATTGATGGATGATGACACACTTTTATGTGCACATCTGAGTTTCAATGCATGATTAATTTTACTGCTCATTCCACTACAATTCATCATTTTTCCTAATTCTTTCATTGTGAGGTATTCTCAGGCTTTATGATCTACTGTGAATTTCACATAGTATCAGAGATTGTGAGAGATTAGGTTGATCAACTTCTTTCAGTAGTGCCCCAAAAGCTTCTGGATTTCCACATCAAATCATGGTTCCATTGCATTGAATCCATTGGATAAATCCTTTGGAGTCTAGCCAGGTGTGAAGGATCTGGATAAAAGTGCCTATTGTCCTAAAGAAGTGCTCAGTATATTCAATAACTGGTTTATCTCCAAAATTGAGAGTTTTTTTTTAGGATTTTGAAAATTTTTTAGTGCAGCAGTAGCAGCAGTTTCAGTTTGTATTCACTCCAACAGTTTCACATGGAGAATTCGAATGCTCCCTTGTATCCAAGAATCTTGACACCCTTCAATTATCTTGATTTGGGGGTTGATATGAAGATGGTATTGTGAAAAAAGAGTTTGTACATGGTCACAATGGGAAACTAGGTTGAACCTTAGGAAGCTGTTGAGAAGGAAAAGTACCTGAACATATTAGATGAAGCCTTTGGTTTTATGTGTATTCATATCTCCAATGGTTTTCTCTTCCACCTTGATGGATTGAAGACACCAAGAGATATTTGGTTGAAGCTTGAGTCTCTCTTTGGCAAGCAAGATGAGCTGAGAGGCCACATTCTGTAAAATGAATTAATTTCTCTTCAACCCAGCAATTTCGAAACCATACATCAATTCTTTTCTAAATTCAAGTACTTGGTTATGAAGTGCAAACAATGTGACATTGAGAAGAAGGATGAGAAGCTGGTGCTCTCCATCCTAAGTAAGGTTGGTCCTAAATTTTCAATATTTTTTTCTACCTTCCATTCTGGGAGATTGTCAATCCCCAACTGGAAAATTCCTTTTTTAGATGCATTCACTGAATCTCTCATCCAAGAACAAGGAAAAATGATTCAGATGGGAGCCTTGAATGCCTCCAAAAATCAAGCTCTTAAGGCTAGGGATTCAAAAAGTGTGAATTCTAAAGGGAAGCAGAAAGGTAAAGAAAAGAAGCAATTTGAATCCAAACCATATGAGAAGCCTAATCCATCAGAAGGAGTTGCCAGCTCCAAGAAGGATAAGTAAAAGGGGTTTGAGAAGACCAAGTGTACCTATTGCAAGAAAGGAAATCATCCAGAGAGATCTCGCATGAAGAAGAAGATAGATCTAATGACCAAAATTCTTGAACAACACAACATTTCCCTCCTAGAAGGTGCAAGGGATACTGATTCTGGAAGTGAGACATATTATCATGAGAGATGCCATGCACTAAAGGATGGATTCTCATAATCACAAGCCTTCCTCATATATTCTAGAGCCTCCAACCACATGGTTGCCTCCAAAGAATCATTTTCTTCACTAAATCTCAATGATGGTCCTAGTATTCACATGGGAGATGATCCATATCTCTCCGTTGAAGGGAAGGGCACAATACAAATGGAGCATGGAAAGTTAAAAAATGTTATGTATGTGACTTCTTTAGCAACAAACTTGTTATCTATTTATAATATGGCACACACAGGTTCACCAAAGAAAGTTGTTTTTGGACCTGACACAGTTGAGATTGTAGAGATCTCTTCTGGGAAGATAATAGCGAAAGGGGTTGCAAACCATACCTCAAAGGCATATGAATTCTCTCACTTTTTTCCATACTCTCTACCTACTGCATTTTCATCTAATGAATATAAGAATGATGTCTCTTCTAATGATCCAGTTTTAGATTCTGAATATGAGGACCAAGATCTTAATGTTGAGTATGAATTTCAAGCATATCCAGATCCAGATCCAAAAACTACTCCCAATCCATGGCCAAGGCCAATATGGGCTCACAAAGTCCTTGAAGCTGTTGGGTACATAACTGGGGATCCATTTGACCATAGAAGAACCAGATCTCCGTATCGAGATGCAAATCTTGCACTATGTCATATACATATCCACTTCTCTCAAAGAGGTGCTACATGATGGTGGGGTCTGATCCACAATCATCCAAAGAGACTTGCCATGATGGATCTACAACCAAGTACAAAGCTCGGTTGGTTGACAAAGGGTATTCAAAGGTTCATGGTTTGGACTACAATGAGTCATTCGCCCCAATAGCAAGAATGGATTCTGAAAGACTTGTTTTAGTAAATGCAGCTTCAAAAAAATGGGAGGTACATCAGAGGAGTAGATCCAGATCCAGATCCAACACCTGCATTACTATCGTACTTAGGAGTAGATTGTATACCTTTTCCACCTTAGCATTATTTACCTTTTCCTAGTAGTTGATGATGTTGTTACCCCCCTAGTGGTGTGCAGATGTCATCTAGGACCCATTAGCCACTTGATGTGCCCTGCATGCATGGTTTTATGACCACCAGAGTCAGTTACCTACATTTTAGGAGCTAACTCAGTGATATGGTTCAATCCAACTGAATTCCACCTGAGTTCCTGACTCTAGTGGGGGGCTTGAGCTCCGATTGCAACTGATTATGATCTAATGAGCCCTCTCTAGCCTATTTTGCATGCCAAACTCGCAAATGCACCCTCCTTGATCAGTTAACTTATAGTAGCTTCAGTTCACTGAGATTTGGTTGAGTTGAGTTGAGTCTGGAACATCCGGAGCATTGCAGTGGTGATATTTCCTATGATAGACTAGGTAGACTGTCTGGGATTTGAATTCTCCTTGGATAGTTGAATTCTCTCCATTGTATTATATATTTTGACTATACTGATTAATGGAACATGAAACACTTTTCTGTGCACATCTGAGTTTCAATGCATGATTAATTTTACTGCTCATTCCATTACAATTTTCATTGCAATTCATCATTTTTCCTAATTCTTTCATTGTGAGGTATTATCAGGCTCTATGACCTGCCTGTGAATTTCACAGTTTTAGTTAACTAATATTTACTTATAACCTGTCATGTTTATTTATTTTTATTCTGCACATTACTATTTAATGTTGTACTAATGGGCCCTCTCTGATATATATATATATATATAACATCTGTAAATAAATTCTATAGTAAATCTTTTAGTGTAAGCAAAACTAGTTCTTGAAAAATTTGTGTTTATAAAGTTAGAACAATCATATTTGTTATTTATCAATTGTAAATATGGCTAGTTACTTATTAATCTTTTAAACAAAACTAGTTGATATCCAATCCTTCTTTTTGTTTATTTATTTACCAATTGGAACGTAACTCTATCAGTTCTTTTTATTAGCTGTTTAAATATTTAAATATAGTTTTTTTTTTTCCTCGGAAAAAATCGTAATTTTATTTCAAATAGATGAACAAAATTACACTCTGCACATGTAGTAGAATCACAGAGATCCCTACATTGTCACATATTTACTGTCCCATATTAACATCATATCTAATGTCCCATACAACAAAATACTGCTATCCATATGACCAGCATATATCCGATTACCAAAAACAATTACTGTATCAGAAATGGAGAACAAAACCATCATTGGTCAAAAGCTGAGCTATTGCTCAATTCTGAGCCTCAATGTCATCATGAAAAGGTCTGTGATAATAGCTGAAAGTGCCTCCCGGAGAATGAATCGTAACCCTCCATGTGCCAAGTGCTAATGCCTGCTGCGTTGCTTCCTTTGAGAGCTGATCGGCCATCCCATTCCTCTCCCTGTAAATATGTGTAAATGTAATGTGATTAAAGGACTGCTTTAACTGAATCACCTCCTCCAGGATAGGTAATAGTACCATCACATGAAAACGTGCAATCTCCTTTGCCCAGTCAATAACTACCAAGGAGTCGCCAAATATCTGTAGTGATAGACATCCTTGTTCAAGTGCAAATAACATCAGCAGTTTAAGAGACATGAGTTCAGCGTAGTTATTTGATCCTCTCCCCAAACCAGCCACGAGATGAAAATAATGGTTCTCAGCTTTGTAAAGGATTCCCCCCCCTCCACACACCGATCGGTGATCTAATGAGGCTCCATCAAAAAATGCCCATGGCATTGATTTATCAATCTGTTCCTCACGCACAGGTCATGTGCTAATCGCATGTACAGGTGCCATGTAGTGTAGTATAACCGCCACCGCTTGTGCCACTACAGACGCCATCGGGACCCTGCAGTCATTAAATACGCGCTGATTTCGGGTTAACCATATCCCCCAGGCGATTATACACGGGATTTCCCGACTAGAAGATGTTTTGTGTATAGACCACCACCCCTGGAACGCTTCGAGAGCGCTTTCTCCCCTCCACCTCATCATAATATCCAGATAATTGCAAATTTCATCCCAAACGGCCTGTGTAAACCGACAGTGAACAAATAAATGAGCAATAGTCTCTTCCGCATCCCTACAAAGTGGACAGAACCCCGGACCCTGGAGGAATCGTTTTTGCAGAATGTCCCAGGTAGGTGCCTTATTTTCCAGTATAGCCCAGAAGAGTAATTTTGCTTTACTCGGACACCTTAACTTCCACAGATATTTCCACCACCACACCAATTCCCTGTTATGTACATCCACATTCAAATGGATATATCCATTTTTTGGTGAGTAAATACCCGAGGGGTGGTGATCCCAGATAAGTTCATCAACCCTATTAGTCAGTCGAATATTTGTTAATCTTAATAGCCGCAGAAAATCCTCCCAAGCCCCCTGCAATTCGGCAGTGATCTCCAGTCGCTGTGCAGAGATCCACCCCTGATGCCAAAGAGTAGATGATCCCGAATCCTCTATATCATCCAGAAAATGACATCCCCTAGCAGCCAAGTAAGTCCTCAGGTCCACAGGTAGGACATGACCACCCCTACAGCCAACCCAGGGGTCCAACCCAATACGAATGAGACGTCCATTCCCAATCCTCCACACTAATCCAGAACTGACCAAAGAGAAATGCTGCACCACCGCTTTCCAGACCATAGAGCAATTTGCCCTCAACTTATTGCCCAGCCTAATCCAATCGAGAAGAGTAAGAGGGGCAATATATTTATGATATACCACTTTTGTCCAGAGACTTTGTGTATGGATAAGTCGCCATGACACTTTGGCCCCGAATGCTTTTGCAAACAGAAAAATATTTTTTAACCCCCATCCTCCCAGTGCTTTTGGGACAACAATTTTTTCCCATCTGACCCACACCAATGCTCGATGCTCACCCTTTCCCTTCCAAAGAAAAGCAAAACATAACCTTCGGATCTGCTCCAAGACACCTTTGGGTATCCAAGCAAGAGACATCCAATACACTGGAATAGCTTCCAAAACTGATTTGACCAGGACCAACCTCCCAACCCGAGAGAGCCATTTATGATTCCATCCATGTAGTCGCTGTTCTAATTTTGCTAATAACCAGTGCCAATCAGCCTTCAGATAACCATTCGGTTTCAAGTGAAAGCCAAGGTACTTTAATCCATCATCAATATCCAATGTCTGATAAGGTAGTTTGTTAGCCACTCTTTGAATTTCCTGCTCGGTTAAATTCGAGCATGTGATAGAAGATTTGTCAATATTCACTAACATACCCGCTGCAACTTGCACTAATTGGAGACCTTCAACCACCTTATCAATATCCTGTCGCGTGCCATCACAAAATATCAGAATGTCATCAACAAAAAGGAGATGTGTAATAAACAATACCTGAGAAATGGATATTCCCCGAAAGGTACCATTAGCTTTTGCTTTCAGTATAAAATGGCTGAGTCCTTCAGCAACAAGGAGAAACAACAGCGGAGAGAGGGGGCATCCCTGTCGTAGACCCCTTCCCGCTTGGAAGAATGGACTAGCAGAACCATTGATCAGTACAGCAAAGCTTACCGTAGTGATGCAGGCCATAATCCATCTAATAAATTCGTAGCAGAACCCCAGGTGAGTAAGAAGCATCCGGATATATAGCCAGCTAACCCTATCAAATGCTTTTGAAAGATCAATCTTAATCACGACACCCTTCTGCTTCTGCACTTTCAGTGTGTGTAATCCTTCCTGGGCAACTCCAATTGCCTCATGTATTTGGCGACCTTCCAAGAAGCCAAATTGCTCACAAGAAATATGTTGAGACAAAATATTCTTAAGTCTCCTCGCCATAACCTTAGAGATGATCTTATAGATACAATTGCAGAGAGATATAGGTCTGAAATCATCAAAGCTTCCAGGCTTGTCCGTCTTCGGAATAAGGGCTATAAAGGTGGAGTTGAAGGGGCCATGGAAAAACCCAACCTTTCGCGATTCCTCCACCACATTCAATAATTCCTCCCCGAAGAAGTCATAGAATCCTCAGAAGAATTCTATAGGCCAGCCATCTGGCCCCGGGCTTTTATCTTTATGAAAGGATTGCATGACCAGCGAGAGCTCATTCGGCAACACCTCCTCCATCAACAGTCTATTATCTTCCTCCCCCACAAAACGAGGGAAAAGCTGAGTCACCCGAATAACCTCAGCAATGGAGGCTCCAGGTTGTGCAGTGAATAAGTCACCAAAATGTCTAACACCCAAATCCACTAATCCATCAAAGCTGGAGACCGGTTCCCCTTCATTAGATAGTTCCCAAATAGAGTTGGAGAATTTTCTCCCCTTAGCGTATGCTTGAAAAAACTTTGTATTCTCATCACCGCACTGAAGCCATATCGCCCTACTTTTCATCCTCCACATCTCTTCTCTCTCACACAGAATCACATTCCTGCGTTGTTCCCACTCCATCAACTCGCCTTTCTGCTGTTCATCCAGAAATCCCATTCCCCGACTATTAAGAATCCGATCAATATTCAGCTCAGCAGCCCGCAAAGTCTGATCATCAATCGCCCTTTTATCATGAGCCCAGGAAATAGTGGCCTCTTTGATTCGCTTAAGGTTGTGTTGAAAGTGTGCACCTACATGGATCAGAGAATCAAGAGGTCGATGAACCCACAGATCCTGAACCAGCTTAAGATATTCGGCCTCCTTCAGCCAGCTAGGATTGAATTTGAAAGGGCTTGGAGGTTTTTTCCTACTACCTCGTAACTCCAGGAAGATGGGGCAGTGGTCAGAGATCCCACCTGACCCTACCCACTTCCCAACAACATCAACACCCAGTGCCAACACATCGGCCACCAGAAACCTATCCAGTCTTTTAGCCACCCTGTGTTCCCTAGCTCTCTTATTCCTCCAAGTTGGAGTTAAATTGGATGGTAAAATGTCGAGAAGATCCTTCCTAGAAAAGGCATGAATGAAATAATTCGCTAATGTATCCGGAGCATCCCGAGGCCCCCACACTTCAGAAGTCCCCAAAGTAAGATTGAAATCCCCACCCAATATCACATCCCTTCCATCAAAAAGATCCATACAAAACAAGGCATCCCAGAATCCAACCCTATTTAAATAGGGCCCGTAGATATTGAGAACCGTGATCATCCTCCCAATCTCAGCATCCTAAACTTCCAAACCAATACCAGAAGATATTCCCCAAGAACATTCACATCTGCAACTCTTAACCTTCCACCCCGAGGCCAGCCCTCCAGAGCGCCCCCAAGCATCCACTCCAACAAACTTCCAACCAGGAAACAAAGTTTCTAAAGCCCGTACTACATCCTCACTGCCACCCAAAGTTTCTTGCAGCAGTAATATATCCGGTTGATTTAAGTCTACCAGCCTCCTAAGCGAGGATTTTTTAATGGGGCTCGCCAACCCACGACAGTTGAAGGACATAAGTTTCATAACAAACCCCCTTCCGGGGCTTTCACTGCTCTAAGTGCCCACTCAATAGAAGATTGTGTACCCATCACTAAATCCACTTTAGCCCGTTCTTGAGCTTTAGACAAAAGGGATTTTCGGCCCCGACCTTTCCCCCCAACACAATTGGCCAATTCAGGAAGTCCCTTCCCCCCCAATCCATCGACAGGGATCTCCCTACTTCGAAGAGCATAACGGATACTTCGTCCCTCAGAGCAGCTAGATTGATTGGTGGATACAATGGGCGGCGTTACACAATCCATAGCATTCAGCGAACAAGGAGATACCGGACATGGAATGACAGTACGGGCAAGAGAAGACCCAAGACTACCACCCCCCAAAGCATCAGATACATCCAATAATGAAACAGCAGAAGAAAATAAATGTGACATACCCGTGGTAATCTCTGATGAACCCCGTCGAATGGATGACCTCGGTTGCAATATGGAGGTAGTCTGTGTGGTAGGAGTCACTGAACAAGGAGCCCCCTCATCATCAGGATCTGCACGCCTGATAGACTCCTTTCCATTGTTCACCAAAGATGGCGGTAAATCCGCTGATCCATGCCTCCCACAGTAATCAGCAGGTGCCACAGAATCGTAGATGACCCCCCGGTTAAAAGCAGGCCCACTCCCATCATCCTCCACCGCCTGAGAAAATTCCTTCGACATTGGATCAACGCCTATATCTGCAACATCATCAGTCAGTGGCTTACAATTCCGAAACGATAAAGGGCATCTGGAAACCATATGTCCAAGTGCGTGGCAGCGGTGGCAACGAAACGGTACACCCACATAATCCATAATTTGAGCGAAGTCCCCATCCTTGGATTGAACAGTGATCTCAGCAGAGAGTCCCAGCCGAAGATTGATATTAACCAATATCTTTGCCACCGTGTAAATGCCAGTCTCAATATAGGAGGAATCTGAACACACATATTCACCAAGAAAATTCCCAATCTCAGCAAACCGAGTTTCATTCCACAAATGCATAGGAAACCCAGGAAGCTTCACCCACATCGGTTCTTTATCAACTCTCTCCATTTTTGAGTCGAAGAATGGGGACCAGCTTCTCAGAACAAGAGGAACACCCACCATCGACCAATGTCGACATAAAACAGCATCGACCTCCCCTTTGTTCATAAATGTGAAGGAAAACCATCCTTTCGTCAATACTCGGACATCAGGGGCTGATGACACGATATACTTCCACTGCTCAGCCGCCCAACGCTGAAGGAAACCGCGACCCAATCTTCTGCCACGAACATGTCCAACCACAGTAGTGAGAGAGAGATCCTCCGCCTCTTCCATCGTAACATCCACCCCCAGCACTAACTGGTCCTTTCGCTTCCGTTCTTTTACCGTCTTAACTGGTTTAAGTGATTCAGCCTTAGCGAAGATCCCTGTCCGAGGGCTAAGCCCCCTGCCTATCATGGTGGGACCAGAAAAGACCTCTGGCCCCCCGCCAGTCATGGGAGGTCCAGACAGCACCCCCGACCGAGTCATCCCAGCATAGACATCTCCATCAACAATATTCCCACAGTCACCTACCCTGTCACAGGTGTAAACCACGTCCTCTGCCATGCCAATCCCCTGCACAAAACGATCAACTATTCCTCTGACAATACTGAATCACCAGAATAATTAAAACAGAAATGGACCGGCCACCAATCCACTATTCCAAGTGATCTGCAATCAGCACCACGCTATCCTCAGTGATCCCCACACAACCCCAAAATGCCCAACCCACATCCACAGCTAATAGAGCAAGACCAGCGGGACCTGCCCCAACAAGTCCTCCACACGCCACCAAGACGCATACCAAATTCAGCTCGACAGAATCGGTATTGCAATACAAGAAGAATGGCAGAAAAGGTAATGCTGCACCCGTCCTTCAATCATACAGAACCATGATGTTCCATGGAGAGGATTTCATGATCGCGCATCTAGCATCCTCCTTCAAATTCATCCGTCATCTTCTTGAATGGTGACAGGCGACCAAGAAGATCATCCTCTAATCCGTTGCCGAAATTTTCTCAGTAGAATTCAAATCCAATCATAGCTTCATCCACAGAAACTTCGATCAATACATAAATGGTAATGTTGGCTCAAATAATACAGAATATGTAATGCTGCACTCGTCCTTCAATCCTACAGAGCCATGATGATCCATGGCGAGGTGTGTCCAATCTTGAATTCATAACCGCACTTCTTGCAGCCCTCAGCAAATCCTTTTAATCTTGCAAAAGCAGGACATAAACTTCCACTTGCTTTGTGGGAACGAAAACACATCACAGTGCCAACTCTATCTACGGAATTCACCCTTCTTCATTGGCATCACAAATCTCAGAAGCCAAGCGCTGAACCAGATATTGCTGCACCGCTACTCAGCTCATCTTTCATGCTGCATTCACGGGGTTTGTCATGGTGCAGGAAATGTCTCTGTTGTTGATAAGTGTAATGGATTCTTGAATGCAATAAAAAAGCTAACAGCAAGAAAGCCGAAGGGATGCATGCAATCTTGGAGCTCCCTAGTTCCCACTATTATTAATCACCATTTAAATATAGTTTTATAAATGCAAAAGAATGATTTTATATTCATAACATTATATATATTTATATAATAGGAATCTCTTAATATTTTCATTGTTTATATATATTATAAATAAGTAGAATTTTTTATTGTTTTCCTTTGTTTTCATTGCATAAATAAATAGAATCATATTGTTCTATAAACATAGTCTAACTATTTTATAAACATAAGTAGAGAAAGCATAAATATATTCTATTCATTTTTCTATATGCATCTACATTTTAACATTATCATTCTAATAGCACATATTTTTATTCATTAACTACTGATAGAGATATTGTCCAAATATTTCACTTCCATAAGCATCTAATCACACTTATTGAAAATAATAAAGACATCATGAGGTCTAACCTCATAAACATGTTTAAATAATGAATATAAATTATTGAAGGTTCAAAACCCTGTGAGAAAGCTCACATATTAACATTCATTTGAATGCATAAATATTTATATAGTTTGTAAATAAAAATAATGGGTACAAGGGCCAAAGCATACAGACTACAACAAGATCTAAGTATGATGCACATGGTAAAACCATTTTCACATTATCATAGATTGTGAGTCGAGCTTGAAGGGATTCTGTGAAATTCTAAATTAGAGCAGACCTAAGAGTTGAGTATACCTCATAGAGAAATAATGAGCAGAAAGGATGAATTAGAGTGAAAACTGCAGTAAAAATGACCAGACAATTAATCATGCATGAGAACTCATATAGGAGCAGAATAATGTCACATAATCCAATAATCAATATAAGGAACAATGATGTTACAATGGAGAGAATTCGAATCACATAGGAGAATTCGAACCTTAGTTGGTCTAACATAGGAATTGTCACCACTTGAGTGCTCCAAAAGACTCAAACTCAACCAAATTGATCCTACTGAAGACACAATTAGTTAATTGACCAATGAGGGCGCACTAGTGAGTTTTCCATGCAAAACAGTTTGAAAAGGGAGCATGAGGCCACAATTAGTGGCATTCAGAGCTCTAACCCCCCACAAGAGTCAGCTAACTCAGGTGGACTGACCTGGAACACTGAGTAGGTTCCTATAAAATAGGGAATTGACTAAAGTGGTCCTAAAATGATGCATGCAGGGCTCAGAAGGTGGTAGATGGATCCTGGATGACATCTGCACACCACTAGGGGGAAAATGACATCATCAACTACTAGGAAAATTAAATAATGCTAGGTAGGACAAGGATGGAGTATTAAAATATCCTAACACCCCCCCCTTAATCCATAATTTTTCATTTGGGTCCCTAGTTACTAAGACAAAAGGTCACCTATACAATCAAATAAATGATAAAAAATAAAGAACTATCCATGAACCAAGGAAATGGGGAAAAATCTCATGGGGAAAAATACCCCCCCTAAAAAAGAATAGCAGTAGGGAACTCAAAGAACCTTCATACTGAGCAGAGAAGGAAAAAAATTTGCTGAGTGAAATCCTTTGCAAAAATATTGGCAATATGCTCCTATGTAGGATAACAATGAAGGTGCTAGATATGGATCTGCTCCTCTGATGTTCCTCCCACTATGTAGAAGTTGTATTTGCCAAAACTAGTCTTTCAGGAACCCTTCTTTCTACTGGAGTGAATGGCTCATTGTGGTCCAAATCATGAACCTTTGAGTACCCTTTGTTAGACAATCAAGATTGTTGCTTGGTTGTAGATCCCCCATGGCAAGTCTCTTCAAGGGATTGTGGATCAAACCCCACCATCATGTAGCACCTCTCTGAGAGAAGTGGATCTGCATGACATAGTGCAAGGTTTGCATGGTACTGATATCTGGTGGTTCTATGGTCAGATGCATCCCCAACTATGTTCCCAACATGTACAAGGATTTTGTGAGCCCATATTAGACCTGGCCATGGATTGGGATCAGGAGTTGGATCTGGATCTGATATGCTTGAAATTTATTCTCAACATCAAGATATTGATCCTCATCTTCATTAGAAGAGATAGCACTATGATATTCATCAGATGCCAATGGATTAGGCAGAGAGTATGGAAAAAAGTGAGAGAATTCATATGCCTTTGAGGCATGGTTTGCAAACCCTTTCTCTATAATCTTCCTAGAAGAGATCTTTGCAATCTCAACTATGTCAGGACCAAATACCACTTTCTTCGGTGAACCCATGTGAGTCATCTGATAGACATACAACAAATTTGCTGACAAAGAAGGCACAAATATAACATTTTTGAACTTTCCATGATACAGATTTACTATTCCTTTCCCTTCAGCACAGATCTAAGAGTTATCTCCCATGTGAATAATCAGACCACCATTGAGATCTAGAGAAGAAAATGATTCTTTGGAGGAAACCATGTGGTTGGAGGCTCCTGAATCTATGAGGAAGGCTTGTGATTGTGAAAATCCAGCCTTCAGTGCATGGCATATCTCATGACCATCAAACTCACTTCCAGAATCAGTCTCTCTTGTGCCTTCTAGGAGGTAAATGTTGTGATGTTCAAGAAGTTTGGTCATTTGATCTATATTCTTCTTCATGCAATATCTCTCTGGGTGGTTTCCTTTCTTGCAATAGGAACACTTGGATTTCTCAAATCCCTTTTGTTTGTCCTTATTGGAGCTGGAGGATCCTTTCCGATGGACTAGACTTGGCATTCTTCTTGGGTTTAGATTGCCTCTTCTGTTTTCCCTTGTGCTTCCCTTTGGAATTCACACTTTTTAACTCTCCATCCATAAGAGCCTGATTTTTGGAGGCTTGCAAAGTGCCCATCTGAATCAGTTTCTCTTGTTATTGGATGAGAGATTCGGTGAATGCATCTAGAGATGGCATTTTCCAACTAGGGATTGACAATATCCCTCAATGGAAGGTATAAACAAAGATGGAGAACTCAGGACCTAGCTTTCTCAAAATGGATAGCACCAACTGCTCATCCTTCTAGATGCCACACTGCTTGCATTGCATGACCATAGATTTGAATTTGGAAAAGAATTTCTGGATGGTCTCGAAACTGCTCGGTTGAAGAGAAATCAACTCATTTTCCATAATATGGCCCCCTTAGCTCATATTGTTTGCCGAAGAGGGTCTCTAACTTCAACCATAGCTCTCTTGGTTCAATCCATTGAGGTGGAAGAGTATATCTCTAGAAATATGAATACACATGAAATCAAATGCTTCATCCAATCTATTCAGATACTTGGCCTTCTCCATAGCTGCTTGGGGTTCCACCTCCTTCCCCATTGTTACCCTGTACAGTGACTTGTTGCACAATACCATCTGCATATCAACCCTCGAATTAAGGTAATTGAAGGGTGTCAGGATCCTGGGTGAGAGAGGAGATTTTGAATTGTCCATGAGGATTGCTGGAGCGAATATAAGGTGAAACTACTGCTACTACTACAACTGTTGCACTCAAATTTTTTTTGAATAACTTGCAAAAAAATCTCAATTTTTGGAGAGAGAGTACTACTAAGCACTACTTTAGGACAATAGGCACATTTTTCTGTATCCTTAACACCTGGATAGACCTCAAAGGATTTCTCCAATGAATTCAATGCAATGGCACCAAGATTTGGTGTGGAAATCCAGAGGATTCTGGTGCACTACTGAAAGAAGTTGCTCAACCTACACTCAAATGGATTCGATACCATGTGAAATTCTAAATCACAACATACCTAAGAGTTGAGTATACCTCACAGAGAAAGAATGACCAGAAAGGATGAATTAGAGTGAAAATTCCAGTAAAAATGAGCAAACAATTAATCATGCATGAGAAATCAGATAGGAGCAGAATAATGTCACATAATGCAATAATCAATATAATGAACAATGATGTTACAATGGAGAGAATTAGAATCACACAGGAGAATTCAAACCTCAGTTGGTCTAGCATAGGAATTGTCACTAATGGAGTGCTTCAGAAGACTCAAATTCAACCAAACTAATCCTAAACTCAGTTAACTGAAGACACAATTAATTAACTGACCAAGGAGGGTGCATTAGTGATTTTTCCATGCAAAATAGTAAAAACAGGGGCATGAGGCCACAATCAGTGGCATTCATAGCTCTACCCTCCCAAAAGATTCAGCTAACTCAGGTGGACTGACCTTGAACACTGAGTAGGTTCTTATAAAATAGGGAACTGATTAAAGTGGTCCTAAAATGATGCATGAAGGGCTCAAAAGGTGGTAGATGGATCCTGGATGACATCTGCACACCACTAGGGGGAAAATGACATCATCAACTACTAGGAAAATGAAATAATGCTAGGTAGGACAAGGATGGAGTATTAAAATATCCTAAGATATTCACCCTGTACAACTAACTACATATAAATAAATATAATGCAAAAATGAAATAGATAGTAGGCAAGGCTTAAACCATGTACATTTAATTCGAACAGGAGAGGTTGAAAGGGAATGTCCATAAACATTGTTTACATAAATATTATATCAATTAAAATGTTAACAAGGATCAGGGTTCAATCCCATTGGCAAGCCCTTCATATTTTACACAAGAGTAAACAAAAAAGGATGCAATGTACAAAAAAATGATAACAATGTATTTGACAAGAATGCAGTGATGAATGGTGAATGCCATAATGTATTTAATCATTTATTCAAGTTTGAATCTAAACCCTCATGAATGCAAATCTATTTGTTCAATATTGTAGTGGTTAAAACATAAGTTTACATAGTGAAGACTAAGGGCTTGGTCACCCTCGTGAGCCTTCGGAGTTTGTGCAAAATATGTGCAAGGACTATTGTCCTTCCTAACCTCTGATTGAAACTCATAATCATAATGGCAGGCTTACTTGAAACCAAGCTTGGTGTCTTCCTTCATAACCACATCTTGAGAGATAGAGTAATATTGATTATCCACTACAGGAGGATAATGCCACCTGTGGAAACAAATAGTAGCAATGGTTAATAAATATATATGTATATAAATGGAAACAAGAAACACTAACAAACAATACTGTAATATTTTGACTATAAAATAATGTCAACCTTTACCTGAATGGACGAGGTGCCAAATGGATTTCCACAAGTGTGGACATGGGAGGTTCATCCCATCGTGGGAGAAACAATCAACACTCACATTTGAATCCATCAAGTTATGATGCAGTATCAACGTAAGTTCATATCACTAGCTGTCTTGTTTGGTAAACAAACTTTTCATGCTATATAATCGTAGTTACAAACTCTGAAATGTATACACCATAGAGAAAAGAAGGATCTGAGATCCAAACCCTCTTGAATTAGGGAAATCCCTCTCCACAAAATTGCAAATGAAGAAATGAATGGAGGATTGGAGACTTAACACAAGTGCATGGATTCCAATGCCATACTGATGCATTTAAAAAAAAGTACATAGGGCAAGTGTTGGCCACTAGTGTGCATGCCCCACAATACACAACTGTTACAATAGAGAACCATCACTTTCGTATGGATTACGTTAGGTGTATATTTGGCGAGAGGAGGCACGGTCCCTCCTTTGTATAGTTTGCAACATTGTGTTGATCTAATGGTTAGTGTTTACCAAGGGTGGTTTGGGTTGAGGTCGTTAGGAACCTCCCCATGATCGACAACCCATGCCTTATATGTGGAGGACCTATGTTTTTTTTTTTAAGTTCAAACTTATATTAACAGAACAAAAGAGTACACAGGTAATCAAGTCTGCATAGCTCAAAACAAAGAATGAGACCCCGATTGACTTTTGATCATCCTAGAACTAGAGAGAATTTCTTTGTAGTTTTCATAACAGACCCAATTGATCCCCCACAAGCCTGGGGTTTTTAAGTTTGAAGGCCTACAACAAAATAAAACTAGAGAAAGAGGATACTTCACAATATCAGTGATGTTGGCACAACTACAAGGCGAGGCAGAGGCCACAATCTCTACCAAAGCATGAGATACCATGTATGGGTAACATATGAAGACCAACTGCTTTCCCATGAACCGCTTGTCGAACAACTACTTTGCCAATGTGTCCATCTTAGTATTCAAATTGTCAATCATGGACGCCTAGTTTTGGCCTAGCTGCAGCATGTTATCTTCTAGGTGTGCTAAGAAACCATCCAATGTTAAGGGGAAACCTTCCATCTGGATGTGGTCGACTAGGGAGTCTTCGAAGGATAAGGTTAGCATCGATTTCATGGCCCAAAAAAGGCCCAACGTGCGAGTGTTCCTGATGTCCCTATTGCATTGCGCCACACAATATTCAATAATTCCATAAAATATTTTCTTGAGTTCTCGAGGAGAAGGACAGGGTCTTTCACCCATCAAACGCCTCTCCCAGCATTCAGTGTGGTCCTCAGCCTACCGACTGAGCTTGTTCTAAAAAAACCCTCGAGCTTTGCCGTGTCTTTCTATTCCCAGGGTGCATGGGATCGGCAGGGACCATTTGAAGTGCAATGTTTGGTGACTGGTGTGAACCATAATGCGAATGAGCCCAGGAACCAGGTCGCAAATAGGCTAGTTGTAGATAGAATGATTAGTAAGAAGTGCACAATGCACAACAATAGATTCAAGCGGGAATGCATGAAGGTGGAGAGAGGGCGATTGAAAAAAGACAGAGTGCATCTTATGAGCTCCATTAATAACCTTAGTTCTTCGCATGTGCCATTGGACTGAACCATAATGAAAAGAGCGATCAACATGATTCATGATAGCATGTCCAAAGTGGAACTAAAGGTACCATACATCCATTTGCAGAATGTTTTAATGTTTACAAGTGTAGAGGGATTCATGATTTATTGCTGGATTGACTGAGCGAGCTAGGAGGAGAAACTGGGCCCTCTTACCATGCCCCTTATCATGCATGCTAATGCTCCGAGTATGCATTTAGACAAGACATGTGGCTCACGATGGAATGCTTGGGGTGCTCATTCAAATAAGACTCTTAGTTCACAACTTATTGCTCTGGGTGCACATTTGGAAGAGATATGTGGTCCACGGTTTAACACTCGTTGTGGGGGAGTGGAGGACCTATGTTAACCTTGCAATGTTAATATGGTTGCATGGGCCACGACTATCCCTAGTCTTTGGCCAAGTATTGTATAATATATAAGTTTCCAATGTATGGTGATTTCAATGTAATATCATAGTTATATGGAGTCACGACATGGATAGTCATTGACTAGTCCATGATTGGACTTATATATATATATATATTAAATGGAAATTTTATTATAATGTTATATTTGTAATTGTTTAATTACATGTTTAATATAAAGACAATTATATACATCTTGTTACATGTTTAGTGATTTGTATAGGTTTTATGATGAATCTGTAAACCAAAGGAGATATTAAATATTTATATATAATGATAGAGGAACATAAAAGTATGTTAAGCCTCTTGGAATCAATAACACTGTCATAAGATGGAAGAGGCTACTCTTTTGAATGTACAAGTTACAAAATTTGAAATGGGATTAAGTATCAACCCATAGAGTCAGAAAAGAATCAATGAAGTCTCCCAATGCATCGTAGTATGCTTTGGATGCGTAATAAACTTTAAATGATAATTCATCGATTTATGATGTTATATATTTTTTTTTAATGTGTGATTTTTGAGTTGTTACAAATGGTATCCAAGCAGAGTTACAACACTTTGCGTCCAATGAGCTTATCCACGAAATAAAAATTTAATTATGGAAATTACACTAACAAACAATTGCTTTGCATATTAGGCAGTAGATGCTGTTTCCAAGGCAACACAACCAGATCTACCAAATGATATAGTAACAGAACTTAGTTTCATCACAACTGTTAAATTTGGCTTTAGACACAACAAGAACATGAGTTGAACTAGAAATAAATTGGGAAGCTTTAGCTATCCAACAAGAACTTGTATACCAACAATGAAATCCAAGACAATAAAATCAGAGTTAGGAAATGATGAGTGGGGAAGGAAATTCCAGCCAGCAAGGCAACATTAATCCACCACAAAGAGAAGGTGAAATATGGTTAGATTTAAATGATGAACAACAAACTATTAATCCTTTCTAAATGTTGTCGGGTCATGGATATGCCACTATTATTACCATTTATAGACATCCATTTCATCCCTTTTACTCCATCTTACCACTCATCCATCACTCTATTTGCCATAAGTTTCCATAAAATGCTATGTTATGCTTATTTACGCTTGAGTGGTTAAGTAATTCTCATTTTCCTTTATTTTTGATAGATTATGGATTATTATGCATGATTTTACTAAAGATGGTTTATGCTGCAAGTTATCAAGTAACAACACTCTTGTATTTGCTGCAACTCCTCAAGTTGTGTCACTCATGGTTGGCATACTAGTACACCTCCACATTGAAATCCATAACATGGATTTGTTCCTATGTTCAATGGCATGGATTTGTGACCTTCAATTTGTACCCAGGTCCAAAATGGAAGCCTCCAACTCATGGTCAAGTGATTTTTTTCAAGCACGTGCTAGATAAGAAGAGACAATTTTGCATTGCAATTTGCGGCCATATGAGGAGGAATTTCGAAAATACGAGACATGAGTTTTGTGCAGAACGGGCTAAATTAGGTGAATTTTGAGTTGATTATCCAGGAAGTGCATAATACAGGAGATACGAGTGGTTATTCAAGGACTATTTTCCCATATTTATTGTTATGGATGGTTTTTCAAGGTTGGAAAATTTGATTAAACAAAATCCATGTTTGGAATTTGGTTTCTAATCTTTTTCAAGGATTTTATGTATAAATATGCAACCAATCTCATGTAGGAGGGGGTAGATAGAGAGATCAAGAAGTAGAGTAGTGGATTGTCAAACTTATTGTATCATTCCTCTTTCATAATAGAAGGCATGTTTATTCGTGCAATCTGAGTCTTAATTCCTGAGTTGCTTCAACATCCTTGGTTGGAGAATGAAGGGCCCGCTTCGATGACCAACTGCCTCCATTTCAATTAGTTGTTTCATAGATTTACCATAGATCGTCATTTGAATTTATAGTTGTGATTATTACTTCTGAATTCTTGTTTATTGCATATGTTTTTACTCATAGAGTTGTATCGTGTATTAGAAACTATTAATGATTGGTTATTGTTGTTACTTCTGCAAGATGGAATATTATCGTGATTGATTTCCTTTTGTAATCGTTAGTTCTCTTAATTAGATTTGAAGCTGTTAGGTTTTCTTTCATGTTGCTACTTAATAGATTTTACTATAGATTGGTCACTGTTACTTTTATAGATTAGAATCTTAGTTTCATTGTGTGGTTGGATTTTAGACAGTCTTCTTATTTTTATATTAGCAGCTACATTCTTTTAATGTGATTGTGAGGTAGAATTTAATTGGAAGTATTGTTAGTGAATGTTACAGAGATTGATCAAGAATTGAATCGAGTGATTTACTTTATAGCATTAATTGGAGTGATTTCATTTAGAAGTAGTGAGTATGTAATTCCATTGTAACCCACAATAAGTTGTGTGATTTCTTTAATAGCAGAGGATGCCTATGTGAGTATTTTCCTTGCAAAGTTATGTTATGATAGATTTATTTTTTCAAGTTAGATTGCAATTGTTTTGGTGTGTGGATTGATTAAATTATTGATTGCATACTGCATGATCATCATATCATCAACATTAAAAAGTAAATTGTAGCCTACACATACTTTGCATGTAACCTTGAAAGTTTTATGTTCCTTGGTTGATAATTAATGTGAAGGATAATTAGTTGTTTTAAAAATTCCACTTGTTGGGAATTATTTTTTAAGAATGCTAGGTGAGATGGGATCTTTTGTTGTACACATTGGTTTGTATCTTATCATCCATGAGGATCAATTGGTTTTATCCTTTCCTGACAGTTCTATAGCAACCTTTCAAGATCTAATATGAAGTTTATTCCAGCAGTACTAAAACATCTCCTATTGTTTTTTTAACCATCATTTGGGCATACTATGGAAACACTTTTTATTGTGATGGGTTATAGTACTGAAGATAAACCAACCTGTGTGGTTCTTCAATTCCACCCATGATCCTTGTAGTAGTATACATGCTTTATTATGAGAGAAAATTATGGAAAATTGTAGGTATGACTAGAGGTTGGTGTGCCAAGTGTTGGATATCATTGGTAAAAATAACAAATGTTTTTCTTTTATGAAAACAATGGAGAGGCCACATGAAGAATTGATCATGCACTTGGGTTGAAGTTGATTTTGATGGCGTGAGGACATGCTATTTATTCAGTTTGGGGGAGGATTTGTTATGCATGATGGTTTGTTCTTTTCTTTGACATTCATATTTTGTTTCTCATGCACATTTGTTTCTATATAAAAGTGCTGAATTTGAATTTATGATATCTTCCAAATGGAAAACTAGATATCCACAAAAATTGGTGAGAAGAAACATTATGGCAAGGAGAATATACTCACCAATTTTCAGAAAAAATAGTTCATGGATTTTGAGAAAATGGGCATCATCACCTACACCCATTTTTACTATATCTCTAGATTTGTGCATCCAATGGATTTGATTTTTGGTGAGCAAAAGCATTATGGAAAGGGGAATATACTCACCAAGTTTCAGAAAAATATAGTTCACGGATTTTGAGAAAATGGCCATCATCACCTATAGCCAATTTGTGTTCTTCTCGAAATCCATGAATCATATGGGTATCTCTAATTTTTGGTGTGGAGAAGCATTGGAATAGTAAAAACCTCCTTGCAAAATTTCAGCAAAACCAAGTTTGTATTTTGTGAGAAAAAGCTTGTTGTGACTCCCTATAGAAACATGTTGTTACTTATTGCAAATTACTATTACTCCATCAGAAATGACTACAAATCACTTGAGAGATGCTTTTGAAGGCGTGCTGTCTATGAAAGTTGAACATATCACTGCTGATGCAGAAGCATCTTTACAGTTGGCAAAGAGAAACAAAAGGTTCGAATGAGTTTGGTTTTCTACCGTAGTGGTTCCTGGAATAACAGGTGGTAGGTTAGGATTAAAACACATTTTAGTAGTTGTTGTAACCATTTTGAGCATGATCGCAGATGGGCTAGGTGTGACTGTTTTTTAGCCTCATTCGAGGAAGAGATCTCGGGTCTGTTTTATTTATGCTTGTGAATTCGTTGTCTAGGGGTTAGAATACCAGATACAAACATGTTGAATTGGATTTCTCTGCCCGGTGAATCAATAGAAACCATAAATCGTCAAATGGATTGTATTCTCTATTTGTAAGCGTGTATTCTCCATTAATAGAAAATAAATGAGTCTGTTACCGTCTTGAGACTGGGTTAAAATGTGTAGTGTTCTGCAACAACCATATCCGGTTGGACTATCAATAGTTGAATCCGAATCTCATATTGAATAATAGATAAGAATAATATATTTGATGATGATGATAAATTTACAATAAGATTTCCTTTATAAGGCTTTGAGGAATCGTAATGAAGGGTTACGACCTTTCAATAATAACCTAATAATCTATTAAGTTATAATTAATAATTTTAATTAAATATTCACAACATTGCCTTCCCCTTAGGAAAGCTTTGTCCTCAAAGCTGATTTTTCTCATGATGTTTTTTATTCTGGCTCTATGTTGCACTGATGACTTGAGAGATGCGATTTTGATTACGACCATTGCCTCATTTGATTATTATGTCTTGATATTTGCAATAAGTACGAACTTGGTGAAGTTTTGTTTACGATTTTTCTACTTGTGTGATTGCTTCTTTTAACTATGTTTGTCGTCAATTGAACATGCTCAACATGCATTACGATCTTAACTATTGTCGTGTTGTTATTCCCAACACATATTCTGTCAGTCCCCTTGAATGGGCTCTTTGTGCTTATAATGCTCATAAGAACATCGGCTTGTCTCTTATCACAGTCTTGGTGAGGATCATCTTTCTTCTTGTCAAATATTTTGTTGTCATTTTCTTCATTACTAGGGTATGTTATATCTTTGTCTTGCACAATGTCTTGATTGTTACTATTACTCTCATGGGAGATGACATAATAGTCTACTATATCTTCATCTTTTACATTAGTTTGGATGGTTTCTTCTACCTGATTTTCACATCCATCTTCATTTTCTTTAAACGTTTCGTCCATAGATTGCTTTATTTCATCTATATCCTTAAGGATTTTCTCAAGGAGATTTATGAATTCGCCACTCTCACTATAAGATGCCATGGGTGCATGGATGTTTGTAGAGGGCTATTTTGGCCTTTAAGGTGAAATTTTGAATAATAATATATTAATTAATTAATATTATTATATATATATATATATATTTTTTTTTAAAATTTTGAAATATTATAATATTATACTTTTTGTTTGCCTTTTTGCAGGTTTAGGGCTTTGCGTGGAGGGAAGGATGCAAGGGGATGCACAGGGCGTGAGGGAGAGTGTTGGAAGGTGGCGCGAAGGGGAGGGATGGTGCTGGACGAAGGAGGATGGACTACGTGTGGGTAGGCTGTGAGGGCGTGGTGTTGGGGTATAGCGCAGGTGTATGGAGCAGGGGGTGTGGGGGTAGAAGTGGCAAGGCGAAGGACAGGGTTGTGGGGGAGGGGGTCGCAGATGGAAGTGACGAGGGAGGGAGGAGGGAACTTGGTGGAGTAGAGGCGGTGCAGCAGGGAGGCGAGAGAGTGAGGAGGGAGGTCGGGCGTGTGAGGGAGTTGCAGAGTTGGGCGAGCAGGGAGATGAGGGGGAAGGCGAAGTGCTGCAGTGGTGGTGTGGAGGGGCGCAGAGGATGGAGGACGAGGATGGTGGAGCAACTGAAAGCAGGTGGGGTGTGGGTTGAAGGGCATCCAGGAGGTGGTATGGGAGGAGGGTGGTTGGTAGGGAGGCAGAGTAGGCGCGAGGGAGGGCGTGAGAAGTGGTGGGAAAGAGGACAACGTGGGGAATGTGGAAGTGGTGATGTGAGAGGAGGGATTGTGTGAGGAAGATGGAGGGGAAAAGGAGTATGAGTGGAGTCCCAAGAGGTGGAGCAACGAAGGAGAGGAGTGGAATGAACATGGAAGGGGGGGGGCATGAGGGGTACGAATGCAAATTTGGCTAGCAGTGGAAGAGGGGCTCCGCGAGGGTAGATGGAGAAGAGGTGGGGAGGTAGAATGAGGGGAAGGAGGAGGCTGGGCGAATGGGAGAGCATGGGATGAGCAGCGGAAGGAGGGGGTGGCAGCGAAGAAGGGGAAAGATGGCTTAACAACAACTTGGAGAGTCAGATGATGAGCCGAAACCGTGCGTGTAGAGTGGAGTTGAAATAATGTGAGCCGAAACCGTGCTCAACAACTGTATCTGGTTGGGCTTGAAGGGAGAGCCGAAACCGAGCTCAGGTCAAAGGAGCCGAATCCGAGCTCTGATACCAAATGCAGCAACCGTATCCGGTTGGACTGTTAATAGTCAAATCTGACTCTCATATTGAATAATAGATAAGAATAATATATTTGATGATGATGATAAATTTACAATAAGATTTCCTTTATAAGGCTTTGAGGAATCATAACGAAGGGTTACGACCTTTCACTAATAACCTAATAATATATTAAGTTATAATTAATAATTTTAATTAAATATTCATAGCATGTTCTGTTTGAGTGATCTACACTGCGTGAAGAGCCATTCTCAGATGAGGATTTTCATTTTGCTTGAAATTTCATGTGTAACATTTGTGAGAGTATCACTGCACGTGCGTTGAGTAGCTAGGGCTCATTCGTGGGCTTTGAAGTTTATAGTGATTGGGCAGAGGAAAGGACCAGACTCTATCAGCTATTTGAGAGAAGGTAGTGTTGGCCAACACATGTCGACATCATTTTGGTATCAGAGCCTGAGAAGGAACCTGTAAGTATGCAGGTTTATTGAGTTGGAATTTGCATTGCTTGAAGTTTGTGAACAGATTTTGTCTCTGTCAAATAAAAGGAAACAAGAAAATGGCAATGCGAATGAGAGGAGGTAGAGCAGACCATAAGGGTATACCCATTGCAAATGCTGAACTGATGGAGCAAATGAGGGCTATGCAGGCTAGAATGGAAGCTATGGAGCTGGTTAGGCAACGAGAACTAGACCTAGGAGATGAAAGTGAACCACAAGTAGAGGGTGGTGGGAAAGAAGAAGAGGAAACACCAGAATCAATTGAGATGAAGTTGTTAAGGTCTGTGTTAGGTTCAAGCTCTAGACCAAAACCATCCTTGTCTACTTATGATGGGAATTTGTCAACAAAAGGGCTGATAGACTGGATAGGGGAATTAGATCAATATTTTGATTATGAAGAGATAGAGGAGGAAAAGAAGGTAAAACTAGCTGTGACTAGATTGAAAGGACATGCAACACTATGGTGGGATAGTGTGCAGGCTGAGAGGAAGAAGAAAAATAAGTCAGTGATAAAAAGTTGGGATAGGATGATTGCTAAGATGCGTGGTAGGTTCTTTCCCAAGGAATACCAACCGAGTCTCTATAGATAGATGCAGAACCTTAGGAAAAGGTCATTGACTATTAGAGAATATACAAAAGAGTTTTACAAGGTAAACTTAAGAGCAGGTTACACTAACGATACCTTTGAGAAGACAGCTAGATACATCAATGGGTTGAGAATGGAGATTCAGGATGAGAGCAGTATATTATCTCCTATCACTATGGAAGGAGCTTATCAGTATGCTCTAAGGGCAGAAGAGAAGATATCCAGGAAGCAAACCTTTGGTAGAGGAAGAGGAGCTACCAAAGGAAGGGGACAAATATCCGGGAGAGAGAAAGTCCCAACCTACAAGGATGAAGCTAGTGGTTCTAACCAACAATACCAAACAAGGAAAGGAGATGAAACTTGAGTTGGAAGACCCTACCATAGAGGTAGGGGTAGAGGCAGAGAGTCAGTCTACTAGTGTTACAGATGTAACAAGATAGGCCATCGGTCCTATGAATGCGCCAACAATGAAAATGTAGGACAGAGAGGAAACTACGTTGCACAGGGAAAGCATGCAAAGACACAAGCTCCCATGGTAGAAAATACACCTGAGGTTGGGGAGGATCTTCTTATGAACAAGGTACTATTGAAACCAGAGAAGGAGGTGATAGAGTATTCACAAAGGAAGGCCTTATTTCGAACTACATGCAAAGTTCGAGGAAAATGTTGTAAGGTAGTTGTTGATAGTGGAAGCATCGACAATTTGGTTTCCACTGAAATGGTGGAAAAGATGAAGCTTAAGAAGGTGAAGCATCCAACACCTTACAAGGTGTCATGGCTGCATAAGGGACACCAACTACTGGTTACATAACAAAGTGAAGTGGAATTCTAAATAGGAAGATATCAAGACAAGGTGACATGTGATATCATACCTATGGATGTGTGCCATGTTCTGCTAGGTGGACTTTGGCAATTTGATAGGAAAGTTGTGCATGATGGGTGTAAGAATTGTTATAAGTTCGAGATGGGGGGTATCCAACACACTTTACTACCTTTACAGGAAGGAAATGGAGTTGCAAAAGAGGTGCCAAAAGCTTTGGTGCTCAATGGGAAAAAGTTCCAACATCAGATGACAAAAGAAGAGGTGAGTTATGCTATTGCTTGCAAACCAAGATTTGAACATGTTAGTACTGCCATTTCAGATCTGCCAGTAGAAATTAAGGACATGTTGGAATATTACCAAGATATTGTAGTTGATGACTTACCCAATGCATTTCCACCTAAAAGAAGCATTAGTCACCACATAGATCTGATACATGGAGCAAGCCTACCAAACAAGGCTGCTTATAGGATGACCCCAAAGGAAAATGAGGAAATTAGAAATCAGGTTCATAATTGTTGGATAAGGGCCCGATTAAAGAGAGTTTAAGTCCATGCGTTGTCCCAATAGTGTTAAGCCCAAAGAAGGATGGTGAGTGGAGGATGTGCACTGACTCTAGGGAAATCAATAAAATCATCATCATGTATATGTTTCCTTTTCCCAGGATCGATGATTTGATGGACTGTTTGAGCAGAGGAAAATACATCACCAAGAATGATTTAAAGAGTGGTTACCATCAGATTAGGATTCGGGAAGGTGATGGGTGGAAAACAACTTTCAAAACCAATGGGTTGTATGAGTGGTTGATCATGTCGTTTGGGTTGACCAATACCCCAAGCACTTTCATGAGGCTCATGAATGAAGTGCTTAAGGATTTCATAGGGAAATTTGTTATAGTTTATGTCACCTACCCAAATTCTGAAAATATTATTTTATTGACAAAAATACTTTATGTTAAATTTTAATTACAAAGTTTTGTAATTATGACCAAGTTTGGTCAAGGATGAATGTAATTACTGATTATTATTATTTAATAAATTAAAGTAGGAGACAAACACCTAAGGGAACTATTAAATGAGTGTTCACTGACCCATTAGGAGGAATGGAAGCTGTTAGAAGGCATGGGATAGATGGCAGCAATTGCACTTCACCACTAGCTGTTGGTTATGGGACAACAACCCCTACAAATGTGGCATTATCCCCCAGGTGGAGGGAGTGAGCAGGAAGCTCATTTAATGACCATTTAACAACTAAAAGGACTAGGCAACCTACATAAGGAAAATTTGAATTGAGCAGGCAGCTCTTACACAATATTTTTTGCAGAAATATTCCTCATATGCATCAGGTGATCACTGAGAGATTCAAATAGGGAGGCTATGTGAGAGTGCAACTGTAATTCTGCAAATTATTCTGAGAAGGAGAACCAGAGGTGCTGGTGCAGGTCCCTTCGACTGCTAAGTCTTAAAGACTGGATAACTATTGCTACTGCAAGTTGAGGTCCTAAGCTTCTAAGTTTCTTCCTCCTGGTGGTTCAGTGAACAGGATCGGGGGTCCTAAGGCAAGTAACTTGGCTGTCTTCAGGAATTGGTTGGGTGGAACAGGCTCCTTGGGCTGTTTGTTTCCCTACAGATTAACCAAGTTTTGCTGTTCCTATTTTGTTTACAGTTTAATGTTTCTGTTTAGTAAAATTATAAAACTCTGTTTTGTAATGAATTTATTTTCTGATTTATGTTTAAGTCTGAATAATAAAGCTTGTTAAATATCTGATTAGATAATCATCTCTATATTTTTCCACATGATGTTATTTGCATCGTACTCTAGTATAGAGAAGCAAATTAAATGATAGATGAGAGATAGGCAGATTGCCATGGATTGGACAAATAATTACAGTAAGCGCTATATTCACAATTCTGTCCTATATCTAACATAGTAAAAATTTAAGGTATAGTATTGACGGTAATATAGGATTCCGTTGTTACTTCATAAAAGAAAAATATAGTCTAACTTCTGTATCTCTATTCATTTAAAATAACAAACAAATGCAATTAAAAATCATACATATCATGTTTTCCAAATAATAGTATTTCCAAGGATTTTTAACAGTTGCAAGAATTAATCAATATATAGTTTTCTTATCTTTATACATACTTCATTTCTTCACTAGTTCCTGTTTGATTTCATGTATCAATTATTTATTTCAGTAGTGTCAAAACCTAATACATTGCAAACCCTAGTTCTGTATTCATACATTATATTTCTATCTCAAAGACAAACTGTAGACATTGTTCAAAGAATGATAACTTTTATGAATTATTAAACCCTAGAAATTACTTTCCAGAACCATACTATCTTTTATTTATGGTAATTTAAGAATTATCTAACAGTTAGTCGAAGGCACGCTTACATATTCATGTTTAAACATTATCTCACATCCTAACATTTAAAAAAATACATTATCGAGATTTTCATCACAACGATTAAGTCTTGGATACAAACCCTAGCACAAACCCGATAGCAATTAGATATTACAGGTAGAGTGCCCATCAACGAAACTAGAACACGGAGGCAAATCCCTCTCAACACTTTTAACAGTCAAACTACTACAGCGGTTTTCCAAACATTTTTACCAACATCCAGAACGAAGTACATGCATACAGATTTGCAACTATAAACCCTCGGCTAGAAGACAACCATTGTGGCTCGGCAAAACTTAACATTTATTTACACAGTGTTCTCAAAAACATTTTTCAAAAATTATAATGTTTTGTTTCAAGAAAAACGAACCATAGTTTATAAGTACAAAGAGAACCCTTGGTTCTTGAATTCCATTTAAAACTATAAACAAAAATTACACTTTGAACCTGTCAAGGTTTCAGAGTACACGGGACTTGCCCTCGTCAACTAAAAACATAATATAGAATCGTGAAATAACGAAGACTATATAGGGTTTTTTCCCTTAACACATCTAGCAGAACAAACGAGGGTTGGGAGTCTCTATTGTTAACATAACCAGGCATCAAATAGCCAATAGGTAACTTAAATTACTGAGAGGTTACCCTCTGTACAAAATAAAACAAAACAAGACAAGCTTAAAACCTTGCTTGTGGCCATCATTGTTACAAGTCGAAGATTTCCATTTCTTGACACGCAGAAAACACATCAAGGTACCTACGAGGCATGTAAGAACCACCGGAGCTTACCAAGAAGCCGTAGTAGCTTTCCTTTCCAAAATCGTGGCATAGAAACCCTCTAACAAAGTGAGCAACTGCCAAAGCACAATGCGAGTGGTTAAAAACTGATAACACATTTCAGAATGCAAAATCTACGTTATCAACATTCGCGCAATTTCTTACTTACTTACCCTGTAGAGTGTTATTCCAAATATCAATGGCGAAACCAGAGGTCGACAGTAATCTTTCATACATGCAGGAAAAACTAGAAGGCATTACCACCATTCGAAAGAGCCAAAGGGAAAACTACCAACAAATCTCAACAGCTGATGATTATCTACCCTTCATACTACGACATCACGGCTCTATGGCACAAAGCCAAGCCTGCAACACTTAAACTTTTCCTCTCATAAGTCACAGGGTCGAAACCCTAGAAGAACACCTCCTCTAAAACTAAAAATTTTGCAGCCTGTCGGCCTCATTACAACAAAACAATGAAGGGCCGAGAAACTTGCCATCAATACAAAGAACACGGATTAGGATTACACAAACCAACGACCAAGATCTGGAGCGAGCAACGGATAGAAAAGAGCCAATAGTGCTACGTTGAAAGACGAGCAACCTCACATTCATATTTCAATAAATTCCAACAACCATCAGAGTTGCCAACCCTGCATGCCAAGGAACGATACGGTGTACAACGTGGAGGAGAGGCAACAGGGCATCATTGCCAACTAGAAATACCAACTACAATATCAATCAAAGTTCACAAGGTTAGACTACGTGGGATTACAGCCACCCATTCCACTATGGAGTGCATTTAATTCACAAGCCGTAACTCTGTCAAACTGCAAACATAAGTTAATACCCGTCATTTCATCACATTAACGTCGAGACTTGGGAAAATACATTTACTTTTAACATTAACACTTAGGGAACGAGCTCATACTTACAACATAGTTTAAACTATCACTTAAGCCACGATCTTAATAAAGTTGTTATGATCGTATTCGTGGTTGGTATAGGATAATATTCTATGGTGCTAAGGGTATAGTTAGGATTTCTTATAGTAAAGCACATTATTGCTTTTGTTTTTCATAGCTTGGTATAGTAAAAACCACATCATATTATATAGTAATATGTAGTGCATGTTTTATATAATCCCAAAGTTTAAATTGGCATCGAAATAATAGAGCATTATGCCATGCATTATGTAAATAAATGGTAGCTATAACATACATAGCTACTTCATCTCTATAGTTTGTATATGTACTGAAATGCTAAATAAAGGACATAGAATAGTCTAAGATTTTGTAAGACGCCAACTATAATGATAGTTCAAAGGTGTAAATTCCTACAAATCTCGTAATTGCACACTTAATAGATAATAGTATTGTTGTATTAATATCACTGACAGTAGTCTCATGACGATAAATGTAACATCATAACATAAATCTTGGACAACATGGATTGATAACATTAAGCATCTTTGTAAAACAATACTTGAGCTAGGAGTAGAATCCTTGTATCCATACCTTCAGTTTTTAATGTCACAAGGAAGCACTTAACATTTTACATTGACGATGAATTGAAAAACACAAGTACTCTAAATATTATTCTGTCTTGTAGATTTCTTACGTGCGGTCTGCACATGGAAACAAGTTTCAAATGCCTTAGCTAAACGTAGCTAAGTAAGCTCCAGGGTGCCCCATAGGACCCCTTTATTAACAAACAAACAAACTGTCAGCAGTCCATCAAGAATATTAAAGCAGTACAAATTGTATCAACATGTAATATTAACCAAGAACTTAAACAAAATTGTAAACTGTACTTGTTTACATAAGCATACAAAGATATTTCGTTAAAGAGGTTAACACCCGTTTATACCTGAAGTAGAAATTACAACTATATTTATTTGAGAATGATGACGTGTCATCGTCATTAATTTATCTTAGTTAAGATTTCGATTTAGTTTATATGTTCCGCATTAAATAATTCGGATAATTATTGCTATTATAATTTTTTTTTTTTTTTGGGTATTTTCGAGACGTTACATGTGGTATAAGAGCTCAGGTTCGAATTCTAGGCCTGAAAAAGGTCCAAGAACATGCAACATAAAATTTTATTATAGCAGAAAATTTTACTAATTAAAATTTAAACTATTGTGTTATACATAAATTATTTTAAGTTACAGGTATGGAGAACTCAGCTGAACATTTAGAAGACAGATTTCAACCAAACAACCATAGTACGGGACAACACTATGCAGAAGAAAGCCACGGAGAATTGAATGACAATTCGTCAAAATTGTTACGTGCGTTTCAGGAGTTAAAGGCAGAAATTAGATCTGTGAAACAAGACAATTAAAGAATTCTAAAGGCACAAGAAGAGTTAAACCAAGTGTTGTTTGAATAGTGCCCAATTGATGAGCAAGAAAGAGAAAATGAAGATATCTCAGGGGTTGAATATCTGCCTCATGGTAACAAAAGTAAGAAAATGAAAACCGATGATGTGAACAACAGTTCAACATCATCGGGAGGTGCTATTGAAGTACGTAAAAAGAAACGTAACTATTCAAGCGATAGTAGTAAAGGAGATTACAAACCTAGAAAGAAAAGCCATAAAGAGTATGAATAGATTTCTAGGGAGTTCAAAAAGATTAGACCTCCAACTTTCAATGGAGAAACTGAGAAGGGTGAGACAACCGAAGCATGGCTGTCCGACATGAAGAAATATTTTCAGATTTATAACTATTTAGAATCCTTGAAAGAAAAAATGGCTATATATAACTTGACCGGAAAAGAGGATATTTGGTGGTAGGAAATCAAAAGAGTAAAGGGTATCAAGGATAAGGATGTAAACTGGAGTACTTTTAAACGATACTTCAAGAAGGAATTTTTATCTGAACAGTACTATGAAGAAAAATCCAAAGAATTCTACGATTTAAAGCTGGGAAGTATGAACATGAAGGAAATGAACAGTAAATTTTTGAACTTACTAAGATATGTGCCATATCTCGTGGAAGAAAAACCGAAGATTCAAAGATACTTGAGCTGTCTACCTTTCAATATTAAGGACAGAATCGAGTATGACAGTCCAAACACCTTGGACGAGGCTATGGGGAAGGCATTTTTATGTTATGACACTAATCGGAAAAGAGAAGGAATGTCAAACTGGAAAAGTCATAAACCCAACAATTTTGAGCTGAAAAAGAAAAATTTCAGGTTCAGTGGGAGTTCCGGTTTCCAAAAGAAAAATTTTCAGAATCAGAATTTTCAAGGAAATAATTTCAGAAACAGTCAACAATAGAATTCTATAGCACCCAAGAATGCTCCCAATAATACCAGGACCAATGAAAAAAAGGCACCTATCAAATGTTTTGAGTGTCAAGGTCCTCAATATGCATCAGAATGTCCCAAGAGCAAGCGGACAACTAACAACCTTCACTCTATTCAGACTGAACCTACTGTCGGAGACATGGAGAGGGAGATGCCCAGAATCAATGCAGCACTCGACAATAGGCAAGCAGATCATCAAATCTCTATGGTAGAGATTGAATGTGTGCTACAAAATCATCATGTTACTGTTTTAATTGACCCCGGTGCTATCTTAAGTTATATATCTCCAGATATTGTGAAAAGTATTAAATTAAAAACATAAAAGTTCAGTAAATCTTGGTTAGTTAGACTAGCAACTGGAATAAAGAGGAAAGTATCATATTTTATAGAAAGTTGTGCTTTTTCCATGAATCAGTTAAAGACAAAAATCAAGTTGAATATTTTACCTTTAGGATCCTATGATATTATAATCGGAATGGACTGGTTAGAAGCCCATCATGTCATTCTGAACTATTACGAGAAACGTTTTACGTGTTTAAATGATGAAGGAAAAACTGTAGAAGTAAAAGGTATTCCAAGAAAGGTAACCCTTAGATAGATTTCAGCCATGCAAGTTAAGAGGGCAGTTAGGAAAGGATGTCAGTTGTTTGCGGTAAATGTAGTAAATGATGAGTTTATTTGTAAAGAGGACAAACTGAAATTAGAAGACATACCTGTCCTAAAGGATTTCAAGGATGTATTTCCTGAGGAGATTCCAGGATTACCTCCTAAAAGAGATTTAGATTTTACTATCGAGTTAATACCAGGAGCAGTACCAAACTCTAAAGCTCCATATAGGATGAATATACTGGAATTAAACGAATTGAAATCACAGTTGAAGGAACTGATTGATAAGAAATATATAAGACCTAGCATGTCTCCTTGGGAAGCACCTGTTATATTTGTTAAGAAGAAAGATGGAACCTTAAGACTATGCATAGATTATCGCCAGCTTAATAAAATGACAATAAAGAATCGATATCCGTTGCCCCGCATAGACTATCTATTTGATCACCTGCGAGGAGCAACGATATTTTCAAAGATTGATCTAAGGTTAGGATATCATCAAGTGCGAAATAAGGATGAAGATATTTTCAAGACAGCTTTCCGAACTTGATATGGACATTACGAGTTCGTAGTCATGCCATTTGGCTTAACTAATGCCCCGGGTGTATTTATGTGTTTGATGAACAATATTCTGCACAAATAGTTAGATAAGTTTGCTGTTGTGTTTATAGATGACATTTTAGTGTATTCTAAAAGCAAATAAGAGCATGATGAACATCTACGGATTATCTTACAAGTTCTAAGAGATCATCAACTATACGCTAAGTTTAGTAAGTGTGACTTCCACAAGGACAAAATTGAGTATTTAGGACACATAATTTGTAAAGAAGGAATCTCGGTTGACCCCAACAAGATAAAGGCCATTAATGACTGGACGGTTCCAAAGGATGTGTTGGATGTAAGATCATTTATGGGTATTACTGGATATTACAGAAAATTTATAGAGGGTTTTTCAAAGATTGCAAACCCCATAACCTCCTTGCAGAAGAACAGGAAGAAATTTGTGTGGGATGAGATATGTACAGACAGTTTTAAGAAGTTAAAGGAATTATTGACTACAACAGCTATTCTGAGGATAGTGGATCCAAATAAGGATTTTATAGTGTGCACAGATGCTTGTAATGATGGACTCGGTGGAGTCCTAACACAAGAAGAGCATGCTATGGCATACGAATCTAGAAAGCTAAAAATATATGCGAAGAATTACTCTACTTATGATTTAGAGTTATTAGCAGTAATTCATGCTTTAAAAATGTGGCGTCACCACTTTATTGGCAGAAAATTTACCTTATTGACAGACAACATGGGTCTGAAATATTTATTAGATTAGACAAATCTGAACGCTAGACAAGCTAGATGGTTAACTTTTTTAAGTGAGTACGATTTTGAAATTCAACATATTAAAGGGAAAGAGAACAAGGTTGCAGATGCATTAAGTCGAAAAGCAAAACTGAATTTTATTTCAGCCATCAGTACTTACTCAACAGATTTAGAAAATCAGATCCTTGAAAGGAGTGAAACGGATGAAGAATACAGAAGATTAAAGGAAAAGACAACAATTAACAGTTCCGAAAATTCTATGGCAGATTTCATAATGAAGGAAAATGGACTATTGCTATACAAAAACAGATTGTATGTGCCTAACATACCAGAGGAAACAATTCTAATTTTAAATGAGATGCACAAAAGCGATTACTCTGGCCATCTAGGTTATCAGAAGACCATTACTATGCTAAGGAAAGAATACTATTGGCCCAAAATGAAAGATGAAGTGGCAGAGTACATAGCTAAATGTTTAGATTGTCAAAAAGTGAAAGTTGAACACCAACATCCCGCCGGATTGTTGCAACCATTACCTATACCAAGTTGGAAATGGGAAGTGATAAGCATAGACTTTATTACTGGACTACCCAAAAATCAGAAACAAAATGACTCTATCGTGGTGGTAGTAGACAAACTGAGCAAAGCAACACACTTTATATCTGTGAAGACGACTCATAAGGCTCCAGACATTGCGGAAATCTTCATGAAACAGATTTTTCGACTACATGGTATACCGAAAGTGATAATTTCAGATTGTGACTCTAAATTTAGTGGAAACTTCTGGAAATCTTTGGTTAAGGGGTTGAATACAACCTTAAATTTCAGCACAACATTTCATCCACAAATGGATGGACAGACAGAAAGGGTGAATCAAGTTTTGGAAGACTTACTGAGAATGTATGTTGAGGATCAACCTGGTAAGTGCAAAGACTACTTGCACTTAGCAGAATTTGCATATAATAACCATTATCATGCATCATTCAGACTTAGCCCATTTGAAATTATTTATGGTAGGAAATGTGATACACCTGTATCTTGGAATGACCCAGTAAATAGAGTTGTTTTAGAACCTGAATTGTTGCAGGAGTTAGAACTAATTGTGAAACAGGTAAAAGAAAATTTAAAAGCTGCCCAAGATAGGCAAAAGAGCCAAGCAAATATAAAAAGGATTCATAAAGAGTTCCAGGTTGGTGAACATGGGTTCCTCAAGGTAAGACCAAAAAAGAGTTCATTGAAATTGGGAAGCTGTGCCAAGTTGGCACCCAGGTATTGTGGTCCTTTCGAAATATTGTCCAAGGTTGGACTAGTGGCATATCATCTGGCTTTGCCACCAAATTTAAAAATACATAATGTTTTTCATATATCATTTTTAAAGAAGTATGTACACGATGCTACTCATGTTGTAAACTAGAATGATGTACAGGTGGGACAAGACGACGATTTTCAGGTGGAACTGGACTGTATCCTCGAAAGGAGGGAAACTCTGCTCCGGAATCGCACCATTGGGCAAGTGAAGGTGCAATGGAAGCACCTTATCCCAGAAGAGACAACCTGGGAGTTGGAGAGTAGTATGCAGGAAGCATACCCAACTCTGTTTCAGGAATACTCAGAGAGTGATTGACCAACATCGAGGACGATATTGAGATTTAAGGGGGGGTGTATGTCATCTACCCAAATTCTGAAAATATTATTTTATTGACAAAAATACTTTATGTTAAATTTTAATTACAAAGTTTTGTAATTATGACCAAGTTTGGTCAATGATGAATGTAATTACTGATTATTATTATTTAATAAATTAAAGTAGGAGACAAACACCTAAGGGAACTGTTAAATGAGTGTTCACTGACCCATTAGGAGGAATGAAAGCTATTAGAAGGCATGGGATAGATGGCAGCAATTGCACTTCACCACTAGCTGTTGGTTATGGGACAACAACCCCTACAAATGTGGCATTATCCCCTAGGTGGAGGGAGTGAGCAGGAAGCTCATTTAATGACCAGTTAACAACTGAAATGCTTAGGCAGCCTACATAAAGCAAATTCGAATTGAGCAGGCAACTCTTACAGAATATTTTCTGCTGAAATATTCCTCATGTGCATCAGGAGATCACTGAGAGATTTGAATAGGGAGGCTATGTGAGAGTGCAACTGTAAGTCTGCAAATTATTCTGAGAAGGAGAACCAGAGGTGCTGGTGCAGGTCCCTTCGACTGCTAAGTCTTAAAGACTGGATAACTATTGCTACTGCAAGTTGAGGTCCTAAGCTTCTAAGTTTCTTCCTCCTGGTGGTTCAGTGAATAGGCTCGGGGGTCCTAAGGAAAGTAACTTGGATGTCTTTAGGAATTGGTTGGGTGGAACAAGCTCCTTGGGCTGTTTGTTTCCCTACAAATTAACCAGGTTTTGCTGTTCCTATTTTGTTTACAATTTAATGTTTTTGTTTAGTAAAATTAGAAAACTCTGTTTTGTAATGAATTTATTTTAAGATTTATGTTTAAGTCTGAATGATAAAGCTTGTTAAATATCTGATTAGATAATCATCTCTATATTTTTCCACATGCTGTTATTTGCATCGTACTCTAGTAAAGAGAAGCAGATTAAATGATAGATGAGAGATAGGCAGATTGACATGGATTGGACGAATAATTACAGTAAGCGCTATATTCACAATTTTGTCCTATATCTAACATAGTAAAAATTTACTGTATACTATCGACGGTAATATAGGATTCTATTGTTACTTCATAAAAGAAAAATATAGTCTAACTTCTGTATCTCTATTCATTTAAAATAGCAAACAAATGCAATTAAAAATCATACATATCATGTTTTCCAAGTAATAGTATTTCCAAGGATTTTTAATAGTTGCAAGAATTAATCAATATATAGTTTTCTTTTCTTTATACATACTTTATTTCTTCATTGGTTCCTGTTTGATTTCGTGTATCAATTATTTATTTCAGTAGTATTAAAACCTAATACATTGCAAACCCTAGTTCTGTATTCATACATTATATTTCTATCTCAAAGACAAACTGTAGACATTGTTCAAAGAATGATAACTTTTATGACTTATTAAACCCTAGACATTACTTTCCAGAACCATACTATCTTTTATTTATGGTAATTTTACTATCTAAGAATAATCTAACAGTTAGTCGAAGGCATGTTTACATATTCATGTTTAAACATTAGCTCACATCCTAACATTTAAACAAATACATTATCGATATTTTTATCACAACGATTAAGTCTTGGATACAAACCCTAGCACAAACCCGATAGAAATTGGATATTACAGGTAGAGTGTCCATAAATGAAACTAGAACACGGAGGCAAAATCCTCTCAACACTTTTAACAATCAAACTACTACAATAGTTTTCCAAACATTTTTTCCAACATCCAGAATAAAGTACATGCATACATATTTGCAACTATAAACCCTCGACCAGAAGACAACCATTGTGTCTCGACAAAACTTAACATTTATTTACACAGTGTTCTCAACAACATTTTAAAAAAATTATAATTTTTTTATTTCAAGAAAAACGAACCATATTTTATAATTACAAAGAGAACCCTTGGTTCTTGACTTCCATTTAAAACTATAAACGAAAATTACACTTTGAACCTGTGAAGGTTTCACAGTACACGGGACTTGCCCTCATCAACTAAAAACATAATATAGAATCGTGAAATAACGAAGACTGTACAGGGTTTTTTCCCTTAACACATCTAGCAGAACAAACGAAGGTTCGAAGTATCTATCGATAACATAACCAGGCATCAAATAGCCAATAGGTAACTTAAATTACTGAGAGGTTACCCTCTGTACAAAATAAAACAAAACAAGACAAGCTTAAAACCTTGGTTGTGGCACAATGCAAGTGGTTAAAAACTGATAACACATTTCAGAATGCAAAATCTACGTTATCAACATTCGTGCAATGTCTTAATTACTTACCCTGTAGAGTGTTATTCGAAATATCAATGGCGAAACCAGAGGTCGAGTGTAATCTTTCATACACCCAGGAAAAACCAGAAGGCGTTACCACCATTCGAAAGAGCCAAAGGGAAAACTACCAACAACTCTCAACAGCTGATGATTATCTACCCTTCATACTACGATATCACGGCTCTATGGAACGAAGCCAAGCTTGCAACACTTAAAATTTTGTTCTCATAAGTCACAGGGTCGAAACCCTGGAAGAACACCTCCTCTAACCCTAAAATTTTTGCAGCCTGTCGGCCTCATTACAACAAAGCAATGAAGGGCCGAGAAACTTGCCATCAATACAAACAACATGGATTAGGGTTACACAAACCAATGACCAAGATCTGGAGTGATCAATGGACAGAAAAGATCCAACAGTGCTACGTTGAAAGTCGAGCAACCTCACATTAATATCTCATTAAATTCCAACAACCATCAGAGTTTCCAACCCTGCATGCCAAGGAACGATACAGTGTACAGCATGGAGGAAGGCGATAGGGCATCATTGCCAACTAGAACTCCCAACTACAATATCAATCAAAGTTCACAAGGTTAGACTATGTGGGATTACAACCACCAATTCCACTATGGAGTGCATTTAATTCACAAATCATAACTTTGTCAACCTGCAAACAGAAGTTAATACCCGTCATTTAATCACATTAACATCAATACTTGGGAAAATACATTTACTTTTAACCTTAACACTTAGGGAACAAGCTCATACTTACAACATAAATCAAACTATCACTTAATCCATGATCTTAATAAAGTTGTTATGATCGTATTCGTGGTTGGTATAGGATAATATCCTATGGTTCTAAGGTTATAGTTAGGATTTATTATAGTAAAGCACATTATTGATTTTGTTTTTCATAGCTTGGTATAGTAAAAACCACATCATATTATATAGTAATATGTAGTGCATGTTTTATATAATCCCAAAGTTTAAATTGTTATCGAAATAATTGAGTATTATGCCATGCATTATGTAAATAAATGGTAGCTATAACATACATAACTACTTCATCTCTATAGTTTGTATGTGTACTGAAATGTTAAATACATGACATAGAATAATCTAATGTTTTGTAAGAATCCAACTATAATGATAATTCAAAGGTGTAAATTCCTACAAATCTCGTAATTGCACACTTAATAGATAATAGTATTGTTGTATTAATATCACTGACAGTAGTCTCATGACGATAAATGTAACATCATAACGGAAATCTTGGACGACATGGATTGATAACATTAAGGAGCTTTGCAAAACAGTACTTAAGCTAGGAGTAGAATCGTTGTATCCATACCTTCAGTTTTTAATGTCGCAAGGAAGCACTTAACATTTTACATTGATGATGAATTGAAAAACACAAGTACTCTAAATATTATGCTGTCTTGTAGATTTCTTACATGCGGTCTGCACATGGAAACAAGTTTCAAATGCCTTAGCTAAACGTAGCTAAGTAAGCTCCAGGGTGCCTCATAGGGCCCCTTTATTAACAAACAAACAAACTGTCAGCAATCCATCAAGAATATTAAAGCAGTACAAACTGTATCGGCATGTAATATTAACCAAGAACTTAAACAAAATTGTAAACTGTACTTGTTTACAGAAGCATACAAAGATCTTTCGTTAAAGAGGTTAACATCCGTTTATACCTGAAGTAGAAATTACAACTATATTTATTTGAGGATGATGACATGTCATCGTCATTAATTTATCTTAGTTAAGATTTCGATTTAGTTTATATGTTTTGCATTAAATAATTCTGATAATTATTGCTATTATAATTATTTATTTATTTATTTTAGTATTTTCGGGACGTTACATGTGGTATAAGAGCTCATGTTTGAACTCTAGGCCAGAAAAAGGTCCAAGAACAGGCAACATAAAATTTTATTACAGTAGAAAATTTTACTAATTAAAATTTAAACTATTGTGTTATACAGAAATTATTTTAAGTTACAGGTATGGAGAACTCAGCTGAACATTTAGAAGATAGATTTCAACCAAATAGCCATAGTATGGGACAACACTATGTAGAAGAAATCCACGGAGAATTGAATGACAATTCGTCAAAATTGTTATGTGCATTTCAGCAGTTAAAGGCATAAATTAGATCTATGAAACAAGAAAATGAAATAATTCTGAAGGCACAAGAAGAGTTAAACCAAGTGCTGTTTGAACAGTGCCCAATTGATGAGCAGGAAAGAGAAAATGAAGATATCTCCAAGGTTGAAGATCTGCCTCATGGTAACAAAAGTAAGAAAATGAAAACCGATGATGTGAACAGCAGTTCAACATCATCGAGAGATGCTATTGAAGTATGTAAAAAGAAACGTAACTATTCAAGTGATAGTAGTAAAGGAAATTACAAACCCAAAAAGAAAAGCCATAAAGAGTATGAACAGATTTCTGGGGAGTTCAAAAAGATTAGACCTCCAACTTTCAATGGAGAAACTGAGAAGGGCGAGACAGCGGAAGCATGGCTGTCCGGTATGAGGAAATATTTTCAGATTTATAACTATTCAGAATCCTTGAAAGCAAAAATGGCTATATATAACTTGACTGGAAAAGAGGATATTTGGTGGCAGGACATCAAAAGAGTAAAGGGTATCAAGGATAAGGATGTAAACTGAAGTACTTTTAAACGATACTTCAAGAATAAATTTTTATCTGAACAATACTATGAAGAAAAATCCAAATAATTCTACGATTTAAAGCTGGGAAGTATGAACATGAAGGAAATGAATAGTAAATTTCTGAACTTACTAAGATATGTGCCATATATCGTGGAAGAAAAACCGAAGATTCAAATAACTTGAGCTATCTACCTTTCAATATTAAGGACAGAATCGAGTATGACAGTCCAAAGACCTTGGAAGAGGCTATGAGGAAGGCAGTTTTTTGTAATGACACTAATCAGAAAAGAGAAGGAATGTCAAACTGGAAAAGTCATAAACCCAGCAATTCTGAGCTGAAAAAGAAAAATTTCAGGTTTAGTGGGAATTCTGGTTTCCAAATTTTTTTTTTCAGAATCGGAATTTTCAAGGAAATAATTTCAGAAACAGTCAACAACAGACTTCTACAGCACCCAGGAATGCTCCCAATAATACCAGGACCAATGAACAAAAGGCACCTATCAAATGTTTTGAGTGTCAAGGTCCTCACTATGCATCAGAATGTCCCAAGAGAAAGTGGACAGCTACCAACCTTCGCTTTATTCAGACTGAACCTACTGTTAGAGACGTGGCGAGGGAGATGCCCAGAATCAATGCAGCACTCGACAACAGGCAAGCAGATCATCAAATATCTATGGTAGAGATTGAAGGTATGCTACAAAATCATCGTGTTACTGTTTTAATTGACCCCAGTGCTAGCTTAAGTTATATATCACCAGATATTGTGAAAAGTCTTAAATTAAAAAAAGAAAAGTTCAGTAAATCTTGGTTAGTTAGACTGGTAACTGGAACAAAGAGGAAAGTATCAGATTTTATAGAAAGTTGTGCTTTATCCATGAATCAGTTAAAAACACAAATCAAGTTGAATATTTTACCTTTAGGATCCTATGATATTATAATCGGAATGGAGTGGTTAGAAGCCCATCATGTCATTCTGAACTGTTACAAGAAAAGTTTTACGTGTTTAAATGATAAAGGAAAAACTGTAGAAGTAAAAGGTATTCCAAGAAAGGAAACTCTTACACAGATTTCAGCCATGCAAGTTAAGAGGGCAGTTAGGAAAGGATGTCAGTTGTTTGTGGTAAATGTAGTAAATGATGAGTTTATTTGTAAAGAGGACAAACTGAAATTAGAAGACATACCTATCCTAAAGGATTTCAAGGATGTATTTCCTGAGGAGATTCCAGGATTACTTCCTAAAAGAGATTTAGATTTTACCATCGAGTTAATACCAGGAACAGTACCAAACTCTAAAGCTCCATATAGGATGAATATACTGGAATTAAAGGAATTGAAATCACAGTTGAAGGAATTGATTGATAAGAAATATATAAGACCTAACGTGTCTCCTTGGGCAACACCTGTTATATTTGTTAAGAAGAAAGATGGAACCCTAAGACTATGCATAGATTATCGCCAGCTTAATAAAATGACAATTAAGAATCGATATCCGTTGCCCCGCATAGACGATCTATTTGATCATCTGCGAGGAGCAACGATATTTTCAAAGATTGATCTAAGGTCAGGATATCATCAAGTGCGGGTTAAGGATGAAGATATTTTCAAGACAACTTTCCGAACTCGATATGGACATTACGAGTTCGTAGTCAAGCCATTTGGCTTGACTAATGCCCCGGCTGTATTTATGTGTTTGATGAACAATATTCTGCACAAATACTTAGATAAGTTTGATGTTGTGTTTATAGATGACATTTTAGTGTATTCTAAAAGCAAATAAGAGCATGATGAACATCTACGGTTTATCTTACAAGTTCTAAGAGATCATCAACTATACGCTAAGTTTAGTAAGTGTGACTTCCACAAGGACAAAATTGAGTATTTAGGACACATAATTTCTAAAGAAGGAATCTCGGTTGACCCCAACAAGATAAAGGCCATCAATGACTGGCCGGTTCCAAAGGATGTGTTGGATGTAAGATCATTTATGGGTATTACTGGATATTACAGAAAATTTATAGAGGGTTTTTCAAAGATTGCAAACCCCATAACCTCCTTGCAGAAGAAAGGGAAGAAATTTGTGTGGGATCAGAAATGTATAGACAGTTTTAAGAAGTTAAAGGAATTATTGACTACAACACCTATTTTGAGGATAGCGGATCCTAATAAGGATTTTATAGTGTGCACAGATGCTTGTAATGATGGACTCGGTGGAGTCCTAACACAAGAAGGGCATGCTGTGGCATACGAATCTAGAAAGCTGAAAATACATGAGAAGAATTACTCTACTTATGATTTAGAGTTATTAGCAGTAATTCATGCATTAAAAATGTGGCGTCACCACCTTATTGGCAGAAAATTTACCTTATTGACAGACAACATGGGTCTGAAATATTTATTAGATCAGACAAATTTGAACGCTAGACAAGATAGATGGTTAACTTTCTTAAGTGAGTATGATTTTGAAATTCAACATATTAAAGGGAAAGAGAACAAGATTGTAGATGCATTAAGTCGAAAAGAAAAACTGAATTTTATTTCAGCCATCATTACTTACTCAACATATTTAGAAAATCAGATCCTTGAAAGGAGTGAAACAGATGAAGAATACATAAAATTAAAGGAAAAGACAACAATTAACTGTTCTGAAAATTCTATGGTAGATTTCAGAATGAAGGAAAATGGACTATTGCTATACAAAAATAGATTGTATGTACCTAACATACCAGAGGTAAAAATTTTAATTTTAAATGAGATGCACAAAAGCCATTACTTTGGCCATCCAGGTTATCAGAAGACCATTACTATGCTAAGGAAAGAATACTATTGGCCCAAAATGAAAGATGAAGTGGCAGAGTACATAGCTAAATGTTTAGATTGTCAAAAAGTGAAAGTTGAAAACCAACATCCCGCTGGATTGTTGCAACCATTACCTATACCAAGTTGGAAATGGGAAGTGATAAGCATAGAATTTATTACTAGACTACCCAAAAATCAGAAACAAAATGACTCTATCATGGTGGTAGTAGACAAACTGAGCAAAGCAACACACTTTATACCTGTGAAGACTACTCATAAGGCTCCAGACTTTGCAAAAATCTTCATGAAACAGATTTTTCGACTATATGGTATACCGAAAGTGATAATTTCAGATCGTGACTCTAAATTTACTGGAAACTTTTGGAGATCTTTGTTTAAAGGGTTGAATACAACCTTAAATTTCAGCACAACATTTCATCCACAAACGGATGGACAAACAGAAAGGGTGAATCAAGTTTTGGAAGACTTACTGAGAATGTATGTTAAGGATCAGCCTGGTAAGTGGGAAGACTACTTGCACTTAGAAGAATTTGCATATAATAACCATTATCATGCATCATCCAGACTTAGCCCATTTGAAATTATTTATGGTAGGAAATGTGATACACTTGTATCTTGGAATGACCCAGTAAATAGAGTTGTTTTAGAACTTGAATTGTTGCAGGAGTTAGAATTAATTGTGAAACAGGTACAAGGAAATTTAAAAGCTGCCCAAGATAGGCAAAAGAGCCAAGCAAATCTAAAAAGGACTCATAAAGAGTTCCAGGTTGGTGAACATGTGTTCCTCAAGGTAAGACCAAAAAAGAGTTCATTGAAATTGGGAAGCTGTGCCAAGTTGGCACCCAGGTATTGTGGTCCTTTCGAAATATTGTCCAAGGTTGGACCAGTGGCATATCCACTGGCTTTGCCACCAAATTTAAAAATACATAATGTTTTTCATAGATCATTTTTAAAGAAGTATGTACACGATGCTACTCATGTTGTAAACTAGAATGATGTACAGGTGGGACAAGACGACGATTTTCAGGTGGAACCGGACTGTATCCTCGAAAGGAGGGAAACTCTACCCCGGAATCGCGCCATTGGGAAAGTGAAGGTGCAATGGAAGCACCTTATCCCAGAAGAGGCAACCTAGGAGTTGGAGAGTAGTATGCAGGCATCATACCCAACTTTGTTTCAGGAACACTCAGAGAGTGATTGACCAACATCGAGGACGATGTTGAGATTTAACGGGGGGTGTATGTCACCTACCCAAATTCTGAAAATATTATTTTATTGACAAAAATAATTTATGTTAAATTTTAATTACAAAGTTTTGTAATTATGACCAAGTTTGGTCAAGGATGATTGTAATTACTGATTATTATTATTTAATAAATTAAAGTAGGAGACAAACACCCAAGGAACTATTAAATGAGTGTTCAGTGACCCACTAGGAGGAATGGAAGCTGTTAGAATGCATGGGACAGATGGCAGCAATTGCACTTCACCACTAGCTGTTGGTTATGGGACAACAACCCCTACAAATGTGGCATTATCCCCCAGGTGGAGGGAGTGAGCAGGCAGCTCATTTAATGACCAGTTAACAACTGAAATGCCTAGGCAGCCTACATAAGGCAAATTAGAATTGAGCAGGAAACTCTTACACAATATTTTCTGCAGAAATATTCCTCATGTGCATGAGGTAATCACTGATAGGTTCGAATAGGGAGGCTATGTAAGAGTGCAACTGTAATTCTGCAAATTATTCTGAGAAGGAGAACCAGAGGTGTTGGTGCAAGTCCCTTCTATTGCTAAGTCTTAAAGACTAGATAACTATTGCTACTGCAAGTTGAGGTCCCTAAGCTTCTAAGTTTCTTCCTCCTGTTGGTTCAGTGAACAAGATCGGGGGTCCTAACGCAAGTAACTTGGTTGTCTTCAGGAATTGGTTGGGTGGAACAGGCTCCTTGGGCTGTTTGTTTCCCTACAGATTAACCAGGTTTTGCTGTTCCTATTTTGTTTACAGTTTAATGTTTCTGTTTAGTAAAATTATAAAACTCTGTTTTGTAATGAATTTATTTTCTGATTTATGTTTAAGTCTGAATGATAAAGCTTGTTAAAGATCTGATTAGATAATCATCTCTATATTTTTCTACATGCTGTTATTTGCATCGTACTCTAGTATAGGGAAGCAAATTAAATGATAGATGAGAGATAGGCAGATTGCCATGGATTGGACAAATAATTACAGTAAACGCTATATTCACAATTCTGTCCTATATCTAACATAGTAAAAATTTAAAATAGCAAACAAATGCAATTAAAAATCATACATATCATGTTTTCCAAGTAATAGTATTTCCAAGGATTTTTAACAGCTGCAAGAATGAATTAATATATAGTTTTCTTATCTTTATGCATACTTTATTTCTTCACTGGTTCCTGTTTGATTTCATGTATCATTTATTTATTCCAGTAGTATCAAAACCTAATACATTGCAAACCCTAGTTCTGTATTCATACATTATATTTCTATCTCAAAGACAAACTGTAGACATTGTTCAAAGAATGATAACTTTTATGACTTATTAAACCCTAGACATTACTTTCCAGAACCATACTATCTTTTATTTATGGTAATTTTAATATCTAAGAATTAGCTAACAGTTAGTCGAAGGCATGTTTACATATTCATGTTTAAACATTAGCTCACATCCTAACATTTAAACAAATACATTATCGAGATTTTCATCACAACGATTAAGTATTGGATACAAACCCTAGCACAAACCCGATAGCAATTGGATATTATAGGTAGAGTGTCCATCAACGAAACTAGAACACGGAGGCAAAACCGTCTCAACACTTTTAACAGTCAAACTACTACAACGGTTTTCCAAACATTTTTACCAACATCCAGAACGAAGTACATGCATACATATTTGAAACTATAAACCCTCGGCCAGAAGACAACCATTGTGGCTCGGAAAAACTTAACATTTATTTACACAGTGTTCTCAACAACATTTTAAAAAAATTATAATGTTTTATTTCAAGAAAAATGAACCATAGTTTATAAGTACAAAGAGAACCCTGGGTTCTTGACTTCCATTTAAAACTATAAACGAAAATTACACTTTGAACCTGTCAAGGTTTCACAGTACACAGGACTTGCCCTCATCTACTAAAAACATAATATAGAATCGTGAAATAACAAAGACTGCACAGGTTTTTTTCCCTTAACACATCTAGCAGAACAAACGAAGGTTCGGAGTCTCTATCGATAACATATCCAGGCATCAAATAGTTAATAGGTAACTTAAATTACTGAGAGGTTACCCTCTGTACAAAATAAAACAAAACAAGACAAGCATAAAACCTGGCTTTCGGCCATCACTGTTACAAGTTGAAGATTTCCATTTCTCGTCACACAGAAAATATATCAACGTACCTATGAGGCATGTAAGAACCACCGGAGCTTACCAGGAAGCCGTAGTAGCTTTCCTTTCCAAAATTGTGGCATAGAAACCCTCTAACAAAGCAAGCACCTGCCAAATCACAATGCGAGTGGTTAAAAAATGATAATACATTTCAGAATGCAAAATCTACGTTATCAACATTTGTGCAATTTCTTACTTACTTACCCTATAGAGTGTTATTCGAAATATCAATGGCGAAACCAGAGGTTGACTATAATCTTTCATACACGTAGGAAAAACCAGAAGGCGTTACCACCATTCGAAAGAGACAAAGGGAAAAATACCAACAACTCTCAACAATTGATGATTATCTACCCTTCATACTACGACATCACAGCTCTATGGCACGAAGCCAAGCCTGCAACACTTAAAATTTTGCTCTCATAAGTCACAGGGTCGAAACCCTAGAAGAACACCTCCTCTAACCCTAAAAATTTGGCAGCCTGTCGGCCTCATTACATAAAAACAATGAAGGGCCGAGAAACTTGCCATCAATACAAACAACATAGATTAGGGTTACACAAACCAACGACCAAGATCTGGAGTGATCAACGGATAGAAAAGAGCCTACAGTGCTACGTTGAAAGCCGAGCAACCTCACATTAATATCTCATTAAATTCCAACAACCATCAGAGTTGCCAACCCTGCATGCCAAGGAACGATACTGTGTACAGCGTGGAGGAGAGGCGATAGGGCATCATTGCCAGCTAGAAATCCCAACTACAATATCAATCAAAGTTCACAAGGTTAGACTACATGGGATTACAACCACCCATTCCACTATGGAGTGCATTTAATTCACAAATCGTAACTCTTTCAACCTGCAAACATAAGTTAATACCCGTCATTTCATCACATTAACGTCGAGACTTGGGAAAATACATTTACTTTTAACATTAACACTTAGGGAACGAGCTCATACTTACAACATAGTTGAAACTATCACTTAAGCCACGATCTTAATAAAGTTGTTATGATCGTATTCGTGGTTGGTATAGGATAATATCCTATGGTGCTAAGGGTATAGTTACTATTTCTTATAGTAAAGCACATTATTGCTTTTGTTTTTCATAGCTTGGTATAGTAAAAACCACATCATATTATATAGTAATATGTAGTGCATGTTTTATATAATCCCAAAGTTTAAATTGGTATTGAAATAATCAAGTATTATGCCATGCATTATGTAAATAAATGGTAGCTATAACATACATAGCTACTTCATCTCTATAGTTTGTATGTGTACTGAAATGCTAAATACAGGACATAGAATAGTCTAATATTTTGTAAGACGCCAACTATAATGATAGTTCAAAGGTGTAAATTCCTACAAATCTCGTAATTGCACACTTAATAGATAATAGTATTGTTGTATTAATATCACTGACAATAGTCTCATGACGATAAATGTAACATCATAACAGAAAGCTTGGACGACATGGATTGATAACATTAAGGACCTTTGTAAAACAGTACTTAAGCTAGGAGTAGAATCCTTGTATCCATACCTTCAGTTTTTAAGGTCGCAAGGAAGCACTTAACAGTTTACATTGACGATGAATTGAAAAATGTTAAATTAATTCACAATACTCAAGGATCTTGGCTGAGAGAATAACATCTATAGTATATCAATGCATGACAATCACAATATGACAAGCATCACAAGAATCAAAAGCATGAAGACAAGAGACACAGAGTTTTCGTGGGGAAAACCCTAAGGTGAAAAACCCCATAACTTCCTCATAGATAGAGAGAGCAATGGCTCAACCAAAAGTACAACCAAATAACAATGAGATAGTCTCCTGATAGCAGATGATCCTCCTCCTCATTAGTGCGCCACTTTTCAAGTGAGAGTGAGTTGCTTTTCCGAATGAGTAAAATAGAGATCTCCGATCTCTATTTATACTAACCTTTTTTCCCAGTGACCTTATGGGGCCGACTTGTATATCTAGATAAATCCACATTATATTGTATATAATTTAGGGCCGACCCCACATGGTGGTATAATAACCCATCAGCAAGTACACACACTTGCGACACTTGTCAGTCCACATGACGACACTTCCTTATAGAGGAATAACACATCTCTTATAAGGGTACAATGAATATATATAAAATACACAGATGAAATACATTCCGAAGTTACATATACATCAACACTCCCTCTTAACTAGGAAGGTATTTCTCGACACAGATCTGCTAGACAAGTCTTCTTCTCTGGATCATCGTCATCGATGCATCATCATCATCATCGTCACTGCTGCTGCTATCTCAACCAATCTCTGACTCTACTCGTCATAGGAATTTCTACAGAGCCAATCCTTTTTCATACTGGATGTAGGCCCACCACCTGTTGTTGATGTATATGTAACTTCGGAATGTATTTCACATATATGTATATTGTATTCCTATAGAGATGGTATTATTCCTCTATAAGGAAGTGTCGTCATTTATATTGTAAGTGTCGTAACTTATACTTGATGGGTTATTAGACCACCTTATTTGGGGTCGGCCCTGTATAAGTCATGTGGGTCAAAGGGTTATTAGACCACCCTATTGGGGGTCGGCCATGTGGGTCAAAGGGTTATTAGACCACCCTATTGGGGGTCGGCCCACTCAGCATTATGTTATGTGGTAAAGTTCGAGCCTACATGAGTTAGGTAAAAAGGCAAGTCAAGTCAAGTATAAATAGAGTGCGGGAGGCACTCTATTTACTCACTCACTTCTCACACATGCACTCAAGGAGGAGTGGCGCACTTATGGAGGAGGAGGATCTACTGCTAGGTTATGTCTATCTCTCATGGTTTGTTGTATCATTGCTCTATCTATCTCTGAGGAAGTTATTGGGGTTTTTCACCTTTATGGTTTTCCCCAAGTAAATCTTTGTGTCTCTTGTGTGCTTGCATTATTGTCTCCATTATTGATATGTTGTAGATATGCTGTACATGTTGTTATCTCAGTTAAGATCCTAGATCAAATTGAAGTAAATTCAGAAAATTTAACATGGTATCAGAGCTAGCCTGAAAGAAGGCATGATATGGCATGTATGACACTTGTTGCACTTACGATGCTAGGGCTTGATATAGCAAAAACCAGTCATCGTAGCACTTTCGCTATAAATCCGTTTTGGCGAATTTTTCGGATCTGAAATTGTTACAGGACGAAGCTAAGATCTCCAGGTACCTTGTGTCCAAAGGGAAACCTCTAATTCGTTGTACTTTGTGATTTATTATCTGTGCAATATAGGGTTTCTGCCTCTTCCAGATCTGAGTTAAAATCAGGTGACCTTGGGAAAAAGGTCATAACTTGGGCTAGGAAGATCCAAATGAAATTTCGTGAAAAGTGACAGGTATTACACAGACTGTACTATCTCAAAAAACTTTTTCAAAGGCCGAAGTTGAACCAGTGACACGTGCCACTCCGTACAAGTGCGCTCTCCTGTATTATACCATAAACAGGTCATGTTGCGACATTTGGCATAACTCTCTCTTAGAGAGTCCAATTGAGGTCAGACCTATCAGGATGGAAAGGTAACAGGCCGAGCTATCTCAGGAAACTTTTTAAGAGGCCGAAGTTAAAATAGTGACACGTGGCACTCCGTACAAGTTCGCTCTCCTATTTTATCCCAAAACAGGTCACGTTGCGACATTTGGCATAACTCTCTCTCAGAGAATCCAATTGAGGTCAGACCTATCAGGATGGAAAGATAACAGGTCAGGCTAACTCAAGAAACGTTTTCAGACCCTGTGGATCAAAAATTTTGGAGTTACACCAGAAACAATCAGGTACATATTTCTGTCAAAACATAATTATTTTTTGGTACCTTCATTCATGGCTTCCGAAATTTAGGGCTTTGGAGAAAGTTGGAATTTTTGTAATCGGAGACCACGGCTGGATGCTACTCATCAAAATAGAAATTTAGAGACAAAGATCATAATTTTTGGTTGGGCAGAAGGCCGGGCTTGATTAGACCCTAGTTCGGGACTTTGATCAGAAAAGTGGAAAATTAGGGCTTCTATAAAAATGGGAATTTTTGAAATCTGTGACCACGGCTGGAAGCTCCTCAGAAAAATAGAAGCTTAGAGCTTTGGATCAAACATTTTGATTGGGAAGAAGAGTGGGCTTCATCAAACCCCAGTTCAGGGTCACGTCTAGTGAATCCAGAAGTTTCAAAAGCAAAATTGAGGAGTGAAACTTTGCAGTTTTCAAATTCTGAATATACCAACTTGATCAGCTCATCAAGGCACATATTTCTATCCTGTCAGAAGTTTGAAATTCAAAGTTTGAATTTTTGGGGTTTCTCTGACAAACCCATATCCAGCTCGAGGTCCAGTTCTTGCAAATCAAGTGGATTGGGTTAATCCTAGAAGAAGATGGATTGATCACCTGCATAAGTGAAGAAGTTCTTGTCTCAGAGGGAGATGAGGCTAAGGCCTTACATTAGAAGATTACAAGCGATCTCGACAGGTATGACTCATCGAGGTATGTTTCGATATTTGTCCATGATTAAGTTTATGGTATGTTTGTCTTCATGTTATTACTGTTAGTACAATTTTGATTTTAGATTTGTCGTATCACCTTAACAAAATTATGAATGCATGATAGAAGATATTCATTGGTTAGGGTGTTGACACTTATGATCATACTAATACATTATGGTGTTGTATGAGGTTTATACTAACATGAAAGGTACACCAATAAAGACAAATCATGTTCTGGTCCAAGAACATATGATCATGATAACATGAGGACAAAGATTCATCCATTGTCATGGATCTCATACAAGATCCATTTACGAGGTATGTATAACTTGTTTATACAATGGTTAACTTATGAGACATGCAGGTTACTAGCACAAGTCACTGAAGAGAAACAAAAGACATTATACGGGTATGTTAGACATAAATAGCTAGCATGCTAATCCAGGTATGTTTTTCCTATATCAAGATAGAATCCTACCTTGTGTTAGGATCTTATATTGTTGTGTTGTTTGATAATGATTATTCACGAAGAGTCATAGGTTTGAATAATCATGGTTGTAGGCATATTATGTTTCTTACCATAATTGATGATATGACTAACCAGAAGAACCATGAAGGTATAGGTTTGAATAATCACAGGTTTTATGCATATTATATCTCTTATCTTGATTGATGATTCAACTAAAGATTCATAGGTTTGAGTAATTATAGGTTTAGACATGTTATGCTTCTTATGATTTGACTAACCATAAGAATCCTACATAAACCTTGAATGCTAATGCTTATTATTTTCTGTTTGAAATGATCATGATTATACATACTTGAGATTATTGTGTTTTAAAAGTATACTAATGAATGTATGATTTTATATGAGATCACAAGGATAACTCAATCATGATACTAATAAGCATGCATAGGGACCAAGGATGAATATGAGTTGAAGAACAGGTAATCCAGGAAGCAAAGATCAAGAGGGAGTACACTCCAGTGGTTTATGAAAGGATGCAGATATTTAGAGGGAGTTGACCATCTCTCTACATTCCACAACAAAAAGTTGTAGAAGAAGCTACTGCAGATTAGGACTCCAGCAGCTCCTGCAAGAAAGCGAAGACTCAGAGGGAGTCCACCCAACGAACAAACAAAGATAAGTATTTTAATTATCATTTCTTGCATCTGTGTTTGTTTAAATAAAATTGTTCAATGATGTATATGCTCATGTTCCTAGACTTAGGATATGTATTGTGCATATTAGAATAGTTGCATTGATGAACAGTATACTACTAATATACATGGGTAAGTGGCCTATGGCACTGTACAACATTCCATTGCTACTTATCTAGAATGAAACCTCTTTGCTGACATGTTGGGAGTTGTGCACACTCTTAACAATGTTCTGGTATAGATTGGAAGGCATCTAGAAAGTTATGGGATATGGATAAATGTTGTATTGAAGCATTGGCTAAGATAATTGCATGACTGTATGACATATTTATTTATGTGTAAGAATTTGTTCTGAAAATTATGAGATGTTTCTAATCATGCAATTTAACCTGTTTTGTAGGAAAGAACATATATCTTTACCTACAAAAGGACTACAACATTTGTTCCAACAACAAAGATATCTATTGAAGATATTGAAGTTCCCAGGATCTGGGATGAAGAAATGGAATGCCATGATCCGTCGATCATGAAGAATGATGTTTGGGATGTAGTCCCAAGACTTGAAGGGAAGTTTGTTATGACTTCCATATGGAACTATCAGATCAAGCATGTTGCAGATGGCAGCATTGAGAAATATAAAAGTGATGAAATAGAAGATGCACCAGATGGATTTCAAGACAGCATGGTGTAGTCATATATGTGTGCAGAACTTGGTACGGTAGGATAGACAGCTTTCTATCCAGTTTGGGCGTTACCAAGAGTAAAGTGGATTCCAACCTTTACTACAAGGTTGAGGAAGGCAATCCAGTGATACTACTTTTGTATGCGGATAACCTGTTTGTTACAGGTGAAGATAGATTGATTGCCGACATGCAGCGGAAGCTTGCTGCCGAGTTAGAGATGAAGAACTTGGGGATGATGCACTATTTGTTTTTGACATGGAGGTGTGGCAGAGTGATGGAATATTCCTTGGACACGGGAAGTATGCAGTAGAGATCCTGAAGAGGTTCAGGATGATGGATTGCAAGGCTATGGCCACACCTATGGCATCGAATCTGAAGCTTCTATGTGATGCTTCATCTGAGCCAGTTGATGTCTCTATGTGTCGTCAGATGATTGGGTCCTTGATGTACCTGATGAACACGAGACCAGACATTTGCTTTGCTGTGAACACATTGAGCCAGTTCCTGACGGATCCGAGGAGTGTTCACCTGGTTGTTGTAAAGCATGTTCTGAGGTACCTGAAGGGTACAATGGATTATGGGCTCAGGTATGAGGCGAATCAAAAGTTTAACCTGCAGGGTTATGTTGATTTAGATTGGGCTGCCAGTGTTGCAGATAGGAAGAGCACATCTGGGTGCTGCTTCAGTATGGGATCAGGTGTGATCTCTTGGTTTAGCAGGAAGTAGTCCTGCGTAGCACTGAGTACAGCTGAGGTAGAGTATGTTGCAGCCTGCTCAGCTAGTTGTGAGGCAGTATGGCTACGGAAGCTACTGTCTGAATTATTTGATCTCCCGTTGGAGGCTACTGGTATCTTCTGTGATAACCAGAGTTGTGTGAAGCTGTCCGAGAACCCATTGTTTCATCACAAGTCGAAACACATAGAGATCAAATATCACTATATCAGGGATATGGTGCAGAGAGGAGCTGTGAAGCTTCTGTATGTTGCGACGGACGAGTAGATTGCAGATGTGCTGACGAAGCCACTAGCCAGAGTGAAGTTCGAGTACTTCAGAGAGAGGCTTGGTGTTCTTCAGATCGAGGACACTTCGAGGAAGAAGTGATGGACACATTTGTTGAAGCCATTCCAAGCATGTTGGAAGGAGGATCCTTCACATGGCTGTGGATGTAAGCGCTGGATAATGGGCATCAGGATGATGTTCTGGTTTCTGCTGGATATGATCAGTTGGATCATTTTTATGTATGTATGTATGCATCATGTTGGATGCTGGATATGATCAGTTGGATCATTTTTATGTATGTATGTACGCATCATGTTGGATGTTGGATATGATCAGTTGGATCATTTTTATGTATGTATGTACGCATCATGTTGGATGCTGGATATGATCAGTTGGATCATTTATGTATGTATGCATCATGTTGGATGCTGGATATGATCAGGTGGATCATTCATGTATGTATGTGCATCATGTTGGATGCTTGGACCATGTATCTGTATATGTATCAGGTGGATACATTGTATGATCAGGTGGATCATGTATGGTGATATGTATCATGTATCAGGTAGATACTTGGTATGCATTGATGATCAGGTGGATCATGTATGATGATATGTATTAGGTAGATACTTGGTATGCATCAGGTGGATGCATTGATGATCAGGATGATCATGGATGATGAGCTTCAGGATGTTGCTCCAGATGACATGCAGCAGGATGTTGCAGTGATGATCAGGATGATCATGGATGATGAGCTTCAGGATGTTGCTCCAGATGACATGCAGCAGGATGTTGCAGTGATGATCAGGATGATCATGGATGATGAGCTTCAGGATGTTGCTCCAGATGACATGCAGCAGGACGTTGCAGTGATGATGATCAGGACGATCATGAGTACATCAGGATGATGTATGGTGAGTATCAGGTTGATACTCTATGGCCGTGGATCAAGTTGTGCAAATGAGCATGTCTGGGAGATCCTATAGGTCGGAGTTGTGTACCCGTAATAGCCTGGGATGCTCTTTCGAGACATTGCTCTGTGAGGACATGTAATAGCGCCCTGGGAGATCTCAGGTCGAAGTTGTGTACCCGTAACATCCTGAGATGCTCTTGCGAGGTTTTGTCCTATGGCATGTAATTTGGGCCCTGGGAGATTTCAGGTCGGAGTTGTGTACCCGTAACATCCTGAGATGCTCTTTCGAGGTTTTGCCATGACCACATGTAATTTGTGCCCTGGGAGATTTCAGGTCGGAGTTGTGTACCCGTAACATCCTGAGATGCTCTTGCTAGGTTTTGTGGTGGACCACATGTAATTTGTGCCCTGGGAGATTTCAGGTCGGAGTTGTGTACCCGTAACATCCTGAGATGCTCTTTCAAGGTTTTGTGGTGGGGTCACATGTAATTGCGCCCTGGGAGATCCTACAGGTCGGAGTTGTGTACCCGTAACATCCTGGGATGCTCTTTCGAGGTTTTGTGACGCACGTAATAAGTCCTGAGGATTCCACAGTATGGCCAGTGATGACGAAGACCTGCAGGTGGTGGGCCTACATCCAGTATGAAAAAGGACTGGCTCTGTAGAACTTCCTATGACGAGTAGATTCAGAGATTGATTGAGATAGCAGTGGCAGTGACGATGATGATGACTCGTTGACGATTATCCAGTGACGATGATCCAGAGAAGATGACTTGTGCTAGAAGAACTGTGCTGAGAAATACCTTCCTAGTTAAGAGGGAGTGTTGATGTATATGTAACTTCGGAATGTATTTCACATATATGTATATTGTATTCCTATAGAGATGGTATTATTCCTCTATAAGGAAGTGTCGTCATTTATATTGTAAGTGTCGTAACTTATACTTGATGGGTTATTAGACCACCTTATTTGGGGTCGGCCCTGTATAAGTCATGTGGGTCAAAGGGTTATTAGACCACCCTATTGGGGGTCGGCCATGTGGGTCAAAGGGTTATTAGACCACCCTATTGGGGGTCGGCCCACTCAGCATTATGTTATGTGGTAAAGTTCGAGCCTACATGAGTTAGGTAAAAAGGCAAGTCAAGTCAAGTATAAATAGAGTGCGGGAGGCACTCTATTTACTCACTCACTTCTCACACATGCACTCAAGGAGGAGTGGCGCACTTATGGAGGAGGAGGATCTACTACTAGGTTATGTCTATCTCTCATGGTTGGTTGTATCATTGCTCTATCTATCTCTGAGGAAGTTGTTGGGGTTTTTCACCTTTATGGTTTTCCCCAAGTAAATATTTGTGTCTCTTGTGTGCTTGCATTATTGTCTCCATGATTGATATGTTGTAGATATGCTGTACATGTTGTTCTCTCAGTTAAGATCCTAGATCAAATTGAAGTAAATTCAGAAAATTTAACACCTGCAGGTCTTCAACATCACTGGCCATACTGTGGAATCCTCAGGACTTATTATGTGCATCACAAAACCTGGCTGCAGCATCCCAGGCTATTACGAGCATACAGCTCTACCTGTAGGATCTCCTAGGAGCACATTACATGTGACCCATCACAAAACCTGGCTGAAGCATCCCAGGCTATTACGAGCACACGGCTCTACCTGTCGGATATCCTAGGAGCACATTACATGTGATCTCACCACAAAACCTGGCTGAAGCATCTGAGGCCTTTTTCATCCTGTCCAGATCTCCCAGGAGCAAATTACATGTGGTCATGGCAAAACCTGGCTGAAGCATCTGAGGCCTTTTTCATCCTGTCCAGATCTCCCAGGAGCAAATTACATGCCATAGGACAAAACCTTGCAAGAGCATCTGCCAGATATCCCAGGGCACCGAATTACATGCCATAGGAAAAACCTCGAAAGACTATCTGCATATCTCCCAGGGCACAAATTACATGTCCTCCCAAGCAAAACCTCGAAAGAGCATTTTCCAGATGTCCCAGGGCACCGAATTACATGCCATAGGCAAAACCTCGAAAGACCATCTGCAAATATCCCAGGGCACAAATTACATGCTTACCTGCACAACCTGATCCACGGCCACAAAGTATCATCTGATACTCATCAAACATCATCCTGATGTACACATGATCATCCCGATCATCATCACTGCAACATCCTGCTGCATGTCATCTGGAGAAGCTCGTCATCCACGATCATCCTGATCATACAATGCATCCATCTGATGCACACCAAGTATCCACCTGATACATACATAGATACATGATCCACACAATGTATCCATCAACATACATGATCTACCTGATCATAAAAAGATACATGATCCACACAATGTATCCATCAACATACATGATCTACCTGATCATACAAAGATACATGATCCACACAATGTATCCATCAACATCCAACATGATGCGTACATACAAAATACATACACATGATCCAACCGATCATATACAGCATCCAACATGATGCGTATACAAAATACATACACATGATCCAACCGATCATATCCAGCATCCAACATGATGCGTATACAAAATACATACACATGATCCAACCGATCATAACCAGCATCCAACATGATGCGTACATACATATAAATGATCCAACTGATCATATCTAAGCAGAAACCAGAACATCATCCTGATGCTCATCATCCAGCGCTTACATCCACATCCATGTGAAGGATCCCCCTTCCAACATGCTTGGAATGGCTTCAGCAAATGTGTCCATCACTTCTTCCTCGAAGTGTCCTCGATCTGAAGAACGCCAAGCCTCTCTCCGAAGTACTCGAACTTCACCCTGGCTAGTGGCTTTGTTAGCACATCTGCAATCTGCTTGTCCGTCGCACCATACATGAGCTTCACGGCTCCTCTCTGCACCATATCCTTGATATAGTGATATTTGATCTCTATGTGTTTCGACCTGTCATGAAACACTGGATTCTCAGACAGCTTCACACAACTCTGGTTATCACATAAGATACCAGTAGCATCCAATGGGAGATCAAATAACTCAGACAGTAGCTTCCGTAGCCATACTGCCTGACAACTAGTTGAACAGACTGCAACACACTCTGCCTCAGCTATACTCAGTGCTACACAGGAATGCTTCCTGCTAAACCAAGAGATCATACCTGATCCCATACTGAAGCAACACCCAGATGTGCTCTTCCTATCTGCAGCACTGCCAGCCCAATCTGAATCAACATAGCCCTGCAGGTTAAACTTTTGATTCGCTTCATACTTGAGACCATAATCCACTGTACCCTTCAGGTACCTCAGAACATGCTTTACAACAACCAGGTGAACACTCCTCGGATCTGTGAGGAACTGGCTCAATGTGTTCATAGCAAAGCAAATATCTGGTCTCGTGTTCATCAGGTACATCAAGGACCCAATCATCTGACGATACATAGAGACATCAACCGGCTCAGATGAAGCATTACATAGAAGCTTCAGATTCAATACCATAGGTGTGGCCATGGCCTTTCAATCCATCATCCCAAATCTCTTCAGGATATCTACTGTGTACTTCCCTTGACCAAGGAAGATCCCACCTGCACTCTGCCACACCTCCATAACTAGGAAATAATGCATCATTCCCAAATCTTTCATATCGAACTCAGCAACAAGCTTCCTCTGCAATCAATCTGTCATCTCCTGTTACAAATAAGTCATCCACATACAGGAGTAGAACCACAGGATTCCCTTCTTCAACCTTGTAGTAAAGGTTGGAATCCGCTTTACTCTTGGTAAAGCCCAAATTAGATAGGAAACTGTCCATCCTACCATACCAAGTTCTAGGAGCTTGATTCAATCCATACAAGGCTTTCTTCAATCTGCATAGATATGACTCCCTGTCATGTATTTCAAAACCGAGTGGCTGCTCCACATATACTTCCTCTTCACCTACACCATTCAAGAAGGCAATCTTGAAATCCATTTGGTGTATCTTCTATTTCATCACTTTTATATTTCTCTATGCTGCCATCTGCAGCATGCTTGACCTGATAGATCCATATGGAAGTCATAACAAAACTTCCCTTCAGGTCTTGGGACTACATCCCAAACATCATTCTTCATGATCGACGGATCATGGCATTCCATTTCTTCATCCCAGATCCTGGGAACTTCAATATCTTCAATAGATATCTTTGTTGCTGGAACAAATGTTGTAGTCCTTCTTTTGTAGGTGAAGATATACGGTCTTTCCTACAAAACAAGTTAAATTGCATGATTAGAAACATCTCATAATTTTCAGAACAAATTCTTTACACAAAGAAATATGTCATACAGTCATGCAGTTATCTTAGCCAATGCTTCAATACAACATTTATCCATGTTCCACAACTTTCTAGATGCCTTCCAGTCTCTACCAGAACATTGTTAAGAGCTTGCACTACTCCCAACATGTCAACAAAGAGGTTTCATTCTAGATAAGTAGCTCTGGAATGTTGTACAGTGCCATAGGCCACTTACCCAACACATGCATATTAGTAGTATACTGTTCATTAATGCAATCATTCTAATATTTACAATACATATCCCAAGTCTAGGAACATGAGCATATACATCATTGAACAATTTTATTTAAGCAAGCAAATATGCAAGAAATGATAATTAAAATACTTATCTTTGTTTGTTTGTTGGGTGGACTCCCTCTGAGTCTTTGCTTCCTTGCAGGAGCTGCTGGAGTCCTTCTACACCTTTCTGTTGTGGAATGTAGAGAGATAGACAACTCCCTCTGAATATCTGCACCCTTGCAGAAACCACTGGAGTGTGCTCCCTCTTGATCTTTGCTTCCTGGATTACATGTTCTTGAACTCATATTCATCCTTGATCCCTATGCATGCTTATTAGTATCATGATTGTGTTATCCTTGTGATCTCATACAAAATCATACATTCATTAGTATACTATTAAAACACAATAATCTCAAGCATGTATAGTCATGATCATTTCAAACAGAAATAATATTCAAGGTTTATATAGGACTCTTATGGTTAGTCATATCATAAGAAACATAACATGTCTAAACCTGTAATTACTCAAACCTATGACTCTTCTGGTTAGTCATATCATTAATTAAGGTAAGACACATAATATACATATACCCATGATTATTCAAACTTATGACTTTATGAACAATCATCATCAATCATGCCATGCATACTTATATGATAGATCCTATGATATAAGAAACACATACCTGGTCACCATATTTGCTAGTTATGTCTAGCAATGTGTTCTTGTTCTCTTCAATGAACTGCATAACTCATTAGTTAACTTTTGCAAAAACAAATTATACATACCTCTATGTGATCCATGACTATGGATGAATCTTTGTCTTTATGTCACCATGGCATGTTCAGGTTGTCCCTTCAATTTATACAAGCCTCCCTCTTGCTCTCCAATCACTACTGCATCATCTATGGTCTTTCCCTTTGGCCACATTAGGACTTGGCCATCCACAAATGCAACCCTCATACCTTTTGCATCCAATGCAGAGATTGAGAGTAAGTTCTTCTTGAGCCCAGGTACATAAAGTACTTCTTTCATCTTCAAGGATTTTCCAGAATCTAGGTTGTAGGAGGCTTCACCACTTCCTTTGATTGGGTATTGATAATCATCCCCAAGTTTCACCTTATGGGGACATTCATGTTCAGATAGATTCACAAAAGTTTCCTTAAACCCAGTCATGTGTTTGGAAGCCCCACTATCAATCAACCAATCATTACAACCATGGGAGATGGTACCTGTGAGAGTAGAGATCAGAACATACTCTTCTTCACTTGATGAGTCATCATTACTATCACTTTATGCCCTAGCCTTCTTCTTTGGGGGTTCATCATCCTCAGCAGCATGAGCATGAAACCTTCTTTTGCTACCCTTCTTCTTCTTGTTGGAGATGTTGTTGTCCTTCTTGTTCTTGGGACAATTTATGGCAATATGCCCTTTCTCATTACAGGTGAAGCATATTCTTCTTTCTTTGAAGTGATGTGAAGATCTCTTGGAGTGAGATGGCTTTCTCTTGGACTTCCCTTTCTTGGTGTGAGCTGTGAGAGCTTGATCTTCATTCCCCATCTTTTCTTCTCGTGCCACAAGCCTTGCTTCTTTTTGTGAGCATTCTTCCCGTAGTATACTGAAGGAGATCAACTTCTTCCTTGCACAAATTCCTTGGATAAAGGAATCCCATGACCTGGGTAGGCCATTTAGAGTGGTCATCACCACTTCACCATTCTCCACCATTTCATCCACTGCTTCGATTTGTTCCTTGATCTGGGAGACCCTTGAAAAATAAGATTGAATGGTTTCTCCATTCTGAAACTTTACTCCGTTCAATTGGTTCCGCAGGGTCATCTTTGGATTTATGTTCTTCCCTTCAAACAGCTTGGTCAAAGACTCAAACATCTCCTTGGGTGTCTTAAGAGAAGACACATGGGGTATGAGATGGTCTTTGATAGAATCAGCAATGATTCTCTTTGCCTTGACCAAGTTCTTCTTGTGCAATGCCTTGGCCTCTTCATCCTCTGGGATAAGGATGTCTTCTTTCACATATGAGTTCAACTCATTTTCTTCCAGGATTAACCCAATCCTATACTTCCAGGCTCGGAAGTTATCAGCCCCTTCAAGCTTATCCTCAAGCTTGGTGTGGAGAGACATCTTAAAGAGTACTTCAAATGGAAATAGAAAAGATTTAGATCTTACCACTTGAAGTGCTGAAAACTGGATCTGGTCCCAAATTAGGATTTGTCAGAGAAACCCTAAAAATTCAAAATGTGAATTTCAAATTTCTGAAAGGATAGAAAGATGCACCTTGGTGATATGATCAGCCTGGTACATTCAGAATTTGAGATCAGCAAATTCTTGCCCTTCAAAATTGCCTTTTTGTCCTCCCGGGTTCACTCGGGAGAGCCCTGAATTAGGGTTTGAGTTTCCCGGAGATCTACCCAGCCAAAAATCTCGATCCAAAGCTCTAAACTTTGATTTTTGCAAGGAGCTTCCAGCTGTGTCTTCAGATTCCAAAAATTCCTATTTTTGTGGAAACCCTAATTTTTAGGGCCAAATATGAAAATGCTCGGAATTGAGTTCTGATTGGACAGATAGATGCGCCTTGATGATTAGAGTCAATCTACTATACTGATTTTCAAAAATCTGTGGAGAGAAACCCAATAAACAAGGAACTCAAGCTTCCGTCACTGCAAAATGTCTTCTTCTCAGGTTAGCTCTGATACCATGTTAAATTTTGAGCATTAATTCACAATACTCTAGGATCTTTGCTGAGAGAATAACATCTACAGTATATCAATGCATGATAATCACAATATGACAAGCATCACAAGAATCAAAAGCATGAAGACAAGAGACACAGAGTTTCCGTGGGGAAAACCCTAAGGTGAAAAACCCCACAACTTCCTCAGAGATAGAGAGAGCAATGGCTCAACCAAAAGTACAACCAAATAACACTGAGATAGTCTCCTGATAGCAGATGATCCTCCTCCTCACTAGTGCACCACTTTTCAAGTGAGAGTGAGTTGCTTTTCCGAATGAGTAAAATAGAGATCTCCGATCTCTATTTATACTAACCTTTTTTCCCAGTGACCTTATGGGGCCGACTTGTCTATCTAGATACATCCACATTATATTATATATAATTTAGGGCCGACCCCACATGGTGGTCTAATAACCCATCAGCAAGTACACACACTTGCGACACTTGTCAATCCACATGACGACACTTCCTTATAGAGGAATAAAACATCTCTTATAAGGGTACAATGAATATATATAAAATACACAGATGAAATACATTCCGAAGTTACATATACATCAACAAAAAACACAAGTACTCTAAATATTATGCTGTCTTGAAGATTTCTTACCTGCGGTCTGCACATGGAAACAAGTTTCAAATGCCTTAGATAAACGTAGCTAAGTAAGCTCGAGGGTGCCTCATAGGACTCCTTTATTAACAAACAAACAAACTGTCAGCAATCCATCAAGAATATTAAAGCAGTACAAACTGTATCAGCATGTAATATTAACTAAGAACTTAAACAAAATTGTAAATTGTACTTGTTTACAGAAGCATACAAAGATCTTTCGTTAAAGAGGTTAACATCCGTTTATACCTGAAGTAGAAACTGCAACTATATTTATTTGAGGATGATGACGTGTCATCGTCATTAATTTATCTTAGTTAAGATTTCGATTTAGTTTATATGTTCCGCATTAAATAATTCGGATAATTATTGCTATTATAATTTATTTTATTTTATTTTTTTATTTTGGTATTTTCGGGATGTTACAGTTTACTTGGATGACATCTTGATATTTATCCAAACAAACGAGGAGCATTTGAGCCACCTCAAATATGTTTTGGACAGACTACAAAAAGAGAAGTTATTAATGAATGTTAATAAATGTTTCTTTATGCAAAAGGAGTTAGTGTATTTGGGATTCATTATTTCACAAGAAGGACTGAAGATGGACCCAGAAAAGGTGGAGGCAATCCTAAACTGGCCAACACCAAAGAATGTTTTCGAAGTCAAAAGTTTCCATGGATTAGCAAGTTTTTATAGGAAGTTCATCAAAAACTTCAGTGGTATTTGTGCTCTAATTATTGAAACCATTAAGAAGGATAATCAACCATTCTATTGGACTGTAACAATTGATAGGAGTTTTAATCTGTTGAAAAGGAAAATGACAAAGAAACCTGTGGTTAAGTTGCCATACTTTGACAGTATTTTCCAAGTAAGATGTGATGCAAGTGGCACAACCATAGGAGCTGTGTTGAGCCAAGAGGACAAGACAGTGACTTATTACAGTGAAAAATTGAATGAATCTAGGAAGAAATACTCTTCCTATGACAAAGCGTTTTACGCCATAGTACAGTCTCTAAGGAGCTGGAGACACTACCTAATGCCCAAAGAGTTTCTACTATTCTATGACAATCATGCCTTACAGTTTATAATGCAGCAGCCCAAATTAAATCAGAAGCATGTGAAGTGGGTTGAGTTCTTGCAAGGTTTCACTTTCGTTATCAAGCATGTAAGTGGAAAAGTTAACCGAGTGGCAGATGCCTTAAGTAGAAAAAGCTTAATGGTGCAAGAGAGCCAAGTTCAAGTCTTAGGATTTGATTTTCTTAAAGATTTGTATAAGTCTGATATAGATTTTAAGGAAGCATTTGAGGTAAGTTTAAATCCCTCCCAAAGAGATAGGGGGGCCTTGGGATGACTACATATTGCAAGATGGACTGTTATTTAAGGACAACAGACTATGCATTCCACAATGCTCTATGAGGGAGAATTTGATTCAAGAGAATCACAATGGAGGATTGGCTGGACATTTTGGCATAGACAAGACAATGGGATAGTTGAGCCACTTTTACCTTTGGCCTAGGATGATGTCATAAGTAGAGAAGTTTGTGAAGAGGTGTAGGATTTGTCAGCATGCTAAGGGGAGGAGCCAGAACACAGGGTTATACACTCCTTTACCTGTTCCAAGCAGGCCTTGGGATTCGGTAAGTATGGACTTTATTCTGGGTTTACCAAAGACACAAAGAGGTAATGATTCCATCTTTGTAGTTGTAGATAGGTTTAACAAGATGGCACATTTCATACCATGCTACAAGACCAGTGATGAAACACATATAGAAAATTATTTCTTTAATAAAATTGTTAGGTTGCATGGACTACCAAAGAGTATAGTTTCATACATGGACAATAAGTTTAATGGACATTTTTGGAGGACTCTGTGGAAGAAGCTGGGAACTAAACTGAACTTTAGCTCAACCTATCACCCTCAGACATATGGCTAGACTAAGGCAGTGAATAGAAGTCTGGGAAATATCTTGAGAAGCCTAACTAGTGAGCAACCAAGACAGTGGGACAATGTGCTAGCTCAAGCTGAGTTTGCATACAATGATTCACCCAATCGAAGCACTGTTGATGTACATGTAACTTCGGAATGTATTTCACATATATGTATATTGTATTCCTATAGAGATGTTATTATTCCTCTATATGGAAGTGTCGTCATTTATATTGTAAGTGTATTAACTTATACTTGATGGGTTATTAGACCACCTTGTTGGGGTCAGCCCTGTATAAGTCATGTGGGTCAAAGGGTTATTAGACCACCCTATTGGGGGTCGGCCATGTGGGTCAAAGGGTTATTAGACCACCCTAGTGGGGGTCGGCCCAGTCAGCATTATGTTAAGTTGAGGCCGACCTAGTTGAGTAAAGGTCAAGTCAAGTTAGTGTATAAATGGAGAGTGTGTCTCTCTCATTTTACACATTCTATTCTCTCACTCACACTTTGGAGAGTGGCGTACTTGTGGAGGAGGAGGCTCTGCTGCTAGGAGAAGACTATCTCTTGTATTCTGGTTGTATCATTGCTCTATCTATCTCTGAGGAAGTTATTGGGGTTTTTCACCTTTATGGTTTTCCCCAAGTAAACTCTGTGTCTCTTGTGTGCTTGCATTATTGTGTCCATGATTGATATGATGTAGATTTGCTGTACATGTTTTTCTCTCAGTTAAGATCCTAGATCAGATTGAAGTAAATTCTTAAAATTTAACATGGTATCAGAGCTAGCTTGATAGAAGGCATGATATGGCATGTATGACACTTGTTGCACTTACGATGCTAGGGCTTGATATAGAAAAAACCAGTCAGCGTAGCACTTTCGCTATAAATCCGTTTTGGCAAAGTTTTCGGATCTGAAAATTTTACAGGTCGAAGATAAGATCCCCATGTACCTTGTCTCCAAAGGAAAACCTCTAATTCGTTGTACTTTGTGATTTATGATCTGTACAATACAGGGTTTCTGCCTCTTCCAGATCTGAGTCAAAATCAGGTGACCTTGGGAAAAAGGTAATAACTTGGGCTAGGAAGATCCAAATGAAATTTCGTAAAAAGTGACAGGTAGTACACAAACTGTACTATCTCAAGAAATTTTTTCAGAGGCCGAAGTTGAACCAGTGACACGGGGAACGCCGTACAAGTTTACTCTCTTGTATTATACCATAAAAGGTCATGTTGCGACACTTGGCATAAATCCCTCTCAGAGAATCCAATTGAGGTCAGACATGTCGGGATGGAAAGATAATAGGTCGGGATATCTCAGAATTTTTTTTTCAGAGGCCAAAGTTGAACCAGTGATATGTGGCATGCCTTACAAGTTCGCTCTCCTGTATTATCCCATAAACAGGTCACGTTGCGAAACTTGGCATAACTCTCTCTTAGAGAATCCAATTGAGGTCAGACCAGTCGGGATGGAAAGATAACAGGTCAGGATATCTCAGGAAAAATTTTCAGACCCTGTGGATTGAAAAGTTTGGAGTTACACCAGAAACAATCATGTACATATTTCTATCAAAACATAATTATTTTTTAGTACCTTCATTCATGGCTTCCGGAATTTAGGGCTTCGGAGAAAGTTGGAATTTTTGTAATCGGAGACCACAGCTAGATGCTACTCATCAAAATCAAAATTTAGAGACCAAGATCAGATTTTTTGGTTGGGCAGAAGGTCGGGCTTGATCAAACCCCAGTTCGGGACTTTGATCGGAAAGATGGAAAATTAGGACTTCTGCAAAAATTGGAATTTTGGAAATCTGTGACCACGGCTGGAAGCTCCTCAAAAAAATCGAAGCTTAGAGTTTTGAATCAAATATTTTGGTTGGGTGAAGCTCCGGGAAATTCAAACCCTAATTCAGGGTCCTCCCCAGTAAATCCGGAAATCTAAAAGGCAATTTCGAGGGGTGAAACTTTGCAGTTTTCAAATTCTGAATATACCAACTTGATTAGCTCATCAAGGCGCATATTTCTATCCTTTCGGAAGTTTGAAATTCAAAGTTTGAATTTTTGGGGTTTCTTTGACAAACCCTAATCCAGCTCCAGGACTAGTTCTTGCAAATCAAGTGGATTGGGTTAATCCTAGAAGAAGATGGATTGGTCACCTGCATAAGTGAAGAAGTTCCTGTCTCAGAGGGAGATGAGGCTAAGGCCTTCCATAAGAAGATTACAAACAATCTTGACAGGTATGGCTTACAGGTATGTTTCATGGTTAAGTTTATCATATGTTTGTCTTCATATCATTACAGTACAATCTTGATTATTTACTGGACTTGTCATATCACCTTAATAGAAGATATTCATTGATTAAGGTTTTGAAACTTATGATTGTACTAATGCATTGTGATGTTATATGAGGTTTATGTTGTTTGCTAACACAAAAGGTACACCAAGAAAGTCAAATCATGTTCTACTTCAAGAACATATGCTCATGGTGACATGAAGACAAAGATTCATCCATTGTCATGGATCACATAGAAGATCTACTTTCGAGGTATGTATAACTTGGTTCTACAATGGTTAACTTATGAGACATGCAGGTTACTAGCACAAGTCACTGAAGAGAACCAGAAGACATTATGCGGGTATGTTAGACATAACTAGCCAGAATGCTAATCCAGGTATGTTTTTCCTATATCAAGCTAGAATCCTACCTTGTGTTAGGATCTTATACTGTTGTGTTGTTGATAATGATTATTCATGAATTCATAGGTTTGAATAATCATGGTTGTATTCATATTATGTTTCTTACCATAATTGATGATATGACTAACCAGAAGAATCATGAAGGTATAGATTTGAATAATCATGGGTTTTATGCATATTATATCTCTTATCTTGATTGATGATTCAACTAATCTGAAGAGTCCTACGATCAAATAAGAATGTGTATAAGTAAAAGAAGACTTCCCTGAAACCTTGAATACTAATGTTTATTATCTGTGAATGATCATGAATATACATGTTTAAGATTATTGTGTTTTGATAGTATTAAGATTATACTAATAAATGTGTGATTATGTATGAGACCTCAAGGATAACACAATGATGATACTAATAATCATTCATAGTGATTAAGGATGGATGTAAGTTCAAGGACAGGTAATCCAGGAAGCAAAGATCAAGAGGGAGCACACTCTAGTTTTTCCTGCAAGAAAGCAAAGGAGCACACTTCAGTAGTTTCTGCAAGGATGTAGATATTCAGAGGGAGTTGACCACTTCTCACAATCCACATAAGAATGGAGTTGCAGAAAAGAAGGAAAGACTGAGAGGGAGTCAACCCAACAAACAAACAAAGATAAGTATTTGAATTGTCATTACTTGCATATTTTATTGTTTAAATAATACTGTTAAATAATGTATATACTGATGTTCCTAGAATTAGGTTGTGTATTATATTAGAATAGTTGCATTGATGAACAGTATACTACTAATATGCATGGGTAAGTGGCCTATGGCACTGTAAAACATTCCATTGATACTTATCTAGAATGAAACCTCTTTGCTGACATGTTGGGAGTTGTGCACACTCTTAACAATGTTCTGGTAGAGATTGGAAGGCATCTAGAAAGTTACGGGATATGGATAAATGTTGTATTGAAGCATTGGCTAAGATAAATTGCATGACTGTATGACAGATTTCTTTATGTGTAAGAATTTGTTCTGAAAACTATGAGATGTTTTCTAATCATGCAATTTAACTTGTTGTGTAGGAAAGATCGTATGCCATCACCTACAAAAGAAGAACTACAACATTTGTTCAGCAAAAAAATTATCTATTGAAGATATTGAAGTTCCTAGGATATGGGAAGAATGCCATGATCCGTCGATCATGAAGAATGATGTTTGGGATGTAATCCCAAGACCTGAAGGGAGGTTTTTTATGACTTCCATATGGATCTATCAAGATCAAGCATGTTGCAGATGGCAGCATAGAGAAATATAAAAGCGATGAAATAGAAGATACACCAGATGGATTTCAAGACAGCTTTCTTGAATGGTGTAGTTGAAGAAGAAATGTATGTGGAGTAGCCACTTGGTTCTGAAACACATGACAGGGAGTCATATATGTGCAGAACTTGGGTATGATGCACCACTTTCTAGGTATGGAGGTGTGGCAGAGTGCAGATGGAATCTTCCTTGGACAAGGGAAGTATGTAGTAGAGATCTTGAAGAGGTTCGGGATGATGGACTGCGAGGCTATGGCATCGAACCTGAAGCTTCTGTGTGATGCTTCATCTGAATCGGTTTATGTCACTATGTATCGTCAGATGATTGGGTCCTTGATGTACCTGACGAACATGAGACCAGATATTTGCTTTGTGGTGAACACATTGAGCCAGTTCCTGACAGATCCGAGGAGTGTTCACCTGGTTGCTATAAAGAATATTCTGAGGTACCTGAAGGGTACAGTTGATTATGGGCTCAAATATGATGTGACTCAAAAGTTTAACCTGTAGGTTTATGTTGATTCAGATTGGGCTGGCAGTGCTACAGATAGGAAGAGAACATCTGGATGCTGCTTCAGTATGGGATCAGGTGTGATCTCTTTGTTTAGTAGGAAGCAGTCCTGCGTAGCACTGAGTACAGCTGAGGCAGAGTATGTTGCAGCCTGTTCAACTAGTTGTGATGCAGTATGGCTACGGAAGCTACTGTCTGAGTTATTTGATCTCCCATTGGATGCTACTGGTATTTTCTGCAATAACCAGAGTTGTGTGAAGCTATCTGAGAACCCAGTGTTTCATGACAGGTCGAAACACATAGAGATCAAATATCACTATATCAGGGATATGGTGCAGAGAGGAGCTGTGAAGCTCCTGTACATTGCGACAGATGAGCAGATTGCAGATGTGCTAACGAATCCACTAGCCATGGTGAAGTTCGAGTACTTCAGGGAGAGGCTTGGCATTCTTTAGAATGATGACACTTCGAGGAAGAAGTGATGGACACATTTGTTGAAGCCATTCCAAGCATGTTGGATCGAGGATCCTTCACATGGCTGTGGATGTAAGCGCTGGATGATGAGCATCAGGATGATGTTCTGGTTTCTGCTTTGTATGATCAGTCGGATCATTTATATGTATGTACGCATCATGTTGGATGCTAGATATGATCAGTTGGATCATTTATATGTATGTATGCATCATGTTGGATGCTGGATATGATCGGTTGGATCATTTGCATGTATTTTGTATATGCATCATGTTGGATGCTTGGACCATGTATCTGTATATGTATCAGGTGGATCATGTATGGTGATATGTATCATGTATTTGTATTTGTATCAGGTGGATACACTGTATGATAAGGTGGATCATGCATGATGATATGTATTAGGTAGATACTTGGTATGCATCAGGTAGATGCATTGTATGATCATGATGATCATGGATGACGAGCTTCAGGATGTTTCTCTAGATGACATGCAGCAGGATGTTGCAGTGATGATGATCAGGATGATCATGTGTACATCAGGATGATGTATGGTGAGTATCAGGTTGATACTGTATGGCCGTGGATCAGGTTGTGCAGATGAGCATATAATTTGGCCCTGGGAGATTTGCAGATAGTCTTTCGAGGTTTTTCCTATGGCATGTAATCTGGCTCTGGGATATCTGGCAAATGCTCTTTCGAGGTTTTGCTCTGGGAGGACATATAATTTGGCCCTAGGAGATCTGCAGATAGTCTTTCGAGGTTTTGCCTATGGCATATAATCTGGCCCTAGGATATCTGGCAGATGCTCTTTCAAGGTTTTGTCCTATGGCATATAATATGTCCCTGGGAGATCCTATAAGTTAGGCTGTGTGCCCGTAATAAGTCCTGGGATTATCTTGCGAGGTTTTTCCATGACCACATACAATCTGTCCCTGGGAGATCCTATAGGTAGAGCTGTGTGCTTGTAACAGCCTGGGATGCTCTTGCGAGGTTTTGTGGTGACCACATATAATCTGTCCCTGGGAGATCCTATAGGTAGAGATGTGTGCTCGTAACAACCTGGGATGCTCTTGCGAGGTTTTGTGGTGAGGTCACATATAATATGGCCCTGGGAGATCCTATAGGTAGAGCCGTGTGCTCGTAACTGCCTGGGATGCTCTTTCGAGGTTTTGTGACGCACGTAATAAGTCTCGAGGATTCCACAGTATGGCTAGTGATGACGAAGACCTGCAGGTGGTGGGCCTACATCCAGTATGAAAAAGGACTGGCTCTGTAGAACTTCCTATGACCAGTAGATTCAGAGATTGATTGAGATAGCAGCAACAGTGACGATGATCCAGAGAAGATGACTTGTGCTAGAAGACCTGTGTCGAGAAATACCTTCCTAGTTAAGAGGGAGTGTTGATGTATATGTAACTTCAGAATGTATTTCACATATATGTATATTGTATTCCTATAGAGATGTTATTATTCCTCTATATGGAAGTGTCATCATTTATATTGTAAGTGTATTAACTTATACTTGATGGGTTATTAGACCACCTTGTTGGGGTCGGACCTGTATAAGTCATGTGGGTCAAAGGGTTATTAGACCACCCTAGTGGGGGTCGGCCCAGTCAGCATTATGTTAAGTTGAGGCCGACCTAGTTGAGTAAAGGTCAAGTCAAGTTAGTGTATAAATAGAGAGTGTGTCTCTCTCATTTTACACATTCTATTCTCTCACTCACACTTTGGAGAGTGGCGCACTTGTGGAGGAGGAGGCTCTGCTGCTAGGCGAAGACTATCTCTTGTATTCTGGTTGTATCATTGCTCTATCTATCTCTAAGGAAGTTATTGGGGTTTTTCACCTTTATGGTTTTCCCCAAGTAAACTCTGTGTCTCTTGTGTGCTTGCATTATTGTGTCCATGATTGATATGCTGTAGATTTGCTGTACATGTTGTTCTCTCAGTTAAGATCCTAGATCAGATTGAAGTAAATTCTTAAAATTTAACAAGCACATGCCTAATCCCTTTCTGAATTCTGTATGGAATGCATCCTAGGGGTGTATACGAGCTAAGAGACTTGGGGAAATTCGAAGGAAGGAGTGCTGAGGGTGAAGAATTTGCTACAGCCATGACCAAACTACATGAACAAGTCAAGCAATAATTACAAGAGAACAATCATAAGTATAAGTCTAGAGTGGATTTGAGGAGAAGAGAGGTCAACTATGAGGTAGGTGATCTAGTCCTAGCTTACCTAAGGAATGAAAGATTCCCAAAAGGTGAGTATAACAAGTTGAAATTCAAAAAAATAGGACCTTGCAAAATTCTTAGGAAGTTTTCAGCTAATGCATATGAATTGAAGCTATCGGATGGGATTGGTATATGTCCTATATTTAACATAGTTGACTTATATCCTTATGAAAAGGATGGAGCAGATCAAGTTACACATAGTCTAGAACCAGGTATAAATAAGGACGTGGAGTGGGAAAAGCAGATGCCAATGGAAAAGCCTTTTGAGGATGAAAAGATCTTAGACACCATATTAGATAAGAAGACTAGAGGCAGAGAATACCTGGATTACTTGGTCAAGTGGAAAGAGCACCCTGAATAAGATGCTACCTGGATGAATGCAGCAGAGATTGAGAAGAAGGGTTACTCCATTGAAGAACTTATGAATAGGGATTCATAAGCATTTTAACCCTGGGATCCTGATGCAGGGGCATCTTTACAGCTGGCAAAGAGAAACAAAAGGTTCAAATCAGTTTGGTTTTCTACAGGAGTGGTTCCTGGAATAACAAGTGGTAGGTTAGGATTAAAACACATTTCAATAGTTGTTGTAACCGTTTTGAGCATGCTCGCAGATGGGCTAGGCATGATTGTTTGTTACCCTCATTCGAGGAAGAGAGCTAGGCTCTGTTTTATTTAATTTTGTGAATTCATTGTCTAGGGGTTATAATACCGGATACAGACATGTTGAACTGGATTTCTCTACCCAGTGAATGAATAGAAACCATAAATCGTCAAATGGATTGTATTCTCTGTTTCTAAGTGTGTATTCTCCATTAATAGAATATAAATGAGTCTGTTACCGTCTTGAGACTGGTTTTAAAATGTGTAGTGTTCTGTTTGAGTGATCTATACTCCATGAAGATCCATTCTCAAATGAGGATTTGCGTTTTGATTGAAATTTCCTGTGTAACGTTTGTGAGAGTATCACTGCACCTGCGTTGAGTAGCTAGGGCTCATTTGTGGGCTTTGAAGTTTATAGCGATTGGGCAGAGGAAAGGCCCAGACTCTGTCAGCTGCGTGAGAGAAGGTAGTGTTGGCCAACACAAGCTGGCATCAATTGCTAAGATGATCTAAGTGACAATGGATTGAAAAATCATAAGTTAGATCACTTGTTTTCTTCATGGTTGACCAATAATGACATGTTTTTGAAGATGAGTCTTTTACAATAAATGTAAACTTTGCAAAAAAGAGATAGTCATTGTTTGAGGAGGTTTCAAAATGCTATTGGATTCTATCAGTCTCATCAGTTGGGAAAGCAGAGTTGGTTATTATGCATGGAAAAATGAAAGCAACATTCAAATGGGTCTTTTCATCTTGGATGCTACAGACATATTTGATTTCATGAGGACATGCAACATGTTCAATTTGGGGGCATATTCGGCCATGGATATGTCACTACTATTACCATTTACAGACATCCATTTCATCCCTTTTATTTCATCTTACCACTCATCCATCACTCTTTTTGCCATAAGTTCCCATAAAATGTTATGTTATGTGTTATCACTAGAGTTGGACCTAGACTACTAAGGTTCAAGCCTAGAGAAATCTTAATAGTATGTAAAGGATAGCTAGGGATGATTGTATATAAACAGGTAAAAATAGGACAGAGATCAGAATATAATATAAGATATGACTGCAGTAGGTATATGATGTAACATATTGTAATATGAAGGTCTACGAGCAAGAATTTATAAAAAGAATGAGTTCGGATCATTAAAAACATACATGTCATTTTTAAGAGTTCTGGTATAAAGAATAAGATTATACAAAGACCAAATCATAAACACATGCAACCTTTATCAGTTCATATATTAAAACAAAACTTGGCTCATTCAATTATAATCATTTCAAAGTGTTTCTTTATATCAAGATAAACAAAATACATGCCTGATCATCATGCTAACAGTCTGATCTCCATATCTCTATCCAACCCCTTCACATGATTCCTTACTGTTTCTTATATACAAAAGTTTTCAAACTTGAAACAGTTTTACAATCCACTTTCTATGGACCCCAATAACTAAAAATAGACACTTTTAATTACATCAAACTAACTTGAGTGTTTTTCAAACAACAAGCTCTATTAAAAACTAACAGCTGTATAAACTAATTATCCTTATCTAATTAACAGTTGTCTATCTAGAAAGCATTTTAATTATCTATCAAGCCTATCTAAAAATATGACCTGGATCCTTCAGAATAGTGCTTGCATCCTTTTCACCAGTCGAGGATTGTTCTGCTTCCAAGACTTGAAATTGAACTTGAAGTTCTTCATTTTGCTTTACACGTTCTTCATATTGCTGTTGTATTTCCCTTTTCTTCTTCAAGATTTGTTCAGAAATTGTGACAAGTTCTTGATATTTACCATCTTTTTCCTGTAAATCTTCTTGGGGTCTTTTGTTTGCAATCATCAAATCTTGATTCGAATTTTGGAGACATTGGTTCAGTTCTTTAAAAAATTGCAAAGATCTCTTGTCTTCATCTAATTCCAAAACTGATTTTATTCTCTCCATCTGTACAGGGGTTTCATATATCTCTGAGACTTTTGAATTTGCACTAATTTCATACTCAACCAACTTTTGTTTATTCCAGCAGAATTCTTCTGGTATATGTCCTGAGTTATCTTTTTGAATTTCTGTCAAGGTCTGCTCTATTCTAAGATACTTCTGATTTGCAACATGCGTATCTTCCTTACCAGAGGAATCCTCTATGATGATCACCTCATTCCTTTTCAGTTTTGGATCAAGTACAACCTTTATATTCATTTCCAATTTAGTTCTTGCTCGGGTCCTTGGCTTTAAATTAGCTTCCATATTATATGCAATGAGGGTTTCACTCTACTCTGTTTTTGAAACCTCTTTCACACTCTCCATTGTAGATTCAACCAATACTGTTTTTGGCATTTTTTTAACAGACATTTATGAAGACTCTTCATTTGCAGCATCAAATTCCTTTGTTGACTATTCATTTTCGAGCTCTTTGGATTGTTCATCCACTGAATCCATTGCTTCTTTCATCTGCTTCCCTGAACTCTTGAACTTGTTCCTTTTTCCCTTATCTTCACGATGCTTCTGTCTTTCAGCTTCAAACCCTGACCAAAACAGAAAATGGTCCGAAGTTTGTCCCCTTTTATTCAGCTGAGAAACTATCAATAGTTTGATCAATCCCTGATGAAAAAGAGAATGAGAGGTGTGTTCTTGATGATTCTGAACCCTAGCAATCATCTTTTGCATACTCTTACACAAATAAAATGGCAAATTTAACTTTGAATCTCCATTTAAATGCATTAAGAATCTCAAATGACATCTGAGAACCCTATCATAGCGACCTTCATAGGTTATATAACTTTGAACCATGTTCAACGGAGTTCTCCATACTGGTTTGAGTTTACTTACATGAATGCCATTTTTCTAGCTCAATTCTTCAAACCCCGACAACAAAAATTTACTGTAATCAGCTTCAAATGGCCGTTGCTTGAACCATTTCTCACCCTGTGATGGTACTCCAATGGCTTATGAAATAGTGTTTTCGTCCACCCAAATCACCAGGGTTTCAAAATGCACCACTAAATATTTGCAATTTTTAACAAAAGCCTTCATTACTTGCATGTTATGACCCTGCATTCTTTCACATACAGGGAACCAGCCGACATTTCTCATCATCTCTGCAGATCTGGGAAATTGATCATCCCATTGAAGGTTATTTGGTTCGAGTCTGCAGATTATTCCACCAGGATTCTTAGTTTTTGTCATGGTAGTTTGAGTCTTTTGTTAGCCCGGACACCTGTACAATATTCAACAAAAACACAAGCCATATCCAGGAAATCGATTCTACATGGTTAGCACCAAAAACCAAGGTCCATAATTCGTGATGATATCGATCCACTGCATGTACAATTTGATATGAGTGATTAACACTCTTGTCTTGACACAACTTTAGGGTTGGTGTCTCTCCTTTAATGAAATAATATATCAGTTAAACAACTTTGTACAAACCTTGCCAAATGTCTAATGCAGAAATCGAAATTGGCAGCATCATCATTTTTCACATTTTTGAAGCATATAACCCAAACTCATATATGAAATGAAACTTATAACATTTGGACTATGATAGCATTTAGGCACGATAACATTAAACTTTGTGTTATTTCAACAAAGAATAAAATACTTTGAAAGATAAAATCAAAATGAGCCTCATTTTGATTTAATAAATGACATAATGATAGAATAAGAAAAAACTAGGGTAAAGTTTGGACAAGGAAAATCAAAATTCAAAGACAGGCTGTGGTAGAATTAGGAAAATGACTATGTAAAAATTAAAATTCTAAGGTAAATCTAAGATACTACCCTAGAGATAACATCTGGCTCTGATTAGGGATAAATCTCTCCTTGTGAGGCTTTAAGAACATCTTGACCATGTGCCTTCTGAAACCCGCTAGAATCATATTTCTGTCTTATTGGGATGGAGTCTTATATACAAAAAATGTAATGATATATACAATGAATATATATAGTGAACTTCTTCAACTCAGTATGTGTGGAAATGTTTAAAAAATCGTCCATTTACTGGACCTGCAACTTCATCACCATTCAAATTATGCAAGACAAAGGTTTTATTTCCCAAGATTTTAACCACTGCAAAAGGTCCCAACCATAAATTATCTAATTTTCCATGCTTACCTTTGTATTCATTCCATGCATCCCACCTGAGAACCAAGTCACCAAGTGAAAATATGTCCTTCTTAACCTTTTTATCAAAACTTTATTTTACCCTTTTTTGGTGAAATTCAGTTTTTTCTATTATGGCTTCTCTTTCCTGTTGCAACTGGATTATTTGAAGCATTCTTCTTTTCATTTCATCAAGTTCTTCTTCAATCTCCTGCAAAAATTTGATTACTGGAGAACTTAATTGGATAGGAAACACTACATCAATTCCATATACTAGTTGAAAAGGTGAAGTCCCAATTGATTTCTTTATGGTTACCCTATCAGCCCAGAGAGAAAATTTTAATTTGCTGTCCCAATTCTTTTTATTTTCCAACAACATCTTCTTAATACTGTTCACAATACTTTTATTACTAGATTCTGGTAATCCATTACCCTATGGGTAATAAGGTGTGGACTGTTTCAAGCTAATGTTATTCTCTTCACAAAATTTCACCATCTTTTTGGATTTAAAAGCTGGGGCATTGTCAGTGATTAACTTCCTAGGACATCCAAATCTGCTGAGAATATTATCCTGAAGGAAACTCATAATAATTTGATCTGTTTCTCTTCTTGTAGGGATTGCTTCCACCCATTTAGTAAACAAATCAGTAGTAGTTAAAATCCATTTATGATGACCACTGGAAGCAGGATGAATCTCTCCTATAAAGTCTATACCCCACTGTTGGAATGGAACATTTACTGCTATGGGTTTAAAAGGTAAAGACTATAACCTGTGCTTACCTGCAAACTTTTGGCACTCCATACAAGCTTTGACCCGATGATACACATCTATAAAAAGGGTGGGCCAATAATAGTCTGCTCTTAAGATTTTAAATGCAGTTTCGTTCCAGTACTTGTGTCCCCCACAGACACCATCATGTAACTCTATAGTAACAACATCAACCTCTGATCTATCCAAACACTTCAGCAATATACCTCCAGGATCTTTCCAGTATACAACTTGATCAATTAAGACATATTTGAGAGCTTTAAGTTTTAATGATCTGTACTCAATTTTATTTAGATCTGGAGGACATTGTAAATGCAACAAGAAATATACAATATCTTCATACCATGGAGAATCATAATACCTGCTGCAAATCTGGTCCTTATTCTGCTCTGTTGACAAATCCTGCTCTGAATTTTCAGCCATTAGATGAAAATCTAATACTTGACAATTTGATTTTGATAGAAGCTTAGCTAAACCCTGCCCTTTTACCAACTTGGTAGGCTTAATGTACACATCATATTCCATAACTTTGGATATCCATCTGCCTCTTTTTCCTTCAATGTCGAGTTGTACCTAGATTTCCTTAATTGCTGAACTTGGAACATAGGCTAGAATTATAGAATTCAAAACATAAATTCTAAAGAATTTGAGAGATTTAACCAGTGCATATGCTTGCTTTTCCATTGTATTATATTGAAGCTCTGAATCTCTTAATGTTTTACTGCAAAATAATTGGACCTAGAGTTGGACCTAGACTACTAAGGTTTAGGCCTAGAGAAATCTTAATAGTATGTAAAGGATAGCTAGGGATGATTATATATAAATAGGTAAAAATAGGACAGAGATCAGAATATAATATAAGATATGACTGCAGCAGGTATATGATGTAACATACTGTCATATGAAGGTCTACGAGCATGAATTTATAAAAAGAATGAGTTCAGATCATTAAAAACATACATGTCATTTATAAGAGTTCTGGTATAAAGAATAAGATTATACAAAGACCAAATCATAAACACATGCAACCTTTATCAATTCATATATTAAAACAAAAATTGGCTCATTCGATTATAATCATTTCAAAGTGTTTCTTCATATCAAGATAAACAAAATACATGCCTGAGCATCATGCTAACAGTCTGATCTCCATAGCTCTATCCAACCCCTTCACATGATTCCTTACTGTTTCTTATTTACAAAAGTTTTCAAACATGAAATAGTTTTACGATCCACTTTCTATGGACCCCAATAACTAAAAATAGACACTTTTAATTACATCAAACTAGCTCGAGTGTTTTTCAAACAACAGGCTCGATTAAAGAACTAACAACTGTATAAACTAATTATACTTATCTAATTAACAACTGTCTATCTAGAAAGCATTTTAATTATCTATCAAGCCTTTCTAAAAATATGACCTGGATCCTTCAGAATAGTGCTTGCATCCTATTCACCAGTCGAGGATCATTCTGATTCCAAGACTTGAAATCGAACTTGAAGTTCTTCATTCTGCATTACAAGTTCTTCATATTGATGTTGTATTGCCCTTTTCTTCTTCAAGATTTGTTCAGAAATTGTGACAAGTTCTTGATATTTACCATCTTTTTCCTGTAGATCTTCTCGGAGTATTTTGTTTGCAATCATAAAATCTTGATTCGAATTTTGGAGACATTGGTTCTGTTCTTTAAAAAATTGCAAAGATCTCTTGTCTTCATCTAATTCCAAAATTGATTTTATTCTCTCCATCTGTACAGGGGTTTCATATATCTCCTAGACTTTTGAATTTGCACTAATTTCATACTCAACCAACTTTGTTTATTCCAACAGAATTATTCTGGTATATGTCCTGAGTTATCTTTGTGAATTTCTGTCAAGGTCTGCTATGTTCTAAGATACTCCTGGTCTACAACATGCGTATCTTCATTACCAGAGGAATCCTCTATGTTATCACCTCATTCCTTTTCAGTTTTGGATCAAGTACAACCTTTATATTCATTTCCAATTTAGTTCTTGCTTGGGTCCTTGGCTTTAAATTAGCTTCCATATTATCTGCAATGAGGGTTTCACCTTGCTCTGTTTTTGAAACCTCTTTCACACTCTCCATTGTAGATTCAACCAATACTGTTTTTGGCATTTTTGTAACAGAAATTTATGAAGACTCTTCATTTGCAACATCAAATTCCTTTGTTGACTGTTCATTTTCGAGCTCTTTGGATTGTTCATCCACTGACTCCATTGCTTCTTTCATCTGCTTTCCTGAACTCTTGGACTTGTTCCTTTTTCACTTATATTCACAATGCTTCTGTCATTCAGCTTCAAACCCTGACCAAAAGAGAAAATGGTCCCAAGTTTGTCCCTTTTTATTCAGCTGAGAAACTATCAATAGTTTGATCAATCCCCGATGAAAAAGAGAACGAGAGGTGTGTTCCTGATGATTCTGAACCCTATCAATTATATTTTGCATACTCTTACACAAATAAAATGGAAAATTTAACATTGAATCTCCATTGAAATGCATTAAGAATATCAAATGACATTTGAGAACCCTATCATAGCGACCTTCACAGGTTATATAACTCTGAACCATGTTCAACGAAGTTCTCCATATTGGTTTGAGTTTACTTACGTGAATGCCATTTTCCAACTCAATTCTTCAAACCCTGGAAGCAAAAATTTACTGTAATCAGCTTCAAATGGCTGTTGCTTGAACCATTTCTCACCTTGTGATGGTACTCCAATGGCTTTTGAAATGGTGTTTTCATCCACCCCAATCACTAGGGTTTCAAAATGCACCACTGAATCTTTGCAATTTTTAACAAAAGCCTTCGTTACTTGCACATTATGACCCTGCATTCTTTCACATATGGGGAACCAACCGACATTTCTCATCATCTCCACAGATCTGGGAAATTGATCATCCCATTGAAGGTTATCTGGTTCGAGTCTGCAGATTATTCCACCAGGCTTCTTAGTTTTTGTCATGGTAGTTTGAGTCTCCTGCTAGCCCGAACACCTATACAATATTCATCAAAAACACAAGCCATACCCAGGAAATCGATTCTACATGGTTAGCACCAAAAACCAATGTCCATAATTCGTGATGATATCGATCTGCTGCATGTACAATTTGATATGAGTGATTAACACACTTGTCTTGACATGAATTTAGGGTTGGTGTCTCTCCTTTAATGAAACAATATATCAGTTAAACAACTTTGTACAAACCCTGCCAAATGTCTGATGCAGAAATCGAAATTGGCAGCATCATCATTTGTCACATTTTTGAATATGCTGCCAGCATATAACCCAAAGTCATACATGAAATGAAACTTATAACATTCGGACTATGATAGCATTTAGGCATGATAACATTAAAATTTGTGTTATTTCAACGAAGAATAAAATACTTTGAAAGATAAAATCAAAATGAGCCTCATTTTGATTTAATAAATGACATAATGATAGAACAAGAAGAAACTAGGGTAAAGTTTGGACAAGGAAAATCAAAATTCAAAGATAGGTTGTGGTAGAATTAGGAAAATGACTATGTAAAAAATAAAATTCTAAGGTAAATCTAAGCTACAACCCTAGAGATAACATTATGCTTATTTACACTTAAATGGTTAAGCAATGCTCATTTTCCTTTATTTTTAATAGATTAAAGAATATTATGCATGATTTTACTAATGATGGTTTATGTTGCAAGTTATCAAGTAATAACACTCTTGCATTTGCTACAATTCCTCAAGTTGAGGCACTCATGGTTGGCATACTAGAACACCTCCACATGGAAATCCACAACATGTATTTGTTCCTAGGTTCAATGGCATGGATTTGTGACCCTCAATTTGTACCCAGGTCCAACATGGTAGTTGCAATACCCCCATTTTGACCCTTAGGATATTTTGGGCTATAATGTAAATATTGTATGCATATTATGTATGATTCCTAGTGTGGAGCTCAAGGCCAAGGCCCTGCTAGTTAACTCTCGATCTTGAAGAAGCAAGTATTTGGTATTATGTTACCCATTTTCTAGTGAGCCATGGAAATTGTAAATATGCATTTTAATAGAAATGCGCACAACTAGCTATGCAATGCAACAAGAGATGGGGGGATGATGTTTACAAGGAATTGGGAGGGAAATATTCAAACCATTGAGCCAATCACGTCAAGCCAAGTGTCAATGAGAGAACCCATCAAGCCTCAACTACCCATGTTGACTTTGGTTCCCAATCATTCATTTCTCCCAAGAGTTGGTTGAGGTAGTTAATGCCTTGGGAATGGAGAGGTATGGCTATCCAAATTCAGGTATGGGAAAGCCACCTTCCATATAAATTCATGTTTGGATTCTTGGGCAAGAAAGGAACCACGAAATTGCTCCCCAAGCCATTCTTCACCCACTAGTTTTTGCTCTCTCACGAGTTTGGAGCTTCCTGAGCATTTTCCTCTATGGTTTTGCTGCGTTTTCTTTCATTTTTCTAGCTGGGAAGGGCGTTTTTGTTTTGGTTAATAGTGGGGAAGATAATAAATCGATTTGGGGGTTTTATAGAGGCCGTTTTGGCCCACTGAATGCTCATACATTTGTGGGAGAAATCGGTTTTCTTCCCTGGGATATATTGCCTCTTCCCACAATCCGTTTTTGGGTGTGCCACGATTTGGGGAAAACCCATGGACCCTAATTTGTAAATCCATTGTTGAAAATGTGTATCCATGCTCAGTTTTTGAGTTTGCTGTGTGTAAGAGAATGTTGAGGTTGATATGGGTATCCATTGCTTTGGCTGTGCTGAGCTTGAGAGTCCCATTTTCCTTGTAGATATCATGCCCAACACGAGGGTGGTCTCTGAGTGCTGAAAGAATACAGGCTGGGCAGAGACTTATGGTTGGGTGGAACGTTGCAGTGACATAGCTAGTTGCTTGGGACAACATTACATCAAGATGAGTATTTTATTTGTGATTTACTTCTGCACTGTTTTAATTAATGGATGGTTGTTCTTGATATGGTGGATGCATGTGAAATGTGTGTGGATGATGTTTTATTCCGCTATGCATGTTTGCTTGATTTGCATCTGCACACATATCCATTTTATTTGTAATGCCATTTGTTTTATTCATGATGAATGGGGATAAGTTTTGTGTAAATCCTAGATCTCAGTGTCATGATCCCTTCCTTGCGGTGGATCGATGGGAGGGGTCGTGACAATGCCCTCCAGCTCATGGTCAAGTGATCTCATTAAAACATATGCAGGTTAAGAAGAGAGAGTTTTGTGTTTCAAGTTTTGAGTATATGAAGAGGAATTTCCAAAATCCGAGACATGGGTTTTGTGCAGAACATGCCAAATTAGGTGATTCGCGAGCCGATTCTCTATGAAGTGCATGACCTGGGAGATACAAGTGGTTATTTAAGGATGATTTTCCCATATTTATTGTTATGACCCATTTTTCAAGATTGGAAAATTTGTTTAAAAAAAATCCATGTTTGGAATTCGGTTTCTAATCTTTGTCAAGGATTTCATGTATAAATATGCAACCAATCTCATGTAGGAGGGGGTATATAGAGAGATCAAGAAGTAGAGTAGTGGATTGTCAAACTTATTGTATCATTCATCTTTCATAATAGAAGGCATGTTGATTCACGCAATCTGAGTCTTAATTCATGAGTTGCTTCAGCAGCCATGGTTGGAGAAGGAAGGGATCCCTTTGATGACCATGTGTTTCCATTTCAATTAGTTGTTTGATAAATTTATCATAGATCATAATTTGAATTTACAGTTGTGACTGTTACTTCTGAATTCTTGTTTATTGCATATGATGTTACTTATAGAGTTGGATCATGTATTAGAAACTACTAATGATTGGTTATTGTGGTTACTTCTACAAGATAGAATATTATCGTGATTTATTTCCTTTTGTAATCGTTAGTTCTCTTAATTTTATTTAAGTCGTTAGGTTTTCATTCGTGCCATTACTTAATAGTTATTACTATGGATTTGTTGTTGTTAGTTTTATAGATTAGAATCTCAATTTCGTTGTGTGGTTGGATTTTAGATAGTCTTCTTATTTTTATATTAGAAGGTGCATTCTTTTAATGTGTTTGTGAGCTAGAAGTTGATTGGAAGCATTTTTAGTGGTTGTTACATAGATTGATCAAGCATCGAATTGAGTGATTTCCTTTACATCATTAATTCGAGTGATTTAATTTATAAGTACTGAGTGTGTAATTTCCTTTACCAACAATGAGTTGTGTGATTTGTTTAATAGCATAGGTTTCCTATGTGAGTATTTTCCTTTCAAAGTTGTGTTATGATAGATTTCCCTTTTCAAGTTAGATTGCATTTCTTTTTGGTGTGTGGATTGATTAAATTCTTGATTCATACTGCACGATCATCATAGAATCAACATTAAAAAGGAAATTGTAGCCTCCATATATTTTGCATGTAACCTTGAAAGTTTTATGTTCCCTGGTTGATAATTAATGTGAAGGTTAATTAGTTGTTTAAAAAAAAGACAATTAAACCACCCAACAAATGTTGAAAACTATGTAGAGTTTAAGAGCTGAACTCCAAATTTTTATGGATGATAACATGAAGGAAAAATAAGAACAATGGGAGCTAAGTGTTATCCTGCTAGAAAATTTGAGGGAAATAAAAAAACAAGCAACAACCAACATGTACATTGAGTAATGTAGTGAAAGGTCCACAGAAAGAGAAAATCACTCAGAGCCAAGAACCATAATTTAAATTTAGTTCTAAATATGAATGTAACTCTTCTTCATAAAATAAAATTGATGATCATGGAAGTAGTTCTTCTGACACATACTCTCCCTTTCCTATGAAAATTCTAAACACTTAATTAGTTCAAAACTACAAGGAGAGTTTAAAAAGATCAAGGCTCCAACTTTCAATGGAGAGTAGGAGGTAGGTGAAAAGGCAGAAGAACGACTGCTCAGAATGTCTAAGTATTTCCGAGTTTATGCCTATCCATATGAGATGAAGGCTCATTTAGCCATTTAAAACTTAAATGGAAAAGGTTCCCTTTGGTGGAGAGATCTAAAACTTACAAGAAACCTGAAAGAAAGCAAAGTCTAATGGAAATAATTCAAGAAATTGTTTAAGGACAAATATTTATCTGAAAGGTTTTATGATAGAAAAATAAATGAATTTCATGAACTGAAAATGTGATCCAATAACATGGAAATCCTAATTAATAAATTCCTATAGCTATTACACTATGTCCCTTGTATCAAAGAGGAGAAAATCAAAGTCCAAAGGTTTCTAAGTTGTCTACCTGCATAATATGCAAACAAGATTGAGTTTGATGCGCCAAACACACTAGACAAAGATCTATATAAAGCCAGATTGTGTTATGAACATAGATAAACAAATATAAAAATAAACATAGTGTTCATGAGGTTAAATGAACATTTTATGACCACATAAAGAAAGGCTTCAAGACACCACCATGTAGAAATCAATACAATAGATTTCCAAAAAGCAACTATTTTGACAACATAAATTTATAGAATACAAATACTGTTAGTAAAAGATAATTTTAGTACAATATTCCAACACCCTTTACCGAAAATAAGACAGTCTTAGAAACAATAAAATGTTGGTAGCTCCAAATACCTCACTATCTTAAATATTTTCCTAACCGGAGAAGTAAAATTATGAATAACATTCAAGAGGAAATGACAGTCAACGACATAGCCATAACCCCCAAAATTTGTGCAGCATTAGAAGATCGACAAGCTGATTATCAATCCTCGATGATAGATATTGAAGGTAATATTTTTGCACATTTAGTTTATATTTTAATTGACCTAGGATCATGTCATAGTTACATATCTCCAAAAATTGTGGAAAATTTCAATTAAATAAAAGTAAACACAACAAATCTTGGTTGGTCTAGTTAGCTACAGGTACAAAAAGAAAGATTTCAGAGATAATAAAAGATTGTTCTTTGAATTTGAATGGTTGGATAGTGTAGTTAACTTAAATATTGTTCCTTTGGGATCTTATGATGTACTAATCAGGATGGATTGGTTATAGAAACATCATGCAATTATGAATTGTTTAGAGAAAAAATTTACTTGAATTGATGAGAAAGGAAATTGTAGAGTGGTAAAAGGCCTATACAGAAAAGTAACAGTTAGGAAAATTTCATCCCTGCAACTTAAGAGAAGTATGTGAAAAGGATGCAAACTGTATGCTTTAAATATTCAGACTTGTGAAGAGGAATCTAAATAGAAACTAGAATATTTTCCAATCTTAGCTGAGTTTAAAGATGTGTTTCCTTAAGAGATATCGAGGCTGCCACCTAAAAGAGACTTAGAGTTATTTATAAATCTAGTGTTAGTAGCAGTACCTATTTTTAAAGCACCTTACCATATGACTACACTCGAGTTAGTTGAACTCAATATTCAACTACAATACTTAATAGAAAAAGGGTACATTAGAACAAGTGTATCCCCATGGGGAACACCCATTATGTTTGTAAAGAAAAAATATGGAACTAGGAGAATGTGCATTGATTATAGGCAACTCAAAAAAGTGACAATTAAGAACAAATATCCATTACCAAGAATATATGACTGGTTTGACCAAGTCGGAGGAGCCAAAGTGTTCTCTAATATTGATTGAAGATCCTATTATAATCAAGTTAGGATATTATAATAAGACATAAACAAGACTGCTTTCAGAATTGGATATGGCCACTACAATTTCATAGTGATTCCATTTGGACTTACTTATGCCCCTTCCACCTTTATGTGCATGATGAATAGTATTTTCATCCGATACTTGGATAAATTTTTTTTAGTTTTCATTTATGATATGCTTATATATTCCAAAGATGAAAAATAACATGAAGAGCAGTTGAGGATAATATTACATATACTACAAGAGCATAGGTTGTATGCCAAGTTTAATAAATGTGATTTCTACAAAAAACAAATTCAATATCCAAGACACATTATTTTAGAAGAGGGTATAGCTTTGGACCCTAAAAAGATCAAGGAAATCATGGATTGGCATACTCTAGAAAATATTTCAAACATACTTCATGGGACCTGTAGGTTACTATAGAAAATCCATTTAAACTCTTCAAGAATTGCTTATCCTATCACTTCACTTCAGAAAAAGAAAAACAACTTTGTTTGGACTGATAAATGTGAAACATGTTTCCGAAAACTTAATCATTTGTTAAAAAATGCCCCTATACCAAATATTGTTGATATGGATGGAGACTTTGTAATTTGCATGGATGACTGCAAGGAAGGACTAGGTGGAGTCCTTTTACAAAATGATTATGTGATTGCATATGAATCCTGAAAACTTAAAGAACATGAGCGTAATTACACCAGGCATGACTTAGAACTTGCAGACATCATCCATGCCTTAAGGATGTGGAGGCACTACCTTATGTGAAATAAAATTCTCTTGAAAAAAAATAATATGGGTTTCAAGTACATTTTTTAATAGCCAAATCTGAACACAAGGTAAACACGGTGGTTTTCCTTTCTCAGTGAATATGACTTTGAGGTAAAAGACATTAAGGGAAAAGAAAGTGAAGTAGAATATGCTATAATTAGGAGGGTACATATACTTTATGAGCTTTCGTTAAGTGAAACATAATCTGATTTAAATGATAAAATCGTAACAACACTTGAAAATGATATATTTATGCTAAAATTAAAGAAAAAGTATAGCAAAATAGAGTGGGACAACAACAACAAATCTATAGAATTGATGTAGAAGGATTTTCGTGGTCTAAAAAGATAATGTACATACCTAAAAAAATAGAAATTAGACACATCATAATGGATGATTTCCATAAGAAGCCGTATTTGGGACACCCTATGTACCAGAAAATGATTTCATCAATAAAAAACATCATTTTAACTTAAAATGAAAACATATATAGAAGAATATATAGCAAGATGTGTCAGAGATATGGATCTAGCTAAAATAGCTTACCTATCTATGCAAAACAATAATATATCAACAATAAGTACAAAAAGAGAACAAGAGAAAATAATACACCAGATATACTTGGTTCACCCAACTGGGCTACGTCCACGGGAAGGTAGTCTTCTATTATCTCCGGAATATCTCCCTCAAGCTTACAAGAGAGCAATGCCAATAACCCCAATACAATATAGCAATACTTGTGTGAATAAGTAAAGATCATGATTGAGTGATGTGACTCCCTTGACTCTATTATAAGAGATGGGGAGGAATTACTCTCACATATTACATGTGGGATAATATAATTCTCCATAATAACATCTCTTTATATAATAATGAATGTCAAGAGTATATTTTACCATAATGAAAATGGGTTATAATGTAATACTCTTTTACATAAGATTGTGGATATCTTCTGACATAATACAAAGACATTATTACCTTCCAAGGAATATAAAATATTCCAACACTCCCCCTTAATAATGGTTGGGAGAAAATCCCACTAACAAAGGAAGGAAGGAGTCATTACTGCCCCCCCTTGATGATAACTTCCCTCATCCCAAGTAAGGAACAAAGATGCACATACTTTGCTGCCGTTAAGGATTTGGTGAAGATATCGGCTGCTTATTGCTCTATAGGACAATACTCAAGAGAAAGAACACCATCTGCGACGAGACCTCTAATGTAATGAGCATCAAGATCGAGATGCTTTGTCTTGGAGTGATATACTGGATTATAAGCAAGATGAATTGCACCCTGATTGTCACATTTCAACACAGTGGACGATTTTGGAACCAGACCAAGCTCAGTGAGAACACGTCGTAACCAAACTACTTCTTTAGCTACTTCTTTGGCTCCTCTAGACTCCGCTTCACACGAAGATAAAGAAAGAGTCTTCAACTTTTTGCTGGACCAAGAAATCGTACTTGAACCAAGTTGAAATATATAACTAGCAGTTGATCGTCGATCAGAACTGTCACCTGCCCAGTCAGAATATGTATAACCAGAAAGTGAAACTGTAGCACTGCTCGAATAAAAAACACCATAGTACAATGTCCCCTGTAAATATATTAGAATTCTCTTTGCTTCCTTCCAATGAATTTCATGAGGTTGCTGCATGAACCGTGAAACAACACTGACGGCGAAAGGGAGATTTAGTCTGCTGTGAGTTAAATATATCAAACCGTCGACTAGCTGACGATAAAGAGTAGCATCAACAAGAGGAGTAGTACACTCAAGAATTAACTTTACACCGGACTGAAAAGGCGTAGGAGCAGGTTTACAATCACTCATGTGGAAACAAGCTAGTAAATCTGTAGCATACTTCGATTGAGAGAGAAAAATACCATCTGCAGATGCCAAATTTGAAGACCCAAGAAATAGTGCAATATACCGAGATCAGTCATTTCAAACTGCTTTTGAAGGTCACTTTTCATACTTTGAATGAGAACAAGTTGGATTCCAGTGATAATAAGATCATACACATATAAAACAATAACACTGATATTATCATCAACATGCTTAACATACAGGTTAGGATCAGATATACAATGCTTAAAACCATTATTCAAGAAATATGCATCAATTTTATCATACCAAGCCCTATGTGATTGTTTAAGACCATATAAAGACTTGTGTAATTTACATACTAAACTTGATGATTCAACATTAATAAAACCAGGAGGGTGTTGCATATAAATGTCTTCATTAAGATCACCATTTAAAAAACCACTTTTAACATCAATTTGGTGTATTTCCCATTTATAAGATGCAGCAATAGATAAAATGGTTCTTATTGCATTCATTTTAGCAACAAGATAAAAAGTTTCATTATAATCTATACCTTCAAGTTGATTAAAACCTTTTGCAACTAATCTAACTTTATACTTTTCAATCTGTCCTTCTGCAGTAAATTTAGTTTTATAAACCCATTTACAACCAACAAAATTCTTTCCCGAAGGAAGAGGAACAAGATACCAAGTCTTGTTCTTCATAAGAGAATCATACTCAAAAGACATAGCATGTTCCCAATGAGGTTTACCCTTAGCTTGAGCATAAGAGGTAGGATCATCTGTGGCCAAAACTTTGGTCATAAGAGAAAAGTTAGATCTAGTTCTACGACTATCGGAAGGCATTCCGATATCACATCTTGTATATTCAAGAGTTTTCTAGGCCCAATCAGGAAGGCTAGAAGGTACATAAGTCACTTCAGGAGCTTCGAGACATTCATGTGGAATACTTGAAGAAGAAGAAGAAGGAAAACTAAGACCAGTCACAGAACTGGAAGGAGCAATCGAGATAGGAGTAACAGGTGATAAGGGAATATTCAGAGTAACATGAGGTTCGACAGACTTAGGTGGTGGATAGACTTCAATAAATTGAAAAACTCTTCTAATGATGACACTTTGATTAGAAGGATCAAACAACCTATAAGCCTTAGAATTCTCAGAATAACCAATGAATATACAATTGTGAGACTTGGGTTCTAACTTTTTCCATTTTTTAGCAGGAATATGAGCTCAACATTCACAACCAAACACTTTAAAGTTACTAATATCTGGTGGTCTTCCATTCCATTTTTCCTTAGGGGTAACATGCTTAACAACTTTTGTAGGAACTCTATTTAAAATAAAGTTAGCACAATTTATAGCTTCGGCCCAAAATTTCTTATGTAATCCTTTAGAATAAAGAATACATCTAGCCATTTCAACTAAAGTTCTGTTTTTCCTTTCAGCAACACCATTTTGTTGAGGTGTGTAAGGAACAATCTTTTGATGTTGAATTCCATGTTTAGATAAAAATACTTCAAATTATTTCTTAATGAATTCCCCCCCATTATCAGTTCGTAAAGTCTTAATCTTTTTACTAGAATCATTTTCAACCAAGGATTTAAAGACTTGAAATTTAGAAAATGTGTCACTTTTATGTTTCAAAAAATAAACCCATGATTTTCTACTAAATTCATCAGTAAAGGTAAGAAAATAGACTACATGTGATATAGAAGGAACTTCAAGAGGACCACAAATGTCACTATGAATTAATTGCAAAGGTTCTTTAGCACGCTAAGCTTTACCTTTATCAAACATTTCTCTATGATGTTTACCAAGAGCACAACCTTCACAAACACCGTTAGTAGATGAAATATTAGGCAAGACAAGTACCATTTTAGTTAACATTTGCATTTTACCATAATTCAAATGACCTAATCTTTCATGCCATAATTTACTTAGTTCATCAACATGAGGAACATAGGACTAAAAAGGTTGTCTTTTAGTTGAATTAAAACCAACAAATTTATATAAACCAACAGTATGATCAACATGACCAGAAGAAACTACTTTGAAATTTTGATTGATATCTTTAAGAACATATTTATCAGTTCAAGATTCAAATTTATATCCTTTTCGACATGCACGATAAATAGAAAGTAAGTTGATGGGAATATTTTCAACATGAAAAACATATTCCAATTGACCATTAGCAACATTAACATTACCAAAACCAATCACATAAATTTGTTTACCATGACCTATAGATAATTTCTAAGATGTGTTTTTGTTATTTTCATAAGATGTAAATAAAGAAGCATTACCAGTCATATGTTTAGAAGCACCAGAATCCATTATCCATTCCACATTAGAAGAAGAATTACTAGAAGAAACAACAGAAGCACACAAAGCTACTTGTGATTCATCAAAACCATTGTTTTTAGCCTTAGTCTTTAAACGTTTCAATTTAAAGCAATTCTTTTCAGGATGGTTAGTTTTACTACAATGTTTACAAGGAGGATACACTTTCTTCATATTACTATTGTCATGATGTGCATTAGAAGCATTACCAGAGTTATTAGTAGGATTTGAAGTGTGTGAATTAGAACCTTTTACATTATTAAAACTTCTCTTAGGATTCTTATTATGTGCCATTAGAGCTTTATTAGGTGAGAGTTGTCCTGAAACAATTAACCTTTCTTGCTCATTTATCAACCCTTTACAAAAATCATCAAAAGTAGGTTTCGTGGTATTTGAAGACAATTCAAGAGTTTATTCCTAGTTTGAATGAACATATCAAAACAAGATGCCAATTTTTGTTCTACAAGAATTATAAGAGCAGTGTCTGTTTTCTTGCAATCTTTACCACAATTATTTAATTTTTCATTTAAAGTTTTCACTTCAACAAGATATAATTCTACTCTTTCAAAGTTAGTAGGATCTAGCTCAAAAATCTTCTTTTCAAGGTAATAAGCAGAAACATCATCATATTTGTCAAATAAAGAAGCAAGAATTTTCCATACCTCAACTAGGCTATCTTCTGCCTTTATACTTATCTGAAGACTATCCGAAACCGTTCGACCAATGAGCCCTCTTGCTTGATCACATTTATCTTCCCATATAACCAAATATTGAGCATCAACATGTTTCATGTGTTCACCATTAACAATCCTCCATAGATTCTTACTCCTGAGAACATCAATCATTTTCTCTTCCATGCAAGATAGTTAGGACCAACAAGTTCAGGAACATAAGCTACTTCTGAAGTCATAATGATAGAAATATTGACAAGAAACCCAAATGCTAGAAATGACAAGACAAAGAAAGTGAATAACATAAAATTGATATACTTTACCGTACTGAACTGCAGAAAGATTAATAGTAGAAAAAATAGTAAAGGAATAAAAGTTTACTTATAGCTCTTTTGAAAAGTGCTAAGAAAAGTCACTCATGGGTTTTGCCACAGTGGACTCGCGAATAACACTAAAACAATGTGGGTTTTGTACGACAAGATTCGTGGTTACTCGTGGGTTGCGGTGTAATGGAGTCACGACTACTCGCGGGTCTCTGTACAATAAGGTTGCGGTTCCGCCGAAGCATTCGTGAGCTCAACACAGGAAGGGTTGCGAATAAACTGAAGTAAACGCAGGTTCGACATTGGAACAGTCATGAGTATGCCAAAGCATACGTAGGTCTGCACACTGAAATTCCGTGAGTCTGAAGTGTATTTGCAAGTTCACAGTAGGAGCAGTCGCGGTTAACCGTGGGTTCTGCGAAGAAAAGTCGCGAGTGTCCAGTTTAAGGCCGAAAACAGTGCCGATTATGCCGAACACAGAAACGTGCACAAAGTCTACCAAACTTGGATGAAAACTGCCGTTTTGAAAGCTGGAAGATAGATCTCCTTGAGGATAATCCAAAAAACATATAGATCTACAAAAATAACATCAAGAAACCCTTGAAAAATTTCTGCAAAATCTACACAACAAGGTTAGGGTTAGAAGTAAAAAACTGTAGAAACATGCCCAGATCTGAAGAGAAGCCTAATGGCTACCATATAGAAATAAAATCTACAAGAAATAAACAATGCCCAAATGATAAAATATTGTTTGAAAGCAATAGAAGGTGCTAGATCATAGCAATTAGCTTTGATACCATGTCAGAGATATGGATCTAGCTAAACTAGCTTACCTATCTATGCAAAACAATAATATATCAACAATAAGTACAAAAAGAAAATAGGAGAAAAGAGTAAACCAGATATACGTGGCTCACCCAATTGGGCTACGTCCACAGGAAGGTAGTCTTCTATTATCTCCAGAATATCTCCCTCAAGCTTACAATAGAGCAATTCCAATAACCCCAATACAATATAGCAATACTTGTGTGAAGAAGTAAAGATCATGATTGAGTGATGTGACTCCCTTGAATCTATTATATACTAAGAGATGAGGAGGAATCACTCTCACATATTACATGTGGGATAATATAATTCTCCATAATAACATCTCTTTATATAATAATGAATATCAAGAGTATATTTTACCATAATGAATATGGGATATAATGTATTACTCTTTTACATAGATTGTGGATATCTTTCGACATAATACAAATACATTATTTCCTTCTAAGGAATATAAAATATTCCAACAAGATGTTAGGAATGTCAATTAGTGAAAACTGAACATCAACGTCCCGTTGGTTTGTTAAAACCTTTACCTATTCCGTAATGTAAATGGGAGTTGATCAGCATGGAATTTATCACAAACTTCCTAAAAGAAAGAAACAAAATGAATCGATTTTAGTTGTTGTACATAAGCTATCAAAATCTACACACTTTATTTCATTGAAATCAACCTACAAAGCTATTAATATTGCTAACATCTTCCTTAGAGATACTTTTAGACTCCATGGGATACAAAAATATATTGTTTCAGATAGAGATTTCAAGTTTACCAGTAACGTTTGGAAGGATTTATTCTCTAGTTTAATCACTCAGCTAAATTTTAGTGCAACTTGCCACCCATGAATAGATGGGAAAATAGAGCATAGAAATTAGATCCTTGAAGACATGCTGAGAATGTATGTTATGCATAATCCCACTCATTAATAGGAATATTTATACTTCGTTGAATTTTCTTATAATAATGGGTATCCAATGTCTACAAACATTAGAATCTATCAACTATGTCATAATTTGTGTTAGTTTCACGACATCTCTGTTAGAAGGCTAGGGCCCGCCTTCTCACAGAGATCGCCAATTTAGGAAGATGCTTTAGTTTTGTTTTTTGTTATTTTAGTGTGGAATTACAGTAGGCATATTTATAGTGAGCTGCAACAGTAGTTGTTAATGATTTCATTTTCCTTTGGCGTGCTGCAATAGTGTGGTGTGACAATTGATTGTGTAGAATAGTTTTCCTTTTGATGCAAGTGTGTTAGTTTGCTTTTACATTCAAGCTCAGCTCTGATTTCTTTCTATCATTTATCTTTCTTAGAATTCGCCAACTTAGTCAGATTATGGTTCAAGCTTAGTTCTGGTTCATTACTGTTATTTATCTTTCTTAGAATTTATTGAATTATACATGTTATGGTTTGAGTTACTTGTAGTTTGATATTTTTAGGATTTAACTTCTTGCAAAAGTAAGTCTAGTTTATTTATTCTTAGATCAGTAACTGCTGGATTGATGTTGTAGGAAAGTAGAAGTCCTTTGAAGTTCTTAGATGGATATTTTGGATTAGGTTTAGCAATGAGTTGAGTTTGACTGAGCATTTAGGTAGGATAATTGATCTCCATTCTATTCAATCAGCTACTTGAGTGTTTATGCATAGATTTTTCTAATTGCCTTTGAAATAACAAGACCTACTTGGGTTGACAATTTATATTGAGCATTTTTCCTGTTAATTAGAATTGATTAGCATATATAGTGACCAACATTTTGGCGCCGTTGTCGAGGATGGTAACTGATAGGCGTAGATGGTAGTTGATTAATTGATTTCATTAGCTATGAATACTTTAAGCTTGAATGAATACGAGAAAAAAACTCGGGAACCCCCCCAAAATACTAACCCTGCAGGTGGAAGAGGTCGTGGTGGTAACCAAGGTTTGGGAAGACAGACTTTCATTGATGAAATAATTTCCAAAGATGATTCCTCTACCAGACTACCGCGAGAATCTTTTGGAAGAGGAATCTCCATTCTCTCTAATATTGAAACATCTACATCAACCGTGGAGAATGCAACGGGACCTTCAACTCCCATTCCTGAGAAGAAACATCCTGAAGATAAAGGAAGTGCTGTGAGTGCAGTGGTTCAAGAGGAGATCTATCGAATCAACAGGCGCAGAGTAAATAAATAAGATAGGTTAGAACATCGCCAAGAAGCAGAGGAATAAAGAAGGAGAGAGGAATAAAGGAGGAGAGAAGAAGAAGAAAGGGAAGAGGAAGAAAGAAGGAGAGAAGAACGAAGGAACTGGGGAAACATGGATAACTAGGATCGTGAAGAAAATCATGAACATCCTAATGGCCATGAAGAGGAAACATGGGACAACCAGTATGGAGACATGGTTGTCACACTCGAATTTCTTATTTGACAAGTACTTGGGGCTGCTCCTATGAAGAATATATCACCCTCAGTTTTGCCGAATTTCTATGGCAAGTCCATTGAAGACCCAGAAGAATTGATTTTTGAATTCGATATCCTCTGTCGCATCTATGACTACACCTCCAGTGCACATAAATTTAAATTATTTCCGGCCACCCTGAAAGGAAATGCTCTGTGTTGGTTCATGAGTTTGGGTCGTGAAATCATTAATACCCGGGAATAGATGAAACAAATATTTCTTTCCAAATACCAAGAATATTGCAGAACTAAAGATAGGAGAGAAGAATTGTTTAAAATGGTCCAGAAGGAAGAGGAGAGATTGGAATATTTTTTTGAGATATTGTTGTATAATTTACAGAGGTCCGGTCATGCCGATATTTGGAAAGATATGTACTGAATATTATCTTACTGCATGGGATCATAGAATATTTCCTAGACATGCTGAATCTGTTGGGGAAGGGGGATATCTCAAAAGAACCCTTTGAAAAGATCATTGAATTATGTCGAAGATATTCAAGGGGATCCTCTAGAACCAACAATCAGGATAGAGAAACGAGATCAAGATGTCCTCACTAGGACAAAAAAGTCAGTCAGTGGAGGGGCCACTCAGGAAGAAATAGGAAACCTTCTTGAGAATTTTAAAACATATATGATGAGCTCCATCACCTCGCAGTTGGATATCTTGAGATAAAAACAGAGGCAAGCAAAAGAAGATTTGGCACTTGGTGTATTCTATGCTAAGTGCAGGAAGAAGCACCCGCTGAAGGAATGCCCGCTTGACAAGGTGGAGGTATGTCAAATATGTGAATTGGATCATAACACCAAGGAATGTCCTTCACTACCCAAAGTCAAAGTAGTCCTGCGGGAATCTACTTCAGATGTGGAACACGCTTATTTCATCACTCAGAAGAAGCCTTGGCAGCCTCAGAATCAAGGTATGAACCCAAATCCATCACCTTTTTGGAATAATATGAATAAGATGAATAATATGAATAATTAGTTTCCTTCACATTATTCATATTCTAATAAACAATGGCATCCACCTCAAACTTCAATGCAAAATCCTAATCCTTGGATGCCATGGGCACAACAATCAAACCAGCGAGCTCCTTGGTCTCCTGGTTGGAGAAATTCCTACCCAGGAAATCAGTTCCCTCACAACCAAAGTCCTCATCAACAATATCCTCACCAACAGTATCAGCAGCCGCAACTGCAACTCCAAAACAATGTCGCACCAATGAGCGTACCACTTCGACCACAGTTTCCTGCTCATCCTAGCCCCAACCTGAATAATAAGGTAGTACATAAGTTTGAAACTGCTAACATGCCAGCTTATTCCATTTCCCCAATACCCTGCAATAACATACACCTACGATCATGGAGGGTAGTGGAACCCATCGTCATTGAGGATGTTCCATCCTCTGTGATTGAAGCGAGAATGAATCAACAATTCAAGAATTTAGCTAACACAACAATCCCCATCATTGAGGATACTGAAATTCCTACTGAAACACCAGCTGAAACACAGGAAGAAACACACATTGAAACACAACCTACACAACTTAGAAGAGAACCACCATATCCTGAACGTTTGGCCTTACAGAAGACAGTGGAACAACCTCAGTTCAATCTCTTAGGAGAATTGAAGAATATTTATGTCAATATTCCACTGTTACAAGCCCTTCATAATGTACCTATCTACGCCAATACCGTTAGGGATATGTGCGTGAAAAAGCAAGGAAGGAGCCTAGGGACCCTCCTACAGTTCATGTAGTGGGAAAACTGTCTGAATTGATAATGGGAAGGGCTCCACTGGCTAAGTATGATGACCCATGTAATCCTATTGTCACAGTATACATTGGGTATACTCAGATACCAAACTCTTGGTAGATTTAGGTGCAGCCATAAATGTCATGACCATCGAAACTGTAAAAAAGATGGGACTCTCTAATCTTAGGACTACCCCTAACATACTAGAATTGGTTGACAGGTCCACAATCAAACCTGAAGGAATCTTAGATGACCTGGTGGTCACCGTCGATTCTTGGTAATACCCTGCATACTTCTTGGTTTTACAACCTAAGTCGCAGCTGGGGGGAAACCCGTTAATCCTAGGATGACCATGGTTAGCTACAGCAGACGCATGTATCAGCTGTAGATCAGGTTCCATGACAATTTATGACGGGACTAACATTAAAAACCTGACCCTATATCATCCATCCAGACCAAGTTCTGATGCTTAAACTCCAGTATGGATGGATTTGGAGGAAGAGGAAGGAATTCAGTCGTTGTTAACAATCAGGAAGGCCCTGACTTTCAAAACTGAAACTGAAGATGATGCCATCAACAGTTTCATTAGTGAGCCCACATCTATCACTAGACATGCATATCAAATTCTGAACAACACCTTAAGTAAAAAAGAACAAGAAGATCTGACTGAAGAGACTCTAGTTAGTGATGCCTATATAATCCTAGTTATTAAAAACTTGAAAAGTACTCCAGTAGAAATCGAGCTTGGAAAAAATTTGAACATTAATCCGAATCTTGCGCCCGATGAATTGGAACGTCTGATCACATTGCTAAAAAAACATAAGGGATCCATTGCATGGGAATATACAGATATGAGGGGTATCCCCTCAAATTTGTGTACCCACCATATTTATATCAAAAGTGACTCCAGGCCAGTGCGCCAACCTCAACTCTGAATGAACCCGAATTTAAGGATATCGTGAAGGAAGAAATTCAAAAACTCTTGGAGGCAGGATTTATCTACCCAATTTTAGACAGTGAGTGGGTTTCCCCACTTGTGATCGTACCTAAAAAGAATAGGAAATGGAGAGTCTGTGTAGATTACAGAGAACTAAATAAAGCAACGCGTAAAGACCACTTGCCCTTACCATTTATTGATCAGGTTCTGGACACCTTGTATGGAAAGAAATTATTTTCCTTTCTGGATGGATTCAGTGGTTATAATCAGATCCAGATTGCCCCCGAAGACCAAGATAAAACCACCTTCACTTATCGTTGGGGTACCTTTGCTTATAGGGTGCTTCCTTTTGGGTTATGTAATGCATTGACCACATTTTAGAGAGCTGTGATTGGGATATTTTTCGAGATCATTAACGATTGCATGAAAATATTTATGGATGATTTCACTCCATACGGTAGTAGTTTTGATGAAGCATTGAAGAATCTAGAAAGAGATTTAGAAAGCTGTGAACAAACCTACCTGTGTCTGAGCACTGAAAAGTGCCACATGATGATGGACGAGGGTATAGTTCTGTGGCACTTTATCTGCTGCAGGTATCCAGGTAGATCCAACGAAAATTAAGGTAATTACAAACATTCCCACTCTTGGAACACAGAAAGAGGTACATAGCTTACTCGGGCATGTTGGTTATTACAGAAGATTTATAGAAATTTTTTCCAAGCTAGCTTCTCCTTTATTTACTTTATTGATGAAGGATGTACAGTTTGTTTGGACAGATGCATGAAAAAAAAACGTTTGCAGAGCTCAAGAAAAGGTTGTCCACAACGCCTATTGTACGAGGACCTAACTGGGCTTTGCTTTTTCATATTTCCTCTGATTCTTCAGATACTGCTATTGGAGCAGTGTTGGGATAGCAGGAAGGTCACAGTCCATATGTTGTTTATTACATCAGTAAGAATTTGGCCCCTGCTGAACTAAAATACACAGTTACAAAAAAATAATTCCTTGCTATTGTTTATGCCATTAATAAGTTTAGACATTACATCACTGGGTACCCTACTTTCGTGCACACTGATCACTCAGCCATTGAGTACTTAATGAATAAACCTATCACTAATGCTAGAGTAACTAGATGGCTGTTACTGTTACAAGAATTTGATATTACTATTGTAGACAGACCAGGAAAAGAAAATGTCATTGCTGATTTTCTTTCTCGACTTACTAACAATGTTGATGATGCACCAGTCGAAGATTATTTTCCTGATGAGCATTTGTTTGCAGTCTCAGCTCATTCCCCATGGTTTGCAGATGTTGTTAACTATTTGGCTGCAGGAAATCTTCCAAGACACCTATCAAAAAGAGAAAAAAGGAAATCATATAGCAGAGTGCTAGATACTGTTGGATAGATGCACATATATTCTACATAGGTCCAGATTTGGAAATCAGAAGATGTATGAGGGAGGATGAAATTTACAGTATCTTGAAGGCTTTCCACGATGAGCCCTGTGGGGGACATTTTGTTGATAAAAGAACTGGTCATAAATCATTAAGGATGGGGTATTTCTGGCCAACAATGTTCCAGGATGCGAAGAAATATGTTCAGGCTTGTGACAGCTGCTAAAGAATGGGCCAGCCAAACAGACTAGATGAAATGCCTTTTTAACCACAGCTGGTGGTTGAACCTTTTGATAGATGGGCTCTGGATTTTGTGGGGCCTATCAATGCTCCTTATAAGAAGAAGGATTATATCCTGGTTTGCACAGATTATATTACCAAGTGAGTGGAGGCTATAGCTTTGGTCAAGGCCAATGATCAAGCTGTAATGGATTTCTTATATGAAGGGATCTTCACCCGCTTTGGAGTACCCAAAGAGATAGTTATAGATGGAGGAATACAATTTGTGTCCCATAAATTGGAAGCCCTGTTGCAGAAATATCACATTCAACATAATATAACATCGCCATATCATCCACAGGCCAATGGTCAAGTGGAAAGCACGAATAAGGTAATTGAGGCTATTCTAACAAAAACGGTGAATAGCCACTGCATACATTGGGATGAAAGACTTCCATAAGCATTATGGGCATACTGTACCACATGGCGCAACACTATAGGTTTCTCTCCATACAAATTGGTGTATGGTAAGAACACTGTCTTTCCCATTGAATTTGAAATTAAAACTCTAAAGAAATCCATAGAAGCAAACCTGGATTTAACAGAGGCTCAAAGGAACTGATTGAATCCGTTAAATGAACTTGATGAGAAGCACACAACTACTGTGCATCAGACAACATTAATTCAACAGAAGCGCTCCAAATGTCATTATAGGTTCATAAATAAGAAAGTCTTCTGTGAAGGAGACTGGGATTTACTATATGATTCACGGTTCAAGAGGGATTTTAAAGGCAAGTTGCGTACAAGATGGCTAGGACCCTACCAAATAGACAAGGTGTTTTACAACAGAACAATCCACTTGACCACAATTGATGAAAACAAGACACCATTATTTGCCAATGGTCATCGACTGCGACTGTATCATAAAACAATTTCAAATAATGCATTCATTTCGCATGTTGCAGCTGATCTAGATTATCAACTGATGCGGGAGCAGGGATTTTTCCTTGTCCTTGAGAATTCTAAAAAAGAACTGCTGCAATTCCGCACAAATTTGTTTTGTACATAAATAAATCGTTGTTTTCTTTTATTTTATTTTTAAGCTTTGATTGGTTTTTTTTTTTTAGAATTCTGTACAAGTATATGCGTGAAGGTTCACTCGAACAGAAGACGTCGCAGTTCGGGCCAAGCGATTGTGGAATTTTGGTTGATCTTCCTATCTTTGGACAACCCCTTGAAAGAAAAGTGAACGACATTGCAGTGCCAATTACGCCACTAAAGCTTTGCCAACCTTTTTCACAGCTGCAACACTGCTAAATCTTGCCAAATTTCCCTATGTTCGCAGCTGCAACTCTGCTAAATCCTGCCGAATTTCCCTATTTTTGTAGCTGCGACTCCGCTAAATCTTGTCAAATTTCCCTATGTTCGCAGCTGCAACTCTGCTAAATCCTGCAGAATTTCCCTATTTTCGTAGCTCCGACTCCACTAAATCTTGCAAAATTTTCCTATTTTTCGCAGCTACAACTCCGCCTTATCTTTCCAATTTGTGGCTGTGACTCCGCTAAATATTTCCAAATTTCCCTATGTTCGCAACTGCAACTCTGCTAAATCCTACCAAATTTCCCTATTTTTGCAGCTGCGACTTCACTAAATCTTAACAAATTTTCCTATTTTTCGTAGGTGCGACTCTGCCAAATCTTTCCAATTTGTGGCTGCAACTCCGCTAACTCCTCAGTTAAATGATCGTTTTATCTCCGCCAGTTTTACCAGTATGCTCCAATATCCACAAGGAACATTAGAAGCTCGGTTGTTTGCCACGTACTCTTATGATTTATTCTAGCATGGATGTACCTTGTCTGCCCAGTCAACGACGACCAACTCATGGAAGCATGTGCGCATTTATGTCTTCATCAGTGATGCAACCATGAAATGGCGCCACCGTGGAAAAATGACGGCTCAACATTATATTGAAAGGTACGAGTTTTAACCATAAGAATAATTAGGCACGGATTTAGATAACATCAATAATAGTTATACCTTGTCATTAGTCCCTGTTAGCAATCCGTAGCCAATCACCCGAAACAGAAAACGCGTCCAAATTGTCACCCGTACTTATTATATGATCGTCATTTTACTCGATTCATGCGATATCCTGCCAACGATTTTATCCCATAACCATGCCAACTTTCCAAAAATACCCAAATGAACTTCGGCTATCCATCAACTGTTTATGCATGCAGTAACTCCAACGTCTGAAACTGGTAACTCTTGCATTCGCTAGCAGAATTCGCAGAAGGTAAGCAATATGGGTATCCTGGTGAGATTCGAACTTGTAAACATAGAGTCTCTGCGAGAAAATAGGGAGGTCTTTTCCATCTTTGCAGAATCCGGGTGGACGAAGTATTTCCAAAGATTAAACGGTTTCCATGAGGACACATCACTGCAATTTGATCTAAACCTGACTGATACTCACTTAGAAGTTAGAGGGTTCCGGATAGATGTTATAGAGGCAATTGTAGAAGAAGTTACAGGATTGCCCAGGATTGGGAGGAGATGGTTTGGTCGAAAGTGGCACAATTTGACCGCAACTGAGGATTTTCTAGCAGCAGGAGAAAGAGTTTAGCCGAGAGGCAAAGGAAAAACATTGGAGACATTGCCAAGGCCATGGAGCAGGTTGTAGTGTTTTTAAAGAAGTACATCACTTGTGAGGGCAGGTACCGAGTAGTTTACATATATGAATTTTTCCTAATTTTTCATTTGCACCATGGTAGATTACTCAATATGCCATTCTATCTTGTAAGAACCCTACAAAGCATGACTCATTATGTTATAACTTCTCTAAATCCCTTATCTTCCCTAACAAATCATGGGTTAATCAAATTGATAGTTTTAAGGGCCCTCGCACATCAGAATTTAACATGGGAACAATTTGTTGATGGGCCAAGGGTACCCCAAGAACCTGCCTTGGAAGGGCATTGAGGTAGAAGGTGATGACCGAAGCTCCTCAGATTCAGCTGGGGGGAGGGATAGAGTGTCAACAGACCAATTGGAGGATGTTCAAGAGGAAGATTTGGGGGAAGCTGCAACAACAACAAACCCTATTGAAGAAGAAGTTACACTGGGGGCCGTGGCAAATGAAACTGTAAATTTAGAAGCAGCAGCAGCAGAAGCTGAAACTGGAGCAACAGTAGATGCTGCGACAAAGGAAGTTGTGGCTGCAGAAGCTACAATGGCAGAGGAAGAACATTATGCAGAGGCAATGGAAGGAAGAGATATGGAAGTTCTGAACATTGAATCCTCTCCTGAAATAAGGGGAGCTATAATTCAGGAGGAGGAATTTTGTGTTGAAACAGGGGGAGTTAGTGAATTGAGACTTGAACCTTCCATCCTTATTTCTAAAAATGTGGAGACTCCTGTGTCACATAGAAGAAGGAAAATACCAAGTGGTAAGGGCTAGACACCCAGTCCTGCAAAAAGGAGAAGAACCAGAGTTGTTACTGTGGCAGAAGCAGTACATGCAATAGGGGAAAATGTTGAAATTCCTATTGTAATACCTCGATCACCCGTTGTTACACAAGAAACTGCTGCAAGTGAACCCCAAATTGAAAATTTACTTTTTGAGAATGAACTGTTAAAGGAGGAAGTACAAACGCTTCAGGATGAATAGTAGAAGTGGAAAGAAGCATGCAAAAAGATGGCAGAGAAGAGCTTGAATAGTTTGATTGAGGTTGCAGATCAGTTGGAGAATTCATCTCCTGTTTTGGAGGATGGAGAACATGAGGAACTGATATTTTCAAAATGTGGAGATATACTCAAACATGTAGGGTGTAAAGTCACAATGGTGGATGTAGCAGCTCGAAAATTTGCAAAAGCAAGGCGAGGAAGAGAAGAAATACCTACGGTAGAGTTAATGGAAGAAAATGAGCCAAAAGTGGACATAATTCCTTATCAAGAGCTACAAGAGGATGAAGAAATACAATCCCAGCCATCGGGGGATACTGAACTACTCCTGGGATAGTCTCAACATTTAGGAGACATTGAAATGATTCAAGAACAATCTCAGCAGTCTGAAGGCATTGAAATTTTAGAACAAGAGGCTATTACACAAGAACCAATACTCCAAGAATCTGTCATTGAAGCAACAGCTCAAGCAGTATGCACTTTGAGTGAATCACAGAAATTGGACGCTGTTACACAAGAACCAACATCCTCAAAACTGTCTGTTGAAGCTGCGACTCAAACAAAAGACGCTGAGATTGGGATACAAGAGAAGAATGTTGTTACACAAGAACCAGCATTCTTAAAATTGTTTGTTGAAGCTGCGACTCAAACTGAAGTTGCTAGGTTTGAAACACATATATAAAAAGGGATGCTGCTACACAAGAACCCACATTCCCAAAATTGTTTGTTGAGACAACAACACAGACTGAAGCTACTGAGAATGGAATACAGAAGAGGGATGCTGCTACACAAGAACCAACATTCCCAAAGTTGGTTGCTAAGGCATCCACACAAACATAGGTTGCTGCAACACTGCTGGAGGAAGATGCTGCTAAGTTGTCAATGCAGAATGAGAAGGATAAGACATTTGGTGATAAGGTAAAAATGAAAATATCTCAGGAGATTATTGAATTAGACACTAATGATGAGGAGGATGCAAATGATAGAATAATTCAAGGATTGGTGAAGGAGCTTTCATTATTAAGGCTCAAAGTAAAGAAATGGAACGATCATGTTGAACGGTGTAAGGAAGGGATGGTTCCCCTTTTTGAACACAGAAAGATCATCAGAGAATTGAGGGAAAAATGGGAAGAAGAGTTGACCATTCAAAAATTCCAATGGGAAAGTGTGCAAAAAGATTTAGAGGAGATGAGAAAATTCAAGTCCATGTAGAAGGAAAAAGATCAAATGTACACTCTCCTTAGGAATTGTTGAGCTTTAGATCCCCATATCCTTCCTATTCGGTGTTCCTTTATGAACATATGACCCTGTTTAAATTGAAAGCCTTGAAGGAATGAAGACCTTATCAGTTGATAACCTCTCTTCAGCTTTCAGAGACCTTTTTGCAGAGCAGTTTCATTGAGCAGAATTTATTATGCGAATTATATTTACATGAGATAGCATGCTTCATGGATTCTCGCTCTAACCCTGTTCCTTATTTGGGTGATGTCCAATTGAGGGATTTTACCTCTTTTGTTACTAATCATATGTAGTGGGAGAATTCCTTTCAGACCATTTCTAAGAATGAGGATAGCTCCAATATATGGATAAGAAGCGAGCCTCAATCTCCTCGGGTTCTTATTGCAAATCATGAAAGGAGCCTTTCATCCCCTATGAAGGTTCAACAGTTGATAAATTTACAGGAGAAGGTTATCTCCACTCGTGTTAAATTGATTTCCAAGCAAAAGCTTCATTCCCTGGAAGGAAACAAGCACAAATGGCAAGCCTCTTCTCCATCTTTGAAGGAAAGGGACCCCTTCTGTTTCAATAACTTTAAGCAGGCTCTTCCTAGGGTGGAGGGATATGTCAAGTGTATGTAGATATGTGGACCCCACTGGTTGGGACTAAAATTTAAGTTTCCATTCATATGGATGCCAACGAGGCAATACAAAGACAATTATACATTGAGCAAGACATAGGAGAAACAATGCTAGGAACAGTGGGCTGCCTGTAATGGATTTTTGGACTTGGGTGAGAAACCTGATATTTCTTTCAATTTTTCTTTTCTCCATAGACAAGGCTCAGAATCAGATTCGGACTAGTTGGATGTATTGCATGAGGACATGCAAATGGATAGTTGGGGGGAGATGTTGGGCCCCCAAATAGCCCCCTTTTGCCTATACTTATCAACATATTTTCCCCGATTTGCCTCACTTTTCCATAACCCAAGCAGGTATCTTCCCAAGTCAAGCATGGATCTCAACAGGTATAATCTATTATTGCTTTATCTTATTAATGCCTAATATTGTTTATGGTTATGAACTTTATATTTTAATTTGTGCTAACATGTATCGATTTGATAAAGATAGTTCAGATCCTTGAAAGACCATAGGTGTAGCAGCTCGCTGAACCTATGGAGGAAAGGAATACGTGGCGCCAACTGTCCCTTTTGGAATTCAGTCCCATGTATTGTTGTGACAACTTGTGCATCCTTCCACGAGTCCAGCTGTGACTGGGTCACGATAAAAATTCCAAGCATCTTCTCTTCCAATCAGTTGGAATCTATTTGGTCTGTTAACAGCACAGAGTAATAGCACAAGCCTGAACGCAACAACTTCATTCAATTTTATTCATGGTTGTAACTGTTTCTGTTTCAATTCGGCAGCCTGAAGATCGTAGATCTTCATGGATTCCTGATATTTGTGGGACGAAATTATGTCATCTGTGTATAAATGTAAGAATGCGTTTTGACCATGGGGTTAGTTAATTGGAATTTGATTGTAAGAGCTGTAATAGAGTGCTATAATTGTGGATCTACCATTTTAATACAAGGAGCATAATTATTGATATTCTGATGTCTTAATTTGTGTTAGTTTCACGACATCTCTGTTAGAAGGCTAGGGCCCTCCTTCTCACAGAGATCGCCAAGTTAGGTAGATGCTTTAGTTTTGTTTCTGTTATTTTAGTGTGGAATTACAGTAGGCATATTTATAGTTAGCTGCAACAGTAGTTGTTAATGATTGAATTTTCCTTTGGCGTGCTGTAATAGTGTGGTGTGACAGTCGACTGTGTAGAGTAGTTTTCCTTTTGATGCAAGTGTGTTAGTTCGCTATTACAGTCAAGCTCAACTCTAATTTCTTTCTGTCATTTATCTTTCTTAGAATTCACCAACTTAGTTAGATTATGGTTCAAGCTTAGTTCCAGTTCATTACTGTTATTTATCTTTCTTAGAATTTATTGAATTAGACATGTTATGGTTTGAGTTACTTGTAGTTTGATATTTTTAGGATTTAACTTCTTGCAAAAGTAAGTCTAGTTTATTTATTCAGATCAGTAACTGCTGGATTGATGTTGTAGGAAAGTAGTAGTCCTTTGAAGTTCTTAGATGGATATTTTGGATTAGCTTTAGCAATGAGTTGAGTTTGACTGAGCAGTTAGGTAGGATAATTGATCTCCATTCTATTCAATCAACTACTTGAGTGTTTATGCATAGATTTTGCTAATTGCCTTTGAAATAACAAGACCTACCTGGGTTGACAATTTATATTGAGCATTCTGTCTGTTAATTAGAATTGATTAGCATATAGAGTGACCAACACCTCTTGGGAAAGGGAATATGCTATTAGAGAAGCCTATCATTTGATGAGAAAGTGGCCTTGTTGGAAGTGGCTAAGGTAGATGTCATTACATTGACATCACAATTGGATAAGGTTTGGGAAGATAACAAGAGCTTGAATACCAAGGATTGTATATTAGAGATATTTATAGAACCCTCTCCCACCACGAAAATATTAGATTCAAGTAAATTTTACACTCTTGGGATAGAATTAAAATTAAATGAGTTGCTAAATAAAGTGACATATTGGAAGTCCAAACATCAAGAGGTCGTTGATCCAAATGCTACTTTATAGAACTTTGTAGGCAAGATAAATGATGATCTAAAGAAGCAAGGTTAAAGCTATATGAGACCCTAAAAATATCATTGATACTATAGTCGTAACAACATGAGGAAAATCACACATGTAAATACAAGTATGAATAGGTCCTAAAGCATGTCAAATTGAAGATAAAGTTGTAGGCTATGAAGAGAACTAGGTGCGACAATATTATTAAGAACGATACGCAAATGATAGAACATGCACACACTACTACATTGAATTTGATATTCTCTACACAAAGTTAGAAGTTATTTAGATGAGCTCCAAGCTAATATGGAATGCAAAGTGTAAGTAGTTTTTTTGTAAGCTATTATGGGACCTTTTTATTACTAAGAAAATACATATAATACAATGTCGTCCATTGGATGATCTACCACAAGGGAGAACATATCAATCATAAGTACTAAGAGTCAAGTAGGTATCAGCTTAAGCATCCATAAAAGCACAATATTGTCCTAAGGATATAATTCTTGCCCATAAAAAATTGGAAACCAAATCTTGTTCTCCTTCTCATAACTATTGGTTATGAAAAAAATAAACTTTGTAGAAAATACTATGATAATCATAAAGAAGGATCATCCATGATTGTTATTAGAAAAAAACAAGAAACTAACTAAATTAATCATTGATATCATTAGTTGAGATTGAATGTGAGTGGACATAATTCCAACTTTCATTTGAGCTTCCAGCTAGAGGATAGTGTTGACAACGTCTGGTAGGATTTCTAGTTTGTTATGGATGGAATTGACATCCTCCCTTATGTCGTTTATGACTAGAAGAATACATGTCCGAGCTTGATTACATTCCGTCAACACCCTCCCTATTAGTAACTTCATGATCCAATAGGGGATAGTGACCCAGGAAGAGGGGGGGGAATGATTTGGAGAGGTTCGAGACTAAGAAAACCCTTGAGATTGCAACCATGATCCCATTTAATCCCTTTTATCATAATAAATATGGAGATGAACTTAGAATTCCTCAATTTCTTGTTTGATATTCCAGGTGATTTCCATACAAAACCTATCTTCCACTGTTATCCTTCTACCTCCTCCACCTATGGGTTTGCGAGGTCACTGTCGAGGCACAAAGGATTCTTTGTGAGGATAATAGAAAAATATTAAGAGCCAAAAAATGTGCTGATGGAAGGAAGAGCTTAAGGTCTTAGAGAATTTGTGTCACCAAAATGCTATGAATGCTAGTTTTGATCCATGGAGAACCTAGAAAACCCAAGTCTGTCGTGTTTCTATGATTAATGACCACATGAATGAGAGTAGATCTAGTGTACTCCAGATAATGAAATCCCATGCACATCCTCATATACACCAATAAAACCATATCCAATGACACTTGAGGAAAAGACCCTCTATTGTATTGGTTGGCTTTCATTACACCCGAGTTTAAGTCAATCTATCTTCAACAACTTCCATCCAAACACACTCGTCATCTACTTTTGATACCTGCCAAGAATTCCAAATGACTAGATGCTCATCCCTTCTCACTCCATCTGGGGGAAAAGGTATAAGTAGTTTCCATTGTAGGAAAATTCATAAATAGGGTGCCTTCTCAAGAGATAGAGCTACTAGGAGTTAAAGATAGGACATATGTGTTGATAGATGTTGAGGCATACACCCTACAGATTTAAAATTGAACCATTTAAAATAAAATGGCCATAGTTACTCCGGGAACCCTTAAAGTATTCATGGATTATATATCATGGATTTTGTCCTATTTATCCCTACCCCTTTGGATTAGAAATTGTTCTTACAAAACCTTGAGAAATATACAATAATTTTGAAGGTGGAAAGCATGAAGGCATTTGTAGTTGAAAATTAAGGGGTTTTTAACCTTACTATCTCACATCTTAAAGCATATTCAACCCATATTTATAGTATTTAACATTATCATCTAGAATTTCCTCTCCCTACCTCCATTCGTCCACTTAGAGAATATTGATCTAGACATATCACTTAGATTTTTAAAGGGTGGAAATACCATTTGTGTAAATACATGGTAGTGGATGTGGGATACATATGATTATTGGAAGGGGTTGCAACAACAAGAGGTGCCAAAAAAATATGCATCCTTTGTTGTAAGCTCGAGCAATGTAGTTGATTCCACCCCAACCTCCAAGCTCCCATACACAACATTTGTCAAGAAAAATGGGCCACCAACCCATGATTCAAAGGGTATAAATTATAAATACAAAAAGGAGAAAAAATCTAATTCTAAATATTTTTGGTTACCTCCATCTATAAAAAAATGTGGCATAAATATAAATGTATTTTTTTTACCTCCATTGGTTTGCCTTAATTTTGTGGTGATTAGTTGAGGTATTCCCTAATAACCCAACTATTTCCCTAAAAATACATGATTAGTTGGAATGGGAATATAATATGGTTACCCTCTCGAAGGACTTGAGTAACATGGGATGGATTCCCACATATTATGACCCGATGTTCATTCATGTGAGAGTAGGAATGAGATGAGGGATAACATAAGAATGAATGATATACAACAAAGGGTTTTCTTCCTAGCCGAAGAGAAAATGATATGATGGACATAATATGAAAATATTCCTAAAATATTCAAAACCCTATCATAGCGAGGTGTTGTAATTTGACAAAGGGAGAGGTCCCATACCTTGGGAATCCGTGACAAGGATTTATTTTCATTTTGAACAAAGGAAGCTTTGTAAGAAGGTAACTATACTAAAGCAACCCCATCAAGGAATGTTTGTTTTGAAAAGTGAGATTCAAGAACCATAATCACATTGTTTAAATTGAGAGGAAAGGTAAATGCTTTAGTACTATACCTAGATATTATATTGTGAAGGCGATAGTGATTTCTAAGTTCCCTTGTAGATAGGAAACCTAATTTATTATTCTAATCACTACATCTAGTTGTTATTTTGATAAAATCTTTGGTATAAGTCTTCATACTCTTGGATTATCAAAAAATCATTTGTAAGTTTTAAACCTATGAAGAGAATCAATGCATACATATTATTAAAAAACATACTACATAGGGATTACACAATGACACCCACATATTACACAAAATTTTTCCTTGGAAACCCTTAAAGGGAAAAACCAACAAAACATAGAGCCGCACCTATATATTTCTCATTGTGTTTCTTAACCATTCACAATACAATATTTAGGCATGTTGCAACATCCAAAAACCTAATTCGTTAACCCATATTATATATAGACCATGATCCCTTAACCTATATTAAACATATTTAAAAAAAAACCCCAAAATAGCCCAAACATTTCGCACTCACCTTCGGATTATAACAACAAGGGGCTATTTCCCATTGTCGTTTTCCACTTCGTGGAGTAGGGAGGAGGCGCTAGAGTGAGCCCTCCCTATGAACCCATCTAATGGATTGTAAGGTGATGCACTACATGTAACCACATGCAAAAAGTATAATACACACCCGAAATCATATTCTATAGTTTGCTACCTTTCCCTCCTCACCTTTGGTCCCTTTATTCCCATAGCTCCCCACCGATTACGAGGTATACCTTGAGCCCTATTTCATAACTTTAGGTTGTGGCTTAGGATCCTACTAATTAATTCGTGACCATCAATATGTTTTTTCATCTTAAATATAATCTGAACATGTCAAATGATTTCTCTTCCCATCTTGGTTCTACTACCCTACTTATAAGGGAAGAAGAAGATGAAGTGCAATATGATTCCATCTTGTTCACCGATAATCAAACCTTTAAGCTAACTGTTGGAATATTCTCACCATCATTTTTGTATTTTACATGCCTGCATGCAATTTTGCATGCATCCAGTCATCTGCATGCATTTGCATGCATCCAGTCACCAGTATGGCAGTCTCCCAGCACCTAGTCCTTATTTTGTAGCCTCCAGGAGCCTGTTTCTGCTCAGTTTTATCCCTCCTAGCCATTGATGCACCCTTTTTTCATCATTGGAGCACAAGCGTGCCTTATTCCACCCATTTAGGAGTTACTTCAATTAGTTGGTTGGTTGATGACTTAGTTCCTTGATTCAGGCGATGATTGATCAATTAACTGATTGAAGCACTTAGATAGGCACCTACTGAGACTAGTTTGAGCTCTACTAACTACTTACAGCTCCTCATGCATCCACATTGGAGTCTCCTTCCCTACATCAGTGCCCATGCACTTAGTTAGACTCAGTTAGACTCATTTGACTGACTATTTGACATTTATGACTACTGCCACTGGTTTGGATGATGTCTCCTATGCTATCCAAGCCACACTTTGAGGAGAATTCGAATGACATTAGAGGGATTCGAATCCATTTGATTGTATTCAGTTATTTTTCATTTTACAGAATGCCAGCTTACAACTGATGTATGATACAACGATTTTTCTCCATTTTCTGTGTAATGAGTGATTACTGATTCAACCTTTCTTCTTCTTCTTTCTCCACTTCATGAGTGAATTATAGTGAGGTATGCTATTGTTGAGTGATCCTATTCCTAAAATATCACATGGTATCAGAGCTGACAATAGCTATTCGAATTGCAATTGCAGCCATTGTAGCAATTGCAACAATTCCTTAAGCAACTATCTTTCATTGAGCACCAGAAGCCTCCGAGTTTCCATAGCAAATCCTAGTTCTATTACCTTGAATTCACTAGATAAATCCAGTGAGGTCTATCCAGGTGTGAAGGAACTAGTCATATGTGCTTAGTGTCCTAAGGCAGTGTTCAATTCGAATTGCAGCCGATCTTCTTTTCATAATTCTCATTTGTTTTGCAGGAATCTCCCCTTTTCAGCTTTGAATTATTTAGTATCATGGATATCAAGTTGAATTCATTCAACTACTTCGAATGGAAGGAAAAAATGGACATCTTCTTGAAGTCGAAGAGTCTTTCCAGAGTAGTGAATGGATCTGTAGTTGATCCCACTGATGCAGTAGAGAAATCCAAGTACTTAGACAAGCTTGATGAAGCAGTAGGACTACTGCTACTCTCCATTTCTGAAGACCTACACTTTCATGTTATTGATATGAAGAATCCAAAGGAGGTTTGGAACAAGCTCGAATCTCTTCTTGGTCAGACTGATGACTTGAAGGGTCATAAGTTGGAAAATGATCTCATCTCCATGAGCCCAAGCAGTTTCGAAACTATCACTGAGTTTCTCAACAAATTCAAGAACTTGATTTCACAGTTGAAGAGGTATGGGATTGAGAAGGAAGACAAACAACTCATCCTTTCCATTCTGTCGAGCTAGGCCCTGATTATTCAGTGTTTGTTTCGACCTTCCAGTCAGCCAAGATGTCCATTCCAAAATGGAAGTTCCCTTCACTTGCAGACTTCATCCAATCTCTAACTCTTGAGGAGGAGAAGCTAGTGCACATGAGAGTGATAAAATCCAAGTTAGATTCAGCTCTTGCAACTACTGAGTCAAGGAGAGTGAATGGAAAAGGAAAACAAAACATTTCTTATAGAAATTGGAATGACCAAAAGCAGAAGGAGGCTTCCATACAGTCAGATGGAGCCTGGAATCCTAAGAAGGACAAGAACATTTAGAAGGGAAAATCCAAGTGCACATACTGTAATCAAGGATATCACCTTGAAAGTTCATGCATGACGAATACCATAGATCTCATGGATTCACTTCTTGAGAAGAATAATCTTCCAGTACCTGCATGTGCTAGGAAGAAAGAGAGTGAACCATTTGGATCTAAGAAGAAAGAGAGATGCCATGCCCTCATGGAAAGTGCAACAACTCAATCCTCCTTCATCATAGATTCTGGAGCTTCAAGAAACATGTCTTCCTCCAAGATCTCTTCACTGGATTCGAAGCTACTGTTGGACCATCCATTATGTTGGGGAATGATTCTGAGGTCTCTTCTGAAGGGATTGGAAGAATCAAACTAGATCATGGATACTTCTTGGATGTACTCTATGTCCCCACTCTCACTGCTAATCTACTTTCTGTATATCAGATGACTTACACTGGAGATCCCAAGAGGGTGATCTTCTCTCCTAATGAGGTCAAAATTCAAGACATGATATCAGGATCTACTATTTAAACATGGTCCATCACCACCGATGAAGTTGATCCATTTTCTGATTCTAATTTTGAGCAAGAGATGTCAGCTACTACTCTAGAAGTTAAAGAGACTTTCACAATCTCTACTTCCCATGAGTTTGCTGATGTGCAAGATGATGACCTACTGAGTATTTTGGAGGTAAAATCAGATCTAGGAGGCAATGCATTCACTCTCCTTCATCAAATACTTCCTTTGGACTCCTATTTGGTCATTGGCACATGTTTTCATAGTTTCACCGAAGATGGAAGACTCTATCATTCGCTTGGGTTCATGATTCATGCACTTTTTTGTGATTTTGGTTTTGATCTCACCCCTATTGGTTCAAAGGAGATCATAAGAAAACATCTTCCAATTCTTGGATATGATTTGAAGTCCAAGATACCATCATCATGCCATAGTTCCTTTGGTTATGATCTCACCTATGTTGGTTCAAAGGAGATATCAAAGAACTATCTACACATTCATGGATTTGATTCTACCTAAATTGGTTCGAATCACATGCTCCATAATGATCTTCATATTATGTTTTTAGAGCATGATCCACTTCTTCCCAAGAGGAAGATAACTGTTTTTGAAAGAATTCTAGATCCAGATCCACAAGAACCTGAAGATCTAGCAACTGATTCAGAAGATGAGCGAATGGGAGATCCAGTTCCACAAGAACCAAATGATCTATCACCTGATGATCCTCCTCTTCCGAGATGGGAAGTCACTACTCTTAGATCTGTTGGAGATCTTGTTGGTGATCCAACTGATCAACGGAGAACCAGATTAGATTATCAGAATGGAAGGTTTCATCCTTCTCACATTACTGATCCATTTCAGATCGATCGATCGTTCTTTGGAAAAGAAGGACACTTGCCTCCTTTCGTGGTGAGTGATGACATGCTACATTAGCATCCTTCAGTCTATTTTGAGGGAGGGATTTCTTCCCATTTGGTTTTCCCTCTTTCCTCTTTTATTATTTAGATTGTTGTACGAGGTGACCTTTGGTCTCAGTTACCAGGGCCCTACCATTTCAGTTACTTCCTCATAGTATAGCTTGCGGGAGGGTGTTGGAATATTCTCACCATCATTTTTGTATTTTGCATGCCTGCATGCAATTTTGCATGCATCCAGTCATCTGCATGTATTTGCATGCATCTAGTCATCAATATGGCAGTCTCCTAGCACCTAGTCCTTATTTTGAAGCTCCCAGGATCTTGTTTCTGCTAAGTTTTATCCCTCCTAGCCACTATCGCGCCCTTGTTTTCATCACTGGAGCACAAGTGCGCCTTATTCCACCTATTTAGGAGTTACTTCAGTTAGTTGGTTGGTTGATGACTTAGTTCCTTGATTCAAGGGATGATTGATCAGTTAACTGACTGAAGCACTTAGATAGGCAACTACTGAGACTAGTTTGAGCTCTACTGACTACTTACATCTCCTCATGCATCCACATTGGAGTCTCCTTCCCTACATCAGTTCCCATGCACTCAATTAGACTCAGTTAGACTCATTTGAATGACTATCTGACATTTATGACCACTGCCACTGGTTTGGATGATGTATCCCATGCTATCCAAGCTACACTTCGAGGAGATTTCGAATGAACTTTGGGGCATTCAAATCCATTTGATTGTATTCAATTATTATTCATTTTACAGAGTGGTAACTTACAGCTGATGTATGATACAACATTTTTTCTCCATTTTCTGTGTAATGAGTGATTATTGATTCAACATTTCTTCTTCTTCTTTCTGCACTTCATGAGTAAATTCTAGTGAGGTCTTCTACTATTGAGTGATCCTATTCCTAAAATATCACACTAACCCTGGTTCAACTCAAATTGGATGCTAATAACATCATATTTAAAGCGAGAGGAAAATGTGATCTTAGGCCAAGGTTGAATGCCCCAATTTTTAGAAGGCAAGATGTAGCTAAGGGTATTGAGAGTTAAAAGAAAGAGACAACACTAAAGGCTTCTAAATTTAGGAGTCTTGTTGTCCTAGTTAAATAAAAATGCAAGGTGGTTGCGAAACCCATTAAGACTCATGTTTTTGGAACTAATGATAATATCTCAACATCACAAAATCTAAACCCATTTAGTGCATCCACTCTTTGATATCAAGAATGACTAAGCAAACTAAGAACCCCTGTGCCTCTTTCTAAAGTTTTCAAGGATCCTTCCTATTGGAGATAAATGTTTTTCTTGGAAGTAAGAAAGTAGCCTCATACTATAAAAGTCAAATTTACCAACCTAAGAGTACATGCAAATCTACAAATTTCATGGCTCTACAATATGAACCTCTCTTATAGGTTGATCATATTAAGTTGCAACATGATGCACCCAAAATTTTGCTTGGAAACCTATTACAGGGGAGTGATGAACTCACCCCTCCTTTCTATAACACTCTAGAACTCCAAAACCCTTGTCTTCACAATTTCTTATCTAACTATTGGGTCTCCCATTCTTTGGCATCTTTAATAGTGATGGAAAATTTGGGGTTAGACATCACAAGGCCTTATGAAAATCTAGATTATCTCAATTCTAAGAAATACCCATGTTTGGGTATGATCAAATATTTGATGGTAAGAATGGTTTAGATAACAAAGAAGTTTGTTATTTTGGATGTGGTTATTGCATATGTGCTTCCCACTTATAGAATGCTATTATCCAAATATTGGAGAACCTTTGTGGGTAGAAATATCTAGTTTGACCTATATTCTTATGCTACTATATCTATATTCCAAGGAAATACTCATAGTTTGTATAAGAAGACCAAAATGACCTACACTCTTAATGACCCTATGGATCCATCTTGTTTTTCCTCTTATATCTTAGATAAGATGCTCTACTTTCCTATTGTTAAATGCTACATAAATCTTTGGAATATTTTTGGGTACATCCCCCACTGTGGTGGCTTCAATTCTATGTACATTCATATTTCCATCTCTTCTTTGAGGGAAATCTCTAAACAAGTGATTACCTTGATAATCCCAACAACTTATTTGTTTCCTTGTATCTTTCCCCCGAGCTTCTACCATCCCGGTATGATGCTAATTGGGAATAATCTACTACTAAGAGCTTGTCGAATTCCTGGAAAATGAAGGTTTGAGTTTTATCTTCCTTTTATCTTGTTTTTCCTTCTTCCTGTCCATCCAAGACTTATGATAACTGACTTTTCCTTTGTCTTTCTCATACATATTCTTGGTTTTCTTGATTTCATCCTCAAGAGTCTTGGTATTTTCAATATGTTGTCTATTCCCCATGAATGGTTCAAATCTATCCTCTTGTGGACCTATATCATATCTTAGTTATTCGTGGAATCTCCCTCTTGTAATCCTCCATTCACTTTATTTTCCCGTGAATGACCTATATTGCATGATGGAATTTACATGATTAGATTATGTCCATTCATGGTAGGTTCTCTAAAATAGACCTTGTGCTTCTCTCCACCCTATGGATGGTGAATATTACAATTCTTAACATGCTCAATAAATCTACGCTATTTGCATTAGGTATCCTTAATTTATACCTCATACACCTATTTCCCACAAAGGGTGTTGATCATTCCGCTCAAAACTGCTCATTAAATTTGAGCCATTCAAGACACTCCCTTAGGTATTATCCTCCAATCTGATCCATCCCCGCGAATGGTAAGGATATTGCCTTATAACCTATGTGGGATAATCTCATCCATTCATGATAGACCATGATCTACTTACGTACACTTGGATCCACATGGACGTGAACTAGCCACTTAGATGTTGTTTCTTATGTAATTTATCTAGCGTAGATGGTCCACATCCTATTACTCCAATTCCACGTGGCTTCTCCACATCACTTCTCTTTCCCATGTTGCATCGATGGGTCGGCCTCATAATTTTTCCACAAATTTCCATAGTTTTATGTGTGTGTGTGTGTGTGTGTGTGTGTGTATACACACACACACACACACACACACACACACACACAATGGTTATTGAGTTATAGACGCAACATATTTGTTTGATGGATGGCTTTATGTGATTCCACTTTCCACTTTGGGTACAAAAAATGGTGTCCAATGAGTTATGCATGGAACATCCACTTTTTAGATGTGTTTACCTACGTTTTACACATGGAATCCTACTTCGAACTTGATTTCCATCAACTATCAATCGAATTATGTCATTATAGGCTCCCATCAACTAATAGAAAACCCTTTTTCTCAAAATAAATTCCACGGATCACCACGATGGCACATCCATTGGAATCCATTCTTGACCCTTGAAGCTCAGACAATTCACATTTTCTTATTAATTCCAAAATCAAACCAATTATAGGAGTTCAATGACTTTTCCCAATTACACTGCTGTGGCATTTCTACAAATTGTTCCTACACAACCTATGACTGTTCACAAACTTGGCTCATTACGCTCCCAATGTTGTAACCATGGATTTGATACTACAATGTAACAAACACGCCCACCCTCTGCTATCCATCAAGGTGAATAGGGGCTCCAATTACCACCATTATCTTTAAATATGGCTCTGCGACCAATATTTGGCATACCAAACTACTCTGATACTAAACTAAAATCCAACAAACTCATGCTTTCCATACCATATTTATGAATTACATGTTCCTACTATAGAATTATGAATTATAAAGGAAACAACATGTGCATAGTGGACATATAAAACCATATATTCTATACTAATTAATGCAATGTAATTATGCCATTAGCAAGCAAACATGCATTTAATTACCATGGGAATCCATACATTCCATTAAAAAAGATAACATAATATAACTATGGAATTAAACACATAGATATAAGTACTTACCTTTGAAATGTACTCCAAACCGATTGTGGGTGAAGGACATTCCACCTAACTTTAGGCTTTCTATCAAGCCTTATGGATCTACCATATCAAGCCTTACACATATTTGACCGAGGAAACTACTAAGATGGGGTTATCATTCCACAAGGAGTGAAATTCCACGTCTTTCTATTCAATTTCATAGCTACACTCAACCGTGATCATTCCTCACCCAAGGGAACCTATTCTCTACACAAGTGATGTAGAAAACCCCTCCACAATTGACACAAACCCTTCACTCATTCCCCATTATCTTGCACAACACCAAGGAAGGTACCCTAATTTTTACACTGTAATCCCTTAGGTTGTCCTCTTCCCCTTCTGGTACTCTAACATAGGCAAACCACAAATATTTGCGACAAGGTTCAAGGGATGTCACACTATAGGCCTGGTTTCCTATCCTCTGGTCACCAAGGCCAAGCACCACTTTATCAAGATAATTAGGTTGTTTTTTATCAGGATGGACTCATGAGAGCTTCATAATGGATTACCTCAATAGATAATACAATGGGATCTAATTTTCCACAATCATATATGCATGAGAGAACAAACCTTTTCCTTCATGGTCTTGGCCATCGAAAATTTCCTTAGCACAATGATACAACATAATGAATCCCAAAAAATGATCTCCCAAATCAGGATGATTGATCATGAAAAGTGGCATGCTATGAAGTCCACTTAAAACACCCCTTACTCCCCACTTAGGATATAGCTTAACAAAGGGTTTATGCAATAGCTTAATGGATAACACAATTTTTTTATTATAACTTGGTAACTAGTGTCTTCCCCCTAGACCTCCCATACACTTCCCCCTCTTGTGAAATCATTGATCCCCATTCGTGTTTTGTCCTTTTACCCGACAATAGGTAGGGAATTTTCATATTAAAATAATCAAAGTACATATTTACAATCTCAATGGTCATTCAGACCATTCATGCCAAGATTTTAGCCCCATCATCATGTACAATTTACATCTTTACATTTTGGGGGAAAAACAAAGTATTATAGGAATGATCAAATATTTGATGGTAAGAATGGTTCAAATACCAAATAAGTTTGTTATGATGGATGTGGTTATTGAAAAATTTCCTCCCACTTATGGAATGCAGTTATCCAAACATTGGGGAACTTATATGGGTAGAAATATCTAGTTTGACCTGTCATGTGATACTTTACATATCTTTGGAGGTGGCATTCATAGTTTGTATAGGAAGCCTGAAATGACATACACTCTTAGTGACCCTAATGATCCATCTTGTTTTCCTTCTTATAGCTCAAATGATATTGGGAACTTTTTGGTTATGAGTTATCTCTAGCAAAATGGTGTGAAAATTTATGATTGAAGGGGTAAAACTTGATCTCTCTAAAATTTGGACATTGCATTTTGATGGACATGTTACAAGGATGGGAATGGGTAGGGTTACTTCTAGTCTATTCTAAGGGGAAGAAGTTCCCTTATGGTTTTAAGCTTGAATTTGAATGCACTAATAATGTAGTTGAGTATCAAGCCTTGAAAATTAAATTCTCCTAAAGTGCCAATATCTATTTTCCAAAAAAGAAAAAATAGATTTGGAAATTGCCAATATTAGCTTTCAAAAGTATAAAATATGGTTATGTAAGTGCTAATATTGAATTCAAAAAGTGCAAAATATAATTCCAGAAGTGGTAATGTTGAATCAAATAGTGCAGTTTCTGAACTAGATATTGGAATTTTTGGAAATGAATTTGCACTCTTGAAATCCCAATTTTGTACTTTAGAAAGGTTATTTTTGGACTATGTTTGAAGGATATTGTACTGGAATTGATCCAAATTTAATGAAATAGGGTTTATTTGGTTAAAATTTTCTAATGTTTCCTTCAAATGGATGCCTTGAAGCCTCTATAGTTAGATGCGATAAAGATTGGGCAATGGGTTGACCTTTTTTCTTCTAGGTGTTCTCTCAATTTCACTCATCTTTATCTCATCCTCTATCTAGCCTTCTCTTGCACTTCATATTCATCAATCCATTGGTGATCATATATCATTTTGTAGTTTCTCATATTCTCCATATCAATTGATAATTAAAATTTGGATTAATATTATGATCGACACATTTTTTTTTTCTTCTACACTCACAAAATAACTTGGTGAATTGATAGTGGGCTCGTACAAAGGGTTGTTTTTTATTATCATGATTTTTTAAAACTTTTCATCATTTTTAAGTTACAATAATACCTTGATTGAGGTATTTTTTATATTTTTGGTATAAAACCTGGATTGAGCAATTAATTTTAACCCAAAACACATCAATCAAAGGTTTCATAAAACCCTCCATTGAGGTATTCTTAAAATCCAACTTAAGCACTTGATCGAGCTTTAAAATACCCCTTAATTGAGCTATATAACTCGATCAAGGGTTTTAAGACCTTAAATCCTAACCTCTTTCTACAATGTTTTTGCAAATTCAACTTGTAGGGGATGAAACCTTTGGTCTCTATCATTCTAGGTGGTGGAGTTCTTGTTAGTGGATTGATTCATCATTGAACCCTCTATTCAATGTTGTATCATTTTCAATTTTTTTATTCCTTACTATATTTTTATTTATTTTTGTATAAAAATTATACTTAATGTTTTTTTCCAATATTTTTGAATGCATTCAAATAAAAATCAATAGCGTTAAATGTACAAAACCCAAAAATGATCAAAAATATATTTGCACTTCATGGATCGTTCCTCTTCAAAAGGGTATTTTTGGTTTCTCTTTTTAAGTAAAGAGGACAAACAAATTTGTGGGGAACACAAAAGTCTATAAAATTCAATTCAAATATTAATTTGTTAGCTTTTAAAAAATAATTAAAATTATAATTTTCTTAAAATAATAGCAGACTGCTACATTTTGTGTAGATTGTGGTTGTATTTTTTTGTTTTTGAAAATTCTACAATGAACATTGAGTTAAATGTTGAGAACAAAGTCACTTTTTAACTTTTCCAAAAAAATGAGAGGACGAACATTTAATTTTATATAAGTTTGACACATTAAATGCATTAATATTTTATGAAACAAATATGACTAGAAAAACAACACAATTCACTACAATTTTTTTGTTTTCTTGCACATCAAAATTCATAACATATATATGAGTTTCAAGGGCACCAATTTAAATAAAATGTAAACTTTATGTCATTCTAAGGATGGTACACAAAGTAAAGGGTGTTTTCCTTCATTTCGAGGATGGTACACCTACATTAAGATTGTTACACCAACATATTCAGTAAGAACTCAAACATTTCATCTATGGGAATTGGATCTAGGTCATCCAGATTAGACCTAATTAACACATACAAACATTGATTATATTCAAATCTATATAATATTTTAAGTGATTTATATTATATACAACTCGAGTGGGCCTAGCAATTAAGAGCATGTTTTTCCTCTTACAAGTCACATGTTCAAATCCGAAGGGGGGTAGTGTATGTACACCTCCGTAAACTTAACCAATCAAATAGATGAACGAAGGGGGGGGGGGGGCTTATCTCACAAACAAAGGCGGTCTCATACACCAAATTGGTGTTTGGATAGGCTGTGACCTTAAAAATAACATTATTATCATCATCATCATCTTCCATTTTGGAAATTAAAAAATAAAAGAAACTCAAATATTACCTTGTATGCTTGAGATTGAAATTAAAATAAACTTAGTAATGACTAAACTTCATTAAAATCTATTATACACATATGACAAATTGATGGATATACAAACTACACGTCAGAGTATCATAGTTTTCTTAATTAATGCCTTAACTATAGTGGTAACTATCGCTCATACTAGCTAATGCATAGAAATTAATAGAGAGTACTCAACACCCTTGAGAAACATCATTAATGCAAGTTTCTAGTAAACAATATGCACTTTGAAAGACTCTATTAGTACAACTTTGTAGAGAAAGAATTTATCATCTTTGTGATACTAAGAGTGTGGAAGACGAAAATCACTTTCTCATTGAATGTTTTACGCACATCCACATTAAAACACAATTTCAAAATATTTGCTACAGTAGTGATCTTCCCAACCCTTTTACTTTTTACTCATCACAACTATGGTGATCTAAGAATGCTTCTCTTCAAGCTTTTCAAGCAAAAAAATATATTTATAAAAAAAAAACAAGTGATTCTTTACATTTTTAAGCTCCAAAAAAATCGAATTTGCTTGAGTAAATTGATTAATAAGGACCACCACCATTATCATTTATTACAAATCTATATTAATAACTTAAAAAAATTACAAACGTCTTGGAATGAAAACTATATTGGATATTTTACATTCCAATCCATTCAATGCTAAAATTGCATCAAAAGAAAGATTAATTTTTCCCAATCAATGATTCTACGTAAAAAAATGTCTTTTTAAGTAAAAGCTTGTCCCCCACATTGGAATGTTGATTATTAAAAATTTGGGTTGAATTCTTTAAAGTCTCATACTATTCTTGATTGGAGGCACTAGCCGAATTGAAATATGCATTTAAGGTCTATACCAAGGAATCAAGCTTAATATGCAATTAAGGTTTGTACCAAGGAATCAAGCTTTAAAGTAAACATGCAGATGTCAAATTATCAAATTGAAAGTCAATTAAATATTGCAACCACAACTTTATTAGGATTGACATGCAAGTCTCTCATGCTTCAACTTTTCTTTTTCGATGTCCCAAACTGAAATTGTGAGTGACCATTACGCACTAGGCAAAAAGCCATTATGATTTTTTTCCATTAAAAAAAGTGCGTTCCTGCTTTATAAAAAGTAGAGACATTTTATATGACCGCATAGGTCTCTCGATATTGACTTACATCACATATATTTACATATATCATAAAGACAGATGTATTAAATACATCTCTAGGTGTCAAACAAAAGTTCAAAAAGATCAAAAGGATCATAAAGATCAAAACAAGAGATCATGGTATCCAAAACCATATACAAAAAAATTAGTACAATATGATCAAAACATAATAGGCCCTGGACCGTAGTGCACAAATTTCCCAAGATCATGTGTCCTAGTCTGCCAAAATCCATCTCCAAGAATAAGACCTCTCTTAGATAGAACATCTTCCTTGAGATTCCGTTCTCTATAAATGTGGCAAAAAGAGATCTGTAGAAAAGATGAAGCCAGCCTAGAAACCTCCTCATAAATGGGTGTCAACATGATATTCCATGGCTTCCATTTTGAATTCATCCACTAAATGATGAGGGATGAATCCCCGAAGATCTGTATGCGTTGGATATCCCTAGCAATAGCTGCATGAAGAAGGAGTTTCAAAGCCATTAGATTTGCAGGATTGTTGGTGCAATTTCCATTGGATGCAACAAATTTGAACCATTGAGAAGAAGTGAAATAGATGACGCCACCAACACCCCGACGTGATGGAATCCCTTGAGGTGCTCCATCGAAATAGCCCCAGGGTGTTTCCCTGTCAATTTCTTCCTCCATAACAGTATGCATACGTGGAGGATCAAGATCGTGGGAGTGTGCCAGAGCCACCACCATACTGCGCATAGCTTAAATCTCAGGAGGAATATAGTTGTCATGAAAAATAGAAAGATTCCGAGCCTTCCAGGTATGCCAGATGATAATAAAAGGGGGAGCATGATAAGTATGAGAAAATGTAGAAGTTTTCCAATGAACAAAGGCCTCCGATAGAGTGGATCCCGACCATTGATGAAGGATGCCTGGGAGTCTATGAACATGATGCTATACATCCTATATATATGTGCAGCTGATGAGGAGGTGATTGCTCGATTCAGAGTGTTCCTTGCAAAGGGGACAACGACCAGGACCTTCGAGAAAGAAACGTTGTAGACAATCCCAAACTGGTATACGATCAAGAAGAGAATCCCAAGCAAAAAAATTGATCGTAAGGGGGCACAAAAAAACTCACAGTGCATCATACCATCAGCAGTGGGCGGGGACAGATCGATTGTTACACAGTAACATATAACCAGTCAACGGAGAATAGGACCCACCTTCCTGATTCAGATACCAATGCAAAATGTCCGGGACCTGAGTAAAGCGAATGGAGCTGTCCTTCAAGGTCTGTAAAAATAGGTCCATAATACCTGTTCCTATTCCTGAAAATGTAGAAAATCAGCATCTAGCCAGCCCTATTGGTGCACAGTAGTGGCAATCGTATTGTCAATATGCGCCAAAAAGAATATACCTTTTTTTGCAGCTTCAAAACCATAGGGTCCGATAGACAATAAGAACCCCTGCATCTGATCCATAGATCAACGCCAATATGCAAACATTTACCATCACCGATCAACCATTGCAACCCATCAACAATGAGATCAAAAGTGGACAGTGTGGCCCTCCACATCATATAGGAAGGACGTGGGAAAAAATCCATTACGATATGAAGACAACAACGTTAATTTTTTTAAAGATAAATTTATTTTGTTTCATAAAACAATAATTACATAACTCAGCCTAGCCAAGTTTCCCATACCTCTCAATACATTTTTTCAATTGTAGGGACGTTTTGTTATGATACTTGTTGTTTCATCTTTGATGAGTGTATATATTCATCTATACCCAATTTTAGTAGATGGTTGCTTAAAAGGTTTATTTTGTATATAGTTTTCTATTATCAATTCTAAACACAATATGGGAGTTGTACAACTGGTTCATCCCTCTTTAACTGCTTTGATGTATGTACAATATCTTATGAAACTATTCATAAATTGTAGATTCCCATCAAGCTGTATCAGTAGTTTTGTTTAATATTAATAATAAATGTAAGATATTAAATTTTACTACCATGCTTATGATATTGACATAATTATCCTATATTAATTTGATAAAAAGTTAAACACTTAATATTTCTTATGAGCTGGTTCACCTTGCTACTTGGTTGGAGGCTTCTCAAGTAGTTGTAGAAGCACACATCATGGTAATTGCATACACCAAACAACCCACTTTTGTTTCCCACTTATTCCTGTCTTATATCTACAACCATTTCATGTATTTCCTAGCCTTTGAGGTTCCACAAGATGACATTTATTGAATCAATTTGTAACCTAAGCTATTATTGTGATTAAAGTGGGTCGGAGGGCATATATGCAAGGAATATAAATGAATTTTCATATATATGTGAGAATTTGGCATACCAAAGTAAAATGAGTGGAATCCATGCTAAATGTGGATGTAGTAGAGACAATGTTTCCTTGCCCTAAAGAAACTACTAAGGAACCTTGCCCAATCTCTCCTCTCAATTTATCCACTTGCTTTAATCATGGAATGACTTTAGTCTCACTCTAGGTTACCTCTTTTGTCAATGGTTTGGGAACTACCGCACATAAATATTGGTTTGGATATTATTGAATTTGGATGGTCGAGTGTTGGGTTCAGTCAATATTTATGCATGTGATGATGTTCAAGAGTGCAATTTTTTTTCCGAAGAAGATGGTACATGAAATTCCTAAATTTCCCTACTTGATGTGTGAGGATTTTAACATGATGAATTCTTGGAAAGAAACACAAGGAATTCTATTGATCATAACACCTCATTGTAGCTAGGGTTTTCACCCTAGCTTGTGCAAATGAGAACCTAATAAGGAGAAGGAACTCCTTAGTAGCAGTTCAATAAATAGTAAAAAACAGTAAAACAATATGAAATTTAACCTAGCATGAGCATAAATAATAAAACATGAAAATATGGCAAAAGATTTCTCTTTTTGTATTAAAGATTATACCTCCAATGTGAAGGTTGGTGAAGCTCTTGCAGCAGTCCAGGAGGGTTGCTTCCAAGTTTCCAGTTTTGCTCCTTTCTCTTTCTCCAAAGGGTTGGAAATGGGCCAAAGGGGCACTCAAGTGTGAAAGTAGCTCAAGGGTGAGCTAGGGCTTCAAGAGTGATTTTGGAAGAGTAAGGGTGTATTTGACTGTGGATATGAAATGAGGGGCCTCCATCACCTATTTATAGGTTTTTAGTGGTGGAGTGATGGCCCATGGTTTTTGGCACCATATGGTTTAGGTCAGCTGTATAGGGTTTTTTCCTCCTTTTTCCCTCTTTTTCCTCTTTTTTTTGTATTTTTATTCCCTTTTTAGAGGATTTTTGTTATTTTGGAGGAATTTTGGGGGAAAAAGGGGTTTTTTGGCCTTTTGGAGGCTTTTTAGTGGTTTTGTGGCCTTTTGGAGGCTTTTTAATGGGATTTTAAGGTATTGGAGGTAAATATGGTAGGAAATATGGACAAATAAGTCATGTAATGGGGTAGATGAGGTAGTGAGCACTTTTTGGGTGTTAACAGATTGCCCCCTGATGTGTGAGGGAAGGAGCTCATCGTATGGCCGATAGACATTATAAGTCTTTGATGGTTTTCCTAGGGTGTGGAGAAGAGAAGAAACGAACTAGAGCCCGGAACAATGATCCCAAATAAACTACAAAAACTGAAAGTACATGACCTCAATAATGAATGAGGAATAATCTGAACATATGGACGAGGCGAGCATTCCCATGTTCGTATAAAGATATAGAACAACAATAATAATGGGTTCCAAAACATGGGGACCTGAAATATACATGGCCTCAAATAATGAATGAGGAAGAATCTCAATATATGGACGAGGCGGGCATACCCATGCTCGTATCAAGATACATAAAAAATAACAGTGAGGCCCGAAAAAGGGGGACCTGTAGGATACATAGAGAACCATTGTGTACATCATAAGGGTATAGAGGGGACACAAATCTGGGACATACTGCTGGGCTAACCATGTTTGAGCTGAAGAATTGATACACTGGAATAACAATAGTGCTACTGAGTGGGGTACCAGAGGAACTGATGAGCTGCTGGAGCATAGTGACGAGGAGTCATATCCTCAATGGTATACTGAACTGGAACGGAACTGGGTACTCAAGGAAGCATATAACTGGATGGATTCCGAATACAATTTCCAACGCAACCCGAACATCCACGGGAACATATAACTGGGCATTCCGAAGTGACTCACCAATGTGCTAGAGTCGAGGGAAATCCGGGGTATTCGACCAATAACTGAAGGGATATAAACCCTGCACGATTCTCAACAATGCGATCAAGGTGTTGAAGTCGAGCATGTGAGAAACAACCACTCGGAGAGGCAATGATGACTCCTCTCAAAATGGTCCGTAGGCACTCACCACAGATGGTGATGGGTTCAAGGCGCAGGGACCTCTGGGTCTATCCTCTGAAATAGAGGGGCGATCGTCGACACAGGGAGACCTGCAACTAGCAAGGCAATGATGTTTCCTTGATAGGAGCACGAGGTGGAGAACCGAAGTGTGAGAGTACTGATGGTAGGACTGACATACTGTGGGGGATAACTGGGAAAGTAGAGTGGGTGGACTCAAACTTCCTTTGTTCATAGTATGATGGCGGGGACGATCGGGCAGCATATGAAACTGACTGGTGGGAAAGGGATCATAGCTGTACTAAATCAAGGATAGTGACTGGGATGAGTGATACTCAAGCTGGTGTAAAATGGCAGGAGGCTGCAGACTACTTTGAACAAAGGCGACCTGATTGGGGGTGCTGCCGAGATGATCAATCATAGGGCCAAGAGGCACGGGGGGACTTATTCATGGGTTAAGGAACTAGAAGAAGTGTGTGTAAAATGGTACTGTCGTGTGGATTTATACGAGCCCAGGACAGTTCATGCTTTCAATTTTAAGGAGTCTGAAAGCGATAAGAAGACTCTGAAATAATGGAATGGTACCGTTGTGTGGATTTGTACGAGCCCAGGACGGTGCATGCTCGTGGTTGCTTTCAATTTTAGAGAGTCTGAAAGCAAATAGAAGACTCCAGGGGGGTGCTTTTTCTTGTGTTAGTCTCCAAGGCCCAAAGAAGCATAAAAGGATGCAATGAAGAACTCTTCTAGCCGGTGTGACTAGAGTATTCCTTTTTCATAATTAGTCTACCAGGTCCGGAAAAGGGTTAAACTTATACCAGATAGACGCCCTTTCGGGTACTTTAATGAGCATGAAAGGAAGCAAGATTGCTCGGCGATATTTTCATTGTTTTAGGAGTCAGAAAAGAGCTTAACAAAAACTCCCTAAGTGCCTTTTTCGTAAAGGACTTGTCCGGCCCGAAAAAGGGATAAAATTATACCGAACAAAAGGAATGGTCAAGCAAGGAGGAAGTGCTCAATCAAGGAACATTGATGATGACCAAGAACGAGGGTAGGGGGGAACACTGGTGGGCCTCCTTGCGGGATAATGAATGGTGGAAAAATAACGAAATAATTGCAGTATGAAAGGAGTGAAGGGCTCATGTAAAAATGTGGAACAATCCGATGGAAGCTGATGTGGTGCACAAACCGAGGCAGCAAGGTGTCGGGACACAATGTTGAAACTGTACCTGGTGAGAGCGAGAATGATCTCAAGCATCATCACGAGCTTGGAAAAATGAATCCGACGATATAAAAAGTGTCAAAAATGGATAACGACCGATGTGGCATGCACACCGAGGCGACGGGGGGCGTTTTGGAAAAAATACTCGAAAAATCTGGGGGTGAGAGCAAGAAATGATCTCAAGCATCATCACGGGCTCAGAAAACTGAATCCGATGGTATAAGGAATGCTAAAAACTGACAACAGCCAATGTGGCGTGCAAATCGAGATGACGACGTGGGGCATGGGAAAAATGCCCTAAAGTTTTTGGTGAGAGCGAGAAATGATCTCAAGCATCATCACGGGCACGGAAATATGAATTCGATGGTACAATTGGTGTGAAAAATGGAGGTCATACAGACTCCGGAATGGTCAAAGGAAATAACTAGGTTAAAAAATGGTTACAAATAAAGGTGAGCCCACCAAGCGAAGGATGCAGTGGTGGGGAGAAATGATTACCCACGGGGGAAGAATACTAGGTGTATCAAATCAAATCAAATCTACAAGTGATATGTGACCTCAAAAATGGTTGAGATCATGCATGTGAAAAAGTGAGCAGGGTTAATGACCTGCCCCCATGCTATGTGCATGGGGTTTGTGATTGTGGATCACATATGTGTTGGTTTGAACAAGGGGGTCACTGACGTGCTGAGATAGATGTGATGGGGAAGGTTCAAAATGATTGATCATGCCCCCTATCCCAGGGTCGAGGTAATCTATTATGCCCCCGAGCTCAGAGGTGTCAATCCGGTGCTCTATAATAGCGGGGTCAAGACCAGGCATTTTGGTATAGGACCAGGCAAAGACATCACGGAACTCTTGGAAAAGTTTCTTGTACTCTCCGATCTCATATTCACTGCAGGAGGCTCCTAAAGTGATGAGTTTAGGGGCACCTCCTGGGGCAGCGATATCAATTTGGATTGTGGGTGAGATGTTGGCCATGTTACCCTCCTCAAAGGCATCAGGAGCGGGAATGGGATCCTTAAACCAGTTGACTTTGGTGGGAAGGAAATCTTTGGACTCAACCGCAAATTGGGTGGCTGTGGTGGAGGAGGACTCTTCTGGGAGGAAATAGGAACGATGGTGCATGTCATCCCAGGGATAATCCGGGGCAGTGAGAGCCTCTAGAATCTCTTCATCATTGCGGAAACTTTGAGTTGTCAAATCGGTTGACGAGGGAGTGGTAGTCGAAGAGATCATATAAATGGTGTTAATCTCTCCGGATGAGGGTGATACTGGGGGGTGGATCTCCTCAATTGTGGGGGGCGCCGTCTCAAGGTCCAAATTATTCATCTCATAGAGAGCTGCTCTATAATATGGGAGATCAGGATAGTGATGTGAGTAATGGCCATAAATACCGCATATTGCATAAGGGTGGTTGGTACGCAGTGATTTATCACGAGGCTTAGGGGCTGGATCGAGTTGGACAACCGGGATGTTGGGGTCGTCGTCAAGCATTTGCATGCGTTCCTATAATGTAGGTAATTGTGGACATTGATGAGTTGGATGGCCTAACTCATCACACAACGAGCATTTAGGAGGAGCACGAAACATGGGGTGGGGGGGGGGTTAACTGCTTTGGGAGGGGGTATAGCAGTGTATGGTTGTGGGCCTCTGCCCCCAGTGGGCTTGATAAGAGGAGGGGGATTCGTAGATGACCAAGGGGTAGTGACATCGGGAGGTGGTTGACTAGTAGTGGTAATGGGTTGCACCTGTTATAGGACGACATTTGGTGTCGGCGGGGGAACGGGAGGCGAAATATACCACATGGGTAATCCCAAGGTTAACCCAGGGAGGCTGAGAGTAGGCATAACCGGGGCACTTACTACTCCTGAGGGAGGGAATAGGAAGGGGATTGTGTGGATGGGTGTAACACCAATGTGACTAGGTACCAATGGTGGCTTGGGTAACAAGGGCGGTTGATTGTTGGGTGTTTGTGTATTGTGGGAAAGGGTACATAGGTCAGATACTTTGGTCGCGGGTGACAGGGGTGGAATGGTTTGAAATTTTGAGGTCATCGACATATCTGAGTAAACTCCGTGTCCCACGGAGGACACAAACGAGGTAGTGGCACCACAAACAGGTTGTTCAACCATAGGGAGAACATTCTTGGGTGCAGCGGGGGCATTGGGATCGTAATAGGTGAGTTGGTCGACCTTGACCACGTGTCCGTCATGGGGGAACATCATGATACGAAAAACAGATGAGGCAACCGCCCTCATGGCATACCTGTAGCTGCGGCCAAGTAAGAGGTTATAATCGAGTTGGGCATTGATGACCTGTATGCCAATGAGCACGGTTTTACCAGTCAACTGGACAGGGACATTAGCTAAGAGACCTTGGGGTTGAGCCGAACGACTGTCATAGGCTCGCAATGCAGTGGTGGACTGCTGGAGAGTAGGGGATCCCAACTTCTGCCAAACGAATGTGGACATAATGCATGTAGAGGCACCTTCATCGATAATGCATCAATGGATGACAAGATTTCGAATAGAAACAGAAACTTGGAACGCTAAAGTGGAAGGCAGGTGTGGTTCAGACTAGTCCAAATCGAAGGCCATCAGTCGTGAATCATTTGGGTGAGTGCCTACATGGATGGCATGACATGTCCAATGATGCCATATGCAGCATGGGATTCCCTCGGCGCATCGTGCCGGGAGGAATCACCGCGAGGGGCGTCAAGTATGATGGTATATAGATAACCCGACTGGGCGTAAATGAGGTCAAATTGCTGGGCTTTGAGGATGGCCTCTTCTTCGGACTGGGGTCGTTCGGATGCCACATCCTTGACAATGACAGGAAGGAGGGATTTTAGAAACCAATCTAAGAAGATACGGTCGTCCAACTTGATTTTGCAGAGGCTGCGGCGTCGATGCCACTCATGAATGTGGTCAGTGATGTGGGTAGTCGTGTTCTGTCTGCAAGACAGTAGGATCTCAACTCCCGCGTAATAGTGGACATGTAACTGAAAGAACTGCAGGAAAGTCGAGGCAAGGGAGGTAAAGGTGGCATGGGTCCCATGGGGTTGCTCGATGTACCACTTAGCTGCAGAGCCAGTGAGGGTGCGCTGTAATAGACAAAGGTGGACAGAGTCGTCCACTATGGAGTTGGAGGAACACCATAGATGGAAGGACATAATATGGTTCCGGGGGTCCTCACTTGCCTTGCCCTCAAAATTAGGGATGTCGGAGGGGAGCTTGGTAGGCATGTGAGGCCACGCAAGGTCATGTCTGATGGAATTGTTAGTCAGTCTAGCTAGGTCAGGAAGGTTGAGACTAGCCATGAATGGCAAACTAGTAGAAGGATGTGACATACTAGTGGGTGTGACCATGTTGGGGCCAATGCCCCCAAGTGGAGGGGCTGGGTTTGGGATGTTGCCCCCAAGTGGAGGAACGAAAGTGGTATGGGACGGTCCTGCACCGCCAAGGGTAGTGTGAGTCACTGATGGAGTGGCGATAGGTATGCCAACTACTGGAATGGGTACAGTGATCGGAATGGTAGACGTGGGCCCCATCGAGGGCATACCCAAAGCAGGTGTGGTAGCTGGTGTGGTGGTGGATGTTCCACCAATGGTCCCTACAATGAAAGGGGTGGAAGTCATGCCAGCCATGGGGCTGGTTGGTGCAATGTAAATGGGGTGCTCGGACTCTGCCTCAGAATCAGAGGTAAAATAAGGGGCGTCTAGATCAGGTGACGGAGTTCTATGCCGTTGACGAGTGGAGTCAAGTGACAAGGCTCGAGATCTATGATGAGTGGTATCAAGTGATGAAGATCTATGTCTATGACGGGTGATTTCAAGTGAACCGTGTTGTGGGGGCTCACCCTGGAGGCGCCGATAATGTCTCAGGGACTCAATGGCGACAAATGGTGTCAAATATCTGGGGGTTGTGTTGAGTGAAAAAAAACTCAAAAAACCCTAATGCAACCGAGTGTGCAGAAGGAGAGCTCAAAAAATATGGCACTCAGGCCAACAACCAACTCAAAACACTTACTGTAACAGCTGTGCTACAATAAGTGGAGTATCAATAGAAATGGTCAGAATACCAACAAGCAGCAGGTTTCCTAGAAAATAAAAATAGTGGACTCGCTAGACCAAAAGGACGTAAAGGAGCATGCAAACACCTAGCTAAATAGTATTCTGACTCAACTAGAAATATCCTCTGCAAGGTGATGAAATCCAAGTCAGACAATATGGATAGTAGAGCCAAGTGGCTAAAGATATCCCCCTACCGGGAGGGACACTGGGTAGTCAATCCTATAAGAAAAGCAACTAAGATACCCCGTTCATGACACGTTCAGTTGGGTGAATTTGCCGTTTGGTTCTATCGCCGCTGTATCCCCATACGGGTGATACACCGAGAACTACGAAAGGTATCCTTTGGTTACTGAATGGATTGCGGTATTCCACTCAGGCTTCCGGAACCAGTCTGGCGACTTCAACCCTCCTAGGGGAGAGGACTTCTCGATAAATTGGTTTTAAACCATGTCAAAAAATACTAGGGGATTTTGGTTCCCTAATGGACAACAACTATGTCTCAAGTGTAAGCAACCGAGGGGTGTTATTTGGATGCCTATCCCCCCGATCCTACCTAACTACAAAAATTCTTATGTGTTCCCCAAGTGGGGTTAGAATGTTGGTTGTGTTAAGTAGTATTTTATGGCTCACTTGAATTATGTGACAGAGTGTGTACGTGTGAGATGATGAACCCAAGGAAAAGTGCCACGGGGTGGGCAACTTTCTAACTAAAAATAACAATACAAAATTTAAACTATGAAATGCAAAATTTTCTCTTTTCAATTAAAATGCTGAAATTTAAAAAATATTCTGTAAATAGAACAGAAATAATACTGCAGAAAAAAGGCTGTAGGGAAGTATGGCTGCAGATAGGACAGATGGCTGTGTAAGTGTAGAAAATATTGCAGCGAAGTGTTGGGTTCAAAACAGTGAAAAAAGTGCAGAAAACAGACCGCGGTTCTGTGGCAAATCTGGGCAGTCGGACCGCGGGAAACAGCTCAACAGTCGCGGACGGGTTGCGGGATTTTGGCCGAAAGACGCAGTCGGACCGCGAGAAAAAGGATGAAAGTCGCAGGCGGGTTGCAGGAAAATGACTGAAAGCCGCAATCGGGACGCGGGAAAAAGGCCGAAAGACACAAATGGGTTGCAGAAAAATGGCTGAAAGCCACAAGCGAGATGCGGGAAAAAGGCCGAAAGACGCAGGCGGGCTGCAAGAAAAAGGCTGAAAGTCGCAAGCGGCGTGCGGAAAGATGGGTTAACAGCCGCTGTCGGACCGCATGAAACAAGCTAATAGCCGCGGTCGGATCGTAGGTAACAGACTAGAAACCGCCGGTAGGTCGCCGAAAACAGTCTGAGAGTCGCGGTCGGATCGCAGGTAAATGCCTGAAAGACGCGGTCGAAATGCAACTGCGGGGGGTAAAAGACGCGGTTTATGGCAGCTGAAAGGAAAAAACAGAAAAATATTGCAGAAAATTGAAAACGTTTAAAACTTTAAAACTATAACCAGAAATTCAAAGGAACACAAGGGGAGTCGCCAAAACTGTAGCTAGGTTTTTCATCCTAGCTTGTGCAAATGAGCACCTACTAAGGAGAAGGGACTCCTTAGTAGCAGTTTAATAAACAGTAAAAAACAGTAAAACAGTATGAAATTTAACCTAGCATGAGCATAAATAATGAAACATGAAAATATGGCAAAAGATTTTTCTTTTTGTATTAAAGATTATACCTCCAATGTGAAGGTTGGTGAAGCTCTTGCAGCAGTCCAGGAGGGTTTCTTCCAAGCTTCCAGTTTTGCTCCTTTCTCTTTCTCCAAAGGGTTGGAAATGGGCCAAAGGGGCACTCAAGTGTGAAAGTAGCTCAAGGGTGAGCTAGGGTTTCAAGAGTGATTTTGGTAGAGTAAGGGTGTATTTGACTGTGGATATGAAATGAGGGGCCTCCATCACCTATTTATAGGTTTTTAGTGGTGGAGTGCTGGCCCATGGTTTTTGGCACCATATGGTTTAGGTCAGCTGTATAGGGTTTTTGCCCCCTTTTCCCCTCTTTTTCCTCTTTTTTTTGTATTTTTATTCCCTTTTTAGAGGGTTTTTGCTATTTTGGAGGAATTTTGGGTTATTTTGGGGGAAAAATGGGTTTTTTGGCCTTTTGGAGGCTTTTTAGTGGTTTTGTGGCCTTTTGGAGGCTTTTTAATGGGATTTTAAGGTATTGGAGGCAAATATGGTAGGAAATATGGACAAATGAGTCATGTAATGGGGTAGATGAGGTAGTGAACACTTTTTGGGTGTTAACACTCATAGTCAGAAGGTTCCCTAGAATTCCTTCAATGGTAGGATTTGGTGGAAAGGCCTTAATAATTCATAAGGAAAGAGTCCTCTAAATTATGGTTTACATTCTAGTCCTTCAAGGCTTCCAAATCCATATCCTCCTTGTATGACCTTGTCCAATATCTCCTCTCAATTGATTCACTTGGTGTACTGATGAAAGAGAGGGAGAGCATAAGAAATTTGAAGATTTATTTGGCTGACCAAGAGCCTTCAAATTCTATTCCAAATGACTTTTCCCAAGCTATGACGCTGATAGTGGGATGTTTGTGATGACCACTTTTGAGCTCTTGCTGATTAATCCAACCGAGTATGATATGTGTGTCAAATATTGGAGAGCTTCATGCCTTTACCAGGTGCTCACACGAAGTTGGTACCCAATCCCATTGCAAAAGAACACATGTGTGTTTCAACAGTCCTTTTCACTTTTCGTTATTGTATAACATGTCATTATTTCTCCTAAGACCATTTTGACTTTATTTTTGTACTCACCCTTTATATATTATCCGTTCTCTACAATTGTTTGTATTATCATCATTTAAATGGCATATTTATTTCATTGAGAAAACAGAGTAAAGCAAAATTACTTAATGTTAAATCCTTAGTCCAAACTATCATTCCCCAATTGTACTAGAACCTAAATACAATGGAACGACATAACATTTGAAAGGAATTAATCTAATCAAAATTGTCATGAGCATAACTTATTAATTTGACATAAAGATACAAGAGGAGAAATGAAAATAGAAGGAACATGATCATAACCAGAAAAACTTTGGCATTGGTATGGTAAACAAGCTTTTATATTTATAGGTCAATATATGAGTAGAGGAAAAGGATTGGAGATCATTCAAGACATTTGGGTACATTAAAACTCGATGTTTGCTTCTATAACTTTTGTTTTTCTATCTTTTATGCATGGATCTTAGATGTCGTGTGATATTATGTTTTATGATATTATTAATATGTTCGTCATGGGTGAAAACGTGAAGTTGGGTAACACTCTGTGATAATCGGGTACGAAAGAGACATAACGGAAGTTATTCGGCCGAATAACCAAATTTATTCGGCCGAATAAATTTTGTTATTCGGCTGAATAACATTTAATAGTTCATCGTTAGAAATAACGGAGACCTCGATTTGTGTGCGAGGTATAGCCAGACGGGGAAAATACATGGCATTTTTTTATTTATTCGGTCGAATAATTATTCTGCATAAAAGCTCGGCCGCAGCCTTTCTTTGTCATTTTCTCTGCAGGAATTTTTGGACCCCGTTGTGAGACCCACTGCTGGACCCTCTTGCGCCACCAGTCTTGCCACTGCTCCGGCCACCCGGTCGCATCTGCCTGGTTGGACCTGTCCAAACGACTGGTGTCGCCACTGTTGGACTCGTCCTCACCACCCTGTTTTCCACCCTTTCGCTACCCTGTTCGTCACCTTGTTCACAATCCTGCAGTTTCTATTGGTGGTCCACCAACATTTTGTCTCGCCCTCCTTCCGTCCCCCTTATTCGCCACCTTGCTGCATCTATTCGTTTTGGAGCGGACCTTTCCACCTTGCTGCATCTATTCGCTGGTGGAGTGTTCGTCATTTGGTGGATGTTCGTGGTGGTCTGTTCGTTGGTGGAGTGTTCATCATTTGGTGGATGTTCGTGGTGGTCTGTTCGTTGGTGGAGTGTTCGTCTATTGAGTGGTCGTTGGTGGACATTCGCGTTGGAGTGGTTGTGGATTGTTTGTCGTGGGGTGGACTGCGCAGGTAAATTTATTTCAGTGTTTTAGTTTTATTTTTTATTTTTGTTAAATTTTATATTAATGTTGCTTTGTTTGGTTGCAGGTGCCGTTTGCGTTTTCGGTGCTCGGGGTCGTTAGTCTTCGTTCGCTCGAGTTCGATTTGGGGTTGGCTTTCAACAGTAAAACAAAAAAACAGGTATGCTGAAACGATATCTAATTTGTCTGTGTAATTTATCTATTATTGAATTGAGGAGCAACCAAAAAAATTAGAATCTAACTTAGTGGGTACTGTACATGAGTTGATGAACTCTATCCAATACGAGTTTATAATTGATCCAAATATGCAATTAATTTACATACGATATTCTGAGTTCATAATTTATCAAATAATGCAATCACTTTACTTTCTATTCCAAGCAATGATATTATGGCATAAACTAGATTTGTGGCCAATATATTAGTATTGACTGAGTACGATGTTAGGTTAACTACTTTTCCCTGTCATATGACCTTTAGATGCCCATTTATGTCCAACAACAACCAACCACCTGGTGTATTCATCATGAACCTTTAGATCCAAATCGTATGCTGAAACTTATTTAAATATAAATACTATTGAGCTAGTTAAACTTATTTAACTATTAATTTTTCTTATATGACCAAAAAGAGAAATATAAATAGTATTGAGTTGGTTAAACTTGTTAAACTATTGATTTTGCTTATGTGATAAGAAGGAAAAATAAAAGTAGTTTTGATATTCTATTTGCAAATAGTATTTTCGCTTTATGTGTAGGTTTCTCTTTTTGGTTGAACTCTGTCCACATAGACAGAGTTCATGAACTCTGTCCACATGGATAGAGTTCATAGATCAATATATTAGTTAAATATGATAAACCATGCTCATGCATAACTACAAACAAGACTAAACTCTACTTTAGACGTAATAAGAAAGAATTAAAGCTACTACATAGAAAACTTGTAAAAAACCTTGGCCTTCCAAAACAACAAAGTCAATTGTATTATGCACCAAACAACATGTTTTATGAATGTCATGTGTACACATTATTCTTATGTATTTAGGGAATCCTTGTTAGGAGGTATTGATATCAAAACATTAGAGTATTATGCCACTCATATAGGGAAACACGAGACTCATTAATAATTTTTCCACATTAATAGTGATGCAATGATATTAGTCCACCTAGTATTGAGTTCATGCCACAAATATATGGAAATATGAGACTCACTAATAATTTTTTCACATTAATAGTGATCCAATGATAGTCGTACACTAGTATTGAGTTCACTCTAAGTTGACACTCTTTTGAGAATGTCATGCCTTATGATTGTGCATTTTAAATTGAGAATCTAATTGATGGAAAACAATGGTCTTGAGTTTTAGCCTTGTAAAGGTGACCATTCTTGGGATTATGTTTTTCTTTGGTTGCAACATGGCAAACTCGGGGAACATAATACCATGAATTGTCATCATTATTAGGATGAAACTCAAGACTATTGTGCAACATGGCAAATTTGGGAAACATGGCAAACTTGCGAAACATAATACCATGAATCTTCAATTTTTTATGATTCTATGGAATAATGAAAATATTTGTAGATATAATTTATGTTTAAATTATTAAAATATCAATTAAGTTGTTAATTTAAGATTTAAATTAAAAGTTAACATGTTCATGAACTCATTCTTTGACATAAAGAAATGTAACCTTCACTTAGTATTTAATTATATTGGTTCCATTCATTTTAAACATAAAAAACACTTAGAAGATTGGAACATTAATTCTTCATACATCCAACAATATTAGCTATACTCATTTTAAGAACTATTAGATGATATTAGGTATATCTAGGTCCTTATTAAATAACTTAGTCTCTTTAGTAGTTAGGTATTAGAATTTGTAGAATTAACATGTAGAATATGAATATGTAATGAGTTGATATTTGTGTAAGTGTAGACATTATATCAAATGGAAAGAGAGGAGTCTTCGAGGCAAAAGCGTAGGAGGTCTTCACATTCTTCTGGAGTTGGTGTTTCAATTGATAATAGAAGGTTTTCGACTCCCCCTCGAGATTCAAGTTTATTGTATAGTTCACATTCATTCGATCATCGGCGAGGCGATAGGGGTACACATGATTTCCTTTTATCTTCTGTGGGAGAACGTCGATCTTGACCTTTTGTTGGTATGAGCACCAATATTTTAATACATGTACAAATTGTTTTTTTGTGTACGCAAAGTTTGTACATGTTTACAAATAACTTTGTTTTTGTTTGAAGCAGAGCATGGTTCAGAAGATGCTTTTAATTCTACAGAGAGGGAGGAAGAGCGAGCAAGGGAGACAGATATGGGTGTAGAGCTGTTACACCAAAATGTCGTCACCCTTGTGAAAGTGTCGCAAGTGTTACAAGTGTCGTCATCTTGACCTAGTGTCGTCACCATGACCGTTGCAAGTATCGTCATTATGACCAAGTGTCATCATCATGACCGTTGTGTTAATGTCATCATCTTGACCATTGTGTAAACTCTTTTCTATTTTACCTAAAACCATTTTAGAGTAAAAACACATCCCTAAAGTTTCCCATGACTGGAGGGATTAACTGACCTACTTTTCAAGGTCGTCGCAGTCTGCCCTTGTGCAACATGCGACGTTGTAGGTTGTCCTAATGCAACCTGCGACGATGTCAGTTATTTGGATAAAAGAGTATCTTTGAACCCATTCTCGAAGATGGGTGATATGGAGGCCTATCCCTAATCTCTAGGTGAGCTGGAATTCGGTTCCTAACCTAATGGGAAGATCCCTGAACCATATCCCTCTAATCCTCAACCTATCCTATCTCTTTAGCCCTATATAAACACCCACTCTCTCTATGGGAGGGGGGAAGGTCTATGGTACCCTTATGCTGGTAGAACCCATATTGGTGATTGGGAAGCTTGTACCATCTTGGAGGCTTGGCTTGGACATGTTGTATGGAGGACGCGATGTTGAGGATTTGGTTGTATCTTCATCTTTTCTATGTATTCCCACTTTTATATAGTTAATATAATCTCTTTCCATAAATGTTGTCTTGTTGATGATGTTTAGAACTTTCTTCCTCAACTGTTAGTTTAGATCAGTTATTGTTTAGATATCTTGTAATGCTTGCATCATTTCCATATTGTCTTGATAGGTCTTGCAGCTGGAGATCTGATGACCACGAGACTTGGAGCAACAACAAGGAGAAGGATCTGCGATATGAAAGGTATGATATCTAAGTACTCGATTTGTAACTACATCTAGGAAATTAGTTTTGTATTCTGTACTATTTGTTCTAGATTCAATTTAACTAGGGAGATCCGACTCGCATTCGCTTGAGTGGATTGTCTGTTAACAAGAGCAAGGTTCCCAAGAGGCTCGTCATTCTACACATGGTGACGATGGTCGAGCCAGGATGCAATATGTTGAACTAACCGAGGGTTGTACACCCATGACAACGTATCCATCTGATTTACCTGAGGAGCTTCAATGGGAAAGTGGTGTTCATCCATATGACTCTTGAAAGTTGTAGATCCCACTATGGCAAGTTGTAAAAGGACTTATCTACTATGGATCTCCCTCTAGAGAGTAAACAAAGTTTGGATATTGTTTTGGGATCATTAAAAAAATTCATTGAGGCATATGAGGATCTCGGAACAACTACGAATGGTTTTGTTGATTTGATGCGAAGATGAAGGGCATAAGTGATAGGTCCAGACAAGTGGGCTGTTGTGAAGGAGAGAGTGACAAAAGAACATGCCAAATCAATGTTTAACTTCAAAGAAGGTCTAAAGCGAGAAATGTTGAAAGTGCAATATTTCAAGCACCCTAAACTTGCACATCTACTATATGATCGGTTCCTTGCAGCCTATGGTCGGTTTCCATGGAACGATGAGGTTTCTCAATATTTTGCTAGATTTTTTTATGTGGAGTTTTTTTTAAAGATGAAGCTAGACTATACTGATGTTCATTCTGAATTTTATGGAGTTGAAAAGGGTCGAATATATGATTGAAAAGGTGCTCTTAGAGACCCTACAACTCTTTGACCTCCACCCCAGATATCTCGCCCACCCAGGCTTGTGGGATTAAGATCAGAGATGGATCCCACATCCCAACTTGGGACAACTGTAAGAGATTTTGTTGGCGATGGTTTAGCGTTGGCATTAGTTGGAGTAGATGTGGGATTGGTTCGAGAGAGGGCTCGTGCTACTATTCGTCAAAAGTTTGTTTAAAAAGATGAATGATGAGGTAGATGGAATGAGCATTGGAGATCTCAGGGCTTATGCCAAGGTTTGTCATGACATAGCTTCAGATGTTATATCCAATGACACATCGAGTTTAGGAGAGGTTTGTTGATTTTGATATGACAATCTATTTAATCTTTTATTCATTTTGAATTGAACTTTTTGTTACACTATATGTATACTATTATGTCTTTTTTGATGTATAGTAATAATTACATTATGTAAATGTTTATTGGTTGCAGTTTTCTAGAATGATGAATGAACATTCTTTTCGACTCTCCACTAGTGAAAATGTAGAAAACGTAGAGCATATTGGAGAGGTATATTTATTATTTACATATTTATAATTTTGTTTGAACTTGATATATTATCCATTTTTTGAATTCTAATTTAACTATGCATCTTATTGTTAATTTGACTTATCCATGTAAGTTTCTTTAGATACGAACTTTTTAGATGATTTACCATATCTTGTGAGCTAATGATTTTAATTTTTTTGTTTCGGTTTTAAGTTAATTGCTTAATTTTTTTTTTGCTTGCACCATGTTTTATTTATTAACACAATTTAAATTTTAGGGGAGAGATATAGGTTCTTTGTTGAATGTGGATATTGGCACAGAGGTAATTTTGTTCACACTTGAATTGATCTTTGATATAAGTTTAATATTTTAATTTTTTTGGATTTAGTTTAAATTTGTTTAAATAATTTATGAGATTCATAAATTGATTTTATACATGTTGCAGCTTGGGTCTCTTCGATCTTTTGGAGGCAAAGGGAAGAGACTAGTGGAGGATAGTGGTGGACATGCATTTAAAGAATTTGATGTAATTTTATTAATAATTGAATTGTTCTTTGATATATAAGTTTAAAATTTTAATTTTTTGAATTTATTTTAAAATTGTTTAAATTATTTATGATATTCATAATCTACTTTTATACATGTTGCAGGCTGGGTTGAGTCTAAGGGGAAGCCCTAGTGGAGGATAGTGGTGGACTTCTTCCTTTTTTGTTGATATATAGATTGTAGTTGTTTTGGACATTGATGATCATTATTTTTGGATTATGCATATGTACATTGAACTCACATGTTCATGAGTTCATTTTTTGAGGATTATATACATGTATATTGAACTTACATATTTTGTATTCGCTTTAAACGGTCTATTTTTTTTGTTAATTATTTAGCATATTTGGTGTAATAAATGTTTAGAATATGTTTTTGCAAGTTTATGAATGTATGTAAATTATTAAATTTATGTACATGTATGTAGATATAAAATTTATAGGTTCATGTTAATGATAGGAATGCTATGAATGTTAAGAATGGATGTTTGGAAGTTTTGATAGGTGCAATCTAAAGTTAGGAAATGTTAAGAATGAATGTTAGGAAATGTTGAATGTTAAAAATGAATGTTTAGAATGAATGTTACGATAAAAATGAATGTTAGGAAGTTTTGATAGGTGCAATCTAAAGTTAACAATGAATGTTAGGAAGTTTTGATAGGTGAAATCTAAAGTTAGGAATGATAAAAATGAATGTTAGGAAGTGTTGATAGGTGTAATCTAAAGTAAGGAGTAAGGAATGTTAAGAATGAATGTTGAGGGTCAAGAATGTTTAAAATGTTAAGAATGAATGTTAGGAAGTTTTAGGAAGTGTTGAATGTTAAAAATGTTAGGAAGTTAAGAATGAATGAATGTTAGGAAGTTTTGATCTAGGTGCAATTTAAAGTTAGGAATGTTAAGCATGTTAAGAAGTGTTCATGAATGAATGTTAGGAATCTATGAATTTGTTAGGATGTAAAATCTATGAGTTTGTTAGGATGTAAAATTTTTTCAGTGTTGGATATGTAAATAAGAATGTTAGGAAGTTTTAAAATGTTACTAAGTCTTGATAGGTGCAATCTAATGTTTAGGAATTTGCAATCTAAGTTTTTATAGGAAGTTTAAGAATGAATGAATGTTAAGAATGAATGTTAGGTTTTTATAGGAATTTTAAGAATGAATGAATGTTAGGAATCTTAGGAAGCTTTGAATGTTAGGAAGTTTAGGAATGTTAAGAAGTTTTGATATAAATATGAATGTTAGGAAGTTTAAAAATGAATGTTAGGTTCAAATTTTGTTAGGAATGTTAAGAAGTTTTGATAGGAATGTTAGGAATATGTTAAGAATGAATGTTAGAAAGTTTTTATAGGAATTTTAAGAATGAATGAATGTTAAGAATGAATGTTAGGTTTTTATAGGAATTTTAAGAATGAATGAATGTTAGGAATGTTAGGAAGCTTTGAATGTTAGGAAGTTTAGGAATGTTAGGAAGTTTTGATAGAAATATGAATGTTAGGAAGTTTAAAAATGAATGTTAGGTTCAAATTTTGATAGGAATGTTAGGAAATTTTGATAGGAATGTTAGGAATATGTTAAGAATGAATGTTAGGAAGTTTTGATAGAAATAGGAATGTTAGAAAGTTTAAAAATGAATGTTAGGTTCAAATTTTGATAGGAATGTTAGGAAGTTTTGATAGGAATGTTAGGAATATGTTAAGAATGAATGTTATGAAGTTTTGATAGGTGCAATCTAATGTTAAGAATGTTAAGAAAGAATGTTTGTTTGATATATAGAATCTTGGTTTCAACATAAAACTTGAATTTCATATAAATGATAAATTGAAATTTATATAAATGATTCATATTTTCAATGTTCAGGTACATTTTATGCGGCTGAAATCACGACAAATGAAGATTTAACGATTTTTTGTTTTTTAATCATAAGCAAAGATTACAGTATTGTGAAGCTTATGCTAAATTAGAGCAATGATTTTAGATAACAATTTGATGAATTTTCATTGTTGTAAATAATCATTGCTCTAATTTAGCATAAGCTTCACAATCCTGGAATCCTTGTTTGTGATTAAAAATAAATGATTGTTATCTCCATTTGCCATGATTTCAGTTATGTGAACTTACACTTGAGTGATATTTTAAAAAACTCATGGATCATGTATTTATATGAATTGTTTAGCCCACCATAAAACTAGTAATGGATCAACCCATCTTATGGATCAAGAATAATAATTTCGCATTAATTAAGTATATTAGAGAAGCATGAAATGGATCAGATGAGATCTAGCAGGTTTCTTGGTGATTCTTTACTTACATACTTCAGTGAAAAGTAAAGATTCGGGGTGGAGTGTGGGGATAGCAACATCCGTTATCTCATCCCTTAATTGGTATAATATAGACATATGGGGACCCGAATAAAGTACTATACACAAAATTTAAGACGAAATTACACATTAAAGTTTTCATTACCAAATAATTTTCGAATTCATTTCAGCATACTAAAATACGATAATTTAAACTCTTATTCTAGTTCCCATTCAAGATCATAGACATTGTTGAAAGAAAAAAAATGTATTGTACACAACATTTGACATGGACATGGACAAAAACATCGATCGATTAATTTTTGATATAGTTAAAAACATCGCAATGGAATGTCGTCCTCAATTATCCGTTCATGGTCATATTTGAACAATTTCCATTTTTTAGTTTTTAATTGTTTTTTCGATGGAACCTGTACCAATTTTATTCGAGATGCACATACTAAATGACTATATTGACTGTTAATTTTTGAGCATTAATTCAATATACTCTAGGATCTTTACTGAGAGAATAATATGTACAACATATCAAGTATAACAATGCATATCAATCACACCAAGCAATCACATGAGACAATAGACACACATAGTTTCACTGGGGAAAACCATAAAGGTGAAAAACCCCACAACTTCCTTAGAGATAGAAAGAACAATGATACAACCAAAGTACAAGAGATAGTCTTCCCTAGCAGCTGATCCTCCTCCTCACATGTGCACCACTTTCCAAGTGATGGAAGTGTGAGTAAGTGAATGAATCAAATAGAGATATCTCGATCTCTATTTATACTTGTCCTGTCCTGCCCAATAAACCAATGGGGATGACTTGTCTAACTTAGCCTAATAACCCATGGTTAACTTAATCAGGGCCGACCCCACACATGGTGGTCTAATAACCTATCGAAAAGTCACGATACTTGCGACACTTGCCAATACAAATGACGACACTTCTGTATAGAGGAATAATAAAATCTCTATAGGAGTACAATATACATAGATGAAATACATGGGTGAAATACATTCTGAAGTTACATATACATCAACACTCCCTCTTATTTAGGAAGGTATTTCTCGACACAAATCTGCTAGCACAAGTCTTCTTCTCTGGATCATCGTCATCGTCACTGCTGCTACTATCTCAATCAATCTCTGAATCTACTCGTCATAGAAAGTTCTATAGAGCCAGTCCTTTTTCATACTGGTTGTAGGCCCACCACCTACAGGTCTTCATAATCACTGGTCATACTGTGGAATCTTCAGGACTTATTATGTGTGTCACAAAACCTCGCAAGAGCATCCAGGTCCTAGGCTGTTACGAGCACATGGCTCTACCTGTCAGATCTCCCAGGGATGTATTATATGTGACTTCCACAAAACCTTAAAAGAGTGTCTTGACAAGCAAGATCTCTAAACAACATCTGAGGCATTTTTCATCCTGTCCATATCTCCAGGACTTATTACATGTGACCCCTACCACAAAACCTTTAAAGAGTGTCTTGACTAGCAAGAAATATAAAGAGCATCTAAGGCCTTTTTCATCCTGTCCAGATCTCTAGGGTGTATTACATGTGGTCATGGCAAAACCTCGAAAGAGCATCCTAGGACTAATTACGAGCACACAGCTCAACCTATCGGATCTCCCACGGCTGGATTATATGCCATAGGACAAAACCTCGAAAGAGCATCTTCCAGATATCCCAGGACCATATTACATGCCTTAGGAAAGACCTCGAAAGACTATCTGCAAATATCCCAGGGCCGGATTATATGTCCTCCCAAAGCAAAACGTCAAAAGAGTGTTTGCTAGATATCCCACGGCCACATTACATGCCATAGGAAAAACATCGAAAGACTATCTGCAAACCTCCCAGGGCTGGATTATATGCTTATCTGCACAACTTGTTCCACAGCCACAAAGTATCAACCTGATACTTACCATACATCATCCTTATGTACACATGATCATCCTGATCATAATCACTGCATCATCCTGATGCATGTCATATGGAGCAACATCCTGAAGCTCGTCATCCATGATCATCCTGATCATATATTGCATCCACCCGATGCATACCAAGTATCTACCTGATACATATCATCATACATGATCCACCTGATCATACAATGTATCCATCTGATATATATTGACATACATGATCTACCTAATCATACAACATATCCACCTGATACATATACAGTTACATGGTCCAAGCATCCAACATGATGTATATACATATACATGATCCAACTGATCATAACAAGCATTCAACATGATGCATATACAAATATATCAAGCATCCAACATGATGCATATACAGAGCAGTAACTGGAGCATCATCCTGATACTCACCATCTAGCGCTTACATCTACAGCCATGTGAAGGATCCTCCTCTCACCATGCTTGGAATGGCTCCAGCAAATGTGTCCATCAATTCTTCCTCGAAGTGTCGTCAATCTGAAGAACACCAAGCCTCTCCCTGAAGTACTCAAACTTCACTATGGCTAGTGGTTTCGTCAGCACATCTGCAACCTTCTCATCCGTTAAAATATATAGGAGCTTCACTGCTCCTCTCCGCACCATATACCTGAAATAGTGATATTTGATTTCAATGTGTTTCGACCTGTCATGGAACACCGGGTTCTCAGAAAGCTTCACACAACTCTGGTTATCACAGAAGATACCAGTAGCATCCAGTGGGAGATCAAATAACTCAGACAATAGCTTCCTTAGCCATACTGCCTCACAACTAGCTGAACATGCTGCAACATACTCTACCTCGGCTGTACTCAGTGCTACGCAGGATTGCTTCCTGCTAAACCAAGAGATCACACCCGATCCCATACTGAAGCAGCACCCAGATGTGCTCTTCCTATCTGTAGCACTACCTTCCCAATCCGAATCAACATAACCCTACAGGTTAAACTTTTGATTCGCATCATACTTGAGCCCATAGTCAATTGTACCCTTCAGGTACCTTAGAATATGCTTGACAACAATCAGGTGAACACCTCTGGGATTCGTCAGGAACTAGCTCAATGTGTTTACTGCAAAGCAAATATTTGGTCTAGTGTTCGTCAGGTACATCAAGGACCCAATCATCTGACGATACACAATGAAATCAACCGGATCAGATGATGCATCACACATAAGCTTCAGGTTTGATGCCATAGGTGTGGCCATGGCCTTGCAGTCCATCATCTCGAACCTCTTCAGGATATCTACTGCATACTTCCCTTGTCCAAGGAAGATCCCATCTGCACTCTGCCACACCTCCATGCCGAGAAAATAGTGCATCATCCCCAAGTCCTTCATCTCGAACTCGACAGCAAGCTTCCTCTTGGTATCGACAATCAATCCATTCTCACCTATTACAAACAGGTCATCCACATACAAGGGTAGTATCATAGGATTTCCTTCCTCAACCTTGTAGTAAAGGTTGGAATCTGCTTTACTCTTGGTAAAGTCCAAACTGGATAGAAAGCTATCTATCCTACCATACCAAGTCCTAAGAGCTTGCTTCAAGCCATACAAGGCTTTCTTCAACCTGCACACATATGACTCTCTGTCATGTGTTTTAAAACCAAGTGGCTGCTCCACATACACTTCCTCCTCGACTACACCATTCAAGAAAGCTGTCTTGACATCCATCTGGTGTATCTTCCATTTCATCACTGCAGCCAAGGAAAGTATTGATCTGATGGAAGTGTACCTGGCTACAGGAGCAAAAGTTTCTCCGCAGTCTATTCCCTCTTTCTGGGAGAAGCCACAAGCTACAAATCTTGCTTTGTACTTTTCTATGTTGCCATCTGCAGCATGCTTGATTTTATATATCCACTTGGAAGTCATTACAAACTTCCCATCTGGTCTTGGGACCACATCCCAAACATCATTCTTCATGATCGACTAGTATTCCTCGATCATGGCATGCTTCCTGAATCCTGGGAACTTCAATATCTTCAATAGATAACTTTGTTGTTGAACAAATGTTGTAGTCCTTCTTTTGTAGGTGATGGTATACGATCTTTCCTACAAAACAAATTAAATTGCATGATTAGAAAACATCTCATAGTTTTTAGAACAAATTCTTACACATAAATAAATATGTCATACAATCATGCAATTATCTTAGCCAATGCTTCGATACAACATTTATCCATATCCCGTAACTTTCTAGATGCCTTCCAATCTCCACCAGAACATTGTTAAGAGTGTGCAAAACTCCCAACATGTCAGCAAAGAGGTTTCATTCTAGATAAGTAGCAATGGAATGTTGTACAGTGCCATATGACACTTACCCATCACATGCATATTAGTAGTATACTGTTCATTAATGCAATTATTCTAATATGCATAATACACAACCTAAGCCTAGGAACATAAGTATATACATCATTGAACAATATTATTTAAACAATCAGATATACAAGAAATGACAATTCAAATACTTATCTTTGTTTGTTTGTTGTGTGGACTCCCTCTCAATATTTGCTTCCTTGCAGGAACTACTGGAGTGTGCTCCCTCTTGATCTTTGCTTCCTGGATTACCTGTCCTTGAACTTATATCCATCCTCGATCACTATGCATGCTTACGAGTATCATCATTGTGTTATCCTCGAGATCTCATACATAATCATACATTCATTAGTATACTATCATAACAAAATAATCTTAAACATGTATAGTCATGATCATTTCAAACACATATAATAAGCATTATCATTCAAGGTTTCAGGGAAGACTCATCTTATTCATGCATATTCATATTTGACTATAGAACTCTTCTGGTTAGTCATATCATCAATCAAGGTAAGAGACATAATATGCATAAACTCTAGATTACTCAAACTTGTAACTTCATGAGTAATCATTATCAATCATACAAAAGTATAAGATCCTTTGATATAAGAAAAACGTACCTGGTCATCATATTTTCTTGTTATGTCCAACAATGTTTTCTTCTTCTCTTCAATGACTTGCATAACTCATAAGTTAACCTTTGCAAAACCAAATTATACATACCTCTATGTGATACATGGCTATGGATGAATCTTTGTCTTCATGTCACCATAGCATGTTCAGGTTGTCCCTTCAATTTGTACAATCCTCCCTCTTACTCTCCAATCACTACTGCATCATCTATGGTCTTACCCTTTGGCCACATGAGTACTTGGCCATCTGCAAATGCAACCTTCATGCCTTTTGCATCCAATGCAGATATGGAGAGTAGGTTCTTCCTAAGCCCAGGTACATATAGAACATCTTTCATCTTCAAGGACTTCCCAGAGTCTAGGTTGTAGGAGGCTTCACCACTTCCTTTGATAGGATATTGGTAATCATCACCAAGTTTCACCTTATGGGGTGACTCATGTTTAGATAGATTATCAAAGGATTCTTTAAACCCAGTCATTTGTTTGGAAGCCCCACTATCAATGAGCCAATCATTACATCCATGAGAGATGGTACCTGTGAGAGTAGAGATTAGAACATATTCATCTTCACTAGATGAGTCATCACTTCTTGCTCTAGCCTTCTTCTTGGGAGGTTCATCATCCTCAGCCGCATGAGCATGATATCTCTTCTTGTTGCCTTTCTTCTTCTTTTTGAAGTTGTTGTCCCTTTTGTTCTTGGGACAATCTGCAGCAAAGTGTCCCTTCTCATTACATGTGAAGCATCTCATATCTTTCCTATTCTTTTGATGGGTGTGAGGGGATTTCTTGTAATGAGAGTGCTCCTTCTTTGGATTGTTTCTTTTGGTTTGAGCTGTGAGAGATTGATCTTCACTTCCCATATTTTCTTCTCGGGCTACAAGCCTAGCCTCTTCTTGTGAACATTCCTCCCACAGTCTACTGAAGGAGATCAACTTCCTTCTTGCACAAATTCCTTGAATAAAGAAATCCCATGACCTAGGTAGGCCATTCAGAGTGGTCATGACAATTTCACCATTCTCCACCACTTCAAGTTGTTCCTTGATCTGAGAGACCTTGGAGAAATAGGATTGAATGGTTTCTCCATTCTGAAGCTTTACTCCTTTCAATTGATTCCACAGAGTCATCTTCCGATTTATGTTCTTTCCTTCAAATAGCTTGGTCAAAGAATCAAACATCTCCTTGGGTGTCTTCAGAGATGACACAAGTAGTATGAGATGGTCTTTGATGGAATCAATAATGATTCTCTTTGCCTTGACCAAGTTCTTGTTATGCAATGCCTTAGCCTCTTCATCTTCTGGGACATGGATTTCTTCTTTTATGTATAAGTCCAACTCATTCTCTTCGAGGATTAACCCAATCCTATACTTCCAATCTTGGAAGTTATCAGCCCCTTCAAGCTTATCCTCAAGCTTGGTGTGGTGATACATCTTTAAAGAGTACTTCAAATGGAAATAGAAGAGATTTAGGTCTTACCACTTGATTTGCTGAAAACTGGATCTGGTCTCGGATTAGGGTTTGTCAGAGAAACCCTAAAAATTCAAAATGTGAATTTCAACTTTCTGAAAGGATAGAAAGATGCGCCTTGATGAGATGATCAGCCTGGTATATTCAGAATTTGAGATCTACAAAGTTTCATCCTTCAGAAATGCCTTTTAGTCTTCCTAGATTCACTAGGGAGGACCCTGGATTAGGGTTTGAGTTTCCCGGAGCTTCACCCAACCAAAAATATCGATCCAAAGCTCTAAAATTGCTTTTTCCAAGGAGCTTCTAGCTATGTCCTCAGAATTCAAAAATTCCTATTTTTGTGGAAACCTTAAAGTTTAGGGCCAAAAATGAAAGTGCCCAGAATTGAATTCTGATTGGACAGAAAGATTCTCCTTGATGAGTAGAGTCAATCTACCTTACTGCTTTCCCAAAATCTGTGGAGAGAAACCCAATAAATAAGAAACCCTAGTTTCCACCACTGCACAATGTCTTCTTCTCAGGTTAGCTATGATACCATGTTAATTTTTGAGCATTAATTCAATATACTCTAGGATCTTTACTGAGAGAATAACATGTACAACATATCAAGTATAACAATGCATATCAATCACACCAAGCAATCACATGAGACAATAGACACACAGAGTTTCACTAGGGAAAACCATAAAGGTGAAAAACCACACAACTTCCTCAGAGATAGAAAGAGCAATGATACAACCAAAGTACAACCAAAGTACAAGAGATAGTCTTCTCCTAGCAGCTGATCCTCCTCCTCACATGTGCGCCACTTTCCGAGTGATGGAAGTGTGAGTAAGTGAATGAATCAAATAGAGATCTCCCTGATCTCTATTTATACTTGTCCTGTGCTGCCCAATAAACCAATGGGGCTGACTTGTCTAACTTAGCCTAATAACCCATGGTTAACTTAATCAGGGCCGACCCCACACATGGTGGTCTAATAACCCATTGACAAGTTACGACACTTGCGACACTTGTCAATACAAATGACGACACTTCCGTATAGAGGAATAATAACATCTCTGTAGGAGTACAATATACATAGATGAAATACATGGGTGAAATAAATTCCAAAGTTACATATACATCAACATTGACAACATATAACATCAGGTTTATAATCCTGAAAGTAGACATAATTTTTAGTCATACGGGTCTGCTGAAAAAAATAGCCCTTTAAAATGATGGATCCTCTCTCGTATGTATATCCGTTTTCATTGTAGTCTTCCAATAACTTCATCTTTCGTTTAGTGCATCGCATCAAATAATACTTCACATTTTTCGTTGTTGTCTATAGGTGCAATCATAGCGAAAACATCCCCTGTGCAAATTATAATTGGCGTTAGGGTTTTTAAATCAATTAAATTGACTAATATACATGTATAAGGTGATGGACAGGAATGAACAATCGACAAAACAGTTGTAAGATCATTAACTTCTCTAATAAGATCTGAAATTCTGTCGCCATCAGATGATTTGCTATTTCTTTTGATTCTAATTCTTCTACGCTTGCTAGTAAAATTTTTCCTTTAGGATTAATCTCTGTGTGTTTCCAATGTTTTACGTAGTTGTTCGTTATGTTTTCACAAACTTATGTAGATTCAACATTTTTAGTGCAAATATGACAAAAGCATGATTGCTTTCTACTGTCAAATGCATACACGTTTTGGAAGCCTTTTGTTTGAATAGAGTGAAAATATCAAGTCCCATGTATGGTGCTAGCGTCATATCATTGCTTTCTACTGGTATTGATCTATTTATATCTTGGACCCCAACAAGCCAAAAAAACCTACATAAACACTACAACAAAATAGCCCTTTAGGGGCGGTTTTGGCTTGCGGGGGTCTTGGTAAAACCCCCCCAAAAGTTTTTTCAGACATTTGGAGGCGGTCTTCTAAAACCGCCCCTAAAAGTCATGGAAATTGGACTTTTAGGGGCGGTTTTGGGAAACCCCCCCTAAAAGCCCAATTCTCATAACTTTTGGGGGCGGTTTGTCAAAACTCCCCCTAAAAGTCATGAGAATTGAACTTTTGGAGGCGGGTTTTTTGGAACCCCCCTTAAAAGTCCTAAAATTTGACTTTTGGGGGCAGTTTTGGGAAACCCCCCCCCCTAAAAGCCCAATTCTCATAAATTTTGGGGGCGGTTTGTCAAACCCCCCCTAAAAGTCATGAGAATTGAACTTTTGGAGGCGGTTTTTTTGGAACCCCCTTTAAAAGTCATGAGAATTGAACTTTTGGAGGCGGTTTTTTGGGAACCCCCCCTAAAATCCCAATTCTCATAACTTTTGGGGGCGGTTTGTCAACCCCCCCTAAAAGTCATGAGAATTGAACTTTGGGAGGCGGTTTTTTTGGAACCCCCCTTAAAACTCATGATTGAATTGAACTCTTGAGTGATGATTAAGGCCTTGCGACATCACACAATCTATAAATAATGAATCTAATTTCAACTACAAGTGGGATATGTTGGGAATTTTTAGATCTGTAACACTAAAAATGAAAATTTTCCTGCCAATTTCAACATGCTAGTAATTTTCATTCTGCCATTACCGTTTCTTCTCATTATTTTCCCCTTTTTGTGAAGGGTGACTCAAGTGGATTCCAATGGACAACAACAACAAGAGAGCATAACATAACACACACGTGCCCATATCCAAGGCCTAGAATATATTTTAAACTAATGAGTACAGCTTGAGTGAATTCAAGATGCAATTACAATAATTATTAGACAAAGCGTTCATATGACCAAGTGCATCACCTTGGATAACACATATTGGTAGTCAATAACAAGGATGGAACCTTTTGGATGTGCATTGGTTATTCAATGTTAAATAAGGTGACAATTAATTAAGAACAAGTACCTCCTACCCAAATTGATGATCCTCTTTATTAACTTAGATGGGAAAATGTTTTTTCAAAGTTGGACTCAAGTTTTGGGTATCATCATATGAGAGCAAAGACTCGCGATCTGCATTATTTAAGATGTTCCACCACATGTCGCCTTGCTGTAGACACATGCCACCTTGCTGTAGACACATGTTAGTGCATACCAGTACCGACTCAATTAACTGCGTGAAGAATGAGCTCTCCACCATTGTCATCGGTGCCTATGATCGGTGATGGTCAAGGAATAACTTTAGGTTAAACACGATCGATAATGGCATAGTTCCAAACTTTACATGTATTGTTCTCGAGGAGTTGTTTTTAACACGAAGCTTTGGAACCAATCTAATAAAATACGAGGCCGAGACAGAATTTTAAGGTTAACCAAAATTTAAATACATTGGTCAGGGTCGATGCTATATTCAACTTCATCAGTTTCGTTTCATCAGTTTCCATGTGTGCCTTAAAAAAATGAGTGGAGGTGTCTTTCACCAAAATCCTGATTCCACTTTGATCCTTATTTGTTGCACCATCGAAGAATCCCATGGGTGAATTACCAAATAAAATTGGCCGATTTATCAAAATTTTTACTTTGTCCTCACTTGGATCTATAATGAATACTGCTGATGCTTTAATAATCCTTCTCTCCACCTCCTCTAGGTTCTGTTTGTAGCCTTAAAAAAGAATGGCATTCATTAAAATCCATAAGCCCCATGTGACGATAAAGGGAATTGATTTTACCTTGGGATTTGTTAAAAACCAGAGCTTTAAATTTTCTTAAAGGGGCTGCAGATGCCAATTATTTTTGACTTGAAGAATGTTACAAATCAAAGTCCAAAGCTCCTGAGTAATGCTGCAATCTATTGCAATATGTTGTATGGTCTCCTCACTGCTCAAACATAATGGATAGGATAAAGGTCCAATTCCACCCCTTTCTTTGTAAATTTCCCTTGGTAAGACTTTATTTCGTAAGCATAACCACATAAATAGAATTGATTTTGGAGGATCTTTGATTTTCCATATCACTGCATACCACCACTTCAAATCATCATTCTCATAAAGATATATAAATGCATTATAGGCCTCTTTTACTGTCTACACAATCCCTTCTATTTTGTTCCAAGTCCAAGCCAACCTATTTGGTTCTGTAGACAGAGTGATCCCATTTTGGTAAATTCCCTGTATGTATGTCTTCCATTCACTAGCTAGAGTTCTTGTGAGTTCGAGATCTTATGCAGACATCCAAATACTAGAACCTGTCAAGTTGGAGATATTTGTCTTATGTATATATGCAATATAATAAAGGCTCTGACTGTGTAGGTGTGGTAGCAGTTCTTCTGATAGTATAAAGCCAGATCCTCCACCCAGAAAAGGATCCAAGCCTAAAAGAACTCTCGTACCTGTACCAACGTTCCAAGCAATCCACCACTTAACCACAAGTAATGTAGTCAATATATTTTTCCAGATAATGGAGGCTATTGGGAAAGCAAAGTGTTTCTTCCTCAGCCATGATACAACATCAACTCCTTTCAAATATTTCCTTCTCATAGTGACACTCCAAATACCATCATGAAAAAGTGCCCTCCACAGTGATTTGGCCTCTAGGGACTTGTTAAAGAGATTGAGATCTCTTATTCCCCAACGTCCCTTATTTTTTGGCTTTGCTATCAGACTCCATCTTTCCAAATTGTAACCCCCCTGAAAGTCCAACTGGTTGTCGCAACACAGTTCCATGCATGTCAGACAAACTTTTAGAAAAAAATCTTTAGCTCTAACATGATCCAGCATAATCTCTTGAAGAAACACAACATCAGGTTTAACTGTAGACAAAAGCTCCTCGAGGGCTAACATCTTGGACTAGGCACTCACAATCCCCCTAATGTTAAGAGAGATTAAGACTAGCATTAAGGAACCCTCATATCAGGGTTCAATGCTCTAAGTTGCCCAGAAGGAGAAGGAACAGAAACAGGGTAATTTGAAGAAACCATTATGGGGTATGTTGCCAACTCTCCCTCAACAATCCCCATGTCTTTTTTCCTGTTAGTGGAATTGTTTTTAGGCTTCTTCCTGATGGTGACATTTGCAATATCCACAAGGCCAACTCCGTCTACAAAGGATTTATATGTATGAAGAGGCGCTTTATTAATATGAAATTCTTTGTATGAGGGTTTCGAGGGTTTGGTAAACAAATTTGTATCCAATGGAAGGGGAGAAGCCAAGGTGCATTCACTGTGTAAATGAGGGGTAGTGTGAGGTCCCTGAGGAGAGGTCTCAGTCAAAATAAGGATTTTGGGATCTGTAACAACCAACAGTTCTGTCCATGAGGGGGAAATCAAAGGAGGGTTTTATGATATGACAAGGTTCAAATGAGATGTAAAGGGATGGGAATTGTTAAAATTTTCCAAGAAAATTTCTCAGAAACCCTAAAAAATATCGACCAGCCACTCCTCATTACTACTTAGCAAAAGAATGTCTTATTTAGTTAAATAAGTACTAAAGAATTTTGGAAAGAAAATATTTAACTTAGCAATGAAATATTCAGTATAGGGGAATTGACTGGGCACCTCCCTCTGAGCATTCTGAGTCAACCTCCCATTTAAGTCTTATTCTCCCGCTTCTGAAACCAACTCCAGCGACTGAGCCTCTCCAACCACTGAAGGACAATTTGTTTTTATATGGCCAGTGGATCTTCATACATGACAATGAAAGGGTTCTCTCCAATACTCTAGGGTTTGAATGAAGGACCCCAAATTTCCTTTGAATGATTGTAATAGTCCCAATAATGAAAGAAATGACGTTGAAGAGATACTTCCTTCTTTTCAAGAAGAGGGGCAACAAGAAGAACACGGTATGCACATTAACTATTAGATTTTAACTTTGTGATAACTTTAAATTTTTCTATTAATAATTGCTTAACACCTTTACAATTCCTTCTTCTATAGATGATGTTCACGAACAATCATGCCAATAAGATATTAACATAGAAGGGGATGATCCCTCTACACATGCATCGGCTGAGACAGTCAAGAAGAAGTGTAGAGGACCAACAATATGTGCAAACATCAATAACTTGGAGGCTCCGCTTGAAATTGAAATTAATGAAAGGAACCAACCAGTTGGTCCAAACTCTGTGAAGCTATCGTCATTACCAGGTGTACTTTCTAGGGAGATGATTCCAATCACATATTTTGATTGGTGAAAGGTTCCAATTCCACTAAAGGATGACTTGTGGAACATCATCAATGTGAGTACTAGAACTTTGTATATTTGTTCTCTACATTTGTATTTTTGCATGATTTCAATGTTTATTTTCAAACAATGGATGACATGTAGTAATTCACTTCTTATATGTTTCAGTCCATCTTCATAATCCCTATATGGAAGGGATAAGCCTCCATGAGGGTCTCCTTCGAGAGACTTATCGAAACTTCTCTTTTTTCTCTTCGTACAGGCATCGACACACCCTATAGACTAGCAACATGCGTCGGTGATGCGCTTTGTAGTGGAGCAAGGTAAGTCGATAAAGAAAAGACGCGCTTTACTAGAAGGCAAGGTGCGCCAAGCTCTCTAAACAGGGTTTTTACAGGGAAAAAACCTCATGACTCATCTTCTAAGAATTTTGGTCAAGTACTTCAGGCATTTAGGCAAGGATAAAGTGTACTTGGTTTGTAATCATGATGAGTACAAAATTTCTGTGTAACAATGAATGAACTATAACTTCATCTCTCGAATACATAGAGTTAAAACCCAAAAATGTTACTGTAAAACGTAATTACAATGAAACCAAGGTGCCTTCACATTGTAATGCCATTGGACTTATCACATTTATCCTAATAGATTTTAACTTGTTCAAGCCTCTACCTAAAGTGTCTAGTCCCTTTTGATCCACTACACATGCATTAAAACCCTCTATAGGATTGTTAAAGGTGACCTCATACTCCACTCCTAACCCGAAACCTAAGTTTTTTTACAATGGCACGAAAGGTCTTCCACACCACCCCTTGTGTTGTTTGACAACATGCACACTAGGTATTTGGTATTCGGATATGAGATGAAGATTTGATCCTCTATCAAAGAGTCCTTTAGATAATCCACAAGTAGAAATTTCACCTCCATCCTCTCATTCATTCGAACAATTAGGCAGGCCAACCTCCGAAATGGTATTCATACTTTTTTTTCTATATTTTGCATAAATTTTGTATTATTGACCCCTTTTGCTTACTAATTTTCTATGCTTCAGAGCCTCTACTCAACTTCTTCTTTGTTCAACAAGTCTTATTTCTTACCCTCTAGTAGTTTTAAAGCCTGGATTTCCTCACATGAAAATACTCCATTAATATTTTGCTAATAACTATTACGAATTTTAACCTCAACCTCCTTTAGATCCCTTTGGCAGCCTCTTCCACAACATTTTTTGCTACCATAAATATATATAGCCTTTTGAAAATCCCAATAATGACCCTTATAGAATTTCTCCATGTTGGAACTAATTGAACAGGTTCAACATATACCAACTTTAACTCCTCAAACATATGAGAGAAAAAATATGCTAAGAGGTTTGGTCTAGCCACTTCCCTCCATATTTCCCTCAAATTTAGGATTATATTTAAATTCACTAAACAATAATTTTCTCCCTTGCTAGGGAACCTTAATCCCTTCACATCTCCCATAAGACATTCCTATCTCCATAAAAAATTAACAATATTGAAAACTTTATCTAAATATTTAGCTTTAAACTCAAGAGAGGATTAATAGTTGAGTTCCACCCTAAAACTCTTTGAAAGGCCCTCAACATCAATTGAACAAAAATTCCATCACTTCAATTTTTTCGAGAGAATTTTGACAGCTTTGTTTCCCAAACACATGGCTTCTTGAAGGAAAACTATGTCTAGTTTGTAAACTAAAAATAATATCTTTAGGACTTGTTGTTTGAGGGTACCCTTGACCCCCTTTATATTAAGTGAGAGTACAATAATTAAGGATATTTATTTTGGGTCTTCTTGGCTCTAAGGACCCCACTTATAATCATTTGCTTTCCCTCCTTGAATTATTTTGAGGATTTTGACTTTGTTATGGCCATATATGATTTTCTTCCCATCCTCGATGATTGTATTGTATCCAAGGCTAGTCCTCTTTTAAGGACTCTTTTTCCTCTAGGAATTATGATTTCCTAGCTTTCAATGAATGGTTAGATTTGTGCAAATTTTTGGGACTTTAAAACTTGATTGACTTCACCATTAGAGTTTTCAGGGCATAGTCTTGAATTCTCGCTTCCCCTAAAGAGGAAGCTTATCAAAGGAGCCTTTTAAAGAGAAAAATGATATATGGGTTATTGGTTAAAATCCCTCTTCTAGATTGGTGTTTTCATGCCCAAAAAATTTGAATAGCATTGTTAAAACCTACTTTCTTAGATAAAATTGGAGCAAGGGGGGGATTAACTTATAGGATTGATGAGTGGTTCTTCAATTTTTCCACTTATGAGCCATTCAAAGTCGCCATGGCTCACTAAATTTCTCTAGATATTTTAGTTGCTTCAATATTGATGTCTCCCCCTCTATTTGGAATTGTTACTTCCACTTTTGAAACTATTTTCTTCTCTCCATAACTTTCAATCCATGATCATTTTTACCTCGAATCTCAACATTCTCTTATCAGGATTTGTAGGTTATGTATAGGAACTGGGTGTTCCCAGAAGGACTCTGTATCAATAGTTCGAAGTTCTACACAAAATTCTAATGCTGATGGAACTGCCTCTGGCCCATGTGGGTCTAGCTCTTTCCCAGTTTTGGGTTCACAAACTGAGCATGCCCCAGATGGGTTGCCCCGTCAGTCAGCTTGGGCTTCGGGAAGACTAAATTTCTCAGTTGGAGGGCATAACATTGATGTTCCCACGGAAGGAAACTCGACAAGCGGTGCACCATCCACAGCACTAGGAAGCCAAGAAAGAGAATCCATGGAAGTTCAGGAGAACCCTCATCGTGTGCGAGAAAGCAAATGGATATCAGGCGGTGAAATTCAAGGTGTAGAGGTATGTTCAGGAAAATCGCCAGAAGAGGCATCTGGGTCTGTAAGCTTAAAGCCCTCTCATCTCAGTAACCAACAGAGACAGAGGGTTGGAACCAGAGAATCCATGGAAGTCTAGGAGAACCCTCATGGTGCGCGAGAAATCCAATGGATAGCAGGCGGTGCAATTCAAGGTGTAGAGGTATGTTCAGGAAAATCGCCAGAAGAGCCATCTGGGTCTGTAAGCTTAAAGCCCTCTCGTCTCAGTAACCAATAGAAACATAGGGTTGACGGTTCCAACCCGGTTGTGATGAATAAGGGTTTACCGACTAGTTCATATTATCAGGGTTACAGAGGGAACAAAGAAGAAAGTTTTGATATAAGAAAGTTTGCAGATACGAGTGGGGAAGATGAGGATGATGATGATGATAACGACTAGTTGAAGAACCTGATAAAACTGTTTTGGTGCCTTAAATGGTAAGTTGCCCACAATGACGAGCAATGGAATATAAAATTTGAATTGTGAAAGATGAAATGTAGGCGAACTATGTAGTAATAGTTTTTTTTGTAGTTGGACGGAAAATATTCCCTTTTCCCTTTAGTGGTTGGTATTTAAGGTATTTATTTTCATTTTGACATGTTCTATGATTTTATGAGTAGTTTTTTATTTGACTGCATGATGCATGCTACTATTTGCAAGGAACAAAGCTACCGGTGCTCTTCCATGAGCTATAGCTGTTGTTTAATTGTATTTGTTCTTAGGCTATGGTTGTTTTGGGCCAATACAGAGTTGTGATAGGTGCAATCAAGCTGTATAGGCCCAAAACAACCAGTAATAGGTCAGTAATAGGTCACAAAACAAATGCACAAATACCAAGAAAAGATCAAAAGTAAAGACAGACACATACATGCGGTAGAACAACAAGCAACTTAAAAATTTTGTGTTTAGATACAGAGGTAATGAATTTTTATTTTTTTGTATAGAAGAAAAGTTTACTTTTGCAATAGCATAAAGTAATTTCGAGTAGTATCAAAATTTAGAGGTGGAATTTTATTTGGTAGAAATTTGCAGAAAACATTGAACAGTCACATGTTGGACTTTAAATGTTGTTGAGGTATTTATTTTCGTGGAATTTTATTTGGCAAAAATTTGCAAAAAACATTGAACAGTCACATGTTGGACTTTAAATATTGTTGAGGTATTTATTTTCGAGGATGTTTTATTTTGATGCTTGGAAATTTATTTCCAATGGTGAAGATAACCACACTCTCTAATTACATGTTGGAGCCTAATCATAGATTTAATGGGCATCACTTCAATACATAGAAAAAATGAATGATTTTCATTTCCTAGTAAAAGTGTACACTAGGAGTGCTGATTGGGAAAGTTGTGAAACAACAAGATGAGGAGAAATATGAAACACAGTTACACAACTGAACCTTATTCATGGAGAAGATCAATATGAATAGAGGAATAGAGCAATATTTGTGCTAATCAAAATGTCAGTGACAGACGAGATGCTTCTAGAAATGCGGGATGCAAAAGAGCAACAAGAACTCTAAGGTAGGATATTAGCTACCAATATGATGTAAAAAAATAGAGATTTTAATATGAAAATACTTTAGTATAGATTAAATTAGAGCAATAAACTATAGAAAATTAAATTAGACTAACTGAAAAAAGCAACATTTCAGTGAATACATGACAAATAAGTGGTAGAAATTTTCTTAAAACCTCCTAGAAATAAGCAGTATAAATTTTCATAAAATATCCTAGATGCTACTTATACAAACATTTAAAAATTTTGAGTTCTTTGAAATTCAGTAGACTTTAAGACATTAACCAAGTTCCATTTTAGGAGACTGATTAATTTTTTTTTTAATAGGAAGCAGTTGGTAAATAACACGTCACTTTTTTTTATTAATTTTTTTGATGAAATGAGCATCCACTGGAAACCTGCTGGGCACTTCCCCTCATTATGACTATGTAGACCTTATAGAGCTCATCGTCAATAAAAATGGATTTATCATCAGGTAAGAAGAGAGAATATGAAATTTCAAGTTTCTTGTCAAACCCGAAAATAAAATTTTAAATGGCTTATGAAATTTCAAATAGCCTTGTCAAATGAGTTGGCATGGCTCCATTGTACCCAGGTTGATCCAATTTGGCATATATAAACATGTATGCACAGCTCATTAATGTGTTTGCAATTTCCTAAGGCAATGAAAGGTTCATTCTATTGTTATTGTGGAAAGGACAACCGCATCTACATGGACACTGTAATCTCTACTGGAAAGTGCCACTTTTTACATAAATGCTTTCTATAGCTTCTATTAATAATAATGTGACAAAATTTATAAGAATTTATAAACAACAACAAAAGAAACAATTAGGCAACAGAAAAGCAGATCTTAGAAACTTAATTAGCAAAGCAGATCTTAGAAACTTAATTTAGTAAAGCAGATCTTAGGAACTTAATTAGCATTAGAAACTAAGTTACAAGTTACTGGCTAAAATAGACCAAACCTGGATTGAGCAAGAAAATGATATCAAAGTACAAGAACATTAGCTTGCCATGCTAGCAACCACTGGAACCAATGTCCATAATTAATCATCATAAAAACATAAAAACCATACAGCAGTAGGAACCATTCCAGATGTAGGGGGTCATCTTTATCATTGTTAAATAGCCCTTCCCAGACCTTTGGTTGGTGGTTCAGGATTGGGAACGGTGAATTCCCAACCATCATTGTTCTGCTGCTATTCTTCCAGAGGCTTCTCTGCTTCAGATATTACAAGGAAACTTGTCATTTAGTGGCCAGAAAAGGGGGCTATGTCACATTCCCTCACCTGCCTGGCCTTTGGTGTGGCCAGTCTACACTCCTCTGGGATTGCTGGGATCAAAACATCTATTTTTTTTCTTCTACATAGTTTTAACTTTTCAAGTAGAAATATGTCGTTGGGCCTTCCCTCAAAGAGAGGGTTTACCCCTCTCGTACATAAGCTCAGACTTTAACACTTGCTTGACTGTCACTACTAGATCATCTTTAACAGACTCCACACTTGTATTTTAGTGACCTAGAAGAATGTCATTACTTTCTGAACTACAAGTATTCGGTGAACACATTAGGTCATCTTGGACAAACCTAGACATAGATTTCATGTGACAACCATCTGCATTCAAAGTTTTCTCACTACCCTTTCTCCGCCATTTAGGAGAAAAATAACCACAAGCAAAAGCCTCCAATGCTCTCGTAGTCAAGGGGTAGACCCTTGTGCTTTGCCTGCGTACATTTTCCTGTAGAGTACTTTCATTGTTTTCTCGTGGCTTGTATATAAGTTTTGATATGGTACAAAAGAATTTTGACTAACAATAACCGACAGAACACCAGGAATGACTTCTCGAAAGAACTTGAAAAAGTAAACATGATAATTAATCATATGTGAATTGAATTCACAAAAGGATTTGAACTTATGCCTTATACAATTTCATTCACAACAGAAAAAGAAATATAAAAGAAAACAGTAAGCACGCATATACACATTTTCACTAATTCGTAGTGTTCAAACTTCAAATTGACCCAATAAAATAGCTCTGTATTATACATGGAATGCACTAGTAGCTTACAGTGGTACCTAAATTCAAATTGTATACCTAAACTCTATATCAAATGACCAAATGCAAAATTATGCTCATAAAATACCAAGCTTGTGATTGGAGGTTGCTAGAAAATTGGAAAGTCTGTCAGCATGTTACTGCTTCTCCAAGGTGTTGACACATCAGCCAACTAATCCATTTCTTTAAATTTAATATTTCATGTTACATTTGATAAACATGATTTTCCTCTTGTTCCTTCCATCGATGAAATGGGGATATCTTCATGGACAAGAAACTTATAATTATTAATACTCCAAAAGGAAACTTATAATATCTCATTTGCACCCCACATGGTCAATGTCTTCACAATTTCTGGTACACTTTGACCAGGAACTTGACAATGCCTATACTGAATATCTGGGAGACGGGCTTCATTCAGATCCATGTTGAGAGGGTTGGATTTCTCTCTGAAGCAATCCATCCATCCTTCAAAATTATCCACATTTTACTCAAACCATCACATTTGCACTCCACATTGTACTCAAACCATCACATTTGCACTCCACATTGTCAAATGTCTTCACAACTTCTTGTTGGACAATAATTGTAAGTCCCTTCTGAAGCTCATCATTCATAAAGAAAATTTCCTCATCTTCGTAGTGCATGAGTGAGTGGTGTGCACCCCATACCTTTGGGAGTGTGTCCTTGTGTAACATTAAGAGATTCAACTAGCCAAAACTATTTTAGGACTTCCAACTATAAGACATCATGAGAAAGGCTTCAAGGATGATGTGCCCAAAGGACAAGTTGAGACGAGAGTGCTAGGTTTGATTGGTTGGCCATTCCCAAGGTAGGCAACCTAGATGAGTACTTTTATGACTTGTCCAAGCAATACTTTGTACTGGTGTCCTATCTCTCTCCTCTTTATTGTAGTTGTTATGCTTTTTGATTCCATTACTTTTGTAAAGGCTTAGCCTCACATATATGTAAATTTTCGTGTTGAGACGAGTCATGATTGATTGAATCCATTGATGTTTAATAAAGTGTATTATATTCTATTATCTCAAAGTCATTAATGGAGACGGAGATGGCTTCATTTCCTCTACTTCTACTTCTATTTCTAGTGCTGAGAAGGGCTTTCTAGGGTTTACCTTCTTGGTTTTCCCTTTGCTTCTCACTTTTATTTTATTTTCACCTATATTTATTTATCAGACGAAGTCTTGGTGCTCCCACATTTTATGTGTGATTTTTTTATTATTTTCCTGTCCTGTTGACCTACTCTTTTGGTCGCCCATGGAAAATAATAAAATTATCTTATCATTTTTTCCTTTATAGCCACGCATGGGAAACCCTCTAAGACTTTTTAATTGTTGTTGATGTGTGGCAACCAAGGTAAACCCCTTGTGCCTAAGTTCCAAGAACGTTGACTCGCAGGGATTTGGAGAGTGGAAGTTGTGACCTCCTCAACTTCATGGGAGAGATCTCATGTCTAGCTAATTACTGCTTGAGCTAATCGTCGGGGATAAAGTTATCTTATTTTTTGTTTTTGATAAAATTTGGAGATTATAAATGAGTCACCAACATAAGGGGATCTCCTTCCCTAGTAGTTTGTGTAGCAGTGTTGTAGCCAGTTGTCGGGATTAATTTTGAGTTAATCAATTCGGGTTGTATCAAGGTTTCTATTGCCTTTTTTTTTAATTCATTAGAAAAAATAGATTTTCTTGGGCATGGCATTGAAAACATCCCACATATATCAGAGTTTATATGTTTTGCAAAGTGGCAAAGTGCAAGCTCAATGTGGCATCTAATGAGAGGCTTATTTGTCTGCATTATGTACAATCCAAGCCTTAAGGTAGGTCTCATTGTTTGTGGTTTATAATGAATATTGAATGACTCTTGAGCATCAATAATTATGTGTTTTTAAAGTTATGTTTCTATTTTATGTAAAGACAATTACAAATGGCATCATGCTGCAAACAACTGTATAACAAAAGGAAAACCTATCTACAGTTTAGAAACCAACATTTCGGACTTCTTTAAAGTGAGTACCATAGTTGAACTTTAAGTTGAAGCTTCTTTCGTGGGAACTTTCCTCGTTGAGTTTCATGTTAACAATGTTGGTCGTTGTGATATCTGGGAACTGTGTTATTGATTAATTGAACCCAATGTTTCGATGTTTCAATCCCTAGTCTGGGATCATCTAACAATGTTGGCAATGTTGATTTAGTGCCTGTTTTAGTGTCACATCAACATTACTATCAATCTGCTATATTTCTTAACTATCTATTTTTGTGATGTGGGAATATTTTCATCTTGCCGTTAAATTTATTTGTATTTGTTTTTTGCGTTATCTGATCATATGGTGTTCTTTCTTTGTGTTTTTTTTCTTTAGGAGCTCTCTGCTATGAAGTTTAATGTACTGGTCATAACATATGAGTTTATTATGCGAGATCGGGAAAAGCTTTCAAAAATGGACTGGAAATATATTTTAATTGATGAGGCACAACGCATGAAAGACAGGGACTCATGTCTTTCACGTGATTTAGATAAGTTTCGATGTCAAAGACGTCTGCTTCTTACAGGAACACCATTGTAGGTTTGTATTATATGTGCACTTCTTTTAAAGAGAATAATTTTTGCAAGGTGATGATTGTAGCTTGCAATGTCACTAGGATAACTGTCATGGCCTAGGCCTTTATTGTTTTTTGAGTCAAAATCCACACCGTATTTGATCAATACTTGTGGTGATGATTATCTACTGATGTTTTGAATAAACTCACCCATTAATGTTTACGAACAAAAAGTCAAGAAATTATGGTGGCTGAGATATTATGTTCTCCAAGGTGTTCAGATCACAGAATGGCAATTGTATTTTTCCATTTTATCTGTTTGTAGTTAGTGTCTTCTCCTATCCAGATAATTTTCCTCCAGCATTTTTTTTGCGTGTTCTTTTGAGCCCCCAAAATTTTCCTCATACTTGGAATCAGTTATCCAGTGTGATTGTAACTTGCTCTACTATGTATAGGCTTTCTTCTATATTGAAAATTGTGAGTTTGTTAAGCAATGGTACCTTTGTGGTGTAGGATTATAGTTAGCCGTCTTCAGGTTGTAGCCTATAGGACTGATGTTTAGTAGATGATGTTATGCAGTATATGATATACATGCTGACTTCCTCTGTAGAATAGGGATATTGCATCTACCATACTTTTAATCCAATCGGACATGAGAAGCAACAGATCATGTGGGCCGAATTGGATGTTGTTTGGTGCTGGGTACTTTGCTAACTTTCTCTTGGTTGCCATTTTTGTTTTTCCATTGGAAAATGGACATGTTAAGGTATGCATGTGTATTTTATTGAATAGCATGGGGATATTTCTTGTCCCATAGCAGCTGCATTCCTTGCATTTCCTTGTCCCTAGGGATGGGGATAGACATCTTCTTTTCTCTGTCCTTATGGGAATGTTACCGGTCATGTTTTGATGATGATAACAACTATCTCTTGTTTTGGGTTGGAGTTTATTCCTCTACCACTTGAGATTGTAGTCATCGCTATCTCTCTATGATAAGAAAGAAATCACTTGTTCTTTTAACAAGTACTTCACTGCATTTTAACAATAGATCGCAGGAAGGTATAGTATGGAAATCTCTCTCATGTATGTGTGAAACACAGAAATTCTGGTGTTATTCCTTGGATAAGTTGGAGACAACCACCTAATATAACAATACTTGGGAGATTAAGCAAAGAGAACTGAACCATAACAGGTCACATAAATCCTCACCTTACTTCAACTAGGATAGTTTTTTACCTCATCACTGAGTTCCTTATCAATCAGGACCATATTTTTCTTTGTTTTGGGTTATCCCAAATGTCCCTGGAAAACACTAAGCTTAAAATATCTTGCTTCCTTGGAATCTTCCTTTCTGACAAATTTATCCTTGATAATCTAATAAATGTGAGGAAAATCCTTGAGTGAGCTAAAGAGTCAGACCAAAATCCTTTTTTTTTTAAAGTTGATTTTGATGAGGCTCATCACAAGATTGAATGAGACTTATCCTTAACATGTTTAATTGATTGGGGTTTACTCCTAGCACAAGTCAATAGAGACTCTTTTCACAGGCCTCAACAAGGGTTAGTGTGAATGGCATACTTTTCAACCTTAACCTTTAATAGCAATCTGGTCAGTGAGACTACCCTCTTGCACTTTATCTACATGTGCTTGGATCTGATTCTCTATACTATATGTTGGAGTGACCATAATGCAAGGGAAAATTCACGGAATTTGTTTACCTATAGGAAGACAAATTATCAATGTTCAATTTGCAGTTGATTTAGCTTTAATGCCTATGTTGACGTAACCAACCGAGTAAGCTGCTACTCTTTGCTTGGACATATCTGCAAAATTTGTTGGAGCAAATGTTAGTGAGGAAAAAACAGAGGTCTTTCTTACTGGCCAAGACAATCCCTAATTGATTGTATCATAAATGAAAGATGGTAAAACTTGAGGAGAATATTCGCTATTTAAGCATTCCCTTTGGTTTGAAACTCTCTATTGTTGATTAACGGAGGTGTATAATGGCAAAGTTTGAAAAAAAGTCAAGCTTGGAATGCTCTAATCTTCCACTTGCCAACAAGGTTAAAATTATTGATTAAAATCTTGCAATAGAGCACATATATTACTCCTTTAGTCTCTTTCCCTCTCAATCAGTCTATAAAATGTTTGAAAATGTACTAGGATTAAATCTATTGCTCTGGATGAGTTTGATGCTCTACTTCATAACACAATGAACATTTATGAGAGACACTTCACACAAACTCCAAGCTGGTTTGGGGTTAATACCACATGCAGGCAATGGTCCCATCCTTGCAGAGTTTAATTCCTCCACCTCCACTATGATGAGTGATGAAGGGACATAGTTAAAGCTCCTATGAATAATGGCACCCAACTTTGTAAATTCAAGCCACTTTTCCATGATACTTGTGCCTCCAAATTTTGAATTAAATGAGATTTTTTAGTTCGTGGGAGATGGAAAATAATAGTATTCCTCTTATTTTTCCTAATATGTCTCAATGGAAAATGTGCCCCCTCATTTGCAAACTTATCTGCTATGGATTTTAGATGCCTCAGACACGGTAGAATTTATAGTGTGCAAAAATTTTAACCAGTCTCTTAGTTTTGATGACAATCTGACCTAATGAGGGTCCATTAGGGATTGATTTGGAGAGCATATGTGAATATCGCCATTTAGTCCCTGATAACCAAGAATTGATGGATTCCTTATTGTTTTAGAAGCATTAAATATTGTAGTGAAGCTAATGCATCCCTCCCTTCCCAAGGGCCATATATTTCACAAAACTTCCATATATTGAGAAGTTTGGGTGATTTAAAGAAATGCTAGGTGCAAAGGAAAAAAAAACATTCTTAATGGTAGTGCACTGAATTCCTTAAAGATTTTTTTGTTGGAACCAATTCCCCATACATTGCTCAACTTCACCTTTCCAAAATACGCTATCCAGTGAAAACATCCACCACTTTCCATAATTGCTTTGCATATGGACACTTATTGAGAAGATGGTCAATAGTTCTTCCTCCAACGTACACATGATATGATATCCAGGACACTTATCTGTTTAAATTTGATTTTCTAATTCTTTATTTATCTGTTTAGGCCAAGTGAATTTTCAAGTGTTTACTTGAAACAAATTTATTGATAAAAGAACTTCATATATCTACTTGAGATGCTTACAATGGTAGGAGGTAGATTGGTTTAGTTCATTGTAAAGTCAAGATTATGACACTCCATGCAAGTAGTGAACTGTAGATTTTTCTCACTTCAATCATCATAAAGAGGCAGGTTATGAACAAAAGTGTTCAAAGATTTTGAAATTTTCAATTTTTACCATAGGTATTACATGTGCATGTGTATTTTAAATTGAGAGTGAGGTTAAGATTGCAACGGCTTACACATGCTTCCTTCTTTTTTTGAAATATTTGTATTCCATCATTTTGCAGTAATTTATTTATGGAGTTTGGGAATGAAATGAAATGTAGCTTTTGCTGCCTTTGTCCAATGGAACTGATCTTTTTGTTATATCAATACATGGGGCCATGAGTCCTCCAAACCATATTTAAAAGCCTCACTGTTGAAACTGCATAAACCCATGCATCTTCTCAACTGAATTATGTTTTTACTTTTTAGTCATGTTGGCCAATAAAGAATGGCTTGAATTTTACTAGCCCCCATCTTAGGTGGTGGTCAAATGTGAATTTTTCATTGCACTAGCCAAAAACACATAAGTGGATCAAAGCCCACCTCTTGTTCTCCTTAATCCCATCCATTTGTAGGTAATACAGGTAAGATGAATTGGTGAAGCCATAGGTTCTCTTTGTGCAAAGTTGCAAACCCATCTTCAAACTAGTGGTCAAATCTGTGAAGCTTGCATTGCACTCCCTGTACATACATAAGTGAATAAAGTCAACACTGTGTTCTCCTCAACACCAACCATTTGTGGTTGATATAAATAAGATGGATTGGTGAAAGTCATGGATTTTCTCTTTGTGAGAAATTTTTTTCCTTGTGATCGGCATGTTTAGGCAATAAGGTCAATAAAATATAATCTGTACCATGTTAATGAAGCATAGCTCCTCGAGGAAAAAGCAATTACAAATACCAAACACAGACACCAACCAAAAGGGGAAAATAAATACTAAATGCCAATACAACAAGATTTAACCCAGGAATACATTGACCGAATCTGCATATATGAATGCACTAGATCCCTAGACCTCTAGTCAAAGACTAGTAACCATATGGAATTTCAAATAAGCATTTTCAATGGCACTTGGATGAAATGTTAGGCCATCCACCAGGATTCCATTCTCACTATTGTTTGCCCCACCAAAATAGCATCTAGGTTTTTCAACCCATGGAAACAACATTTGAGCTGAATTTGAATATCAGAAACAACATTTAGGCATGCTGCATAACCCACTATAGCTGGAAAAGCATAAGCTGTGAAGCAAGAGAGATGAAGGATGTGGTGACAGTGTTAGCTTTACTTCTTGCTCAGTTGTTGATTTTCCTCTAACATCAACATGATTCAACAGATCTTCTCTTAGTTTCTGTAAGCAAGAGAGATGAAGGATGTGGTGATAGTGTTAGCTTTACTTCTTGCTCAGTTGTTGATTTTCCTCTAGTATCAACATGCTTCAACAGATCTTTCTCTTAGTTTTTGTATGCAACCATGATGGCTGTTAGTTAAGCCCCATTAATGAGAAGGGTGCAGTCACGTAGACATTTTTATAGGTTACATGCATGCTTGTATTTATTTAGCATACTTCTTTATAATTAGAAGTTTTTTGTTTTAATATTTAGTTAGTTGTTCTAACTTTAGACTAGATGAACAAGAGAGGATTCTTCTAGATTTTGATGGGGCAATTTTCCCAATGCTAAAAGATGCATACATGTAGACAATCTTCTCTAGTTGGCTACTCTACTCTAGACATTCTCTCATATAGGTTTGTCACATTGCACTATGCAGATTTAGGGTGAGGGTTTCCTAGCCTAGCCTAGGAACACCACAAGGATGGTTGGAATTAATTATAAACCCTAGGCATCCTATTTTCTAAAGGAGAGATGGGGTTCATCATTCATATGATTATACATATAGGTATTTGAGCTATTGCATTGTATTTTTCTTCTTCTAGTTAATGGAAGACATATGTGATTAACTGTTGTAGATTTGTTATTGTTGTACTCATTTTCAAATTGTTATGTCCCCTATAGTTGATGCTTCTAAAGAATTGAAGAAAATATACAAAAAAATGTTCCTAGTGATCCGCTAGATATTTTTGTTGAACTTATAGGGGAGGTAATCTATCTTAGGTAACTCGGTGTCTCATGTCCTTGGTTGTCTTAAACATCTCTAAATATAGGGTTTGTGTATGTGATTGTGAGAGGATATTCTTCTTTGATTGAGATAGCACATCAATGACCACTCACATTTTTGTTTTCTTAAGCATGGTTGTCTTTGGATATTATTGTCTTTTCTTAGAATTACAAATGATGCAATCTGGGTGTTCATATTCTCCACTCCCCAATTCTGAAAGGGTTCTAGCTCAATGGAAGAGCGCCTGCCTTACAAGCAGGATGTTGGTGGTTCGATTCCTCCATGCCCTATTGATATTGCAATATTGGTATTTTTAAGAAAATGTATTTTATTATGATTTATTATGGCTATAGAGGGGGTTTCAAACCGTCTTTGTATGTTGCTATGAGGGGGGTTCTAAACCGCCTTCATATGTCACTATGAAGGGGGTTTGAAATTTCCCTTGTATGTTACAACGAGGGGGGTTTAGAATCGCCCTTGTAGGTACCTATGAGGGGGGATTTAGAACTGCCCTCATAGGTACCTACGAGGGGGGTTTGTAACCGCCCCCAAAGGTTTGTAATAAGAAATTTTAAGGGGGTTTTCAAACCGCCTCTGTAGGCCTCTATGAGGGGGGTTCCAAACTGCCACTATAGGAATCTATGAGGGGGGTTCTAAACCGCCCCTATAGGCTCTACGAGGAGGGTTACAAAATGCCTCTATAGTCCTCTACGAGGGGGGTTCAATACTGCCCCTATAAGCCTCTACGAGGGGGGTTCTAAACTACCCCTATATGCCTCTACAAGGGGGGTTCCAAACCGCCCCTATAGGACTCTACGAGGGGGGTTTGAAACCGCCCCTATAGTCCTCTACGAGGGGGTTCAAAACCACCCCCGTAGGTCTCTATGAAGGGGTCTACGAGGGGGGTTCACAACCGCCCTTGTAGGTCTTTATGAAGGGGGTTAAAAACCGCCCCTGTAGGTCTCTATGAAGGGGTCTACGAGGGGGGTTTAAAACCGCCTTCGTAGACATCTACGAGGGGGGTCACAAACCGACCCCAAAAGTCACTTTTGGGGGTGGTTCCAATCTCGTCAAAAACCGCCCTTAAAGGGAAAAACTTTTAACATCGATGCCTTTAGGGGCGGTTTTTCCAAAACCGCCCCCAAAGCCAAACCCCCCCTCGTAGGTCACTTTTGGGGGCGGAAGACAACCCCCCCTAAAGGCCAAAAATGTAGTAGTGAAATGACAATTTTTGATGTTAGTGTACATTTTTTTAAATTGACAATTAATATAAATTAAAAAAATCATGAACATACTTGCGCACATCTTTTGATTGTTGATTATAATTATGGCTTAGATGTAATTTACACCATTGGACAACCTCTGCAACTGAATGAAATCGTGCAGAAGAATGGTTCATTTTCCATCTTCGAAGTGCTATTTTTATGCATGCTCCTGCACCATCATGTTTACCTTTTCCATGTCCAGTTTCAAAGAAATTCCAGTGATGTTTAATGTTCAATGCTTTATGAAGTCGACATATCCAATAAAATGACCGTGAAGATTTAAATTGTCCCGCACATCAATCTGACCATATCCAATGCTCATTGAATTTAACGTCATGTCCTTTTAGTGAATCGTAGAAAATACTTTCAATACAATGCTGAACAAAATGTGTATCGTGTGTACGATCATCGCTGATATAAAAGTGATATTCGTTAATCACATATCGATTGTCACATGTGATTTCAATGCCATCAACATCATGTTGAGATTGTCTATATAAAACATGGACAAATATCGAAACTTGGTCAAAATGACAGTATTCACTCTGTATCTCTTTTTGTGCAGCAAATGTGTAGTTTTATGCAAAATCAACCACTGACAAAATTGTCCCTGGTGGAAAAATTTCATGAGATTGTTTGAATTGAAGGTCTTGCCATCGTGCTCTATGTGAATGCTTGCTTTATTTATAAATTTCACTTTCAAATTTCTTGAGAAAATCTGTCACACATATTTTATCTTCTCGCAAATCAATTCTTTTGGAATGTGCATCACTAGAACTTGTAACATAACAGATGTATTCATATCTTCTCTAATCAACGGTTACATTTGACAACGAGTGATCATTACCGATAGGATATTTATTGTGGAATAAGACCAAATTTCCACAACGATGACAATGTTTTCCATTGACACATTTCTTATTATAAAATACTTCATCGTGATCTCTCTCACATAGAGTTTGAGATATGAATTCACGTACTGTGGGCGAAGGTGGTGAATTCATCCAAAACATTACCAAATTCAAGAAACGTGTCGTAATATAATTGAAATTGCACATGATAACGACAACAACATGTGTCACGTATAGTAATAGGTCTAACATACCATGGTTTTTGTTGCACAAATGTAGTGATTGACACATTAATTCCACGATGATATTCCTTGAATTTATTGAACAATTGTACTTGTGTCATATCCATTATATTTTTTGGACTGCTTTCATATAACCCTCGTGATACTCTTTGTCGTATCACATCCCTTGAATTTGGTGAAACTCGAGAATGTACCAACCAATATTCCCGTACAATATCTTTAACACCTGTTCCCATTCTATCTTTGTAAGGCTGTCTACAAATAATTGCCCAGCAAGCAAGTTCATCATTTTCATCTATTTGCATTCTGAATTTGATATGTTTGTATAATGTCTTTTTTGAGGTTCCAACTGCTTTTGCTAGTTGTGTTGTCAAACGTTTTTGTTTAGTACTAGATGAAACAATTGTTGTATGAATTGCTCTACGTGCAGCACTGATATCTTTCTTCCTGGATTTTTTAAATTTTTTTATTGCATCACCTATATTTTCTATCACATTATGTTTCAATTTCGACTCTTTTGTCGCCTTATGAATACCCAATAATGACGTAACACCTTCTAACTTCTTGGACACTAATAAACATCTCAAAATTTGTGCTTGTCCTATTATTGAATAATCCTTCAGAACATCATCATACAATTTTTGAGCACGATATCGTGCAACATGTATGGGTATTTTTTTTTCCATATTTGTTGCAGTCAATGTTTTCTAACATTTCATCATCAATGGTGAAAGTACCTATATATCAAGTTAAATTTAATTTAACATATATCCAAAAATACAATTCATTATAAAAAATGAATTTGGAAAATACATGATATATACATACCAGGTCCAATTTCTGGATCTTGAGCTTGATCTTCAATATTGGCTTCATCGACATTAGCATGTAAATCACTATTTACATTTTCAACAATGGTATCTTCAATTTCAATTTGTTCTTCTTGTACTCTATTTTCAATTTCTATTTCATCAACATTATCATGTAAATTTGTATTTATATTTTCAATAATTCTCTCTTCCGGTTCTGCAACCCTTGCTTTTTTGGCATTATATTTGAGTTTTTGTTTTTCTCTATTAGCATCATCATCACATTTATGATCACATTTTTTTGAACGGTTTCTCTTACTGCCCATGGTTGTTTAATCTATAGATGATAAATTAAAGAATCATCACTTTATAGTAAAAAAAATTTAAGATTTAAAAACAGTTACGAAATTTATAAAAACATGAATTGAAATTTACTTCACCTTATCAAAATCTTGTAAGAGTCTTTTGAAAAAAAACTCCTTGGAATTAATTTTTTTTGAAAAAACCCTTTAAAAAGAAATCTCCTTTGAAAAAACCTTCTTGGAAAGAGGTAAGATCTCCTTGACAATAAATCACCTTTGAAAAGAATAAGAACACTTTGTAAAGAAATCTTCTTTGTAAAAACCACTGGAAAAAAAACTTCTTTGAAAAAATACCTAAGAAAAAAACCTTCTTTGAAAAAACCACTGGGAAAACTACTTTGAAAAAAACTTTTTTGTAAAAATATCTTGAAAAAAACTCTTGTAAAGAAATAACTCATTTGCAAAAATACTTTGGGAAAACAACTTTTTGAAAAAACTCCTTTCAAAGAAATAAGAAGGAAAAATACATCTATGCAAAAATACTTTGAAATAAAAACTTCTTTGCAAAAATACCATGGAAAAAAACTATTTAAATGTAACCCCTGGGAAGAAATCTTCTTTGAAAATACCACTTGGAGAAATACTTTGTATAGAAAATTCCTTTACAAAAAATATCTAGGAAAAAAGTACTTTGAAAAAACCCCTTGCAAAGAAATAACTTCTTTGCAAAAATACATTGGAAAAAAACTTTTTGAAAAACCTCTTTACAAAGAAATAAGAAGTGCAAAAATTTCTTGGAAAAAAACTCTTTGCAAAATAACTTAGCAAAACAACTCTTTGAAAAAACCCCTTTCAAAGAAATAAGAAGTGCAAAAATAACTTGGAAAAAAACTCTTTGGAAATTACCTTAGCAAAACAACTCTTTGAAATTTTTTTTTTCAAAGAAATAAGAAGGAAAAATACAACTCCTTTGCAAAATATTTTGGAATAAAAACACTTTAAATACAACCCTTGGAAAAAACCTCCTTGGAAAGAAACCTTCTTTGCAAAAACCACTTGGAAAAATACTTTGTAAAAAAAATCTTCTTTGCATACAACCCTTGTAAGAACCTCCTTGGAAAGATACTATGTAAGAAAAACTCATTTGCAAAAATATCTAGGAAAAAAAACACTTTGAAAAAACACCTTGCAAATAAATAACTTCTTTGCAAAAATGCCTTACAAAAAAACTCCTTCAATGTGCCATTTGGAAAATACTTTGTAAAAAAAAACTTCTTTGCATACAACCCTTGTAAGAACCTCCTTAGAAAGATACTATGTAAAAAAAACTCATTTGCAAAAATATCTAGGAAAAAAAACACTTTGAAAAAACACCTTGCAAATAAATAACTTCTTTGCAAAAATGCCTTACAAAAAAACTCCTTCAATGTGCCATTTGGAAAAAAAATAAGAAGAAACATACCTTGTAAAAAAAAATCATTCAATGAATGTGCTCTTTGGAAAAAAATAAGAAGAAACATACCTTGTAAAAAATCATTCAATGAATGTGCTCTTTGGAAAAAAATTAGAAAAAACATACCTTGTAAAAAATCTCCTTTTGCAAAAGAAATCTCCTTACAAAAACCCCTTCAAAAATATTTTGACCAGAAATATGTGAAGATAAAATGTGCGAAATTAATGAATCAATTTAGGTTTATTTATACAAGTATAGACAACGCAATTTTTTTTTCCCGGTCGACGAATTTTTTTTGCGTTTGGTTATTCGGACGAATAATTATTCGGCCGAATAACCTCTAAGACCTGAACAATCGACGATTCTGCACAATTTTCAGGTTTCTCCATTTTCAGAAGGTAAAAACAACCTCTTAGACTACAAAACGATTGCCAGACTTGATACCATTAGATTCATCATTGAATCTAGTTTCCTTAGGTATAGATTTTGTTATGTATAGGTAAGATCTGATATTTTTAATTTTTTTTTCGTAACATGTGACGAGTTTGGATTCATCTCTTTTGAAAAAGTGGTGAAATGAAAAATCCATAACTTTAAAAATACACAACCAAAAAATTTGAAACAAATATGGTGCACTTCATTGGCGTTTCTAATTCAAAAGGGTGTTCGTAGATTTTTTAGTTTTAGAGTCAATTGAGAGAAACATGGCGCAACAAAAAACGTGTTGAAAATCGACTAGGTTTCCCCATTGATCAAATTCAAAAAAATATAATAATTAGTGTATAGATCCATTGTTTACAAACTTATAGTCATGTACTAGTACATTGTGTGTAGACTGTCGTAGCATATTTTGTTTTTGTAAAATACAAATTTAACAATGATTTTACGAGCGCAACAAAACATGACTATTTTGTAGTCCTTTCATTTTATAAGAACACACTGTCAAACATTTGAGAAATCGACATATCAAATCTCAATAAAAGAATTTGAAAAAATTATGAGTAGAAAGTTATCATAATTCTCTAAAAGTTTTCGTTTTACTGCAAAGTGAAATTCTAAACAAAAATATCACTTTTGTTCGCCAAAAGTTGAAAAACATGAAAAAATCAGATTTATTTTCTCACAAGACCCCCCAAAATAGACACCCATGTTCATGGATTCACCCGAATCTATCTTCATGTTCTTATTGTTAATACAAGTTACCCTATTGCCTCTATGCCGAGGATACTTAGTAGTACTTTATTAATGAGCATTCCAATCTTCTTTGGAGAAGTCCTAGTATATAGTTAGTTTATTGTTACTCAATGTAATGATGATACTCTTTATGAAAAAAGACACACTAGATTGTTGAACAACCTTAATAGTGGGACCAAGAGTAGTTAGCATTTTTTGTAGCTCTACTCGTAGGAGGTTTCCCATTTGAACATTG